>OX438701.1:22837950-24162710 GCA_949316375.1 Mythimna vitellina | reverse complement strand
CTGCTGGTTTTCCGTGGCGTCCTCCGCATCTACTCTGATGAGGAAATGCTGGGGGCGCTACGCAATCAAAACCGGGATGTATTTCGCGGCCTCGACAACGGGGAGGACCGACTCGTAATAAAATACAAAAAGAACTCCAGAAACCCCCAGACCCAGAACGTGATAGTCAGCACGTCCCCGACAATCTACAACAGGATACTCGATAAGGGAAGAGCGCGTATTGATCTTCAAACTGTCTTCGTCGACGATCAGTCGCCACTGGTGCAGTGCACGAGGTGCCTAGGGTATGGGCATAGTCGGCGACTCTGTAAAGAACCGGCCGACTTATGCAGCCATTGCGGAGGCCCACACCTGCGTGCAGAGTGTGCCCAGTGGCTAAAGGCGGATTGCCCAAAATGCCACAACTGCGTTAAGGCGAAGATGGAGAAGACGGACCACAACGCGTTCAACCCCGAGTGTCCTGTTCGAGTCAGATGGGACAGGCTAGCACGTGCGTCGGTCGCCTACTGCTAAGGTGGTCCCAGTGGACACACTGCCGCACAAAATACTCCAGGTGAACCTTCAGAGAAAGAAGCTGGCTACCCATGAGCTTATGCTTGAGGCCGAGCAGCGCAAAGCCACTGTAGCGCTGATCCAGGAGCCTTACGTGGGCAGCGCGAAGAGGATGAGCGTGACCAGGGGAGTCCGAATCTTCCAGAGTACCGGTCAAGGAGAAGGGACTGTCAAGGCCGCTATAGCCGTCTTTGACCCAAAGCTAACCGTGAGACAGTACCCAGAACTCACCACGAATAACATCGTCGTGGTGGGGATCCAAACCGGTGCCTGGAGACTAACTCTGGTCTCGTTCTACTTCGAGCCAGGCCAGCCTTTAGGGCCATACCTGGACAGCCTCAGAAAGGTGGAAAGCGAGACCGGCCCGCATAGGCTCATCATGGGTGGAGACGCCAATGCCTGGAGTGTCTGGTGGGGCAGTAGTGAGACGAATAGCAGAGGCGACGAGATGCTGGGAGCTCTCGACCAGCTTGGATTACAGGTACTAAACAGAGGGGAAACTCCAACCTTCGACGTAATTCGTGGCAACAGGCGTTACACGAGCTGCGTCGACGTCACAGCCTGCACAGCAGACATGCTGTCGGTGACCGACGGCTGGCGAGTCGTCGATGACCTGACAGGGTCGGACCACAACGGCATTGAGTTCAGCGTTCATCTCGCTAGGTCTGTGGGTGTCACGGTTAACCGGACTACCAGGATCTACAATACTAAAAAAGCAAATTGGGCGCAGTTTCATAAGAAACTGCGCCAAATTATGCATGCTAATAACACCGTAAGCCTGTTCGATGCCATCGACAGCAGGGACAAAATAGACCTGGTAGTCGAGGGATTTACAACGGCAGTGCGAGACGCCTGTACATCCGTGATACCCAAGAAGAGGAGCGTAGAAAAGTTGACCGTGCCGTGGTGGTCTGAAGAACTCGCCAGTCTAAAGAGGCAAGTGGTCACCAAAAAGCGGAGGATTCGTTGTGCAGCGCCAGTCCGTAGACCAAAGGTTGTTGAGGAGTACCTGAAACAGAAAGAAGAGTACGAGCGTGCAGTAGTCCAAGCGAAAATCGAGAGCTGGAAGGGGTTCTGCGAGAAACAGGATAGGGAAGGCCTGTGGGAGGGCATATATAGGGTAGTCCGCAGGACGGAGAAAAGAGAGGAGGATTTGCCGATGGTGAGGGATGGTGGGACTCTGGACCCGGAGGCCTCGGCGAGGTACCTGGCGGAGACTTTTTACCCAGAAGACCGTTCGGAGGGGGATAACGAGGAGCACAGAAAGGTGCGGCAACTAGCTGAAGAGGTGAACGGGGGGAACCAAGTTAAGCCCTGGGACCCTCCCTTCACACTCGACGAGCTGGAGCGAGCAGTCTCCTCGTTCAACCCCAAAAAAGCCCCCGGTTCCGACGGTCTGACGGCGGACATATGGGGCCACGCGATCCAGTTAAACCCAGACCTAGTTCTGCGCTTGATGAACAAGTGCCTGGCGCATGGATACTTTCCACGGTCCTGGAAAGAGGCAACCGTCGTCGTGCTCCGCAAGCCCGCTAAAGACGACTACACCACCCCGAAATCGTACAGGCCGATTGGGCTATTGCCTGTCCTCGGCAAGATTTTTGAAAAGATGGTCGTGGCCCGACTCAAATTTCATTTACTCCCCAGGATGAGTACTCGCCAGTACGGCTTCATGCCCCAGCGAAGCACCGAGGACTCCCTCTATACGCTGATGGGACACATTCGCGGCAGACTTTATGCAAAAAGGCTTGTCACGGTTGTGTCCCTGGATATTGAGGGAGCTTTCGACAGCGCGTGGTGGCCGGCCATACGTGTCCGTCTGGCTGAGGAAAAGTGTCCTGTAAACTTGAGACGGGTCATGGACAGCTACTTGTCCGAGAGGGTGGTGAAAGTCAGGTATGCGGGAGTGGAGTACGAATCCAGGACCGAGAAGGGATGCGTCCAGGGGTCGATCGGTGGTCCCATAGTTTGGAACGTCCTGCTAGATTCTCTTCTGAGGGAACTGGAGACCATGGGAATCTATTGCCAGGCGTTTGCTGACGATATTGTCCTTGTGTTCGATGGGGAGACAGCACTTGAGGTCCAGAGAGATGCCAATGTCGCTCTAGAGTATGTACGAGCGTGGGGTGTCACAAATAAGCTTCGGTTTGCACCACATAAGACGAAGGCAATGCTGGTCACGCGTAAACTGAAGCATGACACCCCACGTCTCAGAATGGGTGGGGTAGACATTGGCATGTCGGAAGAAATCAAGCTGCTCGGTCTCACCATCGACCACAAGTTGACATTTAACACCCACGTCGCAAACGTCTGTTCCCGAGCCGTCGGCATTTACAAACAGCTGTCGCGGGCTGCTAGGGTCAGTTGGGGTCTTCATCCAGAGGTGATCCGCTGCATCTATACGGCTGCAGTGGAGCCCATCGTCATGTACGCAGCGAGCGCGTGGTCGCCGGCCGCCAAGAAAGTCGGGGTGCAAAAGAAGCTGAACGCCGTCCAGAGGAGCTTCGCGCAGAAACTGTGCCGGGCCTACCGTACGGTCTCTCTCAACTCAGCACTGGTGCTGGCTGGGATACTCCCTCTTGATCTTCGAATTCAGGAAGCAGCTTCGCTCTACGAGGCCAAGAGGGGGGTACCACATCCAGTTCTGGGCGACCGGGAGATCGAGCGTGTGGTCTCGGCACTAGAGATGCCACATCCGGCTGAGCAGAGGGCCATTGCACTGCGACGCTTGGTAGACGAGGAACAATACAACGAGCACCGCAATTTCGCGGTGCGTATCTTCACAGACGGCAGCAAGATTGAGGGCAAGGTCGGAGCCGCACTGTCCGTGTGGACCGGCCAGGCCGAAGCCAAGGCCCTCAAGCTTGCTTTGCCGTCTTATAGTACCGTCTACCAGGCTGAGCTCCTCGCCCTCTGTGAAGCCACGAAGGAAGTCCTCCGAAGGCCCGAGACGGCGTTCGCTATTTACAGCGACTCCATGGCAGCTCTCCAAGCAGTTGTGAACCCCGGAGCCCTCCACGCCCTCGCAGTGGAAGCAAGGGCCGCCATCCGCCGCAGCAGTACCCAGAACAAGAGCGTCTCCTTGTTCTGGGTTAAAGCTCATGCGGGGCTGGAGGGTAATGAGAGAGCCGACTCGCTCGCGAAGGAGGCTGCCTTGAAGTCGAAGCGGCAACCCGACTACAGCAAATGCCCGGTTTCATTCGTCAAGCGTATGATCCGTATGGAAACGCTGGACGAATGGAACCGGAGATATTGTAATGGAGAAACGGCGGCCACAACGAAGATGTTCTTTCCTTCTGCTGTCGCTGCGTACAGGATGGTGCGAAGGATGGAGATGACCAAAGCACTGACCCAAGCTCTAACAGGACACGGCGGGTTCTCCGAGTACCTAACTCGCTTCAAGTGCAAGGAGAGCCCGGCGTGCGCCTGCGACCCCAACAAGCAAGAGACAATCCTCCATCTCCTTGCGGATTGCCCTATATACGCCTCCCCAAGATATAACCTCGAAACTGAGATTGGCGAAAAGGTCACTATATGTAATCTTAGCGTGTTAATTGCAAAAAATAAATATAGAGTTAAATTTGTAGAGTTTGTTAACAAAATCGTAAAGTCGGTAAACAAACGAAATAAAATATAGTCAATTTAAATTTACACATTATCGAACATTTTTACATTATTTATTTATTACAAAAGTATTTATATATTATTCATTTTGGTAAACAAAAATGAACTACAGCCCATATAAAATCCCTGCGAAACCAGAATGGCAGGGGCCTTTCGCATGGCAGGAGTGTGGTTTTAGCCGGTAGGAGTCCGGCACTGCCCAGACTGTTCACATTGAGGAACAGTCTGGGCGTCCATGATGGATTTCCCACTCCTGCCACATTAAAAAAAAAAAAAAAAAAAAAAAAAAAAACCTAACCTAACCTAACCTAACCTAACCTAACCTAACCTAACCTAACCTAACCTAACCTAACCTAACCTAACCTAACCTAACCTAACCTAACCTAACCTAACCTAACCTAACCTAACCCTGTACGGGACGCTTAGGTTTGTCTCTCAGTAGAAAACCAGCAGCGAGTCTCGCAGGGTTCCGCGGGGAAGCTCGAAAACGTTAAATTCATAGTTCTATAGATCTATATAGGTATAACCAAAAATCTACTTACCAGAGCGTTGTTTTTGAGAACTTTAATTATTTCAGACCTTTTACATACAGCAAACATACAACTGTCGTACATTTTTGAACGCGGCTCAGTGAGCCCTATACGATTACCACAAAATATTTGACAATTTTCCAAAAGAAAACTTTTTACTTAGGAAAAACCAATTTTCAATTTATTCAAAACTTAAAAATTTTATAACAGTCTTCCTATTTGACCTAACTCTGTTCTGGAAACGCCAACGGACGCGCATTCGCTCGTTCTACGGGATACCTGTAACAGAAAAGTCAAATTAGGTCCATTTTCAAAATTTGTTTTCGAAATTTTCATAAAAAATCAATTTTTCATCCATTTTTCGGCCATAACTCCCGTTCCCGACGTCCGATCCGGACCGGGTTTACGTCATAGTATAGGACTCCGTGCCCGCTGTGCGTGTGCGCCGCAAAAAACGAACCCTTCATAGGGAAATTTTACACCCGACGGTTTAAAACGTTAAAACTTGCAATTTTTCATACATTCTCTTTAGAACAACCCCTATATTAACGAGCTATCCCTTATATTCCCGAAAATTTTTATCATCTCCTGTACGGGACGCTTAGGTTTGTCTCTCAGTAGAAAACCAGCAGCGAGTCTCGCAGGGTTCCGCGGGGAAGCTCGAAAACGTTAAATTCATAGTTCTATAGATCTATATAGGTATAACCAAAAATCTACTTACCAGAGCGTTGTTTTTGAGAACTTTAATTATTTCAGACCTTTTACATACAGCAAACATACAACTGTCGTACATTTTTGAACGCGGCTCAGTGAGCCCTATACGATTACCACAAAATATTTGACAATTTTCCAAAAGAAAACTTTTTACTTAGGAAAAACCAATTTTCAATTTATTCAAAACTTAAAAATTTTATAACAGTCTTCCTATTTGACCTAACTCTGTTCTGGAAACGCCAACGGACGCGCATTCGCTCGTTCTACGGGATACCTGTAACAGAAAAGTCAAATTAGGTCCATTTTCAAAATTTGTTTTCGAAATTTTCATAAAAAATCAATTTTTCATCCATTTTTCGGCCATAACTCCCGTTCCCGACGTCCGATCCGGACCGGGTTTACGTCATAGTATAGGACTCCGTGCCCGCTGTGCGTGTGCGCCGCAAAAAACGAACCCTTCATAGGGAAATTTTACACCCGACGGTTTAAAACGTTAAAACTTGCAATTTTTCATACATTCTCTTTAGAACAACCCCTATATTAACGAGCTATCCCTTATATTCCCGAAAATTTTTATCATCTCCTGTACGGGACGCTTAGGTTTGTCTCTCAGTAGAAAACCAGCAGCGAGTCTCGCAGGGTTCCGCGGGGAAGCTCGAAAACGTTAAATTCATAGTTCTATAGATCTATATAGGTATAACCAAAAATCTACTTACCAGAGCGTTGTTTTTGAGAACTTTAATTATTTCAGACCTTTTACATACAGCAAACATACAACTGTCGTACATTTTTGAACGCGGCTCAGTGAGCCCTATACGATTACCACAAAATATTTGACAATTTTCCAAAAGAAAACTTTTTACTTAGGAAAAACCAATTTTCAATTTATTCAAAACTTAAAAATTTTATAACAGTCTTCCTATTTGACCTAACTCTGTTCTGGAAACGCCAACGGACGCGCATTCGCTCGTTCTACGGGATACCTGTAACAGAAAAGTCAAATTAGGTCCATTTTCAAAATTTGTTTTCGAAATTTTCATAAAAAATCAATTTTTCATCCATTTTTCGGCCATAACTCCCGTTCCCGACGTCCGATCCGGACCGGGTTTACGTCATAGTATAGGACTCCGTGCCCGCTGTGCGTGTGCGCCGCAAAAAACGAACCCTTCATAGGGAAATTTTACACCCGACGGTTTAAAACGTTAAAACTTGCAATTTTTCATACATTCTCTTTAGAACAACCCCTATATTAACGAGCTATCCCTTATATTCCCGAAAATTTTTATCATCTCCTGTACGGGACGCTTAGGTTTGTCTCTCAGTAGAAAACCAGCAGCGAGTCTCGCAGGGTTCCGCGGGGAAGCTCGAAAACGTTAAATTCATAGTTCTATAGATCTATATAGGTATAACCAAAAATCTACTTACCAGAGCGTTGTTTTTGAGAACTTTAATTATTTCAGACCTTTTACATACAGCAAACATACAACTGTCGTACATTTTTGAACGCGGCTCAGTGAGCCCTATACGATTACCACAAAATATTTGACAATTTTCCAAAAGAAAACTTTTTACTTAGGAAAAACCAATTTTCAATTTATTCAAAACTTAAAAATTTTATAACAGTCTTCCTATTTGACCTAACTCTGTTCTGGAAACGCCAACGGACGCGCATTCGCTCGTTCTACGGGATACCTGTAACAGAAAAGTCAAATTAGGTCCATTTTCAAAATTTGTTTTCGAAATTTTCATAAAAAATCAATTTTTCATCCATTTTTCGGCCATAACTCCCGTTCCCGACGTCCGATCCGGACCGGGTTTACGTCATAGTATAGGACTCCGTGCCCGCTGTGCGTGTGCGCCGCAAAAAACGAACCCTTCATAGGGAAATTTTACACCCGACGGTTTAAAACGTTAAAACTTGCAATTTTTCATACATTCTCTTTAGAACAACCCCTATATTAACGAGCTATCCCTTATATTCCCGAAAATTTTTATCATCTCCTGTACGGGACGCTTAGGTTTGTCTCTCAGTAGAAAACCAGCAGCGAGTCTCGCAGGGTTCCGCGGGGAAGCTCGAAAACGTTAAATTCATAGTTCTATAGATCTATATAGGTATAACCAAAAATCTACTTACCAGAGCGTTGTTTTTGAGAACTTTAATTATTTCAGACCTTTTACATACAGCAAACATACAACTGTCGTACATTTTTGAACGCGGCTCAGTGAGCCCTATACGATTACCACAAAATATTTGACAATTTTCCAAAAGAAAACTTTTTACTTAGGAAAAACCAATTTTCAATTTATTCAAAACTTAAAAATTTTATAACAGTCTTCCTATTTGACCTAACTCTGTTCTGGAAACGCCAACGGACGCGCATTCGCTCGTTCTACGGGATACCTGTAACAGAAAAGTCAAATTAGGTCCATTTTCAAAATTTGTTTTCGAAATTTTCATAAAAAATCAATTTTTCATCCATTTTTCGGCCATAACTCCCGTTCCCGACGTCCGATCCGGACCGGGTTTACGTCATAGTATAGGACTCCGTGCCCGCTGTGCGTGTGCGCCGCAAAAAACGAACCCTTCATAGGGAAATTTTACACCCGACGGTTTAAAACGTTAAAACTTGCAATTTTTCATACATTCTCTTTAGAACAACCCCTATATTAACGAGCTATCCCTTATATTCCCGAAAATTTTTATCATCTCCTGTACGGGACGCTTAGGTTTGTCTCTCAGTAGAAAACCAGCAGCGAGTCTCGCAGGGTTCCGCGGGGAAGCTCGAAAACGTTAAATTCATAGTTCTATAGATCTATATAGGTATAACCAAAAATCTACTTACCAGAGCGTTGTTTTTGAGAACTTTAATTATTTCAGACCTTTTACATACAGCAAACATACAACTGTCGTACATTTTTGAACGCGGCTCAGTGAGCCCTATACGATTACCACAAAATATTTGACAATTTTCCAAAAGAAAACTTTTTACTTAGGAAAAACCAATTTTCAATTTATTCAAAACTTAAAAATTTTATAACAGTCTTCCTATTTGACCTAACTCTGTTCTGGAAACGCCAACGGACGCGCATTCGCTCGTTCTACGGGATACCTGTAACAGAAAAGTCAAATTAGGTCCATTTTCAAAATTTGTTTTCGAAATTTTCATAAAAAATCAATTTTTCATCCATTTTTCGGCCATAACTCCCGTTCCCGACGTCCGATCCGGACCGGGTTTACGTCATAGTATAGGACTCCGTGCCCGCTGTGCGTGTGCGCCGCAAAAAACGAACCCTTCATAGGGAAATTTTACACCCGACGGTTTAAAACGTTAAAACTTGCAATTTTTCATACATTCTCTTTAGAACAACCCCTATATTAACGAGCTATCCCTTATATTCCCGAAAATTTTTATCATCTCCTGTACGGGACGCTTAGGTTTGTCTCTCAGTAGAAAACCAGCAGCGAGTCTCGCAGGGTTCCGCGGGGAAGCTCGAAAACGTTAAATTCATAGTTCTATAGATCTATATAGGTATAACCAAAAATCTACTTACCAGAGCGTTGTTTTTGAGAACTTTAATTATTTCAGACCTTTTACATACAGCAAACATACAACTGTCGTACATTTTTGAACGCGGCTCAGTGAGCCCTATACGATTACCACAAAATATTTGACAATTTTCCAAAAGAAAACTTTTTACTTAGGAAAAACCAATTTTCAATTTATTCAAAACTTAAAAATTTTATAACAGTCTTCCTATTTGACCTAACTCTGTTCTGGAAACGCCAACGGACGCGCATTCGCTCGTTCTACGGGATACCTGTAACAGAAAAGTCAAATTAGGTCCATTTTCAAAATTTGTTTTCGAAATTTTCATAAAAAATCAATTTTTCATCCATTTTTCGGCCATAACTCCCGTTCCCGACGTCCGATCCGGACCGGGTTTACGTCATAGTATAGGACTCCGTGCCCGCTGTGCGTGTGCGCCGCAAAAAACGAACCCTTCATAGGGAAATTTTACACCCGACGGTTTAAAACGTTAAAACTTGCAATTTTTCATACATTCTCTTTAGAACAACCCCTATATTAACGAGCTATCCCTTATATTCCCGAAAATTTTTATCATCTCCTGTACGGGACGCTTAGGTTTGTCTCTCAGTAGAAAACCAGCAGCGAGTCTCGCAGGGTTCCGCGGGGAAGCTCGAAAACGTTAAATTCATAGTTCTATAGATCTATATAGGTATAACCAAAAATCTACTTACCAGAGCGTTGTTTTTGAGAACTTTAATTATTTCAGACCTTTTACATACAGCAAACATACAACTGTCGTACATTTTTGAACGCGGCTCAGTGAGCCCTATACGATTACCACAAAATATTTGACAATTTTCCAAAAGAAAACTTTTTACTTAGGAAAAACCAATTTTCAATTTATTCAAAACTTAAAAATTTTATAACAGTCTTCCTATTTGACCTAACTCTGTTCTGGAAACGCCAACGGACGCGCATTCGCTCGTTCTACGGGATACCTGTAACAGAAAAGTCAAATTAGGTCCATTTTCAAAATTTGTTTTCGAAATTTTCATAAAAAATCAATTTTTCATCCATTTTTCGGCCATAACTCCCGTTCCCGACGTCCGATCCGGACCGGGTTTACGTCATAGTATAGGACTCCGTGCCCGCTGTGCGTGTGCGCCGCAAAAAACGAACCCTTCATAGGGAAATTTTACACCCGACGGTTTAAAACGTTAAAACTTGCAATTTTTCATACATTCTCTTTAGAACAACCCCTATATTAACGAGCTATCCCTTATATTCCCGAAAATTTTTATCATCTCCTGTACGGGACGCTTAGGTTTGTCTCTCAGTAGAAAACCAGCAGCGAGTCTCGCAGGGTTCCGCGGGGAAGCTCGAAAACGTTAAATTCATAGTTCTATAGATCTATATAGGTATAACCAAAAATCTACTTACCAGAGCGTTGTTTTTGAGAACTTTAATTATTTCAGACCTTTTACATACAGCAAACATACAACTGTCGTACATTTTTGAACGCGGCTCAGTGAGCCCTATACGATTACCACAAAATATTTGACAATTTTCCAAAAGAAAACTTTTTACTTAGGAAAAACCAATTTTCAATTTATTCAAAACTTAAAAATTTTATAACAGTCTTCCTATTTGACCTAACTCTGTTCTGGAAACGCCAACGGACGCGCATTCGCTCGTTCTACGGGATACCTGTAACAGAAAAGTCAAATTAGGTCCATTTTCAAAATTTGTTTTCGAAATTTTCATAAAAAATCAATTTTTCATCCATTTTTCGGCCATAACTCCCGTTCCCGACGTCCGATCCGGACCGGGTTTACGTCATAGTATAGGACTCCGTGCCCGCTGTGCGTGTGCGCCGCAAAAAACGAACCCTTCATAGGGAAATTTTACACCCGACGGTTTAAAACGTTAAAACTTGCAATTTTTCATACATTCTCTTTAGAACAACCCCTATATTAACGAGCTATCCCTTATATTCCCGAAAATTTTTATCATCTCCTGTACGGGACGCTTAGGTTTGTCTCTCAGTAGAAAACCAGCAGCGAGTCTCGCAGGGTTCCGCGGGGAAGCTCGAAAACGTTAAATTCATAGTTCTATAGATCTATATAGGTATAACCAAAAATCTACTTACCAGAGCGTTGTTTTTGAGAACTTTAATTATTTCAGACCTTTTACATACAGCAAACATACAACTGTCGTACATTTTTGAACGCGGCTCAGTGAGCCCTATACGATTACCACAAAATATTTGACAATTTTCCAAAAGAAAACTTTTTACTTAGGAAAAACCAATTTTCAATTTATTCAAAACTTAAAAATTTTATAACAGTCTTCCTATTTGACCTAACTCTGTTCTGGAAACGCCAACGGACGCGCATTCGCTCGTTCTACGGGATACCTGTAACAGAAAAGTCAAATTAGGTCCATTTTCAAAATTTGTTTTCGAAATTTTCATAAAAAATCAATTTTTCATCCATTTTTCGGCCATAACTCCCGTTCCCGACGTCCGATCCGGACCGGGTTTACGTCATAGTATAGGACTCCGTGCCCGCTGTGCGTGTGCGCCGCAAAAAACGAACCCTTCATAGGGAAATTTTACACCCGACGGTTTAAAACGTTAAAACTTGCAATTTTTCATACATTCTCTTTAGAACAACCCCTATATTAACGAGCTATCCCTTATATTCCCGAAAATTTTTATCATCTCCTGTACGGGACGCTTAGGTTTGTCTCTCAGTAGAAAACCAGCAGCGAGTCTCGCAGGGTTCCGCGGGGAAGCTCGAAAACGTTAAATTCATAGTTCTATAGATCTATATAGGTATAACCAAAAATCTACTTACCAGAGCGTTGTTTTTGAGAACTTTAATTATTTCAGACCTTTTACATACAGCAAACATACAACTGTCGTACATTTTTGAACGCGGCTCAGTGAGCCCTATACGATTACCACAAAATATTTGACAATTTTCCAAAAGAAAACTTTTTACTTAGGAAAAACCAATTTTCAATTTATTCAAAACTTAAAAATTTTATAACAGTCTTCCTATTTGACCTAACTCTGTTCTGGAAACGCCAACGGACGCGCATTCGCTCGTTCTACGGGATACCTGTAACAGAAAAGTCAAATTAGGTCCATTTTCAAAATTTGTTTTCGAAATTTTCATAAAAAATCAATTTTTCATCCATTTTTCGGCCATAACTCCCGTTCCCGACGTCCGATCCGGACCGGGTTTACGTCATAGTATAGGACTCCGTGCCCGCTGTGCGTGTGCGCCGCAAAAAACGAACCCTTCATAGGGAAATTTTACACCCGACGGTTTAAAACGTTAAAACTTGCAATTTTTCATACATTCTCTTTAGAACAACCCCTATATTAACGAGCTATCCCTTATATTCCCGAAAATTTTTATCATCTCCTGTACGGGACGCTTAGGTTTGTCTCTCAGTAGAAAACCAGCAGCGAGTCTCGCAGGGTTCCGCGGGGAAGCTCGAAAACGTTAAATTCATAGTTCTATAGATCTATATAGGTATAACCAAAAATCTACTTACCAGAGCGTTGTTTTTGAGAACTTTAATTATTTCAGACCTTTTACATACAGCAAACATACAACTGTCGTACATTTTTGAACGCGGCTCAGTGAGCCCTATACGATTACCACAAAATATTTGACAATTTTCCAAAAGAAAACTTTTTACTTAGGAAAAACCAATTTTCAATTTATTCAAAACTTAAAAATTTTATAACAGTCTTCCTATTTGACCTAACTCTGTTCTGGAAACGCCAACGGACGCGCATTCGCTCGTTCTACGGGATACCTGTAACAGAAAAGTCAAATTAGGTCCATTTTCAAAATTTGTTTTCGAAATTTTCATAAAAAATCAATTTTTCATCCATTTTTCGGCCATAACTCCCGTTCCCGACGTCCGATCCGGACCGGGTTTACGTCATAGTATAGGACTCCGTGCCCGCTGTGCGTGTGCGCCGCAAAAAACGAACCCTTCATAGGGAAATTTTACACCCGACGGTTTAAAACGTTAAAACTTGCAATTTTTCATACATTCTCTTTAGAACAACCCCTATATTAACGAGCTATCCCTTATATTCCCGAAAATTTTTATCATCTCCTGTACGGGACGCTTAGGTTTGTCTCTCAGTAGAAAACCAGCAGCGAGTCTCGCAGGGTTCCGCGGGGAAGCTCGAAAACGTTAAATTCATAGTTCTATAGATCTATATAGGTATAACCAAAAATCTACTTACCAGAGCGTTGTTTTTGAGAACTTTAATTATTTCAGACCTTTTACATACAGCAAACATACAACTGTCGTACATTTTTGAACGCGGCTCAGTGAGCCCTATACGATTACCACAAAATATTTGACAATTTTCCAAAAGAAAACTTTTTACTTAGGAAAAACCAATTTTCAATTTATTCAAAACTTAAAAATTTTATAACAGTCTTCCTATTTGACCTAACTCTGTTCTGGAAACGCCAACGGACGCGCATTCGCTCGTTCTACGGGATACCTGTAACAGAAAAGTCAAATTAGGTCCATTTTCAAAATTTGTTTTCGAAATTTTCATAAAAAATCAATTTTTCATCCATTTTTCGGCCATAACTCCCGTTCCCGACGTCCGATCCGGACCGGGTTTACGTCATAGTATAGGACTCCGTGCCCGCTGTGCGTGTGCGCCGCAAAAAACGAACCCTTCATAGGGAAATTTTACACCCGACGGTTTAAAACGTTAAAACTTGCAATTTTTCATACATTCTCTTTAGAACAACCCCTATATTAACGAGCTATCCCTTATATTCCCGAAAATTTTTATCATCTCCTGTACGGGACGCTTAGGTTTGTCTCTCAGTAGAAAACCAGCAGCGAGTCTCGCAGGGTTCCGCGGGGAAGCTCGAAAACGTTAAATTCATAGTTCTATAGATCTATATAGGTATAACCAAAAATCTACTTACCAGAGCGTTGTTTTTGAGAACTTTAATTATTTCAGACCTTTTACATACAGCAAACATACAACTGTCGTACATTTTTGAACGCGGCTCAGTGAGCCCTATACGATTACCACAAAATATTTGACAATTTTCCAAAAGAAAACTTTTTACTTAGGAAAAACCAATTTTCAATTTATTCAAAACTTAAAAATTTTATAACAGTCTTCCTATTTGACCTAACTCTGTTCTGGAAACGCCAACGGACGCGCATTCGCTCGTTCTACGGGATACCTGTAACAGAAAAGTCAAATTAGGTCCATTTTCAAAATTTGTTTTCGAAATTTTCATAAAAAATCAATTTTTCATCCATTTTTCGGCCATAACTCCCGTTCCCGACGTCCGATCCGGACCGGGTTTACGTCATAGTATAGGACTCCGTGCCCGCTGTGCGTGTGCGCCGCAAAAAACGAACCCTTCATAGGGAAATTTTACACCCGACGGTTTAAAACGTTAAAACTTGCAATTTTTCATACATTCTCTTTAGAACAACCCCTATATTAACGAGCTATCCCTTATATTCCCGAAAATTTTTATCATCTCCTGTACGGGACGCTTAGGTTTGTCTCTCAGTAGAAAACCAGCAGCGAGTCTCGCAGGGTTCCGCGGGGAAGCTCGAAAACGTTAAATTCATAGTTCTATAGATCTATATAGGTATAACCAAAAATCTACTTACCAGAGCGTTGTTTTTGAGAACTTTAATTATTTCAGACCTTTTACATACAGCAAACATACAACTGTCGTACATTTTTGAACGCGGCTCAGTGAGCCCTATACGATTACCACAAAATATTTGACAATTTTCCAAAAGAAAACTTTTTACTTAGGAAAAACCAATTTTCAATTTATTCAAAACTTAAAAATTTTATAACAGTCTTCCTATTTGACCTAACTCTGTTCTGGAAACGCCAACGGACGCGCATTCGCTCGTTCTACGGGATACCTGTAACAGAAAAGTCAAATTAGGTCCATTTTCAAAATTTGTTTTCGAAATTTTCATAAAAAATCAATTTTTCATCCATTTTTCGGCCATAACTCCCGTTCCCGACGTCCGATCCGGACCGGGTTTACGTCATAGTATAGGACTCCGTGCCCGCTGTGCGTGTGCGCCGCAAAAAACGAACCCTTCATAGGGAAATTTTACACCCGACGGTTTAAAACGTTAAAACTTGCAATTTTTCATACATTCTCTTTAGAACAACCCCTATATTAACGAGCTATCCCTTATATTCCCGAAAATTTTTATCATCTCCTGTACGGGACGCTTAGGTTTGTCTCTCAGTAGAAAACCAGCAGCGAGTCTCGCAGGGTTCCGCGGGGAAGCTCGAAAACGTTAAATTCATAGTTCTATAGATCTATATAGGTATAACCAAAAATCTACTTACCAGAGCGTTGTTTTTGAGAACTTTAATTATTTCAGACCTTTTACATACAGCAAACATACAACTGTCGTACATTTTTGAACGCGGCTCAGTGAGCCCTATACGATTACCACAAAATATTTGACAATTTTCCAAAAGAAAACTTTTTACTTAGGAAAAACCAATTTTCAATTTATTCAAAACTTAAAAATTTTATAACAGTCTTCCTATTTGACCTAACTCTGTTCTGGAAACGCCAACGGACGCGCATTCGCTCGTTCTACGGGATACCTGTAACAGAAAAGTCAAATTAGGTCCATTTTCAAAATTTGTTTTCGAAATTTTCATAAAAAATCAATTTTTCATCCATTTTTCGGCCATAACTCCCGTTCCCGACGTCCGATCCGGACCGGGTTTACGTCATAGTATAGGACTCCGTGCCCGCTGTGCGTGTGCGCCGCAAAAAACGAACCCTTCATAGGGAAATTTTACACCCGACGGTTTAAAACGTTAAAACTTGCAATTTTTCATACATTCTCTTTAGAACAACCCCTATATTAACGAGCTATCCCTTATATTCCCGAAAATTTTTATCATCTCCTGTACGGGACGCTTAGGTTTGTCTCTCAGTAGAAAACCAGCAGCGAGTCTCGCAGGGTTCCGCGGGGAAGCTCGAAAACGTTAAATTCATAGTTCTATAGATCTATATAGGTATAACCAAAAATCTACTTACCAGAGCGTTGTTTTTGAGAACTTTAATTATTTCAGACCTTTTACATACAGCAAACATACAACTGTCGTACATTTTTGAACGCGGCTCAGTGAGCCCTATACGATTACCACAAAATATTTGACAATTTTCCAAAAGAAAACTTTTTACTTAGGAAAAACCAATTTTCAATTTATTCAAAACTTAAAAATTTTATAACAGTCTTCCTATTTGACCTAACTCTGTTCTGGAAACGCCAACGGACGCGCATTCGCTCGTTCTACGGGATACCTGTAACAGAAAAGTCAAATTAGGTCCATTTTCAAAATTTGTTTTCGAAATTTTCATAAAAAATCAATTTTTCATCCATTTTTCGGCCATAACTCCCGTTCCCGACGTCCGATCCGGACCGGGTTTACGTCATAGTATAGGACTCCGTGCCCGCTGTGCGTGTGCGCCGCAAAAAACGAACCCTTCATAGGGAAATTTTACACCCGACGGTTTAAAACGTTAAAACTTGCAATTTTTCATACATTCTCTTTAGAACAACCCCTATATTAACGAGCTATCCCTTATATTCCCGAAAATTTTTATCATCTCCTGTACGGGACGCTTAGGTTTGTCTCTCAGTAGAAAACCAGCAGCGAGTCTCGCAGGGTTCCGCGGGGAAGCTCGAAAACGTTAAATTCATAGTTCTATAGATCTATATAGGTATAACCAAAAATCTACTTACCAGAGCGTTGTTTTTGAGAACTTTAATTATTTCAGACCTTTTACATACAGCAAACATACAACTGTCGTACATTTTTGAACGCGGCTCAGTGAGCCCTATACGATTACCACAAAATATTTGACAATTTTCCAAAAGAAAACTTTTTACTTAGGAAAAACCAATTTTCAATTTATTCAAAACTTAAAAATTTTATAACAGTCTTCCTATTTGACCTAACTCTGTTCTGGAAACGCCAACGGACGCGCATTCGCTCGTTCTACGGGATACCTGTAACAGAAAAGTCAAATTAGGTCCATTTTCAAAATTTGTTTTCGAAATTTTCATAAAAAATCAATTTTTCATCCATTTTTCGGCCATAACTCCCGTTCCCGACGTCCGATCCGGACCGGGTTTACGTCATAGTATAGGACTCCGTGCCCGCTGTGCGTGTGCGCCGCAAAAAACGAACCCTTCATAGGGAAATTTTACACCCGACGGTTTAAAACGTTAAAACTTGCAATTTTTCATACATTCTCTTTAGAACAACCCCTATATTAACGAGCTATCCCTTATATTCCCGAAAATTTTTATCATCTCCTGTACGGGACGCTTAGGTTTGTCTCTCAGTAGAAAACCAGCAGCGAGTCTCGCAGGGTTCCGCGGGGAAGCTCGAAAACGTTAAATTCATAGTTCTATAGATCTATATAGGTATAACCAAAAATCTACTTACCAGAGCGTTGTTTTTGAGAACTTTAATTATTTCAGACCTTTTACATACAGCAAACATACAACTGTCGTACATTTTTGAACGCGGCTCAGTGAGCCCTATACGATTACCACAAAATATTTGACAATTTTCCAAAAGAAAACTTTTTACTTAGGAAAAACCAATTTTCAATTTATTCAAAACTTAAAAATTTTATAACAGTCTTCCTATTTGACCTAACTCTGTTCTGGAAACGCCAACGGACGCGCATTCGCTCGTTCTACGGGATACCTGTAACAGAAAAGTCAAATTAGGTCCATTTTCAAAATTTGTTTTCGAAATTTTCATAAAAAATCAATTTTTCATCCATTTTTCGGCCATAACTCCCGTTCCCGACGTCCGATCCGGACCGGGTTTACGTCATAGTATAGGACTCCGTGCCCGCTGTGCGTGTGCGCCGCAAAAAACGAACCCTTCATAGGGAAATTTTACACCCGACGGTTTAAAACGTTAAAACTTGCAATTTTTCATACATTCTCTTTAGAACAACCCCTATATTAACGAGCTATCCCTTATATTCCCGAAAATTTTTATCATCTCCTGTACGGGACGCTTAGGTTTGTCTCTCAGTAGAAAACCAGCAGCGAGTCTCGCAGGGTTCCGCGGGGAAGCTCGAAAACGTTAAATTCATAGTTCTATAGATCTATATAGGTATAACCAAAAATCTACTTACCAGAGCGTTGTTTTTGAGAACTTTAATTATTTCAGACCTTTTACATACAGCAAACATACAACTGTCGTACATTTTTGAACGCGGCTCAGTGAGCCCTATACGATTACCACAAAATATTTGACAATTTTCCAAAAGAAAACTTTTTACTTAGGAAAAACCAATTTTCAATTTATTCAAAACTTAAAAATTTTATAACAGTCTTCCTATTTGACCTAACTCTGTTCTGGAAACGCCAACGGACGCGCATTCGCTCGTTCTACGGGATACCTGTAACAGAAAAGTCAAATTAGGTCCATTTTCAAAATTTGTTTTCGAAATTTTCATAAAAAATCAATTTTTCATCCATTTTTCGGCCATAACTCCCGTTCCCGACGTCCGATCCGGACCGGGTTTACGTCATAGTATAGGACTCCGTGCCCGCTGTGCGTGTGCGCCGCAAAAAACGAACCCTTCATAGGGAAATTTTACACCCGACGGTTTAAAACGTTAAAACTTGCAATTTTTCATACATTCTCTTTAGAACAACCCCTATATTAACGAGCTATCCCTTATATTCCCGAAAATTTTTATCATCTCCTGTACGGGACGCTTAGGTTTGTCTCTCAGTAGAAAACCAGCAGCGAGTCTCGCAGGGTTCCGCGGGGAAGCTCGAAAACGTTAAATTCATAGTTCTATAGATCTATATAGGTATAACCAAAAATCTACTTACCAGAGCGTTGTTTTTGAGAACTTTAATTATTTCAGACCTTTTACATACAGCAAACATACAACTGTCGTACATTTTTGAACGCGGCTCAGTGAGCCCTATACGATTACCACAAAATATTTGACAATTTTCCAAAAGAAAACTTTTTACTTAGGAAAAACCAATTTTCAATTTATTCAAAACTTAAAAATTTTATAACAGTCTTCCTATTTGACCTAACTCTGTTCTGGAAACGCCAACGGACGCGCATTCGCTCGTTCTACGGGATACCTGTAACAGAAAAGTCAAATTAGGTCCATTTTCAAAATTTGTTTTCGAAATTTTCATAAAAAATCAATTTTTCATCCATTTTTCGGCCATAACTCCCGTTCCCGACGTCCGATCCGGACCGGGTTTACGTCATAGTATAGGACTCCGTGCCCGCTGTGCGTGTGCGCCGCAAAAAACGAACCCTTCATAGGGAAATTTTACACCCGACGGTTTAAAACGTTAAAACTTGCAATTTTTCATACATTCTCTTTAGAACAACCCCTATATTAACGAGCTATCCCTTATATTCCCGAAAATTTTTATCATCTCCTGTACGGGACGCTTAGGTTTGTCTCTCAGTAGAAAACCAGCAGCGAGTCTCGCAGGGTTCCGCGGGGAAGCTCGAAAACGTTAAATTCATAGTTCTATAGATCTATATAGGTATAACCAAAAATCTACTTACCAGAGCGTTGTTTTTGAGAACTTTAATTATTTCAGACCTTTTACATACAGCAAACATACAACTGTCGTACATTTTTGAACGCGGCTCAGTGAGCCCTATACGATTACCACAAAATATTTGACAATTTTCCAAAAGAAAACTTTTTACTTAGGAAAAACCAATTTTCAATTTATTCAAAACTTAAAAATTTTATAACAGTCTTCCTATTTGACCTAACTCTGTTCTGGAAACGCCAACGGACGCGCATTCGCTCGTTCTACGGGATACCTGTAACAGAAAAGTCAAATTAGGTCCATTTTCAAAATTTGTTTTCGAAATTTTCATAAAAAATCAATTTTTCATCCATTTTTCGGCCATAACTCCCGTTCCCGACGTCCGATCCGGACCGGGTTTACGTCATAGTATAGGACTCCGTGCCCGCTGTGCGTGTGCGCCGCAAAAAACGAACCCTTCATAGGGAAATTTTACACCCGACGGTTTAAAACGTTAAAACTTGCAATTTTTCATACATTCTCTTTAGAACAACCCCTATATTAACGAGCTATCCCTTATATTCCCGAAAATTTTTATCATCTCCTGTACGGGACGCTTAGGTTTGTCTCTCAGTAGAAAACCAGCAGCGAGTCTCGCAGGGTTCCGCGGGGAAGCTCGAAAACGTTAAATTCATAGTTCTATAGATCTATATAGGTATAACCAAAAATCTACTTACCAGAGCGTTGTTTTTGAGAACTTTAATTATTTCAGACCTTTTACATACAGCAAACATACAACTGTCGTACATTTTTGAACGCGGCTCAGTGAGCCCTATACGATTACCACAAAATATTTGACAATTTTCCAAAAGAAAACTTTTTACTTAGGAAAAACCAATTTTCAATTTATTCAAAACTTAAAAATTTTATAACAGTCTTCCTATTTGACCTAACTCTGTTCTGGAAACGCCAACGGACGCGCATTCGCTCGTTCTACGGGATACCTGTAACAGAAAAGTCAAATTAGGTCCATTTTCAAAATTTGTTTTCGAAATTTTCATAAAAAATCAATTTTTCATCCATTTTTCGGCCATAACTCCCGTTCCCGACGTCCGATCCGGACCGGGTTTACGTCATAGTATAGGACTCCGTGCCCGCTGTGCGTGTGCGCCGCAAAAAACGAACCCTTCATAGGGAAATTTTACACCCGACGGTTTAAAACGTTAAAACTTGCAATTTTTCATACATTCTCTTTAGAACAACCCCTATATTAACGAGCTATCCCTTATATTCCCGAAAATTTTTATCATCTCCTGTACGGGACGCTTAGGTTTGTCTCTCAGTAGAAAACCAGCAGCGAGTCTCGCAGGGTTCCGCGGGGAAGCTCGAAAACGTTAAATTCATAGTTCTATAGATCTATATAGGTATAACCAAAAATCTACTTACCAGAGCGTTGTTTTTGAGAACTTTAATTATTTCAGACCTTTTACATACAGCAAACATACAACTGTCGTACATTTTTGAACGCGGCTCAGTGAGCCCTATACGATTACCACAAAATATTTGACAATTTTCCAAAAGAAAACTTTTTACTTAGGAAAAACCAATTTTCAATTTATTCAAAACTTAAAAATTTTATAACAGTCTTCCTATTTGACCTAACTCTGTTCTGGAAACGCCAACGGACGCGCATTCGCTCGTTCTACGGGATACCTGTAACAGAAAAGTCAAATTAGGTCCATTTTCAAAATTTGTTTTCGAAATTTTCATAAAAAATCAATTTTTCATCCATTTTTCGGCCATAACTCCCGTTCCCGACGTCCGATCCGGACCGGGTTTACGTCATAGTATAGGACTCCGTGCCCGCTGTGCGTGTGCGCCGCAAAAAACGAACCCTTCATAGGGAAATTTTACACCCGACGGTTTAAAACGTTAAAACTTGCAATTTTTCATACATTCTCTTTAGAACAACCCCTATATTAACGAGCTATCCCTTATATTCCCGAAAATTTTTATCATCTCCTGTACGGGACGCTTAGGTTTGTCTCTCAGTAGAAAACCAGCAGCGAGTCTCGCAGGGTTCCGCGGGGAAGCTCGAAAACGTTAAATTCATAGTTCTATAGATCTATATAGGTATAACCAAAAATCTACTTACCAGAGCGTTGTTTTTGAGAACTTTAATTATTTCAGACCTTTTACATACAGCAAACATACAACTGTCGTACATTTTTGAACGCGGCTCAGTGAGCCCTATACGATTACCACAAAATATTTGACAATTTTCCAAAAGAAAACTTTTTACTTAGGAAAAACCAATTTTCAATTTATTCAAAACTTAAAAATTTTATAACAGTCTTCCTATTTGACCTAACTCTGTTCTGGAAACGCCAACGGACGCGCATTCGCTCGTTCTACGGGATACCTGTAACAGAAAAGTCAAATTAGGTCCATTTTCAAAATTTGTTTTCGAAATTTTCATAAAAAATCAATTTTTCATCCATTTTTCGGCCATAACTCCCGTTCCCGACGTCCGATCCGGACCGGGTTTACGTCATAGTATAGGACTCCGTGCCCGCTGTGCGTGTGCGCCGCAAAAAACGAACCCTTCATAGGGAAATTTTACACCCGACGGTTTAAAACGTTAAAACTTGCAATTTTTCATACATTCTCTTTAGAACAACCCCTATATTAACGAGCTATCCCTTATATTCCCGAAAATTTTTATCATCTCCTGTACGGGACGCTTAGGTTTGTCTCTCAGTAGAAAACCAGCAGCGAGTCTCGCAGGGTTCCGCGGGGAAGCTCGAAAACGTTAAATTCATAGTTCTATAGATCTATATAGGTATAACCAAAAATCTACTTACCAGAGCGTTGTTTTTGAGAACTTTAATTATTTCAGACCTTTTACATACAGCAAACATACAACTGTCGTACATTTTTGAACGCGGCTCAGTGAGCCCTATACGATTACCACAAAATATTTGACAATTTTCCAAAAGAAAACTTTTTACTTAGGAAAAACCAATTTTCAATTTATTCAAAACTTAAAAATTTTATAACAGTCTTCCTATTTGACCTAACTCTGTTCTGGAAACGCCAACGGACGCGCATTCGCTCGTTCTACGGGATACCTGTAACAGAAAAGTCAAATTAGGTCCATTTTCAAAATTTGTTTTCGAAATTTTCATAAAAAATCAATTTTTCATCCATTTTTCGGCCATAACTCCCGTTCCCGACGTCCGATCCGGACCGGGTTTACGTCATAGTATAGGACTCCGTGCCCGCTGTGCGTGTGCGCCGCAAAAAACGAACCCTTCATAGGGAAATTTTACACCCGACGGTTTAAAACGTTAAAACTTGCAATTTTTCATACATTCTCTTTAGAACAACCCCTATATTAACGAGCTATCCCTTATATTCCCGAAAATTTTTATCATCTCCTGTACGGGACGCTTAGGTTTGTCTCTCAGTAGAAAACCAGCAGCGAGTCTCGCAGGGTTCCGCGGGGAAGCTCGAAAACGTTAAATTCATAGTTCTATAGATCTATATAGGTATAACCAAAAATCTACTTACCAGAGCGTTGTTTTTGAGAACTTTAATTATTTCAGACCTTTTACATACAGCAAACATACAACTGTCGTACATTTTTGAACGCGGCTCAGTGAGCCCTATACGATTACCACAAAATATTTGACAATTTTCCAAAAGAAAACTTTTTACTTAGGAAAAACCAATTTTCAATTTATTCAAAACTTAAAAATTTTATAACAGTCTTCCTATTTGACCTAACTCTGTTCTGGAAACGCCAACGGACGCGCATTCGCTCGTTCTACGGGATACCTGTAACAGAAAAGTCAAATTAGGTCCATTTTCAAAATTTGTTTTCGAAATTTTCATAAAAAATCAATTTTTCATCCATTTTTCGGCCATAACTCCCGTTCCCGACGTCCGATCCGGACCGGGTTTACGTCATAGTATAGGACTCCGTGCCCGCTGTGCGTGTGCGCCGCAAAAAACGAACCCTTCATAGGGAAATTTTACACCCGACGGTTTAAAACGTTAAAACTTGCAATTTTTCATACATTCTCTTTAGAACAACCCCTATATTAACGAGCTATCCCTTATATTCCCGAAAATTTTTATCATCTCCTGTACGGGACGCTTAGGTTTGTCTCTCAGTAGAAAACCAGCAGCGAGTCTCGCAGGGTTCCGCGGGGAAGCTCGAAAACGTTAAATTCATAGTTCTATAGATCTATATAGGTATAACCAAAAATCTACTTACCAGAGCGTTGTTTTTGAGAACTTTAATTATTTCAGACCTTTTACATACAGCAAACATACAACTGTCGTACATTTTTGAACGCGGCTCAGTGAGCCCTATACGATTACCACAAAATATTTGACAATTTTCCAAAAGAAAACTTTTTACTTAGGAAAAACCAATTTTCAATTTATTCAAAACTTAAAAATTTTATAACAGTCTTCCTATTTGACCTAACTCTGTTCTGGAAACGCCAACGGACGCGCATTCGCTCGTTCTACGGGATACCTGTAACAGAAAAGTCAAATTAGGTCCATTTTCAAAATTTGTTTTCGAAATTTTCATAAAAAATCAATTTTTCATCCATTTTTCGGCCATAACTCCCGTTCCCGACGTCCGATCCGGACCGGGTTTACGTCATAGTATAGGACTCCGTGCCCGCTGTGCGTGTGCGCCGCAAAAAACGAACCCTTCATAGGGAAATTTTACACCCGACGGTTTAAAACGTTAAAACTTGCAATTTTTCATACATTCTCTTTAGAACAACCCCTATATTAACGAGCTATCCCTTATATTCCCGAAAATTTTTATCATCTCCTGTACGGGACGCTTAGGTTTGTCTCTCAGTAGAAAACCAGCAGCGAGTCTCGCAGGGTTCCGCGGGGAAGCTCGAAAACGTTAAATTCATAGTTCTATAGATCTATATAGGTATAACCAAAAATCTACTTACCAGAGCGTTGTTTTTGAGAACTTTAATTATTTCAGACCTTTTACATACAGCAAACATACAACTGTCGTACATTTTTGAACGCGGCTCAGTGAGCCCTATACGATTACCACAAAATATTTGACAATTTTCCAAAAGAAAACTTTTTACTTAGGAAAAACCAATTTTCAATTTATTCAAAACTTAAAAATTTTATAACAGTCTTCCTATTTGACCTAACTCTGTTCTGGAAACGCCAACGGACGCGCATTCGCTCGTTCTACGGGATACCTGTAACAGAAAAGTCAAATTAGGTCCATTTTCAAAATTTGTTTTCGAAATTTTCATAAAAAATCAATTTTTCATCCATTTTTCGGCCATAACTCCCGTTCCCGACGTCCGATCCGGACCGGGTTTACGTCATAGTATAGGACTCCGTGCCCGCTGTGCGTGTGCGCCGCAAAAAACGAACCCTTCATAGGGAAATTTTACACCCGACGGTTTAAAACGTTAAAACTTGCAATTTTTCATACATTCTCTTTAGAACAACCCCTATATTAACGAGCTATCCCTTATATTCCCGAAAATTTTTATCATCTCCTGTACGGGACGCTTAGGTTTGTCTCTCAGTAGAAAACCAGCAGCGAGTCTCGCAGGGTTCCGCGGGGAAGCTCGAAAACGTTAAATTCATAGTTCTATAGATCTATATAGGTATAACCAAAAATCTACTTACCAGAGCGTTGTTTTTGAGAACTTTAATTATTTCAGACCTTTTACATACAGCAAACATACAACTGTCGTACATTTTTGAACGCGGCTCAGTGAGCCCTATACGATTACCACAAAATATTTGACAATTTTCCAAAAGAAAACTTTTTACTTAGGAAAAACCAATTTTCAATTTATTCAAAACTTAAAAATTTTATAACAGTCTTCCTATTTGACCTAACTCTGTTCTGGAAACGCCAACGGACGCGCATTCGCTCGTTCTACGGGATACCTGTAACAGAAAAGTCAAATTAGGTCCATTTTCAAAATTTGTTTTCGAAATTTTCATAAAAAATCAATTTTTCATCCATTTTTCGGCCATAACTCCCGTTCCCGACGTCCGATCCGGACCGGGTTTACGTCATAGTATAGGACTCCGTGCCCGCTGTGCGTGTGCGCCGCAAAAAACGAACCCTTCATAGGGAAATTTTACACCCGACGGTTTAAAACGTTAAAACTTGCAATTTTTCATACATTCTCTTTAGAACAACCCCTATATTAACGAGCTATCCCTTATATTCCCGAAAATTTTTATCATCTCCTGTACGGGACGCTTAGGTTTGTCTCTCAGTAGAAAACCAGCAGCGAGTCTCGCAGGGTTCCGCGGGGAAGCTCGAAAACGTTAAATTCATAGTTCTATAGATCTATATAGGTATAACCAAAAATCTACTTACCAGAGCGTTGTTTTTGAGAACTTTAATTATTTCAGACCTTTTACATACAGCAAACATACAACTGTCGTACATTTTTGAACGCGGCTCAGTGAGCCCTATACGATTACCACAAAATATTTGACAATTTTCCAAAAGAAAACTTTTTACTTAGGAAAAACCAATTTTCAATTTATTCAAAACTTAAAAATTTTATAACAGTCTTCCTATTTGACCTAACTCTGTTCTGGAAACGCCAACGGACGCGCATTCGCTCGTTCTACGGGATACCTGTAACAGAAAAGTCAAATTAGGTCCATTTTCAAAATTTGTTTTCGAAATTTTCATAAAAAATCAATTTTTCATCCATTTTTCGGCCATAACTCCCGTTCCCGACGTCCGATCCGGACCGGGTTTACGTCATAGTATAGGACTCCGTGCCCGCTGTGCGTGTGCGCCGCAAAAAACGAACCCTTCATAGGGAAATTTTACACCCGACGGTTTAAAACGTTAAAACTTGCAATTTTTCATACATTCTCTTTAGAACAACCCCTATATTAACGAGCTATCCCTTATATTCCCGAAAATTTTTATCATCTCCTGTACGGGACGCTTAGGTTTGTCTCTCAGTAGAAAACCAGCAGCGAGTCTCGCAGGGTTCCGCGGGGAAGCTCGAAAACGTTAAATTCATAGTTCTATAGATCTATATAGGTATAACCAAAAATCTACTTACCAGAGCGTTGTTTTTGAGAACTTTAATTATTTCAGACCTTTTACATACAGCAAACATACAACTGTCGTACATTTTTGAACGCGGCTCAGTGAGCCCTATACGATTACCACAAAATATTTGACAATTTTCCAAAAGAAAACTTTTTACTTAGGAAAAACCAATTTTCAATTTATTCAAAACTTAAAAATTTTATAACAGTCTTCCTATTTGACCTAACTCTGTTCTGGAAACGCCAACGGACGCGCATTCGCTCGTTCTACGGGATACCTGTAACAGAAAAGTCAAATTAGGTCCATTTTCAAAATTTGTTTTCGAAATTTTCATAAAAAATCAATTTTTCATCCATTTTTCGGCCATAACTCCCGTTCCCGACGTCCGATCCGGACCGGGTTTACGTCATAGTATAGGACTCCGTGCCCGCTGTGCGTGTGCGCCGCAAAAAACGAACCCTTCATAGGGAAATTTTACACCCGACGGTTTAAAACGTTAAAACTTGCAATTTTTCATACATTCTCTTTAGAACAACCCCTATATTAACGAGCTATCCCTTATATTCCCGAAAATTTTTATCATCTCCTGTACGGGACGCTTAGGTTTGTCTCTCAGTAGAAAACCAGCAGCGAGTCTCGCAGGGTTCCGCGGGGAAGCTCGAAAACGTTAAATTCATAGTTCTATAGATCTATATAGGTATAACCAAAAATCTACTTACCAGAGCGTTGTTTTTGAGAACTTTAATTATTTCAGACCTTTTACATACAGCAAACATACAACTGTCGTACATTTTTGAACGCGGCTCAGTGAGCCCTATACGATTACCACAAAATATTTGACAATTTTCCAAAAGAAAACTTTTTACTTAGGAAAAACCAATTTTCAATTTATTCAAAACTTAAAAATTTTATAACAGTCTTCCTATTTGACCTAACTCTGTTCTGGAAACGCCAACGGACGCGCATTCGCTCGTTCTACGGGATACCTGTAACAGAAAAGTCAAATTAGGTCCATTTTCAAAATTTGTTTTCGAAATTTTCATAAAAAATCAATTTTTCATCCATTTTTCGGCCATAACTCCCGTTCCCGACGTCCGATCCGGACCGGGTTTACGTCATAGTATAGGACTCCGTGCCCGCTGTGCGTGTGCGCCGCAAAAAACGAACCCTTCATAGGGAAATTTTACACCCGACGGTTTAAAACGTTAAAACTTGCAATTTTTCATACATTCTCTTTAGAACAACCCCTATATTAACGAGCTATCCCTTATATTCCCGAAAATTTTTATCATCTCCTGTACGGGACGCTTAGGTTTGTCTCTCAGTAGAAAACCAGCAGCGAGTCTCGCAGGGTTCCGCGGGGAAGCTCGAAAACGTTAAATTCATAGTTCTATAGATCTATATAGGTATAACCAAAAATCTACTTACCAGAGCGTTGTTTTTGAGAACTTTAATTATTTCAGACCTTTTACATACAGCAAACATACAACTGTCGTACATTTTTGAACGCGGCTCAGTGAGCCCTATACGATTACCACAAAATATTTGACAATTTTCCAAAAGAAAACTTTTTACTTAGGAAAAACCAATTTTCAATTTATTCAAAACTTAAAAATTTTATAACAGTCTTCCTATTTGACCTAACTCTGTTCTGGAAACGCCAACGGACGCGCATTCGCTCGTTCTACGGGATACCTGTAACAGAAAAGTCAAATTAGGTCCATTTTCAAAATTTGTTTTCGAAATTTTCATAAAAAATCAATTTTTCATCCATTTTTCGGCCATAACTCCCGTTCCCGACGTCCGATCCGGACCGGGTTTACGTCATAGTATAGGACTCCGTGCCCGCTGTGCGTGTGCGCCGCAAAAAACGAACCCTTCATAGGGAAATTTTACACCCGACAGTAAAAAACGTTAAAAATTGCAAATTTTTACGCCCGCCCGCCCACCCTTATCGAAAATAACAGTAATTTGGGAGATTTTTTTATACGTTTATATGACGGGGGGTAACAAGACGATTAAATAAATATATTTAATTACTGGACGGCAGCCTCTATTGAGTTTTTATTAGACGTTGACCTCTCTATTTAGGGAAAACTTTGGTTTTATACGACTACTGATCCCCTCTTTACAGGAATCAGTTTTATAGTGTTTTGGCTCAGTTTGTTCCCCCTGTACAGGAACTCGGTGTATTCGGTACAGTTGTCCTCTGACTCTACTAATACTCTAACATGTTCCGCACTCCGGCAAAGAAGGACGTGAGCTCACAGGGCTCTGGTGGCTCGCCGCGATCTTCAGAGCGGGTTGGGAGTTCGCTTCCAAGCGTGAGGCGAAGTATTGGAGAGTGGGAGGCCGGGAGAGCAGAACCCCAAGCTAAATCTCCGGCCAGCCCAAAACCTGGCGCCACACTTCCCACCACTAAGAAAATCTCTGGCTCCCTGGGGACGCGGCGGGCCTCTACTGACGCTGCAGCACCTGATAGGAAGCCTGAAAATAAATACCCCAACCTCACAGTGGAAGCGAGAGCTTGCCTAAGTAAGGCCAAGCTTCACTTGGGCAACTCCCGCAATCTTAAAACCGAAATTAAAACAGAGGTACTTGGGGCAATAAATCGGCTCTATGAAATTGTCAAGGAGTTGGAGCGAAGGAGACTTCCAGATGCGCCTGAAATTACACAAGGGACTGAACTGACCCGCCAACCTATCCATAGTGATACTCAAAAAACCCCGACGCAATCAACAGATGTTCCAACAGAGCTCGTGAATCAGCTTATAGAAAATCTCCAACAGCACAAACTGGCGTTGGAGGAATGCCAGCAGCACACGCGAGCTCTGTCGGAGCAGCTCAAGCAGACTCCTCGCTATGTAGCTGGCCACGGGCCGACCTTTGCTGATGTCGCCGCCGGCTCAAGGCAACAAGTCAAAGAGCCTCTTCACTCGGTGGTCGTATCATCTGTGGATGATAAAGACACCGGTGAAGAGGTTATTGAGAAGCTGAGAACGGCGGTCGATGCTAGAAGGGAAGGTACAAGGGTTGAGCGGCTGAGGAAGGCGAGGGATCAGAAGGTCGTGGTCGGTTTTAGATCCCGGGAAGAGATGGAAAAGGTGACAGAGAGGATAAAAAGGGTGGGCAACCTCGTGGTGGAAGAGGTCAAAAATAAAGACCCACTCGTTATTATTAAAGACGTGCTCTCTTGCCACTCAGACGAGGAAATAATTGAGGCCCTGAAGCGCCAGAACAGCCACCTAATAGGGGACATTCCTGCGGAAGATGTAAGGGCTGCAGTCAAGTACCGTCGCAGGACGAGGAACACGCACATATGCCATATCATCCTGCAGGTGTCTCCATCGTTATGGCAGAGGCTAACGGCTGCGGGTCGACTGCATATTGACCTGCAGAGGGTGCGTGTAATGGATCAGTCTCCGTTGATTCAGTGCACTCGCTGTCTGCGCTACGGCCACAGCCGGAAACTATGCACTGAACCCGCAGACCTTTGTGTTCATTGTGGTGATCCCCACCTGCAGGCGGACTGCCCCTCACGGCTGGCGGCTGGCGTGCCGAACTGCCGAAACTGCCTGTTGGCAAAATTGACAAAGACCGACCACAATGCTTTCGACAGCGAGTGCCCTATTCGCGTTAAATGGGATGCTTTGGCGCGCCTGTCGGTAGCGTATTGCTGAGGTTACCCCTGCGGCTACCCCAGAGTATAAAATATTTCAGGCCAACCTGCAACGGAGTCAGCTAGCCACAAATGAGCTGCTGCTAGAAGCAGAAAAACAGAAAGTCGCCTTAGCATTGCTCCAGGAGCCCTATGTGGGTGGGGTAAGGAGAATGAAGGACTACCGGGGTGTAAGGGTCTTCCAGAGCTCTGAGGGAGGAGAAGGGACTGTAAAGGCGGCAATTGCAGTCCTTGACCAAGATTTGGACATATTACAGTACCCGCAACTCACCACAAACAACATCGTTGTGGTGGGAGTCCGAACCAGAGCCTGGACGATCACACTGGTGTCCTTCTACTTCGAACCCGACAAACCGTTACGGCCATACCTGGAGCATCTAGAACGAATAGAGCGAGAATTGGGCTCTTACGGGCTGGTCGTAGGAGGAGATGTTAACGCGAAGAGTCCTTGGTGGGGTAGCAACAGCGAAGACCTTAGAGGGGAGCAGGTGAGCGGGGCACTGGGCGAAATGGGTCTGCAAATTCTAAATACCGGTAATATCCCAACTTTTGACACCGTAAGAGGGGGTATAAGGTACAGTAGCCACGTGGACGTAACGGCCTGTTCGGCGGACATGCTGGGCCTGGTGGACGGCTGGCGAGTATTGGAGGATCTTACGAGTTCCGACCATAACGGCATCACTTTTGGCATTCAATTAACTAAATCAAAAGGTATACATATTAAGCGCACCACGAGAAAATATAACACAAAAAAGGCTGATTGGAGACGGTTTCATGAGAAACTGTCTCAAATTATGTCAGACAAAAATCTAACAATTACGACACTAGCCAACATAAATAACATAGAACAAATAGAACAAACAATTAACACTTATAATCAAGCCATAACTGATACATGCACACACACAATTCCAATAAAAAACATAAAAGAAACACTTACCATGCCGTGGTGGTCCGAGGAGCTTGCAAAGATGAAGAAGCTGGTCGCCACCAGGAAGCGCAGGATCAGGAACGCAGCGCCGGTGAGAAGAGAGATGGTGGTTGGACTGTACCTGCAAGAAAAAGAAAAATATGAGTCAGCTGTAAGTAGGGCTATAGAGGAGAGCTGGAAGGAATTTTGCACAAAACAAGACAGAGAAGGGGTCTGGCAAGGAATATATAGAGTGATGGGAAGGATTTCAAAAAGGGAGGAGGATCTGCCCCTTCAGAGGGGGGGACAAACACTGGACGCAATAAACTCAGCTAGCCTGTTGGCCGAGACGTTCTACCCCGAGGACCGTGGGGAGGACGACGACATGGACCATCGCCAAACGCGACAACTGGCAGAAATGGTAAACGAGTGGAGTCATGATGAACAGCATGACCCACCGTTTACCCAAAGCGAGCTCGATAGGTCCATGGCGTCGTTCGATCCCAAAAAGGCTCCGGGAGCGGATGGCTTCACTGCCGACATCTGCTCTCAGGCCGTGCGATGTAACCCTGGTTTCTTCCTGTCACTGCTCAACAAATGCCTGGCATACCACCACTTCCCGAAGGCCTGGAAGGAAGCAACGGTGGTTGTGCTGAAGAAGCCAGGCAAAGATTCTTACACCGTGCCGAAGTCGTACAGGCCGATTGGGCTCTTGCCTGTCTTAGGGAAAGTGTACGAGAGGATGCTGGTTGCTCGTCTCAAATTCTATTTGCTCCCTAGGATCAGTACTCGCCAATACGGCTTTATGCCCCAAAAAAGTACCGAGGACTCCCTCTATACTCTCATGCAGCACATCCGCGCAAAAATGGCACAAAAAAAGATCGTCACGCTTGTGTCATTGGATATAGAGGGAGCCTTCGACAATGCTTGGTGGCCCGCCATCAAAGTACGGTTGGCTGAGGAAAAGTGCCCAGTAAATTTGAGACGAGTAGTTAGCAGCTATCTCAGTGACAGGAGGGTCAACGTGAGGTACGCCGGAGTAGAGAGCAGAAGGTCAACTAGCAAGGGCTGCGTCCAGGGTTCCATCGGAGGTCCCACCTTCTGGAACTTGGTGCTGGACCCACTTTTGAAGGAGCTTGAGATTAGAGGCTACTACTGCCAAGCTTTCGCCGATGACGTCGTCTTGGTTGTTGATGGCGAATCGGCAGTAGAAATCGAAGGGCAGGCCAATGCCGCTCTTGAACATGTTCGAGCGTGGGGTGTCAGAAATAAGTTAAAATTCGCGCCCCACAAAACGTGTGCGATGGTGCTGACAAGAAAACTGAAATATGATGCGCCACGCTTGAGCATGGGAGGGGTCGACATTGGAATATCCCAAGATGTGAAAATCCTGGGCCTCACTATCGACGATAAGCTGACTTTCAATAAACACATAGCTGTCGCCTGTAAAAAGGCGATAGCTATGTACAAACAGTTGGCTAGGGCAGCACGAATCAGCTGGGGACTGAGCCCGGAAGTGATCCGTACTATTTATACAGCAGTGGTCGAGCCAACGCTCTTGTATGCCGCAAGCGCGTGGGCACCAGCCGCAAAAAAGATAGGGGTCATAAAGCAACTAAATGTGGTCCAGAGAGGTTTCGCGCAGAAGTTGTGTAAAGCCTACCGCACAGTGTCCCTGAACTCGGCTCTATTACTGGCTGGGATACTCCCACTCGATCTCCGCATCCGTGAAGCGGCTATGTTGTATGAGGCCAAGAGGGGAGTCTCCCAGCCCATGCTCGGGGACAGGGAGATTGAGCGGATGGCTCCAGCGATAGAAGCCCCACACCCTGCAGAGCAAGCAAATCTGGGCTTCGGCAGCCTGATGGACGAGGAACAATATAGAAACCACAGTGACTTCAATGTGCGTATTTTCACAGACGGCAGCAAGATTGAGGGCAAAGTCGGGGCGGCGCTATCATTATGGGATGGCGCCACCGAAGTAAAGGCCCTCAAGCTTGCTTTGCCGTCTTACTGCACCGTCTATCAGGCTGAGCTACTGGCCCTGCAAAGAGCGACTGGTGAAGCACTCAAAAACAGAGGAAGCACATTCGGCATCTTCAGCGACTCTATGGCGGCTCTCCAGTCAGTGGTCAATGTAAGTTCCCCTCATCCCCTGGCAGTGGAAACTAGAGACACCTTACGCCGCTGTAAGCTCCAGAACAAGAGGGTGTCCTTGTTCTGGATTAAGGCCCACGTGGGTTTTGAGGGAAACGAGCGAGCAGACCAACTCGCCAAGGAAGCCGCCCTGGGGTTGAAGAAGAAGCCGGACTATGATCTGTGTCCCGTTTCATTCGTCAAGCGACAAATCCGTATGAGGTCGCTGGACGAATGGAACGGGCGATATAAGTCGGGGGAAACAGCCTCTGGCACAAAACTGTTTTTCCCTGACGCGATTGCGGCGTACAATATAGTGCGAAAAATGACCCACACGGGAATAATCACACAAATTCTAACGGGGCACGGTGGGTTCTCTTCATACCTGAAGCGATTTAGGTGTAAGGAGAATGCAGCGTGCGCCTGTGAGCCGGGTAAAGACGAAACCATCCTCCATGTTTTACTTGAGTGTCCAATTACGGCAAGGGCTCGGTATGAGGTGGAGCAAAAACTGGACTCAAAACTGACAGCGGAAAACTTGCCAATTATAATGAGAGGAAAGAAAAGAAGGATTTTCTTAGAATATTGTAGCGTTATAGGATCAATAGTTATAAATAGGAATAAGGTGTAAGTAAAGTAAGATACTTTAATATATAATAAGTATATAATTTAAGTATCTTAGTTAAACATAGAATTAAAAAAAAAAAAAAAAAAAAAAAAAAAAAAAAAAAAAAAAAAAAAAAAAAAAACGTATTTTATAAGTCAGTACTAAAATTCTACCAGTCTCTGTACTCCGAAGCTGAAATGGACTTCTTACAATATAAAATAAGAAATTAAATAAATATGTTAACAGTCAGTAAGACTCGTATAAGTAATATTAAGATAATATACATTAAATTAAATCGCAAAGGAAGGTCTCTGATAAAGTCAGAGGACAATTTGTTTTAAAAAAAAAAAAAAAAAAAAAAAAAAAAAAAAAACCTAACCTAACCTAACCTAACCTAACCTAACCTAACCTAACCTAACCTAACCTAACCTAACCTAACCTAACCTAACCCAATTATTTCAGACCTTTTACATACAGCAAACATACAACTGTCGTACATTTTTGAACGCGGCTCAGTGAGCCCTATACGACTATTACAAAATATTTGACAATTTTCCAAAAGAAAACTTTTTACTTAGGAAAAACCAATTTTCAATTTATTCAAAACTTAAAAATTTTATAACAGTCTTCCTATTTGACCTAACTCTGTTCTGGAAACGCCAACGGACGTGCATTCGCTCGTTCTACGGGATACCTGTAACAGAAAAGTCAAATTAGGTCCATTTTCAAAATTTGTTTTCGAAATTTTCATAAAAAATCACATTTTTCATCCATTTTTCGGCCATAACTCCCGTTCCCGACGTCCGATCCGGACCGGGTTTACGTCATAGTATAGGACTCCGTGCCCGCTGTGCGTGTGCACCGCAAAAAACGAACCCTTCATAGGGAAATTTTACACCCGACGGTTTAAAACGTTAAAACTTGCAATTTTCCATACATTCTCTTTAGAACAACCCCTATATTAACGAGCTATCCCTAATATTCCCGAAAATTTTTATCATCTCCTGTACGGGACGCTTAGGTTTATCTTCCAGTAGAAAACCAGCAGCGAGTCTCGCAGGGTTCCGCGGGGAAGCTCGAAAACGTTAAATTCATAGTTCTATATATCTATATAGGTATAACCAAAAATCTACTTACCAGAGCGTTGTTTTTGAGAACTTTAATTATTTCAGACCTTTTACATACAGCAAACATACAACTGTCGTACATTTTTGAACGCGGCTCAGTGAGCCCTATACGACTATTACAAAATATTTGACAATTTTCCAAAAGAAAACTTTTTACTTAGGAAAAACCAATTTTCAATTTATTCAAAACTTAAAAATTTTATAACAGTCTTCCTATTTGACCTAACTCTGTTCTGGAAACGCCAACGGACGTGCATTCGCTCGTTCTACGGGATACCTGTAACAGAAAAGTCAAATTAGGTCCATTTTCAAAATTTGTTTTCGAAATTTTCATAAAAAATCACATTTTTCATCCATTTTTCGGCCATAACTCCCGTTCCCGACGTCCGATCCGGACCGGGTTTACGTCATAGTATAGGACTCCGTGCCCGCTGTGCGTGTGCACCGCAAAAAACGAACCCTTCATAGGGAAATTTTACACCCGACGGTTTAAAACGTTAAAACTTGCAATTTTCCATACATTCTCTTTAGAACAACCCCTATATTAACGAGCTATCCCTAATATTCCCGAAAATTTTTATCATCTCCTGTACGGGACGCTTAGGTTTATCTTCCAGTAGAAAACCAGCAGCGAGTCTCGCAGGGTTCCGCGGGGAAGCTCGAAAACGTTAAATTCATAGTTCTATATATCTATATAGGTATAACCAAAAATCTACTTACCAGAGCGTTGTTTTTGAGAACTTTAATTATTTCAGACCTTTTACATACAGCAAACATACAACTGTCGTACATTTTTGAACGCGGCTCAGTGAGCCCTATACGACTATTACAAAATATTTGACAATTTTCCAAAAGAAAACTTTTTACTTAGGAAAAACCAATTTTCAATTTATTCAAAACTTAAAAATTTTATAACAGTCTTCCTATTTGACCTAACTCTGTTCTGGAAACGCCAACGGACGTGCATTCGCTCGTTCTACGGGATACCTGTAACAGAAAAGTCAAATTAGGTCCATTTTCAAAATTTGTTTTCGAAATTTTCATAAAAAATCACATTTTTCATCCATTTTTCGGCCATAACTCCCGTTCCCGACGTCCGATCCGGACCGGGTTTACGTCATAGTATAGGACTCCGTGCCCGCTGTGCGTGTGCACCGCAAAAAACGAACCCTTCATAGGGAAATTTTACACCCGACAGCAAAAAACGTTAAAATTTGCGAATTTTACGAACGCCCACCCACCCTTATCGAAAATAAGAGAAATTTGGGATATTTCTTTTATATGTTCATATGATAGGGGGTAGCGAGACCACCCGTTATAGACATTTAAGTCACTTATACCGGGCCTATTTCAATTTTATTTCAATACTATATATCTTTATGACGCGTCTATTGACAATTTTATAATATTTTATTTGATTGACACCTCTATTGAGGATTTATTGTATTTTGACACCTCTATTGAGGAACAAGGACACTTTAATTAATAAGACATACTGATCCCCTCTTTACAGGGATCAAAAATTTTATTCAATATTTAAAACTATTATTTTATCGATTACTATTTATTCTGCGCTCCATCATCATGTTCCTTTCCAGGACCCCAGCCAAGAAATCTTCCATGGGTCCCCAAGTCTCTCCATCGAATGCGGCACTATCCATCACCTTCGAGGAGGAGGTCTCCCCTCCCATTGCTTCAATTCAAGCCTCTAGTGTGAGGCGAAGCATTGGTGAGTGGGAGGATGGGAAAATGACTATGTCTCAGCCTCTTCCGTCGGCTGTTGCGCAGTCATCCAAGAGAGCTGCGCCGACCGTGGTGGCTTCCCAGAAGCCCATAAAGCGCGCCACGTCTCAGCCGGATAGCAAGACTTTGGCGCGCCGTACTTCCACTGAGGCGCTGGGAGCGTCGCCGGGGACGAGCCAGCTGCAGCCGAACAAACCCACCGATCGGGTGACCGAAGCTCGCAACTGCCTTCTGCGCGCAAAGTCGCACCTCGGCGATTCGCGCAATTTGAGGGCAGACCTAAAAGCCGGGATCACCCAGTCGGTGGAACGGCTGTACCAGCTTGTGAAGGAAGAGGCGGCGTCTGCTGCACGGGCGAGGGGATCTGAGCTGGTAACGGAGGAGGCCGCACCTCCGCCAGAAGTACCCAAAAGCTTCCCGGAGGTTGTCTCGTTGCTCGCTTCACTGACGGAGCATAGCGCGCTGGTGAAGGAGAGCAGCGAGAAGATGGAAAAGCTACGGCAGGCGATGGAGAGGCAGGGGGAACTGTTGGAGAAGACGGCCACCTACGCGAGTGTAGCGGCGGGTCCACCGAAAAGGCAGACCCCAGGAAGGACCGCGCTGCACTCGATAGTGGTGACGTCCAAAGACGAGGGGGACTCGGGGGAGGAAGTAATCAAGAAGATAAGAGAGGCAGTTAAGGCCAGAGATGGAGGAATCGATATAGAGAGCGTAAGAAAGGCCAAAGACCGAAAAATTATTATGAGCTGTAGTTCGGCGGAAGACAGGAAAAGAGTTAGGGAAAGGATAGAGAAGTCAGGAGACCACCTCGTTGTCGAGGACGTAAAGAACAAGGACCCACTGCTTGTGTTTCGTGGCGTCCTCCGCATACATTCCGATGAGGAACTGCTGGAGGCGCTGCGGAATCAAAACCGGGATGTCTTTCGCGGCCTCGATAACGGGGAGGATCGAATGGCGATTAGATTTAAGAAAAATTCGCGGAACCCCCAAACACAGAATGTGGTCGTCAGCACGTCACCTTCAGTCTGGAACAGGATGCTCGAAAAGGGAAAAGCGCGAATTGATCTCCAGACCGTCTTCGTCGATGACCAGTCGCCACTGGTTCAGTGCACGAGGTGTCTGGGTTACGGGCATAGTCGGCGACTATGTAAAGGATCAGCCGACTTATGCAGCCATTGCGGGGGCTCACACCTTCGAGCAGAATGCGACCAGTGGCTGAAGGCGGAAACACCTAAGTGCCCAAACTGTGTTAAGGCGAAGATGGGGAAGACCGACCACAATGCGTTTGACCCTGAGTGTCCTGTTCGAGTCAGGTGGGACAGGCTGGCACGTGCATCCGTCGCCTACTGCTAAGGTGGTCCCAGCCAACACAATGCCGCACAAGATACTCCAGGTGAACCTTCAGAGGAAGAAGCTGGCTACCCATGAGCTTATGCTTGAGGCCGAGCAGCGCAAAGCCACTGTAGCGCTGATCCAGGAGCCTTACGTGGGCAGCGCGAAGAGGATGAGCGTGACCAGGGGAGTCCGAATCTTCCAGAGTACCGGTCAAGGAGAAGGGACTGTCAAGGCCGCTATAGCCGTCTTTGATCCAAAGTTAACCGTGAGACAGTACCCAGAACTCACCACGAATAACATCGTCGTGGTGGGGATCCAAACCGGTGCCTGGAGACTAACTCTGGTCTCGTTCTACTTCGAGCCAGACCAGCCTCTAGGGCCATACCTGGACAGCCTCAGAAAGGTGGAAAGCGAGACCGGCCCGCATAGGCTCATCATGGGTGGAGACGCCAATGCCTGGAGTATCTGGTGGGGCAGTAGTGAGACGAATAGCAGAGGCGACGAAATGCTGGGAGCTCTCGACCAGCTTGGATTACAGGTACTAAACAGAGGGGAAACTCCAACCTTCGACGTAGTTCGTGGTAACAGGCGTTACACGAGCTGCGTCGACGTCACAGCCTGCACAGCAGACATGCTGACGGTGACCGACGGCTGGCGGGTCGTCGATGACCTGACAGGGTCGGACCACAACGGCATTGAGTTCAGCGTTCATCTCGCTAGGTCTGTGGGTGTCACGGTTAACCGGACTACCAGGATCTACAACACTAAAAAAGCAAATTGGGCGCAGTTTCGTAAGAAACTGCGTCAAATTATGCAAGCTAATAATACCGTAAGCCTGTTCGATGCCATCGACAGCAGGGACAAAATAGACCTGGTAGTCGAGGGATTTACAACGGCAGTGCGAGACGCCTGTACATCCGCGATACCCAAGAAGAAGAACGTAGAAAAGTTGACCGTGCCGTGGTGGTCTGAAGAACTCGCCAGTCTAAAGAGGCAAGTGGTCACTAAAAAGCGGAGGATTCGTTGTGCAGCGCCAGTCCGTAGACCAAAGGTTGTTGAGGAGTACCTGAAACAGAAAGAAGAGTACGAGCGTGCAGTAGTCCAAGCAAAAATCGAGAGCTGGAAGGGGTTCTGCGAGAAACAGGATAAGGAAGGCCTGTGGGAGGGCATATATAGGGTAGTCCGCAGGACGGAGAAAAGAGAGGAGGATTTGCCGATGGTGAGGGATGGCAGGACTCTGGACCCGGAGGCCTCGGCGAGGTATCTGGCGGAGACTTTTTACCCAGAAGACCGTTCGGAGGGGGATAACGAGGAGCACAGAAAGGTGCGGCAACTAGCTGAAGAGGTGAACGGGGGGAACCAAGTTGAGCCCTGGGACCCTCCCTTCACACTCGACGAACTGGAGCGAGCAGTCTCCTCGTTCAACCCCAAAAAAGCCCCCGGTTCCGACGGTCTGACGGCGGACATATGGTGCCACGCGATCCGTCACGACCCAGATTTAGTTCTGCGCTTGGTGAACAAGTGCCTGGCGCATGGATACTTTCCACGGTCCTGGAAAGAGGCAACCGTCGTCGTACTCCGCAAGCCTGCTAAAGACGACTACACCACCCCAAAATCTTACAGGCCGATTGGGCTATTGCCTGTCCTCGGCAAGATTTTTGAAAAGATGGTCGTGGCCCGACTCAAGTTTCATTTACTCCCCAGGATGAGTACTCGCCAGTACGGCTTCATGCCCCAGCGAAGCACCGAGGACTCCCTCTACACGCTGATGGGACACATTCGCGGCAAACTTTATGCAAAAAGGCTTGTCACGGTTGTGTCCCTGGATATTGAGGGAGCTTTCGACAGCGCGTGGTGGCCGGCCATACGTGTCCGTCTGGCTGAGGAAAAGTGTCCTGTAAACTTGAGACGGGTCATGGACAGCTACTTGTCCGAGAGGGTGGTGAAAGTCAGGTATGCGGGAGTGGAGTGCGAATCCAGGACCGGGAAGGGATGCGTCCAGGGGTCGATCGGAGGTCCCATAGTTTGGAACGTCCTGCTGGATCCTCTTCTGAGGGAACTGGAGACCATGGGAATCTATTGCCAGGCGTTTGCTGACGATATTGTCCTTGTGTTCGATGGGGAGACAGCACTTGAAGTCCAGAGAGATGCCAATGTCGCTCTAGAGTATGTACGAGCGTGGGGTGTCACAAATAAGCTTCGGTTTGCACCACATAAGACGAAGGCAATGCTGGTCACGCGTAAACTGAAGCATGACACCCCACGTCTCAGAATGGGTGGGGTAGACATTGGCATGTCGGACGAAATCAAGCTGCTCGGTCTCACCATCGACCACAAGTTGACATTTAACACCCACGTCGCAAACGTCTGTTCCCGAGCCGTCGGCATTTACAAGCAGCTGTCGCGGGCTGCTAGGGTCAGTTGGGGTCTTCATCCAGAGGTGATCCGCTGCATCTATACGGCTGCAGTGGAGCCCATCGTCATGTACGCAGCGAGCGCGTGGTCGCCGGCCGCCAAGAAAGTCGGGGTGCAAAAGAAGCTGAACGCCGTCCAGAGGAGCTTCGCGCAGAAACTGTGCCGGGCCTACCGCACGGTCTCTCTCAACTCAGCACTGGTTCTGGCTGGGATACTCCCTCTTGATCTTCGAATTCAGGAAGCAGCTTCGCTCTACGAGGCCAAGAGGGGGGTACCACATCCAGCTCTGGGCGACCGGGAGATCGAGCGTGTGGTCTCGGCACTAGAGATGCCACATCCGGCTGAGCAGAGGGCCATTGCACTGCGACGCTTGGTAGACGAGGAACAATACAACGAGCACCGCAATTTCGCGGTGCGTATCTTCACAGACGGCAGCAAGATTGAGGGCAAGGTCGGAGCCGCACTGTCCGTGTGGACCGATCAGGCCGAAGTCAAGGCTCTCAAGCTTGCTTTGCCGTCTTATAGCACCGTCTACCAGGCTGAGCTCCTTGCCCTCTGCGAAGCCACGAAGGAAGTCCTCCGAAGGACCGAGACGGCGTTCGCTATCTACAGCGACTCCATGGCAGCTCTCCAAGCAGTCGTGAACCCCGGAGCCCTCCACGCCCTCGCAGTGGAAGCAAGGGCCGCCATCCGCCGCAGCAGTACCCAGAATAAGAGCGTCTCCTTGTTCTGGGTTAAAGCTCATGCGGGGCTGGAGGGTAACGAGAGAGCCGACTCGCTCGCGAAGGAGGCTGCCCTGAAGTCTAAGCGGCAACCCGACTACGACAAGTGCCCGGTTTCATTCGTCAAGCGTATGATCCGTATGGAAACGCTGGACGAATGGAACCGGAGATATTGTAATGGAGAAACGGCGGCCACAACGAAGATGTTCTTTCCTTCTGCTGTCGCTGCGTACAGGACGGTGCGAAGGATGGAGATGACAAAAGAACTGACCCAAGCCCTAACAGGACACGGCGGGTTCTCCGAGTACCTTACTCGCTTCAAGTGCAAGGAGAGCCCGGCGTGCGCCTGCGACCCCGACAAGCAGGAGACAGTCCTCCACCTCCTAGCGGACTGCCCGGTATATTCCTCCCACCGGCACGACTTAGAGATGAGAGTCGACATGCAGGTAAAAAAGGAAAATCTCAGCTTGCTGATTAGAAATAAAAGGCACAGATTGAGGTTCATAGACTTCATTATAAAAATTGTACAATCCGTGAATAAACGGAACAAATAGCTGTCATTTTATCCCAATTATTATACATTTTATTAATAACTATTATTTATTTAAACTTTATTATAATTTATTGCTACTGAACAGAGATATTTTAACAAAAATTTAATTGAAAATTATAATTATTTTATCATGACTATTTTATTTTAATTTAATGAACAGCTAATATAATGACTGAACTTCAATAGAACTACAGCTCTTTATAACGTCCCTGCAAAACTTGTATGGCAGGGGGCCTTTCGCATGGCAGGAGTGTGGTTTTAGCCGGTAGGAGTCCGGCACTACCCAGACTGCCTTACACGTAAAAAAAAAAAAAAAAACCTAACCTAACCTAACCTAACCTAACCTAACCTAACCTAACCTAACCTAACCTAACCTAACCTAACCTAACCTAACCTAACCTAACCTAACCTAACCTAACCTAACCTAACCTAACCTAACCTAACCTAACCTAACCTAACCTAACCTAACCTAACCTAACCTAACCTAACCTAACCTAACCTAACCTAACCTAACCTAACCCAGTAACCCCCCAACCCTCGTGGCGGTCAGATCGTTTTTAAAGTCGCTCCGCACTTAAAAATTCTAAAAAGTGGTAAAAAGTTGTCCGATTTAAGTGAAACTGGTGTCAAATTACGCGGATAGAGTCGGGTCATGCAATATAGCAAAAGTGAAATCTTTGGATTGCAGTGAAAAAGCTGGAAAAGGGAAAAACCGTGTATAGGTTATGTTTCCCTGAGTGTGAAATCACAAACACCTAATTTCTACGATATCTAAAGCGGTGACCCCACAATTTTATTTTACCATCGCGTGCGGACTCAGAAGACCTACAAACCGAGACATCTTTTGGAATTTTCCAGTGGAAAACTCAAGAGAAAACTGCCTAAAACTGTCAAACACATGTGCACGAGGTAGCAGAAGGAGCCATCGCAGGAACTTCGTTTCTTCGCAGCTGCCTACCCTACGGGCAGAGAAGTCTCTCGGTACTTTTAAAATAATTTTAAGTTAATTACTTTTTTAGTTATAAGCATTAGAATATTCAAAGTTTGACCTGAAATATCTCGGTAACCACAGTGATAACACATAAATTTTAAAAAGTAATTTGCTGCGCGCTAAAATTTCTAGATCGTTACCATTTTTATTTTAATTTTATCATAACGGGATCCTGAAATATTTCAGTTTTCGTTAAAAAACCGGTTTTTATTTAAAAAACCTGTCAAATATTTATAATTTTTTACTATTTTTATGTGTATATATAGTGCTTAATTTTACACAATTTTAGCATATTTTTCTGGAATTTTATGTCAAATCGTTCGGGAGATACGGAATTTTGAAGATTTTTGGTCGGATTATTGAGAAATAACCACTTTTTTCAAAAAATTTCCATTTGGATGGTTCCAGTTGGCCACAAACACCTCAATTCCCAAAAAGTTTGCTTTCCTAGGATAAATAATCGCCAACTTGCGCGAAAAAACCACGACTTCGGCCATTTTGGTTTTTGGTTTGAAAACTTTGAGGCTCCATAACTTCCGAACCAAACGACGTAAAAGCACCGGACTGCCACAGTTAGTGCTGAAATACGTTGAAAAAGGATATCGGTAGGTTTTCAGGCGTTTTCAGGACCTGAGAATTTTTATTCCTGAAACGGTTTTCGCGGGATTCACGGGGTAAAGCCACGCGCTGTAGTCAAAACCGCGTCTCTCTACGACAAACGGTCACGGAGTTGTAGCCGGACGAAGTTGGCGTTTGACAGCTCGGCGGCCATCTTTGTAAACTTTGACCTGACGTAGCTCCGGCCCAGGTGGTCGTGGAGAGCCGCGATTTTCAAAGCGGGGTTTGGAAAGTCGCGTTCTATCCGATAGGCTGTTTTTCAGGCTCTTAGGAGCTGAAAATTTTCAGAATCCTGAAAACCAGTTTGCCTTGTGGGGCGGGTCAGGCTGAGCCAGGCGAGCCCAAACACGGGTGTTCTGCGGCTTCTGGAAGGAAAGTTGTACCGGGTCGGAGGTGGACTTTGACAGTTCTCGAGCTGTCAGATAAAACTTTGGACCTGGATAACTCCCGAACCGGTGGTCGTAGAGGACTGGGGTTTTCATCGGGGATCTTGGCGGGCCTTACTCTTTCAGCCTGGTGTAGAACTGCTGAAATTTCAGTACGAAAAATTTTTCATGCTGAAACTTATCCCAGGTTATAGATCTCGTGGAGCCAAGTCTAAGGAGCCCAGGAACGGTAGTATTCGGACGGGCGGTTACGGAGAAAACCACGTTTAACCAAAGTCTGGTCGCCATCTTGGGCCGGCAACCAGAACTTCAAACTGTGATATCTCCGGAACCAGTAGCGCTAGATTTGCCGTGTTTGGGTTCATTTGCGAGGGCTTGGGGAGAGCTTTCATCTCGGATGTGGATCCTTGCTCTATGTAGAGTCAAAATTTTTTATTGTTTTAAACAACGTAACTTGTTTTTCCTTTGATTTAAGTTGACTTTTATTGTACTTAAAACCTGTCTAAATAAGTGCTTCTGGTGTAGACAACCCAAATAGATTAGTGTAAGTTTTTAAATTATATTTTTTATGACTTTATCTTATAGACAGTGCAGCGTGTACTTTGTCGATCGCTGAATTTCTATTGGATCCTGACTATTGTCCCCTTTATTTCAGGGGATACAGTATAAGTTCGTTTACTTATTATCTCCTCTCTACAGAGATAATACAGAAATTCTCGACCTTTCTCTACATTTACTATATTTTTAGCATTATTAATATTGACCGTCCCCCATTTACAGGGATAGGATTTAGTAATTAAGACAATTTTGTTTTTAATAAAGGACAATCTACCTCGCGACAACACAAAATGCCTCTTGCACACACGCCCCGCAAGCAAATTGCCCCAGAGACCAACTCCCCGGTGGACAAGGAGAAGGCAGGGCCATCTCCGAAATCAACGACACCCACCGCCAATGTTCGAAAGAGCATTGGAGAGTGGGAAGCCAGTAGGGTAAAGGACCCAAAGACAGCTGCATCGGTCACATACACTGTGTCACCGAAGAAACAAGCACAGACTTCGACGGCCCCTTCGAGGGTTGCGCTAAAGGTCACACTGCCCCAGATCGGAAAAGACACTAAGCGTCGAAGTTCTATCGAGGCCACGGGTGGGTCGCAAAAGCCAATCGTTTCGACTGACAGGGTGATCGAAGGCCGGACCTGGCTTCAGAGGGCGAAAACTCAATTGAGTGAATCGCGGAATCTGAAGTCAGAGATAAAGGTAGGGATCACTCTGGCAGTGGAATCGATGTACAAGCTGATAAAAGACGCCGCGATAGAAATTGAAAGCCTAAAACAGCAACATAACCATCCAGAAACAGACCAAATGACCCAAGGAAAGCATATAGGAGAATGCACAGAAAAGACCATGAGAGAGGATACAGTCCTCCTCATGAATAAAATAGAGACTCATTCCAAACTGCTGGTGGAAAACAGCAAGCGTTTGGAGGAACTAAAAATGACATTGCAGGCTCAAAATTCAGACACCGAGACACCCTCATACGCAAAGGTGGCTGCGGCTCGGGGCACGTATGGGGTGTTGGAAAAACGCAATACGTTGCACTCGGTCGTGGTTACCTCAAAAGACGAGACAGAGACCGGGGAAGAGGTACTGGAGAGGGTGAGGAAAGCGGTGGAAGCGAAAGAAGGCTGGGTCAAGGTGGAAAGGGTCAGAAAGGCTAAAAATAGGAAGGTGGTCATGGGGTTTGAGACAGAGGGCGAGAGAGATAAAGTTAAAGAAAGATTAGAAAGGAACGGCATCAACCTCACCGTAGAGGCCGTGAAAAACAGGGACCCTATGTTGATACTAAGGGACGTTCTTGCTATAAACACGGATGAAGACGTACTGAAAGCCGTGAAAAATCAGAACCGGGACGTTTTTCACGGCCTCTGCGGAGGGGAAGATAGAATGGAAATCAAGTATAGAAGGAAGACGAGAAACCCCCATTCTGTACACATAGTGATGAGCACGTCCCCGGAGGTATGGCAGCGGGTGACAAAAAGGGGGTACGTTCATGTGGACCTACAAAGAATCCGGGTAGAAGATCAAACCCCACTCATTCAGTGCACTCGCTGCCTAGGCTACGGGCATGGGCGGAAACACTGTACAGAGAAGGCGGACATGTGTAGTCACTGCGGCGGTACTCACATGAAAACCGAATGCCCTGATTGGATGGCAGGAGGGATTGCGACTTGCAAAAATTGCGAGAGAGCAAATATGCTCAATAAAGAGCACAATGCATTTAGCAGTGAATGCCCAGTCCGCCGCAGATGGGATGCAATAGCGCGGTCAACCACCGCGTACTGCTAAAGGCGCACAAAGTGTAATAGCTGCCTACAAAATCGCACAGGCTAACCTCCAACGAAAGAAACTGGCAACTAATGAATTACTACTGGAGGCGGAAGAACGGGGAGTTGCCGTGGCTCTTCTGCAGGAGCCATACGTTGGAAATTCAAAATGTATGAGGAGTCAGAGGGGAGTGCGGATCTTCCAAGACACTGGAGTTGGAGACCGGGTCGTCAAGGCGGCCATTGTTGTCCTTGACAAAAACCTTAAAGTGATCCAGTACCCAAAACTCACCACGCAAAACATCGTAGTGGTGGGTATCCAAACCAGTGCTTGGGAGATCACACTCGCCTCCTTTTACTTCGAGCCTGACCAACCAATGGAACCCTACCTCAACCACTTGAGGCAGATAGGAACAGTAATCGGCTCGAAGCCACTAATCGTTGGAGGGGACGCCAATGCGAAGAGTACATGGTGGGGCGGCTCAGTGGTTGACCGTAGGGGTGAGGAAGTGTACGGAACTCTCGGCGAGCTCGGGCTGAACATTCTCAACACAGGGGAAATTCCGACCTTCGACATTATTAGAGGGGGTCAGCGTTACAGTAGTTACGTTGACCTTACGGCATGTTCGGATAGCGTCCTGGAGCTGGTAGAGAAATGGAGAGTCGACGAAGGCCTCACGAGCTCCGACCACAATGGTATTCTCTTCGACATTAGATTGGTGAGAGCTAAAGCGGTACAAGTAGAGAGAACGACACGTATCTACAATAGTAAAAAAGCCGATTGGACCAAGTTTCATGAGAAACTAAACCAATTAAAAATAGACTACAAAATCCAGAAGTCAAAAATAGAACAAATCAATAGTACAGAATTATTAGAAGTTGCAACAAGAAACTACACAAATATCATAAAGGATGCGTGTCGTTCCTCTATGCCAATCAAAAAAGCCAAAGAAAAACTTACCATGCCATGGTGGTCGGAGAAACTCGCTGAGATGAAGAAGATCGTCGCTACCAGCAAAAGGAGAATCCGCTGTGCTGCTCCGGTCCGGAGGTCGAAGGTCGTCGAAGAATACCTGAAACAGAAAGAAGAGTATGAGACGGAAGCGGCTCGAGCTCAGACCGAGAGTTGGAAGGAGTTCTGCAGTAAGCAGGACAGGGAAGGGGTATGGGAGGGGATCTATAGGGTTATCGGGAGAACAATGCAAAGAGGGGTGGACTTGCAGATGATACAAAATGGAGAGGTGCTCGATGCAAAAGGCTCCGTTAAACTGTTAGCGGAAACCTTCTACCCTGAAGACCTAACGAGCACCGACAACTCCCATCACAGCCTCATTAGGGCTAAAGCCGAAATGGTCAACATCGAAGAACAAGAAGGCTCTCAAGATCCACCTTTCACACGGGTTGAGCTCAAAACTGCTTGCGAGTCTTTCAACCCCAAAAAAGCTCCGGGATTAGATGGCCTCACAGCCGACATATGCAGCCAAGCCATAGGTGGGGAACCCGATGCCTTCCTGGCCCTTTTGAATCAATGCCTCAAGTACGGTTATTTCCCGAAGTGCTGGAAAGAGGCCACGGTGGTGGTGCTAAAGAAACCAGGGAAAAGAGACTACACCACCCCAAAATCATATAGGCCCATAGGCCTCTTACCAGTACTAGGCAAGATATTCGAGAAGATGTTGGTGGCCCGCCTCAGGTTTTACATTGTACCAAGGATGAGTACTCGCCAGTACGGATTCATGCCCCAAAGAAGCACCGAAGACTCCCTCTATGATCTTATGCAACACATAAAAGGAAAACTAAACCTAAAAAAGGTGATTGTACTAATTTCGCTAGACATAGAGGGAGCCTTCGACAGCGCTTGGTGGCCAGCTATAAGGGTCCGACTGGCAGAGGAAAAGTGTCCTCTCAACTTGAGGAGGGTCATCGACAGCTACTTGAGTGACAGAAGGGTCAGGGTCAGGTATGCGGGTGAAGAATACTCCAAGGCGACGAGCAAAGGCTGCGTACAAGGCTCTATCGGGGGCCCTAATTTCTGGAATCTCCTACTGGATCCCCTCCTAAAAGACCTGACAGGAAACGGCGTTTATGCGCAGGCATTTGCAGACGACGTGGTCCTTGTCTTCGACGGTGACACAGCAATTGAAATAGAACAAAAGGCAAATGCTGCCCTTGGACGTGTTCAGGTGTGGGGTGTCGATAACAAACTAAAATTTGCGCCACAAAAGACTAATGCCATGACCATTACAAGGAGACTCAAATACGACACCCCACGACTGAGCATGGGCGGGGTAGAAATAGCCATGTCAAAAGAAATCAAGATCTTGGGTGTCACCGTCGACGACAAGTTGACGTTTAACACACACGTCAAAAATGTCTGCAAAAAAGCCATCAGTGTGCATAAACAGTTATGCAGGGCAGCTAGGATTAGCTGGGGATTAAATCCTGAAGTAGTCAGGATAATTTATGTAGCTACAGTAGAGCCGATCATCCTGTACGCTGCCAGCGTATGGGCTCCAGCGTCTAGTAAACTGGGGATAATAAAACAGTTGGGCGTCGTGCAACGCGGAATAGCGCAAAAAATATGCAAAGCATATCGCACCGTCTCCCTCAACTCGGTACTTCTGTTGGCAGGGATACTTCCCCTAGATCTCCGAGCTCGGGAAGTGGCCTCATTATATGAGGCCAAGAGGGGAGTGTCGCTGCCAATATTGAGGGATAGGGAGATGGAGCGGCCTATGTCCGCGTTAAAATCCCCCCACCCTGCCACGCGTATCGAACTGGAGCTTGGAAGCCTGGTAGACCAGGAGCAGGTCGACGCCAGCGCCAAACCGGAGGTGAGAATCTTCACCGACGGGAGCAAAATTGGGGGGCGTGTTGGTGCTGCGCTGTCCATTTGGAACAGCCAGGCCGAAACACGTGCCCTCAAGCTGGCGTTACCGGACTACTGCTCGGTCTACCAGGCGGAGCTCCTGGCGATATGTAGGGCAACAAGGGAAATAAGGAGAAGCTCGGCGGCCACTTTTGGTGTTTACAGCGACTCAATGGCGGCCCTCATGACGGTGAAAAACCACAGTTGCCTTCACCCCCTAGCAGTTGAAGCAAGAGAAAACCTTGCAGCTGTTTCTCTCCAGAACAAGGTAGTAAACTTGTTCTGGATCAAAGCTCATGCAGGGATTGAGGGCAACGAAAGAGTGGATCAGCTGGCAAAAGAGGCCGCTACATTGAGTAAAAGGAGGCCGGATTATGATCTGTGCCCTGTCTCATTCGTCAAGCGATGTATTCGTATGGCATCGCTTGATGAATGGAACAACAGATATAAAACCGGGACCACCGCGTCGATCACCAAGATGTTTTTCCCGGATGCGACGGCGGCGTACAGGATTGTCAGGAAGCTACATTTTGAGGGGTATCTGACCCAGGTCTTGACGGGGCACGGTGGATTCTCAGAATACTTGAATAGGTTCAAGTGCAAGGGGAGTCCATCGTGCATCTGTGATCCGAACATGTCGGAGTCAGTGCCACACCTGCTGCTTCGCTGTCCTGTATATGCATACGAAAGGAACGACATAGAACAAGAAATGGACATAGATTTGACAAATGAAAATATAGGGAAAATAATGTTAGGAAAAAACAGAACTAAGTTCTTAAACTACTGTCTCAAAATAGTACAAGGAGTCGTAAATAGAAATAAAAGCGATCGACAAAGTATGCAACGGCTGTATATTTAGTTATATACAAACAGTGCATATAGATTTAAGCAATAAATTAAACAGTTAACATTAAAGTAGTAGGATTACATAGGAATTAAGAAATTTTATAATCTAGCAAATGAGTGGAAATAGGAACATTAATTTTGTTAATGTTCTAATTTCTACTTATTTAAAAATGTAATAGTAAAAATGTAATATTATGTAAGAGTTGTAAAACCATAGAAGATTAAGTTTTGTACCACTATCCCTAAAATATAATAAAGCATATATATGTATATGACAGTAGTTGTAAATAGAATAAGCAAAAGAAAATAATTATGTATGTAATAAAAATAAAAATAGATAAATAAACAATAAGCATTACAATAATTAATTGACATAGTGTAAGAACTAGAAGATAAGTAGAAATAATAAGAAATTACATAAAAAGTAAATAAAGTACCCTATAGTAAACCTGTAAAACCTGCAAAGAAATAAAAACTGCTGTTGCGTAAATCATTTCACCCTGTAAATCAACAAAGAAAACATGTATGGGCAGATAAATAGAGTAGCCAGAAAAGAAGCAGTTAGAAAAATAGGAGCCCCCCCAAAAACCAGAAATGAATGAGGAAGGATGAAAGAAAGACAAAGTATGAGGAATAAAAGTGCGAGAGGCAAGCTAGCGAGAACTTGTATGAAAGAGAAATAGCTAGACATAGGCTCTGATAAAGTCAGAGGTAGAGCATTTAATAAAAAAAAAAAAAAAAAAAAAAAAAAAAAAAAAAAAAAAAAAAAAAACCTAACCTAACCTAACCTAACCTAACCTAACCTAACCTAACCAATTATTTCAGACCTTTTACATACAGCAAACATACAACTGTCGTACATTTTTGAACGCGGCTCAGTGAGCCCTATGCGATTATTACAAAATATTTGACAATTTTCCAAAAGAAAACTTTTTACTTAGGAAAAACCGATTTTCAATTTATTCAAAACTTAAAATTTTTATAACAGCCTTCCTATTTGACCTAAGTCTGTTCTGGAAACGCCAACGGACGCGCATTCGCTCGTTCTACGGGATACCTGTAACAGAAAAGTCAAATTAGGTCCATTTTCAAAATTTGTTTTCGAAATTTTCATAAAAAATCAATTTTTCATCCATTTTTCGGCCATAACTCCCGTTCCCGACGTCCGATCCGGACCGGGTTTACGTCATAGTATAGGACTCCGTGCCCGCTGTGCGTGTGCACCGCAAAAAACGAACCCTTCATAGGGAAATTTTACACCCGACAGTTAAAAACTGTAAAACTTACAAATTTTTACGCCCGCCCTCCCGCCCTTATCGAAAATAACAGGAAATTGGGAAAACATTTTTACACGCTTATATAACGGAGGGTACCGAGACGACCCGTTATATATACATAAGTCCCTGACAGCAGCCTTTATTGAGGCTTGTTTTGACAATTTTCATTGACGAAAAATTTTAAGTTATTGACACCTCATTTGAGGAACTATTTTGATAACTCCAATTAAGAACTTACTGATCCCCCCTTTACAGGGATCATTAAATTAGGTTTAGTTCAAATTTTATGCAATTGTTGTTTTATCGTTTTTGGTTTTTTATATATTTTAGTTTTATCCTACACCATGTTCCTCTCCAGGACACCGGCAAAAAAGACCGCCACTGGTCCCCAAGTCTCTCCATCGAACGCAGCACTATCCATCACCTTCGAGAGGGAGGTCTCCCCTCCCAACGCTTCAACTCAGGCCTCTAATGTGAGGCGAAGCATTGGCGAGTGGGAAAATGGAAAGATGGCAGAATCTCAGCCCCTTCCATCAATCGCAGCGCACTCACCCAGGAAGGCAGCCTTGACCATAACGGCCTCCCAGAAGTCTACAAAGCGCGCCACGTCACAGCCGGACAATAAGGCTGTGGCGCGCCGAACTTCCACTGAGACGCTGGGTGTGTCACCAGGGACAAGCCAGCTGCAGCCGAACAAACCCGCCGATCGGGTGACCGAGGCTCGAAACTGCCTACTGCGCGCGAAGTCGCACCTTAGCGATTCGCGCAATTTGCGGGCAGACCTTAAAGCCGGGATCACCCAGTCGGTGGAACGGCTGTACCAGCTGGTGAAAGAAGAGGCGGCGGCTGCTGTACAGGTGAAAGGGGCTGAGCTGGTGGGGGAGGAGGCCATTAAGGCAACACCCCCGTCAGAAGCACCCAGGAGCCTTCCGGAGGTTAACTCGCTGCTGGCTTCACTAGCGAAACATAGCGCGCTGGTGAAGGAGAGCAGCGAGAAGATGGAGGAGCTGCGGCGGGTGATGGAGAGGCAGGGGGAGCCAACTATGGTAGACGTACTGGAGGAGGTGAGGGAAAATCAAAAACAAATAGCAGAGTGTTCGCTCTTTACACGCACACTCTGCGAAAAAATAGATAAAGAACCAAGTGGGACACCTCCTGCTCCTCCTTTTTCCCCCCGAAGCCAGAGCTACGCAAGCGTTGCAGCGATTAAGCAATTCGCGCTGCCGCGGCCGCTGCACTCGCTTATTGTTAGTTCGGCTAATACAAATGACACTAGTGCCGCGGTCGTAGAGAAAATTAGAATCGCTGTGGATGCAAGGGAAACAGGCATCCGAGTTGATAAGGTCCGCAAGGCGAGAGACCAAAAAGTGGTCATAGGGTGCCAAACTCGCCAGGAATTAGATTTGGTAAGGAACAGATTGGGGGGCTCCGCGACCGGACTAAAAATTGAGGAGGCAGTTAATAGGGATCCTCTGGTGATGTTGACGGATGTTTTATCCTATAACACAGATGACGACATCACCAGAGCGATCCTCAAACAGAACCAGCACCTCCTGGGCGAGCTAAAGAAAGATGAGGTAAGGGTTTCCGTAAAATACCGCAGGCGAGCACGGAACCCACATGAAAGTCATGTGGTGTTACAGGTCTCCCCCCCGGTGTGGCAGGTCTTGACCAGGGCAGGTCTTGCACATATCGATCTGCAAAGGGTGAGGGTGTTTGACCAGACTCCCCTTGTGCAGTGCACGAAATGCCTTGGATTTGGCCACGGCCGAAAGCAATGCACCGGGAAGGAGGACCTTTGCTCGCACTGCGGCGACACTCACCTGAGAGCGGATTGCCCATCGCGTCTGGCCGGGGAGCCCCCCAAATGCAGTAACTGTAAGAAAGCGGGCCACGACAACCTAAGCCATAATGGTTTTAGCTCGGACTGCCCTTTACGCAGACGATGGGACGCAATAGCGCGATCCACCGTCGCGTATTGCTAAGGGCGCCACAGCGATTCGTATGGCAGGAGTACTCCCCCATGGAGAGATTAAGAGACATGGGTTCGTCCAGGCCAACCTGCAAAGAATGCGATTGGCCACAGACGAGCTCATGCTGGAGGCCGCCAATCGCAAGGTTGCTGTTGCACTGCTCCAGGAGCCATATGTGGGCGGAGTCGGAACTCTAAAGCCGTACAGGGGGGTCAGAATCTTCCAGAATGGCAGCCGTCCGGGGGGCACTGTAAAGGCGGCAATTGCCGTCTTCAATAAAGACATTGAAGTTATACGGTGCCCAGATTTCACTACCGACAACATCGTGGTCGTGAGAATCCGCACGGCTGCCTGGGAAATAACATTGGCCTCCTTCTACTTTGAGCCAGACACGCCCATAGAGCCATACCTGGAGCAGCTCAGAAGAATAGCAGCGGTAAGCCCAGCGAGGCTTCTCATCGGGGGGGACTCGAACGCAAAGAGCGTTTGGTGGGGCAGTGGGGGAACAGACTCCAGGGGAGACAGCCTGGTGGGCGCTCTTGATCAAATCGGTATGCAGGTACTCAATGTCGGTGACACTCCGACCTTCGAGACCGTGCGGGGGGGGAGGACGTATACTAGTCACGTCGATATTACCGCGTGCACGACGGACATACTCGACCTGGTGGGCGACTGGAAGGTGGACCAGAGCCTAACGAACTCGGACCATAACGGCATTACCTTCAATGTAAGATTGAAGAGAGGTGAGATCACACACATACAGCGGACGACGAGGCTGTATAATACAAAAAAGGCAAACTGGAGTCAGTTTCGTGAGAAACTGGCTCAGTTAAACGCAGAGCATAAGATCAGTCCGTCGGAAGTCTTTGCAATCAGTAACACTCTACAACTCGAACACACAATAAACACATTCACAAACAATATACACAAAGCATGCACTGAACACATTCCACGCATAAGAACACACACAAAACTCACCTTGCCGTGGTGGTCCGAAGAGTTAGCCACCCTGAAAAGGGAAGTTGCCACAAGGAAGAGGCGTATACGTTGCGCGGCCCCCTCCCGTAGGGCCGGGGTGATTGACGAGTACCTGCAAAAGAAAACCGAGTACTTTGCCAGGACCAGGGAAGCCCAGACTAAAAGCTGGAAGGAGTTTTGCGGGAAACAGGACAGGGAAGGGCTTTGGGAAGGCATTTATAGGGTGATCGGTCGCACGTCCAAAAGGTTGGAAGATGTCCCCTTGAAATGCAATGGAAAGTTCCTGAGCCTGAAGGAGTCGACGAGATTGCTCGCCGAAACTTTCTACCCGGAGGACCGTAAAAGTGAGGACAACGCTGACCACCAAGCCACTCGTCGGCAAGCCGAGTCCGTGAGCGAGGAACATGATGATAACCATGACCCCCCGTTCACGGAACAGGAGCTGAGAGTGGCCGTGGAAAGCTTTAATCCAAAGAAGGCCCCGGGTGCCGATGGCTTCACGGCAGACATCTGCGCGCGAGTGGTCTCGCAGGACCCAGGGATTTTCCTGGCCATTGCAAATAAGTGCTTGCAGCTAGGCCACTTCCCGAAGCCCTGGAAAGAAGCGGCCGTCGTCGTCCTGCGGAAACCCGCCAAAGACGACTACTTCCAGCCAAAGTCTTACAGGCCAATAGGCCTGCTCCCCGTCCTAGGCAAGGTACTCGAGAAGATGATCGTGGGGAGATTGAAGTGGCACCTTCTCCCCAACATGAGCGCCCGCCAGTACGGTTTTGTGCCTCAGAAGAGCACCGAAGACTCCCTCTATGACCTAATGGGACGTATAAGAGGTAAGCTAAATCAGAAAAAGCTGATAACCATGATCTCATTGGACATAGAGGGAGCCTTTGATAGTGCATGGTGGCCAGTCATAAAAGTGAGGCTAAGGGAGGAAGGGTGCCCCGGCAACATCCGAGGGATAATCAGCAGCTACCTTCAGGATAGAAGGGTCGAGGTGAGATATGGCGGGGAGACACACTCCGTAAGTACGACCAAGGGGTGTGTCCAAGGCTCCATAGGAGGTCCAATCCTATGGAACCTCGTCCTCGATCCACTCCTGAAGGAGCTGGCTGCCAGGGGCGTCTATTGCCAGGCGTTCGCCGATGACATAGTCCTGGTTATTGACGGAGACACTGCGTTGGAGGTTCAAAGACAGGCCAATGCTGCCCTCGCCTATGTTGGGGAGTGGGGAGTCAGAAACAAGTTAAAGTTTGCACCCCATAAAACCCAGGCGATGGTGATCACCCGAAAACTTAAGTATGACGAACCGCTCCTGACCATGGGCGGAGTCAGTATTGGCTTGTCAAAGGAAATTAAAATCCTTGGCCTAACCATCGACAGCTGCCTAACATTTAACAAACATATTAACAATATATGTAAAAAGGTTGTTAATATATATGGGCAGTTGTCGAGGGCAGCCAAGATCAGTTGGGGCCTCCACGCAGATATCATAAGAATAATTTACAATGCCGTCATAGAACCAGTGGTTATGTACGCGGCGAGCGCCTGGGCACCGGCAGTGGGGAAGCTGGGAGCTAAAAAACAATTGAATGCCATCCAGCGTGGGTTCGCACAGAAGCTCTGCAAAGCCTACCGCACGGTCTCCCTGAACGCGGCGTTGCTTCTCGCCGGGATACTCCCACTCGATATCCGTATACAGGAGGCAGCCGCCCTGTACGAGGCAAAGAGGGGATTACCCCGGCCAGATCTGGCGGGCGGGGAGGTCGAGCGGAGAGCGGGGCACACCGAAAATGGACATCCGGCGACGCATATGCACCTGGAGTTCAAGAGCTTGATAGACGAGGAAGAGCTTAACGCTAACAGCGATTTTGCCGTAAAGATCTTTACAGATGGTAGTAAAATTGACGGTAAAGTTGGAGCCGCAATATCTTACTGGGAGGGAGCGGCGGAAACCAGGGCCGTCAAACTCAAACTGCCATCTTACGGCACCGTCTATCAGGCAGAACTCCTGGCCATATGCAGAGCCACAGATGCCATCATTCGAGGTGCTCAGCAGAGCTTCGCTATATATAGCGATTCCAGATCTGCGCTGGAGACAATTGTCAATAACAGCTCCCCGCACCCCCTGGCGGTCGAAGCTCGCAAGAATCTCCGAACAGCCTTTAGCCAGAGCAAAACTGTGTCCTTGTTCTGGCTAAAAGCCCACGCGGGATTTGCGGGCAATGAACGCGCCGACTGTCTGGCCAAAATGGCCGCTCTCAACCTGAAACGCACCCCTGATTATGATAAGTGCCCGGTCTCGTTCGTCAGGGGACAAATCAGACGTGGGTCTCTTGACGAATGGAATCGGAGGTATCAGTCAGGGGAAACCGCCGGGACAACCAAAATCTTCTTTCCGGACGCCACAGAGGGGTACAAAACTATTAAAAAGATTGGATTGGATAGTATTACAACACAAATATTAACAGGGCACGGTGGGTTCTCCGAATACCTGGCCAGATTCAGGTGTAAGGAGGACCCATCATGCGCCTGCGCCCCTGGAGTCGGAGAATCCGCCCTACATATCTTGCTGGACTGTCCGATCTTTGGTCGAGCAAGATATGATAGTGAGCAGGAAATAGGGCAAAGAATAGATACGAATACGATAAAGAGCATAATGGCTGACAACAAGAAAAGGGGTATATTTTTGAAATATGCAAAGAAAATAGCAGAAGAGGTCATCAGAAAGAACAAGTAGAGCAGCAGATGCATAAAATACTTATAATAAATATGTAGTATAGGACACAAACATTTTATACGCTTTGGAATTAATACCATTATTTATACGTAAAATTTATGCATATTCAATTACAACAGCTAGCAAAGAGAAAAGATAGCAATAGTAGCAAGGCCTCAGGAAAGCTCAAAGTATTGGTAAACACCAAGCGTTTGCGCAACCCCTGAGGAAGGAGAGAAGGAGTCTGGAGTGGAGTATATGCAGACGTATAAATATATAAACAAAAAAAAAAAAAAAAAAAATACACATATGATAAATAAATACAACCATGAAAATATGTACATTTAAATAAATGAACCATACAAACAAAAATTTATAATCTTAAACAAACATAACATGTGAAACAGGACATATATATATATATAAATATAATAACTAAAACCCAGAATAATCAACATATGATTATACAACGATCCTGCTCAGGGCAGGGAGTGGCGTGTCTGAAATAATTTCAAAAAAAAAAAAAAAAAAAAAAAAACCTAACCTAACCTAACCTAACCTAACCTAACCTAACCTAACCTAACCTAACCTAACCTAACCTAACCTAACCTAACCTAACCTAACCTAACCTAACCTAACCTAACCTAACCTAACCTAACCTAACCTAACCTAACCTAACCTAACCCATACAGCAAACATACAACTGTCGTACATTTTTGAACGCGGCTCAGTGAGCCCTATACGATTATCACAAAATATTTGACAATTTTCCAAAAGAAAACTTTTTACTTAGGAAAAACCGATTTTCAATTTATTCAAAACTTAAAATTTTTATAACAGCCTTCCTATTTGACCTAAGTCTGTTCTGGAAACGCCAACGGACGCGCATTCGCTCGTTCTACGGGATACCTGTAACAGAAAAGTCAAATTAGGTCCATTTTCAAAATTTGTCTTCGAAATTTTCATAAAAAATCAATTTTTCATCCATTTTTCGGCCATAACTTCCGTTCCCGACGTCCGATCCGGACCGGGTTTACGTCATAGTATAGGACTCCGTGCCCGCTGTGCGTGTGCACCGCAAAAAACGAACCCTTCATAGGGAAATTTTACACCCGACAGTAAAAAACGTTAAAAATTGCAAATTTTTACGCCCGCCCACCCACCCTAAAGGAAAATAAGAGAAATTTACCAATACTTTTTTTAACCTTTCATGTGACGGGGGATATCGAGACCACCCAATATATATACTTGGTTCCAGGACAAACGCCTTTATTGAGGTTTCCTTTAATATTTATATACATTTTTTGACGCCTCTATTGAGGACTTTGTTTTATTATATATATTTAGGTTTTAAATTATTGACACCTCTTTTGAGGAAACAGTGTGACGAAAAATTCTATTGACTAACTGATCCCCCCTTTACAGGGATCAGAAAATCAATCTTAAAATATTATTTTACTCCATTTTTAATTATTTATTGATTTCATTTTCATTTAATTTATTTACTAAATCTTTCAATTCCTCTACCATGTTTCTCTCCAGGACCCCGGCTAAAAAAGCTTCCGCAGGACCCCATGTCTCTCCATCGAACGCGACACTCTCCATCACCTTCGAGGGGGAGGTCTCCCCTCCCAGTGCTTCAACTCAGGCCTCTAGTGTGAGGCGAAGCATTGGTGAGTGGGAGAATGGGAAGATGGCAGATTCCCAGCCTCTTCAGTCGGCTGCTACGAACCCATCTAAAAAAGCTGCTCCGACCGTGACTGCCCCCGAGAAGTCCATAAAGCGCGCCACGTCTCAGCTGGACAAAAAAGCTGTGTCGCGCCGAACTTCCACTGAGACGCTGGGAGCGTCACCTGTGACAAGCCAACTACAGCCGAACAAACCCTCCGATCGGGTGACCGAGGCTCGCAACTGCCTTCTGCGCGCGAAGTCGCACCTTGGCGATTCGCGCAATCTGAGAGCAGATTTGAGAGCCGGGATCACCCAGTCGGTGGAACGGCTGTACCAGCTCGTGAAGGAGGAGGCGGCGGCTGCTGCACAAATAAAGAGGGCTGAGCTGTCAAGGGAGGAGGCCTTTATGGCCACACCTCCGCCAGATGCACCAAGTAGCCTCCTCGAAGTTAACTCGTTGCTCGCTTCACTAGCGGAGCATAGCGCGCTGGTGAAGGAGAGCAGCGAGAAGATGGAAAAGCTGCAGCAGGCGATGGAGAGACAGGGGGAACTCTTGGAGAAGACGGTCACCTACGCGAGTGTAGCGGCGGGTCCACCGAAAAGGCAGACCCCAGGAAGGACCGCTCTGCACTCGATAGTGGTGACATCCAAGGATGAAGGGGACACAGGAGAGGAAGTATTTAGGAAGATCAGAGAGGCAGTAAAGGCCAAGGATGGAGGAGTGGAAGTAGAAAGTGTGCGAAAGGCCAAAGATAGGAAAATTATAATGGGATGTAGGTCAGTCGAGGAAAGGAATCGGGTGAGGCAAAGAATAGAGAAGGCAGGAGACCACCTCGTTGTCGAGGAAGTGAAAAACAAAGATCCGTTGCTGGTTTTCCGGGGCGTCCTACGCATTTACTCAGACGAGGAGCTGCTGGGGGCGCTACGGAATCAGAACCGGGACGTGTTTCGCGACCTCGACAACGAGGAGGACCGAATAATAATAAAATTTAAGAGGAACTCCAGGAACCCTCAAACCCAGAACGTGATTGTCAGCACGTCTCCGATCATTTATAACAGGATGCTCGATAAGGGAAGAGCGCGTATCGATCTTCAAACCGTTTTCGTCGATGATCAATCGCCACTGGTGCAGTGTACGAGGTGCCTAGGTTACGGGCATAGTCGGCGACTCTGTAAAGAGACGGCCGACTTATGCAGCCATTGCGGAGGCCCTCATTTGCGTGCTGAGTGTGCCCAGTGGCTAAAGGCGGATTGCCCAAAATGCCATAATTGCGTCAAGGCGAAGATGGAGAAGACGGACCACAACGCGTTCAACCCCGAGTGTCCTGTTCGAGTCAAGTGGGACCGGCTAGCACGTGCTACAGTCGCCTACTGCTAAGGTGGTCCCAGTGGACACACTGCCGCACAAAATACTCCAGGTGAACCTTCAAAGGAAGAGACTGGCGACCCGTGAGCTTATGATTGAGGCCGAGCAGCGCAAAGCCACCGCAGTGCTGATCCAGGAGCCCTATGTGGGCAACGCTAAAAGGATGAGTGGGACCAGAGGCGTCCGAATCTTCCAGAGCACCAGGCAAGGAGAAGGGACTGTCAAAGCGGCCATAGCCGTTTTTGACTCAAAACTCACCGTCAGACAGTACCCAGAACTCACCACGGACAACATCGTCGTGGTGGGGATCCAAACTGGTGCCTGGAAACTTACTCTGGTCTCGTTCTACTTTGAGCCAGACCAGCCCTTGGGGCCATACCTGGACAGCCTTAGGAAGGTGGAAAGCGAGACCGGCCCGCATAAGCTCATAATGGGAGGAGACACCAACGCCTGGAGTGTTTGGTGGGGCAGTAGTGAGACCAATAGCAGAGGCGACGAAATGCTGGGAGCTCTCGACCAGCTTGGACTGCAAATACTCAACAGAGGGGAAACTCCAACCTTCGACGTAGTTCGTGGTAACAGGCGTTACACGAGCTGCGTCGACGTCACAGCCTGCACATCGGATATGCTGACGGTGACCGATGACTGGCGAGTCGTCGACGACCTGACGGGTTCGGACCACAACGGCATAGAGTTCAAAATAAACCTCAAAAAGTCTGCGGGTATCACGGTGCACCGGACTACCAGGCTCTACAACACGACGAAAGCTAATTGGGGCCAGTTTCGTCAGAATCTGCGCCAAATTATGCTGAATAACAATTTGACCGTAAGTCTGTTCGATCAGATCGACAGCGTGAACAAGTTAGACCTGGTAGTCGAGGAACTTACGACGGCGGTACAAGACGCCTGTACCAAAGTGATACCCAAGAAGAAGACGGTAGAGAAGTTAACCGTGCCGTGGTGGTCTGATGAACTCGCTAGCCTGAAACGGCAAGTGGTCACCAAAAAGCGGAGGATCCGTTGTGCAGCGCCGGTTCGTAGACCAAAGGTTGTTGAGGAGTACCTGAAACAGAAGGAAGAGTATGAAAAAGCAGTAGTCAAGGCGCAGGTCGAGAGCTGGAAGGGTTTCTGTGAGAAACAAGATCGAGAAGGCCTGTGGGAGGGGATATACAGGGTAATCCGGAGGACAGAAAAGAGAGAGGAGGACATACCGATGGTAAGGGATGCAAAGACATTAGACCCCGAAGAGTCAGCGAGGTACCTGGCACAAGCTTTCTACCCGGAAGACCGTCCGGAGGGGGATAGCGAGGAGCATAAAAAGGTGCGGCAAAGAGCGGAAGAGGTGAACGGGGGGAGCCAAGTTGAACCCTGGGATCCACCGTTCACTCTCGACGAGCTAAGGCGAGCAGTCTCCTCGTTCAACCCCAAAAAAGCCCCCGGTTCCGACGGTCTGACGGCGGACATATGGGGCCACGCGATCCATTTAGACCCAGACCTAGTTCTGCGCTTGATGAACAAGTGCCTGGCGCATGGATACTTTCCACGGTCCTGGAAAGAGGCAACAGTCGTTGTGCTCCGCAAACCCGCGAAAGAAGACTACACCACTCCGAAATCATACAGGCCGATTGGTCTTTTGCCTGTACTCGGCAAGATATACGAGAAGATGCTCGTGGCCCGACTCAAGTTCCATTTGCTGCCCAGGATGAGTACTCGCCAGTACGGCTTCATGCCCCAAAAAAGCACTGAGGACTCCCTCTACACACTCATGGGGCACATTCGTGGCAGACTCAAAGCAAAGAGGCTTGTCACGATTGTGTCCTTGGACATAGAGGGAGCCTTCGACAGCGCTTGGTGGCCGATCATACGAGTGCGTCTGGCTGAGGAAAAGTGTCCTGTGAACTTGAGAAGGGTCTTTGATAGTTACTTGTCCGAGAGAGTGGTGAAAGTCAGGTACGCGGGAGTGGAGCATAAATCCAGGACCGAGAAGGGATGCGTCCAGGGGTCCATCAGTGGTCCCATATTATGGAACGTGGTGCTAGACCCGCTGATTAAGGAGCTAGAGGGTATGGGGGTCTACTGTCAGGCGTTTGCGGACGATGTCGTCCTTGTGTTCGATGGGGAGACGGCGCTTGAGGTCCAAAGGGATGCCAATGTCGCCCTTGAGTACGTGCGCGCATGGGGTGTCGCAAACAAGCTTAAGTTTGCCCCGCATAAGACCAAAGCTATGCTGATAACGCGCAAACTTAAGCATGACACCCCACGTCTCAGAATGGGCGGGGTGGACATTGGCATGTCTGAGGAAATAAAACTGCTAGGTCTCACCATCGACCACAAGTTGACTTTTAACACCCACGTCGCAAACGTCTGCTCCCGAGCCATCGGTATTTATAAGCAGCTGTCGAGGGCCGCAAGGGCCAGTTGGGGTCTGCATCCTGAGGTCATCCGCTGTATTTATACAGCTGCAGTCGAACCCATCATCCTGTACGCGGCGAGTGCATGGTCGCCGGCCGCAACCAAAATTGGAGTCCAGAAGAAGCTGAACGCCGTCCAGAGGAGCTTTGCGCAGAAGCTGTGCCGAACCTATCGCACGGTCTCCCTACACTCGGCACTGATGCTGGCTGGAATACTCCCTCTCGACCTCCGAATTCGAGAGGCGGCCTCACTCTATGAAGCCAAGAGGGGGTTACCCCATCCAGCGCTGGGAGACAGGGAGATCGAGCGAGTGTCATCGGCACTACAGATGCCACACCCGGCCGAGCAGAGGACCATTGAACTGCGTCGCCTGGTAGACGAGGAGCAATACAATGTCCACCGCGACTACGCGGTGAGAATCTTTACAGACGGCAGCAAGATTGAGGGCAAGGTCGGGGCCGCACTGTCCGTGTGGACCGACCAGGCCGAGGTTAAGGCCCTCAAGCTTGCTTTGCCGTCTTACAGTACCGTCTACCAGGCTGAGCTCCTCGCCCTCTGCGAAGCCACGAAGGAGGTCCTCCGAAGGACCGAGACGGCGTTCGCTATCTACAGTGACTCCATGGCAGCTCTCCAAACCGTCGTGAACCCCGAAGCCCTCCACGCCCTCGCAGTGGAAACTAGAGACGCCATCCGCCGCAGCAGTATCCAGAACAAGAGCGTCTCCTTGTTCTGGATCAAAGCTCATGCGGGGCTGGAGGGCAACGAGAGAGCCGACTCGCTCGCAAAGGAGGCTGCCCTAAGGTGTAAGCGGCAACCCCACTACGATAAATGCCCGGTTTCATTTGTTAAGCGCATGATCCGTAATGATACGCTGAGCGAATGGAACCGGAGGTATTGTACTGGGGAAACGGCGGCCACGACGAAGTTATTCTTCCCGTGCGCGATCGCTGCGTACAGGACGGTGCGGAAGTTAGAGATGACCCAGGAGCTGACCCAGGCCCTAACAGGGCACGGCGGGTTCTCCGAATACCTGACTCGTTTCAAGTGCAAGGAGAACCCGGCGTGCGTCTGCGACCCCGACAAGCAGTAGACAGTCCTCCACCTCCTAACGGAGTGCCCTGTGTATTCCTCCCACAGGCACGATTTTGAAATGAGAGTCGGAATGCCTGTTATTAAAGACAATCTCAGAACTTTAATAAACAACCAAAAGACAAGGAAATCTTTTAGTGCTTTTATTATTGGAATTGTAAAGTCCGCCAATAGACGGAACAAATAGGTGGTGGCATCATCACATTTTATCATATAGTTTATTTATTACTATTATTACTATATTACCAATTATTGCCCATTTTATACTATTTATTAATTTAGCAATGAACAATTAACGTTTTAATTATGATTCAGACACAATTAAATTATTCGAGATTTTATATATTAATATTATTTTACATTTATATTATGCACAATTCACGATCACTGACATCTACTTACCTACGTGGCTTCATAATGTCCCTGCGAAACTCGCGTGGCAGGGGGCCTTTCGCATGGCAGGAGTGAGTATTTCCCACTCCTGCCACTTATTAAAAAAAAAAAAAAAAAAAAAAAAAAAAAACCTAACCTAACCTAACCTAACCTAACCTAACCTAACCTAACCTAACCTAACCTAACCTAACCTAACCTAACCTAACCTAACCTAACCTAACCTAACCTAACCTAACCTAACCTAACCTAACCTAACCTAACCTAACCTAACCTAACCTAACCTAACCTAACCTAACCTAACCTAACCTAACCTAACCTAACCTAACCTAACCTAACCTAACCTAACCTAACCTGCTCGATAAGGGAAGAGCGCGTATAGATCTTCAGACCGTCTTCGTTGACGACCAGTCGCCACTGGTGCAGTGCACGAGGTGTTTAGGGTACGGGCATAGTCGGCGACTCTGTAAAGAGTCCACCGACTTATGCAGCCATTGTGGAGGCCCTCACCTACGTGCAGAGTGTGCCCAGTGGCTAAAGGCGGATTGCCCAAAATGCCACAACTGCGTCAAGGCGAAGATGGAGAAGACGGACCACAACGCGTTCAACCACGAGTGTCCTGTTCGAGTCAGATGGGACAGGCTAGCACGTGCGTCCGTCGCCTACTGCTAAGGTGGTCCCAGCGGACGCACTGCCGCACAAAATACTCCAGGTGAATCTTCAAAGGAAGAGACTGGCGACCCATGAACTTATGATCGAGGCCGAAAAGCGCAAAGCCACCGCAGCGCTGATCCAGGAGCCCTATGTGGGCAACGCTAAAAGGATGAGCGGGACCAGAGGCGCCCGAATCTTCCAGAGCACCACGCAAGGAGAAGGGACTGTCAAAGCGGCCATAGCTGTCTTTGACCCAAAACTCACCGTTAGACAGTACCCAGAACTCACCACGGACAATATCGTCGTGGTGGGGATCCGAACTGGAGCCTGGAATCTAACTCTGGTCTCGTTCTACTTCGAGCCAGACCAGCCCTTGGGGCCATACCTGGACACCCTTAGGAAGGTGGAACGCGAGGTCGGCCCGCATAAGCTCATTGTGGGAGGAGACGCCAACGCCTGGAGTGTTTGGTGGGGCAGTAGTGAGACCAATAGCAGAGGCGACGAGATGCTGGGAGCTCTCGACCAGCTTGGGCTGCAAATACTGAACAGAGGGGAAACTCCAACCTTCGACGTAGTTCGTGGTAACAGGCGTTACACGAGCTGCGTCGACGTCACAGCCTGCACAGCGGATATGCTGTCGGTGACCGACGGCTGGCGTGTCGTCGATGACCTGACGGGGTCGGACCACAACGGCATAGAGTTCTTTATAAACCTCGAAAAGTCTGTGGGTATCACGGTGCACCGAACTACCAGGCTCTACAACACCAAGAAAGCAAATTGGGGCCAGTTTCGTAAGAAACTGGCCCAGATTATGCAAAACAGCAGAATAACCGCAGATCTGTCCGATCAGATGGACAGCGTGCATAAGTTAGACCTGGTAGTCGAGGAACTTACGACGGCGGTACAAGACGCCTGTACCAAAGTGATACCCAAGAAGAAAACAGTAGAGAAGTTAACCGTGCCGTGGTGGTCTGATGAACTCGCCAGCCTGAAAAGGCAGGTGGTCACCAAAAAGCGGAGGATCCGTTGTGCAGCGCCGGTTCGTAGACCAAAGGTTGTTGAGGAGTACCTGAAACAGAAGGTAGAGTATGAAAAAGCAATAGTCAAAGCGCAGGTCGAGAGCTGGAAGGGTTTCTGTGAGAAACAAGACCGAGAAGGCCTGTGGGAGGGGATATACAGGGTAATACGGAGGACAGAAAGGAGAGAGGAGGACATACCGATGGTAAGGGATGCAAAGGCATTGGACCCCGAAGAGTCAGCGAGGTACCTGGCACAAGCGTTCTACCCGAAAGACCGTCCGGAGGGGGATAACGAGGAGCATAAAATGGTGCGGCAAAGAGCGGAAGAGGTGAACGGGGGGAACCAAGTTGAACCCTGGGATCCACCGTTCACTCTCGATGAGTTAAGGCGAGCAGTCTCCTCGTTCAACCCCAAAAAAGCCCCCGGTTCCGACGGTCTGACGGCGGACATATGGGGCCACGCGATTCATTTAGACCCAGACCTAGTTCTGCGCTTGATGAACAAGTGCCTGGCGCATGGATACTTTCCACGGTCCTGGAAAGAGGCAACAGTCGTTGTGCTCCGCAAACCCGCGAAAGAAGACTACACCACTCCGAAATCATACAGGCCAATTGGTCTTTTGCCTGTACTCGGCAAGATCTACGAGAAGATGCTCGTGGCCCGACTCAAGTTCTATTTGTTGCCCAGGATGAGTACTCGCCAGTACGGCTTCATGCCCCAAAAAAGCACTGAGGACTCCCTCTATACACTCATGGGGCACATTCGTGGCAGACTCAAAGCAAAGAGGCTTGTCACGATTGTGTCCTTGGACATAGAGGGAGCCTTCGACAGCGCTTGGTGGCCGATCATACGGGTGCGTCTGGCTGAGGAAAAGTGTCCTGTGAACTTGAGAAGGGTCTTTGATAGTTACTTGTCCGAGAGAGTGGTGAAAGTGAGGTACGCGGGAGCGGAGCATAAATCCAGGACCGAGAAGGGATGCGTCCAGGGGTCCATCAGTGGTCCCATATTATGGAGCGTGGTGCTAGACCCGCTGATTAAGCAGCTAGAGAGTATGGGGGTCTACTGTCAGGCGTTTGCGGACGATGTCGTCCTTGTGTTCGATGGGGAGACGGCGCTTGAGGTCCAAAGGGATGCCAATGTCGCCCTTGAGTACGTGCGCGCATGGGGTGTCGCAAACAAGCTTAAGTTTGCGCCGCATAAGACCAAAGCTATGCTGATAACGCGCAAACTTAAGCATGACACCCCATGTCTCAGAATGGGCGGGGTGGACATTGGCATGTCTGAGGAAATAAAACTGCTAGGTCTCACCATCGACCACAAGTTGACTTTTAACACCCACGTCGCAAACGTCTGCTCCCGAGCCATCGGTATCTATAAGCAGCTGTCGAGGGCCGCAAAAGCCAGTTGGGGTCTGCATCCTGAGGTCATCCGCTGTATTTATACAGCTGCAGTGGAACCCATCATCCTGTACGCGGCGAGTGCATGGTCGCCGGCCGCAACCAAAATTGGAGTCCAGAAGAAGCTGAACGCCGTCCAGAGGAGCTTCGCGCAGAAGCTGTGCCGAGCCTATCGCACGGTCTCCTTACACTCGGCACTGGTGCTGGCTGGAATACTTCCTCTCGACCTCCGAATTCGAGAGGCGGCTTCACTATACGAAGCCAAGAGGGGGTTACCCCATCCAGCGCTGGGAGACAGGGAGATCGAGCGAGTGTCATCGGCACTACAGATGCCACATCCGGCCGATCAGAGGACCATTGAACTGCGTCGCCTGGTAGACGAGGAGCAATACAGTGTCCACCGCGACTACGCGGTGAGGATCTTTACAGACGGCAGCAAGATTGAGGGCAAGGTCGGGGCCGCACTGTCCGTGTGGACCGACCAGGCCGAGGTTAAGGCCCTCAAGCTTGCTTTGCCGTCTTACAGTACCGTCTACCAGGCTGAGCTCTTCGCCCTCTGCGAAGCCACGAAGGAAGTCCTCCGAAGGACCGAGACGGCGTTCGCTATCTACAGTGACTCCATGGCAGCTCTCCAAACCGTCGTGAACCCCGAAGCCCTCCACGCCCTCGCAGTAGAAGCAAGGGACGCCATCCGCCGCAGCAGTATCCAGAACAAGAGCGTCTCCTTGTTCTGGATCAAAGCTCATGCGGGGCTGGAGGGCAACGAGAGAGCCGACTCGCTCGCAAAGGAAGCTGCCCTAAGGTGTAAACGGCAACCCCACTATGATAAATGCCCGGTTTCATTCGTAAAGCGTATGATCCGTATGGATACGCTGAGCGAATGGAACCGGAGGTATTGTACTGGGGAAACGGCGGCCACGACGAAGTTATTCTTCCCGTGCGCGATCGCTGCGTACAGGACGGTGCGGAAGTTAGAGATGACCCAGGAGCTGACCCAGGCCCTAACAGGGCACGGCGGGTTCTCCGAATACCTGACTCGTTTCAGGTGCAAGGAGAATCCGGCTTGCACCTGCGACCCCGACAAGCAGGAGACAGTCCTCCATCTCCTAACGGAGTGTCCTGTGTATTCCTCCCACAGGCACGACTTAGAAATGAGAGTCGAAATGTCTGTCATAAAAGAGAATCTCAGTACTTTAATAAGAAACCGAAAGACCAGGAAATCTTTTATTGAATTCGTTATTAAAACTGTTCAGTCTGTCAATAGACGAAACAAATAATTGCAAAATATTAAGAAAGCCTAGTACGATATTAGTTATAATTATTATTTATTTATATAACATTTAAAACAAAATTTTAACAATATATAAAGGTGTTTGTTAAATTATAATTTAATCTATTATTTATAATTCAAAAATTAAAAATCAATAATTGACAGTAAATTTATTATTTTAACCATTATTTATTTATTACCATAATATATGCAAAATACAAAAATGGAGTTTTGAAAACCTACAGCCTTCAAATGACCCTGCGGCACATGTATGGCAGGGGTCCTTTCGCATGGCAGGAGTGTGGTTTTAGCCGGTAGGAGTCCGGCACTGCCCAGACTGTTTTTCAGTGAGGAGCAGTCTGGGCGTCCATGAAGGATTTCCCACTCCTGCCACAAAAAAAAAAAAAAAAAAAAAAAAAAAAAAAAAAAAAAAAAAAAAAAAAAAACCTAACCTAACCATAGAGTTCAAAATAAACCTCAAAAAGTCTGCGGGTATCACGGTGCACCGGACTACCAGGCTCTACAACACGACGAAAGCTAATTGGGGCCAGTTTCGTCAGAAACTGCGCCAAATTATGCTGAATAACAATTTGACCGTAAGTCTGTTCGATCAGATCGACAGCGTGAACAAGTTAGACCTGGTAGTCGAGGAACTTACGACGGCGGTACAAGACGCCTGTACCAAAGTGATGAACTCGCTAGCCTGAAACGGCAAGTGGTCACCAAAAAGCGGAGGATCCGTTGTGCAGCGCCGGTTCGTAGACCAAAGGTTGTTGAGGAGTACCTGAAACAGAAGGAAGAGTATGAAAAAGCAGTAGTCAAGGCGCAGGTCGAGAGCTGGAAGGGTTTCTGTGAGAAACAAGATCGAGAAGGCCTGTGGGAGGGGATATACAGGGTAATCCGGAGGACAGAAAAGAGAGAGGAGGACATACCGATGGTAAGGGATGCAAAGACATTAGACCCCGAAGAGTCAGCGAGGTACCTGGCACAAGCTTTCTACCCGGAAGACCGTCCGGAGGGGGATAGCGAGGAGCATAAAAAGGTGCGGCAAAGAGCGGAAGAGGTGAACGGGGGGAGCCAAGTTGAACCCTGGGATCCACCGTTCACTCTCGACGAGCTAAGGCGAGCAGTCTCCTCGTTCAACCCCAAAAAAGCCCCCGGTTCCGACGGTCTGACGGCGGACATATGGGGCCACGCGATCCATTTAGACCCAGACCTAGTTCTGCGCTTGATGAACAAGTGCCTGGCGCATGGATACTTTCCACGGTCCTGGAAAGAGGCAACAGTCGTTGTGCTCCGCAAACCCGCGAAAGAAGACTACACCACTCCGAAATCATACAGGCCGATTGGTCTTTTGCCTGTACTCGGCAAGATATACGAGAAGATGCTCGTGGCCCGACTCAAGTTCCATTTGCTGCCCAGGATGAGTACTCGCCAGTACGGCTTCATGCCCCAAAAAAGCACTGAGGACTCCCTCTACACACTCATGGGGCACATTCGTGGCAGACTCAAAGCAAAGAGGCTTGTGACGATTGTGTCCTTGGACATAGAGGGAGCCTTCGACAGCGCTTGGTGGCCGATCATACGAGTGCGTCTGGCTGAGGAAAAGTGTCCTGTGAACTTGAGAAGGGTCTTTGATAGTTACTTGTCCGAGAGAGTGGTGAAAGTCAGGTACGCGGGAGTGGAGCATAAATCCAGGACCGAGAAGGGATGCGTCCAGGGGTCCATCAGTGGTCCCATATTATGGAACGTGGTGCTAGACCCGCTGATTAAGGAGCTAGAGGGTATGGGGGTCTACTGTCAGGCGTTTGCGGACGATGTCGTCCTTGTGTTCGATGGGGAGACGGCGCTTGGGGTCCAAAGGGATGCCAATGTCGCCCTTGAGTACGTACGCGCATGGGGTGTCGCAAACAAGCTTAAGTTTGCCCCGCATAAGACCAAAGCTATGCTGATAACGCGCAAACTTAAGCATGACACCCCATGTCTCAGAATGGGCGGGGTGGACATTGGCATGTCTGAGGAAATAAAACTGCTAGGTCTCACCATCGACCACAAGTTGACTTTTAACACCCACGTCGCAAAAGTCTGCTCCCGAGCCGTCGGTATTTATAAGCAGCTGTCGAGGGCCGCAAGGGCCAGTTGGGGTCTGCATCCTGAGGTCATCCGCTGTATTTATACAGCTGCAGTCGAACCCATCATCCTGTACGCGGCGAGTGCATGGTCGCCGGCCGCAACCAAAATTGGAGTCCAGAAGAAGCTGAACGCCGTCCAGAGGAGCTTTGCGCAGAAGCTGTGCCGAGCCTATCGCACGGTCTCCCTACACTCGGCACTGGTGCTGGCTGGAATACTCCCTCTCGACCTCCGAATTCGAGAGGCGGCCTCACTCTATGAAGCCAAGAGGGGGTTACCCCATCCAGCGCTGGGAGACAGGGAGATCGAGCGAGTGTCATCGGCACTACAGATGCCACACCCGGCCGAGCAGAGGACCATTGAACTGCGTCGCCTGGTAGACGAGGAGCAATACAATGTCCACCGCGACTACGCGGTGAGAATCTTTACAGACGGCAGCAAGATTGAGGGCAAGGTCGGGGCCGCACTGTCCGTGTGGACCGACCAGGCCGAGGTTAAGGCCCTCAAGCTTGCTTTGCCGTCTTACAGTACCGTCTACCAGGCTGAGCTCCTCGCCCTCTGCGAAGCCACGAAGGAGGTCCTCCGAAGGACCGAGACGGCGTTCGCTATCTACAGTGACTCCATGGCAGCTCTCCAAACCGTCGTGAACCCCGAAGCCCTCCACGCCCTCGCAGTGGAAACTAGAGACGCCATCCGCCGCAGCAGTATCCAGAACAAGAGCGTCTCCTTGTTCTGGATCAAAGCTCATGCGGGGCTGGAGGGCAACGAGAGAGCCGACTCGCTCGCAAAGGAGGCTGCCCTAAGGTGTAAGCGGCAACCCCACTACGATAAATGCCCGGTTTCATTTGTTAAGCGCATGATCCGTAATGATACGCTGAGCGAATGGAACCGGAGGTATTGTACTGGGGAAACGGCGGCCACGACGAAGTTATTCTTCCCGTGCGCGATCGCTGCGTACAGGACGGTGCGGAAGTTAGAGATGGCCCAGGAGCTGACCCAGGCCCTAACAGGGCACGGCGGGTTCTCCGAATACCTGACTCGTTTCAAGTGCAAGGAGAACCCGGCGTGCGTCTGCGACCCCGACAAGCAGGAGACAGTCCTCCACCTCCTAACGGAGTGCCCTGTGTATTCCTCCCACAGGCACGATTTTGAAATGAGAGTCGAAATGCCTGTTATTAAAGACAATCTCAGAACTTTAATAAACAACCAAAAGACAAGGAAATCTTTTAGTGCTTTTATTATTAGAATTGTAAAGTCCGCCAATAGACGGAACAAATAGGTGGTGGCATCATCACATTTTATCATATAGTTTATTTATTACTATTATTACTATATTACCAATTATTGCCCATTTTATACTATTTTATTAATTTAGCAATGAACAATTAACGTTTTAATTATGATTCAGACACAATTAAATTATTCGAGATTTTATATATTAATATTATTTTACATTTATATTATGCACAATTCACGATCACTGACATCTACTTACCTACGTGGCTTCATAATGTCCCTGCGAAACTCGCGTGGCAGGGGGCCTTTCGCATGGCAGGAGTGAGTATTTCCCACTCCTGCCACAAATTTAAAAAAAAAAAAAACCTTACCTAACCTAACCTAACCTAACCTAACCTAACCTAACCAAGTTGAAAGCGTATAAGCAATCATATAATGGTAAAATATAATGTCAAATATGTCAAGAAAAAAAAAAAAAACCTAACCTAACCTAACCGAGCAGGCTCTCGACGAAAAGCTGGTGGTAGATAATTTACCAAATTTAATTAGAAGTAAGAAAATAAATATATTATTAGCATATTGCAGTAAAATAGGATTATTAGTTATGAATAGAAATAAAATAGGTTAAGTAAATAGAGATACTTAATTATATCATAAGAATATAATTTAAAGTATCTCATAATATTGAAAAAAGAAAAAAAAAAAAAAAAAAAAAATGTATTTTGTAGTTGCGATTCTGAGGAGCCCTGTAAAATCTGAAGAAAGCATACGTGTTTAATTGTAATTCAAGTATTTAGATAAAAAAATCATACCAAAGTATAAACTTAAACAAGGCAGATAAGTTCTTTGATTATGTCAGAGGACAGTATGAATAATAATAATAAAAAAAAAAAAAAAAAAAAAAAAAACCTAACCTAACCTAACCCTCCGGCTGAGCAGAGGGCCATTGCACTGCGACGCCTGGTAGACGAGGATCAATACAACGAGCACCGCAATTTTGCGGTGCGTATTTTCACAGACGGCAGCAAAATTGAGGGCAAGGTCGGAGCCGCAGTGTCAGTGTGGACCGACCAGGCAGAGGTAAAGGCTCTCAAGCTTGCTTTGCCGTCTTATTGTACCGTCTACCAGGCCGAGCTTCTCGCCCTTTGCAAAGCGGCGAAGGAAGTCCTCCAAAGGACCGAGACGGCGTTCGCTATTTACAGCGACTCCATGGCGGCTCTCCAAGCAGTCGTAAACCCTGGAGCCCTTCACGCCCTCGCTGTGGAAGCAAGGGCCGCCATCCGCTGCAGCAGTACCCAGAACAAGAGCGTCTCCTTGTTCTGGGTTAAAGCAGGCCGAGACTACGTCTGGAATTTTCCTGTTGAAAAATCGTGAGAAAACTGCGAAAAACCTCATAGCACATGTGCACGAGGTAGTGGAAGGAGCCATCGCAGAAACTTCGTTTCTTCACAGCTGCTTACCTTGCAAGTAGAGAAGACTTCTGGTACTTTCAAAATAATTTTAAGTCCAATAGTTTTTTGGTAATAATAATTTTAAAATTTCAAATTTGACCCGGAATATTTCGAAAACCATAGTGAGTACATACATTTTTTTAAATATATTCGGCTGCGCGCTAGAATTCTTAGTTATTTTCATCTTAAATATTTTATTTTATTTTATTGGGTTCTCAAGATATTCCAATTTATCATAAAAAATAGGTTTTTTAATAAAAAAAAACCCCAAAAATGTATTATTTTTTATTTTATTTTTCATGTACGCTAAGACATTAATTTGACATATTTTTAACATATTTTAGCAGAATTTTATGTAAAAAGGTTCAAGAGCTGTGGAATTTTGAAGATTTTTATTTATTTTATTCGGAAATAACAAAATTTTAATATTTTTTTCACCATAGAAGTTCCCAACTAGTAATAGACAACTCATTTGTCCGAAGTTTTGCGTTTCTAGGTCGACCAGGGCCGAAGTTGCGCGAAAAAAGTCCCATTTCGGCCATTTTGGTTTCTAGGTTGAGGATTTCAGAGTTCCATAGCTCCTAAACCAAACATCATAGAAGTACCGGATTTTCACAGTGGACACCGAGGTACTCTGGGGAATATTGTTTTTATGTTTTCAGGCGCTTTCAGGGCCTGAAATTTTTCAAGCCTGAAACCATATTGGGCGGATAGGGGAAGTCGAGCCAAGCATCGCATTGGAAACCGCGGCTCTGTGTGGCGATTGGTTGTGGAGTTATAGTCAATTTAAGTTGGCATTTGACAGCTGGGCAGCCATATTGGAAAAGTTTGGCCCACTATAACTCTGGATCTGGTTGTCGTAGCGAGTTGCCGACTTCACAGTGGTGTTTGGGGAGACAAACTCTACCCGGTCCACTTTGTTACAGACGGTTTGGAGCTGAAGGATTTCAGGCGCCTGAAAACCACCCTGCGCGTCGGAGCAGGACAAGCCAAGTCAAACGAGCCCAAACTCGACTATCCTCCGACTGGTGAAGGGCGAGCTGCACCGTTCTGGAGATTGACTTTGACAGTTCTTGAATTGTCAAACCACTTTTTGGATTCGAGTAGCTCCCGAACCAGAGGTCGTGGAAAGTTCGGGTTTTCTTTTAGGGCATTGGCCGGGTCCTCCCTACCCGACGAGCTACTTTTTGGAAACTTTCAGGATCCAGGCATTTTCAGGCCTGAAAACCAGTTCGCTTGAAAGGTCTCGATTGGCTCGTCTTGGGGAGCCCGGACGCGGTGATATTTGGACGAACGGCTCCGGAGGAAACCACTAACAACCAGATCTTGGGCTCCATCTTGCTCTGGCAACCAAGGTTTCTGACCGGGATTCCTCGGGAACCGTCTGAGCTAGAGTGGCCGTGTTTGGGTTCGTCGAGAGGGGCTCGGGGAGACCTGTCTAGCCATAAAGAGGGATCGACTCTACGTAGAGTCTTAAAAAAAAATTGTATTAAATTTTTCTTATATTTTTCAAAAGCTTGGTTCCTGGAAGCCTTCTGACGCTAGAATAAGGTCTGAAACATCTAGACAGACGTGACGATATCACAATATCCTAAGTTTTACATTAAGTGACTAGATTGAGGCCTATTAAATATAAGCTAATAGGCATAATAACGGATAGAGTCTGTGTCTCTATAACTTTTGTGTTGTACTTTTTCTTTCCATTTATTTTTGTCGTTTATACAAATAATATCTTTGCAGAGATTGGAATAATCTATAACTTTTACAAACCTTTCATAAATTATCTGCAATAGTATAATCAGTGACGCAATTGACGTGTTCCTCTGACATTATGTTCGGATATCGTACCCCCGCAAAACGAGATATGAAAGCTGGTAAAGACGAGGGCTCAATTAGCCCCTTAAATGAGACTGAGAAGGCAGGCCCTTCTACACAAAATATTGACCTGACGCAGACCTTTAACGTAAGGAAGAGTATAGGAGATTGGGAAGCCGCAAGGACAGAGGAAAAGATTACATCCCCGAAAACATCATCAAAGACAAGTCTTTTGGAAACTATGAGGGTAAAACAGAAAGTATTACCACCACAGGAGAAGAAAGAAGTTGCAATGCGCAGGCGTGCATCAGTTGAACCCCAGAGTTCATCACCGAAAGCGGAAAAATCTAAGTTTGCAAATAGAGTAGCTGAAGCCAAAGCATGCATTACTAAAGCAAAGCTGTACCTTGGTAACTCAAGAAACTTAAAAACCGATATCAAAACTGAGGTTACCCTGGCAATAGAACGACTTTTTCAATTGGTGAAAGAAGGGGAAGCAGAAAGAAACTCTAGCAAGATTATAACTGATAAAGAACAAGTCCAAGAAACTAACAGCGAGAGAGAGAAAGAGCAAAATACAAGACAGGAGACAGGAAAAGAAAAGGAAGATGGCAAACTGCTAAAGACAATTGTAGAACATGGAAGGCAACTCGAAGAAAACTTTAAAGAAATGGTGAAATTAAGAGAAGTAATGGAAAAAGAGCAAGAGATAAGGGAAAAAAGAGTGACATACGCTAGTGTGGCAGCTGGTCCTTTTGGCAGGAGGCAACCAGAGACCATGGCTATGCACTCAGTGGTGATAACCTCTAATGACGAAAATGACACAGGAGAACAAGTGCTTGAGAAGATACGGAAAGCAGTAAACGCCAAAGAGGAAGGACTTAAAATAGACAAGATAAGAAAAGGAAGAGATAAAAAGGTGGTCGTGGGGTGCCAAATGCAAACGGAGATCGATAGAGTCAAAGATAGAATAAAGAAAGCGCGAACGGAACTCAACGTAGAACAAGTGAGAAACAAAGACCCACTGGTCATCATCTGGGGAGTTCTCAATTACAACACGGACGAAGATGTACTTAAAGCTTTTCATACGCAAAATACTCATCTCTTCAAAGATGTGAGTGATGACAACGCTCGAGTGACCATAAAATACAGAAAAAAGGCTAGAAACCCACACACGAGCCACATTGTAGTAAGTGTGTCACCAGTTATCTGGAGCAGACTAATAGAGGCTGGTACAGTTCATATTGACATTCAGCGGCTTAAGGTAGCAGACCAGTCCCCATTGATTCAGTGTTCACGCTGCTTGGGCTTTGGACATGGGAAGCGGGTATGTCGCGATAACCCAGTTGATTTGTGCTGCCACTGCGGTGGCCCACACCTTAAAACAGAATGTCCAGACTGGCTTGCCGGGGAGGCCCCAACATGCCGCAATTGTGTGGTGAGAGCTAAGTTAGACCATGTGGGTCACAATGCTTTTAGTGTAGAGTGCCCGGTCCGGAAGAGATGGGAGTCCCTGGCGAGGTCCGCCGTAGCTTATTGCTAAGGTGGTACCGGGTGTAAATAGGATAAGCAGTACAAACGAAGGTAGACCGCACCAGTATTGCGTGGCCCAAGCAAACCTCCAGAAGGGCGAGCTAGCTACAGCCGAATTTATTATAGAAGCGGGCAAAAGAAAATTGGCGTTTGCTATGATCCAGGAGCCGTATATAGGTGCTGTCGGAATAATGAAGAACTATCAGGGTACACGAGTCGTACAATGTGCCAGGAAAACCGAAAAGGTGAATAAGGCGGCCATTGTACTCTTTGATGACACTATAAACCTGACAGTGTCCAACACTGACAACTGAAAACTTTGCGGTTGCAAAGTTGAGGACTGGAGCCTGGGAAATAGGTGTTGTGTCGGTGTACTTTGATGGTGGACAGCCTATTGAACCAGACTTGGACCGAATTAGGGTAATTATGGAGGGAATCGGAGTAAGGGACGTAATACTGGGGGGAGATGTCAACGCATGGAGCACTTGGTGGGGGAGTCGGGAGGTTGACCAGAGAGGAGAAGCTTTGGCGGGCGTGCTCGATGAGCTGGATCTTCAAATCCTGAACCTCGGAACAGCTCCTACCTTCGATGTCATCAGGGGAGGTAGGAGGTACAGCAGCTGTGTAGACATAACTACATGCACAGAGGACATGCTTGGCAGGGTAAAAAATTGGAGACTAGCGGGAGACATGACTATATCGGACCATAAGGCAATCCTGTTTGAGTTACAATTAGAAAAATCAATAGGAATAGATATAAAAAGGACTACTAGGAAATACAACACAAAAAAAGCAGACTGGACAGAGTTTTGTAAAAAACTAAACCAAGCCTGTGAAAATAAAAACATTAAGAAAACAGAAATAGATAGGATAGAGTTAATAGAAGATTTGGATAATATGATAAAAAAATACACAGAATCAATAGAAGAGTCGTGTGAAGGAACTATACCAAGAGTGAAAAATAGAAAAAGAATGGGATTGCCCTGGTGGACTGAGGAATTAACGCAAATGAAACAGGACCTGAAAAGGATCCTTTTCTTCCGAATCTCTTGCGCTGCACGTGAACGTCGAGCATGGGTTGTCGAGCTGTACCTTGCAGCAAAGGAGGAGTATAAGAGAGCTGTTAAGAATGCACAGACATCAAGCTGGAAGGAGTTTTGTGGAAAGCAAGACCGTGAAACGATGTGGGATAGTATATACCGGGTTATAGGACGCACAACCACTAGGCAGGAGGATGTTCCTTTGGTCCAGAGTGGACAAGTCCTCAGTGGTGATGAATCGGCCAGGTTGCTGGCGAACACATTTTATCCTGAAGATAAAACGCAGGATGACGATGCGGATCACAAGAAGGTACGAGAGTTGGCGAACAGAGCTAATCTAAAGACGGATGGTGAGGCATTCGACCCTCTGTTCACTACGGAAGAACTAAAATGGGCCGCATCTAGTTTTAATCCTAAGAAAGCACCTGGAATCGACGGACTTACCGCAGATATTTGCAGAGCGGCTATTGCCCATAACCCACCGCTATTTTTAGCGATATTGAATAGATGTCTCATTCTGTCCCACTTTCCGACCATCTGGAAGGAAGCAGTCGTGGTAGTACTTAGAAAGCAGGGAAAAGAAGACTACACGCATCCCAAATCGTACAGGCCGATTGGGCTACTGCACGTACTTGGGAAAATCCTAGAGAAATTGCTAATAAAACGCATTAGGTGGCATATTTCACCGGGGGCAAGTACGAGCCAGTATGGGTTCACGCCGCAGCGTGGCACCGAGGACTCCCTCTATGACATGATAAAGCACATCAGAGACAAACTCAAGCACAAAAAGCTCACAATTGTTATATCATTGGACATAGAGGGAGCCTTCGACAGCGCATGGTGGCCAGCTATGAGATGTCGACTGGCGGAGACTGCATGCCCGGTGAACTTGAGGCGACTAGTGGATAGCTATTTATGTGATAGGAGAGTGCGTGTTAGGTACGCAGGAGCGGAACACCAGTTGGAAACAACAAAAGGTTGTGTGCAAGGCTCTATAGGGGGACCCACTTTCTGGAATATGATCCTCGACCCCCTGCTTAAGGAACTGGAAGAACTGGGTGAGCACTGTCAGGCGTTCGCGGATGATGTGGTCCTGATTATCTCAGGTGATACAGCGCTTGAAGTCCAGAGGCGAGCAAATAAAACTCTCGCGCGGGTGCAGAGGTGGGGAGTCAGAAACAAATTGAAGTTTGCGCCACATAAAACTAAGGCTATGATTATCACTAACAAACTAAAGTACGACTCGCCACTTCTGCATATGGGCGGAGAGGACATTGCTCTGTCTCAGGAGATTAAAATACTCGGGCTTACAATTGATAACAAGCTGACGTTCAACTCTCACGCATCAAACGTATGCAGAAAGGCACTCAATCTGTATAAACAGCTGTCCAGAGCCGCAAAGGTCAGCTGGGGCCTGGGACCTGAGATAGTCAGGACCATATACATCGCGGTAGTAGAGCCGGTAATTATGTACGCGGCAAGTGCCTGGGCACCTGCAGCGTGTAAACTTGGAATCAGGAAGCATCTAGATGCAGTCCAACGTGGTTTTGTGCAAAAAATTATTAAGGCATACAGGACAACTTCTTTGAATTCGGCCCTGGTACTCTCCGGGTTGCTTCCACTGGACCTAAGGATCCAAGAAGCAGCCTCTCTTTATGAGATGAAGAAAGGTTTCTCCCGGAGAGTTACAGGAGACCGAGACATTGAAACACCTGTGCCCTACACACAGATACCACATCCTGCAAACCAAATTGGAATTAGTTTTGAATGCGTGGCAGACAGTGCACAGCTCGACCAGCAGGGGCTCGAAAACCCGAAGATCTACACCGATGGGAGTAAAATAGAGGGTAAAGTCGGCGCGGCATTGTCTCTGTGGGAAAACGGCCATGAAACTAAAGCCCAAAAATTCAAGTTGGAAAAGTTCTGCACGGTGTATCAGGCTGAACTATTGGCCCTGTATAAAGCTACCGAATTGGCCTTAAAGCATCCGGCTCAGGTTTTAGAAATCTATTGCGACTCCAGATCAGCCCTGGAATCTGTGACCCGAGGTGTTTCCCTTCACCCCCTCATAGTCAAAATCCAGAAAAACATCCAAACGCATAACAAGCGAGGTAAAAATGTTAAATTGTACTGGATAAAGGCACATGTGGGGCTGGAGGGCAACGAAAGGGCTGACATACTGGCTAAGGAGGCGGCGGTGGGCAAAAAGACAAGACCAGATTATGATCTGTGCCCGGTTTCCTTCGTCAAGCGAGAGATCCGAATGGACTCGCTTGACGAATGGAACACGAGATACCGATCAGGGGAAACCGCATCCACGACAAAGGCCTTTTTTCCTGATGCCCGGGCTGCCTACCCCATAGTTCGAAAACTTGACCTTGACCCCCTTCTAGTGCAAGTGTTAACGGGCCATGGCGGGTTCTCCGAGTACTTGAACCGGTTTAGGTGCAAGGGGAGCCCGGCATGTGTCTGTGATCCTGACAGTACGGAGAGTGTGCTGCACCTTATTATAGATTGCCCCATTTTTGAAAAGGAAAGGTACAATTTGGAATCTGATATAGACACAAAAATTTGCTTAGAACACTTACCAATAATAATGGCTGAAAAGAAAATAAGAAATAAGTTTTTGAATTATTGTAAGGAAATTAGTGCTAAAGTTATCAAAAAGAATAAAGTATAGAAGATGTACTTACATGTATATTACGGGTCTACCTTTTATAGCAGAACTTTTTACGTCATAATATTGTTTTGCATAACAACGGATAGCATAAACTTCATTTCGCAGAAAATCATTTCGCATACACTCAGTTGTCATACATTCAAAACTCATAATTTTGTTAGTCAGAATCATCTTTAGGCATAATGTTTATATCCATAATAATTAAAAAGCAGAACCATCATATCGCAGAAAATTCACAGTCAGAATCGTCTTTTGGCATACATTATATATTATCATTATATATTATTGGCATCATTATATTATTTTGGCATGTCTTTTAGCATGCATGTAGCATGCAAGCAGGCATGCAACATGCAGCATGCAGCATGCAAGCAGGCATGCAACATGCAGCAAGCATTGTTTCTGTCACGGCTCCGGCGCTGCGGGGTTTGGGCGGCGCCACGCGAGCTTATCGTCACAGATGGTTTTAACGCTCACCACCGCAGCTTCGGCTTGCTGGCCGGCTTCGCCGGCCAGCCTCAGCCGCGGTGGCGGGCCTTCAAACCACCTGCTCCTCAGCTCGCGGGCCGCCCTACTCCTCCGCGCCTACGCGGGTTTAAATTACACTCTAGGGGTAGGGCAGACAAGACTGCGTAAAGTCGGTTTCGCAGCGATTCGTTTCTGTCACAAAATTTTGCAGCACATCGTATTGACTTTTTATGACACAAATTTAATTTAATATTGAAAATGCTACCAATACATGCTATATTTAGAACATTCTATGTCACTTTTGCAGACCATTCGATTTTAAATACATTGCACGTAGGTTATCTAACCATTCGACAGCATAAATTTACTTTATTTAAATTATCAGTTTTATTCCATATATTATAAGTTTTTGATGGTTTGAACACTAATTTTTACAAGAAGATACATCTATTTTAATTTTTGATGTTCAAATATGCACCCATACCAAATAATCGTATCTCTAAATAAATGTTATGCTAAACAAAAAATATGCATAATATTAATTATGGCAAAGGTAATTATGCGAAACAAAATTCTGCCAAGATAAGTATGCCATTGTAAATTCGGACACGTAAATATTCTGCCAAACAAAAGTTATGCTAAATAATTTTTATGCCTTAAAAATATTCGATTAAATAAGATTATGCCATGTGAGTTATGCCAAATAAAAATCGGAGTATCAAGATTCTGCCAAATAGAAGGAACCCGTATATTACTTATATATAATGATAGGTAATCATAGGTTTTAAAAGTAAGGATAACAAAAACTTAAAGTAAGAATAATTGTTTTCGAGTTATTGCAAAATGTGTTGTATGGTTGTTCGATAAGTAGTATAAAAATGTAGAACGAAGAATTGTTTGTAAAATTGTAACTGGGTAAAATAATAAAAATACGAAAATAAAAGACTCTGATCCCAACATGTCAGAGGAAACATGCAACGCCCTGTGATGACGGGTGCCTTTAAAAAAAAAAAAAAAAAACCTAACCTAACCTTTTTCGGCCATAACTTCCGTTCCCGACGTCCGATCCGGATCGGGTTTACGTCATAGTATAGGACTCCGTGCCCGCTGTGCGTATGCACCGCAAAAAACGAACCCTTCATAGGGAAATTTTTCACCCGACGGTTTAAAACGTTAAAACCCACCCGCCCTTATCGAAAATAAGAGGAATTTGGGAGATTTCTTTTATACGTTTATATGACGGGGGGTAACAAGACGATTAAATAAATATATTTAATTACTGGACGCCAGCCTCTATTGAGTTTTTATTAGACGTTGACCTCTCTATTTAGGGAAAACTTTGTTTTTATACGACTACTGATCCCCTCTTTACAGGAATCAGTTTTATAGTGTTTTGGCTCATTTTGTTCCCCCTGTACAGGAACTCGGTGTATTCGGTACAGTTGTCCTCTGACTCTACTAATACTCTGAATCTAACATGTTCCGCACTCCGGCAAAGAAGGACGTGAGCTCGCAGGGCTCTAGTGGCTCGCCGCGATCTTCAGAGCGGGTTGGGAGTTCGCTTCCAAGCGTGAGGCGAAGTATTGGAGAGTGGGAGGCCGGGAGAGCAGAACCCCAAGCTAAATCTCCAGCCAGCCCAAAACCTGGCGCCACACTTCCCACCACTCAGAAAATCTCTGGCTCCCTGGGGACGCGGCGGGCCTCTACTGAAGCTGCAGCACCTGATAGGAAGCCTGAAAATAAATACCCCAACCTCACAGTGGAAGCGAGAGCTTGCCTAAGTAAGGCCAAGCTTCACTTGGGCAACTCCCGCAATCTTAAAACTGAAATTAAAACAGAGGTACTTGGGGCAATAAATCGGCTCTATGAAATTGTCAAGGAGTTGGAGCGAAGGAGACTTCCAGATGCGCCTGAAATTACACAAGGGACTGAACTGACCCGCCAACCTATCCATAGTGATATCCAAAAAACCCCGACGCAATCAACAGATGTTCCAACAGAGCTCGTGAATCAGCTTATAGAAAATCTCCAACAGCACAAACTGGCGTTGGAGGAATGCCAGCAGCACACGCGAGCTCTGTCGGAGCAGCTCAAGCAGACTCCTCGCTATGTAGCTGGCCACGGGCCGACCTTTGCTGATGTCGCCGCCGGCTCAAGGCAACAAGTCAAAGAGCCTCTTCACTCGGTGGTCGTATCATCTGTGAATGATAAAGACACCGGTGAAGAGGTTATTGAGAAGCTGAGAACGGCGGTCGATGCCAGGAGGGAAGGTACAAGGGTTGAGCGGCTGAGGAAGGCGAGGGATCAGAAGGTCGTGGTCGGTTTTAGATCCCGGGAAGGGTGGGCAACCTCGTGGTGGAAGAGGTCAAAAATAAAGATCCACTCGTTATTATTAAAGACGTGCTCTCTTGCCACTCAGACGAGGAAATAATTGAGGCCCTGAAGTGCCAGAACAGCCACCTAATAGGGGACATTCCTGCGGGAGATGTAAGGGCGGCAGTCAAGTACCGTCGCAGGACGAGGAACACGCACATATGCCATATCATCCTGCAGGTGTCTCCATCGGTATGGCAGAGGCTAACGGCTGCGGGTCGACTGCATATTGACCTGCAGAGGGTGCGTGTAATGGATCAGTCCCCGTTGATTCAGTGCACTCGCTGTCTGCGCTACGGCCACAGCCGGAAACTATGCACTGAACCCGCAGACCTTTGTGTTCACTGTGGTGATCCCCACCTGCAGGCGGACTGCCCCTCACGGCTGGCGGCTGGCGTGCCGAACTGCCGAAACTGCCTGTTGGCAAAATTGACAAAGACCGACCACAATGCTTTTGACAGCGAGTGCCCTATTCGCGTTAAATGGGATGCTTTGGCGCGCCTGTCGGTAGCGTATTGCTGAGGTTACCCCTGCGGCTACCCCAGAGTATAAAATATTTCAGGCCAACCTGCAACGGAGTCAGCTAGCCACAAATGAGCTGCTGCTAGAAGCAGAAAAACAGAAAGTCGCCTTAGCATTGCTCCAGGAGCCCTATGTGGGTGGGGTAAGGAGAATGAAGGACTACCGGGGTGTAAGGGTCTTCCAGAGCTCTGAGGGAGGAGAAGGGACTGTAAAGGCGGCAATTGCAGTCCTTGACCAAGATTTGGACATATTACAGTACCCGCAACTCACCACAAACAACATCGTTGTGGTGGGAGTCCGAACCAGAGCCTGGACGATCACACTGGTGTCCTTCTACTTCGAACCCGACAAACCGTTACGGCCATACCTGGAGCATCTAGAACGAATAGAGCGAGAATTGGGCTCTTACAGGCTGGTCGTAGGAGGAGATGTTAACGCGAAGAGTCCTTGGTGGGGTATCAACAGCGAAGACCTTAGAGGGGAGCAGGTGAGTGGGGCACTGGGCGAAATGGGTCTGCAAATTCTAAATACCGGTAATATCCCAACTTTTGACACCGTAAGAGGGGGTATAAGGTACAGTAGCCACGTGGACGTAACGGCCTGTTCGGCGGACATACTGGGCCTGGTAGACGGCTGGCGAGTATTGGAGGATCTTACGAGTTCCGACCATAACGGCATCACTTTTGGCATTCAATTAATTAAATCAAAAGGTATACATATTAAGCGCACCACGAGAAAATATAACACAAAAAAGGCTGATTGGAGACAGTTTCATGAGAAACTGTCGCAAATTATGTCAGACAAAAATCTAACAATTACGACACTAGCCAACATAAATAACATAGAACAAATAGAACAAACAATTAACACTTATAATCAAGCCATAACTGATACATGCACACACACAATTCCAATAAAAAACATAAAAGAGACACTTACCATGCCGTGGTGGTCCGAGGAACTCGCAAAGATGAAGAAGCTAGTCGCCACCAAGAAGCGCAGGATCAGGAACGCAGCGCCGGCGCGAAGAGAGATGGTGGTTGGACTGTACCTGCAAGAAAAAGAAAAATATGAGTCAGCTGTAAGTAGGGCTATAGAGGAGAGCTGGAAGGAATTTTGCACAAAACAAGACAGAGAAGGGGTCTGGCAAGGAATATATAGAGTGATGGGAAGGATTTCAAAAAGGGAGGAGGATCTGCCCCTTCAGAGGGGGGGACAAACACTGGACGCAATAAACTCAGCTAGCCTGTTGGCCGAGACGTTCTACCCCGAGGACCGAGGGGAGGACGACGACATGGACCATCGCCAAACGCGACAACTGGCAGAAATGGTAAACGAGTGGAGTCATGATGAACAGCATGACCCACCGTTTACCCAAAGCGAGCTCGATAGGTCCATGGCGTCGTTCGATCCCAAAAAGGCTCCGGGAGCGGATGGCTTCACTGCCGACATCTGCTCTCAGGCCGTGCGATGTAACCCTGGTTTCTTCCTGTCACTGCTCAACAAATGCCTGGCATACCACCACTTCCCGAAGGCCTGGAAGGAAGCAACGGTGGTTGTGCTGAAGAAGCCAGGCAAAGATTCGTACACCGTACCGAAGTCGTACAGGCCGATTGGGCTCTTGCCTGTCTTAGGGAAAGTGTACGAGAAGATGCTGGTTGCTCGTCTCAAATTCTATTTGCTCCCTAGGATCAGTACTCGCCAATACAGCTTTATGCCCCAAAAAAGTACCGAGGACTCCCTCTTTACTCTCATGCAGCACATCCGCGCAAAAATGGCACAAAAAAAGATCGTCACGCTTGTGTCATTGGATATAGAGGGAGCCTTCGACAATGCTTGGTGGCCCGCCATCAAAGTACGGTTGGCTGAGGAAAAGTGCCCGATAAATTTGAGACGAGTAGTCAGCAGCTATCTCAGTGACAGAAGGGTCAATGTGAGGTACGCAGGAGTAGAGAGCAGAAGGTCAACTGGCAAAAAAAAACTGGCTTCTGGAACTTGGTGCTGGACCCACTTCTGAAAGAGCTTGAAATTAGAGGCTACTACTGCCAAGCTTTCGCCGATGACGTCGTCTTGGTTGTTGACGGCGAATCGGCAGTAGAAATCGAAGGGCAGGCCAATGCCGCTCTTGAACATGTTCGAGCGTGGGGTGTCAGAAATAAGTTAAATTCGCGCCCCACAAAACGTGTGCGATGGTGCTGACAAGAAAACTGAAATATGATACGCCACGCTTGAGCATGGGAGGGGTCGACATTGGAATATCCCAAGATGTGAAAATCCTGGGCCTCACTATCGACGATAAGCTGACTTTCAATAAACACATAGCTGTCGCCTGTAAAAAGGCGATAGCTATGTACAAACAGTTGGCAAGGGCAGCACGGATCAGCTGGGGACTGAGCCCGGAAGTGATCCGTACTATATATACAGCAGCGGTCGAGCCAACACTCTTGTATGCCGCAAGCGCGTGGGCACCAGCTGCAAAAAAGATAGGGGTCATAAAGCAACTAAACGTGGTCCAGAGGGGTTTCGCGCAGAAGTTGTGTAAAGCCTACTGCACGGTGTCCTTGAACTCGGCTCTATTACTGGCTGGGATACTCCCACTCGATCTCCGCATCCGTGAAGTGGCTACGTTGTATGAGGCCAAGAGGGGGATGTCCCAGACCATGCTCGGGGACAGGGAGATTGAGCGGATGGCTCCAGCGATAGAAGCCCCACACCCTGCAGAGCAAGCTCATCTGGGCTTCGGCAGCCTGATGGACGAGGAACAATATAGTAACCACAGTGCAGTGGCACAGTGGCAGCAAGATTGAGGGCAAAGTCGGGGCGGCGCTATCATTATGGAATGGCGCCACCGAAGTAAAGGCCCTCAAGCTTGCTTTGCCGTCTTACTGCACCGTCTATCAGGCTGAGCTACTGGCCCTGCAAAGAGCGGCTGGTGAAGCGCTCAAAAACAGAGGAAGCACATTCGGCATCTTCAGCGACTCTATGGCGGCTCTCCAGTCAGTAGTCAATGTAAGTTCCCCTCATCCCCTGGCAGTGGAAACTAGAGACACCTTACGCCGCTGTAAGCTCCAGAACAAGAGGGTGTCCTTGTTCTGGATTAAGGCCCACGTAGGTTTTGAGGGAAACGAGCGAGCAGACGAACTCGCCAAGGAAGCTGCCCTGGGGTTGAAGAAGAAGCCGGACTATGATCTGTGTCCCGTTTCATTCGTCAAGCGACAAATCCGTATGAGGTCGCTGGACGAATGGAACGGGCGATATAAGTCGGGGGCAACAGCCTACGGCACAAAACTGTTTTTCCCTGACGCGATTGCGGCGTACAATATAGTGCGAAAAATGACCCACACGAGAATAATCACACAAATTCTAACGGGGCACGGTGGGTTCTCTTTATACCTGAAGCGATTTAGGTGTAAGGAGAACGCAGCGTGCGCCTGTGAGCCGGGTAAAGACGAAACCATCCTCCATGTTTTGATTGAGTGTCCAATTACGGCAAAGGCTCGGTATGAGGTGGAGCAAAAATTGGACTCAAAACTGATAGCGGAAAATTTGCCAATTATAATGAGAGGAAAGAAAAGAAAGATCTTCATAGAATATTGTAGCGAAATAGGATCGATAGTTATAAATAGGAATAAGGCGTAAGTAAAGTAAGATACTTTAATATATAATGAGTATATAATATAAGTATCTTAGTTATATATAGAGAAAAAAAAAATCGTATTGTATAAGTCGGTACTAAAAATTCTATCAGTTTCTGTACCCCGAAGATGAAATGGAATTCTTAAATTCATAAGAAATTCAATAAATAAGCTTAAAGTCATTAAGACTCGTATATGTAAGATTAAGATGAAATACATTTAAGTCGTGTAGGAAGGTCTCTGATAAAGTCAGAGGACAATTGAAAATACTAAAAAAAAAAAAAAAAAACTTAACCTAACCTAACCTAACCTAACCTAACCGTATCTAAGGTTCCACTCGTCAAGCGTCGCCATACGTATGCTCCACTTGACGTATGAGACCGGACACTGGTCGTAATCTGGTTTTCTTTTAGGATTTTCAGCGGCTTCCTTTGCTAACTGGTCGGCTCTCTCATTTCCCTGTAGCCCCACATGAGCTTTGATCCAGAACAAGGTTATAACCTTGTTCTGGCGGGATGCGGATTTAATGTTATCCCTAGCTTCTACAGCAAGAGGGTGGCGTGAACCGGGATTTGCTAATGTTTGTAGAGCCGCCATTGAGTCGCTGAAAATTCCAAAAGAAGACGCCTTAATCTTGGTTACTTCCTTTGTCGCCCGTCCAGTAATTTGACAGACCAAGTTTGAGGGCTTTGGTCTCAGCCTCACCATTCCATATGGATAGTGAGGCGCCGACCCCTCCTCCGATCTTGCTTCCGTCCGTAAAAATGCGGACGTCAAAACTGCATCTGTCCAGCTGTTCTTGGTTTACCAGGCTGTCGAACTTCAGGATGTCGCGTGCCGCAGGATGAGGGTCGTCTGTTGCGGCGGCCATTCGCTCGACCTCCCTGTCCCCCAGTGATGTCTGGGGCACTCCCCTCTTGGCTTCATATAAACATGCCGCCTCACGAACTCTAATGTCGAGAGGGAGTAACCCAGACAGCACCAGTGCAGAGTTCAGGGAGACCGTGCGATATGCCTTGCACATTTTTTGAGCGATTCCACGCTGAACGGCCCCAAGTTGTCTTCTGATGCCCAACTTTTCAGCTGCCGGCGCCCAAACGCTTGCTGCGTAAAGTATTATGGGCTCTATTACCGCCACATACATCATCCGTATAACTTCTGGGTGCAACCCCCAACTATCCTTTGCAGCTCTACACAGCTGCTTATTGATCGCGATTGCCTTTCTACAAGCGAGTGAGACGTGTTTATTGAAGGTTAGTTTTTCGTCTATCGTTACACCCAGAAGCTTTACTTCATTCGACATTTTAATGTCGATCCCCCCCATGCTCAGGCGTGGTGTGTCGTATTTCAATTTTCGGGTTACTACCATAGCAACTGTCTTATGCGGTGCAAATTTAAGTTTGTTCTCGACACCCCACGCCAGAACATGATTGAGAGCGGCATTGGCCCTTGCTTTCTCTAGTGCAGTCTCTCCGTCGAAGATCAAGACGATGTCATCCGCAAACGCCTGGATGTACGTTCCTCTAGTCTCTGCTGCTTTTATAAGGGGGTCTAGGACCAGATTCCAAAGGATTGGGCCCCCAATTGAGCCCTGGACACAGCCTTTATTAGTTGCCTTTTTATACACCTCCCCACAGTACCTGATTGAGACTTTGCGGTCTCTGAGGTAACTGTCGATGATACGGCATCTGTCACGAAATTATTTTTCCCAGATGTCCGGACAGCCTATGGGATAATCCGAAAGATAGGAGCAAGTAGCCTTAACACACAGATAATGACGGGACACGGTGGATTCTCCGAGTACTTGAACCGTTTCAAGCTCAAGGAGAGTCCGTCGTGTATCTGCGACCCAGGTGTAAGTGAAACGGTCCCGCACATACTATTCGACTGTCCTCAATTCGACAAGCACTGCTTCAACGTCGAGCAAGCGTTAAACACAAGAATAACACGCGACAATTTAAAAGAGGTTATAAAAAGTAAAAATAGAAAGATTTTCCTAGATTACAGCAAATATATCGCTCAAATAGTAATCGTAAGAAACAAAACCGCATAAGTAAATAAGTAAATATGCTATCATAATATAATATAGTATATTAAGTTTAGCATAGCCATATAAGTTGTTTAACAGTTAAAGTAAGATAGGAATTAATAATTATAAGTATTTAATTAGAATAAGCTTAGAATAATTATGATTATATTAAGCTCCTCCGTTTTTGTAAAAATTTAATAATGGTTGCTATAAAACTGTTAGAATTAATAAGCCTAGACACATATATACATATATATATATATATATATATATATATATATATATATATATATATGTATATAACAAACAAGAAAGTAAAATTAGAAATATATATAATATGTAAAAATTAAAATAAAAATTGTAAAAAGAACTGTAGAATTTAAGGAAACAAAAAGTGTAATATGTGACTATTAAAAAACTGTGTATCACATTAATTATACCCAATAATAAAAGTATATATGAATAAGTGAAAATAAAGAAAAATGAAAAATAATTTAGAAAGATTTGAGGAAAAGGCAGTAGTTGGGAATCCCACCCATAAAAAGAACAAAAGAAGATGAATGAAAGAAAGATAAAGTATGAGGAATGAAAGTGCGAGAGGCATAAAAGCGAGAACTGGAATGTATGAAAACTTAACTAGCTAGCATAGGCTCCGATACATGTCGGAGGTAGAAGAATATATAAAAAAAAAAAAAAAAAAAAAAAAAAAAAAAAAAAAAAAAAAAACCTAACCTAACCGTGAAAAACAAAGATCCGTTGCTGGTTTTCCGGGGCGTCCTACGCATTTACTCAGACGAGGAGCTGCTGGGGGCGCTACGGAATCAGAACCGGGACGTGTTTCGCGACCTCGACAACGAGGAGGACCGAATAATAATAAAATTTAAGAGGAACTCCAGGAACCCTCAAACCCAGAACGTGATTGTCAGCACGTCTCCGATCATTTATAACAGGATGCTCGATAAGGGAAGAGCGCGTATCGATCTTCAAACCGTTTTCGTCGATGATCAATCGCCACTGGTGCAGTGTACGAGGTGCCTAGGTTACGGGCATAGTCGGCGACTCTGTAAAGAGACGGCCGACTTATGCAGCCATTGCGGAGGCCCTCATTTGCGTGCTGAGTGTGCCCAGTGGCTAAAGGCGGATTGCCCAAAATGCCATAATTGCGTCAAGGCGAAGATGGAGAAGACGGACCACAACGCGTTCAACCCCGAGTGTCCTGTTCGAGTCAAGTGGGACCGACTAGCACGTGCTACAGTCGCCTACTGCTAAGGTGGTCCCAGTGGACACACTGCCGCACAAAATACTCCAGGTGAACCTTCAAAGGAAAAGACTGGCGACCCATGAGCTTATGATCGAGGCCGAGCAGCGCAAAGCCACCGCAGTGCTGATACAGGAGCCCTATGTGGGCAAAGGTAAAAGGATGAGTGGGACCAGAGGCGTCCGAATCTTCCAGAACACCAGGCAAGGAGAAGGGACTGTCAAAGCGGCCATAGCCGTTTTTGACTCAAAACTCACCGTCAGACAGTACCCAGAACTCACCACAGACAACATCGTCGTGGTGGGGATCCAAACTGGTGCCTGGAAACTTACTCTGGTCTCGTTCTACTTTGAGCCAGACCAACCCTTGGGGCCATACCTGGACAGCCTTAGGAAGGTGGAAAGCGAGACCGGCCCGCATAAGCTCATAATGGGAGGAGACACCAACGCCTGGAGTGTTTGGTGGGGCAGTAGCGAGACCAATAGCAGAGGCGCACCATCTTAAGTGTTTTCGGGTCTGCGGATTGTCTAAGAGACTTAAATACATGTATTAGACGTAATGTTCTGGAGGTGATGGCGTTAATTTGTTGGTCCCATCTCAGTCAGTCGTCTATTTGTACTCCCAAGTATTTGACGGTTTCGGATCTTGCAAGTGGGGGACAGTTGCAGTTGGTGGGTGGGTTTGTGCAAGAATGGGCAGTTATACAAAAAGAAGGAGATGGTTTAGCGTTACGTCTTAGAGCAAAAGGAATATAAGTCGTTTTATGTAGGTTCAGTGTTAGTAGATTCGAGTTTAACCAGTGCATAACTTTAGCCATAGCCATCTCTGCATTTGCTTTTACACTGTCCCAAGTGGTTCCATCAACAAGGATTGCGGTGTCGTCTGCATAAGCATAAATTTTGGTGTTTGGAAGACTCAGTTTGCAGAGGTCATTGACGTAGATCTGAAATAGTGTCGGGGAAAGGATTCCTCCTTGGGGAACACCATATGCCACGAGAAACTCATCACTTGAGTAATTATCAATTTTAATACACTGCCTACGATTTTTTAGGTAATCCTCAAAGATGTGTAGAGGCATTCCACGCACACCAATGTTTTCCAACTTCTTGATGAGCTTGGGAACAGAGACCGTGTCGAAAGCCTTCGAAAGGTCAAGAAATATACCCAGGCATTTCGATTTTTTATCTAGATTTAAGGCAACTTGCTGCGTGAAATCTAGAACTGCAATCTTCTGTAGATAAACCTGTCCGAAATCCGTATTGGTTATTAGCAATGAGATGGTGTTTATCGAGAAATTTTCGTAAGGAGTTATTGAGAATTTTTTCGAGAACTTTAGAGAGTGCAGGTAGGACTGATATCGGTCTGTAGTTATTCACACAGTCTCTATTCCCTCCCTTGTGAATTGGATGGACCACGGCTTTTTTAAAAGCCTCCGGAAAAACACCCTCCTGTATGCAACGATTAAAAAGAAGTGTAATTGGTGGAACCAGTACATGTCGACAGTTTTTCAAAGTTAGCGGTGGGATGCCGTCCCAGCCCACTGCACTGTCAGAGCGTAGTTGTAGGATTAGGGACTCCACTTCTGCTTCGTCTACTTCCAGGATGGTCAGAGAGTTTGCAGGGGAGTTTTGGGTGTCCGTAAGTGAAGTAAGTGAAGGTGAGCGTTGGCCACCGGTTGGTAATGATGGAATGTCAATATTTATTTTCGTAGAGAAGTTTTTGCCAATGTTGGCAAAAAATTGGCCCACCTCATTAATTGCAGATTTTGGGGTGTCTCGTAATAGTGAGGCGAAATGTCTTAATAAAGTCTCTCAAATCTCAAAGTCAAAAACATCCCATTTTGAACACCTCAGCCTGTTTCTCCTTGGACACGGTGGATTTGTGCCCGGCTTGGGCGGAGAACCCCTGTGGGCCTCATGTGGGCGATCGGAAGCAACGACCTCTTGCGCCAGGCCTTAGTACAGCCATGATTCGGAGCAAGGAGGAACAGCAGGCGGTCGCCTCCTTCTGCGAAGCAGTAATGCTAGCGAAAGAGGCGACTTCCCCACGCCCCAGCGGCTGGAATCCCGAACTCAATTTCCAGCCACCTTAGGCGTGGGCTTGCGGACGACGAACAATGGGTAGCTCGCCATCCGGCCGTAACTGTCCGAGTCGTCGACGGCGTGTAGTGTTAAACGCGTGCCTCAAGGAGATGTCAGCGAATCGCGGGGCCCTGGAATGCAAGGCAAAGAAAACATAGGAGTGGGTTTTAGTCATTAAAAGTCTGTCACGCCCTATCCGTGCCGCCTAAGAGTGGGAGAAGTCATTAGATGATTTCCGACCTAAAAAATGTGGTGTCTGATTTTTCGATAAAATTACAATAACTTTATGTATGTATTGTTCTCATAAATGTGATTTACACGATACGCCGTCTAGTTAAAACTAACTTTTGTTCAACGACATTTGAACCGTAATATTTGACGTTTAGTCGTTGGCATCCGACCCGATCAAACATCGTTTCTTTACGAGAATACCTTCGAGTCGCTTCAAGTCGATTAAATGACGATCGTCTTAGCTGAATACGCGTCAACGACTTTTCAATCGAACGACTTTAGAATCGTTGTCGTTCAAACTCGATTGATGGATGTGAATACGGTAATGTTCTAAACGACTAAGTCGCTACGATATCGTTACGGTTTTGAATACGTGAATCGGGCTACAGGGCTCGCTGAGCCGCGTTCAAAAATGTATGACAGTTGTATGTTTGCTGTATGTAAAAGGTCTGAAATAATTGGTTAGGTAAGGTTAGGTAAGGTTTTTTTTTTATTCGTTTTTTTTTGTTTTTTTTTTATGTTAGGTGTACAAATAAGTTTCCGCCGTTTAACGTAAGATGTCCTCACTAAAACTATACGTTAAAATTGTCAGATGTAACATGTGATATCGTGAGTTTGGGCATCTAGTAACAACATACACTTAGAGTATTAGTGACTCTTTATCCGTATCACATATTTCTTTTTGTGCAAAAATGTCAAGTTTTGTACCGAATAAGCGTCATTTGCGGGAACTGTTACTTTACTTCTTTAATTTGAAGAAAACTGCAGCTGAGACCCATCGATTACTTGTAGAAGCTTGTGGTGAAGCTTTGAGCGAGAGAAATTGTCGTGAGTGGTTTCATGGAAAAAACTCTTGCTGTCTATTTGGTGGGATCAGCTTGGTGTAATTTATTATGAGTTGCTTAAACCGGGCGAAACCATCACTGGAGCTCTCTATCCAACACAGTTAATGAGATTGAGCCGAGCACTCAAGGAAAAACGCGCCCATTACTACTCTAGACATGACAAGATTATTCTCCTACATGATAATGCTCGTCGGCATGTTGCGGTGCCGGTCAAGAATTATTTAGAAACACGCTACCTCAGCCGCCTTATTCACCAGACTAATAAGTTACCTAGTGGTTGTAACCTAGTAATGGTTATTGATTAATAATTTTTATTGTGTAAAGGATTACTTGCATTGAAAAAAGAAATTGATGTAGATACTTACTTACAAAATTTGCATGCTAATACTTAGCGAAACATGTTTGCTCATATTTGTACCTTTTACTACCTTTTATACCATGTTTCTAAGCAAATAAATAAATATATTATTATTATTATTGCCCCGTCTAATTATCATCTATTCCGGTCGATGGCAAATGGCCTATCTGAACAGTACTTTACATCATATGAAGATACTAAAAATTGGGTCGATTCGTGGATAGCTACAAAAGATGAAGAGTTCTTTCGACGTGGTATTCGAATGCTGCCAGAAAGATGGGAAAAAGTAGTGGCTAATGATGGACTTTGAATAAAACATAATGAACTGTTCTTTCAGAATAAACCTCTATTTTTTTGTAAAAAACGGCGGAAACTTATTTGTACACCTTTATATTATTATTATTAGTTCTTTTTTTTCTTGTTTTGTCATCTTATTTTCATTTTTTTTTTTTTTTATTAGTTGAATTAGTACTTTATTTTCATCGTCGCTTAACTATCATCATTGTGATATCTAAGTGAGTATGGAATTCCGTTGGTCATTTCTGGTCTTCTTCATCAGTTTCATTTCATCAAATGTTACTTATTGACTGTAAATGCTTAAGTTCTCGATAAAAATACCTAAATCACCATATGCTTGCTTATAATATTTGAGGAGTTCCCTCGATCCCTCATGGATTCCATCATCAGAACGGGATTCTGAAAAAAATGGGACCAGTCGGAAAGCATATCTTCTAAGAGAAAAAAAATTAGCAAATCGGCTCATAAACGACGGAGTTCTGAGGTAATAAACATAAAAAAAAACATACAACCGAATTGATTACCTCCTCCTTTTTTTGAGTTGGTTAAACTATGTTTTAACGTATGTGTCGCAGAATCAACAATGAGGCACAATTATTAGAATCGCTATTGATTAACGTCCATTTAGTACAACACCATCTATTATCGTTTGTCGGAAACGTCAAGCAGTGTGCTTGGTTGGGTAAGGTCGGTACGAGCGTGGCATTTTTGACAGCTTGATTTGAGAGACGTCACTTTGGAGTTGGACACGAGGGCGAGAGGTTATTCTGCCAGCCTGTACCGAACTCACCGCGTTTCCGTAGTTTCATATATTTCCAGCGCCTTGATTATTTGAGATTTTGGTACTGGGAGTGAACAAATAGACGGTTGTAATTAGTGTTGCGCTATCTCTTACCCACACTGTTAATAAGAATGAAACAATCTTACTTTAAGGACATGGTACAGGTCTTGGGTACTTACTGTTCAAAGGCGCATAACAATCATAATAAAAGACCCTTTCGTGGACGTAAGGTGCATTTTTATTCGTTACGAGCGCTACTAGCCTGATAGGCAAATATAATCAAGGTCACGTACCTTGCCGTGCAATGTTTTATGAACATAATCAACGTTTTAGTAGGTTTATATTCGCATGTTTTCTTTCCAAGAGTGAAATTTTTGTACTTGTACTATTACTTATTTTGTGACAAAACACTGAACTTCAACCTGCAAGTGGTGCCCTCTCGTGGCTGCTATCCAAACTGCGCGTGACGTCCTCTGCGACGTCGCGTGATGGCTACGCCTGCGTCACCTTACTGTTACCGATGTTGAAGTGTTGATCTGAGAGTGGGGCCCTCTGGTGGCCACTCCTTGAACTAGTATAATGCTAGCTCGGTACTGCCAAAGCTGGACGATGCTGTCACCGCTCATGCGGAAAAACCGTGCACCTTGCTGCAGCGATCCACTGCGAGTACACTGGAAAGCAGGCCAGCGGTGGCTCCACTTTGTATATACAAAAAACTGTCCAAACGATCTGGCTCGTAGGACCAATGTTTAGCACCTAATGCCGCTGCAGGAACACTAGGTACTATTGGGATGGAGTTGAACTAATATGAACTTTATTTGTATCTTGGTAGGGATTCAATGAATACACCGAATACTAATCTATGCAATCCTTTTGTTTAATCATTGACCTCAGACCTAAATAATTTGCGGTAACGAAACCATAACGACTTCTAATTTGACGCCAACGCCATCTATCGAAGCATGGGTCAACAATTAGAAGTCCCTGTGGTTGACAAATACAAAGTTATACTGTCACGAAAGCTTATAATTTTCCACTTAACGTCTGCCGAGTCTGTGCTTAACTTAAATAAAATATGGAGGTCTATAAAATGTTATTAAATGCTCAAAAAAATCAAAATACGCTCTTTCAGCCTGTACAAGTCAGATTGCTGTTCAATTTTTTTTTTATTATTGATAGGCTCGTGTTTGACCACTATCCCACCTGATGGTAATTATTTTTAGGCCAGCTCCATACATTTATTAAACGTCTCTTTTATAAATAAATATTCTAGTACCAAATTATTTCTGTGTTTGATTATTTTAGTGCTGGTTTTTATTGGAAGTGCTGTGTGTGTATCCGATATATTCGTAAAAATAGCATTGCAACATTTTTGACATGAAACGTCACGTCATACGTCACGTTTGTCGCTTACGCCAAGAGAAACGGGCATAAGGTGATTTTATAGGCAAAATAATATCCTGTTGTACCATCGATTTCAGACATCAGATGCCCTCAAAACTGTATCTGCGAAGCCGATAGACAATAATGTAAACGACATGAGGAGTGCTAGAGACGGCATAGGTCGGTGAGCGAAATGTCGATAGAGTACGTGCCGGTGAGTGAGGGGGAGCAGGACGAGCCCATCGAACTGCCAACCGAGGAGGACGGCTCACTACTGCTGAGCACGGTCGCGGCGCAGTTCGCGGGCGCGAGCGGGCTCAAATACCGCGCCGCCGGGCGCCTCCGCGGTCTGCGGCTCGTGGACGAGCGCCTGTCGCCGCCAGCTGAAGGCTGGGGCGCGCACCGCTACTGGTGCGCCTTCCCGCGCGCCTCGCCCGAGCCCGCGCCGCGCCCGCGATGCTCCGACCTCATTGTGCTCGGCTTGCCTTGGAAAACGGGTGAAGATGCAGTGCGTGATTACTTCGCTGCCTTTGGCGAGCTTCTCATGGTGCAAGTGAAACGTGACGCCAAAACCGGATTGTCCAAAGGATTCGGATTTATCAAATTCGCGGAATATGAGTCGCAGCTGCGTGCTTTGGGCCGGCGCCATATGATAGACGGGCGCTGGTGCGACGTGCGCATTCCCAACGGCAAAGACGGCGGCGCCAGTGCGCATCGTAAGGTGTTCGTGGGACGCTGTACCGAGAGCCTGACCGCAGAGGACCTGCGCGAGTACTTCGGAGCCTTCGGCCAGGTTACCGACGTGTTTGTGCCGCGCCCGTTCCGTGCGTTCAGTTTCGTGACGTTCCTGGAGCCTGAGGTGGCGCAATCGCTGTGCGGTCAGGACCATATCATCAAGGGCGTGTCAGTAAACATCTCGACGGCTTCGCCCAAGCGCGAGCGCGGCGCGCGAGGCTCGCAATTACTGGGCTGGGGGCTGGTGGAGGGCGGCGGGCGTGTGTTCAACTGGGCAGGAGACGCGTGGCCGCCGCAGGCCGCGCCCGCGCCGCCCGCGCCGCCACTCGACAAACCCTACCTCAAGTATGAGTGACATTGCTGTGTACATAACCTCTTTCTCGGACCTGGCTCATGCCTGCTATGCTCTTTGTTGATCACTGTCAAATTTTATATGAAATGTGTAAATAATATTATAATATAGTATGATGTTGTCCTGATGTTTCAATTACTAGTGATGCTTTTTGATGTACACTATTTTTCTTTTCATTCAGAAGTAAAAACTTATAAAATTGTCTGATCTGGTTCTACACATATGCATTTATTGTTGTATTGTATAAAAAGTTTAAATATAATTCAGCTACTTTAAAACTATGAAGCAGGGTTGTTGCGAATATCAACAACCATGGATTGTCAGCATTGTTTTTTATATCACCATCTGCATCAGCAACAATCAATGCTGATTTTTAATGCTGACATTCACATCATGGCATGTTCGTTGAACTTAGCGCAATCCACATAAACTTTTTAACCAATCATAGATAGTTATACAAAACATGCTGTCATTTGTAACCTCAGCGTAGTTTGTTTTGTTAACATAAATTGGTTAGATGCTAGTGAGTTGTAGGTATAAGAAATAAGTAATTACCAATACTTAATTCAAAATACTTCCTAATGAAAAGGGCAATGTGTAAATATTTCACATTGATAAACAAGGATACTGCAGCATAGTATTTGTAAACAAAGCGTGTCGGGCCACACTCAGTGTAGGGTTCTGTAGTTTCCCGTCCGTCACAATAAGTGTCCCCACTTAAAACTTAATGAACGACAGACAACAAACAAGAACAAATACCACCAATGCCAACGAGATACCAACCAAACAATTCGACAATATAATAGCTCATACCCGTCCTGACCCCATCTACTTCGGAAAAATCTTAACAGTGTGAAGTAGCCCAAAGTACAGCACCAACTCTTGGATAACTGGCTTACTAATTTATACAGATTGGACTGGGTTATGCATGTTGGGTTTCGTTGGTAATTTTGAATTGCATGAACCGATTATAAATTTAAAAAATAATAAAACATACGTTCAGGATAATAAAATATGTAATCTAAGTTAAAAAAATGCTTGCATATAAAGTTAAATTACAAACTTACTTCAGAAATTATTTTGTTCAAGTTTTCAAAAATTGTACAACCCATCAAGTTCAAAATAATTTTCCTAGAAAGTCTTTATAAAGTTTTATTTTTGAGATTTTTTTCATATTTTCAAAAGTTAGAGTGTAGGTAGTTAGGGTGTGGTAGAGGTGAACATTTTTTTTTACTTTTGAGTGGTTATTTCAGAAAATATTAACATTATCAAAAATTTTTTGTAGTAAACCCCTATTCATTTTTAAAAACCTATACAACAATATATCACATGTTAGTGTTGAAATGATTTTTGTTCAATGTACCTCACGAATTTACTGACAAAATCCAATGTACTTCAACTATTTTGATAGAAATTACTATTAATCGCATTGTCCATCTAGCGGGGCCCTCGGTTCTATTACGCTAGATAAAAATAATACTAATCGCAACTTGTACCAAATATATCACTCGAATCATGTATTAACTCAAAGGGATCTTTAGCAGAACAGGAAAAATTTGTCTATCAAGCGGGGTGCTTTGTAATTTGAGATCATATGTACAAAAAAAGCACACCATTGTTATGTACTACCAATGTAACTTTGAGTTCTTTACTATTACAAATTTTTTTATGAGTTATCTACATTCTAAATACAACATCATCGTAATCATAGCTTATCATACTACCCTCATTGTGGGAATAACTTGTTTATTTTGTTGATCTTACCTTTCTAAGAAATTTGATCCAGTAAGCACGTCTGGATCTTTTTTTTTATTTTTTTATTTGATATAAACTAGTACTTGAGTGCAATCCCACCTGATGGTAAGCAGTGATGCAATCGTTGTTGGTGAAGCGCACGAGTTTGTTAAGAGCCTATTCACACTAGCCTTGAAGACATCCACATTATAATCGGATGGGAAGACCGCAGCAGGCAAATTGTTCCAGTCCTATGAACGCGGTAGACACGACGAGGCGAAACGGTTAGTCTGGTCTGTAGAGGTTTCAACAACGTAAAGGTGGATACTCGTCGTACGTCGGGTTGTCCGATGGTAGAAATGAGATGGCGGAATTAAGTCATGCAATTCCCGCGCACCTTCTCCAAAGTGTAACCTGTAAAACACCGAAAGGCCCTACTTTTGGCTTTGAAGATTGGACTTAATCAAATCTGGAACACCAATTAGCCCCTTCGCACACCTTTCCACCGAGTCCAAAGCTGCCAGGTGGCATTTTGCAGCACCAGCCCTTATATGGCTGCAGCACTCAACATGATTGGACCTGTGCTTTTTAAAAGCTGTCCCAGAGTGAAGTGCCGCCGGACCTTTGCAAGAATGCCGAGTTTCCTAGCAGCTACCTTGGCTTTGGACTTAATGAACCGCCCAAAATGAAGGTCTGAGGAAACTTCAACTCCCAAGAGATGAAGGCGGTCGGTGCCAGTATCCAGGGATATATTCCGAAAAGCAGGAGCCAAGGTGAACGGGCTCCTTTTGGCGGGGAACAGACACGCTTGTGTTTTGGCGGCGGTGAATCCCACCAGATTGGCTTCACCCCACTTCGAGACTACATGTATCTACCTCATATTTCAGGACCCTCCTCTCTGGGATCCTGATCGGTTGAACCAACGTAACGACTGTGAGACGCTATAATTAGAAGTAAATTTTTTAAAATAATTTTTTGCATACTTCAGTAAAGGGTATCAAATTAAACAGTTCACCATGAGGATTTCAAAATGGTATATTATGACCATGATTATTGAAAAAAAAATACGACGAGCAATGAGTAGCTCGACGCTCCGCCGCACAGTGGGCTGAAAATCGACTTTTATAGACATCTAATCTTTGACTGGCCTGTTGGTCTAGTGGTTAGTGCCCCTGACTGCTATGCCGGAGGTCGTGGGTTCGATTCCCACCCAGGACAAAAGTTTGTGTGACGAGCACGATCATTTGTCCTGTGTCTCTAGGTGTAATTTATCTATAATATGTATGTATTTAGAAATATATAAGTATATTTATCAGTTGTCTAGTACTCATAAGTCATAACACAAGCTCTGCTTAGCTTGGGTCTAGACGGCGTTGTGTAATAGTTGTGGAAAAAAAAATCTAATAGTTGTTTCCCCAAATGTCGACTTTTATGACTTGAAAATGTTTTGGAAGACTAAATACATGCCTAAAAATGTCAACATTATGGAACAGCATCGCAAATAACGCAAACAGATTTTTTTCTTTAAAAATTTGTATGAAGCTGGCATGAAAAAGTCTTGATATCTCCGCCATCGGTCAATTGGCCCTAATTCCCTCGCAGGTGATTAAACCTTGAATTATTTAGGATTTTTTGGCATATTCCCCGAAGCGGCCAGAGGTTCACCTTTTTTTAAAAAATCGCATTCAGTTTTATATTTTCAAATATTTTTTTATCAATTGTTTAACTTAATTTTACTTTAAAATCTACACGGACTACTTGAAACGATGAACCCGACCACTACTGTGTTAACCGACTTCTAAAAAAGGAGGAGGTTCTCAATTCGGATGTATGTATTTTTTTAATGTTTGTTCGCGCATAACTTCCTCGTTTGCCAAGCGATTTGAAAAATTGTTTGTTGGAAAGGGTACACTTTCCAAATGGTCCCATAGTCACCGAGTCGGGACCTGATGATGGAATCTTGGCGAAATCGAGGGAACTCCTCAAATATTATAGGCAATTATATAGTGATTTTGGTATTTTCATCGAGAACTTAAGCATTTACAGTCAAAAAGTAACATTTATTAAATTATTTAGATAAAATGGAACTGATGAAGAAGACCAGAAATGGTCAACGGAACTTCTTACTCGCATAGATATCACAATGAAGATAGTTAAGCGATTATGAAAATACAAATAAATTAATGGTTCTGAATAGTTACGTCGAAAATGGTATCATCGAAGTGATCTGATGAAGATAGAGCCGGAAGGTAGGCACTGAATCTTGTAATTAATCAATGTAACCTAGCCGTGGCCTAGGCTTATTAGAATTGTCATGAGATGCACTTTGGCTATAAGGTACTATCAAACTGATCTGGTGATGGAGCTGGAAGGTGGAAGGTAGACACAAGAACTTCATAATAAAACAATGTAACCTAGCAGTGTTTGGGTTATTGGAATTATCATGAGAAATAAGCACTCTGTTTATAAGTGTATCGCAACTAAAAAGTGTGAAATAAAAAACTTTTTACAAAAAAGAATAACCGAGTTACCTAGTATTAATTTATTATATTATTAAGTTATTTTGATCCTTTGAGTATTTTTTTTTTTTGTGAAGTTGGTTATTTCTTTTTTGTCAAAAGTTTTTTTTATATATAAATACACCACAGGATCATAAAAAAAATATTTTTTTTAAACCCATTTTTATTTCATGATTTCAGTTATGTGTTCCGTTTGACGTCCGAAGTCCATTATGAGAGAGTACATCGTCTTTCTTCCACGTTTATTCGCTAGATAGTCCTTCTTCCGCTACGTTAATCGACCTCAGTACCACCCGTGCCCGCACCTGGAACTAACTAACAGCACAGAGCAAGCCACCATTCCTTTACCATTGTTGCGTCGTTTTTCTTACCGCGCGCATTTCGCTAGATTTTGAATTAGAAATTAAGTAGAAAACATACAAACCTCCATTTCCTTTATTTTTTTTAAATTAAAATACCTACTTTTTTAACTTTCGAGATTAAAGTAGAAAGTCAATTTTTATTTTTCCGTTACGTAAAATTATTTCGTTCGTTTTTAACTTCGTGGGCATTTAAGTAGTCAGTAATCATTAATTACTACTCGGCTCAGTTAGTAAAAGTATTAATATACGCGTGAATGCGTCTATTGAGTCAAGTTCATCAGATTTGAATTCAAGTTCGAGTGAAGATGAAGCCTCCGTTTAACGGCGCCGGACCCGATCATAAAATCGGTTTGTAGTACAATATCTGGTAAATCATTTTACTACTTTATTTTGGCCAATTTACGCTACAATGCAGCCAAGTGTTCCTTGTTCGAGTACGGTGCCTGCATTAGTATGAGTTACGCAACGTTAGATGACTCTTTTTACGGTCGTCAATCGAAATAAATGTTATTGCCAAGCAATTCGTATTTTACGAGGTTCATATACCATCATCTTATAGCTTCAATGAAAACAGTTAACTCTTTGGATTAGATTGGAGAGTTATATCTTGCCATTCCGACGTATATAATGCAGGAATTGGATGAGGATCTGAGAAACCTTGGACAATTTATTTGTTCCAAGTTTAAAAAAAAAAATACTTAGTGCCAACCAAAAGTTTAAAACGAAATTTTATTCGATCTTTAAAGTACCTCTGGGCTACATAAAAACATTCTTTTTTTTTTGCAATAAAAATACCCCAGGAAGGATCATCTAATCGCGCAACTTTTGATGATCAAAAAAAGGGGGGAGCCGAAAACGTACCATTACTAGAAGTAAGCTCAGTGAGCCTTATTCGGGCAAATTAAATTATTTTCAAAGCGATTTCTATGCCTTTGGCTTTATCCACTATCACCACTTTTATTTTTTTAACAAAAACCAGTGAAAAAGCTACGCCTCATTTTTACAAACATGCTGAGAGGTTGAGCTTGATCCATGCATGAGATGCGAATTTCACAAAGAGCACTGTATTTTCTTCGCAGCAAGCAGGTGTAACACCTCAAAGGGTATATGTATTTTGTGATCATCACCCCTTGGGGAACTAAATGTAACCTACGACAATGCAGCCTGCATTGTCGTAGGTTGCACTTAGTTCCTGGAAGTTGACTATCCAGCTCCAAGAGTTTGCCTCCAGATAAAGCTTTGAATTTTCAGTCTATACCTATTGACTTTCTTAGTAGCTGGCAGTCAGACCCTCGAGCAGGCGCAACGCCTCAAAGGGTAACTTTACTTTGAGACCATCACTCCTTAGGAAAGGTTGCATTGTAATAGCTTGCATTTAGTTCCTGGAAATTGACGCTATTTAAAACCAAGGAGTTGGTCTCCAGACTAAGCTTTGTATAATCTGTCAGTGCCAATTCACTTGATTAGCAGCTGGCAGTTGAGCCTTCAAGCAGGCCAAGCCTCTTAGGGTATCTCAACTTTGCGACCTTCATCACCCTCCGGGGAAGGTTGCTTGCGGTATCATGCATTAAGCGTCTGGAAATTTCTATAAGACACGTAGTCCATTTCCGCGAATTGGCCTCCAGACGATGTTTTGCATTATCCTTCATTGCCTATGGACTTGCTCAGCAACTGGCAGTTGGTCCCTAGAATAGGCGTAACACCTGAAAGGATAACTTTACTTTGAGACCCTCATCACACCTTGGGGAAGGTTGCATTGTCGTAGCTTGCATTTAGTTCTTGGGAATTGACGCTATTTAGCTCCAAGAGTTTGTCATCAGACTAACCTTTGCATAATCTATCATTCCAATTCACTTGCTTAGCAGCTGGCAGTTGAGCCTTCAAGCAGGCCAAGCCTCTTAGGGCATCTCAACTTTGCGATCTTTATCACCCACCGGGGAAGGTTGCTTGCCGTATCATGCATTAAGCTTCTGGAAATTTCTATAAGACACTTTGTCTATTTCCGAGCGTTGGCCTCCAGACTATGTATTGCATTATCCTTCATTGCGTATGGACTTGCTCTGTAACTGGCAGTTGGTCCCTAGATCATGTGTAACGCCTCTCGGTGTACATCAGCTTGGTGACGTTTATCACCGCCTGGGAAAGTATGCATTATCGAACCTTGTATAAAATGCCTGAAGATTGTGACACTCAAACCAACTCAACTGTAAGGGGTTACCTCAGAATCCATCAGAGCCTATTGATTCGCGAAGCAATCGGCAATTGTTCTCAAACAGGTGCAACACCTTTTTAAGGTACCTTTGTCAACTTTGTGACCTTCATCACCCTTCAGAGAAAGTTGCATTGTCATACCTTTTGTAGGTTTTCAGAAAATTTAGGACACGCAATCCAACATCAAGAAGAAGGAAGACCGTGTTTGTAGATTCGCTTAGCAGCTGGCAGTTGATCCCTCAAGCAGGCCAAACCTCTTAGAGTATCTCAACTTTGCGACCTTCATCACCCTCCGGAGAAGGTTGCTTGCCGTACGTAGCTACTGCAATCGGTTTGGGAGATGTTCAAGTCATTCGACACAGTTTGCAGACGAGCTACGCGGACTACTACATTGGCGAGAAAGAAATCCTGAGGACAAAACTGTAAGTAACATCGACGGGCCGTCTGATATCTGTCGCCATGTATTGGAACTATACCATAAAGAATGAGATCTGCTGAGCGACATGACTACACTGCACTAACTTTTCTGCCACTTGTGTTACGTCACCACCGCGCATCTAGGTGAAGGTCATGGCCTATAACTGGAAACCTGACAAGTATGGTTACGACTCCCTAGCAGGAAATTGGCAAAGTGAGGTTTAGGAAGTTTTGTTAGTGTGAGAGAAAGTTTCAACACTTATACATCCATATAAAATTGCAGATGTGTGCTGGGTCCACCAACCACTCCGTCTGATATAGTCTAGTATTTAGCAAAACATTATTTTAACTTAGTGTGCTGTTCTCACTGGCAAACAAGCTACAGCTTCAGTTTCTGATTAACTCCGCGAAAATATATGAGACGCAGGAACCGTAATCCATTACTTTGAAAATACTGTTATAAATTTGTAAATCTACGTGCATGCGTGCTACGTGGTGTACTGCTACTATATATTATTAGGTTATATATTGAGTTAGATTTCATACTTCAAATCTCTTTGATTGTAACTCAAAATTATTTTGTGGACAATGAAGTTCCAACAGCCTAATCCGGAATTTGACTTTAACTATTTTTTTTTATTGATATAGACCAGTGCTTGACTGCGATCCCACCTGATGGTAAGCGGAGATGCAATCATTGATGGTCAGGCGCACTAGTTTATTAAGAGCCTATTCACTCTAGCCTTGAAGACACCTAAATTATAGTTGGACGGGAAGACCGCAGCAGGCAAATTGTTCCAGTCCTTCGATGTACGCGGTATAAACGACGAAGCGAAACGCTTAGTCCGGACCGTTGAAGTTTCAACAACGTAAGGGTGGATACTTGCTGTTCGTCGGGTTGTCCGATGGTAGAAAGGAGATGGCGGAATCAAGTCATGCAATTCCCGCGCACACTCTCCAAAATGTAACCTGTAAAATATCGATAGGCTGGCTACTCTGCGCATGTGCTCGAGGCTTTGTAGATTGGACTTAACCAAATCTAAATCCCCAATTAGCCTCTTCGCACGCCTTTCCACTGAGTCCAAAGCTGCTAGATGGCATTTTGCAGCACCAGCCCATATGTGACTGCAGTACTCCACACACGATCGGACCTGTGCTTTATTTATTTATTTATTTAAACTTCATGCAACACAAAGATACAAAGGCGGACTTAATGCCTTAGGCATTCTCTACCAGTCAACCAAGGGTAGTGAAGAGAAAACATGGTAAGTGCACAAAAAAAAAAGAAAATAATAATAGGAAAACAAGGGATCAAATGTATATATTATATATATTTAAAAAAAAAAACATATATAAATATTTAATATAATACATAAATATATATTATTTATATAAGGAAAAATGAAAGGATTTTTGAGACTACTTCGCTATTTGAGTAGAAAATAAAGCCGCAACTTCCGCTTAAATGCATATTGACTGGTGGCCGTCCTGATGTCAAGAGGAAGCGCATTCCACAGAAGTATGGACTGTATATAAAAGGAAGAATGAACAAATTCAGAAGTATGAGAAGGACAAAGCAGTAGAAGATTGTTAGAAGAACGCAGATTCTTAGCATCGGAAGAACATAGATATTGAAAGTGTGATATAATTCCCTATATAGCTCCATCCCTTAAACAGATCGATTTAGGTCTCTAGGCTCGTGGTAGAGCTTCAGTGTGTGATAATGGTAAGTTAAGCTTTTCAGCAATAGATGGCGTTAACACAAAATCCGAAAATGTTCTGGAACTATTTATAAAAATTATTGAATTCTAATTAAATACTTCGTAAATACCAAAAATATTTACGAAAATAAACGGAAGTTAGGTCCAGTCATTTCACCATAGCAAGATTTGCTATAGCGTAATGCGTATTGCGGCATCTTTTCTCAAAAAATGTTTTTCTTTTAGTGCATTGAACGGATACAAACACGACTTGACATGTAGGTGTGTCATACTAGACTGAGTGACTTATGACCACCGCACCGGGTAATAAGTATCGGATCACGATTTTGTTCGCTATGTCCAGTCTATTGGTAGTATATATTTAATGTCTTTGATTTTAATCAAAGAGATTTAAAGAGATACAATAGAGCAGCTATCAGAAAAAATGTCTTAGAAAAACTGTCATCCCATGGCTCAGGGACGCCATCTGGCTTGGAATAGCAAACAAGCGAATTAAATTTGTCAAAATTTATAATGATTTAACTATCGCTCGGTAGGTGGCCAGAGGCCTTACCATGATAATGTTAAAATGTTAGTCGTACGAGCGAAAGAGAATGATAGAGCTATACACCCTATATAGCTCCATCCTTTTAACAGACCGATTTAGGTCAAAAAAATTATCACGTTATAAGCTCGTGGTAGGGCCTCAGTGTGTGATAATGGAAAGGTTAAGATTTTCAGCAATAGATGGCGTTAACACAAAATCCGAAAATGTTCTGGAACTATTTATAAAAATTATTGAATTCTAATTAAATATTTCGTAAATACCAAAAATATTTACGAAAATAAACCGAAGTTAGGTCCAGTCATTAGATGATTTTTCCAAAAAAAAAAAAAACGTGCCATGTATTTTTTTATATAAAACGTTACCCTACACTTGGAATAACCTGAATCCTTAGCATAGTAAGATTTACAATAGCGTAATGCGTAGTTCGGCATATTTTCTCAGAAAATGATTTTCTTTTAGTGCATAGAACGGATACAAACACAACTTGACATGTAGCTGTGTCATACTAGACTGAGTGACTTATGACCACCGGGGAATAAGTATCGGATCACGATTTTGTTCGCTATGTCCGGTCTATTGGTAGTATATATTGAATGTCTTTGATTTTAATAGAAATACGCATCTTTGAAAGGACGTCACAATGAAAAAACAAATGAAAGTCTCGGAAATTAAAAATTAGCATGCTCTCAAAGAGTTCTATTTTCGAATTCTATAATTGTTTTTTCATTCCTTTATTGTAAGTGGCCAGATCCAAAAACTTTCACTACTACCCGTGCGCATTAACATGCCACCTGCGGGGTTATAATGACGTTCAAAGTAAGATTGTTTCATTCTTATTTCAGTGTGGGTAAGAGACAGAGCTATACAGGTTGTCTAGCGCCATCTCTTACCCACACTGGAAATAAGAATGAAACTATCTTACTTTAAAGTTTAAACATCATGGTATAGGTCCTGGCTAGAAAACAAACCTTCCTCCCGCGATCCCGCGCGGGGGCCCGCTCTCGTCTTGCGATACCAGTAGCGTTAAACTAGAACTACATTAGACCACAGTTAAGTTAAAGGAACAGTTCGAAAACTGCCTACAAACGGTCGAAACGGCACACTCACACAAACATACGCATGTACGAGACCCCAAAGTCTCACTCGCAGTGCTGTCAGTAGCGCGTGTCGCGTCGAGAGGAGTGGTCACGTTTATTAAAGTTTGCGCGATCTTTATAAAAATGCCCCGAGCGTATTGCGTAGTATACGGCTGCTTGAACTCAGCTTCTTCAAAACCGGAGCTATTGTTTTTCAAACTTCCTGCTGACTGTGAAAGGTAAGAATGATTTATTATTATAATATTGTATCGAATAAAATTACGAGTCCTTGTGATCGATCACAATAAATTCGTATACTTAAATCTACTTTTTTTTTACTACTAAGGGGCCTATTACACCACTCGATATTAAGAAAGTCTAAGTCGATGTCGCGTAGTGTAATAAGGGTCAAACTGTCTTACTGGGAACAAAAAATAAGACACTCTCAGTATCGTGTGCTGATAACGCATAGTGTAATAAGTCCTTTACATTTGTTTACTTTTTTTTACTTTAACTCTTTCATCATGGGTGTTGTTTTCATGGTTTTCGAGGGTTTTAAATCCGATAGGGATGTCAAAATGGAAATCCAAGATGGCGGTTGGAAAAAATTATCAATTTTTTGTCATGGGTGTCGTTTTCATGGTTTTCGAGGGTGTTAAATCCGATAGTTGTGTCAAAATGGAAATCCAAGATGGCGGCTGCAAAAAATTATCAACTTTTTCGTAATGGGCGTTTGTTTTCGCGGTTTTCGAGAGTGTTGAAACCGATAGTGCTGTCAAAATGTATATCCAAGATGGCGGATGCAACAAATTATCAATTTCTTCATCATGGATATCGTTTTCATGGTTTTCGAGGGTGTTAAATCCGATAGTGATGTCAAAATGAAAATCCATGATGGCGGCTGCAAAAAATTATCAACTTTTTCGTCATGGGTGTCGTTTTCGCGGTTTTCGAGAGTGTTGAAACCGATAGTGGTGTCAAAATGTATATCAAATTGTCAACGTTTTCATCATGGGTGTCGTTTTCATGGTTTTCGAGGGTGTTAAATCCGATAGTGATGTCAAAATGGAAATCCATGATGGCGGCTGCAAAAAATTATCAACTTTTTCGTCATGGGTGTCGTTTTCGCGGTTTTCGAGAGTGTTGAAACCGATAGTGCTGTCAAAATGTATATCCAAGATGGCGGATGCAACAAATTATCAACTTCTTCATCATGGGTGTCGTTTTCATGGTTTTCGAGGGTGTTAAATCCGATAGTGATGTCAAAATGGAAATCCAAGATGGCGGCTGCAAAAAATTATTAACTTTTTCGTCATGGGTGTCGTTTTCGCGGTTTTCGAGAGTTTTAAAAAGGAGCTAATAATAAAACAGTATAATTGGTTACTTCAAAAAAAACTGAAATACTTCTGAATTTGCTTTTATGGCGGGCTGTGATATGGTCGTCTTTTACTCAGGTTAACTGATGCGATGTCATAAGATTACGTATTTAAATTTTATTTGTAAACTAGTTATTTCTGTTCGATTGAATGATCACTTCAAAACACATTTTTTTTTTTTCAAAAAAAACAACAATATCAAAAACATTAAGTAACAGTGACAGCCCTATTGCTTTAATGGAGCGGAGGTATTTATTTTATCAACTAGGCTTAGTTTCTATACTGTTCCATATGTATACTGTGAATCCACCGAGCAGTGCCGATGCTCCTAACGAATTTATTGGTTCTCTTAGATTACGATATACCTAAGTCTGTAATTGCCTAATAATATGTAATGTTAAATAAAAGTGATTGTGAAGTAAATTATTATTTTAATTCTACGCCATGAACCCTCTTGAGCAGTGGTGGCCGAGTGATAATGGCCCGGACTTACGAGTTGTTGGTCGCGGGTTCAAACCCAGTCAGGCGCATTACTTTGTGTAATTTATTTCATCACCACTGTACTCAAAACGGTGAAGGAAAACATCGTGAGGAAACTGGCATGTCCTAGAACCAGAATTCGAAGATGTGACATCCACCACCCGGCACTGGGCCCGCGTGGTGGATTACGGCCCAGCCCCTCTCCTGGAGAGGAGGCCTGAATTTCAATTTTTCAATTCAATTTTAATTTATTTATTCCTGAACAATTCATATTGTGTCTGAAATTACATAAGATTACATTAATAAAATAAAATAAAATTTAATGTCATTACAATGATTACTTACATTATTACTACTCACTCTTACATTACTCAGTCTCACATTAATTTAATATCATAAATTATCCTAAATTATTGATATGTCATCGTCTACCGAATAAAGACATTTCTCCAAAAGGAAAGCTTTGAGCTTTGATTTAAACGAGCTCGTGTAAATTATACTCTTTAAGTCCAAGGGCAACCTGTTCAAAATTCGCACTGCTTGATATTGAGGACTATGTTGAACAATATCAAGGCAACGAAGGAACAGGAGTGGGTTTTTAGTCAGTAAGAGTCTGACACTATCTCCCGCTCCGCCCAAGAGCGGGTATGTCATTAGGATGACTTACCCACCAAATAAAAAAAAAATAAAAAAAGTTGAGGTATTATTTTGTTTCTTAAATCTTTCCTAAGCAAGCGTACTTTCCCTTAACTGTCTCTCCTCATTTGTTTCATAGTCATGTAGGTATTTTTTTTTTAATTCACCAACAACACCAAAATATAGAGGCTTAGCACAGTAAGAATTTTCAAATCTATAAAGTGTGGCCGACAGCTCTCTCTTTGTGATATTCGGACCATAGTTCGTATAGCTCTCTTCTGGAGTACTAAGGCTCTCTGGCAGTTATATTTGAAACTATTCCCCCAGAACTGAACACTATATCTTAACCTTGATTCAATTAGAGCGTAGTAAACCATTTTAAGGTGTTTTATATCTATTTCATCCCTAAGAGTAGGTACGTAAGACATAACACGCTGAGAAATATACAAATCAATGGCTTGCAATTCCCTTTTCCAATTTAAAAATTTGTCCATGTAAAAAACCCCTAGAAACTTTACCTCATTCACTATGTCAATTTTAATTTCATTATGTGTGATTGTCAAGTTGTCTTTATTTCGAGCTGTTGTACTAAATAACATTACTTTGGTTTTTTGAATGTTTATTATGAGCTTGTTACTCTCAAACCAAGAACTAAAAACTGATAATCCCAGAATCCGAATCCCAGCAGTGGGAACATAAAAAGGCTGATTATGATTTATGCTTAGCATGAACCCTCTACCATAAAACCTTACTGTTGGCGGCTGTGTCGCTAATTTATTGCTGTCGCCTTTATCTTTTTTTAATTTGGCATGTTTAATCACTGCTGTTATCTCTTTTGAAATCTTTTCAATATAATCTCATTCAAGCCTAAACAAACAAATAAATATAGCAAGAACAACATTGTGTCTATGTAGTTTGTTTTGTCACATTTAAAGCATTGTAAAGTAGTATGTTATGAGAAACTACTTAGCGCAAAATAAATGTTAATAGATTTAAAAAACTAAAATAAATTGGGTTTTTTTTGCACTCTTTTAGGTACTTTAAACGTCATTCATTCGAGCCAGGTGCCATGTTAACGCGCACGGATATTGTGCCCCATGTTTTTGCTGCAGATATATAATTTAATTTCCAGTGACGTAGTTAGTAGAGGCAATATCACTTATAAAGGTACCGCTGCCCATTAAATCAATATGTATCTTGACGACCACTATAAGCCGATATCAGCATTTTCTACGGGGCGCCGTGGCCGCGGTATCTTTGATTTGTTTATTTTTTAGCTGACAAACAAAACTAGAAACCTCACTGATTTCCGAAAAGAATGAATTTACACTTTTTAGATTTAGCTGAGGGGGGAAAATAAATAAACACATCCACCGATATCATACGTTTTTTTGTTCAATTAAAAAAACACTATCACTCTTCTTTTTATATAAACAAAGACATATCATGAACACTTGGAGTTTGTCCCCGTAGTTTCATAAGTCAGAACGCATCTATCTGGTGGATTACTGATAGGACTTCATCGTAAATACTTAGCAGCCCAATCAACTCGCGCGGCCCCGCTGCCAACAGTCGTTGTTTCTGAAATAATTCAAAACGAGCTCAAACTTACTGCAACCAACTTCAGCTCTCGCAACATAACAAATGCTCCAATCTACCTCTATGTGCACGTAGGGGCAGCGGCCGAAAAAGAGAGGTGTCTATTCTCGAACCGGTGACGTAGCGCGCCGCGCTGAGGTAGGCGTGCGCCGCGCCGCCGGGCAGAGCGCGCGCGTGACGCGGCGGCGCCGGGGCAGGCGCTGGCGGCGGCGCGGAAGGCTGCAGCGCGCCCAGCACGCTACGGCCTCGTGCCGGCTCGGCGCCGCGCGCGCCCGACACTCGTCGCAGTGGTGGCTCCCCGCCTGCCTCGTGCACCACTTCACCCCTGCACGGTTAAATATTGCTATCTAAGCTCGCGTTTGTGAAATTACTGCGCTATTTTATGAACATAACTAAAACTGCACTGTTTTGTGAACGTAAATAAAACATCAAAATTGCAGATCGCAAAAAAAAAACAAGTGCGAGTCGGACTCGCGCATTGAGGGTTCCGTACAAACTTACCTATGTAAATAGTTCCAGAATGGAGTTTCGGAAGATATTACCGAAGAGCAAAAAAAAAAATTGTGACGCAATAACAAATTTACAGTTTTCAGATTTATTCCTGTATTTGTGTTATAAGAACTTCCTTTATGCCCAATTTCAGGATTCTGGGTTAACGGGAAGTACCTTATGAATTTTGATTTCCTCGAGAGTGTCGAAATGTACGTTTTTTGCCACATAAACCGAAGTATATTTTATTCTCGTTAACTTTCAAGTTTGATTTTTTTACAGCTTCAAGAATCTGCAGACCTGAGTGTATGGTTTTAATTTTAACTCGATACCTGCACGCATTCCCGAGATAAAGGGTCTCGACTGACAGACAGACGGATGGACAATAAAGTGATCCTTTATGGGTTCCGTTTTTTTCCTTTTGAGGTATGGAACTCTAAAAAGATTGAAAAGTAAAAGAAGTGTCCCCAAATATTGTTCACAATGAGTAGGCACCAATATTCTCCTAGGGTCATCCAGGGAATTCCACTACTTAGCTGTACGCACAATGATTGTAATCTCAAACGCTTTGTACTTATGGGTGCGATGTCCACCAGATACTGGTGGCGCAACATCATACGTCTAGTGTCCGATGATGGAACGGACCTGGCGGAATTAAATTATCCAATTCCAAAGCACACTCCCCGAAATGTAAACAACAGAAAACCGACAGGTTAGCAATTCGAAGTTAATGCTCAAGACTTTGGAGTTTTGACTCGACAAGGGCATTGTAGCCACCATACAGCAGAGAATAAGGAATATTAAAACAGACAGTTCTGAAAAGAACTTTTGTAACGTTTTCGACAATCTGCATAGAAACAGGGAACATGCAGCCGTTGTGCTCCAAAGTCGCCGCTCGCAAGCGCAGCAGCGGAGCACCGAACCTCGGCTGCTCGGGCAAAAGGGACTTAAGATTTTTTTTTTGTGTGTTGCCTCTCGCAGGTCAACCTAGGAGGTTGTCGGCTGTGGCGGCCTCGATTATAGAATCAAAGCTGGCTAGAGCCAGGGCTTACTTACACTAACTTAAAAAAAAAATTTTTAAAGAAAAACAAAAACTCACAGTCGGGGCCCCTTGGGAAGATTTGATTGGTAAAATTTGCATGGGCAAATCGAATTAGAAGGTATAAGCGGCGAGTGGAGCGGTACGCCCAGAATAGCACATTCCGGAGTAATGAAAGGTGGGTATATAGGGCTTGGGAGCGGCGGGACCAAGGTGTGACTGACACGCGCCTGCCGGATGATGACGCCATGTGTTCATTCTGGCGCAGCATCTGGTCGGTGCCTGTCAGTCACACCGAAGGTAGTTGGACTCGGGAGGTCGAGCGAGCGTGCGATTCAATAACAGAATGGGGGCAATTACGATCAGCCCCCAAGACGTAGCACGTGCAGTTCGTCCGTTGCCTAATTGGAAATCTCCAGGGCCGGACGGACTGCACAATTTTTGGATAAAGTGGCTACAAAGATCGCATGCTCGTTTGGCATCTCAGTATCAGGCTGCCTTGGAGTCTGGTTCGCTACCCGAGTTCCTTACAACAGGAGTTACCCACCTGCTCCACAAATCAGGTAGTACCGTGGAACCTAAAAATTATAGACCGATAACGTGCTTACCTACGGTCTATAAAGTTCTTACATCCATTTTGAGAGGTAAGATTAACAACCATATAGACAATAATTCAATCATGTCTGCCTCTCAGAACGGATGTAGGAAAGGGTCCCGCGGTACTAAGGAGCTACTCCTCATCGATATGGCTATTAGCCAACAGGTTCGGCGCTCCCGAAAGGATCTGTCGACATGTTGGATAGATTATAAGAAGGCCTACGACTCTGTTCCTCATACATGGCTCATGAGGGTGCTAGAATTGTACAAAATTAATGCAATACTACGCACCTTCCTGATGTCGTGTATGAGGCAATGGAGGACGGTCCTTCGCTATCCAGGATGTCGACATATTCAGAGGAACAGCGAACCGGTGAGAATCAAGCGGGGAATATTCCAGGGTGATAGTTTGAGTCCACTTTGGTTTTGCCTAGCCTTGAAGCCTCTTAGCACACTGCTTGAGAATTCAGGCCTAGGCTATCGGTTGAAGAGAGATGGTCAGGTTATATCTCACCTCTTTACATGGATGACTTGAAACTTTTTGCCCCCAACAAGCTTCAACTGATGGAGCTACTGAAGGTAACTGAAACCTTCAGTAGTGCCATCAGGATGGAGTTTGGTGTGGACAAATGTGCGGTCATGCATGTAAAGCGAGGGGAGATTGTGGAGTCCGTGGGTACTCAGCTCTCGTACTCCATAAACCTGAGATCCCTCTCTCCAACTGAAACCTACAAGTATTTGGGTATGTCGGAAGCTTTAGGTATCAATGCCACTGACATGAAGCAATCGTTGAGGGAGCGCTTCTTTGGACGCCTGAAGAAGGTATTCAATAGCCTTCTTTCAGGCGGAAACAAGGTGCGCGCCTTCAACGGTTGGGTCATGCCGGTATTGATGTAATCTTTCGGCGTACTCAAATGGACTCAAACAGAACTGGACGCCCTGGATAGGCGGGTTCGTACACTGCTTACTGCATACCGAATGCATCACCCACGGTCGTCGGTGATGAGATTGTATATCCCGCGGAAGTGTGGGGGTCGAGGCTTTTTAAATGCTAAGACCCTGCACAATCGCGAGGTATGCAGTCTCAGGGAATATTTCCTAGCCGCCGACGTGAGTATGCATCGTGATGTAGTGGCAGTGGACAAGGGACTCACCCCGCTTTCCTTGGCTAACGAGAACTGGCGCAAACCTATAGTACTTGACACTAACGATCGCAAGGAAGTATGGCAGAGTAAGGAACTTCACGGACGCTTTTTCAGGGCCCTGCATGGACCCGATGTAGACAAACTAGCGTCCGTAGCCTGGCTGCGTTTCGGTGACCTCTTTGGGGAAACTGAAGGTTTTGCCTGTGCAATTATGGACGAAGTTATCATGACGAATAACTAACGGAGATTTATCGTGAAGGACGGTACGGTTGACATCTGTCGGGCATGTCACCGACCGGGTGAATCAATCCGCCACATTATCTCTGGTTGTTCTCGTTTAGCTAACGGGGAATACTTGCATAGACACAACCTTGTAGCCAGGATTATCCATCAGCAACTTGCTCTGAAGTACTCTCTTGTGGAATCGGAGGTGCCGTACTACAGGTATGTGCCCGACCCAGTTCTCGATAATGGCGATATCACATTGTACTGGGATCGGTCCATCATCACTGACAGGATTATTGTGGCCTATAAGCCTGATATAGTGGTGGTGGACCGAAGTGAGAGGCGTGCAATGATTGTTGACATATCCGTTCCGCATGACGAGAACCTCGTGAAAGCCGAGAAAGATAAACAAATCAAGTATATTGAGTTGGCTCGCGAGGTTGTCGACATGTGGGATGTGGACTCAGCGATCATTGTACCGATAGTCATGTTAGCCAATGGCTTAATAGCCAAGAGCTTCGACCAACATCTCAGGAGGCTCACGTTAGGCGGCTGGATCAAGGGCTTGATTCAGAAAGTGGTACTCCTGGACACGGCTCGTATAGTTAGGAGGTTCCTCTCTCTGGAGCCCTGACCGCCGGTAGCTTGGACTCTGTTCCCGATACCGGTGGGCCACTATTTTTTATATTTTTAAATGTTTTTAATTTTATAGTGGAATATTTCAAAATATAATTTATATGTTTTGTTAAAGGAATAAACGAAATAATAATAATAATAATAATAATTTGCGCACCTTCCTGATGTCATGTATGGGGCAGTGGAGAACAGTCCTTCACTATCCGGGATGTCGACAGATTCAGGAGAACAGCGAACCGATAAGGATTGAGCGTGGCATATTCCAGGGTGACAGTCTGAGTCCACAAAAGAGGCGGTCAGGTCATATCTCACCTTCTTTACATGGACGATCTGAAACTCTTTGCCCCCAACAACTTGCAACTGGTGGAGCTACTGAAGGTAATTGAAACCTTCAGTAGTGCCATCAGGATGGAATTTGGTGTGGACAAATGTGCAGTCGTACATGTAAAGAGAGGTGAGATTATGGAATCCGTGGGAATTCAACTCACGGATTCTATACACCTTAGATCCCTCTGCTCAACCGAAACTTACAAGTATTTGAGTATGTCGGAAGCATTAGGCATCAATACTGATGACATAAAACGATCGTTGAAAGAGCGCTTCTTTGGCCGCCTGAATAAAGTACTGAATAGTCTTTTGTCAGGCGGAAACAAGGTGCGCGCTTTCAACGGTTGGGTCATGCCGGTATTGATGTATTCTTTCGGCATACTCAAATGGACTCAGACAGAACTTGACGCCCTGGATAGGAGGGTCCGCACACTACTTACCGCAAATCGGATGCATCACCCACGGTCATCGGTGATGACACTGTATATCCCACGGAAGTGCGGGGGTCGTGGCTTCTTAAATGCTAAGACCCTGCACAACCGCGAGGAATGCAGTCTCAGGGAATACTTCCTAAAAACCGACGTGGGTATGCACTGAGATGTGGCAGTGGTGGACAAGGGCCTCACTCCGCTCTCCTTGGCTAACGAGAACTGGCGCAAACCTATAGTACTGGATACTAATGACCGCATAGAAGTATGGCAGAGCAAGGAGCTTCACGGACGCTTTTACCGGACCTTACATGGGCCCGATGTAGACCTGTTAGCGTCCGTATCTTGGCTGCGTTTCGGTGACCTCTTCGGGGAAACCGAAGGTTTTGTCTTTGCGATTATGGACGAAGTTATGATGACGAACAACTACCAGAAATACATTGTGAAGGACGGTACGGTTGACATCTGTCGGGCATGCCACCGACCCGGGGAATCAATCCGACACATTATTTCTGGGTGTTCTCATTTAGCTAACGGACAATATTTGCATAGACACAACCTCGTAGCCAGGATTATCCACCAGCAACTTGCTCTTAAATACAATCTTGTGGAATCAGAAGTACCGTACTATAGGTATGTGCCCGACCCAGTTCTCGACAATGGCAATATCACGTTATATTGGGATCGATCTATCATCACTGACAGGACTATTGTTGCCAATAAACCTGATATAGTGGTGGTAGATCGACTAGAGCGTCGCACAATAATTGTTGATATAGCGGTCCCTCATGACGAGAACCTCGTGAAAGCTGAGAAAGATAAGCAAACTAAGTATTTTGACTTAGCTCGCGAGGTTGTCGACATGTGGGAAGTGGATAGAGCAATCATTGTGCCGATAGTCGTGACGGCCAATGGCTTAATTGCCAAGAGCCTCGACCAACATCTGAAGAGGCTCTCGTTAGGCAGTTGGATCAAGGGCTTGATTCAGAAGGCAGTACTCCTGGACACGGCGCGTATTGTTCGGAGATTCCTCTCTCAGGAGCCCTGACCACCGGTAGCTTGGACCCTGTTCCCGATGCCGGTGGGCTACTATTTTTTATATTTTTAAATGTTTTTTTAATGTTTTTTTTTTAAGAAATGTTTAAAAATGTAATTAATATGTGTAAGTTATTGAATAAATGGAATAATAATAATATATTTATTTGCTAAAAAACATGGTATAAAAGGTGGTAAAAGGTACAAATATGAGCAAACATGTTTCGCTAAATATTAGCATGCAAATTTTGTAAGTAAGTATCTACATTAATTTTTTTTTCAATTCAAGTAATCCTTTACAAAATAAAAATTATTAATCAATAACCATTGATACAATTTTTTTTTTAAATAATCTAATGCCTAGAGTTTTTATATCACTAGGTAATTTATTATATAAGCGCACGCACATTGTAACGCAGCTTTTATTATATTTGGTCAACCTAGGAATATTGCTTAGAACGAGCCTGTTGGGGTCTCGTCGGTTACGAACATTAATGTCGTCTGCCTTAACAAATAAATTCAGATTTTTCCATACATGTTTCGTAGATGTAAAGAGAAGGTAGCGGTAATAAATTAAGTTTTTTAAATACAGGTCTACATGATTCATCTGGTTGCAGGCCGTAAATTGCCCTAATGCACTTTTGTTGCGCAACGAATGCTCTGTTGTGATCAGTACTGTTACCCCACATTATAAGACCATATCGTAACAAAGATTCAACATAAGCGTGATATGATATTATCGCCGTTTTTGTGTTAGTTATATTTCTAACCTGTTTGAGGGCATACACGAATTTATTAATTTTTTTAGACACAGTATCTACATGGGTTTTCCAATTAATATCTTAGTCTATAGTTACACCTAGAAATTTTGTTTGTATCACTTCTTCAATTTTGGGTATATTTAGTTTTATGTTATGTTTAGGATTATTTGATTTATTAAATTGTATGACATGTATCATCATCATCATCATCTTCCTGCCCTTATCCCGTGTTATTTGAGGTCGGCGCAACACGTTTTTTTCTTCCACTCTGCCCTGTTACTCGTCATGCTATCACTAACTTCCTTTTCTTTCATATAACTCTTCACACAATCCATCCATCTTTTCTTTGGTCTCCCTCTCCCTCTCCATCCATCCACATGTAAACTCATAATATGTATGTATACGGACTTATTTAAATTTATTGACAAATTATTTATGTTTAACCATTCTATTAGTTTTTCGATTGTGTTATTTATTTCAGATTCATGATCATTTACTGTGTTATTTTTTCTATCGGAAGTAACAATAATGGATATATCATATGCAAATAATATACATTTATGATATGTAATAATTATTAGTAACAGAGTTTATGTATAGTAGAAATAGGATTGGCCCCAGGACGCTTCCTTGGGGGACGCCATATATGTTGCATTTATATTCGGAGGAGTATGATGTCATGTCGTTATTTTCATTTATTTTGGTAATGGTTACACGCTGTTGTCTATTATTCAAGTATGATGATATCCATTGAAGAGCAGGCCCTCTTATACCAATTTTTTCTAACTTCTGCAGCAATAGATTATGAGACATAAGGTCAAAGGCTTTAGACAGGTCAAAAAACAAGCCTGTAGTAAAATAATTGCGTGTGGTGTATGCGTGGATAATTGGCCAGGTAAAGAGTTTGAGTTTTAGAGATAAATATGAACTCGTAACTCCACAAATATTCTAATCAGGGTTAGGTTTACCTACCCCTGTTTAGAATATGTATCAAGAAAAGTAAATCATATATTAGGCATTTTTATTTTTCTCAAACGATAAGAATGCTTGGAATAAGTACATCAGGTTATAATGACTTAAATACCTACGCTGGTGCTATGAAAAGACATCAGAATTCTCAAAAGCACTTGAATGCTGTTATTTCATTCTGTAGTTTTGGTAAACTGGGAAAGAAATTTCTCGTGACCAAATTTCTAAGTAGATTGTTTAGAATTTTGTGTGATTGCAAAAGAACGAAATGCTGTTTAAATTGTGAGTATTTGCTAATTATATTACAACTACACATTAACTACTTTAATTTAAACAAATGATTGATTACTACAATCGTTTATGCGCCATCTAGTGGATTCAGAAGTAAACAGCTATACAATGTTTGTAAGCGAGCAAGAGTTGCCAAAAAATATCAATAGATGGTTCATATATGTATAGTTTACGTCATGTATGCAATTAAAATCAGCATTACAGCAAGTCATTTTGCACTGATGATACGTAACGGCGGATTATAGCGCGAGTTTTTTTTTTATTCGGAATATTAGGTAAGTGAGTAGTACTGGGTTCCTTGGCTTGCCCCTATAAAGGTATCTGGCCACTGCAACATACTTATTAAAATTTTCAGTGTCAATAATAGGCTTAAGGCCATACAGCTCAAGAAGTCTTTCCCTACTTATTCTGATTCCTTTAGTTGCCCAGTCACTGAATCTAAACTTAGGACAGATATTTTTAGATTTTTTCTCAAAAGTCTTATTGAACTCGGTTTGGAGTATGGAAAAAAAAAAAACGTTATACGAAAAATTACCATTGTTCACTTCAGGATTCCAATCACCAAACTTGTTAATTAAAGTGCTGTTAAATTTATTTACTTTAGCGGATGTTCAATGCTGCACATAACTATGTATGTTCGGCTCAAATCTTGCAACCCAATTTTGAAGCAGATATCTTCAACCGATTGACCTAAAATTTTATATACATGTTTAAATTGCATGACAATGTAATATTACGATGACATGGAGCTGATCTGATGATGGAGCTGGAAGGTGGCCATAGGAACTCGGCAATAAAACGACACAACCCCATCGAGTTTGGGCTCTTTTGATTTGTACGAGTACTTTGATCCTATATGGTAACCACGGTCCGATAAAGGATCTGGAAGGTGGCCATAGGAACTCGGCAACAAAAGGACACAAAATAATAATAATAATAATAGTGGGGTTTACTGTTAACCAAATAATCGCAGAGGATAGTCTAGTAGATTGTATTTGAAAAAATGTCTAAAAAAATAAGACAGGCTACCTAAGGAGTTGGAAATATTCGTTGGGGACAAGGTGATGTTGCGTTACAATATAGGTGTGTCCAAAGGTCTGATAAATGGTGCCATTAGACAGATTACAGAAATTATATGGCGCTGCTTCCGGAGAGCACAAATGTATAACACTGACATACCATGCGTCCGTATAGACTTTGGTAAAGACGGTATTCATCTCATTTTACCCAAGAGTGTGCAATTTCCAACAAAATATAGTCACGGTACTGCAGAACGAAGAATGTTGCCAATTATATTATGTGGGGCTTGCACAGTACACAAAATGCAGGGTAGTACTGTCGACCATGCCGCTGTATACTTGGGCTCGAAACTCTTTGCTGCTGGTCAAGAATACGTGGCCTTAAGTAGGGTAAAATCATTAGGTCTTCTTATTGTAGAACTAGACTATTCGAAATTAACCGGCAAACGACCTTGCAACAATGATGCGTTGAATGAGATGAACAGACTGAGAAACCTGTTCAGCGATAACTGAAAAGTTAAAAATAAATTAAAATAAAAAAAAACTTTTTAAAAACAAGCTTTTATTTAAATGCGCTAAAAAGAATAAAATAAACTTTTCCTTTAAAACTTTCTTTTTCAACTTATAACGACATTACACAATTTATATGAGATAAAAGCTTGTCGCGAGATTTACCTATGAAGATAAGCAAGTCAAATAAATAACATGATCTGATTGATTGTCATTTTTGAAATTTTCTAAGTAAATACGAGTAGGTACTTACTTAAATCTCGCGACAAGCTTTTATCTCATATAAATTGTGTAATGTCATTATAAGTTGATTGTAAGTTTTAAAGGAAAAGTTTATTTTATTCTTTTTAGCGCATTTAATTAAAAGCTTGTTTTTAAAAAGTTTCTTTTATTTTAATTTTGAATTCTGTTTTAATAGAGAATCTTCTGTAAGATCTGTAATAACTAAGGAATGAGGGTTACAATTTGAATTTAGTAATTCATCGTATAGACGGTTAGTTTTCTCAGTTTGAGTAGGTACATTCCTTTTACTTCTGCAATTTAAGAATACGACTATTAGCATGAACTAATTCATCTTCTAGATCCCTAACCTTACACAAAGCCTTGTCATACAAGTTGCTTTAGGTATTGAAGAAACCTTCCGTGATCACTCGCAGTTGGTCGCGTTCATCAACAACATCTTGGTATTGCTGACTAAGCCCTACAACTCTTGTTTAAGGCTTTTATTAAAGCGGGCGAGATGATTTCGAACCCCAAATAAAAATCCGGGCAAGTGCGAGTCGGACTCGCGCCCTGAGGGTTCCGTACAAACTTACCTATGTAAATAGTTCAATTCCAGAATTGAATTTCGGAAGAATTTTCCGAATAGCGAAAAAAAAAATAGTGAAATAATAAAATTACAGTTTTCAAATTTATTCATCTACTTGTGTTATAAGACCTTGCTTTATGCCAAATTTTAGGATTCTGGAGTAACGGGAAGTACCCTATGAATTTTGATTTCCTCGAGAGTGTCGAAATGTACGTTTTTTACCACATAAATAAATAAAATAAAAATCTTATATTTCGTACAAAGTCCATGTCTGGTTAATATACACAGAACTTAAAAACTAGTGTTAGTAATTATAACTACCGGAAACAATTTTTTATGTATTATACGCCACAGGGGCATGCAGGCGTATCCAGTGCTTCAGTATGGGACTTTCCCACCTATCCACTATTGTCTTTAGGATGATGTTGGGGCTGACTCGTACCCTGCGCATGACGGAGGCGCATCACTTGCGCATAATAGCATAAAAGCCATCAATTTCTGCCTCTGCGAACATACCGGATGCACTGTAGTAGCGCAGCAACTCCATTAACACCCTAAAAGCATCATTGTATTGAACACGCAAAGCACTGTATGCCCTCTGCCATGTATAAAATGACTGACAATGCGCTCTAAATAATGTGGCCTTACGTCAGTCGAGCATTTCGCAAATCTGCGAGCCAACATATTGCAGTGGACAGCCAAAGCGCTGCGCTCACGCTCAATTTCTAGATTGTCTCTGAGGTCTTCAGAAATCCAGTGGCCCAGATACTTGAAAGCTGTGACTTGCTTTAAAGGGCTTCCGCAAAGTTTTAAGTGTGGCACAATCGGGTAGGTTTTAGTTCCTGTCTTAAAAACTGGTACCTCACTTTTCATAACATTGTATCTGAACCCATGGGTCTCCACACACCTCTCACATATCGTAAGCAGACTCATCATTGCGTTAATCGAAGAGCTTAGAAACACCATATGCTGATGATCTTGTGATGATGCAATGATCATCAGCATAACTTAATATTATTGATGAAACCGAAGTAACTCGTTAACTTTTTAATAAGTTTTTCTCGTTAACTTTCAAGTTTGACTTTTTTACAGCTTCAAGAGTCACCTCATAGCTCCTTATCTACTTATCGGAACTCGACATATCTACGTATCGTTAGAACCGTCTTAATTGTCCGCTGAATATAGGCTACGCGACGTGTCACAAAACTCTATATGGCGCCCTGTAGCGGACAAAAAATTATGTGTTACACCGTGTTGGATATTACTTAAAAGGTATGCACTGATACTTATCTGAGGCCGTTAACACAATTAATAAAGATTTAGCTCGTATTTCTGAGTGGAGTGTGGCCCATGGCTTGAAGGTCAATCCTACAAAGACCAAAGTCATTTTTGTCGGCAGCCCTAGGTTGCGCTCAAGAATCGATTGGACGCGGCTCCCACCGATTGTTTTTGATGGCTCAAGCATCTTATACAGCGATTCAGTAAAGGACCTTGGGATCATTATTGATAAAGACTTTTCGTGGGGGAGGTCCCCACGAAAAGTCTTTTTTTTAGATGCAGGAAGTTAGCCGCAAGTTGTTTGCGTCTGCGGGGTCTTTACGAAGACTGCGCAATTTTCTTCCTACTGCCACTAAAACTGCACTCGCCCAATCCCTCCTTCTCCCAATCCTTGATTATGCCGATGTCAGTTATTTAGACCTAACTGAAGTGCAACTAGATAAGCTTGAGCGACTCCAAAACTTTTGTATTAGATTCATATTTGGATTGCGCAAGTATGATCATATTTCTGAATTTCGTACCAAGCTCAAGTGGCTGCCTATCCGCCTTCGCCGGAATGCTCATATTTTATCTTTGTTTTACAGTGTTCTGTTTATTCCTACAACTCCCTCTTATCTTAAAGAACGTTTCAAGTTCCTTCATGACACACACTCTAGACACTTGAGATCATCGGAGAATTTGAAACTTTTAATGCCCTCGCATTCTACTAAGTTTAGTGACAAATCGTTCACGGTCCAAGCGGTGCGACTGTGGGACGCGTTGCCGCTGCCAATTAGGCAAGCCCAGTCACTAGCTTCTTTCAAAAAACTGGTTAAAAATCATTTCCTTTCACTCTAATTGCTATCCTGCCTCTACTGTTTTGTTCTGTTATTGTTCTTATCTTTTTCCATATCTTTGTTTGAAATTGTGTAACTTATAATATATATATATAATATTTATATATTGTCTTGTATATGTAACAGCTATATTATTTCTATGTATAGTCTTGTATATAATTTAAATTTAATATTTACATTATTAATTTGCTGTACACCGCAGACTACCCCCCTTTGTTTCTATTTCAAATTCTTACATTCCACCCTAAGGTTGTCTGGTAGATATCGCTGTCAGCGATAAGACCGCCTTTGTACCCATAGATTTAAGTTAATGTAAAAGTTTTTGTTACTATTTTGGTGTACAATAAAGTTTATTATTTCTAGAAATAATAACATAAGCCGGGAGAACACTAAAATTGTTTAAATAAAAAAAGTAAAAAATTAAAACCCGACTATGATAAAAAAAAACAATTGATTCATACTTTTTCAGCGCCGTTTTTTTTTTTGTCGTAGTCGGGTTTTAGTTTTTTACTTATTTTTTCCGTTACTAATTTATACAAACTAGACGGTTTTTGAATGTTGGGTTTTCGTTGGTGATTTTGGATTGCGTGAACTGATTTTAATCATTATTTTTTTTATTTGAAAGAAGATACGTTCAAGATAATAAAATATGTAAATTAAGTTAAAAAAAATGCTTGCCGGTTAAATTACAAACTTAGTTCAGAAATTGTTTTATACAACTTCTCAAAAATGTTCAACCCATCAAGTTTAAAATAATTTTCCTAGAAAGTCTCCCGAAACCCGGAAATCTTTAAGTCAAGAGTGAATAGGTTACTTCTAGGTAAGCGCGTTCCATCGTCGACCGCCTCATCGCTTTCCATCAGGTGAGATGGCGGTCAAGCGCGAACCTATCACGAATAAAAAAAAGAAAAAAAAAAAAAAAGTCTTTATAAAGTTTTACTTTTAAGATTTTTTTCATATTTGGTATACTAATGGTTCAAAAGTTAGAGATACATTTTTTTTACTTTTGGAGCGATTATTTCCGAAAATATTAACATTAACAAAAAATGATCTTAGCCACTATTCATTTTAAATACCTATCCAACAATATATCACACGTTAGCGTTGAAATGAAAAAAAAAACCCACTTTACGTGTAGGGGGGGTACCCTAATTAAACATTTTTTTCCACTTTTTATTTTACCGCTTTGTCGGCGTGATTGATATTCATATTGGTATCAAATTTTAGCTTTTTAGTGCTAACGGTCACTGCGATTATCCGCGGACGGACGGACGGACAGATAGACAGACAGACTTGGCTAAACTATAAGGGTTCCTACTTGACTACGAAACCCTAAAAATACCGATTCGGAAAAATCTTCGAGACTCCATTCGGGAATCGACTGTTTACATAGGTAAGTTTGTATAGAACCCTCAGGGCGCGAGTCCGACTCGCACTTGCGCAGTTTTTTACGTTGAAATCGGTTGTATTTTTGTTTTATAATATATTTTATTGTATAGTGATATGTTCATATTCCCTGTAAAGCAATAACTAACATACCCGAGTATATCAGCAAATCTGTCGCGCACTGGCGGTGGCTGAACTGCAGCGTGTAGCGGCAGGGTCGAGATTGGCGACCGGGGATGCTCTAGTACATTCTCAGTTTCAACTCGAGCTGCGCTTCTGCAAGTAATAATTATTCTGAAATAAGATGAAAACAACATCCTAGGGCTTCCGCTTTATTCAGGTGAAATAAAAATAACTAAAACAAACCTCCTCGCTCGTGATGCAGGCGGTGGCAAAACTAGCGCAGCGCCTACAGCAAAGTATGGAAATCTATGAACAAAAATAAATAAATGAGCTTTAATACTTATATCGATCGTTGACTTTGACATATATTTTATAAAAATTACCGAAGCGCCTGAGGGGCAGTGGGACGATCGCGTGGAGGGTAGCGCATAAACGCGGCGAGCAGCGCCAGAGCGGGCGGCGAGGCAGAGGGCACGACGCGCGCCAGCGGTACGCCCGCGCTCGACGGGAATCGGAACCGGAGCGCATCGGCAAGGGCGTACCCCTCCGGCCAGTCGTCTCGGTCAGGAGTGCCTAGCACAGCGCATATCTTATGCAACTGGTCGATTTCAGAGTTTCCCGGGAACAGAGGCCGGCAGGTATATAACTCTGACATAATGCAACCAAGAGCCCACAAATCAATCGGAGCCCCATAGCGCGTGTCGTGCAACAACACCTCCGGTGCGCGGTACCAGCGCGTAGACACGTAGTCGGTGTAGGGCGGGCGCGAGCGTACCTCGCGCGCCAGCCCCAGGTCGGCGATCTTCACAAGCTCGGGTCCAGCGCACAGCAAATTTTCTGGTTTCAGATCCCGGTGGAAGAAGCCGTGACGATGCATATGTGCCAGCCCCTGTAATACTTGGTACACAATGTTCCTTAACACTGGTTCAGGGAAGGCACGCTCCGCGTCGCGTATCAGCTGGTAGAGGTTGCCCCGCATGTATTCGAACACAAAGTATAGCGTGTCGTTTTCTCGTATGACTTCGCGTAGCTTGACGATGTTAGCATGGTTCAGCTTTTTGAGCGATTTAACCTCACGCAGGTTCATGGCTTCGTCCCATGAGTAGTACTTGCGCTTCATGCGCTTGATGGCTACCTTCTCGCCGGAGTCGCGCCGCTGCGCCAGCACCACGGAGCCGTACGTGCCGTCACCGAGCTGCTGCAGCACCACGTACCGGTTCATCGTACTCACCTCTATTTAACTCGAACACACATTGTAGCACTTTATGCGAATATTTCAAGTAAGAGAGAATGTAGTTGTTGAATGTAGGTGGGAGATACCAAATTTTAAGCTTGTATCGTATATCTGTAGCCACTATCCATAAAAGTGTTGAGATTTATTTAATTACCTATATCCCGGAGTAAATGGAATATATTAAACAAAACATTTTTCAATATTAAATTTGAAGGCAAAACTTAACTTATGTCAATAATAATTAAATGCCTTACAAGTCGACACACATACTCAAAAATATTGAAATGGTGTAAAATATTGTTCTCACAAAATCACAGGGTTTTTTAAAGTACACATCTCATGTCAAGTAGATGCACCAAGAATACTTTTAGGCACAAAGACATAATATATACTAACAATATCTCTTTAAATCTCTTTGTTTAGGCAGAACTGTCTTATAAATCTTGATACGCTTTTAAGGTATAATATTATTTACAATTCGTTTCTATGGTTACCTTGCGATTGTGACATACCTACAAGTAGGACACTTAGGGCGGGTTTCTGAACTGAGTATTTTGAGTTAAGTACGTCTCAAACCGTACTTTAATGCCAAATTTTGACAGGTTTGTAGGCTAAAGTACAGTTTGAGAAATACTCAACTTCAAATGCTTAATTCAGACACTTCAGTTTAGTCCTTATGCTACAAAACTCAAGACCCTTGTACGGTAAAATTTTGTTTACAAAGCCAGCTATACTAAGATCCCAGAGCTGTCAGACATAACTTATTTTCACATGGATGAATTAGGTTCTCAGTAGCGTCTAATGTGCTTTGAATACCTGTGTACTTGTGGAGCTCCCCCTTGGGGCCCCTGAGCAGGTACCAGGTGAGAAAGGGAACCAAAAATAATGAGTTACTTAATTTTTATGGCTGATTTTAATATATGATTTGTAGAATATTATTCTAAAGTAGTATCATAAGTGTCAGGACACTTTCCATGGAACAAACCTTCTGTCAGACGCCCTAAAGCTCCACAAAAAGTAAATAAACTTAGTACTTATTTTTATGTCTGATTTTTAAATATGTTATTAAGCTATTACAAAGTTATATTTCATTACCTAGTCAGACAAATTGTAGTGACCAAACTTCCAGTCAGTGCATGAAATAGTCTCACTCGCTCTGAACCGCATGCGTGCTTTCGCGCTCATACTCTCGGCTGAATAATTTTTATGTTAACTGAAATATAACTTTGTAATAGTTACCTAGATAACATATTTAAAAATCAGGCATGTAAAAATGAGTAAAGTTCATTTATTTATTTTTTGAGCTTTAAACCTAAAAGTCGCTATTTTATTTTGTTGCTAAGTCGTGTAAAAGTCGCCATCTTTAGCGACTTTTACACTAAATTGGCAACACTGGTCTATAACAGTTTGTTTTAATAACTTTATTGGCTTGGGTACTAAGTCTTTTAAGGGTCTTTGTATCATTGTTTTTCATTAATATGCGGATGTACCACATTCTAATGCTTTTGCAGTAATTGGCAACAAATATCTTGAATCAATAGTACTATAAAATTCTTAGCATCATTTTATTGAAATCGCACCTGCTTCAATGATTCCACATAATTATTGTCCAGTTTTGTAGGTACATTACCAAGACAGTTAGTTAAAAAGCGCGATTTGCGATGCGAATAGTGAGCACGCTGCTTACACATGGTCCATGGGCCATGGATGCACCTGGATAGGTTCTGACTTTTTTTTTTTTTTTTTTTTCCGGTGGGAAAATCATCTTATGACATCCCCCGCTCTTGGGCGGGGCGGGAGATAGTGTCAGACTTTTACTGACTAAAAACCCACTCCTGTTCCCTCGTTGCCTTACGTACCGGGGCCGAGTCTTCCTTTCAGAATCAGACCCTTGGCCCAAGTAGGCTTCGACCCTGCTGGGCCCCTACAGTTGCTGACATCTCCTTGAGGCGCGCGTGAAACAGTACGCGCCGTCGACGACTTGGGGTCGGTCCGATTACCGGACGGCCGGACAGCGAGCCACCCATTGCTCGCCGTCCGCAAGCCCGCGCCTACGGTGGCCGGAAATCGGGATCGGAGTCCCGGCGGCGGTTGGGGCGTGAGGACCGTTGCCTCACGCGATCGGCCGCCTCCTTTGCTAGCATTACTGCTTCGCAGAAGGAGGCGACCGCCTGCCACTCCTCCTCGCTCCGGACCATGGCCTGTACCAAGGCCCGACGCGAGAGATCGCCGCCGCCGATTGCCCCCAAGAGGACACGGCGTTGCTCTGCCCAAGCGGGGCACACCTCTACTGTGTGTTCCACCGTGTCCTCCGGGCGGTCTACGCAATGGTGACACCCGGGCGTTTCTTCCGCACGGATCCGGTGCAGGAACCTCCCGAACTTACCATGTCCGGTGAGGACCTGCGTCATGCGGAAGGTAAGGACGCCGTGTTGCCTTTCCAGCCACTCCTCAAAGAGGGGAAGTACCGCCATGATTATGGCGTGCCCAGCACTGGGTTGCGATAGTCGCTGTCGCCATTCCACCATGAGACCCCGCCGGAACTCTGCCCGCCATGCCGCGACTTGTCGCGGCAGTGGAGTTTCGCCCCGGCGTTGCATCTCCATGCGCAGATCGTGCATGTGTGCAAGGCCTGTTGCTTCCAGATCCCATGGTTGCTGGCCAGCAAGGAGGCTCGCCGCTTCGCGGGAAATCGTCCGGTATCCCCGCACCATCCGTATGGCCATGACCCTCTGGCACGCGTTCAGCTGGGCCGCCGGTCGCTTTCGCAGTGACGGCGCCCACACCGGCGCCCCATAAAGGGCCATGGACCGGACGATGCCTGCGTAGAGCCTCCGGCAGGAGGCGTCTGGACCCCCGAGGTTGGGCAGGAGCCGCTTGAGGGCAGCCCCAGTCCGATTCAGTTTGGGAGCCAGACGTCGGAAGTGCTCCTCGAAATTCCACCGGCTGTCGAGGACGAGTCCTAGGTACTTCATCGTCGACCCGACGCCGATGTGAACTCCTCCTACCGTTAGCTGGGAACGCCGAGGCGGCGCGCTCCGAGGGCCGAGAAAACACATGGCCTCAGACTTGTGCAGTGCCACCTCGAGTCCCAACTGCTGGACCCTATCAACGACTATCGCAACCCCGCGTGTCGCTAGTTCGACCGCCGCCTGGTACGACACCCCCTGCGCTAGGACCAGCGTGTAGTCTGCGTAGCAGACCACGCTGACCCCGTCAGGGAGGTCGCCGCGCAGCACGTAGTCGTAGCCGATGTTCCACAAGGGCGGTCCTAGTACCGATCCCTGCGGAACACCGCACGACATCGCTCGCCGTTTCCACTCTCCCTGGTGACCAGGGTAGATGATGTACCTGTCCGACAGGTAGGCCTCGATCACGCGACAGAGGTAGTCAGGCACCCGGTGATACCGGAGTGCCCTCCTAATGCTACTCCAGGGCAGGGAGTTGAAAGCGTTGGCGATATCCAAAGACACCGCCACGACGCACCTGCCCCGGGACACCGCATCCCCCGTCGTGAGAGCTCGCACGCGCATGATGGCGTCCACCGTGGAGCGCCTCCTACGAAAGCCGAACTGGCCGTCCGCCAGGTCCGGCCCCACCCGTGTTAGGTGCGCGACGAGGCGGTCTGCAATTACTCTTTCAAAGAGCTTGCCCACCTCGTCAAGCAGCACAATGGGCCGATACGCGGATGGAGAGTCCGCAGGGCGCCCCGGTTTCGCGATAAGGACCAGTTTCCCCGTCTTCCAGCGAAGTGGAAACTGGCCCCTCTCCATGCATGCGCTGAAGAGCCCTCTTAATCGAGACCCGAGAGCCTCCATGGCCAGGACCCAGGCTTTACCAGGCAAGCCGTCGGGTCCTGGGGCGGTATTTTTGGCACTCAGCCTTCGTACCGCCACACTCATCTCTACCTCAGTCACCTCTGGAGCATTTTCGCCGTCATCGCCATCGTGGTCCGCGTCAGACACTGCTGGTGGCGGAGCCATGGGCGGGGAGGAGTGTTCCCCTCGCGCAGGAAACAGAGTGCGTATAGGTTCTGACTTGGGGTGGCAACTAGCTCTTAGACTATTATAGTTACTAATTAGACGTTAAAATATTATTAAATTATTAATAATTGAACAACCATTCCATGAAACAGACAAAAAAGTCAGCTCTACACAAGAAAAATGATACTCATAATTTATTAAGTAACTTAAACATCTAATAGATTGGCTACCCGTCCAAGTTTCTATGCATACGTTCAAAGTTATTACACACGAACATTATACAATCCCAAACATTAGTCAGAATATTTGTTTCTGGAATTTTGCTCTATTACGGCTTGATTACCTACCGGTTGGATAGTGGTTTAGACCAAGATCCCAGAGCTATCTGACATAACTTATTTTCACACGGATGAAACCTCCGCTCAGCTGTGTTGCCGCGCTCTAAGAGTTTATGCTAAATAACAAGCAACGGCACGCCGACATCGCGCAAGACCACCGTCCGGTGGCGCCACAGAGAACACAGATAGTTTTTATGCAACAAAATAGCCGACATGGCTGAGCGGATACTTAGCGACTCTTGTATACAAATTGAAACAGTTTTAGGTAATGGATCTTTTGTGTGCATGTGTATAATGTTCTTTGGAAGTGTGTACGGAGAGAAATTAAATAACTATTTGCCTTGTATGAATATTTATTTTACATTACAGGTTGTTACTTATACGTAAGCGCGTCTATAGGTGGTCGTTGCTACGGCTAGGCTGAAGCCTGGGAACTGCGCACTCTACTGGGATACAAAATGTAGCGTCAGTGCCCCTACAGATCCATACGTTTACTGTCAATTTAAAAAAGTTATGATTCTTAAAACTTACAAGTAAATGTTAAAGTATAGAGTACGTACATTAATTTTCGTAAATTCCTAGATTCTCAACAATAAAAACTGGTTTTTAACCGACTTCTAAAAAAGGAGGAGGTTCTCAATACGGATGTTTGTATTTTTTTTTATGTTTGTTTTTTGAAAAAAATTCTTTGTTTGTTGGAAAGGGCTTTCCAAATGGTCCCATAGTCACCAAGTCGGGATCTGATGATGGAATCTTGGCGAAATCGAGGGAACTCCTCAAATATAATAGGCAACTATATAGTAATTTTAGTATTTTCATCGAAAACTTAAGCATTTACAGTCAAAAAGTAACATTTGATGTCTGTTTATAAGTGTATGGCAACTAAAAAGTGTGAAATAAAAAGCTTTCTACAAAAAAAATATAACCGACTTCACTAAAAAAGACATTAAAAGGATCAAAATAACTTTAATTTCGGAAGTCGGTGTTAAATAAGATACAAATAATACCGAGAAACACCGACTTCCGATATTAAAGTTATTTTGATCCTTTTAATGTTTTTTTTAGTGAAGTCGGTTATATTTTTTTTGTAAAAAGTTTTTTACTAGCTATTAGTTTAGAGCTCAAGCATGTAAGAATTTACTACATAGTTCTACACTGTAACTCTGAAACGAAAATACGCAAATGAACGAAATTCAAACAAAGTTTCGTTAATGAACCAACTCTATTTTTTTTTTCGGACTCTCTTTTGCGACTAAACTTTTATAGTCACAACTTAACCTCCACCCCACCCCTAACTCCAGAGTTTTTAGAGATTATCTGCTTGGGATATACAAGTAAAAGTTGATAAACAGTGTAATCACGTGTGTATTAATTATTTCACAAAGGTCACACTTATAACTAAATTGTATACAGAGTATTGAGTATGAAAGCGTCGGGATGCGCACTGTCCTCTTTTCCTCGCGGCCCACGCTACCACACAATATATTTGCTGACAATATTGTTACCTATACATTAATGTACAATGTTCTTACAGAGTAACGATGTACGGATTATAGAATAACGCAATACCTACAAAGGTATTGTTTTTGTTAATTTATCAATCTTTATTGCAGACATGTTTAGTTAACTATATTTTACAATTTGACATTTATTTTTAAATTACACACCAAGATTACAATTAACATAAGGCGGCCTGGTGGCCTCATTGGATTCGGCGGTTTCTTCCAGGCAATTTACTTCGTTAATTATTACGTTTTTATTAACTTTTACACTAATATTATAAAAAATCAAGTTTATTTTTTTGTTTGAATGCGTAAACTTTTTCATGGATGGGAAGCTGCTTTATTCCTGAGTGAAATAAGCTATATTTTATTTACGCAGGTGAAGCCGCGGGTAAAAGCTAGTATTTTATATAAGTTTTATTATTATGAATGTGAGGACGTTGTGGATTGTTTTTTCTTTTCAGTAATTTTAACGTATGTCTCGCAATTTGAGTATTTTCTGCGGCCTACCCAAATGTATTTTCCTTGATATATTCTTAGTAGACCTGATTTGAGCTTTACCAAAATTGACAAATACTTGCACTGACTGGATAGGTCCATTCAAATTTATTGATTCTTTCCTTAAAAGACCATTTCACTAATCAGCATGGTTTTCATGGGATTTGATCATCACATATTTGTTGTATGAACTTTAAAAGAGTCTTTAACCCTTGAGTTTTTTTTCGGTGTTTCTTCTCAGGGTACTCAGCTGGGAAACACTGGTCTCATCTAGTATAAACTGAGGAAAAAATGGTCGTGCGTTTTTTAAAACCTATTTGCAAAGTGTCGTCACCTCACACAACTTTAAATATTTAGATATAGGGATGAACAATATATTCTGTGTAGGTGCGACAAATACGTAGGGTTGGAAATGCGTCACATACCTGTTGCGTTAAGCGGCTAAGCCTACTAGTATATTCCTTTCACTTATATATTCGTGTGCTTCACTTACGTCTGAACTTCTACCAGAAGAAGTTATTGCTCACTGAACATAAATATATCAACGCAATTAACCCTATACTTTACAATGTACGAGTAAGTAACATACTAATAATTAAATAAAGAACATCATTGCATCCCCAGTGGTGAAATTTTTCTTCAGCTTATACCTAATAAAAAAAACTGAACTTATATAAATTAAACTGTTTAAAATCGTTATTCTAACCAACCCCAATAATATTTTTCTTAAAAAACAAAAAAAAATGTTTAGTATTAAATATTAATTAATTAAAAAGTCATCGAGTAGATTCAGATATTAAACCGATGACATTTTTAATTTTAAAAGTAATCCATTAATATTTTCACTTAAAATGTTAGGATAACGAATTTATACAGTTTTTTTTTTTTAATAGGAAAAAAACCGACGGAAAATTCCACCACTGGGGATTCAGAATAATGTACTTTTTTTTCGGTGGGAAAATCATCCAGTGACAACCCCCGCTCTTGGGCGGTGCAAGAGATAGTGTCAGACTTTTACTGACTAAAAACCCACTGCTGTACCTTCGTTGCCTTTCGTACCAAGTCCGAGTGTTCCTTTCAGAAGCAGACCCTTGGCCCCAGTAAGCTTCGACCCTGCTGGGCTCCACGGTTTGCTGACATCTCCTTGAGGCGTGCGTGGAACACAACGCGCCGTCAACACCTTGGGCTCATACCGGACGGTTACTGGACAATCGGACGGCGAGATACCCATTGCTCGCCGTCCGTAAGCCCGCGCTTACGGTGGCCAGAAATCGGGATCGGGATCGGGGCTGGGGCGTGAGGGCCGTGCCCACGCGCATGCACGTGCGGCCTCCTCCTTTGCTAACATCACTGTTTCGTAGAAAGAGGAGATCGCCCGCCACTCCTCCTCGCTTCGGACTATGGCCTGTACCAAGGCCCAGCGCGAGACCTCGTTACCACCGATCTCCCCCACGAGGACACGGCGTTGCTCTGCCCAAGTGGGGCACACCTCTACCGTATACTCCACCGTGTCCTTCGGGTGTTCCACACAGTGGCGGCACCCGGGCGTCACTTCCGCACGAAAGAATCATGTATTTGATCAATGGTATTCGTTTGTGCGTCGATGTCAAAGACAACCTCTATAATCAATAGCGTGCCACGATGAATATGACATAATAACAGATTCATCATGTACTATTCAACTTGATGTTAGAGAAGGCTAGGAATTACTAATAAGACCCGCAAATCGGCATCTAGTACCGCATGCTCGACCAACAACGTAAGACTAACAATCCGGCAGATAAAACCACATACAAGTCTCTACATACCAGAGCTACAGTTGACTGTCCCTCCACTCGGGTAAACGCGTGTCCGAGCAAGACCTCAGGTAACACTCTTTAGTCATAAAATCGGAATCCAGGAGGAACATACATCTCTAGGTCTCAGCACAAACCTCTATCATACTAAAGGCTACCTACTCCATAATATAACAGGTCGGATTCCCGGATAAACGTACATCTTCAGGCCTCGGCACAAACCCCTATCATACTATGACAGAAACAATTAAAAAGCCATTGTGTACCGCGTAGATTTGCGTTCCGGTATACAACGGGTTAACATAACCATCTATAGGAAACAATTGCGCTGAAACTCCAAATAACCACATTGAGCTTAACTAAGATATTACATAAGCAATAATACTTAGCTTTCATGTCTTCGAAGTCCAGACACATGTCCTTCTTCTAGACTTCTTCGTCTTTAACTAACATAAATCGCGCTCTTTACGCAAGCGATCACACTTCACTTTAGCTATAGTTTGCCTCTTTTAGAAATGGCGCCATGCCATTACTAGCATGGTTCGCGCCAAGTAACATCACGCTATTGCAAAGACTATATTATCTTGCTTACCAAAGTTATTCAAGATGGCGCCTCAACATGTTGCTAGAGTTGAATTTATCCGTTTGGTCTATTTAATTTTTTTAAGGTAATCATTCCCGCGATCCTAGCTAGCGGGCAAAGGCCCTGCTGGGCTCCTACGGTTTGCTGATATCTTTTTGAGGCGCGCGGGTATCACTACTATTCACCACGCGCCGTTGTTGACTGGACTCGGTCCGGTCAATTACCAGGCGACCAGACGGTGAGCTAACCATTGCTCGCCGTCCGCAAGCCCGCGCCTACGGTGGCCAGAAATCGGGATCGGAATCCTAACGGCTGGGGCGTGAGGGCCATTGCCTCAAGCGTGCGGCCGCCGCCTTTGCTAGCGTTACTGCTTCGAAAAAGGAGGCGACCGCCTACCACTCCTCCTCGCTCCACACAATGGTGACACCCGGGCGTTTCTTCTGCACAAATCCGGTGCAAGAATCTTCCGAACTGACCGTGTCCGGCGAGGACCTGCTTCATGCAGTCACTCCTCAAAGAGGGTACTTACCGACATAATTGTGGCGTGCCCAACGTTTGGTCTATGGATTTGCGTTCTCCGCGACACAAGTACATATCATTTAATTATAATTTAATTACTTGACCTGAAAAAGAGATGACGCAAGCAGGGCTCCCTACACATTTTACTTTTGTTGGATCTACTTCTGGTAGAATCAGTTAGCCACTGTCTAGCGATTTTTGTTATTGAGCATAGCGACTTGAAACTTTTGGAGTTGGCAGCATTGTTATTGACACTGACATATATGACAGTACCTACTTGGTCCCATACTCTTTGTTTTCGTGGTAGTCTGTTTTGGTAGTCTGTTTTCAACATAAGAACTTAATATAAAACATAACTTAGTTTGTGACTTTGAGAGACAAGCAATCTCAAAATAATAGGTAAACAATTGCATTTTAATGCGAGATTCTATAAGTACTACAGCAATGTTATGATTCATTGCAGAGCAGAATATTATCGTATAAGTGATTTAAAATCTTTCGAATCATTGAAGTCGAATCGACCAAAAATACTTTAAATAATAAAAATAGCATTCTTGCATGGAAATGGATATCATAATAGAATTATAAAAAAAAAAAAACGGATAATTATGTATGACAGACATGAGTGCCGTTTTGACTAGATGTAGAGTGAGTTCGGAGCAACTTGATTTATTGCTGTCGTTTATGGAAGAGCACCCAGACTTTGCAGCCGGAAAACAATCGATATACTCACGGTTCAGTTCGAGCAAACTGTGGCGCCTGCTGGCGGAGCGCCTGAACGCGGCGGCGCTGGACAGCGGCGGAGCGCGCAAGTCGCCAGACAAGTGGTGCCGGGTCAGTCACTTCTTTAATTATTAAGTCAATATACCCTAAGCTGGTGCAAATCTAGACATACTGGTATATATAATCTTGCCTTTTCCTTTGTGAAATTGTGGGTATCTCTGTCTCTATGTATAAAATAGCAATTTTATTTATTATTGACGCACCACATAATTTTACTGCAAGAAACCATCTCACATAAGAGTTTTACCAACAATTTCTTAAGAATATACAGTTTAAAGAAAGTAATTACACATAGTTGTTTTTCATTTCTCCATGTTTTTAATGTAAACTGAATTTTCATGGGGTTTTATTAACCTTTTGAGTAGCGTAATTAGAGACACAATAGAAAGACGATGACTAAGCGAACGCCGGCGTTCACTTAGGGTTTTAATGAATTAAGCTTCAACTAAAAAGTTTATTCTGAACGATTTTAATTTATTTAGGTACACAGATAAAGTTTGTTATTTAGGTAACAGGTATTACAGGCATTACTGTTTATCTAAATAATTAACAATTATATTGTTTATTTGTTTCATTTTGGTTTGTTATGTTAAACTGGCATTCTTAGAGATAAATGATGACATAGGAAATAATAAAAGAAGTAACTATTATACATCAATTAGTTAATTTAATTCATGAAACCCCGTCATTGTCTTTCTATTGTGTCTTTAATTATGCTACTCAAAAGGTTAATAACTAACCACATTTAGTAAAAAACATACCCGTCCCCCACAAGTGAGGGAACATCACATCTCCCTTTATACCTAGTTATTATGGCTTGATGCATTAATATATTCTCCTGGTTAAACTCGGAAATACCTAAGATTATGTTTTAAGAGATCACTATTACTTCATTAAACGCCAAGCGAACACTAGAGTGAATACTCTGTCATTGTCTTCCTATTGTGTCTAAATTACGGTATTCGAAAAGTTAATGTGAAAAAAGTGTAGGTTCTTTGATGCTCATATTACAACATAAATTTTATACTACTTTTAAGCATGTCATCAACCAATTTTACATTGTCTGCCTTGTTGTTTTCAAGGAAATTGGTCTGACCGCCATAACGCCACGCTCCAGTAAGTTTTCTACCAACTTAAAATAAATGTATCTAAAATAGTGGTAACTTCTCACCGTGTTGATGTGGATGGTTGCATGGTCGAACTTACAAGAAACAAATTTTTCATGTGTCTTTGACAGTATGGATGCTAACAAAGCTGCAACCAAACTAGTGACTGATTTCCACTGTGGTGAATTGGAATACTTGTTCTGTTATAATCTCTAATAAAAACCGAATCATTAAACCTTAGATAATGGCTGGGCTTTTGAGATGCATATGTAACCGGGACATTATGTACCGTAAATCAAAAAAGGACCCCAAGAACTACATCCTTGAAGTGACTTATACGCGCTATAGAATTTTTTTTAATAACCTACTAAGAAAAATAAAAAGACAATACGAATCCTCAGAATTCCGGAGGCACCACAAAAATTCAAAGGCTACCTGGCAACTAATTAAAAATATTTCTAATCTTAAAGACAACAAACTGTCAACTGGTGAGCTCTTGTCCCTAGAGGGTAACCCTTCTCTGTCACTTAATGCCGTGAACCACTTCTTCGCAAATGTGGGGAAGACTGGCATCTAAAATTACACCTGAGCTTAGCAAACCCCAAAATGTTTCTTACCCTATTACAAGTGTCAATCCCAACTCAATGGCCATCTTCAGTACCGACATTGAAGAACTAGAACAAAGTTCTAGGTCTTAAACTGTGGGTTGTATAGTGCTGTGGGTTGGGATGGTATATCTGCTGTTCTTATAAGGGCTGCTAGGCATATCCTTATTCTAATGATGTGCCATGTTTTTAACCTTTGCGCTCATGTCAGGGGTCTTGCCCTCTATTTTCAAAAAGGCAATTGTACACCCTATATAATGGGTGATTCATTCGGAGTTACTTTTTCCAAAACTAAAAAAAATATGAATAAAACAAATTTATCGGGTAATCTTTATTATAATACAAAAGAACCATTCCTTACATTTACTTTTTAAAGATTATTTCTTTCAAATGTTGTCCGTAACTGCGATTAAGGTGGTCCATTCTGGAGTTCCAGTTTTCGATGAACCGACCGAGCATTTCCAGTGATATTTGGCGAATAACGCGAGTAATGTTGGCTTCCAGTTGATCAATCGTACGCGGCTTATCCATATAAACTTTGGACTTTACATAACCCCACAGAAAAAAGTCTAAGGGTGTGATATCACAGGATCTAGGCGGCCAACTGACTGGTCCGAAACGCGAAATTAACTGTTCACCAAATTTTTCTCGCAAAAAAGCCATGGTTTCACGTGCTGTGTGGCAAGTGGCGCCGTCTTGTTGGTACCAAAAGTTTTGAAGATGACGGGCTTCAATTTCAGGAAACAAATAGTCCGTTATCTTGGTACGATAACGGTCACCATTGACAGTGACGTTCTGGCCGGCTTCGTTTTTGAAGAAATATGGACCGATGATTCCACCACCCCATAAACCACACCAAACTGTTGTTTTATCTGGATGTAATGGTAGCTCTTGAATCTCTTCAGGTTGCTCTTCAGACCAAATACGGCAATTTTGTTTGTTAACATATCCGTTGAGCCAAAAATGTGCCTCATCGCTAAACAAAATTTTTGTTGAAAACAGTGGATTTTCTGCAAGCTTTTTTTTTTTTTTCAAGCCACCTTGATCGCAGTTACGGACAACATTTGAAAGAAATAATCTTTAAAAAGTAAATGTAAGGACTGGTTCTTTTGTATTATAATAAAGATTACCCGATAAATTTGTTTTATTCATATTTTTTTTAGTTTTGGAAAAAGTAACTCCGAATGAATCACCCATTACAAAGGCGGAGGCAGAGGCAGTGTCAATAACTATAGACCTATATCAGTTTTGACAACCTTGTCAAAAATCTTTGAAAAAGTCCTTAACAAAAGACTTATAAATTATTTGAATTCCCGAAACATACTCGTCTCAAATCAGTAAGGCTTTAGGACAGGAAAACGTACAGAAGACGCTGCCTTGGAATTAACTGGCACTATTGCAAAAAAGGATAAAGAAAAACTCAAAACTATAGCAATCTTTCTTGACTTTTCCAAGACTTTGACACTGTCTCTGTCCCCATTTTACTCACTAAACTGCAAAAGATTGGCATTAGAGGTCTGTCGCTTGATATCTTTACGAGTCATTTGACGGACCGTTCTCAAGCCGTTAAGATAGGTGACTTTACCAGTGAGAATGAGTTCATTGATTACGGAGTTTCACAAGGTAGTGTTCTTGGACCTACCCTATTTATAATACATATAAATGACCTCTGTAAATTATATCTTTAAGAAACTCAAACATGGTAATGTACGCTGATGACATTGATACTTGTTCATGGTTGATGATGGCAAAAAACTCGCGCAGTATGTAGTATGCAGAATCTGCTCTTCGGGCTGTCATGGAATGGTTAAATAGCAATCTGCTTACTTTGAACAACACACAAGTGCTATTCGATAACAAACACTATTTGTAGTTGTAAAATTATTACGCAAGTCAACAGCTTAAAATATCTTGGTGTTATTATTGATGGTGTCACGGGTCATTAAATTAATATTTGTTTTAAAAATTTTGAGGTCTTCTGCCGACTTCCATGCTTAGTAAATTGTTTATTCTGCTTTGGCGCACTCTATCATAACTTATTGTATAGTGGCTTGGGGTGGCTCTGAAAAATGTTTGATACTGAGACCGGAGAGGGAACAGAGGGCGGTTCTTAAAGTCATGGCATACAAACCTATTCGCTTCCCTACAAACGAACTCTATGCCCTTTGTAAAGTACCAACAGTAAGGCACGCATATTTCCAAAGTACCATACTCCGAAAACATTCTAAACTCACATTCGACCCCAGTCTCAGATTTAATAAACGTAAGGCAGACTTAGTTTGTCAGACAGAAAAGGCCAACAAAGCCAACATTATGATGATAGTGAAACGCCATTACCATTTCTTTAGCCCTGTTTTATACAATAAAGTTAACAACATTTTAAAAATCTACCCACTTACTTTACGTGACTGTAAGGTAGTCATCAACAAGTGGCTCCATAACCGAACATATGAGGAACTAGAAGCTAGAATTACAATACAAAAATATATTGGAAGAAACAATGTTTCCATATGCTGAAGACGTGCTTCCGATTATTTGGACATTTTTTCAACACGACGATGATCCCAAGCAGACTACACGCACGGTTAAAGAATTCCTCACATATCAATCAGTTTCTGTCTTACAATGGCCACCAAAGAGTCCAGATTTAAATCCCATAGAGCATCTTCGGTGCGAAGTTAAGAAAAAGGTGTCAAATCGACGGTGTGGTAACCTAAAGAAGTATGAAATTGCCGTTTTTTTTAAGTTCAAATATTCTGTATATTAAAGGTTCATTATTCTTTTTAAAATTAGGTATTTATTGGTTTCTTTGTGTTTTGTATTTTCTGTAATATCGCAGTACTTGTAACTATTTTTGTATGAAATATAAGAAAATTCGCATTAATTTATAATATGAGTTCTACCGTGGAAACAATGTGTCTCAAGCAGTATGCAATATTGATGATGTATATGGAATTAAAATTACTAATGAATGGGATGTCATTTTTGTTTCAATCACTATCCCGCGGGAAATTTTATCTCACGAATAACTTTTCCCCTCAGTGCGGCAACAAGAAAAATGTCTAAAACGAAAGCTATTAAACCAAGAGCACAAAGTTCTTTTGTTAGAAGAAAGTCATAGGTATAGGTAATTGATATTGCCTGCCCTTTGAAATGCATAGTTTCTACGTTGGAACTCTTAACCTTTTGAGTAGCGTAATTAGAGACACAATAGAAAGACAATGACCGAGCGAACGCCGGCGTTAACTCGGGGTTTAATGAATTAATATGAAAAAAAAACGTTTTTTATTAGCTTTCATGATTATAAGAACTGCAATATTACAGAAAATACAAAACACAAAGAAACCAATAAGTAAATACCAAATTTCGTAAAAAGAATAACGTACCTTTAATATAATATAAAGTTTAATTGAACTTATAATTTTAAGTCAATCCAAAAATATAACTCTTCAAAGCAACCCGTTTTAAAAAACGGCAATTTCATACTTTAACTCCTAATATTAATTTAGAATCAAATGTATTAAATTGCAATTTTTAACATTATTACTGTCTTATTTACTAAGGGATATTTAGATTCTGTGCATACCACAGCACCATAGGTCATCCCGTGGAAAAGCATTCCCAAGGAGGGTTGGTGTCAGGCTGGCGGCCGACTTTAAAAAAAAACTAGCCAAATCCTTTTGCAACATGTTCGGTCTTAATGGAATGCGCGATAGGGCTAGGGCGTGCCCCACAGGCGACGCGCAGGGACAGCACCTGGCTCCTGTGGGAAATGGACCAGGGTTGTTCCACCACCTCGGGCGGGTGCAACGTAAGAAGCTAGCTCGGGAAATGAGATTGAGGTATGCAAGTTAGAATTTTGGGATTATAACTGGAAGGGACAGAGAGTTAGCGGATGTATTGAAAAGAAGACGGATAAATATAGCATGCTTGCAGGAAACTAAATGGAGAGGAACAAAAGCGAGAGAAATTGGTGAGGGATATAAGTTCTACTACTGTGGAAGTGATGGAAAAAGAAATGGTGTAGGAATAGTGTTAGACAGTAAATTGAAAGAAAGCGTGATAGATTTATAGTTGTGAAAGTTATGTTAGAGAATGTGATGTTGAATGTAGTTAGTGTGTATGCACCACAAGTAGGATGTGATGAAACGATGAAAGAGAAGTTTTGGGAGGATTTTGATACAGCGTTAATGAGCATCCCTGTTCATGAGGAATTGATAGTTGGAGGTGATTTTAATGGACATGTGGGAAGAAAGAAAGGTGTTTATGAAAGAGTACATGGGGGATGGGGTTTCGGTAGTCCGAACAGTGAAGGAGAGACACTGTTGCAATCCGCTACTGCATTTGACCTGGCAGTAGCCAATACGTAGTTCCAGAAAAGAGACGAACACATGATCACGTACAAAAGTGGTAATCATAAGACCCAAATAGACTACTTTCTAGTTCGGCGCAACCAACTAAAGCACGTCAAAGACTGCAAAGTACTGCCAGGAGAAGACCTAGTCTCACAACACAGACTCCTGGTTATGACATCAGTGGTCAAAGTACTCTCTACCAAATACAAAGAGCATCCTCCCCCTAAAATAAAATGGCATATGTTAGAGAAGAATGATTGTGCGAAGAAGTTCAGGGAGCGAGTGGTGGACAGAATGATAGAGATGGGAGACATGAATGATCGAAGTATAAATGAAAGCTGGAATGAGATGGCTGGGTGTATCAGGCATGCAGCGAAAGATATTTTGGGAGAGACGAGAGGAAAGGGCATAATAGATAGGGATAGATGGTGGTGGTCGACGGAAATTCAGAGTGTATTGAAAGAAAAGAAGAAAAAATTCAAAGAATGGCAGCGTGTAGAGCCAGGAAACGCTAGTTTAAAAGCTGAAAAAAAGAATGAGTATGACGTTTTAAAGAAGAAAGCTAAGAAAGTCGTGGCAATAGCAAAATTAAAGGCCCAGGACAAACTATATGACACACTGGACAGTCCTGCAGGCCAAAAAGAGCTATACCGGCTTACTAGAATAAGAGAGAGAAAGGCGAGGGATGTTTGCCAGGTAAGATGTATAAGAGATGAAACTGGAATAGAACCATTCCAGTTTCATCTCTTATGATCATCATCGGATGATGAAATCAGGAAGAGGTGGAAGGAATATTTTGAAAGACTGATGAATGAAGAAAATAATAGGAGTGGGGTGTTAGAGAATAAACCAGTGAATGTGGGATTAGTGAGAATATGTATGAAGTCAGAATAGCAGTAAATGGAATGAAGAATGGTAAAGCCATTGGTCTAGATGGAATACCAGTTGAAGTGTGGAAGTTATTGCGAGTGGATGGATGGACGTGGTTAGCTTTGTTCTTCAATAAGTTGTTGCTGGAAGAAGCCATACCTGATGAGTGGTGCAATAGCTCTTTGGTGCCCATTTTAAAACATAAATGTGATGTGCTTGAGTGCAACAATTATAGAGGAATAAAGCTAATATATAATAAGTCACTATGAAAGCCTGGGAGAAAGTTATTGAAAGAAGGCTGAGAGAAGAGAGTGAAATTTCACAGAACCAATTCGGTTTTATGCCTGGTCGGGGTACAACGGATGTCATTTATGCTATACGCCAGCTGGCGAGAAATACAGAGGTGCGCATAAAAACTTGCACGTGGTATTCATTGACCTCGAAAAGGCATACGACCGGGTACCTCGTGAGGTTCTGTGGTGGGCCCTTAAGGAGAAAGGTGTGCCTGGGAAGTATGTGCAGTTGATCCGAGCGATGTACAGCCGATGCAGTACGCAAGTCCGGTCTACAGTGGGCACCACTGGCAGCCTCAATGTGGCTGTCGGCTTACATCAAGGGTCGGCTCTCAGCCCTTACCTCTTCCTGATGATAATGTACGCTCTGACGTCGGACATTCAGGAAGAGGCTCCCTGGTGTATGTTGTTTGCCGATGATATTGTGTTGGTTGCCGAGAGTGGTCTAGAGGTCCAGAACAGATTGGAGGTGTGGTGGCATAGATTGGAGAGTGTTGGCCTGAAATTGAGTAGAACCAAAACGGAATACCTGTTCTGCGATTTCGGCGGTCTCTCCAGTCCAGTGCCTTTAGCTCTCGCTGGAAAGCCCATACCGATCTGCTCCAATTTTCGGTTCCTCGGGTCACTCGTCCAAAGGGATGGTGAGGTAGACCGGGACGTAACACATCGGATCAACGCAGGATGGATGAAATGGCGACAAGTCACGGGAACAACTTGTGACCCACGGATGCCCCTCAAGTTGAAGGGTAAAATCTACAAGTCCGTGATAAGGCCTGTCATACTGTATGGATCAGAATGTTGGGCTGTGAAAAAGACGGATGAAAAAAGATTGCATGTAGCGGAGATGAGAATGTTAAGATGGATGTGTGGTGTGACGAGAATGGATAAAGTGAGAAATGAATATATTAGGGGAAGTTTGAAAGTGGCGCCAGTGACTGAAAAGTTGAAAGGTAATCGTTTGTCTTGGTATGGTCATGTGAAGAGGAGGGATGAGACGCATGTTACTAAAAGAGTTATGAATTTACATGTGGATGGATGGAGAGGGAGAGGGAGACCAAAGAAAAGATGGATGGATTGTGTGAAGAGTGATATGAAAGAAAAGGAAGTTAGTGATAGCATGACGAGTGACAGGGCAAAGTGGAAGAAAAAAACGTGTTGCGCCGACCCTAAATAACACGGGACAAGGACAGGAAGATGATGATGATGATGATTACTGTCTTATTTAATGAGATTTTTAAAATCTAAGTATCTTCTGAAACAACTCTCGAGCAGTTTAAGAATCGTTCTTAATTATTTGTCCAGCTTAATTACCATTTGAAATTGTAACTGTCGATAATGAATTAAATTTGTAAGGTAAATAGTACTTAAGTGATTTTAATATTTACTCTCAATCCCGTTTACTCTATCCATGTTGCTATTTCATAACATAATTATTACTTTTGAGAAGGAACCAAAAGTACATTTGACATTGTTTTTTAAAAAATGTCTGGTACTACAAATCGTTCTTAATTTTATGAACATCACTGTATAAAGGAATTGACGACACTGAGGGTTCTGTACTAACTTACCTATGAAAACAGTTCAATTCCCGAATTGAGTTACGAAGATTTTTCCGAATTGCACAAAAACTTTATTTTGTGACGTAAATTACAATTTTACACTTTCCAGATATTTTCCTATACTTGTGCTATGAGACCTTGCTTCATGCCAAATTTCAGGATTTTAGGTCAACGGGAAGGTACCCTATGAATTTTGATTCCCTTGAGAGTATTGAAACGTTTTTTGCGTCATAAACGGCCGTAACTATTTTTATCGTGAACTGTGCTGTGTTGCTGTGCTATTGTTATCGTTGACTGTGTGGGACCTTAGACCTGAGTATATGGTTTTAATTTCAACTCGATACCTCTATGCGTTCCCGAAATAAAAGTTCTTGACAGGCAGACAGACAGACGGACAACAAAGTGATCCTGAAGTAGTATAGTACTCCGTATATATATAAGCTACTAGCGACCCGCCCCGTCTTCGCACGGGTGCAATGCTTATCATGTCATAGTATAAAAAAAAAATTTTACAAAAAAAAAAATACAACCGACGTCAATACAAAAAACCACTGAAAACTGCAAAATAACTTCAATTTCGAAATTCGGTGTTTCTAACTTTCTATAATAGTTTTGTCTCTTCTTTATTTAACACTGAATTTCGAAATTGAAGTTATTTTGCAGTTTTCAGTGTTTTTTTTTACATTACTTAAATGTTGTAAGTTGTGTTTTTTTTTTACATTGAAGTCGGTTGCTTTTTAGTATTTTGTAAAAATTTTAATTTATACTTTTTAGTTTGGCTGAGTACCCCTCAGCCAAAAAAATTTTTGTCGATCCACAATTGACTGAGAAATCGGTGAAAATACATTTAAAAAAATACATTCGGCCGAACATAGAACCTCTCCCTTTTCCTCAAACATGTTTTCTTTTGAGGTTACTCTTGAAAGAGCGACATATTATAATGCCATGTGTAAAATATTCAACGCTCAAATCTAAGCCTGCAACGTTGAAAGTTTGACCCTGCGATTTAGGTATTAATGGTTATTGCAAAACTATATCTTTAACGGAAATTGTAGGCGTTTATATTAGAATGGTAAATCCGATGATATTAGAAGAATTTAGGGGAATCAATACATCTTCTCTGGTACCATATCCAGTGAGTATTGTGCACTCTATTATGAAAGTTTTTAGTGATTTTACCGGCAAACGCCTGCTATTGCAAAGTTTAGGTGGATTCAGGTTTCTTAATAAAATAACAGAACAACCTACTTTCAATACCATTTTATGAGGAGGGAGTCCAGACGGGGTCAAAGAATTAAGAAATTCCGTAGGAAAAAACAATTTACAAAAAAAAAAAAAAATAGTCGACTTCACTACAAAATACAAAACATAAAAATGACCTAAATAACTTTAATTTCGGAAGTAGGTGTTTCAGGTATTGTTTGCTTGTTATTTAACACAGACTTCCGAAATTAAAGTTATTTTGATCCAAAGACATTAATATACTACCAATAGACAGGACATAGCGAACAAAATCGTAATCCGACACTTATTACCTAGTGGTCATAAGTCGCTCAGTCTAGTGTGACACCCTTACACGTCAAGTCGTGTTTGTATCCGCTCTATGCACTAAAAAAAATCATTTTCTAAGAAAATATGCCGAACTGCGCAATACGCTATTGCAAATCTTGTTATGGTTAAATGACTGGACCTAACTTCGGTTTATTTTCGTAAATATTTTTGGTATTTATGAAGTAATTAATTAGAATTCAATTTTTTTTATATATAGTTAAAAAAAAAATCGGCAAATGTTCTGGACATTTGATTTTGAGATAACGCCATCTATTGCTGAAAAGCTTAACCTTACCTTTATCACACACTGAGGTTCTACCACGAGCTCACAACGTAATCCATTTTACGACCTAAACCGAACTGTGAGATTGAGCTATATAGGGTGACATTTGAACATTATCATGACAAGGCCCCTGGCCACCTACCGAGCGATAGTTAAATTATAAATTTTCAAAAATTTAATTCGCGTGTTTGCTATTCAAAGCTAGATGGCGCCACTGAGGCATAGGATAACAGTTTATCTAAGACATTTTTTCTGATAGCCGCTCTATTGTATCTCTTTAAATCTCTTTGCTGCCGAATCATTATATGTGATTAAAAAACGGAACGTAGATGCGTAGGTATAAATCTAAATGTAGTAATATGAACAAACCAATGATTTGAAAGATAATTAAGTAAAATGATGTTGTTACAGTATTGGGCCGACATAAAGTATAAAGCCCGCAAGAAGTCTGCTGCCGGCGGCGCCCTGGGAGACCTGTCCACCGCCGAGGAGCGCTTGCAGAACATATTCAATAGCAGCGGCAGAGAATGTGAGTCAAAACATGGCAGTTTGTCTGCTTGCACGCACGCAACACTCTCCGACACACACACGTGGGGTTGTTATGTAACCGCATTGAAAATAGATAGTTTTGTTTGTATAATTATACAGTGTATTTGTTCTAACTAGTGAAATACAAGTAGATACACAAGAACATTCATATCTGCTGATAAACCTTAGCATTCGGGCAGAGGGCCGAAGGCCGAGGCGATTGCTCGGTTCGATGGAAAGTTTGAAGGCATTTTTTATGACTAGCTAGAAAGCTCGCCCAACTGTCTATATTTGCAAATGATTATTGCGTCGTTATGGGCTCTTAGTTACATTATAACACTAGAATGTTCACAACAAGCGAATTCTTAAATATATCAGTGCCTCGATGGTCGTTGCACTAACGAAGCCGTGCGTGGTACACAGCTAGCGGCGCGCGGCGCGCGAGTCAGTCGGACGACGAGCGCAAGCCGGCGCTGCTGGACGACGACATGTGCAGCGAGGGCTCGGCCGCGCCGCCCGACGCGCCGCGCCTCAGCACCGAGGAGCTGCTGGCCGAGGCCGCCATGCGCAGCGCGCTGGCCGCCGAGAAGCAGGCCGAGGCCGTCGCGCAGGCCGTCGACCTGCTGCGCGACCTGCTGGCGCTGCTGCGCGAGCGCCCCGCCGCGCTCACGCACGCCTCGCTCGCGCACCCGCCGCACGAGCACCTGGCGCCCATGCAGCACCACCACCACCGCCTGTGAGCTAGCCTCGCTCGCACACCCGCCGCACGAGCACCTGGCGCCCATGCAGCACCACCACCACCGCCTGTGAGCTAGCCTCGCTCGCGCGCGCCGCCGCGCTCCTGCAGCTGGGGCGCCGCCAGCCCCACGAGCGCGGCGACGCGCGCGTACACCTCGTCGGCGCGCGGACGGGCGCGCGCGGCTCCGTGGCGCAGCACGTCGCGCAGCAGCTGCGGGCGCGCGCGCAGAGTGTCGGCTCGCGCGCGCACGGGTGCCAGCGCGCGCGCCAGGGCGGCGGCCACGACGCGCTTGTACTGCGCCGTGGAGAGCCCCTCGGCCTCCTGCACGACCTCCTCGGGCAGCTTGTCGTCGGCGAGGCAGTGGATGGTCACGAGGTTGGACACGCCTGGCCTCGTCTCCGGGTCGAAGGTCACCTGTCATAATTCATCACGGTCTGCATTCGAGCTTAACCACAGTATGCACACCCACCAAGTTTAGATACAACTAGTCTTTTAAAACTCCTTCATACCCAATCGGCTGCTCTACGGTAAAACATATTACAGTCAAATAAATTATACAGAAAGAAAAAAAACTGAAAAATCTTTACTTAAAACGTGGTTTTAATCGTTCCGTCATTTTTTTTTTTTAAATAATGCGTGAATTATTTTGCACTACCTATTCCGTAACAATTTTATGACAAATTGTTTATAATTATCTTTTAAATATAAATGTTTTTTGGTAGACTATATAATTAGTTTTAAATAAATTTGTCAAATAAAAAAAAGTGAATATTTTTACCGTGTTTAAGTTGCTAATTACCATATCAGTCACATAAGTTTAAATTTTAAATAAAGAAATAATAGTGTGGTTGACATAGGCTTGCCCACCATCACGGATCTTAATTTTGATAACACAAAAATGTCGCCAAACAATCGCAAATTTGTTGCCAAATATCAGAATATGTCGGTCACTGGTTTAAAAGTTATAAGGGTTTATAGGTGGCCGATCCAGTGTCAGTCTCCCCAGCTTGCCCAAATTTGTATCTCGAGAACTAGGGCATCTAGCGAAGATCTGTTGTATCCCAGATTTAGTCGCTAATTAGTCAAAATCTATAGCCAAATCTCAGAGTTTGTCGGTCACCGGTTCCAAAGTTTTAAGGGAACCACAGAAACATAAAAAAAACAGGATAAGTATCAAGGGGGCGTGTGCATCACCGCGCAACATGCGCAAAATTAACACAATCAGGCAAACGGCATTGAGTTATAAACTTGTGAGACTCGCGATACGTGATCGTAAAAATATTTAAAATGCCGTATTGTTCAGTGGTTTGGTGCAAGAACTGAAGCGATAAGAGAAGCCTGGGTCATCACAGAATCTCTTACCATATGTAAGTACAAGTTTAATACTATATTTATCTTTAAAATCAGTAAAAACATCAAATCTTTTATTATCCCTTGCTGCTACTACGTTATTTTTATTTTCAAATATCAAAGCGACTGTAATACTCTTACAGTAAATACATAGCTCTTTAACCACTACCTAATTTTAGCGCTTAGTAACTGAACAAGTAATGTAAAAATAACATAACGATACTTTATCAGTGCGGTGTATTTCATAATAAGGCCGCTGCCAGTAGCGGTAAGTTAATGATGTGCCTGTATAATCCACTAATGTAGACTATCGACCATAATATCGATTAGTTAGATATCCGAAGTGAAATAATGTAAATATTATTATTTATTTTGATTATTTTACAGAGTACCTACTAGAGAAATACGTAAGCAACTGTCGTAAAGCAAGTTGGTTAAATTGTAAGTTAATAGGACTGAGGACAACTTCGGTTTCGGATATCATAAGATACTTATCGTTTTATTTCCTCTGATTTTGATATTTTCACATTCTCCATCTTACGTCTTCAATAGTTTCGAATGCTCTATAATAATGGGCATGATGGCAGAACATATTAACGACTAAAAAAGCCCAATTAGTTATAAAGGTTATTGAGTTTTATGAAAACAATTTTCATTGTTCTATTATTAATATATTATTTTCTGGACATATCGATTTTAATTTATTTTTAAGACCAAAAAAAAGCACAACAAAAAATGAAAAAATTGATAACTTTTCTATTTAGTCAATCACTAGCGTAAATGTAAAATAAATTGCATCATCGCCGTTAATATGTGCGTAATTTGTCCGGTGCATGGAAAATACAAGCTGTTAAAAATAGAAGGTTTATAATTGACTGTGTAGTATGGTCTGATTTATAAATTGCGGATGTGTTAAGTGCGTAACTATTGCTGCATACGGAGTAGTGTCGATGGTGGTGGGGCAAACCGAAGACATGGTGTTTCAGTATTTTTTACTACTCAACATATCTCCTCCTTTCTTATATCTATGGGGTCGACGCCGCATTAAGCGTGCGCCCACAACGTGCAGCCGCCACGTGTGGTCGCGCGTGTGCCGTGTGCCACGGTCCTCGTCACGGAAACCGGATTATTACCTGCGCAGTGTCGCTGGTTTAACTTTACCGGTGTGCATGTAGTCGTGTCTGTAGGTCTTTACCTACGAAAGTATGCCGTTTTTAAAACGGGTTGCTTTGAACTGTTATATCTTTGTATTGACTTGGAATTATAAGTTAAAATAAACTTTTTATTAAAGGTACGTTATTCTTTTTTCAAATTAGGTATTTATTGGTTTCTTTGTGTTTTTTATTTTCTGTATTATCGTAATAGTTATACTTAACCATTATTGTATGAAATCTAAGAAAACTCGCACTATTTTGTAATATGAGTTCTACCGTGGAAACAGTGTCTCAAGCGGTATGCAATATTGATGATGTATACTTTAGTTAATCTTAATACTGCTAATGCATGTCACCGAAAATGGATTTTCAGCTGAAAACGATTTTTTTTTTTCAGTTTAGCAAAAAAATAATTCAGAAAAAAAATCACGATAATTTCATAAGACAAACAATTTCATTTATTTCTTGCTGTATTGATTGATTATTGTATACAATCAATATATTTTGTACTAAGATAATCACCATTAAAAACAACAAAAAACAATCTTTGTCAAAAATTAACATTATTATAGTAAACTACTAACTAAAAACTAACTACTAAATAGATCCCTTGATTGGATTCCTCCTAAAAAATCCTTAACTGAATCCATAATATTATTACCACTAATGAACTATAGTAAGTGCCAAATACCTTACTAATGTCTGTTTAATTATAGCATTAGCGAGAGAGTTAAATTAACCGAAAAAATATTTAGATAGGTTTCACTTGATTCTACTATAATCTATGTATTAGTTTGTTATTAATTATTTTTGATGTTTACTACCCAACACCAAAAGGTGAGCGTTTCAACCGCGCAGCCATGACGATAATTAAAAACAAACTATGCCAAGATTATGCCAAGATTATGTAAAACTATGTCAAAGTTATGGTTAGAAGTTAGTAGGGTTTGGATGTGGCCGCGCCATTGTAACGCGGAGAACCGCGCGGCCATGGAGATCTTTAACACTAAGCGTTGCACAGGCCTGAAATTTAGGTAAATAACTAATTGAATTTGTAAAAAAAAATTGTAAAAATATAGAAAAAATTCCTATGTATATATTTTAGGAGCTGTAAAGCTAAAACCCTATGGCCGCGCCATCGAAACGGTGACAAACATATTATCGCTGATATCTCGCTGTAAAAGCATCGGAGAGATGTTATTAAGGCGCCGGCGAACGACGCTTGCAACTGCAAGTTGACGCGTATCGCGGAATATAGCTATCTGTTTGACAAATAGTGAGCGACAGACGCAGCGCGCAGCTGTGTGTGTGTGAGCGTATTACAATATTGTTAGTAAAATTAGGTACGTTCATTATTTGCTTTATTTTTGCCGAATACTTTGGGGAATCGTTAGTGAATGTACAGACAAGTAATGCGTTTTTTGGAAATTTCATTACACTGCCGATATCTCAACATATTAGGATAACTAGCACACACTAACAAGTCAGAAAATGTTATGGAGCCGAGTGCTTTTTTTATAATTAATAAATCTGTCAATGACTTCTCCCGCTCTTGGGCGTAGCGAGAGGGCGTGTCAGACTTTTACTGACAAGAAAACCCACTCTGTTCCTTTTTTGCCCCCCCCCGGGGCCCCGGGGCCCCTACGGTTTTGCTGACATCTCCTTAAGGCGCACATAGAATACTACGCGAGGTCGACGACTCGATCTCGGTATACCGGACGGCTGCACGGAGGGCTACCCATTGCTCGTCGTCCGCAACACCACGCACAGTACAGTAGTTGGAAATTGCGGTCAAGATCCCGGCGTCTGGGGCGTGAAGAAGACCGTTCCCTCACATGTTTGTCGTGGTGGTCTACACAATGGTGACATCCGGGCGTTTCTACCAATCTGGTGCAGGAACCTTCCGAACTTATCATGCCTGGTGAGGTGTCGTAATGCGGAAAGTGAGGACGCCGTGACAACTTTTGAACTACACCTCAAAGAAGGGATTTACCGCTATAATTATGGCGTGCCTAGCACTGGGTTGCGACAGTCGCTGTAGTCATTTCACTATAAGATCCCGCCAGAACTCTGTCCGCTATACCGCGACTTGTGGTGTCAGCGGAGTTCCGCTCCAGCGTTGCATCTCCATGCGCAAATCATGCATGCATGGAAGGACTGCTTCCTCTAAATACCATGGTGGCAGACCAGCAAAGAGGCTCGCCGCTTCGCAGGAAATCGTGCGGTGCGTGCTCACCATCCGGATGGCCATGAACCTGCGCCATGCGTCCTGGCCAGTTGTCTTGGCCACCGGTCGCTTTTACAGCGACGGCACCCACACCGGCGCTCCGTAAAGGGCTATGGACCGAACGATCGCTGCGTGGAGCCTCCAGCAAGAGATCTGGCCTCCTAGGTTGGGCAGGAGCCGCTTTTGAGCAGCCTTAGTCCGTTCCAGTTTGAGAGCCAACATTTCTTAGTGCACGCCTACTTCATAAAAGGAAACCTTGTGCAAAATATCACGCTCCTAGTCCCAGTAGTTTCGGCTGTGCGTTGATATGTCAGTCAGTTTCTCCTTTTATATATATAGATTTAAATTGTATTTGTCGATAGTACATATTTTATTCACGGGACATTTTAAAAGCTGGGCTGTGTGATCTGAAAGGGCAAACTCTAAGGCTTCCGATACACATCTTTTATTATAATTATGCGCAAAATAATCGATACATGTCCGACTTTCCATTCGAGTAGGTTGATTTATTGCTAGTTATAGATTGAAGTTAAGTAAAAGGCACTCAAACTCGATCGACTTATTATTCATTTTCACCATGTCTATATGTATTGAAAACGCCAGCTATGACAATAATTTTATTGGAATTCTTTGATAATTCACGTAAAACTGTTTCAAATCATTGAGATTGTTTATATCTGGAATTCTATACACACATAAAAATGCAGTGTTATACATGGTGACCTCAATCGCACAACTCTCAAATTTTCCTATTATTGACATATTTGAGATTTTTAATAACTCGTTGCATTCATTATTTCCATTTCACTACAATATAACGAAAATAGGTAACGCCTGACAAAAATATACTAGCAATGATTCTATACGTATCTTTTTTCGGTTACGGTTTAAAGACCTGGTTTTTTTGCTATTAATTTCTGGTATTGGCTTCTAACATATAAGTAGGTTTCATTTCTAGCGAAAAGAAAAAACTAAATCATGCCAATAGTTTGCATTGGCTTTTTGAAATCATGATCGTAAATATATCGAATGCGGTCGATTCGACGCAGCGCGACCGCTTGAAGGATAATAGTAATTAATATTCATTATCTTATCAATATGAGAATTTAAGGACCACATCTTTAAACATAACATGTTATGAATGTTTGCATATATCGGGGCCCTATAGCCCGGGGAGGCCTGTATCATTAATAGAGGTAGCTACGCCCCTGACTACATCAAAAGTAAAGCATTTGAAATGGTAGTACGGGGGTGGTCCCAAAAGTACCCTAGTAGTAATCTATTAATATGGGTAATTAAAAAAAAATACTTCAATCGATAAGATATATTATATAATTATAGATAAGTAAAGATAACGTTACGTTAAATGGTAATTTTTATATAGCCATCCATAGTGAACGCTCTTAGTGAATATGTACATAGAAAAAATCAGTCATCGTTATGTAATACAAAACTTTCCTCTGAAAGGTTTTAGTCCAACTGATATCAAACCCGAATTGGATTCTACTCTGGGGTCTTCTTTTTCATTTACAACAGTGAAATATTAGGTAGCTGTGTTCAACCGAGGTTGAACGAAACTGCCAAGACGAACACTGCAGTGGTCGACCAAGTGAGGTCACTATGCCAGAAAATGTCATAAAAATCCACAAAATGGAGTACCATTTTGTGGATTTTCATGACATTTTCCAGTAGGATACCCATCAAATGAAACTATACGAGATAGTAGACATGGTAGATATTTCAAAAAGTTCTTTAAATTGCATATTGACCGAAAATTTGGACGATACGAAAGCTGCCCGCAAGATTGGTGCCGCGCTTGCACACAAACAGCGTCGTCAAGATGTCTCCATCAAGTGTTTAGCAATGTTTCGTGGTAATGAAACCGGATTTTTGCGTCCATTCATAACCTTTGACGAAAAATGGGTCCACCTGAGACGAAGGGCAATTAAATCAGTGGATTTTAGGGGAAAACCGACTCCTAAAAAAGTGAAGACAATCTGGGGGCTCGGCAGTGCCCCCGCAAAGGTGTGCAAAAAAGCGGTACGGCCGTAAGTACCATCCTTTTCTCGAAACACTTCAGGCTATTTTTGACCTCCTATAACTTCGTTGTGTTTCAAACTAGGAGCCTAAATTTCGCTGTACATTTCTAATTTCATTCAATTTGAACCAGTAGTACAAGAATTATAACTGGTCAAAGTTTCTTAATTTTTTCTCTCACTGACTGACAGACCAACAAAACTACACTTCTAGCAGACATAGAAGCTTCGAATACAATTAGTGTTCAATGTATCAATCAATAAAAACTAAAATATTATGCAATTTCGGCACAGTTTTCTAGATACACCAACAGTATACATAACTTTTTAATCCCATATAAAATATAAAGGATTACAAAGTTACATTTGTAGGAAATAAATCAGTATAATACCTGTATATTCATAATATAAAGGAATCAACAAAAAGAAATGAGATGCAATCAAAAACATAACTGGTAAAAAAAAACCAAGTCTCGCCACTCAGTTCTTCTACCATAAAAATTTGTAAGATCCGTGTAATACAAAGTCAGTTAATTTATTCAATCAATACTTATGGGACCTTCTGCAACCTCTTAGTGACCATATCAATATTACAAATATTTTGTGGTTTAAATAAATAGATTGACTTGGCAATTGCATGAAAACAAAACGTATCTCGCAAGTAATACAAATCATATTAAATTAGATTGTTTAGTCCGATTACCAAGTCAAGTACACCAAACGACAATGACCTTAAACTTAAGGTCAGATGTATAAAATGTGTGGAAACGTCTGGAACACCTAATGTTTATGACTTTGATCTCTAAGTCAAATAAAAAGTGAGGAAACACCAGGGATCACTCAAGGACATTGACAAAGGCCAGGGTCAAGGCCAATATGCTGTCAATTCTGAGTAAGAACTGGGTAAGCGAGAAAATTCTATTAGTGAATTTGTCAGGTTCTGTCATTTCACCCTCCTAAAACCTCTATATGTGAGAAATATAAAACTATATAAGTGACACAAATTTTTCACGAGTGTACCTCTCTCAGTGAGATTGCTACTTGCCTATACCTCTATAAGCGATAGTTAAACCTATTTAACATTTGCTATTTAAAAATAAATTTAAAAAGTAACAAATGTTAAATAGGTTTAACTATCGCACATTTATTATATATGACTCATTCTTAAATTTCGAGGAACTCTTCATCATCTTCCTGCCCTTGTCCCATCTTATTTGGGGTCGGCACAACACGTTTTTTTCGTCCATTCTATCCTGTCAACCGTCATACTATCACTAACTTCCTTTTTTCGAGGACCTCTTATTCTATTTAAATTACCAAATGTGCATCTGCTATTGTTTTCTTATAGTTTTAGGAACTTACATTGTATTTTAACGACCAAATGTGCGCACCGACTTATTTTTCAGGTTTACTCCAGAGAACATGACATCACATTTTGGATAGAGAAGTGGAAAAAAAAAATAAAGGCTATTTACTTACGGATACTTCACAAGTTTTTTGAATATGCGGCGGTTAATCAAACTTTATTCGATAAAATTTATGAACTTGAAAAACATGCACAAAATGTAAAAACAGAATAACAAAAAAAAAAATAACAGATTTTTTTAAGTAAATGTAAAAAGATTATATAGATTCAATAACGCGTTCAGGGCGGTGTTGGGGCTGCCCCGCTTCTGTAGGACCTCGGGCATATTTGCGGAAGCGTGCACTGACTATTTTCACACCACCTTACGCAAGCGGTGCGCGTCCTTGGTACGCAGACTGCGGGGCAGCTCCGATACAGTTCTGGCGATGATTGCTAGCAGATTCGATTGCCCTTATATCGGACATTACTGTAGCAGACATGTTGATAGCTATGTCCTATAGTGTAATATGTATTTCCTTATTGTGCTGTATTTGTTTTATTAGTTAAATAAAATAAATGCTTTTTATTTTATTTATTTAATATTTATGTTCAGCTTTTTTTCAATAAATAATACCCATACATACACGTATGTCCTTTCTAATAACGCACATAATAGCCGTATTTTTATAGACTTCTTTAAGTTAAATAGACCCCTCCTGTAACTCTGTATGCTAGAAACTCGGGTTTGTGAGAAACCTCTTTAACCTTTTGAGTAGCGTAATTAGAGACACAATAGAAAGACCATGACCTAGCGAACGCCGGCGTTCGCGAGAAGAGATCGCGGTCCTTTGAGCTCACACTTATTAGGTTTGACTGTATATATACAAATATAAGAAAATGCCAAGGAATACTTGAGGTCAATGACCTTGCCTTCAAGGTCATAGAAGTCAATTTATATTAATATAGTTTATTAATAATAATCAATTACATTTTATATGTCTGTTAGAACGGTGATCCCCAAACTAGACGTTAGTCTGTATGTTGGGGATCAGAGTTGTATATATTCTTTATATCCAAGGTCGTGCATGATTATTAACAAAATCAAACTAAAAGTGAATTTAAAGAATTAAAATAAAATAATAATAATCATAATCACGGACGGACGCTTTTACCGGGCCTTACATGGGCCCGATGTAGACCGATGTGTTAGCGTCCGTATCTTGGCTGCGTTTCGGTGACCTCTTCGGGGAAACCGAAGGTTTTGTCTTTGCGATTATGGACGAAGTTATGATGACGAACAACTACCGGAAATACATTGTGAAGGACGGTACGGTTGACATCTGTCGGGCATGCCACCGACCCGGGGAATCAATCCGACACATTATTTCTGGGTGTTCTCATCTAGCTAACGGAGAATATTTGCATAGACACAACCTCGTAGCCAGGATTATCCATCAGCAACTTGCTCTTAAATACAATCTTGTGGAATCAGAAGTACCGTACTATAGGTATGTGCCCGACCCAGTTCTCGACAATGGCAATATTACGTTATATTGGGATCGATCTATCATCACTGACAGGACTATTGTTGCCAATAAACCTGATATAGTGGTGGTAGATCGACTAAAGCGTCACACAATGATTGTTGATATAGCGGTCCCTCATGACGAGAACCTCGTGAAAGCTGAGAAAGATAAGCAAACTAAGTATCTTGACTTAGCTCGCGAGGTTGTCGACATGTGGGAAGTGGATAGAGCAATCATTGTGCCGATAGTCGTGACGGCCAATGGCTTAATTGCCAAGAGCCTCGACCAACATCTGAAGAGGCTCACGTTAGGCGGCTAGATCAAGTGCTTGATTCAGAAAGTGGTACTCCTGGACACGGCTCGTATAGTTAGGAGGTTCCTCTCTCTGGAGCCCTGACCGCCGGTAGCTTGGACTCTATTCCCGATACCGGTGGGCTACTATTTTTTATATTTTTAAATGTTTTAAAGAAACCAATAAATAGCTAATTTCGAAAAAAGAATAACGTACCTTTAATATAAAGTTTATTTGAACTTATAATTTCAATTCAATCCAAAGAATTGTCACTTCAAAGTATTCCGTTTTAAAAAAACAGCAATTTTATATGTAAAGACCTATAATTTATACTGCCGTCGTAACAGAGAACACAGTAACTTTGAAAAATTCGTTTTGAAAAAATCGCGGTTAAAGTTTTTTGTAAACTATGTTCAATTGTGAAAAATATATGAAAGTTAGCAACTTAACTAGAATATAGTGTTAAAAAATAACTTGCGCCATCAAATGTGAATTTTTATTTTTTATATATCTTTATATATTTTGTGTTAAATACTTAACTGTGTTTTTGTTGGTACAAAAAAATAAGTCAAAATTGTTGTACTAGGCTAAATGACAGTAACTGACATAGTTACTGTGTACTAACTAAGATTTACGAAATACTGTGATAAAGCTGTGTAAAGACGCAGCTAAATTCTTTACTTCATCACAGTAACTGTTGTTTTGCTGTGTTTTAATCGTAATTTACTTAAAGAAATTTAGTTAAGCGTAAATCGCTTATAACACAGTATCTTAGTTACTGTATTGTTGTCAGGTGACAAATAATAATCTTGAAATTTTAAGCTAATTTATAACACAGTATTTGAAAAAAATCATCATCATCATCATCATTTCAGCATTTTTTTGAAAAAAAAGCTGTTTTTAAACTAGCAAGAGCGTGTTACTGGATTTTTATCTAAAGTGTATTTCTTCTGGTATTAATTATTTGTTACCAATAACACAGTAAACTCTTACTTACTGTTTTCAAGTTATTTAATACCTACATGCTGTGTTTTTTTCTATTATTTGGTGTGAGTTAGTAAAAGTTACTGTATTTTTAGTAACCGTATCTCTGGAACCAGAAACGTTAAAAATAAATCAAAAATTTTGGCGGATAGAGTTCAGTCTCGTTGTTACGATAATAAGAAAAAAGTGAGAACACAGTAAGTTAAGATACTGTGTTTTCTAATACGACGGCAGTATAGCTCTGCCTTTAAAATAAAATACCTTGTCAGGGATCTTACCTATAACTTACTTGATACTGTTAAAATGATTGTTACCTGGGGCGTAAAATCTGTGACAGCTTTCTTTATTTTCAATTCAATAACGTCATCAGGGTCAGTCAGTAGGATGCGTGATTTCGGATCGGTGTCGGATTTTGACATCTTCTTAGTCGGATCACGAAGACTCCGCAGTCGATCGCTGCCGTCGTCTGAAACGAGAATGAGTGTGAATACCACAACATGGCGTCATTCACACCCTGGGGCATAAGGGCTACTCACCGGCGAGTAGCGGGCGTGGCGCTGGGAAGGCGCGGCCGTAGCGGTGCGAGAACGTGCGCACCAGCTGCGACGCCACCTGCAGGTGCTGCAACTGGTCCGCCCCCACCGGCACGTGCGTGCCGCCGTACACCAGCACGTCCGCCGCCTGCGGACACACGATGGTCAGACACACGTCCCGTTCACACGTGTCTCGGACCAGACCTCGACTCAGTGTGCCTTCAGACCTGCAGCACGGGGTACAGCAGCAGGCCCAGCGGCACCTCCTTCATGTTGGCCGCCTTCTCCTTATACTGCGGCAAGTGCGCAAGACGTGCGTGTGTGGCCAGGCACGTGAGCAGCCAACACAGCTCAGCATGACGCGCTACGCTGGATTGTGTGAACAGCACACTACGCTCGGGGTCCACACCAGCTGCCAGCAGGCACGCTGTCAGTTCCAACACATTTTGCTGCAGCTGCTGTGGATCCTGCCACAAATCAAACAGTACATTATTTAACTATAGCTTTTGCCCAGTGCCCAGATTTTATTACAAGAGACTGTACCACCTGGACAAGAAGTACCCTTTACCCACATTTCCAATCAATCCAAATCAGGCATGTAAACATAACATAAATTGAGTCTTCAACATCATCCATTTCTTGCCCTCACCCCACTTTATTTGAAAGAACACAGGAGGATGTTTAGTCAGTATAAGTCTGACACTGCCTCTTACTCCACCTAGAGCTCAGGATTTATTTATTTGAATATATCACACCTCAAAAAAAACCATGTTACTTGGGGTAAGTATTGTGTGGTGATGATAATTGGAGTAAGGTAAGTGACTGAGTGGTTTCCAAGTACTTGCAGAAGGAATGATGGATCATCCAATAGCAGGAAGAGAACATTGTTTCCTTTGTAGGTAGAATCTGGATGACACAAGTTCATAATCATAGGCAATTGGCACAAGAGGTTTAATTTTTTTTTATCTTGTATTTAGAGGCTTCAGCGCAGTCTGCGTGACTATGTCAGCCTCATAGGCATCTTGCAAACTGCAATAGCAGATTGCAAGCCACCCATTACTCTACTCTATCCCCTACTCACATCTTCAAATATAGTTCCTCACTCTACTCATATTCTTTGCCCCTCTCTATTCTTTCTCTCTTTCATACATCAGTTTAGGAACTTGTAAATACTCTGTGCTTCTTCAGACATTGGCGGGCTCAGAATCATATTGATTCCACTATTGTGGAGATCAATATTTGGTAGCAGGCTCCTCCTCAATTCGCGATACTGGTCACATTCCATCATAACATAAATGATATCTTCGGGCACCTGACATGTATCACACAATGGCGATGATTTAACCCCCACTAAATGATAAAATTTGTTCAGTGGAACATGCCCAGTCCACAGCCTAAGAGCGGCAACCAATGTGTCCCTGGAGAGGCTAGCACATTCAAACCAAGGCACTGACCCTGGTGTGCCCTGCATGGTATAGTACCAAGCACCCTTAGTTTGTGAGTACTCTCTAATCAACTCCTTCCATTTCTCTCTACACACTCTTCTAGCCTCTGGGATAATCTCCCAACTGTAGGGCTGATTTAGTACATCCACGCCAGCATCCACTGCATTCCCCACCAGCTGATCTACAATCTCATTCTCAAGCAAGCCAACATGGGAGGGTATCCACTGAAACTCGACACAAACATTTTCTTGCTGCAATCTGTGAACTAGACCCAAGGCTTAATAGGCTATTGGAATACCTTGGGTACCTGAGATGCACCAAGCCAAGTGCTGTAGAGCACTTCTGGAATCTGATAATATAACTATCTTTTGTTTCCCTACACTACTAGCATAAGATAATGCCTCTGTGATCGCCGTAAGCTCGGCTCTCATCACAGATACATCCTCATGCAACCGAGTTGCATTTCGACGGCTTATAGTGAACACCTCGTAACTGTGAAATACGTAACTTTTCAGGGGGCACAAAAAACCAAACTAGAACTTTATTATCATATAATTATAATGGGCTTTTAGGAATTTTATTAAAATATTTAAAAATATTAATTTATTTCAAATGCTTGTTTCTCTTGTTTTTCTTTTACAAGTTTTGATGTGCCATTGCGAAGTTATCACACCAAACTGACTCGAGCAAAGTATGCATTCAACATTGCAGATGGCGCTACGAGTATCAAATACAAATTTCGCTTGATACAAGATTATGCATTACGAGCTTTTCTTTTCAGAAATATAATAAAAAAAAATTACCTAAAATTGCATACCCAAGGTTTTCACTCTAAGCCATCTATATGTACATTCCTTTGTGGGTCTAGGAATGCTGCACCTCTCCCCTTGTGCCCCTTGATCCATCTATGAATAATTTATAATATTCTTGGTATTTGTCATGAGTTTCAGCCAACACCCTGTAATGTAGCTCCATAACATTATGCCTTCGTTTAGGTCTATCCATACTGTCATATGTATTATGAATTTAGGATCTGACATTAATATCTGAACTTCATGTGTCTAACTTAAACATCTCCAATTGAGAGGCTTAATTTCTCAACAGTTGGAGAAGTCCAGCTCTGGATGATGATGGTGATGAAGTGTGGAAAAGGAAGATATTACTTTAGCATTAATGATATTGGTATGGCCAGACATTACACTGGTAATACAAATTTGCTTACATTCTTAGGTTAAGAAAAAAACAAAATGTTGCAATTTATTTGACATTGAATGAATATGGAGCATAATTCAGCCTAACCTAATCTTAACTTGTTAGAACTCTACTTCTTCTACAACTTTTAGATGTTGTTAAAAATAGAAGCAAAAAAACACAATTTTAATTTGGTATATTAAAATAAATAATTATCAAATTTCTTATCTTCCATGCATTGACACATGTCACCTAGCAAAAGTCCACTTTACATATTACAAAGAATGAAAACCTGGTGTGTAGTGAGAGAGTGCAGATCGGCTATGAATATCATGAGGTCTTCGCCCTGCTCCTGCAAGCGCACACAGCGCCGCACCGCGCCAAAGTAGTTCCCGATATGCAGCGCGCCGGTAGGTTGCAGCCCCGACACCACGCGCCGCGGCCACTCCGCGCCACTACCACCGACAGACCCAGACTCCTTCTTGGCTTCATCACTCCCTGTCTAATGTCATAACTGTTCTTATATCTTCTTTCTCCACCACGTCTCCGTTTGTTATTAATCAACATACCTTTGTCGAATATTTACTACTGTTTAAATTACTTTTCATAAACTGGGTACAATTAATAAATGTTCTAAGAAAATTCGGTGATATAATGTTGCGCATTCTTATATGTTTAAGTTCGACTTTAATGAAGCATCACAAGGGATCTGAATCGCTTTCAGGCAAAGGAATGATGCAAATATCAAAAAATCTGTTTGATTTTTTATTGAGAAAATAAGCTTAGTCTGGCTACAGTGGCTACCATTTCTACCATGCCAGAGGAGATATCAAGATTCACAGTGGTTATGTACAATCAATCAGTCACATAATGATTTGACATTGACAGGTGAAAACGTCAAACTTCAGAAATATGTTGCCATCTTTTTGATAAATGTGATGATAAAGCCTTAGCATTACATACTCTTTGGTGATGTTTCTAAATTCGAGTTTTTAATACCGGAACTTTTTATAATATAACCTTTATGGAAAATAGCTACGATAGTACTTTTTTAAAAGTAGAGTTTATTACGAATAGAATATTACAATAATTACAAATGTTTAAAAATATTACCATATTTTTCATTCGGCTGATTTATTGAATCCAATCGAGTAAGTATGGGCACAGATAAAGAAGCACGTAGGGAAATTTTAAAATAAATCAAGTCCAATGTTTAAATTTATTAGAAGAAAGAATTCACAAAGTATCCCCACGTCGATGAAATGACTGCAACCCACATGCTATTAAGGTTCGGCGCAAACGGGCCAACGGCAGCCACTTAACAGACTTTTTCATACATTTTGTAATACAAAATATTAGTTTCCGACTTAATGTTCAAATTCCGGCTGAATGTTCCGGCAATAAAAATTAGTTTTGGTTTCGGCAGCAAACCTGCTGAAACTACGACCGAAACCGAAACTGCATTCGGGAGTTCTCGCGCTTATCGGTCATGTTACTTATTGGTTACTTATTTTATGCGATAGCCATATCCCCAACATACTCCTTTTACAACATAATCTTACGTTGCATATGGCTAATTTGTCTTCTCCACATTTTCTCAACGACCAGCTCTGACAACCGTACGTCAAATACATATCACGTACGTACGTCATATATTGCTATTTCGAAAAGCTTTCTCTTGGCTTTTATGCTGACAGATTTTTTTTTCATATCTTTTAAGCCCCAGTATTTTTCCATGCAATAGCGATTCTTCTATTTATCTCTTTATTATTTTTGTTTTCAAAGGAATTCAGTTGGCCCAAATAGATGTATTCTTTTACGAATTCTACGTTTTGTTCCTCGATAGATAAAATACCGATTTCTTCACTGTTCGTCAATATTTTATTTTTTGTGATGTTTATTATCAGGCCTACTTTCTTACTCGCTTCTGTCAAGCGGTTTAACATGGTTTTTAAGTCTGTAATATTTTCTGCGAATATGACTATGTCATCTGCGAAACGAAGCAATGTTTTTTCAGTTTCATCACATGACCAAGTTCAACAAGTAGGATAATTTTTATTAGAAGGTGGAGCCGCTGGTAGAAGCCAGTCTAACATAGTTTCAAAATATCAAGATCGAGTAGAATCATACTATAATGACGTAAAAATGTTTGTCAACATAACAAAAACAATATTTATATTCAACAGAACCCTCAAATCTTACGACTATTCTCTTTCTGCACAGACTCCTCTGTGCGATAAAAGAATGGTCGTAGCGTAAAGTAAAACTAAAATTAAAGTTTTTATATTGTTACTCAAAGAGATTTAAAGAGATACAATAGATGAATAGAGCGGATATCAGAAGAAATTGTAGAGTGCGCTCGAGTGGCTCGTCGCTGGGGGCGTGCGTAATGTTGCCAACCTAACAAATCTATTTTCCTTAATTTAATTAAAAACGCTCTTTCATAACAGTGTAATTTAAAGAATTTATTAGCTACTAGCGACCCGCCCCAGCTTCGCACGGGTGCAATGCTTATCATGTCATAGCATAAAAAAACATTTTACAAAAAAACAAAATACAACCGACATCAATACAAAAAAGTACTGAAAAGTGCAAAATAACTTTAATTTCGGAAGTCGGTGTTTCTATAATAGTTTTGTCTCTTCGTTATTTAACACCGAATTTCGAAATTGAAGTTATTTTGCAGTTTTCAGTGTTTTTTTTTTACATTGAAGTCGGTTGCATTTTTTTTTGTAAAATTTTTATTTTATACTTTTTAGTTATGATACCACCACTAAAAAGTACCCCTCAGCCAAACTTAAATACCTTATAGTCAGAGTGCGCCTGATGAAAATTCTAATAATCCCAAAAACGGTTAAATTACATTAATTTATTATAGAGTTCAAGTACGCAAACTTCAGGCTTCATCATCAGATCAGTTCGGTTTATTCCCCCTCTTCTTTCAGTTTGTCATCGACTACACGTATAAGCAAAGCAATTTAATTGTTACGACAGTTCTGCTGTGATCCTATGAGGAGTTCTGTTCCATATCTTCGAAGACTGACCAAGAAATTGGTGAAAATACATTTAAAAAAAATACATTCAACCGAACATTAGAACCTCATCCTTTTCCTGAAACATGTTTTCTTTTGAGGTTACTCTTGAAAGAGCGACATATTATAATGCCATGTGTAAAATATTCAATGCTCAAATCTAAGACGTATGTTCAAAGTTTGACCCTGCGATTTAAGTATTAATGGTTATTGCAAAATATATCTTTAGCGGAAATTGTAGGCGTTTATATAGGAATGGTAAATCCGATGATATTAGAAGAATTTAGGGGAATCAATACATCTTCTCTAGTACCAAATCCAGTGTGTATTGTGCACTTTATCATGAAAGTTTTTAGTGAGTTTACCGGCAAACTTGTGCTTCAGGTTTCTTAATAAAATAACAGAACTACCTACTTTCAATACCATTTTATGAGGAGGGAGTCCAGACTGGATCAAAAAAATTCCGTAGGAAAAAAAATTTTACAAAAAAAATGGTCGACTTCACTACAAAAAAAAAACTAAAAATGATCAAAATAACTTTAATTTCGGAAGTAGGTGTTTCAGGTATTTTTTGCTTGTTATTTAACACCAACTTCCGAAATTAAAGTTATTTTGATCCAAAGACATTAAATATTATATACTACCAATAGACAGGACATAGCGAAAAAAATCGTAATCCAATACTTATTACCTAGTGGTCATAAGTCGCTCAGTCTAGTATGACACCCTTACACGTCAAGTCGTGTTTGTATCCACTCTACACACTAAAAGAAAATCATTTTCTAAGAAAATATTCCGAACTGCGCATTACGCTATTGCAAATCTTGTTATGGTTAAATGACTGGACCTAACTTCGGTTTATTTTCGTAAATATTTTACGAAGATATTTACGAAATAGAAATTAGAATTCAATAATTTTTATAAATAGTTCCAGAACATTTGCTGATTCTTTGATAACTCCATCGATTGCTGAAAAGCTTGACTTTACCTTTATCACACACTGAGGCTCTACCACGAGCTCATAACGTGATCCATTTTATGACCTAAACCGAACTGTTAAAGGGATGGAGCTAAATAGGATGTACTACTCTGTCATGAAAGTACCGGGAAAAGATCAATAATACACAAAATGTCTGTTATTCATCCAAATTTATTTTATCACCTTCAAAGTATGCTCCTTTAGAAACGATACACTTGCGCCAACGAATAATCCATTCATCAAAACATTTTTTAAACGCTGCTTCCGGAATTGAGTTCAGTTCTCGCCGCGAATTCTCCTTTATGTCTTCTATCGATTGAAAACGGGTGCCACGAAGTGGTAATTTGAGTTTAGGAAAAAGAAAAAAGTCAGCAGGAGCCATATCTGGTGAATATGGTGGTTGCTGGATGGTATTTGTTGAGTGTTTGGTCAAAAATTCGTTCACAATGATAGCCTTGTGCGAAGGCGCATTGTCGTGGTGCAAAATCCAAGAATTTTCTTTCCACAAATCTGGCCTTTTTCGTCAAATTCGCTCTCTTAAACGCCGCATAACGCTCAAATAATATTCTTTATTTACCGTTAGACCTTCCGGTAAGAATTCAGAGTGCACAACACCGCGATAGTCAAAGAAAACAGTCAACATGACTTTGACTTTTGATCGACTTTGGCGTAGTTTTTTCGGTTTCGGTTCAGTTGGAAGGCGCCACTCCGAAGCTTGTTGACTAGTTTGCATGTCAAACTCGTAAACCCACGTCTCGTCACCAGTAACAATGCGTTTCATGAATGTTGGGTCCGAACTGACTCGTTCTAGCATGTCCTCAGCGACTTTCATGCGATTGAGTTTTTGGAGAAAATTCAGATCTTTTGGGACTAGCCGACCAGCAACATGTTTCATACCCAAATGATTAGTTAAAATGGTACGGATCGACTCGTGAGATACAGAAAGTTCGGCGGCTATCTCTCTCAGAGTTGAATGGGGATTTTCAGTCACTATTTTCTTCACTTTTGCGATGTTAACTTCAGTTGCAGACGTTGACGGCCTACCAGAGCGAGGCAAATCTTCCATCACATCTCGACCGCTTTTGAACGCTTTGAACCACTCATAAGCACGAGTTTTTGATAAAGTCGATTCACCGTAAGCCTTCTGTAACATTTTCAGTGACTCCGAACACGAAATTCCATTGGCGATGCAAAATTTAAGACAAACTCTTTGTTCGATATTTTTGTCCATTATGAAATTCGCAATACACACTATATATGATATTACTAAAACCAGCACTGTATTTAATATAAATAACAGATGCAACTCAAACTCCGCGCCAAAATGGAAAACAGTTGTGCCAATCTAACAACTACAAAAAAACAAAAATTTGAATTTGGAACCATAAACAAATCATCCATTCCCGATACTTTTTTGACTGAATGTATAGCTCCATCACTCTTTTTCGCTCGTACAACTGACATTGTAACATATCATGGTAAGGCCACCTACCGAGCGATGGTTAAATAATCATAAATTTTGACAAATTTAATTCGCGTGTTTGCTATTCAAAGCCAGATGGCGTCACTGAGGCATAGGATGATAGTTTTTCTAAGACTTTTTTTCTGATAGCCGCTCTATTGTATCTCTTTAAATCTCTTTGTTTTGATCGTTTTAGTGTTTTTTTTTTTTTTTTGGTGAAAGTTTTTATTTCTCACTTTTTAGTTGTAATGCACTTATAGACAGAGTGCCTATTTCTCATGACAATCCGAATCAACCCAAACACTGCTAGGATACATCATTTTATTATGAAGTCCCCATCCACCTCCCGGCTCCATCATCAAGTCAGTTCGATAGTACCTTATAGCCAAAGTGCACTCATGACAATTCTAATAAACCCAAACACGGCTAGGATACATTGATCAATTACGGAATTCCTGTGCCTACTTTCCGGCTCCATCATCAGTTCAGTTCGATAATACCTTATAACCAAAGTGCATCTTGTAGCGACATTTATGGCATCGCATAAGAACTAATACTGCATCGCGCAATTAAAGTGATCCGCGCGATTAGAACATAAATGTAGAACAGCCCGAAATCATCTATCGGGTAGTTGCTCACCAGACATAACACCCGTCTGGTCGGATGATCCTCCCTTTTCAACGGAGGTTTGCGCGACTTTACTCTTTGTTTCGCCTACCTCCAAATAACACACAATTCTAAGAAGCCCAAACATGGCTAGGTCACATTGATTAATTATAGAGTTCCTGTGCCTATCTTCCGGCTCCATCATCATCATCAGATCACTTCGATGATACCATTTTCAACATAACTATTCAGAACCATTTATTTATCTGTATTGTCATAGTTATTTAACTATCTTCATTGTGATATCTATGTGAGGTAGAAGTTCCGTTGGCCATTTCTGGTCTTCTTCATCAACTCCACTTCATCAAATGTTACTTTTTGACTGTAAATGCTTAAGTTCTCGATGAAAATACCAAAATCACTACATAGTTGCCTAGAATATTTGAGGAGTTCCTCGATTCCTCATGGAACTCACCTCATCAGAACTGGATTATGAAAAAATTGGGACCAATCTGGAAGTAACCGAGTAGTATGTTTGCGCCGGCGTATCAATCTTTGAAAGAATCAAGTTATTTACCGCAACCGCTATGTCCCTGCATTTTAATCTCGAATATGTTCATCTAAATTGCACGCTGTAAAGAGCCATATTGATTTATATTAAATGCACAATGTATTTAAGGTACTTAATTGGATAAAGATTAATGCTGTATTGCTTAAAATCCTTTCGTAAATAAGCCATTAATTCTCGTAAAAAGTAAAATATTAAAAATGGTTATTGTGGGTTACACCTAAAAGATAGAAATATACCATCGCGGACTTTTTTGTAGACCTTTTTAAGGTGTACAATACTGTAGTACATTATTTTGATCTATCTTTTAAAGTTCAGTCAGCGTTTGCAATGTAAGCGCAAAAAATGTGTTTATTTACGACATCACATTAGAAACCTCTAAAATCATCAGTGTTCCTCTACTATATTATGCATGTATTATACATATAAACCTTCCTCGTGAATCATTCTATCTATTAAAAAAACCGCATCAAAATTTGTTGCGTAGTTTTAAAGATCTAAGCATACATAGGGACAGACAGACACGAAAAGCGACTTTGTTTTATAATAATAATAATAATAATAATATATTTATTTGCTAAAAAACATGGTATAAAAGGTACAAATATGAGCAAACATGTTTCGCTAAATATTAGCATGCAAATTTTGTAAGTAAGTATCTACATTCATTTTTTTTCAATTCAAGTAATCCTTTACACAATAAAAATTATTAATCAATAACCATTGATACAATTTTTTTTTAAATAATCTAATGCTTAGAGTTTTTATATCACTAGGTAATTTATTATATAAGCGCACGCACATTGTAATGCAGCTTTTATTATATTTGGTCAACCTAGGAATATTGCTTAGAACGAGCCTGTTGGGGTCTCGTCGGTTACGAACATTAATGTCGTCTGCCTTAACAAATAAATTCAGATTTTTCCTGACAAACATACATGTTTCGTAGATGTAAAGAGAAGGTAGCGGTAGTAAATTAAGTTTTTTAAATACAGGTCTACATGATTCATCTGGTTGCAGGCCGTAAATTGCCCTAATGCACTTTTTTTGCGCAACGAATGCTCTGTTGTGATCAGTACTGTTACCCCACATTATAAGACCATATCGTAACAAAGATTCAACATAAGCGTGATATGATATTATCGCCGTTTTTGTGTTAGTTATATTTCTAACCTGTTTGAGGGCATACACGAATTTATTTATTTTTTTAGACACAGTATCTACATGGGTTTTCCAATTAATATCTTGGTCTATAGTTACACCTAGAAATTTTGTTTGTATCACTTCTTCAATTTTGGGTATGTTAAGTTTTATGTTATGTTTAGGATTATTTGATTTATTAAATTGTATGTATACGGACTTATTTAAATTTATTGACAAATTATTTATGTTTAACCATTCTATTAGTTTTTCGATTGTGTTATTTATTTCAGATTCATGATCATTTACTGTGTTATTTTTTCTATCGGAAGTAACAATAATGGATATATCATCTGCAAATAATATACATTTATGATATGTAATATTAGTAACAGAGTTTATATATAGTAGAAATAGAATTGGCCCCAGGACGCTTCCTTGGGGGACGCCATATTTGTTGCATTTATATTCGGATGAGTATGATGTCATGTCGTTATTTTCATTTATTTTGGTAATGGTTACACGCTGTTGTCTATTATTCAGGTATGATGATATCCATTGAAGAGCAGGCCCTCTTATACCAATTTTTTCTAACTTCTGCAGCAGTAGATTATGAGACACAAGGTCAAAGGCTTTAGACAGGTCAAATAACAAGCCTGTAGTAAAATAATTTTTGTTAAGGTTTGTTAAAACAGTATCCATAAGAGAGAAGACAGCTAAGGGAGTGGATTGAGTGAGCGATGCTATTTCTACAGGATTTGATATCTCTGTGTTGCCTATATTAATTTTATCTATATTATCTTTGAAGTTATCATTATTAATTTCATCTTTTATTACTCTCCAGGTAGCTTTGCGCTTGTTTTCATTATTATTTATGTATTTAACATTTGCGTTCTTTTTTGAGGTGTACATTTTTGCAAAAGCTTTGAGTACGATATGTAGTTTTGTTTAGTAGCCGCATTTTTATGTGTATAGTAATGAAAACGTAGTTTACGCTTTGTTTTGCAACTTTCTTTCAGTCCTTTGCTAATCCAGTTTTGCTTCTTTTTATTTCCAATAATTATTTTTACCTTTATTTTCGGGAAGCAAAGATTATAGAATAGGCATATCAGTTCATGAAAAGACGTAAATGCTCTGTTTATATCAGTTTCGTAAGCGTATATTTCTGACCATGACAGACTGCAGAGACATTGCTTAAACTTTCTAATATTATCTAAGTTATAGTCTCTTTTATATATGAAATATGTTGAGTTACTTGCTGTTTTAAGTTTTATAGGAAAACTCAACATTTGTGCTGTATCGTGATCGGAAAGATGAAGCGGAAGTACTGAAGCAGTCGCATTTGGAATGTTGCTTAATATATGATCTATACAGGATGATTTACGTGTAGGTACATTGATGTGAATCTTCATATTATAATTGAAAGATAGGTCTTGAAATTCATTTGTAACGTTGCCTTTTTTTAAAGTATTGATATTAAAATCACCTGCTAAGACTATTTGTGTGTTAGATTTAAATTTCTTCTGTAAATTATGTAAAAGACTATTGAGTTTATTTAAAAATTGAATCGGGTCTGATGTAGGAGTGCGATAGAGACAAATAATAATTAATTTACTAGACAGTAGTTCTATACCACAGACTTCAAATGAATTCTGTGTGGCAAATGTATTTATAAATGTTAATTCTTTGTAAACTAAACCTTTTCTTACTAAGATGCAGGTTCCACCTCTTTGTTTATCTCGACAGAAACTGGAAGCTAACTCGTAATCAAAGATTTTTACATGGCTTTCATATCCTTTTTTAACAAATGTTTCTGAAAGACATATTACATCTGGACTATATGTTGATTCTCGTAACTCCTGTATAGTTAATTCCAATAGTTCGCGTTTTGACAAAATGCTAGCAATGTTTTGGTGAAGTATTTTAAAATTACAGGGGATAATATTTACATTAGGCTCGAAAAAACTTATTTTTTTTATTATCATCACGGAAATAATAAGGTATTGTCCCTTTCTTAACTTTTCTTACGTTTTCAATTAAGTTTTCCGATGGTTGAGTACATGCAGAACCAGTGTAATTAAAAATATTTGAAACAGTATCTTGGTCAGATCTATTTATGGCCTGATTTAATTTATTTTGTTTTGGTTTATTACTCGCTATTCGGTTCCTAACTTTACTCGGGTATAAGGTTTTATTTTCGTAGTCACTACAATCAATAACATAGTTTATTAATTTGCAAACTTCAGACAATTTGTAGTATTTGTAGTTTATAAATGAACTTTTATACATTGTACATACATTTTTGATACAGTTGTTTAGTTTATTAACACTTAAATAAGGATTTTTCGAGACTTGTAGTACAATAATCTTATTATTATAAAATGTATCTAAGATTTTTCGCAGTTGTGTTATAACAACGTTTAAATTGTGATCATTTTCTCCTAAACATATTACGAGTTTATCATTAGGACTTAAGTTTATATCCCAGCAGCTTTTACAAATATCTCTGCCATTTAAATATTATTTTCACATAAAATAGTGCTTACAACATAAAAACAATCTAATCTCACTATAGTTTGTTTTTGGACGAAAAATTATAGTCAGGTAGGTACAACTGCTATAGAAATTTGGCCGATGTTCTTTAATTTATTTACGGATCAGAATCCAGACCTTCAATTTTGCCCATCTCTGCGTTCTTCAATTTTGGCCAATTTCTTGCGATTTTACAATATGACGTGACATCTCAACATGGCAATCGATCCTATTCTTATTTTTATTTGGAACGCATTGTATGAATCATTCAACTAGGCGCGATCTCGGAGAATTTAATTGTAATTTGACAAATTCAGCAAAATTTGCGAGAAGGTTGACTTGATACATTCGCTCATTAGAATGTGTACCTACATCCTTATTCTCATGGTGAACGATGTCACATATGGCTTAAAGAACTTAGCATCCAAGCCAAACTGCCAAAAACATTAACAAAAAATACAAAGACAGATGTAATGTCATAATATTATGTTCAGTGGTGATAAATAATAAAGTACTGATTTTATTGGTGTTCTGTGAAGACTCCAAGTCTTGAATAGATTTGAAGTTCCTGTTCCACAGCTTCTGAACCAAATCCTATATCAAGCGCTCTGTTTCTGCTCATCTTACATAATTATTTAAGTAGGAAGTGACCGATACAGAAACATAACCTCTCTTTTATTCCATAAGTTACTTCCTACTAAATCTACAAACAGTTGATGTGAGTACGTGACCTGACTTATCAAACCATCAGAAATTATCACCAGTCGTCAATCCTCTGTAACCTACACATTAATAATCCAAACTAACTACTCCACAATCTTTATGACGCTGTCTGTTTATCAATTAATAGATGGAAAGTATTACACTGCCTGTATACATTACAATAAAATAATAAGAGACTTACATAGTTCTGTGCGTAGATGTTATCATTGTGCGAATAATGATAACATCAGATCGTTTATTCCCACTGAATTCCCAAAACAATCATGTCCAGTGAAGACCTGTGTCAGTGGAAAGCGAACATGCTGTGGAACCTCACTAGCTATTCCTCAATGAGGGAACTTATCGCCGTGATTGCGGCGTGCCCTCGCAAAACGCCATTGAGAATTACTTTGTAGTAGCCCGGAGTTTGGAAGTTGGTGATGTGACAACCCCGTGCCTCGGAAAGCATGTAAAGCCGTTGGTCCAGTGCCTGGTCTCTCTGGTCATTTCAGATTGCCGACCCATCAGACTATGAGAGTAAAGGAACAGAGAGTGCATCTGTGTTTGTGCACACGCTTGTGCACTACAATATCTCCAGCACACCTGGCAAATCTCTGTTGATATTGACCACCATAATCGAAATTTGGTTCAAAGAATTATTATTTCTTTATTGTCAGGCAACTAAGGCCCATAGTAAACTAATACATATTAAAAATATTACAGCCAATAAACTATAATTATACACATAACTTTGGCATTATGTTCCACTGCATGGTGTCACATAGCCATCTTCGGAAATGTCTATACACATGACACCTGTCGGCCAAAAGTGCTCTCTCTAAAAGGTATGTGGGATGGAACTCATATCACAAACATCTTGAAGTTGGTGTCATGGTGCGAATCCAGCTTTTCGACCCTCAGAATCTAGTTGCTCTTTATTTTCATATACTCCATAACTTCCTCAACCTTCGTAGAGCAATGCGTACGCGGAATATATTAATAATCTTCATTTTGTATGTTTAGCACATACAGTAACAGTATGTAATGACATGAACAGATTTAATAGTTGTACAAACCTTATCAATGGAAATAAAATGAACATTTGACTCCTAAACTAAGTAAAATAAATACTTGTATCTCAGGAGCCAGTTCCTCTTTAGAAATTATCAAAAATATGATGTTAGATTCAATTAAGATAGCCTTTATATAGACATGTATCAGTATAGGGGAATAGTTATGCAATGATAGTTGGTAATGATTTAGTATAATCATAAGACAGTTTCTGCAACCAATTAGATAATTTAATATACAACTGCGTCATAGGCACAGCAGGACACAGCAGCATATTTAGTCCACTCGGTTTGGTATCGCACAGATTCTTCTTTTTTTCTATTTTCTACTTGAGTAAAACCCTCTTCATCAACTTGGCCTAGTTTTGGCAAGGAGCTACTGACCGCAGTCACGGTAGGTTGAGAACCCATTTTCACTTTGTCCCCTATTTTCGCTGGTCGCTTAGGTTGCGACGTACTTGGTTTCCTGGTGGTGACAAGAGCAGCGTAGGTACGTTTAGGGTTCAACATACCTACGTGTGACGTTTCCACAGCAGGGATATCTATGCTGACTACTAGGAAAGACATACGAATCTTTATTCACTCACGCTGAACTCACCCCTGCAACTCTCCAAAGTAATGATCCCATAATTATTATTTTTTTTTTTATTTTAATGACCCGGTCACTTGGACCTTTAAGTAAAGTCTTATTTAATTTTTTAAAACACTGCACTATGTATCACGTTAGAATGCAGGTGCAACACATTCTAATGTTTTTGTAGAATTTGGCAGCAAATGTATCAAGTTAGCCTTCTCGGAAAACTTCGCCGAGGTAGCCAAAACTACAATAAAATTCTCAGCTCCATTTTACCGACATCGCGCCTGTTTCAATGATTCCACGTATTGTCCAGTTGCTCAGACACTTGAGATACAAAACTACACCAATTTTACATCACAATATCCACTAGGATCCAATTTGCGAATAATTAAAACAGCCACTGAACGTCACTCGAAGAAATCCCGCCAAAAACTCCAAATATACACCACCCCATAAATCGTTTTATTGATTACAGTTGAGATGGGACAAGATTTTAAAATACGGTCATGATAGACCTTTTTTAAAATTTTCATGAAGAGCCCTTTATTTGATACTGTTTGTACTGCGCCTTTATATTCCGAACAAAAATGCCAAATCTATGATTTTACTGCGCTCATAGAGATTAAGATTATGAAATTTTTTGCAGCGAGTTCATCATTAGGTAAATATACTTTTGAGCGGAATTGAATGTTCCTTAAAAAAATTCGTTGATTGCTTTCCAAGCGATTGATATAAACGTTATATTTTGGGTTCCAAACTTGAGAATGCCTGCGAACGAAAGAACAGTTAGAGTATTTTAATAGTCTGGATGCTTCTGAACCGTGACGAGATTTTAAGGACAAAACCAAGTGCCTTAGAAGCCTTTTTGACTATATTATCGACGTGCATGTCAAAGACAAGCTTTGAGTCAAAGGTCACTCTCAGGTCCCTAATAAAGTTCACTCGGGCTATCTATATATTGTATCTAATATTTTATAAGTAATAAAAAATATTTTATTTTAATACCTAGGTGATGTATACAATACCTAAAACGTGTAGGTAATCTATAAAATCATCATCTTTCTGCCCTTGTCCCATCTTATTTGGGGTCGGCGCAACACTTTTTTTTCTTCCATTCTATCCTGTCAACCGTCATACTATCACTAACTTCCTTTTCTTTCATATCACTATTCTGTAATGGTAAATAAGGTAATGTATGAAATATTATTTATTTTATACTTTGCCTAGGTATTCTACGCAATACCGAATGCGCAGCCGGTAATGTGTGTTAAAGAAGAGAGCAGGGAAGGAAGTGATGTAATTTTAGGGCACAGACAGGTTAGGGTTATTTTGTTTTATCATCATCCAGAAATAAAAGCCTTACTTTAAGCCCCGCAGAAAGAAATAGGACCTGCGTAGTTGTAAGCAAATTACATTATGTTTCCTACTTATAACCAGAAGAATTTTTAATTTCACTTTAATTTTATGTGTGTAGTCTTCAAGACGCGAGTATTTCTTGTCCATGGAGTTCGGGTGGTTATAAAAAAAAATAACCCTAACCTAACCTATCCGTGTCAGTTTCCCTAAAATTACGTCAATTTCTGCCCTGCTCAAGTCTTTTACACACATTGATTTTAAGTAATAAAACATGTTTCCGTCATTATAGGTTGGTCGAAATAAATAAATAGATTTTACCAATCAAAATCTATTTATTTTACACATTGTCGGTGAACCAGCAGGTACTCTATATAATCCCTAGGAATTATATAAATTACCTAGGTAAAGTATATAATGGACAATAATAATCATAATATTTTATACATTGCCTGAACGCCCCAGGTATTCTATGCATTGCCTAGGTATTGTATGGAATACTTGAATTATACAGATTGCCGGTAACATATATATATAAACAAGCAGACTCGAAAAACGCTCTGCCTTATAAATTACCAAAAACAAAATGGAGTTTGGGGGTAGAAGGGTAAAAAATCGGTCTTGCTGTTTTGGAGGAGTTGGATAAGAAACACTGTGACACCAGACTATGTTAGAAGAAAGAGACGACTGACTCCAAATAACATGGGACAAGGTCAGGAAGATGATGCTGAATGTAAACATTGCTTGGATCATTGACCATAACTAATAATGATCGCCAACGCCCTGTCCTGGAGTAGCATTTGGGGGCACTCCGACATCACCAGGTGCCCGCTTACCTCCGTCGTGTGATCGAGGCCTACCTGACGGACAGGTTCATCATCTATCCCGGTCACCAGGGACAGATGAAACCGCGAAAGATGTTGTGCAGTGTTCTGCAGGGATCGGTACCTAATAGAACCGGCCTTGTGAAACATCGGGTATGACTACGTGATTCGCGGTCTGTTACTATTCTAGCCTGTTACGCAAACGGCACGCTGTTCCTGGCGTAGGGAGAGTCGTATCAGGTGGCGGTCGAACTACACGCGGGGCTGCGACAGTCGTGGAGAGGATCCAGCAATTGGGACTCGAGATGGCACTGCACAACTCCGAGGCCATGTGCTTTCATGGTCCTCGGAACTCGTGACCACCGGGGTTTTCCCAAATAACTGTAGGAGGGGTTCAGATTGGCGTCGAGTCGACGATGAACTATTTGGGACTCGTCCTTGACAGCCGGTGGAATTTAGAAGAGCGCTTCCTACGCTCCCTCTCTCATGGTGGAATGGCGACAACGACTATCGCAATCCAGTGCTGGGCTCAGCTAGGTCGAAGCCTATTGGGGTCATGGGTTCTGCGATAGAGAACCCCGGGGTCCTGAAACGAACTCAAGGAAGGAACAGGAAGGTAGGTTTTAGTCGGTAAAAGTCTGACACGCCCTCTCGCTCCGCCCAAGAGCAGGAGATATCATTGGATGATTTTCCACTTAAAAGCAAAACCTAATAATGATAATTTTGACATTTATATAAAAAAAAATGCATTTTATTGCTTCCCATATTTTTTAGCATTGTTTTTCTAATCTATTCAAATGTGAAACAAAAACTGTTTTTTTTTTGTATCGATACCTGATATCCGAATTGTTGGTAACATCCCTAGCACACACTGGCAACCTACCGAGGATAATTAAAGGATCATGGTCATGCCAAGTCCTGATCAATTACTTTAATTTGCATGTGTGTAATTCAACGCTAGATGGCGTCACTTAGGCATAGGATGACAGTTTTTCTAAGACATTACTTCTGACAGCCGCTCTATTGTATCTCTTTAAATCTCTTTGGTTTTGAATATCGAATGATCCACGTTTTAATGAGCGCCTTTGTACAGAATGCGGGAACAGCATGCTCTAGCGGCAGTAGCCCAGCTTGCGGTGGCTGCGCGGTCGACGTGTCCCGGAGGCGCGCCGGGCGCGGGCCGCATGCGCGCCTGGCGCCTGCACGCGTACGGCGCGCTGCCCGAGCTGCGTCTGGAGGAGGCGCGCGTGCCAGCGCTGCGCGCGCCGCATGAAGTGCTCGTGCGCGTACGCGCCGCGTCGCTTAACCCCATCGACGTGGCGATGATTGGTAAGGCGCCGCCGCTTACGACTCCCCGTGCGCCGCTAGTGCTCACTCACTTTGTTGTCTGTTGCAGGCGGATACGGCGCGCGCGCGCTCAACGTGCTGCGCACATTAGAGGGCGCGGAGGGCGTGGAGTTCCCACTGGTTCCTGGGCGCGACTTCGTGGGCGTGGTAGAACGCGCGGGACCGGCGGCGCGCCTACGGCCTGGTGAGCGCGTGTGGGGCGTGGTGCCGCCACACCGTCAGGGCTCACACGCTGACTTCGTTGTTGTCAAAGATGAATGGGTATCTAAAGTTTTCAAATAGAATCGGTTAGTTCTGCTGCACATGAGCAAGAGATAAAATAGTACCTACATAGTACAAGTGGAGGAAGTTTGTAATTGCAACCGAGGCGAAATTCTTATGTGAAGTGTATGTTATTATGGAACTTTTTGCTGCAGTGACAAATTTCTACGTGTATCAAATGATGTTTTTCAATACTCTTACGCAGACATAAATAAGCGCTAATAATAATAATAACCAAGTTTGGCAACACCAACAACGTCAACGTCACAAATAAATTTCGACAAATTAAAATATTATGAAACCTTTTTTCAACCCACTATTACAAGGGCACGCCACAATTATGGCGGTAAGTCCCCTCTTTGAGGCGTGGTTAGAAAGACCTCACGGTGTCCTCACCTTCCGCATGACGCAGGTTGTCACCGAACATGGTCAGTTCGGGAAGTTCCTGCACCGGATTCGTGCGGAAACGACGCCCGGGTGTCGCCACTGTGTGGACCGCCCGGAGGACACGGTAGAGCACACGGTGGAGGTGTGCCCCGCTTGGGCAGAGCAACGCCGTGTCCTCGTGGGGACAATCGGCGGCGGCGATCTCCCGCGCCGGGCCTTTGTTCTGGCCATGGTCCGGAGCGAGGAGGAGTGGCAGTCCTTCTGCGAAGCAGTAATGCTAGCAAAGGAGGCGGCCGATCGCGTGAGGCAACGGTCCTTACGCTCCAACTGCCGCCGGGATTCCGATCCCGATTTCCGGCCACCATAGGCGCGGGCTTGCGGACGGCGAAATGGGTGGCTCGCCGTCCGATCGTCCGGTAACCGTCCGGACCGAGCCCAAGTCGTCGACGGCGCGTACTGTTCCACGCGCGCTTCAAGGAGATGTCAGCAAATCGTAGGGGCTCAGCAGGGTCGAAGCCTACTGGGGCCATGGGTAGGGTGAAAACGAAACCCGGGGCCCTGGGATGAAGGCAACGAAGGAACAGGAGTGGGTTTTTAGTCAGTAAAAGTCTGACACTATCTCTCGCTCCGCCCAAGAGCGGGATTTGTCATAAGATGATTTTCCCACCCAATAAAAAAAAAACAACTATTAATATATAAAACTATTAATAGTAATTTTAACCAAAATGGTGATCGACCTTGAATGCATAGAAAGTAACCGATTTTCAGTTCTTGATCGAAGTGGGCGCTGCGCGTAACCATAGCAACGACGGCCATTTTGTTCAACTTATTTGCCGCGTAGTTTACTTTACTTTCGTTTTATTAGCTATCGAAAAACACAAACATTGGTACCAATAAGATAAGAAGATAGAGATTAGCGCGATGTTACCGGAAAAAAAATTAAAACAGTAGGTAGGTGCCTACTCGTTTATTTGTATAAAATCAATTAAAATAAACTCTACTCCACTCTAAACTAAGACATACAAAAAGTCGGAAAATTCTATTCACTGTTATGGTGATACGAAGACGCGCGCACTTGTCACCAAGGTCAAGTTTGCTCCTGAACGAAAACATTAGATAAACTCTTAATTTAAACCAAAATAAATCAACGCATAATCAAGGAAAACTAATCTTTACGTTACCTCGAAATAAGGGTGACAGTGATCGCATAATGTGTAATAGATTTTGGTTGGATTTCGGTAACCAATAAACCGATAGCCAAACGAATCTAAAAATCCAAACCGACTCAAAAATTTGGATATCATAAAACGATTTGTGTGGTAATCCAAACGCAAACTTAAAAAAAAACTATTAAAAAGTAAAAAATAAGTTAAATTCTCGCTGAGTTGGGGGACCGCAATGTGAAGAAGTTTATTTATTTAGCTTTACTTTACAAAACATTTTTGGTCCCCCGACTCAGCGACGCTCATCTTTAAAATAATAATAGGTTCATAAAATAAAGTGAAAACGGCCGAAAAAGTTTTTTACTTTTTTTTGCCGGATTTTTTTTAAATTTTATTTCACAATTTTAAAATGAATCGCGAAACCCAAAATTGTGATAACTACTTTTTTTAAGGTAGGAAATCATCCAATGACTTCTCTCGCTTTAGGGCGGAGCGAGACGGTATATCAGACTTTTACTGACTGATACCACACGTATGTTCCATCTTTGCCTAGGTCCGGATGATTACCAGACGGCCATTGTTCGTCGTCCTCAAGCCTATGCCTACGGTGGCTGAAAATCAGGGTCGGGATCCTAGCGGCCAGGGTATAAGGATATCCATTCCCTCACGCATGCGGCCGCCACCTTCGCTAGCATTATTGCTTCGCAGAAGGAGGGGACCGCTGCCATTCCTCGTCGCTTCAGACCATAGCCTATACCTGGGCCCGGTGCGAGAGGTTGTCACTGCTAATCGTCCCCACGAGGACACGGCGGTGCTCCTCCCAAGCGCGGTACACCTCATTGCGATAAATACTTAAATTACATTTTCATAAATATTATCAACTAGCAACCCGAAACTTAAAACTTAACTCTAAAACGAATCAATTACGCGGTCTAGGTGCAACATCTGTTACGTTGCACTATACATGGTACGGCACCGTCGTATTTATTTCTTTCTTTATTGCACGACAAACATTTATAAAAAAATAAGTGAACAATAGGCGGCGCACAGTGTTTTATGAAGACCATTTTTCGGACATTGCTTTTTTATATAAAAAACTGTTAGTTTATTTAATAATTCGTCTTTTTTTCAACCGGGTATTTAGAAAAATAATTATTTCTCTGAAACTAAACATGATACGCAATTGCGACCTTAGAAACATCGACGGTATTTTTTATGCTGCATATTTTAGAGTATAAATAAACCTCGGTACTTCGTTAGGTTCAGACTTAGACGAGGTTTTTAGTTTTTATTTTTTTTCTCGGTAATTCCGTCGTATTTGGAAAAGTTATTTATACTGAAATTATGCCCTTCATCTTCCATACATACCACATAAATGACACATTCTAATTCCGAGATTCCACTCGGGAAATCGATTTTTCTAGTTTTCGATATCGATACGTATCGATTTGTGACTGGTATCGGATTTTGAATATGTTTTGATATATCGGACGCATGTCTAAAAAATAATATTTATTCCCGTATTCATTGGATTCTGGGTGTTCTATAAATGAATTGTATTGTCACTGCAGGCAGGGCTGGCGCCAGCAGCGCTGGGAGACGCGGCGGCGGGCGGCGCGCTGTACGCGGCGCTGACGGCGAGCTCGGCGCTGCGGGCTGGCGGGCTGGCGAGTGCGCGGGGGGCGCGCGTGCTGCTGCTGGGGCTGGGCGGCGTGGGGCAGGCGGCGCTGCAGCTGCTCGTGCAGCGCGGCGCGCATGTCACCGTGGGCTGTGCCGCCGAGCTGTGCGAGCTCGCCGCACGTCTGGGCGCCGCCGTCGCTCTGGACCGCCACGCTGCCGACTACGACGCGGCGCTGCAGGCGGCCGGCCCGTGAGTATGCAGGTGTGGGGAGGGCACGCGGGCCAGGTGCCGACGGCGCTAACGTGCGCTTTTCGCAGGTACGACGTCGTGCTGGACTGCGCCGGGCTGGGCGGCGACGCGGCGGCCGCGGGACGGTGGCAGTTCTCACGCTACGTGACTCTTACGACGCCGCTGCTGCGCGACATGGAGGCTCGCGGCGTGGCGCTGGGCGCGCTGTGCGCGGGCGCGTCGTTGCTGGCGCAGGGAGCGCGCGCGGCTCGGGCGGCGGGCGGGGCGGGTGCTGGAGCGAGCGGGGCGGGGGCTGGGGCGAGCGGGGCGGGGGCTGGGGCGAGCGGCTTCAGCTCGTCGTTGCCGCCGCACGTGCGCTGGGCGTTCTTCTCTCCGTCGGCACCGGACATCGAGCAGTTGCGTCGGCTAGCCGAGCGCGGTCAGGTGAGTGCAGGTCGCGTAGCGGCAGACGGGGTACCGCTGTGAGTGCAGTGCGCTGTTGTGTTGCAGTTCAGCGTGTGCGTGGAAGACGTGTTCCCGTGGTGGCGCGCGAACTCGGCGTACGAGCGCGCGGCGCGAGGGGGCGCGCGCGGCAAGCTGCTGCTGGACTTCACGGCCGCGCCCCCGGCGCCGGCGCCTGCACAGTAGCCGGCACGAGCGGTACCAACTGCTGTGAGTTATGTTGTGACAAATTAGTGATCCCAGCATTATAGCGCAAAAAATATCGTGAAAAACAATGCCATGTGACATCAGCTTTAGTAGATGATATTTATTTTAGTATTAAAATATATTTTTATTTTATAATTGTTTTTTTATTGTTGTGCAGAACTCTATCACTCAATGGTTTGCTAGAAGAAAACTCAACTTTGAGTTAAGCTCTCCTATATATTTATTTATTTAATCTTCATGCAACTAAATGTACAAAGGCGGAATTAAAACCTTAGGCATTCTCTACCAGTCAACCTAGGGTGGTGGAGAGACATATGGCAGGTGCTAAGCAGTACATAGTTCACCTCCTGAGAAAATGAATTGGGGTTCAAAGTTTGTATGGAGAAACCTAGTTTTCTGCGGGCGAAGCCGCTGGCAGAAGCTATAATATAAAAGGAGGAACTGTCTGACTGATATATCAACTGCCTGACTGACATATCAACTGCCTGGCTGTCATATCAACTGCCTGACTGTGATATCATCTGCCTGACTGCCATATCAAAAAACTCGACTGCGTAAAAAATAACTTTAAATAAAAACTGAAAAAAGCAAGACCAATCCAGTAGCGTAGTTTAAAACAAATAATGCAAGGGCAGTAGACCTTAACATTATAATGTTGTTGAATGTTATGAAATGAAAGGATGTTAATTGTAGTGGACGCACTAACACAGGGGTAGACACATTGGCTCGTTACGTTCAACACGTCTGTCTCCGTTAACGACTCATATGAACCGTCCCCGCCCGTCAACTCGAGACAAGTATACAAACACTTCATCCCTCCTTTAATACATATTTGTTGATCATTATTTTTTCCTTTCAGGAAATATAAAAAAAAAAACTAAAATATAGGTAATACAGGAACTTAAGAATGATTCTAATGAGAACCTTTCATATTAATTATTTTGCCCATAATCAACAACGATAGAATTCACGTTACACTTTTCCTATAGTTAACCCAACAAACATTTGATCGGTCACCGCGACGTGCTGATTTTAACTTTTGGTTCTATACGCTGGTTGTAAATACGTCGCTATTACGTTGATATGACCGAAAATAGGCCCATTTTATACGAATCAGGGTCGTAATAGAGTTACACAGCAGTCGTATTAATCACTATTTGATCATGTAGTGGTCGTATAGATGTCATAAGGACCTCTTTTCATCGAGTTATGGTGTTTATTAGCGCTGTTTTGCGACATTTTATCGAATAAGTAAAGTTCATCATGACTATAAGGAATTTTGATGTAAAGTGATGAGATAAATGTGGTGAATTGAAACTTAAAACCAGACTATTAATCTTATACTGTGTAAGAATAATATATATTTTTATTATTGAATTAGGAGTACTGCCATTTTATTTATTCATTAGGTATTATATTTTATCGTCGAAAGTCGTGTTCAAGCACATAAATCTATTGGGAAATTAATTTTATTGAGTAATATACAATAGTTTTCTCAATATAATGAATGCGCCTTATAAATTCTTTAAGTTAAGCAACATTTTAAAATTTATTTTTAGCGAAAGTGTTAAAAATTACCTCATACCTCATAAATATAATAAACCATTTTAAATATATAACTAAACTAGAGACTTATTTATTTTTGGTTTCGGCGGTAATAAAAAAATAAATATAACAAATTATAAAGGACATTGATAAGTTTTTAACATATAGATACAGTATGTATTCGAGATGGCTATTGATATCTTCTATATCTCCTGAGGCACGTTTTCATGAAAGTTAGAGATCACTTTGAAATGTGCCAGAGACGGATGACATTTTAGTAAGTTATTTTCAAAACTAGAAGTATATCATTTTTACTAGTTTCGCTTGCGCTTTCACTATCGGAACCATCATGAAGATATAATTTATTGAATCAACCTTTATAGAACCACTAGATCTACTTTTTGCGGTTCGAGCAACATTCGGTTCGGTTCGTTTAGACCCACTTTGCATCAAACTCAATTCTATAATATCTTGAGTTTTAAATAAAATTTTGTGCGGAACCAATTCCAGTTTCATTACAATTGACTTGTCCTGGCTGTGGTTGTAATGTTGAAATGATTTTTTACACTAATAGGTCATCTAGTCATTGAATAGTAGTATAAAAGTGTTCATATTGACTGAAAATTGTACAAGAGTGCAATTTATTACTCTTACAGGATTATCACTTAAAAGCAGTTTTCGTGACTCTAATACGATTAATGACGATGTAATAGTCGTATAGATGTTACTAAGACGACAGCATCGGTTATACCACTGAAAATTGTGTATCAGTCATATAAATAGTCGTATAGAAGTTTATACGATGTCTGCAGTATACGACTACAAGTTGTGTAAAGATAAGAGGCACTAAGTCATATTTCATGATAAAAATACTTCAATACGATGTTTAAAGCACTTCGAGTCGCGTAATTCTTACTTATACGGCTAAAATGTTTGTTGGGAAGGTTCTCATTTCGATATCATAAACAATGAAAATGACGTGTAAAAGTGTTTTTTTAAACCTACTTACAAAATAAATATCATTTATCGTGACTTTTAATAATACCAGCAGGCATTATCATTACTTTTCCCATTATATAAGTAAATAACTTAATCTACTAGTTTTCATCACTCTGACTCATTCACTTTCTTTAATTCCTTTTTTATCTCGTTTCGATATTAATAATCAGAAAAATCAAAACAACCATATTTTAACTGTCATGGTATCTCCACAACACACACCCCCAATTGAAAAAAACCAAATCACCAAACTTTAAACTCCGAATGTGATCTTCGGCTACTCGCAGCCCATTAACTTCCAGTTACTTATACCTCACATAAGGTCTCGTGGAAGCAGCCTAATACGTTGGTCCAACCAGATCTGCACCACTCTTGACTCTACGGTATACAATACCCTTCACAACGCCAGAGGCAGAAACAGATGGAAGAATATCGTTCAAATGAAAGTGATGAAGCAGGGAGGTCACGACCTTCAGCATTGAGGAGTACGACGCAAGGAGGAGGATACCTTACACGCGTTCCCATGGGACCGCCAACTCCTTTCCCAGAAGTCCATGGTTTCCACTGAAACTCGGCCACTGCCAGGGTTGACAATTGACTGCGTACTCGCGGATCACTTTAGCAATTACCGTTTCTTTTTTTTGCCTAGCTACGGATAGTTAACAGCCTCTGATACCGTTTGGTTATCATGCAATTTAATACTCTCATTATCTCAACCATTCTGCTCTACCAAAATTTGATCAGTTATACTCTGATTTTCTGCAATTTTTCAACCTCTAATGTGCGCATCTATAAGTACCGATGGATTCAAATATTCAAAGCATTTTATTTCAAATATACCATTTACAGGCACTTTTGAAATGTCAAGAAGTCAGTCATTCAGAAAAAATGATGCTAATTGCACATTCCAAATCGTAGATCTCTATGGAGAAGAATGTGTAAGAAACTCCGTGGACACTCTTTTCAATCATGTTTTCTAATTACAAATATCTCTGTTACATGTTTCTTGTCGCTATTATGTGAGAACAATGTAAATAAAGTAAAACTAAATATAGATATTAAAATAGCAAATGGCAGCTAATAGATGACCATTCTCAACTAACAGCGCCCGTTCACAGACATGACGCGAATACCACTCAGCTCAACCATTTTGAAAGGAACCTAATGATCCAACACACGCGCCACTATCAGTGAGCATGACAAACTCTTATATTTATTTTAGCGACTGGTATTGTACAGCCAGTTGCGAAACTCCATAACCAACCTTTCGGCATAGATTGTTTATATTTAGCTTCTGATCCGAGTTTAGTTTTCCATCAGAAGAAATAGCGCATACCTCGTTCAAGTGCTGCTCAATAGAACTCAATCAGTTCTGAATCTCAGGAGTCGAAACTACCTCCATTTTCTCATCTTCCTGGGCTCGTTCACGACTAGGTTGCTGGGGCTGCGTCGGTGCAGGTGTCGGAGGAGGTCTGCGTCGAGTCATCCCGCTCCGATTGAAAGGACTGCTATCCATATTTTAGATTATAATCATCCAATTAGTTCGTTTTAAACTTGTCAGCACTTACAAAGTGTATCTGTATAACTCGCCAGTACACTAAAAACTATTTACGCAAATGTTAATTTATAAAATATTTAATGCATTTATGAGCACGTCTGAAAGCGTTGCGTGCGTCGGAATCGTTATTTATAGACACAGTATACATTACTAGTGGTATATGGTACAGCGGTATTACAAATGTTCAAACGCAGCTATATGATACAGCAAATGTTTAAACGCAGCTATATGGTACAGCGGAATTACAAATGTTCAAACGCAGCTATATGATACAGCAAATGTTCAAACGCAGCTATATGATACAGCAAATGTTCAAACGCAGCGATATGATACAGCAAATGTTCAAACGCATCTATATGGTACAGCGGTATTGCAAATGTTCAAACGCATCTATATGGTACAGCGGTATTGCAAATGTTCAAACGCAGCTATATGGTACAGCGGTATCGCAAATGTTCAAACACAGCTATATGGTACAGCGGTATTACAAATGTTCAAACGCAGCTATATGATACAGCAAATGTTCAAACGCATCTATATGGTACAGCGGTATTGCAAATGTTCAAACGCAGCTATATGGTACAGCGGTATTGCAAATGTTCAAACGCAGCTATATGGTACAGCGGTATTGCAAATGTTCAAACGCAGCTATATGGTACAGCGGTATTGCTAACGACATCCATACCATTTTAATTGCAATCGGTTTTTAGGGTTCCGTACCTCAAAAGGAAAAAACGCATCACCTCTAATTATTCTTCTGTTTCCTTCTTCTTTTCTTTTATTATTGTCTGTACATAAATTGTTCAATGAATAAATAAACACTTATAGAATCACTTTGTTTTCCATCTGTCTGTATGTCAAGACCCTTTATCTCGGAAACGCGTGGAGGTATCGTGTTGAAATTAAAACCATATACCATAGACTCAGGTCTGCGGTCCCTTAAAGCTGCGAAAAAATCAAATTTCTGAGTTAACGAAAAATAAATACGGCCATTTATGTTGCAAAAAACATGTATTGCGACACTCAAGGGAATCAGAATTCTTAGGGTACTTCCCGTTGACCTAGAATGATAACAGATCCAGACCGCTACTCTGTGTCGATATGTTCGCCTTTAGGCAGTTCCGAGCATTGTCTGGTTTTTTTTTTCCGGGTGGAAAATCATCTTATGACATCCCCCGCTCTTGGGCGGGGCGGGAGATAGTGTCAGACTTTTACTGACTAAAAACCCACTCCTGTTCCTTCGTTGCCCTTCGTACCAGGGCCGAGTCTTCCTTTCAGAATCAGACCCTTGGCCTCAGTAGGCTTCGACCCTGCTGGGCCCCTACAGTTGCTGACATCTCCTTGAGGCGCGCGTGGAACAATACGCGCCGTCGGTAACTTGGGCTCGGTCCGGACGGTTACCGGACGGTCGGACGGCGAGCCACCCATTGCTCGCCGTCCGCGAGCCCGCGCCTACGGTGGCCGGTAATCGGGATCGGAGCCCCGGCGGCGGTTGGGGCGTGAGGACCGCTGCCTCACGCGATCGGCCGCCTCCTTTGCTAGCATTACTGCTTCGCAGAAGGAGGCGACCGCCTGCCACTCCTCCTCGCTCCGGACCATGGCCTGAACCAAGGCCCGGCGCGAGAGATCGCCGCCGCCGATTGCCCCCACGAGGACACGGCGTTGCTCTGCCCAAGCGGGGCACACCTCCACCGTGTGCTCTACCGTGTCCTCCGGGCGGTCCACACAGTGGCGACACCCGGGCGTCGTTTCCGCACGAATCCGGTGCAGAAACCTCCCGAACTTACCATGTCCGGTAAGGACCTGCGTCATGCGGAAGGTAAGGACGCCGTGTTGCCTTTCCAGCCACTCCTCAAAGAGGGGACTTACCGCCATGATTATGGCGTGCCCAGCACTGGGTTGCGACAGTCGCTGTCGCCATTCCACCATGAGACCCCGCCGGAGCATTGTCTGGTTAAGTCTGGGTCTGTCTACTCCCCGCCCGATCCCAGCTCTAGAGGCATCCGGCGGGTTTGGCGATACAGGTCAGCAGATTGGGATGGCTTGCGGTCTTTTCGCAAGCTATCCTTAGCAGCCCACTTGCTTTTCTTCAGATGATGCTTCATCGTGCGTATATGCCGTAAAGGATGTGTTGCGACAGGGGATGGAATACTACATCCCATTCTCTGACGTAAGGCGTACGGTAAGTACGTCCGGTCAAGCTCGTCCGTGGTTTGGCGCCGAATGTGATCGCGCAGACGCGCTTAAGCACGCGGCGTATCGAGCTTGGGCCGACGCTCGTACGCGCAAAGGAAGCGATGTGGCTCAAAAGAAAAAGGCCTTTAACAGGGCTGCTAAGACCTGCAAGAAGATGTTGCAGAGATTTCGGTTTGACTACATAAGCCAAATTGGGAGCAAACTTGCTTCATACCCCGCAGGCAGTAAAGCGTTTTTGTCCAAGTCGGTTGAATCGAACTTCCGCCGTCCCTCACTACCACCCACACTGCTGAAACCCGATGGGTCGGTGGCTCACACCGCGGAGGAGAAAGCAAACTTGTTTGCCTCTCTTTTTGCGGAATCTTCTCGTCTGAATTCTGGTGGCGCACGGCCACCTGGCAATACGGTTTTCGCCAAAATCGGTCCACTGGGGATCTTCTAGCGTATGCCATTCACATCTGGAGCGAGGCCATCGAGAAGCATGAGGAAGCGCTTGCCGTCTCCCTTGATATGTCGAAGGCTTTCGATAGGGTCTGGCACGAAAGCCTTATTGCTAAGCTTCCTTCCTTCGGTCTTCCCACTGATCTGTGTGATTGGATCGCAGACTTCTTGAGGGATCGATCCATCCGAGTGGTTATTGAGGGCTGCTTGTCCGGTCAAATGGATATTAATGCCGGGGTCCCTCAGGGGTCGGTACTCTCGGCAACACTGTTTTTGCTGCACATAAATGACTTACTTAAACCCGGTATCTTTGGGTATGCAGACGACAGCACTGTTGCCGAGAGATATGTGTCTGAAGCACGTGCTAGTGGGTCACAGATCCAGTCATCCCGAGAAGCTATGGTTGAACACTTGAACTCCTCCTTGAAGGCGGTCTCCGATTGGGGCGATGCCAATCTGGTCAAGTTCAATGCAACTAAAACCCAAGCGTGTCTTTTTTCTGCTAATCGGAGTCAATTCCATCCGGCTCCATATTTCCGAGGTGTGACCGTGCCAATAACCGACCACCTTGAGCTTCTTGGGGTTACGTTGTCGTCTACTCTCAATTTCGGCTCAACTGGCTGCCAAAAAATTGGGGATCTTAGCAAAGGTGACGCGGTACTTCGCGCCGGAACAGCTGCTCAACCTTTATCAAGCGTAAGTACGATCGTGTATGGAGTACTGTTCTCATCTTTGGGACGGGTTTACCAAATACCAGCTTGATGCGCTAGAGTCGATTGAGAGGCGAGCCAAAAGAATCATCAGCAATGATGCACTTGTTGCGTCGAAGCTCCAAAGCCTTGGGCATCGCCGCCGAGTTACTAGCCTGTCGGTTTTTTATCGTTTACATTTCGGGGAGTGTGCACTGGAATTGCACAATCTAATTCCACCAAGTCCGTTCCATCATCGGACCACTAGACGTACGGCGTTGCGCCACCGGTACATGGTGGACATCCCACCCATACGCACAAAGCGTTTTGAGAACTCATTTATTATGCGTACAACCAAGGAATGGAATTCCTTGCCAGAGTCTGTGTTTCCTGATAGCTACAACTTAGGGGTCTTTAAGTCAAGAGTAAATAGGTTACTTCTAGGCAAGCGTGCTCCATCGTCGACCACATCATCGCTTACCATCAGGTGAGATGGTGGTCAAACGCGAGCCTATAATTAATAAAAAATAATAGAATCCTGAAATTTTGCATGAAGCAATGTCTCATAGCACAAGTATAGGAAAAATCTGAAGATTGTGAATTTGTAGTTACGACACAAAAAATATAATTTTTTGCGATTCGGAAATATCTTGGTAAATCAATTCGGGAATTGAACTGTTTTCATTGGTAAGTTTGTACGGAACCCTCAGTGCGCGAGTCTTTTCATTAGGTTTATAGATAGATCATTTTAACTATAATTTGAACTACAGTTTAGCCTTACATACAATACTGACTCATAATAGTACTGGGAAAGTTATTTAGAGTTGTTTCTGACGGAAAGGTGGGTGATAGTTACTGTAAACAAACATCAACCCACAAAACTTCGTAAAACACAGCACTTACTTATTTTGAGTGCATTTTATTGAAGGTACTAGTCCCAACGGGTAGTGTGAAAGCGAAACCCGGGGCCCTGGGACGAACACAACGAAGGAACAGGAGTGGGTTTTTAGTCAGTAAAAGTCTGACACTATCTCCCGCTCCGCCCAAGAACGGGATTTGTCATAAGATGATTTTTCACCCAATAAAAAAAACGGTACTAGTATTTATATCTTTTCCTTCTGAGAAAAAGACTATATTGGTAACCAAAATGCGTAAACAGGTAAAATGAACAGATTAGCTGAGTTGTAGATTTACTTACTGCGCTTTTACTCGTCGCCAATGATGTAGCCGTGGCGTGGGAGCGTGCCGTAAAACTGAATCGCGCGCCATATATAATATAAAAAATCTTCTGCCAGCTCACATTAAGGCACTGCTTGTACAGTCCCTAATTTTTCCTATGACTATGGCGATATGTGCTACTATGACCTGAATGCAGATCTCCTCAATAAACTTGACCGCCTTCTGAATAACTGCATTCGGTTTGTCTTTAACCTTCGCAAGTATGATCATGTATCTGAGCAACGTTCACTTTTAAAATGGTTACCCATCCGACAGCGTAGAGCGCTAAGAGCCTTGACTACCTTGTTTTCTTTTCTAGATAAACCTTCTTCTTCTTATTTGACTTCTCAAATCCAATTTCTTTGCTCTGGACATAATAAAAATCTCCGATCTACCAATAATCGTCTTCTCCTTCTTTGTCCAGGCGATTTCTCTTTGGAATGCGCTCCCGCCGAACATCAGGATGGCGTCCAGTCTGTTCACTTTTAAGGTGATGGCACGTGAGCACATTCGCAGAAAGTTGGTGTAATCATCACAGCGTTGATTAATTGGTGTCGTTTTTCATAAATAGATTGTTAATTTGTATGTATGTATCTAAGTATATATATACTTATTTATTATGGTATGTCTTTTCTATTTCTTTACCATTAAGCTGCACCTACCATGTTCTGTTTCTGCACCACCCTAAAGTCGACTGATAGAAAACGCCTAAGGCATTAAGTCCGCCTTTGTACAGTGTTTATTACTTGTGCATAAATTTTTAATAAATAAATAATATATTATTATGTACATCGGAACAACTATAGGAATCCGTTATCGGTTGTCAACAAGGTGATCCCCTCGGACCCGTGATCTTTAGTTTAGCCATTCACCCAATTATTCGACAGTCATTAAGTTCCAAATTCAAAAAATCTAAAAAACTGTAAATTTTAAGTTACGTCACAAAAAAAAACTTTTTTTGCGATTCAAAAAAATATTCGTAACTCAATTCGGGAATCGAACATAGGTTAGTTTGTACGGAACCCTCGGTGCGCGAGTCTGACTCCCACTTGCCCTGTTTTTTAAAACTCATATAACATGAGAAATACAGAGGCAAGTTAAGGTATTCTTGCTGGCCTGCCACCATGGGATCTGGAGGCAACAGTCCTTGTACTCATGCACGATTTGTGCGCGGAGATGCAACGCTGGGGTGAAACTCTGCTGCCACAACAAGACGCGGCATGGCGGACAGAGTTCCGGCGGGATCTCATGGTGAAATGGCGACAGCGACTGTCGCAACCCAGTGCTGCAGGTCATAATTATGGCAATGAGTCCCCTCTTTGAGGCGTGGGTGGAAAGACCTCACGGCGTCCTCACCTTCCGCATGACACAGGTTCACACCGGACATGGTCAGTTCGGGAAGTAACGCCCGGGTGCCACCACTGTGTGGAGCGCCTAGAGGACACGGTGGAGCATATGGTAGAGGTGTGCACCACTTGGACAGAGCACCGCCGTGTCCTTGTGGGGGCGATCGACGGCGGCGATCTCTCACTCTGGGCCTAGGCATAAGCCATGGTCCGGAGCGAGGAGAAGTGGCAGGCGGAGCAATGGGTAGCTCGCCGTCCGACCGTCCGGTAACCGTCCGGACCGAACTCAAATCGTCGACGGCGCGTACTGTTTCACGCGCGCCACAAGGAGATCTCAGCAAACCGTAGGGGCCCAGCAGGGTTGAAGCCTACTGGGGCCAAGGGTCTGCTTCTGAAAAGAAGGCTCGGCGCTGGTATCAAAGGCAGCGAATTAACAGGAGTGGGTCTTAGTCGAGGTCGCATGGAAAGGAGGACCTTTGCTAGCATCATTGCTTCGCAGAAGGAGGCGACCGCCAGCCACTCCTCCTCGCTTTGGACCATGGCATGTACCAAGGCCCGGCGCGAGAGATCGTTGCCGCCGATGGCTCCCACGAGGACATGGCGATGCTCTGCCCAAGCGGGGCACACCTCTACCGTGTTCACCGGACGGTCCACACAGTGGTGGCACCCGGGCGTTACTTTCGCACAAATCCGGTGCAGGAACTTCCCGACTTGACCATGTTCGGGGAGAACCTGCGTCATGCGGAAGGTGAGGACGCCGTGAGGTCATACCAGCCACTTCTCAAAGAGGAGACTTACCGCCATAATTATGGCGTGCCACTCTTGACTTTAAGACCCCTAGGTTGTAGCTATCAGCAAACACGTTGACACGATTTAGCCAGTTTTAGCTCGCTAAGTAGGTATATCACCATTTTATGAAATGGCCAACCACATCTGGAAGTAATCAATTCTAAGATCTACACTACATAGACACAATTTTTCATAGCATCGACAGTAACCCATTACTTATAAGATTTGTTTTCAGTCAATAATATATTATTAACATAAGTACTTTATTTAAATCTGACTTTAATATGTATTTTGTAGAAAATAAACATTTATATAATATTATCTTCCTGCATATAAACACACGTGCAAATTTGCGCAATGCACATTGTTATTCAAGGCTTATTATTTATTTATCGTAACCGTTTTATTATGTACATATACATGTATATAAGTATACACCTTGGATGATAGTTTGAAATGATACTCACTGATAGCCAAAGATCTGATTTGTTGCGTAACCTTAAATACCACGTAACTTATGATACAGAATATATCGTGAATGATCGCTAATGAATTCATCCGTCTGTGAATGCTAATTGTAAACTATCGCTTTACAATATAATCAGCTAAAAGCACTTTTGAATTGTTAAAAACGCAAAAAGAGTCAAGCATAAGTGCATGCTCCAAAGCGTAGATCTTTATGGAGAAGAACGTGCAAGAAACTCCATGGACACTCTTTTAAATCATATTATCATCATCTTCCTGCCCTTGTCCCATCTTATTTGGGGTCGGCGCAACACGTTTTTTTCTTCCATTCTATCCTGTCAACCGTCATACTATCACTAACTTCCTTTTCTTTCATATCACTGTTGACACTATCCATCCATCTTTTCTTTGGCCTTCCTCTCCCTCTCCACCCATCCACATATATACTCATAACTCTTTTAGTAACATGCGTTTCATCTCTCCTCTTTACATGACCATACTAAGACAAACGATTCCCCTTCAACGTTTCAGTCACTGGCGCCACTTTCAAACTTCCTCTAATACATTAATTTCTCACTTTATCCATTCTCGTCAAACCACACATCCATCTCAACATTCTCATCTCCGCTACATGCAATCTTTTTTCATCCGTCTTTTTCACAGCCCTACATTCTGATCCATACAGTATAACAGGTCTTATCACGGACTTGTAGATTTTACCTTTCAACTTGGTAGGTTTCCGTGGGTCACAAATTTTTCCAGGGACCTGTCGCCATTTCATCCATCCTGTATTGATCCGATGTGATACGTCTCGGTCTACCTCGCCATCTCCTTGGATAAGCGACCCGAGGTACCGAAAGTCGGAGCAGATTGGTATGGGCTTTCCAGCGAGAGCTAAGGGCATAGGACCGGAGAGACGAACGAAATCGCAGAACAAGTATTCCGTTTTGGTTCTACTCAATTTCAGACCAACACTCTCCAGTCTGTGCCACCACACCTCCAATCTGTTCTAGACCTCCAACACATGTCATCGGCAAACAGCATACACCAGGGAGCCTCTTCCTGAATGTCCGACGTCAGAGCGTCCATTATCATCAGAAAGAGGTAAGGGCTGAGAGCCGACCCTTGATGTAAGCCGACAGCCACATTGAAGCTGCCAGTGTTGTCCACTGTAGACCAGACTTGGGTACTGCATCGACTGTACATCGCTCGGAGCAACTGCATATACTTCCCAAGCACACCTTTCTCCTTAAGGGCCCACCACAGAACCTCACGAGGTACCCGGTCGTATGCCTTTTCGAGGTCAATGAATACCATGTGCTAGTTTTTATGCGCACCTCTGTATTTCTCGCACAGCGTATAGCAAAAATGGCATCCGTTGTACCCTGACCAGGCATAAAACCGAATTGGTTCTGTAAAATTTCAGTCTCTTCTCTCAGCCTCCTTTCAATAACTTTCTCCCAGACTTTCATAGTATGTGACATTAGCTTTATTCCTCTATAATTGTTGCATTCAAGCACATCACCCTTGTTTTTAAAGATGGGCACCAGGGAACTGTTGCACCATTCATCAGGTATGGCTTCTTCCCACAACAACTTATTGAAGAATAAAGCTAACCACATCCATCCATCCGCTCGCAACAACTTCCACACTTCAAGTGGTATTCCGTCTGGAACAATTGCCTTACCATTCTTCATTCCATTTACAGCTATCCTGACTTCATCCATACTAATCATTCTCACTAAACCCACATTCACTGGTTTGCTCTCTAAAATCCCATTCCAGTGGTTTTCCTCATTCATCAGTCTTTCAAAATAGTAGTCATTCCAGTTTCATCCCTTATACATCTTATCTGACAAACATATCTCCCATTTCTCTCTCTTGCTCTAGCAAACCGGTATAGATCTTTCTGGCCTGCCGGACTATCTAGTGTTTTGTATAGTTTGTCCTGTGCTTTTGCTTTCGCTATTGCCACAGCTTTTTTGGCTTTTTTCTTTAAAGTATCATATTCACTTTTTTTCGCAGACTTTAAGCTAGTGTTTTCCGGATTTATACACTGCCATTCCTTAAATTTCCTCTTTTTTTTTCCTTCAACTCATTCTGTATATCTATCGACCACCACCATGTATCCCTATCTATTGCACCCTTTCCTCTCGTCTCTCCCAAAATATCTTTCGCTGCATGTCTAACACACTTAACAATCTCATTCCAGCTTTCATTTATACTTCGATTATTCATGTCTCCCATTTCTATCATTTTGTCCACCACTCGCTCTCTCAATTTCTTCGCACAGTCACTGTTCTCTAGCATATGCCATTATATTTTAGGAGGAGGACGCTCTTTGCTTTTTTTGTTATGTCCCCATGTACTCTTTCGTAAACACCTCTTATCCTTCCCACATGTCCATTAAAGTCACCTCCAACAATCAATTCCTCATGTACAGGGATGGCCATTAAAGCTCTTTCAAAATCCTCCCAAAACTTCTCTTTCACCGTTTCATCGCATCCTACTTGTGATGCATACACACTAACTACATTCAACATTACATTCTCTAACATAATCTTCACAACTATAAGCCTATCATTAATCCTTTGTACTTCCATCACGCTTTCTTTTAATTTGCTGTCTAATACTATTCCTTCACCATTTCTTTTACCATCACTTCCACAGTAATAAAACTTATATCCCTTACCAATTTCTCTCGCTTTTGTTCCTCTCCATTTTGTTTCTTGTAAGCACGCCACGTTTATTCGTCTTCTTTTTAATACATCCGCTAACTCTCTGGCCCTTCCAGTCATTGTCCCTACATTCCAACTTGCATACCTCAATCTCATTTCCCGAGCTAGCTTCTTACGTTGCCCCCGCCCGGGATGGTGCAACAACCCTAGTCCATTTCCCACAGGAGCCGGGTGCTGCCCCTGCGCGTCGTCTGTGGGGTACGCCCTAACCCTATCGCGCATTCCATTTAAACTCAACATGTTGCAAAAGATATGGCTACTGTTTTACAGTCGGCCGCCTGCCCGACACTAACCCTCCTTGGGAATGCTGTTGCTGGTAGTTTACCCGCCACCACGCGGTGACCTGAGGTGCTTAATAGTACACAAGGTCTTAAAAATGTCCCTTAGTCGCCTCTTACGACACCCACGGGAAGAAATGAGATGGTGCTATTCTTTACGTCCGACACCATACATACTTTCTTGTCGCTTCTATTGTGTGAGCACAAAGTAGATAAATGAAAAACGTTCATAAAAAAAATAACTATTTGACAGGCCTATTGGTCTAGTGGTCAGTGACCCTGACTTCTATACCGGAGGTCGTAGGTTCGATTCCCACACAGCACAAATGTTTTTGCGATGAGCACGATCATTTGTTCTGTGTCTGAATGTAATTTATCTATAACTAGCTTTTGCTCGCGGCTGCGCTCCCGTCAACTGACTAACTATACCTACCTACCCTACCCTACCTATCCTATCCTACTTACACCTAAGTGTTAATTATTGCAAAACTTGGTCTTTTTGCACCCCATATTGCTAGACATGTTGCACGGTGGGCGGTTTAAGAGAAAGACATACGGCAATAATGTCCTTGGTGGGCGATATGTTTAGATTAAATAAAAGGGAACGGAATCATAGCGACTAATATTAATTTAATCCTGGCAAGTAGTATAAACAAAATCGATAGATGGCGTAGGCGTCGAATTAGAAGTCGCTATGGTTTCGTTACCGCGCGTAATAAAGGCTAGGTCCAAGAATTTTGTTTTTTGAGAGCCAGTACATACTCAAACATTGTGATTCGGATTCGGTACAAGTTTCATTATACTGGACTAATAACAATCCAGTGTTTTTTAAATTTCGTTACCCTCTCCAAGTCGACCCTCTGGTTTCGAACCGAAATGACTTGGAAGGGCACGAAGGACCATCCTTCGAGCCGGAGTGGTCGGGCGTGAGTGTTTTTGGTGGTCTCCGGTGGTGGTAGAGATTTACCACCCTTCGCGTCGTTCCTGGGCAGTGGATCGCTGTCAAGAGCATTCCCTTTAAACACACGGGGTACACCAGGTGAGAGGTATCAGCAGCTGGAGGAGGAACCGGTTGGAGCAGGGAGCCAGCATCCAGTGGAGCGTGGTACAGCACTACTGGTGGCGGCTACAACTGGAGGAGTGACGCAATGGAGGAAACCGACGGCAGAGGGCGCTACCTAGGTAATGCATTCGGCACGACGCAGCGCGGCAGCGTCACGAGGTATCAACAGTCAGTGTCAGTGAGTGAAATTGGTAAAAAATAAATCGTGAGTACAATTTGCAATCTTATTTTCTGGAAGAATATAACTTGAAGAATTCAATTATTGCAGTGTAAATTTGAACTTTATTATTATCATACATTTAACTTTAACATTCTTGATTGATTTAGGACTTGCAAAATATTAACGAAAAGGTGGTTCAGACAAGAAATCTATGTCCAATTTCACCCAGAAATACAAGTTTCAAACACTAACAAAAACAAAAAAAAAAAAAAATTAAATGTACACGTTAAATGTAACGGTAAAATTTTAAATGTTATCTGGGAAAAAATATCAAAGAAACTTCGAACTTTTTATTATTGAACGTGTGATTTAGAGAGTTGCAAGTTTTTTGAATTAAGAATGTCCTTTAGCGACATGCAGGAAGACGTTAAAGTTAAAATGCTGAAGTCAAAATCTAACTTCAAAAAATGTCCTAAAGAGCGGCTAACTGTGATAAAATAATTAGTGAGGTAAAGAGGTCTGATTTATTTGGTTCAAATTATCATAAGACTACCTTGTATGATGGAGTGGAAGAGTTTTATATACAGTATAAAAGCGAACTGAAAGAAACTTTAAACAATATGAAAATGTCGAATGAAACACGTAATGTTAGTTCAGGATTTAGAAACTTTAGGTTATCTGAGGTTAAAATACCTGTGTTCTCTGGAAATTATAGTGAGTGGCAGACGTTTAGGGATTTATTTGTAGGACTAATACATAAAAATAAAACTCTAGACGATGCACAAAAATTATAGTACCTTAAAGGGTACTTAACCGGAGATGCAGAGCATTTATTAAGAAACATTAATGTAACAGCAGATAATTATACAGCTAGTTAGGCAAAATTAGAGGCAATGTACAACAATAAAAGATTTTTTTAGCAAATGGCATCTTAAAACGGTTGTTTAATCAAAAAGATTAAACAGTAGAATCAGCTTTAGAGATAAAAAGATTACTTAGCACCACATGTGATTGTTTGGATTCAATTAAAAATTTAGGTATTGACGTTACTTCTTGGGACATCCAAATAATATACATTATTAGTGCCAAATCGGAAAAGGAGACCAGGAAAGCCTGGGAATAAAAGGTTAATATTGACTGCAACAGTCGGGATCCATATTAAATAGAATTTTAATGGGTCCTGACTGTTGCAGTCAATATGTTCCATATTAGAATTTATTATTTGTTTTATTTCAAATAGTTTTTACGCTACTGGACTGAACTTGTTTTTTTTTTATTTTTAGTTTTTGTCTAAAGTATTTTTTACGCAGTCGTTTTTTTTTTATTTTTAAAAACAAAAAAATATTTTATACTTTTTAGTTATGATAATCTAATAACACAATTTATTCACTGAATTTTAGGCGTTCATTTATCACTTTAAAGTTCACAAACCTATCGAGTCATCTGGCTCGCTTATTTTGTATCTTAAATAAAATTGAAGTGTCTGTTTATCAATAAAACATTGGTTTACTAAATGTATATCAAAGTGTATTCGAAACTTATAGCAAAAATGTTAATTTTAAAAAGTTTGGTAATCTGTCGGTTTGTTCCAGCTAAAATCTGAAACGGGTAGATCGATTTTGATAGGGCATTCATTGACGGATAGCAAATATTACAAGCAGTTACTTAGGGTACTTTTCATTTTCCTGTGGGAACGAGATTCTTTAATACGGGATAAGTCTTCAAAACGGTTAAACTTTGACGGGACTTACTTGTTATAATGAGTAACAAAATCGACTTTTTGTATTTTCGCGGGACAGGACTTAAAAGGGCCCTTCCCCTATTCGCCTATCGTCAACGTCTAACCTGGTTTAAAAGCTTGTCACTTCATCTAACGCAATCTAACGGAATGTTTGATGAAGAGGCAACGCGAAGAAAGAGAGATAACACCTGAAAACTCTGTTGGCATTCGGTAATTTCGTGCTTTACTCGAATATTTCACAAAACTTGTTTCAGGAAAAAAGCCCGTAAAAATGTTTTTTTAAAGCCCTTAAAAGTTTTTGAGATATATTGTAGTCAGAATCTCGATTAAATGTGCAAGGCTTCTATAGATTTACTTTTTTATATTTTTTATTTATGAGTTTATTATGGAGGGCCAATGTTCACATAAAAATGGCAGATTTTCAGAGGTCTTTACTAGATTAGTTTTACACAAATTTACGTTTTGATATCTATAGAAGCCGAGGTAATATTCAAAAATTATCTGTGTATCCAAAATATCTGGAGAAAACATGTGTAAAAACATCATAATCACGTAAGAACAATAGGCTATTTGACAGTATGAAAAATAAGTTCATATTTATTGCCATCCGCATAGATTATGGGTTTTAAAAGCGATTTGTACCAATATATCTAAAAATTAATGGACTATGTAATTATAAAAAAAAACGAAATAAACATTATTTTATTTTACCTAGCGCTATGTTTTTGAAAACGATCGCTATTGGTTGAATCTATTTAGATGTCACTAGTCTGTAAATATGTCTGTCATTGCCTATGAAACAATTTTGACGCTGTGCTATTAATGATATTTTGCTGATTAATTTACGATTTCTTACATTACCTACGGTAATATTTGGATACCAAATATACAGGTAATACTATAAAATGCTAACTATAAATGAGCAACTACGTTAAAACAGACAGCGGGAACCTTCCTAAAGTTGATGCTCTTATGGTCGGTGATTTCTTTAAGAATAATCCCGTTTTTTATGCCGCCGAGCTTAGAAATATGAAGACAGCAATGTAAGTACCCATTATCAACTGACGTGTTAACTTGCGAGCCAGTTGCAACCACGTTTTGCGCCTTTTGACATTTTCGGAATACATACAAATAGTTTTTCCGGCGTTTTTATCGACGTGTTTGTACACGCTGGCACTACACACCATTTGTAACTAATTTTTGGGGGAACTCACTGTTAAAATGAACACAAACTGCAAAATACTAAGTCAACTAGTTCGCTGTAATGTTTATTTACTGGCGTGTGACGTCAACGAATACAATTCGACACGTATTGTCAAATATGGCGTTTTAGCGGCTTATTTTAATAATACAACTTTATATGCTATTTTCTATGTTAATATTTACACGAATTGAAATAAAACACTTTTTCTGGACTCTTTTAACAATACTTAATAATATGAAATCGATTCCAAAAATCAATCAAATAGCCTATTGTATGAAAATATCCCTCGGGTTAGCCGCTCTTAAATTCTCGGGGATAGGGGCGAAACAGCTGGACCGACTTTGAGGGACTTTCACTGACAGATAGCTAATGTTATAAAGATTAACTTTTGCTTTTTTTAATTTTCCCGCGGGAATGGGATTTCAAAAGACGGGATAAATTTGCGAAAAGGCTAAACAAAATTTGACAGAACTTTCATTGGGATATAGCAAAAATAATAATGAGTACTTTAAGATACTTTTTATATTCTCGTGGAAACGAGAAATATCAATTTAATTCTGGGTTAATGGGTTTGCTCCCCCCCACCCACATCACCACATTTTGTTTGATTCCCGGGAGAGAACATCTTCGAAAGGGCTGAACCGATTTTGACGGGACTTTCACTGACGGAAAGCTTTTTTATAATATCAGAATTTTACTTAGTAAAACCACGCGAAGGTTCCTTCAATTACTCTTTGCGTTCTAGGACCACGGGTTATCTTTTGAGAAGTTCTCCCATGGCCCTAGTAGGTATCGGCCCTAGGAGGCACGACGCTTTTGTTGACATCTCTTTAAGTAACACGTAGTACTAGACACGTTATCGAAAATTTGCTCGGTGCGGACAATAGCCGGGCGGCCAAACTGCGAGCTACACATTGCACATCGTCCAAAAGCCCACGCCTACGGTAGCTAGTAGTCGGGGGTCTCAGCAGTTGGGGCGTGAGGATGTCCATTCCCTTACGCGCGCGGTTGTCTCCATCACTAGCATTACTGCTTCGCAGAAGGAGGCGGCCGCCACCCATTCACCTTCACTCCGGATCATAGACGCGTGAGATGTCACCACCGCTGATTGCCCACACGAGGTCACGGCTCAATTCCACCGTAAGCTCCACCGTGTCCTTCGGGCGATCCGCACTATGGTGACATCCTCGAGCATTTTCTTCCGCCTGAATCCGGTGCAGGAACCTTCCGAACTTACCATCTCCGGTGAGGGCCTGCGTCACGCGGAAGGTGTGGACGCCGTGGTGCCTCTCCAGCCATTACTCAAAGAGGGGACTTAGCGCCATGATTATGGCGTGCTCAACTGACGGATAGTTGATGTTACAAGGAGTAACTTAGGCTACTTTTCATTTTCCCGCGGGAACGGGACTTAATTTCCAGGGGAGGGGTATATCTCCGGAATAGACTCTCGTTTTTTTACACGATTGCCCCAAAAAAGGAGTTTAACGAAGTTGCGAACCTAACCCAACAAGTTAGCAGAAAAATAAATGAAATATTTCCTATTATATTTTTTAATATGGTCATGATAAACCATTTTGGAATCCTCATGATGAACTCTGGAATTTGATACCCATATTGAACCATTAAAAAAAAAATTACTCTATGGCATAGTGTCCCACAGTCGTTATGTTGATTTTTTTTCAACGTTACCTATCTAAGAACACTTGGGTTAACAAGACGAATCTAACGATATGCTAATTATGTAAATCCGTTCAGCGGTTTGGAAGATATGAGGTAATAAAGAATATTACATACATTCATACATACAAGATACGCGCGAAAAACATAACCCTTCTTGCAATCGGGTAATGAACGATTTTAAAGATTTTGTCTATTCCTTGCTAAAACAGAAAAGATACGCGCTATATTGATCTGTATAGCGTTGTCTCTTTCACTTGTTTGTTGTTCGAGTCGCTATGTTGAAGTTCGTCGTTGACTAATAAAATACATCTATCTCAAAAGATGCCTTGCTAAAATATATTTTTAAAGGATCTAAGTAACTTTCATAAAAAGGACGTATAACTTCCAAGATTTTACATTAATATAAAGTAGAAAAACAAATAAAGCTGCGAGCGAATACGTTGACATTTAGTAGCACGTTAGTGTGGATCAAAACATTCGGAATTCGGAACGTTTGTTTACACTAAGAAAATTCTTATCAGTGTTGATTTGTTGAGTGCGAAAATAGTTTTCAAGTGCTTAAATTTAGAGTAATCTGACTTCATGTGATTGTTGTTCGAAGCGGATAATTGAACCCACGAAGTAAAATGTTTATGTTATGCTTGAAACTAATTTTACATGGACAGCATGGAATCAATGTAAAATTAAACTGTGTATTCCAGTGAAATAATTATTGATCGTGTTGTTGTTCGTGCACTATTGGACTAAGTTTTATATGCTTCTAAAAACTCATGTAAGTTCGCAACCAAAAATACAATAATAAATTAATAACCCTCGTATGTAGGTACTAAAATCACCAGATTAAACAATTAACTGGACACGTTTAGGCATCAAAATAAGTTTTAGTTACTTTATATGTAAGGAAAAACATGTTAAATAGTATTTATTTGGAAAACAATAATAAATCCGTTGCGCCCGAACAACTTTTTTAAGCCAGCTAATTTGACGTAAAAACAATAGGTACTGCTAGCGGTCAAAAATCACGTTAGAGTACGAAAAGAACAAAGAGATTCAAAGAGATACAATAGAGCGGCTATCAGAAAAAATGTCTTAGAAAAATTGTCATCCTATGCCTCAATGACGCCATCTGGCTTTGAATAGCAAACACGCGAATTAAATTAGTCAAAATGTATAATTATTTTACTATCGCTCGGTAGGTGGCCAGGGGCCTTACCATGATAATGTTAAAATGTCAGTCGTACGAGCGAAAAAGAGTGATGGAGCTATCTACCCTATATAGCTCCATCCCTATAACAGTTCGGTTTAGGTCGTAAAATGGATCACATAATGAGCTGGTGTTAGAGCATCAATGTAAAGGAAAGGTTAAGCTTTTCAGCAATAGATGGCGTTAACACAAAATGAGCAAATGTTCTGGAACTATTTATAAATATTGAATTCTAATTAATTACCGCGTAAATACCAAAAACATTTACGAAAATAAACTGAAGTGAGGTCGTCATTTTACCATAACAAGATTTGCAATAGCATAATGAGCAGTTCGGCAATTTTCTCAGAAAATGATTTTCTTTTAGTGCATAGAGCGGATACAAACACGACTTGACGTGTATAGGTATGGGGTGCTACGACAGAAAACCTCCACGAGTGCCCGCAGGCTGTAGTTCCCTTGCGGATACGTCCGAGGTGAAGGCCGGTCTGCGGGACGGTGCACCCTGGGAGGCGGCCAATGACTCCCCTTGGGTACTTCTGCCTAAGGGGTCTTGATGTCCGCCTGCGAATGTTCTGTCTGAAGGATCACTTCAACGCGTGTCCCTCTGCTATAGCAGAGGGCACAGTGGCGAAGTAAGAGCGGGCTTGGTGCGCACTCACCCTGCCACCGAGCAGGCAGGAGGAAGACTTGCTCCTCCTTCTGCCACCGTTAGTCTCGTAGCCCCAGAGATTGTCCAAGGTCATGTTTCTGACTTTTGATGGGGGTCGAGGGTCTTGGCTTAACCGCCTGGGCCGCGAGGAAGACTACCTCTATAAAAAATTACCCCAAACCTCCAAGCGGCGGCGCACCGTGAGGGAGGTTGTTAGCTTGACTAATGGGTAGCTAAATTAGTCTCTAGTGCGGACCACTGACTTTGAGCAAGTACAGATTGTATAATACTCGTGGGAACAACTATGGAATCGAAATTTTTCAAAAAACCCATGGAGAGTGATGCGCGGTCGGAGTCCGACGCGGCATCCGGAAGGAGCTCGGAGGGCTCGGAGGTTGAGGAGGTGGCGGGCAACTCCGGTAGGAACGTAAGTGCCTACCGGAAGCGCTCTAGATCGGGGGACAAATCGTCCTCCGATGGAGAGATGGGCTCGGCCCGAAAAATCCCCACCAGCGGGCGGGGTGCGGGTCGAGCAGGCGGAAGAGGGAGGGGCCTCACTGCCCACGAGTCGGCGAAGCGAGCCGATCGACTTGCCGCGGAGGGGCGTCACCCCGGTGTGGCCAGCGCCCAGGTGGACCTCTCGGAGCCGTCTGGCAGCGAGCGGGATGCCAGGGAGGACTCCGCCGAGGAGTCTCGTAGATCCCTGGGGAAGTTGGTCGTCGCCGCGCTGCGGGACATGGGCCGGAAGAGGGAGAGGACCTCCAAGGTGAAGACGGTCCACCGGCATGCCGCCTCTATCGAGGAGGCTATCGAAGCCTCTCTCGAGAAGAGGGTGGCGCGACTCCGGGCTGAGCTCCGGGCCGAGCTTCGGGCCGAACTCGCGGGAGCCCAGGAAGACAGCGGCTGCCGGGGGCCGGCTGGAGAGGGGCGCAAGCAAGGGCAGGGGCAAAGTCAGCCCCAGCCCCACGCAGAGCCGGAGGGCCAGTTGCTGACGCTGGTGCAGCGGGAGCTGGCTGCTCTTCAGCAGCAGCTGCAACAGCAGCAGCAGCAGTTTCAGCTGCGGATCCAGCAGCAGCTGTCCCTGCTGGAGGGCATAGTGCTGCGCCCCCCGTTAGCGGGCTCCGGCCAGCGAAAGGCGGCATCTTACGCCGCTGCCGCGGCCACTGCACCCGCGCCCAAGGCGGGCCCGTCGGGGCAAGCTCGGCGCGGGGCCGTGGCATCGGAGCCTGCGAGGCCGGCCCCGGCCGCCAAACAACCGCAGCGGCAGAAGGGCAGGGCGGCGCCTGCCACTAAACCGGTGGGACCTCCTGCCACGGCGGCGACTAGACCGCACCTGCCGCCGCCTCCTCTGCCCGAAGAACCCTCGGCTGGCGCCGATTGGACGGTTGTCGGCGCCAGCAAGAAGGCGGGCAAGGCGGCTAGGGCGGCCAAAAAGCGCGCGCGGCGACAGCAGCGCAAGAAGCGGGCCATGGCGGCTAGACTTCGCGCCCCAAATTCCGAGGCTGTAGTTATTAAGCTACAGCCAGAGGCGGAAAAGAAGGGCGTGACGTACAACGCCGTCATGCAAAAGGCGAAACAGGCGGTGGTGGGCCACCTCAGCGAGTTCGGAGCCACTGGGGGCTTCCGAATGAGGCGCACCGCAACCGGGGCCCGAATATTAGAGGTCCCTGGTGCGGACAGTGGCCCTGCCGCAGACGCCCTGGCCGCAAGGATCAGGGCGTCCCTGGACGTCGAGGAGGTTCGAGTGTCCAGGCCCACCAAGTGCATCGACATGCGCATCATGGGCCTGGACGACTCCGTCAGGGTGGACGAGGTGGTGGCCGCCATCGTCAGGGCGGGAGGGTGCCACGCCGATCAGGTGCGGGCGGGCACCATCCGCGCTGACAGCACGGGCATGCGAGCTGTAACAGTGAGCTGCCCCGTGTCGGCGGCCAAGGCCATCACTGGCGAAGGCCGACGGCTCTTTGTGGGCTGGGTCTCGGCTCAGGTAAAGCTGCTGGAGCCCAGACCTCTGCGGTGCTACCGCTGCCACGTGGGGCACCACGTGGGTGCCTATTGCGCCGCGGAGGTTGACCGCAGTGACCGCTGCTTCCAGTGCGGTCAGGCCGGTCACAAGGCTGCAGAATGCCGTGCTACGCCGCACTGCTACGCATGTGCGGCGGCAGGCAAGCCGGCCGATCACCGGGCTGGAAGCAGGTCCTGCGACCCTCCTGCCAAGGCCAAGGGCAAGGTCCCAAGGCAAGCCCACCCCGACGTCCTCTCCGCCGCAGCCTCCTCTCTGGCTGCCGCTGCTGTCGCCGCCGCAACTGCCGTGGCAGGGCCCTCACGGGGGGCTCGGGGGGAGACGGTAATGGACTGCCAATAACGGCTCCATTACGTCTCCTCCAGGCGAACATCAACCACTGCGCCCCCGCTCAGGATCTGTTGCTCCAGAGCATGGCGCAGTGGTCGATCAATATCGTCCTGCCCAGGGGAGACTGGGTGCGGGACCTGGACGGCTCGGTGACCCTAATTTCGTCGGCCGCCGCCGGTACCCCGACCCTCGAGGCCGTCGCGAGGGGGCGGGGTTGCGTGGCAGCACGGTTCGGGGACATCGCAGTGGTAGGCGTCTACCTGTCCCCGAGCAGATCTCTCGGCGATCTTCACATCTCCCTAATGGAGCTGAAAGCCGTCGTCGCTGGGTTTGGTTCCCTCCCCGTGGTCGTTTGCGGGGACTTCAATGCCAAGAACTTGGCTTGGGGTTCCCGGTTCACGAACCAGCGGGGTCGGATGGTGGAGGACTGGGCTCTGGAGACAGGCCTGGTCGTCCTAAACCGGGGTTCTGTCCCCACGTGTGTGCGGATGCGGGGTGACTCAGTGGTGGACATCTCGTTCGCCAGCCCCGCTCTGTCGCCGCGTGTCGTCGACTGGCGCGTTATGGAGGGGGTGGAGACGTTCTCAGACCACCGGTACATCCGGTTCGACGTCTCCGCCCAAACCTCGACTGCGCCAGTCCGACGGAACCCTTGTGGTCCGCGATGGGCGCTGAGGCAGATGGACCGGGAGCTCCTCCTGGAAGCCGCGACGGTACAGGCCTGGGTGCAAGCACCGGACAGGCCTGTCGACATAGACGTCGAGGCAGAGTGGTTCCGGGAGGCCATGTCGCAAATCTGCGACGCGGCAATGCCCCGAGTCCCTCCAGGACGTGCCCAGCGCCAGGTACACTGGTGGTCGCCGGAGATTGCGGCATTGCGCAACGCGTGCAATGCCGCGCGACGCCGGTATGCCAGGTACCGCAGGCGCCGCATCCGTCCACCGGATGCGGAGGCCAGAGAGGCGGAGCTGTACGAGGGATACAGAGCTGCAAAGCGCACCCTCCGAGCGGAGATAAGGCGGGCCAAACTCGAGGCCCGCAACGTGTGGCTGGGGACTCTGAATGGGGACCCATGGGGACGCCCGTACAAGTCGGTGCGGGACAAACTCCGCCCTTGGGCTCCCCCGCTGACGCAGAGTCTCCGGCCCCAGCTCGTAGAGGGTGTGGTGAGCACTCTGTTCCCTACGCGAGGGGAACACTCTCCCCCGCCCATGGCTCCGCCACCAGCGGTGCCCGACGCGGACCACGATGGCGACGACGACGACAACGCTCCAGAGGTGACCGAGGTAGAGATGAGAGTGGCGGTACGAAGGCTGAGTGCCAAGAATACCGCCCCAGGACCCGACGGCTTGCCTGGGAAGGCATGGGTCCTGGCCATGGAGGCTCTCGGGCCTCGACTAAGAGGGCTCTTCAGCGCATGCTTGGAGAGGGGCCAGTTTCCACTTCGCTGGAAGACGGGGAAACTGGTCCTCATCGCGAAGCCGGGGCGCCCCGCGGACTCTCCGTCCGCGTACCGGCCCATTGTGCTGCTCGACGAGGTGGGCAAGCTCTTTGAAAGAGTAATTGCAGACCGCCTCGTCGCACACCTAACACGGGTGGGGCCGGATCTGGCGGACGGCCAGTTCGGCTTTCGCAGGAGGCGCTCCACGGTGGACGCCATCATGTGCGTGCGAGCTCTCACGACGGGGGATGCAGTGGCCCAAGGCAGGTGTGTCGTGGCGGTGTCTTTGGACATCGCCAACGCCTTCAACTCCCTGCCTTGGAGTAGCATTGGGAGGGCACTCCGGTATCACCGGATGCCCAACTACCTCTGTCGTGTGGTCGAGGCGTACCTGTCAGACAGGTACATAACCTACCCTGGTCACCAGGGGGAGTGGGAACGTCGAGAGATGTCGTGCGGTGTTCCGCAGGGATCGGTACTAGGGCCGCCCTTGTGGAACATCGGTTACGACTACGTGCTGCGCGGCGACCTCCCTGACGGGGTCGGCGTGGTCTGCTACGCAGACGACACGCTGGTCCTGGCGCAGGGAGAGTCGTACCAGGCGGCGGTCGAACTAGCGACACGCGGGGTTGCGACAGTCGTTGGCAGGATCCAGGAGCTGGGACTCGAGGTGGCATTGCACAAGTCCGAGGCCATGTGCTTTCACGGCCCTCGGAACGCGCCACCACCGGGTTCCCAGCTAGCGGTGGGAGGAGTCCACATCGGCGTCGGGTCAACGATGAAGTACCTGGGACTCGTTCTCGACAGCCGATGGGATTTCGACGAGCACTTCCGACGTCTGGCTCCCAAACTAAATCGGACTGGGGCTGCCCTCGGGCGGCTCCTGCCCAACCTTGGGGGTCCAGACGCCTCCTGCCGGAGGCTCTACGCGGGGATCGTTCGGTCCATGGCCCTTTATGGCGCACCGGTGTGGGCGCCGGGGCTGCGGAAGCAGCCGGCGGCCCGGCTGAACGCGTGCCAAAGGGTCATGGCCATACGGATGGTACGAGGATACCGGACGATTTCCCGCGAAGCGGCGAGCCTCCTTGCTGGCCAGCGACCATGGGATCTGGAGGCAACAGTCCTTGCACTCATGCACGAACGGCGCATGGAGATGCAACGCCGGGGCGAAACTCCGCTGCCGCAACAAGTCGCAGCATGGCGGACAGAGCTCCGGCGAGTTCTCATGGAGAAATGGCGACAGCGACTGTCGCGACCCCGTGCTGGGCACGCCACAATTATGGCGGTAAGTCCCCTCTTTGAGGCGTGGTTGGAAAGACCTCACGGCGTCCTCACATTCCGCATGACGCAGGTTCTCACCGGACACGGCAAGTTCGGGAGGTTCCTGCACCGGATTCGTGCGGAAACGACGCCCGGGTGTCGCCACTGTGTGGCCCACCCGGAGGACACGGTAGAGCACACGGTGGAGGTGTGCCCCGCTTGGGCAGAGCAACGCCGTGTCCTCGTGGGGGCAATCGGCGGCGGCGATCTCTCGCGCCGGGCCTTGGTTCAGGCCATGCTCCGGAGCGAGGAGGAGTGGCAGGCGGTCGCCTCCTTCTGCGAAGCAGTAATGCTAGCTAAGGAGGCGGCCGTTCGCGTGAGGCAACGGTCCTTACGTCCCAACCGCCGCCGGGATTCCGATCCCGATTTCCGGCCACCGTAGGCGCGGGCTTGTAGACGGCGAGCAATGGGTGGCTCGCCGTCTGACCGTCCGGTAACCGTCCGGACCGAGCCCAAGTCGTCGACGGCGCGTATTGTTCCACGCGCGCCTCAGGGAGATGTCAGCAAATCGTAGGGGCCCAGCAGGGTCGAAGCCTACTGGGGCCACGGGTAGTATGAAAGCGGAACCCGGGGCCCCGGGACGAAGGCAACGAAGGAACAGGAGTGGGTTTTTAGTCAGTAAGAGTCTGACACTATCTCGCGCTCCGCCCAAGAGCGGGGATGTCATTAGGATGATTTTCCCACCCAATAAAAAAAAAAAAAAAAAAAAAAAACGTGTATAGGTATCATACTAGACTGAGAGACTTATGACCACTAGGTAATAAGTATCAAATTACGATTTTGTTCGGTATGTCCTGTCTATTGGTAGTATCATCATCCATTAACCGCGAAAATCATTCTTAATGATTTCTACGTGGATGCTTTAATGGCAGGGGCAGACAGTGTGGAGGAAGGATATAAAATTCATACAGAAATAAAGAATATTCTAGCTAAAGGGGGATTTCAATTGCAGAAATATTAACAGCGAAGAATTATTGCATAAAATAAGAGAAAGCAAAGAGAGGGATACGGGTGATGAAGTAAACATAAAAATGGATAATATTAGAAAATACTCGGACTTACCTAAGGTACTCTGTAGAACTGCCTCTCCCGACGGAACCTGTAACTAAAAGGAAAATTATATAGGACATTTCTAAATTATATCGGCTTTTCGACCCGTTAGGTTGGTTGTCACCTAGTATCATTTTAGCTATAATATTAATACAAAGGCTATGGTTAGCAGGTATAGGTTGGAACGAAGAATTACCCAGTAATTTATTAAATAAATGGATTACTTACCGTAAGGATTTATCTTCTTTAGGGAATGTTGGAATCCCACGTTAGCTTAACACTAAATCCAGTAATGTAAAGACGGAGCTACACGGTTTTTTGGATGCCTCAAAAATGGCCTACGCTGCAGTGGTATATATCAGAATTATAGATGCAGAAGGTAACACAAAGGTTGCATTAGTCACCCTGTTTGATGGGAGACATCTTGATTTTGGAGGTATCCAAAACTCCCATCAAACAGGTGTCAATACCTAGGTTAGAACTATATGGAGCCTTTCTATTGTCTAAGTTGATGGTTGACGTTGCTAAAACTCTTGATATTAACTTGTTAGGTGTGCACGCTTGTACGAATTCCGAAGTTGTTCTCGCATGTCTTAACTGCCATCCAAACTGTTGGAAAACGTTTGTGGCCAATGGCGTTGCAGAAATCTTAAACACATTGGATACAAAATATACGTTCCATCCAAACGGACGAAAAAAATCCAGCGGACTGCGCCTACTGGTCCATTCGAGTGTTCTTGACATATCCTTTTGGAACAGATTTTCATCACTTACAAGGATGATCAAGGTAATAGCCTACTGTTCTTGCACATAAGAATCAATTGTGCTAACAAGGCAAGAAAATAAAAAACAGTTGTATACGACAGAACTCGAGGAGGTGATGGAAATATGTATTAAAAAGGGTCAAGAAGAAAAGTTACAAAAAGAAATACAAGAACTTAAGATCTTTAGGTAAAAAGGGAAAATATAAATCTCTCCAACTTATTTTGGGACTCAAGAGGAGTAATTAGAGTAGGAGGTAGATTGGAGATGGCTCCGTTGAATTAAGATCGCAAGCATCCAATACTTATACTAAGGATTGCTTCCTCACAAAGCTCTTCTTCTCTTATATACGAAGCGCATCAAAAAACGATGCATGGAGGGCCTCAAGCTATGATCGCTTACTTGAGATCTCGAAATTGGATTGTGGGGATCAAACCCTTAATAAAGGTCTATTTTAGAAAAGGTGTTACTTGCATTAGGTACTCAAATAAAGCCAGAAGCCAACTAATGGGGCAACTACCATTTATTTATTTATTTAAACTTCATGTACAGTGGTGGTACATAGGCGGACTTAATGCCACAAAGCATTCTCTACCAGTTAACCATTAGGTTAAAAAGACAACACTCGTAGGTGTGCACAATAAATAAATAACAGATATTTTTGAAATAGAATGTAGTATCCTTAAATTAAGTGGCTTATAATAATAAAATACGTATATATGCTAATATAATAAACTAATAAATATTATGATACATAAGAAATCATTCCAATTAAGAGAACTTAAAATATAGCAATTATGACGAAGACCGAACTAAGATTGAGAGAACTTCAAGTAGTAGTTCCGAATTTTACGCTTGAAGGAAAATTTACTTTCAGCTTTTTTGATGTCAAGGGGAAGCACATTCCAGAGTTTTATGGTAGAGACAGTGTAAGAATTAGCCATAAACCCAGTACGGTGAGAAGGAATATGAAGAAGTATGTTTTTGGATGCTCGAAGGTTGAGATTATGAGAGCTGCCCAGTAATTTAAAATACTGTTTCAAGTAATCAGGAGCACACGGATCGTTCATAATAGTGAAGAGCGTGCAGAGGGATCTATGGGATCTCCTGTGGCGGATAGGCAGCCATTTAAGCTGAGAACGAAAGGAAGAAATATGATAATATTTACGAAGGCCAAATATAAAACGAATACAGTTATTGAGAAGTCGATCCAATTTGTTTAGAAGTTCCTGGGATAGATCAGAGTAACAAACATCAGCATAGTCAATTATAGGCAAGACAAGCGATTGGACCAAAGTGGCTTTAGTGCTTGATGGAAGGAAATTCTTGAATCTATAGAGAGATCGCAGCCTGAAGGTGACCCTCTGGCTCACCTGAGCAATATGCTTATTCCAGCTTAACTTATCATCGATATATAAGCCAAGGTCTTTAACGTGTGGCGAGAGAGGGATAACTGTATTGCCGAAAAGAAGCGGCAGTAGTCGGCTAGTGTCCAAGCTACGTAAAAAGTATGAACTGCCAATAAGAATAGCCTGGCATTTACTGACGTTGACAGTAACCCCAAATCTGCTTGACCAATCACTAATCGCTAAAAGATCAGCATTTATTAGTGAGATACAGTTATCGAGATTGTCAAGGTCAGTTTGCGCGTAGAGCTGTAGATCATCAGCGTACAGATGAAAAGAGCATTTGAGGATAGCAGTGATGGAGTTAATAAACAAAGAAAATAAGAGTGGAGAGAGTATACCGCCTTGTGGAACGCCGGTTAGCAGGCATTCAGAAATCTTCTGATCAGCACGTACAGCCTGCTGACGACCACGAAGATATGATGAGAACCAATCCCGTGCCAACGAAGAAATCCCAATTTGAGACAAAATGGCCAAAAGGATGTCATGATCAACGGTATTAAAAGCGTTGGAGAAATCGATTAAAACGTAACACCGTTAACCTCGAGTTCTCCAGGCCATTTCTGACGTCTTCTGTAACTTTAAGCAAGGCTGTGGCTGTACTGTGGCCAGGTCGAAAACCTGATTGGAATGGGGATAACAGTTTATTCCTAAACACAAAGGATGATATCTGTTTAAGGGAAACTGCTTCCAGGATTTTAGATAGGAAAGGGAGAATGGAAATTGGCCTAAAGTGATTTGACAAGGTGGGGGTGGGAATTTTAGGAAGGGGGATAATAAAAGCTTTACGCCAACTAGTGGGAAATACCCCAGTCTGGAGGGAGGAATTGATGATGTGAGTGATAGTAGGGAGTAACGTTTTAATCATATAGGATAACATGGTTCTACTGACTCCATCACAGCCAACAGCCTTGGACTTAATCGCAGTAAATGCTTTATGGATCTCTGCATCGGTCACAGGGGAAAAAGAAAAAGAATCATGAGGTAAAATTGGCGTGGAAGTTATATTAAGAATAGTATTATTTTTGACAGAAGTCGCAAGCATTACCGACGATGAAAAGTGTTGATTCAAATCATTCAAAGATATATTAGAGGGAAAAGTATGAGAGGAGGACTTTGTTATACCAAGTGATTTGAGAAACTTCCAAATATCAGCCGGCGAAGAGTTGAGGACATTTTCGCAAATGTATCGGCGTTTAGAAGCTCTTACCATCTGGTTACACCGGTTTCTAGCCAACTTGTACAGGTTCCAGTTCTCCTCACTACGATCTCTTCTATGTCTACGAAAAGCCCTGTCACGCCGTCTTGGAAATCAAATATACTAAATATATTATATAAATAATTAATTTCCTCATCAGTAAATTGAAATATAGAGGAATAATCAAACTACTAAAGGAATAATCAAACGTACCATCTCCTCATGTTACACCAAATAAGGTTTTTCTATACAGCGGCGTTGATTATGTTGGTCCGATTAACATCAGAGTATCTAAAGGATGCGGTAACAAGTCATACAAGGGGTACATCGCACTCTTTATCTGTCAGTCCAGTGACCAGACACTTATATATCTATGAGACATCCAAAGGTTTTTTGGCCGCTTTCAAGAGGTTCATAGCGAGGCGTGGACATTGCGCAGAATTATACAGTGACAATGGCACTAATTTTGTTGGCGCTGCGCGAGAGCTGCAGGAATTATTTGATAAAGAAAAATCAAATGTAATTCCCGGATTGGTTGAGTGCTTAGCAAATAATGGTACAAGGTGAAACTTTATTCCTCCTCATGCTCCAAACTTCGGCGGTTTATGGGAGGCAGGAATAAAGTCCACGAAATACCACTTCAGAAGGGTTATAGGGAACTCTACCTTAACGTTCGAGGAATTAACGACGGTGTTGGCACAAATTGAGGCGAGACCGCTTTCCTGCATAGATCAAAATGAGTTAACGGTATTAACTCCGGGCCATTTTTTGGATGGGGATCCACTAGTTCTAGTACCTGATACAAATTTCGAATAGGCTAATTTTTCCAGTCTCAAACGGTGGCAACTTACCCAAAGAATGATTGAGATTGAGAAAGAGTACAGAATTATTGGCGGCAGTGGTCACAGGATTACTTAAATCAATTTATGCAACGCCATAAGTGGGCTCAACAAAATCCAGAACCAGGCATAGGTGGCATAGTTTTGATAAAGGAGGATGATTTACCTCCTGTAAGTGGTTACTGTGGAAAAATTGAGTTAAAACATCCTGGTCCTGACGGAATCACTCGAGTTGTAACTGTTAGAACTAAAAATTCCATAATAAAAAGACCTGTCAACAAATTGGCTATTCTTCCTGTAGCAACTTATCCTTTACTTGTTAGGAATAATTTTGAGAATGTGTATTGTTCCTATTACAATGTACGTTTAATTTATACGGTTGAATTTTTTTTTTCCTATTTACACCTGAATTATTGTTATGTATTGCAAAATAAAATTGCAGTATATGCGGTTAATAACAATCCAGTGTTTTTAATTTCGATACACTCTTCAAGTCGACCCTCGGGTTTCGAACACCTACCCTACATACTAAGCCTACCTTACCTACCTTTCTACCATATCTAACTACGTTACCTACCAACCTACCTACTTACCTACCCTACATATTCAAACTTCCGACAAAACACAAGGCCACGTAAGTTAGAATTACCCGTGTAATGAGGTGCAAATTGCTAGACAGACTATAAGCTGATTATCGCGAAACTTAAACTTCGCCCTCATCCTCCGCGCACCTAGTCATCCCTAGTAATATCTGCTCGCCTAAACGTAAGGAAACTTGAAAATTTTAATACAAAATATGATGGAGTTTGTCCTGGCAGCCAGCACATACTCCAGAGAATCATCAAGATCACCACCAGACGCAGTAGATGTAGTTATTTAGTGCCGTAGTACGGAATATGGCACTAAATACATCTACTGCGTCTGGTGGTGATCTTAAAGTTCTGTGATAAAACTTCTCTTCTTGACTACTGGATACCGCTTCTCAAATGCTGACTTCTAAAAAAGGAGTAGGTTCTCGATTCGGATGTTTGTATTTTTTTTGTTTGTTCGCGCATAACTTCGTTGCTTGACAACCGATTTGAAGAATTCTTTTTTTGTTAGAAAGGGCATACTTCCCAAATGGTCCCATAGTTACCAAGTTGGGATCTGATGATGGAATCTTGGCGAGATCTAGGGAAATCCTCAAATATTATAGGCAACCGTATGGTGATTTTGTTATTTTCATCGAGAACTTAAGCATTCACAGTCAAAAAGTAACATTTGATGAAGTGGAATAGAATAGAATAGAATAGAATATATTTATTGTAAAACATGAGTGTACATCAAACAATATGTGCAAGGTCTTAAAAATAATAGGCAGATCTGCATGTTTTGCCATTAATGGCGTACAATAATAACATGACTTTTTGGTCTAGAGAAAAAAAAAAAAAACCAAAAAGTTTGTATTTGACTCTACACAATAAAATAAAAAGAATAACTTAATCCAAAATAAAAATAAAAATTAGGGAGAATACATTACATATGCCAAAATTTCATACATAACTGCGAAAAATGTAGTAATTGTGAAAAACTGATAACAAGTCCTAGAAATTAAGAAATCCATTTAATTAATTACGCTCATTTAAAAATTCCGTTATAGAATAATAGCATTTAGCAATGAGATATTTTTTTAAATGTTTTTTAAACAGAGCAGTAGGCATTTGCTTGATAGCTTTTGGGATTTTATTATAAATGGTTGGTGCTAACCAAAAAGTACTTTTTTGCATCAAAGCCGTGGTTGATCTCGGTACGTATAATCTATCATTATCTCGTCTATTACGAATGAAGACGTCTGATAGTTTCTTAAATAAGTGTGGATTGGTCCTTACAAAATTAGCTATTTCATAAATTATTATTTATTTATTTATTTATTATTATTTATTTATTCTCAATAGGTTCGCGCTTGACCGCCATCATAAATAAATAATGAAGGCAGACTTAAGATATTATATTTAATAAAATACTGTTTGCAACTATCAGTTCTTTTCAGACCAGACATTGCCCTAACACACCTCTTTTGTGACTTAAAAATAATATCCTTATTGGTGGAGTTTCCCCAAAATATAACCCCAAACCTTAATAAGGAGCCGACAATTCCATGGTAGGCCGTTATAATCGCATTCGTACTCAAAATAGGTTTAAGTTTATAGAGGGCATAAGCACAAGAACATAGTTTTTTATTTAATTCTTCCGTGTGTGCTTTCCAGTTCAGACGTTTATCTATGGTTACACCTAAAAATTTTGCTGTGTCTACCTTTTTTATAACAGTTAATTTGTGTTGAACATTAATACTTGGTGCTTCTAAACGTTGACTAAAGAACATAATTTTTGTTTTTTCTAGATTGATTTTTAGATTATTGTTATCTAACCAGTTTACTATTGAATTGATTGTATTATTAATTTCTTGTTCATATCTATCTTTATTTATGGAATTAATAGTGACTGTACTGTCATCGGCAAACAGCGATACTGGATAATTAGTTACCAATGGCAAGTCATTTATGTAGATTATGAATAACAATGGTCCCAATACGCTACCTTGCGGGACTCCATATTTAACTATACGTTTTTTTGATGAATATGTTTCTTCTTTTTTGGTATTAATATTTATTTTGGAAATTTCTGTATATTGCTTACGGTTTTTAAGATAAGATTCTATGAGATTGAGTATATTGCCTCTAATGCCATACGCTTCCAATTTACGCAGGAGAATATTATGATTAACACAATCGAAGGCCTGGGTCATGTCACAGAAGATGGAACATACCGGCGTCCTTTTATCTACGTTACCCATGACGTTATTTATAAAATCATAAATTGCCATGTTTATTGTTTTACTCTTGCGGAAACCTTTCTGGTCTTCTGTAAGAATGTTGAATTTTTCTAAAAAGTTATAAATTTGATTGTATATGTATTTTTCAAAAACTTTCGAAATTATAGGAATAAGTGCAATAGGCCTGTAACAGTTCATATTCTGCTTGTTGTCTTTTTTGAAGATGGGTTTAATGATACAAGTTTTTAAATTTTCCGGGTATGTTCCAGTGGTTATACACATATTAATGATATGGCTTAGGTGGTCACAGATATGATAAGCGACAAACTTTAGGATTTTAGTAGAGATCCCATCATATCCAACACTTGTAGTATTTTTAAGAGATCTTATAATTTGAAGTATGTCATGTGGAGTGCTTGGTGCCATGAACATAGATTGACTTAATTTGGGAATATTTACAGTTACGTCCTTACCAGCGCCTGGTATTGGTTTTATTTTTTCTATGAAAAAGTCATTAAAAGCATTCGCAATCTCTTGTGGTCTGGTTATAGTTTTATGGTTTGTTTCTACGGAAGTGACGCTATCCTTTGGTAAATTGAGTTTAGACCTATTTATAATTGCCCATGTAGCTTTGGATTTGTTTGTAGATGATTTTATTTTATGATTGTTTTGTGCTTGTTGCGTTAAATTAATTATATTTTTATATATTTTTGAGTATTTTTTAAATTTAGTTTTAGTTACTTCATTACGATTAAGCCTATAGTTCCACATAAGCTCTCTCTTTTTTTTACTACAAATTTTTATGCCACGTGATACCCATTGAGGTTTTACTTTGGTTCTTATTGTAACGTTTTGGAAAGGAAAACATAAATTATACAGCATCATGAAAGCTTCCAAAAATGCATTATATGCTGTGTTAGGATTATTTGTATTATAGATTTCAGAAAATGAAAAATCTTTTATATAATTTTTGAACTTTTTCATGTTTTCGTTATTGTAGTCTCGTCTATTTGTTCGCCAAAAGTTTATTAAGATTTTTTTATTAACCGGTAATTTTAATACTTGCGCTGTGTGGTCTGACAGGCCAAAGTCAATCACATCAGATTTACAATTCTTTCCTAAATTATGTGCGATATTATCTATACAAGTGCCGCTCGCGAGTCGAGTTGGCTGATTTATTTCTAGCTTTAAATTATAACTTAAGAGTAGACATTCTAAATCTATCAAAGTATTATTACGCTTAAGACAGTCAATATTATAGTCACCTGCAATTACGACATTTTTTTTTAAATTTTTGCTACTAATAGTACATAACAATTTCTCTAATTGTTCAAAAAATACAGGTAAGTTATTGGACTTTGGTACTCTATACATACTAACAATAATCGTATTATACATAGTGAGATCAATAGCGCAACATTCGAATATTCCACTTATAGAGAATTTCGCTATATCTGGAAGTTCCTTAAACTGGTGACCTTTTTTTGCAAGGATACATGCACCACCTCTCTTACTGTCCTTTCTGGAGTAGCATGCCGCCAAAGTGTAATTTGGAATATACAGTAATTCCTCCTGGCCAGCTATCATGAAGTGTTCAGATAGACAGATTATGTAGACTGACCGACGTGGAACTGATGAAGAAGACCAGAAATGGTCAACGGAACTTCATTTCATTTCAACTTTATTCACAATGAAAATAGTTAAGCGACTATGACAATACAAATAAATGAATGGTTCTGAATAGTTACGTTGAAAATGTTAACATCGAAGTGATCTGATGATGATGATGGAGCCGGAAGGTAGACACAGCAACTTCATAATAAAACAATGTAACCTAGCAGTGTTTGGGTTACAACAATACCTGCCGAGAAACACCGACTTCCGAAATTAAAGTTATTTTGATCGTTTTAGTGTTTTTTAGTGAAGTCGGTTATATTTTTTTTGTAACAGATTTTTTATTAAGAAAACTTGCAGCCTAATAAATATATATATTTTTTTACATATTTAAGAAAAATCGCTAATGACTAGCTTCCACATAATTATATACATCTACGTACATTTTGCGTTGACTAGGAAAGTACAGAAAATTAAAAATGAACCACTCTACAGAATTATATCTAGTATTTTAATATCATGGACGAATAATACCTAAGTGTACCTAATCATGAGAACAACTATTAATTAGTTATCGATTGTTTTCACCGTGGTTTTCACCAAAATATTCCTTGGTTAAGATCTTTCTTATATTTTGTGCGCTGGTGCTAAACAGATCGATTCCCAGGTGCGATTGCAAATTATTAAAAACTGTTACTTTTCGCTATCAGATATGTTCGCATTCATGTTGTCTGCATACAATACGTACTACGTAATATATGCAAAGACATTAAATATATACTACCAATTTAAATCTCTTTGAATATATATGAATTTTTGAAATAGTTATTGATATCCGAAATAAATATACTAAACAATAAAAACCTTGTGGCTGTGAGTACATGGCATTAAGGGTACTGGAATAATAACCATGTACTATGAGTGATAAATTAAAGTATTTATTTTAAGTTTTAATTTGCACTAAAAACACAAATATCATTGATAGAGGAAATACACCAAAATAGTGACAGAAATACTCTTTCTTATTTTCTAGCTAACATAAAATCTAACATTCTTAAATTTTTTTTTTCCTTTCGTTCCTCGTGGAACAGGCTAGGGTCAGAGACCATGCTGCCTAGTCATCGGTCTAACATTCGTCAATCTGCTGTCATTTTGTTTGTCTCAAGGTACTTGAGTTGCATCACCGAGTCACTAATCAAAGTATACCGGACAAAATGATATCTCACATCGATATGTTTTGTCTGGGGATTGCCGATTGATTATATGTGTACATACACATCATCATCATTTCAGCCGATAGACGTCCACTGCTAGACATAGGCCTTTTTTTTTATTCTCGATAGTTTCGCGCTTGACCGCCATCTCACCTGATGGAAAGCGACGATGCGGTCGACGATGGAACGCGCTTACCTAGAAGTAACCTATTCACTCTTGACTTAAAGATTTCCGGGTTGTAGCTATCAGGAAACACAGATTCCGGCAAGGAATTCCACTCCTTAGCTGTACGCACAATGAATGTGTTCCCAAAACGTTTTGTGCGTACAGGGCCCCAAGTCTACTATTTTTATAAATTCGTCATTCCAACACGATCCCATTGTCATTTTGCTAAAAATTCATAATCTGATAATTCATAATGGTCGATCATTGATCGGTCAATGATCTTGTGGTAGAATGACAATATCGAGCTGTCTCGAAACAAAAAAAAGCACTCACTCGGTCAATGCTCAAAGAAATTGTCAAAATTTTGGCAATTATTCGCATACGGCAAATATTCATTTGTCATTATGTACGAGACTACCATTCTATGCCATTTCTTTCAATGGAGTGTCAGTGGTTAACCATTGGAAAGTCATAATGACGCCATTATATTAGTAGATTACCAAACTAGGTCAAAATCAATAATTAAGAAGTCAATGATAGACCATTCTGACACTATTGTAATAGCAGACTTGAGGCCCAGGTGGAATGTCCACCATGTACCGGCGGCGCGTTGCCGTACGCCTGGTGGTCCGATGATGGAACGGGCTAGGCGGAATTAGGTTATGCAATTCCGACTCACACTTCCCGAAATGCAACCGGTAGAAAACCGACAGGCTAGCAACTCGGCGCCGATGCTCAAGACTTTGGAGCCTCGACTGACCGAGTGCATCATTGCCAATGATCCTCTTGGCACGCCTCTCAATTGCCTCAAGTGCATCAAGCTGGTATCGGGCAGCTCCGTCCCAAAGATGAGAGCAGTACTCCATACACGATCGAACTTGTGCTTGATAAAGTTTGAGCAGCTGTTCCGGCGTGAAGTACTGTCTGACCTTAGCGAGGATTCCCAGCTTTTTTGCTGCCAGTTGAGCCTTTGCTTCAATATATGGCCCAAAGTTGAGTGTTGATGTCAGCGTAACACCAAGAAGATCAAGATGGTCGGTTGTCAGCATGGTTACGCCCCGGAAAGTTGGAGCAGGGCTGAATTGGCTCCTATTAGCGGAAAAGAGACACGCCTGGGTTTTTGCAGCATTGAATTTGACCAAATTGGCATCGCCCCATTCAGAGACTGCCTCTAAGGACAAGTTCAAGCGCTCGACCTTACTCTCGAAGAGACTGGATCTGTGACCCACTAGCTTGCGCGCTGGATGTGTAACTCTCAGCAACAGTGCTTTCGTCTGCATACCCAAAGGTACCGGGCTTAAGCAGATCATTTATGTGCAGCAAGAACAATGTTGCCGAGAGCACTGACCCCTGAGGGACCCCGGCAACAATGGCCATTTGACCGGACGAGCAACTATCGATGACCACACGGATGAACCGGTCACTCAGGAAGTCTGCGATCCAAGCACACAAACCAGCAGGTAAACCGAAAGAAGGAAGCTTACTAATAAGGCTTTCGTGCCAGACCCTATCGAAAGCCTTCGAGATATCGAGGGAGACGGCAAGCGCTTCCCCGTATTTCTCGATGGCCTCACTCCAGATGTGGATGGCATACGCTAGAAGATCACCAGTTGACCGATTTCGGCGAAAGCCGTATTGTTGGTCACTTAGGATGTCATTAGCTTCTAGGTATGCCAGGAGTTTAGTGTTGAGTACACGTTCCATAGTCTTCTTAATGGACGTTACTGAGATTGCCCTGTAGTTAGCTGGGTCAGCCCGACTACCTTTCTTGGGCACGGGCTGTACGTTAGCTTGCTTCTATGCAATCGGCACTTTTCCAGCCTCAAATGAAAGCCTAAATAGGCTTGTCAGGATCGGAGACAGTTCAGGCGCACACGTTCTCAGAACAATTGCCCGGTAGCCCGTCTGGACCACTAGCCTTGTTCACGTCAAGGTTACGCAGCACCCTGCGGACGTCCTTCTGATGGATGCGAATATCTGACATACTCGTCGCACAACCATCAGGATTAACAGGGGGCCGCGCATCACCAGGATCTAGACGCGAAGATTCCGCGAAGAGTGAGGCAAACAAATTTGCTTTCTCCTCAGCGGTATGGGCCGGCAGACTTTCAATTCAACCGACTTAGCCAGGGACCAAAACGCCTTACTACCAGCAAGGTATGAAGCGAGTTTGTTCCCGATGCGGCTAATGTGGTTGTACCGAGACCTCCGCATCTCCTTCTTGCAAGACTTAGCAGCTCTGTTGAAGGCTTTCTTCTTCTGATCCACGTCATTCGCCTTGTGCATACGAGCGTCGGCCCATGCCCAGTAAGCCGTGTGCTTAAGCTTGTTAGCGCGATCACACTCCGCACCAAACCAAGGGCGAGCCTGGCCAGACATTGTTACGTCAGAGAATGGAATGTAGTACTCCATACCCCGCCGCAACACATCTGTCACAGCATCTGTGCACGACGATGGATCATCTGAAGAAAAGCAAGTAGGCTGCCAAGGATAACATGCGAAGAAAGATCGCTTGCCATTCCAATCTGCTGACCTATATCGCCAAACCCGCCTGGTGCCTCTAGGGCAGGGATCGGGCGGAGAGTAGACTGATACAGATTTCACCAGACAGTGGTCGGAACTACCTAACGGTGATGATATCTACACTGAATAGCGGTCTGGATCTGTTGTCAGCAGAAGGTCCAAGCAGTTAGCCGTGTGCGAATCAACATCCGGCACCCTCGTAGCTCCCTGGACCAGCTGGGTGAGATTTAACGCTAGCGCAAGCTTTCGCGTCTCCCGACCAGCATGGTCTGTGCACTGGTATGGAAAAAGCCACTCCTGATGGTGGGCATTAAAATCCCCCAGTAACACCAGTTGCGCGGAAGAGTAGCTCTGCTGAGCCGCATCCGCCGCCTCACTGAGGTACTGTGTGAGCCTTGTCGTCTCCTGATCACCACTTTGCGAACGGTAGACACAAGCATAGATAATTTCATCCATGCCTGTGTCCACCAGAGCCCAAAGCGTTGAGAACCTGGAATCTTCAAGATTGCGGAGACGCCGATAGCATATGTCGTCCCTAGCGTACAAACACTCACCAGCGTGTGGTAAAAAATTGTGCTCCAGGGTAAACCCTGGGTAAGACAGGTACGACACGTCTGACGGACTTCTTATCTGCGTCTCCGAAAGAAATAAAAAACTTTTTACAAAAAAAGATAACCGACTTCACTAAAAAAACACTTAAAGGATCAAAATAACTTTAATTTCGGAAGTCGGTGTTAAATAAGATACAAATAATACCGAAAAACACCGACTTCCGAAATTAAAGTTATTTTGATCCTTTAAGTGTTTTTTTAGTGAAGTCGGTTATCTCTTTTTGTAAAAAGTTTTTTATTTCACACTTTTTAGTTGGGATACACTTATAAACAGAGTGCCTATTTCTCATGACAATTCCTATTAATTCAAACACTACTAGGTTACATTGTTTTATTATGAATTTCCTGTGTCTACCTTCCACCTTCCGGCTCCATCATCAGATCAGTTCGATAGTACCTTATAGCCAAAGTGCATTTCATGACAATTCTAATAAGCCTAAACACGGCTAGGTTACATTGATTAATGACGGAGTTCCAGTGCCTACCTTCTGGCTCCATCATCATCGTCAGATCAATTTGATGATACCATTTTCAACGGAACTATTCAGAACCATTAATTTATTTGTATTATCATAGTCGCTTAAATATCTTCATTGTGATATCTATGCGGGTATGAAGTTCCGTTGACCATTTCTGATCTTCTTCATCAGTTCCACTTCATCAAATGACAAACTTTTTGACTGTAAATGCTTAAGTTATCGATGAAAATACCAAAATCACTATGCATTTGCCTATAATATTTGAGGAGTTCCCTCGATTTCGCCAAGATTCCATCATCAGATCCTAACTTGGTGACTATGGGACCATTTGGGAAGTATACCCTTTCTAACAAAATAATAATTTTGCAATTCGGTTGGCAAGCGACGAAGTTATGCGCGAACAAACATAAAAAAAAAATACAAACATCCGAATTGAGAACCTCCTCATTTTTTAGAAGTCGGTTAAAAAGGGAGAAGGTTTTTCAGTCTCCAGGTGATGATGGACTGCTGCAAGATTGGAGTGCAGACCTCTAATATTGCTGAGGTGCACTTTTAGTGAGAGGGAGTGGCTGCACTCCAATGTCTAACTTTTTTCCTTTTTAACCTTGGCATATTGTGAGTGAGGTAGGAGAGGAGAAGGAAGTAAAATGGAGTCCCATACTGCTAACCATGTATATAAAGCTGACGCTTTATTGTCTACGACGACGTCGCAGATTTGTCTGCGACAAGACGGTTTTGAGACGTCTAGTGTTGCCAACAGTTACACTAACTTACTTAAAACCACTAACAAAAATTTATCCCACATACAAAATAGCAAAATGTCCCACTAAAAAAAATTGTGTTTTCTGAAATAAAATATGTAGGCATATAGGTTATGCAAAAAATACTTTAGGTTATATAAAAATTAACAACCATTTGATCAAAATATCATTTGTGGGTAAATTAAAATTAGTAGATAATTCAACATACAAATTATCGACTAACTGAAAAACTAAACTAAAATGACCGACATACATCGCGTAACCTACACACACCAACTCACACACATCTATATACAACCACACAACACTCACTCAACATTGCAACATACCCACCCAACAATACATGGTCCACATACGTGATAAATTCATGTATAAAAAAAAATTATAGAAAAACAAAAAACTCGACTGCGTAAAACTAATTTTAAAAAAATAAGTGAAAAAATTAACTTAAATAAAAACTAAAAAGAAAGAAACAAGCCGAGTTTAGTTCTGTTGACATAGTTCATCGACTTTTTTATTTTTCATTTTGACAATATGGCGTCTGGTTGTCGCTGTGGTGAATTTTGATTACTGTCATGTCTTTAGTGACACTCGCAAGGTTAAGACGAATCGATTGACGTAAGAATTATCAAAATCGGCCTACGCATTTGGTCTCTAGAACGCCACATAGAAACAAACATACATACATAGACTGATAAACACATTACCCTCCTTTGCGTCGCGCAGTCGTGTAAAAAGTTGTACCGCTTTTCTCATGTACCCAGCGACTACGTTCACTTACTACTACTACTCGGAACCATAGAGCCTCACTAAACGACTGAACACCGCCACCCAAAACACAAGCATTCGCTTAGTTTGGGAGACAGTACCAGTACTTATAGCACATTACATTTACTTGTCTCTAATTATTACACCTTGTGAATGTAACCTTGCGATAACAAAGATTATTATTATTATTCAATAACAGCTATGTATTAATTCGTCTTCAGACGAATCATTTTTATTTGCACCATAATCATCGGTATCAGATTTTTAATTATGGATTCTATGATGCTGATTTACACCCAAGTGATCGCATTTTTAGTAAGAAATTGAATTTTACTAAAGCACTAGAAAAATCCACTAGCCACTAAAACCAACATTTCACAATTAAATGGGGGGTTAAAACGGCCAGTTTTAGTAGAAAATTCACTAAGTTGGCAACACTGGCCGTACGCCGCTAGACTGTTTTGTCTTGATAGTGACGTAGACAAAACAGTCTTGTCGCAGACGTCGTATACGAGTGCGACGTCGTAGACAGTTCTGTCTAAGACAGTCTTGTGTCAAGTGTGTGCAGGTCCTAACATATAATGTTATGTACTCTGTGAAGCTTTCTATAAGCGAAAGAATTTTTAAAAACAAAAAATCAAACCTTTCTTGTTTATAATATCAGTATAGATAATTTACATAAAATTAATTTAGGTTCCTACGTATTTTTTTATTCATCATCATCTGCCTAAGCCATCTATGTCGCTTCCAATCTTAGCGGTCGGCAGCTGAACACCGTGTATGTTACATGGCGAACAGTATGTTACATGGCGCGGCTGCCAGAAAGTATGTAAAGCTAACGCTTTCGGCTGCCTGTCTGACCTCCACTGTCCAGTAACTGGGTAACACGCTACCCTTGGCAAGACTGTTAGATTTCCTGGTTTCTGAACATCTGACATGCGTAGTTAATGTCTGTCAAAGGTTACAAAGAACAGTAACGGCGGAATCTCGGTATGTTCAGATGGTCAGTTACCCACAGAGCGAGCTCGGCTAGCGCAGCCTTGGACTTGGCCTTGAAGATCGAGCCGTGCAGCGCGCGGCGGCGGCGGCGCGCGGCTGTGCACTTGTTAACTTGTTATGACTTAGCCAATTACAATGCGATTCAAATATTAATAGGAACGTCAATGACCTCTATCTATCAAATGTTACTTAAAAAGTACGGTTTACAAAGAAAACTTATTTGTTTTACTTTGTTTAACTAGTTTAATCTAAGTGAAGAAAAACTTTATTGCTTAATCTAAATTACCTAAATATATTATTTAAGTCATAGGTACCCAATAAATTAAAAAAAAAAAACTTCTTTTCTATTTTCATTGTTGGTAATGGCAACAATTCGCCTTTTTCTTCCATTCGCCATCAACTCAGACACCTCACACAGTAATGCAGAGTTGAGCGGATTTGAAAATCTAAATTCTGACTAAAATTTTTAGTCATGATTCATAAATAAACTTAATTTAGAAAAAATATATCTTGTTTTTCTCACCTTGCGTAATAAATTCGAATTGACAGCTATGACTTCACAACATGGCGCTAAGTCGATCCTATTCTCATTTGAATCGCATAGCTAGCTTACTGCCCTAGTCCGGATACTGGTGGTCAATCACCTGTATTATACATGCGGACAGGAAGGAAGCAACTACGGCGTGAGATACGAGTAGGTTTACCAGATGAAAAAATAAAAAGTTCGGAGATAAGGCCTGGTTTCCATTGAAAAATCCTGAGATTTTTTTACAGTTTGAGAATTTTCTCTCAAACGTAATAAACAATTTAAAAAAAGTCTTAAAATTATCGTTTTTATACACTGCGGATCTCGTTCACGTTTTTCATATCGCACCCAAAGCTAGGGGTGCAAGCAAGGACGAACGGCGAGTATCCACCCTTACGTTGTTGAAACTTCAACGGTCCGGACCAAGCGTTTCGCTTCGTCGTTTATACCGCGTACATCGAAGGACTGGAACAATTTGCCTGCTTCTGTCTTCCCGTCCAACTATAATATAGGTGTCTTCAAGGCTAGAGTGAATAGGCTCTTAATAAACTAGTGCGCCTGACCATCAATGATTGCATCTCCGCTTACCATCAGGTGGGATCGTAGTCAAGCACTGGTTTATAACAATTAAAAAAAAAAAAAAAAAAAGCACCGTCCTTTTATTTTATTGAAAAATCAAATCTTAATCTTTCCAGAAATTTCATGAAATTTGCAAAATCTAGCCGCAAACCTGAGAAGAGTCCAACAATCCTGAAATCTCAGGACAAATCCTGAGGTGTGTTACTAACCCTAGATATGTATTTTACGCTTTCCTTTCATAAAATTAATTTACTGTACAATTAATAATCAGGTTAGTTATACGTTAGTGAAAGTCCCATCAAAATCAGCCCATTGGATATTAGCTGGAACAAAGAGACAGACAGAGAAAAATATTAAATTAAATTTTTGTTATTTTAGCATCTAGTAAGAAAAAGGATCAATAAATCAATAATGTTTCTTTGTCAGAATATGGTACATACAACAGATATTACAATTTTGGTTCAAGCATATCTTGCCATACTATGGCGTACAAATATTTCTTTACGAATGAAGGCCCATTTATCAACTAAATATGAAATCAATTAATAAAATATTAATAAATTATTAATAATAAATTCATGTTTTTTCATTCGTGTTAAATGTAACATAGGCTATATTTTATTTTGGAAAAAAATAGGGTTCCGTAAGATATTTGAGTTTTTCGGACACAAGGTGTAAAAAGTCAACCAGAAAAGTTACTTCTTTGGGTACGCTGCCTAAACTATAAAATATAGAACCATAAAATGTTCTAATTAATTGTAGATCTTATAAATATGTACCAAAGTTTGTTAGGAGAAACCTACTTTCACGCGGGCGAAGCCACTGACAGAAGCTAGCAGTCGCCCGCGGCTCCGCCCGCGTGGATGTCGGTTACCGCTGCAAAAAACCTACCCAGGAAAGACACGGTCAGCAAAATGATTCCCAGGTCAATTCACAGTCACCGACACTAACATCGACGACGCAGTCGTTATCCGCCGCAGGCTGCATAGATTGTCTTTCTGTGGATATTAAAGAACAACTTTAACATCCATCAATGATGCAAATATTTAAATGTAATTAATACTAAGTTTTCACTTCTACCGGCAGTCCCGGAGTGCAACCCGTTGTTTTAGGATAGATAACTAAAACAATTATTGTAGAGCTTCTCTATAAACAACATTTGACGTTAAATTATTTACGGGTACCAAAATATACTGATGGTCGGGAGCCCCGACCCGTGATAGAGCAACGTAAAGTTGCCCATGCGTAAAACATTCTTTTCGTAAATCAATTCCTATTAATTTGAATGTTTGGCCCTGGGATTTGTTTATCGTTAGTGCGAAAGAAATTTTTACTGGAAATTGGAGCCTTTTGAAGGGTATAGGCAAATCAGTAGGGATCATGGGTATTCTTGGTATATGAGCTAATTCACCAGCTGCAGGGCCGGTGAGAATCTTTGCTACTATTAAATTATCTTTTAGCTCCTTTATAAGAAGTCTCGAGCCATTACACGTGTTGGGGGGCTTAAATTTTTGAGAAGCATTATCGGCGTGCCAACTTTTAACGACAATTCATGAGGTGGTAGCCCAGCGGGGTTAAGAGAATTTAAAAATTCTTGGGGGTAGTGCACTATGTCCTCGATGTTAGTGACGGTGTCTATAGATTTATAGCACTTAACTTCACCCGGTACTTTCTGCATAATTAAATTGTTTATTTCTTTAACTGTTTCATTCCTGGGAGAAACTATTGCTCTACAACACAGCCAACCAAAATCATTTTGATGTAAGTTTACGATGTCAGGATATATAGCATCTATCAGACTATCTAAATTATGGACTATTTGGCCTAGAGACTCATCCAAAATAACCGCATAATCGGTGCCCAAATTTAAAGATGGAAAAATTCCTTCTCCTAGTTTCAGCAGCTGTGGAAAATTGCTATATGTATTTCCATGTAGATGAGCTCTCATATCGGTGCGCAAATTCAAATGTAGTACAGATGTCCAAAGGTGAGACGATTTTGAACATGCCTTCATAATATCTGCTCGCGTACCTCTGTTGTCGACTGGAAGCGTTTGTCGGAAATCTCCAGCAAATACAAAAGTGATACCACCCATGACATTAGCAGAACTTTGGAGGTCTTTTAAAGTACGGTCCACGGCTTCCACATGAGCTTTATGACTCATGGTGCATTCATCCCATATTACCAACGACGCGTCTTGCAGCAACTTACCAAGAGGCCCATTTAACCGTTGATCTAAAGATACGGATAGCGGGAGTTTAAACGTAGAGTGAGCAGTTTTTCCTTCGTTCAAGAGAGTTTCAGCAATTCCTGGCGAAGCAACTGCAATCGCTATCTTCCATGATTGCCGTATCTTAGCAAGCATCAAATTTGCGAGAAAAGTCTTTCCGGTGCCTCCTGGTGCGTCCAAAAAAAAAAATCTCCCCACGTTCACGCTGTCCACAATAGTCTCATAAGCATGTCTTTGATCTGGTACTAATTTTGGCACATTGTCATTAACAAACGCTGTTAGATCATTTCTGCTATTCTGTTGTACCATTGTGTCAATAGTATTATTCTGGGTACGAACGGGAGAAGGTAATCCAAAATCACTTAAAATTTTGTCTTTTAATTCTAGAAGTTTGTTTTCTATTTCAATTAATCCTTCATTATAAATGATTTCAGTGAAGGGTAAAGTGTTATCCTGATTTAGTTGTCTGATATGATGTCTAATATCTTCACAAAACTGATCTTTGAAAGTATCCCATAACTTAAATGGTTCCGATGGTTGACAAAATAAAAATATGACAATTCCCTTAGTTTTTTTGGAAAATGTGATAACGAAGCTTTGGTTAAAGTGTTACCCCAATGGTCATCGTTTTCAAGTAAACCTCGGTCACCGCAAGCTGCTTGATACGTCTCGATAATACCGTTTACAGTTTTAAGGTATGCAAATGAGGTCGGACCGCGTACGTGGTGCAGAAGAAAGATAAAAACACTCTGATTGGGATGGATGTATCCCGTAGACTCTACCTAAAGCGGCATCTTTTTTTTATCCCCGGATGTCCAACTACATCTTCACCACGCCTCCTTCTAGTGAATTTATTATTTGCCCATGTATAGTATTGCGGGACTTCATGATACAGATGAGTTTTCGCGAATTCATCTTCATTACAGAGAGCAAAAAATGCCAGTAATGTGGTATTGCGTGGGTTTTGGACGACTTGATGAGCTGTCCCTGGTGTAAAATACACCCTTTGACCGTTCTCCAGATGAACGGCCAAATCATTACAGTAGGATGTCGGTCGTCGTGACTTAGCCGTGCGGGTACATTTTAATTTTGCCATAACTTCAAAACTGAACGTCCAATTTTAATCATTCAAAGATCAAATATTATTTTCATAAACTGTACTTAGTGATGAAATAATTTATTTTGATAAGGATTATTAGCATGAATAAAATAAACGCGTTTAAATGTAGTCCAAAAAAAATAAAGATTTTTAAATAAAAAAACGGTTGTTGTGCCTCACTCGACATAGATAGGTATAGTGTGTTGCGGACTTTTTTGTAGATATTTATAAGATCTACAATTAATTAGAACATTTTATGGTTCTATCTTTTATAGTTTAGGCAGCGTACGCGAAATAAGTAACTTTTCTGGTTGACTTTTTACACCTTGTGTCCGAAAAACTCAAATATCTTACGGAACCCTATTTTTTCCAAAATAAAATATAGCCTATGTTACTCGTGGATAATGTAGCTTTCGAATGGTGAAAAAATTTTTAAAATCGGTTCAGTAGTATTTGAGCCTATTCATTACAAACAAACAAACAAAGTTTTCCTCTTTATAATATTAGTGTAATAGTGTAATAAATATTATTGTAATAAAAATTTGAAATGTATTGAATTAGTAAAAGTCATGCCATTAATACTGAATAATTATGTCATTGTATGGTAGAATAAAGTCTTTTTTTATGTATTATGCTATTAGCGAGTTATCTTCTAAATATTCTTTAACACTAACAATTTTTCTCCAATAACAGTCTAAATAACACACTTTTGAACAACGACGATGGAAAATCTTGAATATTATTTAGCAAATGATTATATACATTAATTGCCATGCAGTAAATATTTCTTTTATGTAACATTAATTTTATTTGGGGTAATTTCAATTTGTCTTTGTGTCATACTCTACTATTTATTTTGTAACAAATTTTTTCAAATAAATTATATTTTTTTTTTTTTACAAACATGCATGTTTCAAATATATAAAGACATGGTAAAGACAGTATTTTAAGTTGTTGGAATAGCGGTTTACAGCTATCTAAAAAGTGATATATGTATTTTGATATTACAAACGGACACTTTAATTTTTATATACATTTAACTAGCTGACCTTACAGACGTTGCCGTATCTTAGCCATGAACTGTCAAAGGCGCGAAGATAGTCGTCGTAGTTTTCTGAAATTTTCTTATATTCTGCGCAATTTCCTTAATTTTAACTTTCATAAGCACCTGCTTTCTCCTAACAATAACAAAAGTGATCGTGAGACGTTCACGCGTGATGACGTGACCTAGGGAAATAGGGATTCAGTTTTGTATCAAATAGATAATTACCTATGTGTATAGTAGATATAGGGACCAATTGATTTGATCAGTATTAGGCACCATCTACCCGCAGGTGTAGCTTTGTGTAACTATCTTTTTTTTAAGGTGTTCTTTTTCTATAGATTAGGTAGATTTCAAAGAAATACCTAGGTAATAATGTTTTTGAAAACTGTTAAGACAGACAAAACTATTATAGAAATGTTTTACAAGGTCTGCTAAATCTTCCAGCGAACGGGATTACACGACTATCATCGTACCTATGGCGCATGGTGCACGTCAGGTGTAGTGCAGTTACCGTGTGTGTAATTAACATTAAGGTACGTAGTGCGAGCCTGGCGTCTGCTGGCGAGGGGTAGCACGCGGCGCAGGGTGGCGCGCGGCGGCGGCGGCGCGGCACGACGGCGCAGCGTGCTTCACACTCGAGGGACGGCGGCGTCCTGCCATTGGCCGCGCGCACGTGGCCTGATCTCGCACCATGGCAACGCGCCCCGTTCCGCGCTCCCCCTCGCACCGCAATTAGATATCGCGCTAGCAGTCGCCTCCTCGCATTTCGCATTCACAGTCGCGCTGAAAACGAAGTCGCGTCGCGACGTGCCGGACGTCCGCAGATTGCGCGCCGGTCGATATTCGCGAACCCATATTATTACGACGAACGTTCACAATACTAATTACAGACAGTGTTTGAGCTTAGTGTTTTGTTAATATTTCTTACCGGATCAATGCTCACCAATATAAAAGACTGAAATTAGAAAAAATATTCTACTATAAGTCACGAGATTCGTCGTTTGCAGTCACAAATTGGGATTAGTTATAACCTACACTGTAAGTCACAGGAATTTACTACACATACTTACCTAATAAAATAGTCCCTTGTTAATAATAATTACCGAGCTTACCTGACTTTTCTTTCACGTGAGCTTTGGTGCGTTGGACTTAGAACTGTGGGAAGTGTTGGAACATGTTAAAAAAAAAATAAATTACAGCACCTTTCAAAAGTAAGGAAAAACTAATACATAATTTAGGTACCAACTAGCAACATTTGATTCCAACATCTGAGTCTGGTTTTCCTTACGCGTGTTTCCCTGATGGATATCGTTCATTACGTTATGTGCGCAAGAAGTGTTCTGCGTCAGAATAAGTGTAAGTGCGCATATAGGTAAAACTACCTTTTACTATACGAAAAGGTTACAATACAAATAAGCTTCAGTTCAGATGGCACTATTTATAACACCATACGGCCTTATACACAATACGGCCACTGGGCAGTGGCGCCTGGCGCGTCGAGCGCGCTGAAGTGCGCCTCGGAGCCGCAGGACTTACTATTGATTGGGTGGCTCGGGGCTGCAGGGACAGCGGGAAGTGTGGGTACAGGGCTGGGTACTGGGCTGACAGTGCTGACACCGTCGAGGCGGTGTGGTGGTGACGTCACCGCCGCCTCCGCTCGCCGGACAGCTGATGATGATGCGACGCGCCGCGGTCTGCACGTTGTCTTTGTGTTATTGTCATGCGTTTTTCTAACCAATTACAACGTCATTGGATACTTTTAATTCAACGAAAATTAAAAGTCAACGAAATAATTTACTACTATTTGTAAAACTCATGTAAGCTTACTAAAAGAAACTATGGACAGCAAATGTTTATTATTTTAATAAAGCGTATTCTTTAATAAAATATAGCCATGTATTGCCCAGTAAAGCGCCTATTACACTACTCGATATTCGGACAGTCTTAGTCTATGTAGGTACCGACCGTCGCACAAGAAAAAGAGCAACTTACGCCTATGTCGTGTAAAGGAATGAAACAGAACGATTAGATACATAGACTAAAACTGTCTGTATATCGACTAGTGTAATAGGCCCTTAGCTAGTTGTGGAAGTCTCATAGGCAAGTGCTCCATGTAAAACACGGGTATGCTCCGCATCTGTTTAGCCTGGAAGCCGAGCTAGTTAGCTAACTCCCTAAACTTTTTCCAATGACGACGGTGATGATGATGACGGTGTATTAAAAAATGTAGTTTCAAAACATTTTTTTTAACCCCACTAGGAATGACTCGTATACCTATTATGGGTGCGTTCACAACCATGTCACCTCACATACACAAGCCACCCAGACCCGGAACAACAACCTGTGGGCCATACAAACATTAGTTCCGTGTGGGAATCGAACTCGCGTCACAACGCAGCAGCCAATTGGTCAACCAGTGCGCCATCCGTGTCCACCAACCCACAACAACTGGATAATGCGTTACGAGTATAATTATATTCTTGTCGCTACGTCCTTGGGCAAATTTCGAAACAATATGGATAATACTGCGATGGCTTACCTACAGCTGTTATGAAGCGGTCATCTCGTCAACTCGATCGTGCATGCCGATGCCGATAGGTTTTTATAAAATCTTTTAAACAGTATCAAATTCCTTTCAAAGATTTATCGAACCTCATTAATTTTTCAACCTTTTTCGATACCTACCTTTGAGAGACATGGTAATGGTAATAGGCACTCACTTTTGACTCTGCGCGTCCAGACCCTTAATTCAATTACTTAAACTTTAAAAGAACTATATTTCTGACTATAGCTACTAATAATGTAGTTTTGGAAAGTTAAACTTTACACAAAAAATTATAATATCATTGAGAGAATTCGAATAAAATCGACTTCTTCAAACTGTATTCGTATTTTCGCAAAAAGCTGAAAATAATGTTAAATTAAAGAGTGAGTGAAGCGAGCTCGAATGCTCTAGGTCCTCTTGTAAGCAAGCTCGATTGCCCTGGGTCCTCTTGTAAGCGAGCTCGAATACCCTGGGTACTCTTGTAAGCCAGCTCGATTGCCCTGGGTCCTCTTATAAGCCAGCTCGATTGCCCTGGGTCCTCTTGTAAGTTAGCTCGAATGCCCTGGGTCCTCTTGTAAGTTAGCTCGAATGCCCAGGGTCCTCGTGTAAGCGAACTCGAATGCCCTGGGTCCTCTTGTAAGCGAGCTCGAATGCCATGGGTCCCCTTGTAAGCAAGCTCGAATGCCCTGGGTCCTCTTGTAAGTTAGCTCGAATGCCCTGGGTACTCGTGTAAGCGAACTCGAATGCCCTGGGTCCTCTTGTAAGCGAGCTCGAATGCCATGGGTCCCCTTGTAAGCAAGCTCGAATGCCCTGGGTCCTCTTGTAAGCGAGCTCGAATGCCTTGGGTACTCTTGTAAGCGAGCTCGAATGCCCTGGGTACTTTTGTAAAGATTTTACGGTTATAAGTGATGTTAGATGTAATGATTTTAAGTGGGAAGAAGGGTTATTTTATAATTTACCACTTTGTTTTTCTTAATTTGTGCAATATCTTTATAATACAAATGTATCTAGTGAACAAGTCTTTGGTGCGTCAATAAATAAATAACAAATAAAGTGCACTGATGAAAATGATACCATCGAACTGATCTGGTGATGAAGGCGGAAAGTCGGCACCGGGCCTTCGTAATATAACAATATATATTATCCCAGCCGTGTTTGGGCAAGAAGTATTGACATGGGTTGCACTCTGACAGTAAAGTAGGTACCGTCATCGAACTGATCTGGTACGCAAGTTTTTAATGTATCCAAGTAGGTATAACTATTCAACACACAGGTAAAAATCTGAAACTTTGTCATCATGCCGAAAACACTCCAAAATCGTTGACATTTTACCCGTTTGCCCCAGAAGGAACGTAACGCATTACATTACCTAGGTGAGTACGTAACTTCCAACTGCAAGCTGCGTCTCAAAAACTGCACATCGCACCTCTAAACAGTAACACAAATAGGTGTACTGTTACTTGTTAATGAACGGGGTATATACCCCGTTCATTAAAAATAAATAAATACTTAAATAAATTTCACAATACCAAAATTTAGACCAGAAGAGTGTCGTAAAGTTTCCTATGTAAGTAGGTACCTACCTCCTTGCAAATTTAATTGATAAGTAGTTACGAATCATGTTCCAAGTCAGGCATCGTCAATGACTATACAAACCGTAGTAAGCAGGTTTTTAGTGCCCAAATAACTTAACTATTAAAAGAAGTATTGAATCAATTTCCATAATGATACCTACTACCAATTTAAAGCTGAAGTATCTTTTATCATTTTGTAAAAACATTCATTTTCTCTATTCAGGATCCTTTAAAAAACATACAATGTAAGTGCGCACTCGTTGGTTGCGTCTCTAGATTGGTTTCAAACACTCACATTTAGTTTAAATTATGTAGATTGAACAATTATGGGTATTTGGTCATTCCTCTAAGTACATTACAAAAAACTTACTTACTTTTAAGTTTTAGTTGTTACAAAAAAAAAATTTAGAGGAACTTTTTTACATAAAAATACAACCACCTTATACAACTAATATAGAAAAAAAACATTACAAAATAACTTTATTTCGGAAATCAGTGTTAAATAAAAATAAAACCAGAAACACTGGCATCGGAAAGTAAAGTACATAATTTCAGGCGAAATATTATGTCCACAGCTGGACATCGTCTGGCATCCATCGGATTCCCGAATCCCACGTCCCTCACCCGGTCGCCGCCAGCAACTTGCCCAGAACCTCTACCATGAGTTTAAAGTTGTGTGTGGAATATTTATAATATTATATTATAAAAGCAATAGTATTAGTTGCTACTCGATATCGACGCCGTAAATATTTTGTATGGCAAATTTTGCAGTGCCTCTAGCGGTCACTTGCAGAACCAAATTCGGTAGTATGAGTCATCAAGTACAAAACCTATCGAATAAGAACTCGCTAGCGACTAAAGTTTTTAGTAGTTTCCTATAGAAAATCGGTACCATGAGTAACAAATTTGACAGGTGCTGTCGAAGCAAACCGTTACTACAGTAGTAAATTAACTCACTAGCATATTGAAGGGTGAAAGTGTTGTAAAGCGTGTCGTGTAAAACAATATTTTATTTATTTGTAAACTTATTTAACGTAGAATGTGTTAGGTACGGCTGCATATGAAGACGAACGACGCGTCAAAGGAAATTTCCAAGGGACTATACGAAAGGCACTTGAACATATTAGTGAAAATAATTTTATCAAAGAATATAGACTCAATAAAGGGGCTTCCGAGTATTTGTGTGGTCTGCTAAGGGTTTATACAGATTTGAAATTTACACAAATAGTACCATTTGAATCGAAGGTAAATTAGAAATAAGTATGTTATAATATCTTACTTTTATACATGCACTTTATAATAGAAATACTACTTTTCATCATGCGCATTGTTATTTTACGTATTTACTGGCAAATCTCTCCATGTATCCCATTCAAGAATTCACAAACACAACAACACTGAATCATCAAAATATTCGTACAACTACAATATTAAATTTTCAATAGGGCGGGTTATAGAGAATTGGTGTTTCAAATTGGTTTTTAGGTCTTTATGCCTTACTCTATCGTTAACTGTAGCACGAAAGAGAGCAAACTTAAGTGTAAAGTTAGATACGATGTTGGTACAAAAAACCAACATAAACACCGTTTATACTATCGAGTGGTCGCTAGCGAGTCCGTTTGACTCATGGTACGAGTTTAATTGTAATCTATTCGATGCACGTTTATTCGATATCGACTACGGTAAGATGGTGTAGTTTTTCGATAGTAACTCAAGGTAAGGGTACAGATCACTGTCACTTAAGTTTGGCGATGCTTCAAGCAGGACAGGAGTGATCGAATTGACCCCCGATGTCCTGATTCGATCGCGCAAGGAAAGTCTGAACTTTAAGCCTTCTGATGAGGCCCATTGTTTGCGACAACGTTTCGGAGTTATAATGTCATCACTTACAACACGCACTAGACATAAACTTCCGCGTTGGTTGGTAAGTATGTTGGACGAGAAAATAACACGCAGCTTCTAGAACGCTGCCCAGCCCAGTCGGATTCGATATGTGACCTGTTTCTCAAAGTTAGATCCACCTAACTGAACCGTCTGCGGTATGACCCAGAGAAACGTAATCGTCTGCAAATTCGAGTACGGAATCTCGGAGCCTGCCAGGAGTGGGCGCTACATGCTTGTTTACCATGACATTGCTTTTGTTCGTTGTCATTTACACCGATCTTAAGTTCCTCGATTTAATGTAAACAGATAACCTCAAATCTTTTCTGAAGTCAGCTAAATGAGGCAAATTACACGAGTTACCTGGTTTATTACAATACAATGCCATTTTTTCTGTTAACAAAAAAAAAATAGATGACGTCTTTTGCCTGAGAGTAAACATTACGATCGTAACGAATGATAGCATAGCTATTCTTATAGGTTTCCGTAGAAATAAGCCGTGTGACTATGATTGTAACAATGTTAAATTATGAAGGGACTGAGAATTTTTTTTATAGTTTTCGCACTCAAAGTTAAAAATTTTCCAAAAGATTTGTTTAAAAAATAATCAAGTTTTTAAATCAGATGTTACGTGACCACAAACGTTTATCGATATCATCCGTAGAACGTCTCCCTACTGCAGCCATCCTTCATGCTATTTATTAATCGTTAAAAAGTTCACCGATTTCTCGGACAATTATGAACCGTTTTGATTTATTTTTTCTTTAATTGAAAGGTTATACTCCCGAATTGGTCCTATATAAATATTGTTATGATCATGATGAATGATAATTTCAATTTAAAATAAGACGACTACAAAAACTCAACAAAACAATTATTCAAACTTGTAACAAAAAACTCAACGTAAACAAAGGGTTCAACTTTACTCCACGCAAGTATATTTTGGAGCAAATGATGGACTGACCAACTAATCGCGCGCTCGAAACGATGGTACCTCGATCCCCGCGTTCCGCAGGCTAAACAAAGAGACATAAAATACGACTTCAGCGCATCTAACGACTCTTGTCATCTTTCATGACCCCAACTGTAATCAAAACTACAATAAAATTCTCGCTCCATTTTACCGACATCGCACCTGTTTCAATGATTCCACATATTGTCCAGTTGCGCAGAAACTTGAGATACAAAACTTTATCAATTTTACATCACAATATCCACTAGAAATCAATACTTCACTCGAAGAAATCACGCCAAAAGATTAGCATAAGAGAGAAGAGCATTTTATTTCAAATAAACAATTTACAGGCACTTTCAAAATGTCAAGAAGTCAATCAGTCAGAAAAAAGGATGCTAATTGCACATTCCGAAGCGTAGATATCTACAGAGAAAAATGTGCAAGAAACTCTATGGACACTCTTTTCGATCATGTTTTGTAATTACATCATGTGAAAACAATGTAAATAAAGTCAAAATAAAAACTGATATTAAAATAGCAACTGACAGCTAAGAGATGACCAGTCTCAACTGACAGCGCCCGTTCACGGACATGACGCGAATATTAGAACCGGTCAGCTCAACCATTTTGAAGGGAACCGAATGATTCAACACACGCGCCACCATCAGTGAGACATTTGAGTGAACATGACAAACTCAACTCTTTCTTAAATCTGTGTCAACTGCCATGATCATTTATGTCAAACAAGTCCAATAGTAACCTAAAAACCATAAATAACTCTATGGTACTCACATTTACAAACTTTAAAAAAAAAAATTCTACATTACTTATTTATAATATTTTACAATAAAAAAAAAAACTGGGCAAGTGCGAATCGGACTCGCGCACTGAGGGTTTCGTACAATATGAAAACAGTTCAATTCCCGAATTGAGATATGAAGATTTTTCCGAAACGCAAAAGAGTTTTTTTTTTTTGTGACGTTACTACAAATTTACAGATTTCAGATTTTTTCCTATAGTTGTTCTATAAGACCTTGCTTCATGCCAAATTGTAGGATTCTAGGTCAACGTGAAGTACCATATGAATTTTGATCCCCTTGAGAGTGTCGAAATACACGTTCTTTGCGACAGAAACGGCAATAGCATTTATTTTTTTCGTTAAAATAGAAGTCTGATTTTTTCACAGCTTCAAGGGACCGCAGACCTGACTATATGGTAATTTCAAGTCGGTTACCTCTACGCGTTCCTGAGATAAAGGGTCTTGACAGATAGACGGACGGACAACAAAGTGATCCTTTATGAGTTCCGTTTTTTGAGGTATGGAACCCTAAAAACATAAAAAATAAATTTCCAAACTAATCAATTTGTTATTTATTTCAAAATGGAATCTATCAATACATAAAACACTTAACATATATACACTAACTTATAAATACACTTAAATAAATAATCTAAAAGCTAAAATATGGCGTCAAAAAACTCCTCCGCATCGCTGTCGACTGGAAGTGTGCCCAAAAGGCTGGCGGCATTGCCACGTTGTCTGGCAATGCTTAATCTCTGACCGAGGTAAAAGCCAGCCCTTGGGTCACGCGAAGTGTCTACTAAGCGTTTGGATAGTACTTTGAAAAAAAAAATTAAAAAACAAAAAAACAATTTGTACACCCCGTTGTAATGGAGCTGAACCATTGAGCCAAGCATTTTTATCTTGAATATAATCCTCTAAGGCTAAGAACATTGTTATTAACAATACATATATTTATGGAAGTAATTCTGAAATAAATTTTATTATTATTATTATATATTGACAAGGCACCGTCATGATGTTAATATCCTTAAACAGTTCCCTTAGAGAATCGCACTGGCGAAGAAAAATGTAAATAACTCTGATGGCATTTTTCTGTAGCATAAAGATTGAGTCGATGTCTGCAGGCCGTCTCCATAGTAAGATACTATGAAAATAACTAAAATAGACTAGTCTAGCGGCATCAACATCCGTAAATTGGCGGATTTTTCTGACAGCATATGCAGCTGAGCTAAGCCGTCCTGCAAGAGATGTTAAATGAGGACCTCATTGTAGCCTTGTCAAGCGTAATCCCAAGGAAAACCGTTTTATTGACAACCTCTAGTTTTTCATTGTTCAATACTATGTTACAATCACTACTTTTGATGCCCCGTTTACACATCAACGCCTTCCCATTTAAACAATGACGATTGGCCGAGGCTGGGCCCACATTTAAATGGGGCATCACATTCGGCAAGGAAAATCTTATGCATTTAGTTTTTTTTTCCGTTGAAAACTAGATTATTGGCAGTGAACCAGTTTTGGACCTGCAATAGGGCGTTATTTTCGTTGTCAAGATTGTTAGTCCTATTTCTATTTATCTTAAAAATAAAAAATAAAGTATCGTCATAAAAAAAAAAACAAGTAATCGTGTTGTCGTTATTACCAGACTTGTTTTAAGAATTATTGTGATTATAATGCAATGTTTGGGATCAATATAAACTTTAAAAAAAAATATTATGATTATTAATATGCAAGTATAATCAGCCGTTTTCAAAGTTCCCACTGCTGGGACTCAGGCCTCAGGGAATGGGCCGTAATCTACCACGCGAGCCCAGTGCGGGTTGGAATGAATGCCACAAGTCTTCGAATTTTTGGTTCTAGGACATGCCGGTTTCCTCACGATGTTTTTCTTCACCGTTTTGAGACAGTGGTGATGAAATACACTCGACTCTTTGCCCACCTCCCGACTCCCGGCCGAGGTACGATGGGTAGAGCGGTGCACATGTTGGCAGCTCCCGTCTTTGCCCCGCACCCGACTCCCGGCGCCGGGAGTTTGTCAGAGAGGTGCACCTTTTTAAATCCCATTTTTAACCGACCTCCAAAAAAGAAAGAGGTTCTTAAGTTGTCTGAATTTAATAGCATATTTTCCTTTATGGTAAAGACTATGGTAACGTACCGGGTGAATTTTTTTATGAATGTAAGGCGTCCATTACACGGTCATGCAAGCGTCAATCAAAACCATCAATCATGAATGATGTTTGAATGACGGAATTTTATCGCCATACGTTTTTCGTCATGCAAACGTCAATCATCGCATTACACGGTAGGTTTTTTGTCAGTCAAAATACCTATTTGACTGTGGCAAAACTGACAGCAAAACCTATCGTGTAATGGACGCCTAAAACTCCTTTGTCGGTTTTACTTGACTCTCATCACCCGCCATTAGATATTGTTATTAAAAATATTTCTATAAGTTCAATAAAATGTAAACGCACGGTAAAATACGATTACCGCAATGTGAATGAATGTGTTGAATGAGCTAATAAAAGAGATCAATTGGTATAAATGCTTGACGGAGTGTGAAGATGTCAATGCAATAGTAGAAGCGCTTTACACACACCTTCATAATATAATTGATGAGGTCGGATAACAAAACGGTTCGGGCTCATATAAGGCAATTTTTTAAACGAAAAGGAAAAGCTCTCTGAAAACGGTTTAAAAAATATAAAAAACCTCGCGACAACTACAAATCAAAAATGAAATAAATGAATGGGTGGAAGAGCTAATGCTATAATACAAACTAGCTACAATAACTATGTGAGGACTATCGAGACGGGCTTAACACAAAATCCCTAAGTTTTCTAGTCCTTCGTGCAGGCAAAGAGGTCCAAGTCCAATGATATACCATCCGAAATGAAGCTTGGTAATCAGATGGCCACTTCCGGGGACGAGGTCTGCAAGCTCTTTGCAGCTCTTTTTTATTTATTTATTAACTTTTATATCATCAGTACATTACATGCTTCTTTTCGGGAAGGTCACAAGTATCCGCGAAATGGGTTAGGTCTAGTCACGTTTTCTGAAAAGTATGTTAAAACTAAATGTATGCAAGGGTTCAGGAACTTACTTTTAGGTGTGGAGTTCCAAGTGAAAAATAAAAAATGTTTTTACAACGACAACTACAAAAAGAAAACAAAAAACAACTTCAAACACAAACTAACTTCAATTTCGAAAGTCGGTGTCAAAATACGAAGAAACAAAACTAGAAACAGCATTTTGCATTGTTTAGCTTGTTTTTGAAGTTGGTTGTATTTTTTTCTTTGATTTTAAATTTCCGCGATAGTATCCCCGCCTTCCGAATAGCAGAAACACAATTTATTACGTGAGGTATTATCATTATTCTGATGCACTTATACATTCATGAATGTTTTAGGTTTCTTTTGTTTTACATAAGTCCCACTAAATGGCAATTGCCAACGTTTTGAGTAAGCCTCATTTGTAAAGGTGTCATGAAATTGAAACTATTATTTACAGGGACGAATTAAATCAGTTAGCGAAACTCCGCAAAGTGAAGGTACGATCCGAGTTTAAATAAATAAATTAATATGTAGTAACATTCTTAACAAATATTTTATTAAAATGATAGAAGAATAAAATAAACCATCCAATTTATTACATTAAACAATTTATCCTCCTGTGTGTGATGAACTCAAAATTCATGAGAAAAGCCGAGAATTTAAAAGATAAGTAAGACTCGCGTGAAGCTGGGGGGGGGGGGGCGGTTGGGCTAGCTTGATATAAGACTTGTCGCGAGATCTTCCTGTGTGAGGAAACAAACAATCTTGCGACAAGCTTTTATATCGCCAAAGTGCACCTCTCTGACAATGATCGATCAAAGATTTGTAATTTGTGACGACAGAGTATTTGGTTCGCCAGCCCTTCTGTCTCATTGTCGGAGAGCCCTCCTGGTTATAAATTCTCATGACTAACCTGGAACTCGTTAAATAAACTAAACACGATTTGGAAAGTTACGGGAATACACAGAACATAGAATATAAAGACTCGTTACTTATCTGCACAAATAATCATTTTGTATATGCTTATTTTCCTATTACTGTTACACACGGTGTCTACATCTCTATTTTCTTCCAACTCTCCTTTCGCAGGTGTGCTGGAGGACATTTCTTTAGAACTAAGCATCACCTCTGTACCTATTTTTCTGTTTCCTTCTTCTTTTATCTTTTATTTTGTTTGTGTACCTAAATTGTTACATAAATAAACAAATCATGAATGGTTTTTTTTAGGTGGGAAAATCATCCAATGACATACCCCGCTCTTGGGTGGAGCGAGAGGGCGTGTTAGACTTTTACTGACTAAAAATCCACTTCTGTTCCATCGTTGCCTTTCACACCAGGGCCGAGTTTTCTTTTCAGCAAACCCTTGGCCCCATTAGGCTTCGACCCTGCTGGGCCCCTGCTGACATCTCCTTGAGGCGCGCGTGGAACAGTACGCGCCATCGACGACTTAGGCTCGGTCAGGACAGTCGGACGGCGAGCTACCGATTGCTCGCCGTCCGCAAGCCCGCGCCTACGGTAGTCGGAAATAGGGATCGGGATACCGGCGGCTGGGGCTTGAGGATCGTGTGCACGTGCGGTCTCCTTTGCTAGCATTACTGCTTCGCAGAAGGAGGCGACCGTCTACACTCCTCCTCGCTTCAGACCATGGCCTGTACCAAGACCCGGCACGAGAGATCGTGGCCGCCGATCGTCCCCACGAGGACACGGCGGCCACGCAGGGCACACCTCTATCGTGTCCTCCGGGCGGTCCACACAGTGGTGGTACCCGGGCGTTACCTCCTTACGAATTCGGTGCAGAAACTTCCCGAACTGACCATGCTCGGTGAGAACCTGCGTCATGCGGAAGGTAAGGACGCCGTGAGGTCTTTCCAGCCACTCCTCAAAGAGGGGACTTACCGCGATCATTATGGCGTGCCCAATCATGAATAGATACGTTTTTGATATACCCGCCCAATAATAGAATAATACTTTCGGTATTCGGTGCGTGATTTGCAATAACCAAAAAAAGGTCAGTAGAAACACTGAGTGCAGTGTACGCAGTGCAGAGCGTTGTAGGTTTGTTGCATTAAGCTCATGTAACCAGGAACGTGTAAGGCGCAAGCAGCGAGAAATAGCGTCTAGCGGGGCTTCGGCCGCTCGGCGGTTCATTAGCTGAACGAGACATTGTGTGTGATCCGATGTGTCGGTGGCCGTCGTCGTCAATTGACGCACAAAGAGCCCTATTGTTGTCAAAAGATGGGCCTCGCCAGCGCCCGCCAGGGCGGCTACTCTTCCGCTGGGCGACGCCGAGGCGCACGGCCGTATCTATGTCTCTGCGACTTAAGACTAGATTTTATGCTAATCAAGTCATTAAAGGAAAAAGAATACTCGGTTTCGGTTTAAATCTAATTTGCGGCACGGTGCACACCACTGCGGCCTGCGGGTGCGCAGAGTAAGTTGCGGTACGACAATTCGGCGCGTGATTTGCACTTTAGATTATGATTAATTGCGTATTTAATCGAGGGGTCACTAGATCGACCTCTCTAGATAAAGGGAACACTCGGAGGTCGAAGCGGACTCCGCGCGCACACCTGCGCCATCTGCACCGCACCAGGCGCGCGGACAACATACGCAGGCTCGCGCTGGAGAGGAGCCGGCGCGACGGGAGCGCTAGCCGAGCGTGGCGGGCAGTGGTAACTTCCTTGAAGAGGAAGAACGCGTCGACCTTGTCCGTCCTTGCGACGCGATAACGCGGGTTCGGGGTCTCGTGGAAACGTGACGCTTCGGGCCGCGACCCCGCTATCGCGCCCTTTTAACCGCGTGTCGCATCGCCGCCGCATCACTCGGCTCGCACGCTCCTCGCGCGTATCACGCACCTTCCGGCCGACCGCGCGTTATACATAAATATCCAAAACTAAACATTTCGGATTCAAACGACGGTCAAACCCGTACCGGGACGGAACATCCACAATTATCGGTTGAGGTGAGCGGAAAGATAGAGCCAGCTGCTCACTTGAAGTTTGAAGCAGCACGGTGCATCGTACTGAACCCGTGGTCTGTTGCAGATACGCGACACAACTGAGCAGATATGCCGAGTGCCGTGACGAACGGGGCCCGAGGGGCGGACGACGACATCGTGCTGACGGGGCTGTCGGGCCGCCTGCCGGAGTCCAACACCATCGAGGAGTTCGCACAACAGCTGTTCGATGGCGTGGACCTGGTCACTGCAGATGATAGACGATGGACTCCAGGTAATTACTGTTTACATACCTAGTTGGCTCATATTTATTTGTAGTTTTAGTAAATGCCTGAATTTGTAAACAACTATGGCAAATCAACCGCTTTTAACGGAATAAACCGAACAAAAAAATTCACATTACTTGAACCTCGTCCCTTTTTGGAAGAATATTACAAATCGTTTTTCTCTTATAAACCGTTTTAGTATCTTCTTTTTTAAATTCCTTTTTCATCATGTTGCCTTATCTCATTACGTTTGGTGATTTTTGAGCATTTTGTCATCTTTGTGGTATTGACGATTTCAATTCGCTACCGGCTCATGGCCCTCGTGCTGGTTCTGCCCGTGCCAGCGGCTCCGCGCCCCCTTCCGGGTGCACCCCCAGCCACTGACACCAGTGCGGATTTAACTAACTTTTAATTGGAAGGCACGGTTGTCGTGGTAGAGCAATTGGCTGTTGTGCTGCGTGTCGCGGGTTCGATTCCCGCAAGAAACAAATATGTTATGTCTTGTGTCTGTGAGTTTTGCATGTTACTAGAGTTGTCATAGTTAAATGTTTGTGAACAAACCCTCAACACAATACAGGAGTAATTTCTGTGTGAGGCAACGTCAAATTAGAGAAAAAAAAAAATTCAAACTAGCATGCTACATTCAGAAGTTTCAGTTTCTTTTCTTCTGAAAGTAAAAGTATGGTTAATAGAGTAGCATGTTCGCATCGGATCCTAACTACCTACCTACCTAACAGTTATTTTGGTACAAGTTCGCAAGTAAGCGCAGCCGTGATACGACAAATACTACTAGTGCCAGTAGTAACCAGGCAGGCTGCGACGAGAATATTATTGTGTTTACGTCACTCTTACATAATTTGTGATTGACATGATAATATCGTCACTTTGACTTTGTGATATATGAATCTGTAAATACTTTTGCAGCAAAGATTTTTTTATTAGTACTTGTGTCATGATTACGATGTTTTCCTTTAAAACGAAGGTTTTTTTATAATTTAAAAATATACTTAATTTTTTACCTACACCAACACAGTAACGTACGAATTTGTGACAAATGGTTTTGTTTATTGATTATGTTTATTGTTCAAAAATTGCATCATTTACTTACATAACCATTTTAAGTAATTGTACACATTCCACACTCTGGATTCTGGATTCCTGGGACTTGAGTAGGTATTCTGGATCTTCCAGAATATATTCGGCAATAAAATGGTATAGGTGTTGGCAAGGCGAGGCTGTGCGCGGGGCTCGCTCGCGTAGCATGCGTTTGGACCGCGCAGACAGCAGGCGTGCGCATGCCGCCGACTCGGTTATGCGACACCTACGTGACCTTCATGCCACGCGCCCATTGACCATCATAACTATAATTATGTGGATTTACAGATATCGCAATGCACAGGAATAAGTATGAATTTTAAGGGATTTACGGATGACAAAGTGTTTTTTTTTTTTTTAAATAATATACCTATTAAAGGTACCGCAGAGAAAAAAAAGGTATCTAGAGTGAAAATATTCAGTCTCAGTCCTATTCTGATGAAAACTAAAACTGTATTAAGTAGGTACCTACTTACATTTTAATTAAGGATGGTCAATTTGGACTAGGGAAAAGAAAGTGTTGTTACCGAAATGAGACTGTCATCATAACATAATATACTATCGATGTAATTATCGGATGTCATCAGTTTATTTTTAAAAGCAGGAGGAATAATATTCATATAAAAAAATATTATTTTTGTTTATTAGAACGCTTGATACAATCTTATTTATAAACGCATCCGTAATGTTAACATTCTTAGGGAGTTTTTGGCGGGATTTCTTCGAGTGAAGTTCAGCGGCAGTTTCAATTATTCGCAAATTGATTCCTAGTGGATATTGTGATGTAAAATTGGTGTAGTTTTGTATCTCAAGTGTCTGCGCAACTGGAAAACATGGACGAAAGACTAGGCGATATGGTCGAACTACTATACCCTTCTCTAATGGGAAAACAGAAAAAAATACATTTTTAGAGAAGTCTATACTTTTTCTAAAGTCGATAGGTATCGATTTAATTTCTAAATCGAAATTTAACCCAAGGTTATGTTAACTTTTTATAATTTTAGTAGATACGCTATTAACAGATTTTTTTGATTTTTATTATTTTATTGAATTAAATCATGAATGAAAAAATATAGCATCTTAAAATTGAAAATGCCGTAAATCAATCGAATATGTAATATTTTAGACTTGGGTACTAAGTCCTTAAAGCCATGTCTTCACATGAATAGTTTATTTGAATATGGATGCAAACATTCTGAGGAATCAATTTTTGAATAATTAAAACAGCCTCTGAGTGAAGTTTCGTAATTTCACTCGAAGATATGCCGCCAAAAACTATATTTGACATATTTTTGTAATGCTATAGATTACTAATTTCAACGTACTTTTAAATATGTATTGAATGCCATACTTAGTAATGTTCAGACAAATCAAACGTTACATGTTTCATCAGGTTACGTTTTATTAATTTTATTGTAAAGTCCAAGCATGTTAGGAGAATGACCATTGTTCATTTTCTTTTAAGAATATGCCTAGTGTAGCGAAATAAAAATAAACGGTTTCACCACAAAAACTATGTATATTCTTTTGTAGATGGTTTAAAAAAAAAACGAATATATAAAAAACAAAGATAAATTTAACAAGTCAGGTGGTTAAAGTTACTAGGACTTTCTGGTGTACCTACCTACCAATCAATTACAAAACAAATAAACGTAGGTTCCTATAGTGGTCAAACGCAAGGACTCATCAACGCAACAAACTAACTCGGCCATTTTCAGTATCTAGAGTGCGATACACAGCGAACATCTCATAACTTTAAAAAAATTATATATAAATAATTAGTATAACTATATGTAAAAGTATAATAAATTAGTGATGCGCTGGCTGATGCGCCTTCCAGAATTCGGAACCCGGAGACCAGGATTTTTATTTTCCTTATATTCGCTATATTCATTTGTGTGCGTTAAAAAATAATAATGATATTTATTAACTGGGTGTCCACTCTCTGTAAAGTTAGAGAAAGTCATGGAAAAGTCAGTGAAATCGTCGACATTAGGGTTCCGTAGAAAAACAATAGTTTCGCTAAAACCACTAGGGTTGTTCGTCCTAATTTTAACTCGTCATTTCAATCGTCTGGGGTAATTTACGATCGTTTTCGATTAGGCACCCATTGAATAGAATAGAATTAACTTATTGCAGATTTGCGAAATATAAACTTTAATAATATACTAATGTAAATATGGTACCTAATATTTATATTAGTCATATCCCCCTCCGACTAAATCGTTATTTTCCGAAGATATCACGGTTCAAATTACCAATATCTCGTTTTAAAAAAAACGACATTTTCTTAGATTTATTATAAAAGTATTCGCCATAAATCTAAACAAGTCCAGATCTATCTAGTATAAACACTCTAACGAATACAAGAGTAAAAACGCTCAAATGTAAAAAAAATCTTCGAATAAGGTAAAAAAAAAAAACCTTAAAAATAAAGTAAATAAAAAATAAACGATTTCACTAAAAAAACACTAAAAGGATCAAAATAATTTAATTTCGGATGTCGGTGTTTCTCGGTATTGTTTGTTTCTTACCGTCCTCCGAAATTAAAGTTATTTTGATCCATAAGTGTTTTTTTAGGGAAGTCGGTTATTTTTACCCGACTGCAAGAAGGGTTATGTTTTTCGCGCGTATCTGGTATGTATGAATGTATGTATGTAATATTCTTTATTACCTCATATCTTTCAAACCGCTGAACGGATTTAAATAATTAAGATATCGTTAGATTCGTCGTGATGACCCAAGTGTTCTTAGATAGGTGACGTTGATTACGACTGTGAGAGGCCATAATTTCAGGTTTTTAAAAAAAAAAAGGTATTTCAATGGTTTTTCAGGTATTTTTAAGCAATAATATTTTAAAAATCATAATTTTGAATATTAGTCTTATGTGACTCGATTCACAATTCTAGCAAATTTACAAAGTTATAAAAAGATTTTTATGGCATGTAACACATCACTAGCAAGGATAAACTAGAGAAATTTTGAGGAAGTTGGTAGATTCCGGTCGCTTTTGTTTTTTTTTTTTGTAGTTATGTAAATAACTGTAACATGGACAGCTTTAGTTTAGGTCCAAAACGTTGCGAGTAAATAAAAAAAAACTATATAGCTAATATTACTCATTTTAAATTTAAAAGTACTCTAATACAATACACATCTAAATAAAATGAAAAATCAGAGTCTACGCCTTATACATATTTTTTAAAATTTGTATTTGAATGGAAAATTTGGGTATTATTTTCATAAAACAATAAAAAGTCTATGAAAAAAAATCCACAGGGCTTAGGGGGTGTTTAGGGGTTTGGAAGGATAGCAGACGACCCCTTCCGTCGATCATTTCAATTTGGCACACTATGAACCAAATGCCATGTATATAAGCTATAATCGGTTTAGCCGGTTCTAAAATGTCTTCTCTCCTGGGAATCAGGATGTCCCCCTGACCACTGAATATAAAAAGTAGCTTTAGGTACTTACTCATTATATTATTATCCCCAATGAAAGTTCCGTAAAAAAGAAACCCAAGTTACTCCTTGTAAAATCAGTTATCCGTCAGTGAAAGTCCTTCTAAGTCGGTAAAATCGTTTCGAAGATGTCCATTATCGCCGGGAATTAAGATGAACTACCTCCCGCGAGAATCAAGATGCCCCCGCCTTCGAGAAATAAAAGTAGCCTAAGTAACTCCTTGTAACATTTGCTATCCGTCAGTGAATGTCCTGTCAAAATCGGTCTAGCTGTTTCGGATGTTAGCCTGAACAAACCGATAACTAATCAAAAATTTCAATGTTCACGTTTTTGTTATAGGTATCGAATACACTTTGATATAAATTTTGTAAAAAAGTGTTTTTTGTTAATACAAACAAACTCTTCAATTATATTTAAGATACAAAAAAAGCGAGGAGGATGATAAGGTAATAAATGTATGCCTAAAATAGAGTGAATAAATAGTGATCATCATCATCTTCCTGCCCTTATCCCGTGTTATTTGGGGTCGGCGCAACACGTTTTTTTCTTCCACTCTGCCCTGTTACTCGTCATGCTATCACTAACTTCCTTTTCTTTCATATCACTCTTCACACAATCCATCCATCTTTTCTTTGGCCTCCCTCTTCCTCAGTGAATAAATAGTGATATTAGATTATAATAACTAAAAAGTGTAAAATAAATTTAAAAAATAAAATACCGACTGCAAAAAAATAACTTCAAGTAAAAACTGAAAAGAAAAAAACAAGTTCAGTCCAGCAGCGTAGAAACCGATGTAATTTAAAAAAAAAAACTGCAACAGTCGGGACCCATATTATAAGGAATGATTTTAGTCCAGATTATTTTAATGGGTCAAGACTGTTGCAGTTTTGTTTAAATTAAATTGGTTTCTACGCTACTGGACTGCACTTGTATTTTTTTTCTTATTTTTTGCACGAGTTTATTATTATTATTATTTTGTAAAAAGTTTTTTTTTCACACTTTTTAGTTGCGATGCACTTATAACCATAGTGCCTATTTCTCATGACAATTAGAATTAACCCAAACACTGCTTGGTTGCATAGTTTTATTATGAAGTTCCTGTATCTACTTTCCACCTTCCGGCTCCATCATCTGATCAGTTTGATAGTACCTTATAGCCAAAGTGCATCTCATGACAATTCTAATAAACCCAAACAAGGCTAGGTTACATTGATTAATTACGGAGTTCCAATGCCTACCTTCCGGTTCCATTATCATTATCAGTTCACTTCGATGATACCATTTTCAACATAACTATTCAGAACCATTTATTTATTTGTATTGTCATTCATTGTGTTATCTATGTGAGTATGAAGTTCCGTTGGCCATTTCTGGTCTTCATCAGTTCCACTTCATCAAATGTTACTTTTGGACTGTAAATGCTCAAGTTCTAGATGAAAATATCAAAATCAGTATATGGTCGCCTATAATATTTGAGGATTTCCTTCGATTCCTCATGGATCCCACCATCAGAACTGGATTCTGAAAAAAATGGGAGCAATCGGAAAGCATATCCTATATAAGGAAAAAATAAATTTTCCAAATCGGACCATAAACGACGGAGTTCTGAGATAACACACATAAAAAATATACAACCGAATTGGTAACCTCCTCCTTTTTTTTTGAAGTCGGTTAAAAAGTAATAACGACGCCTCACTAATTAACGACGCCTCACCAATTAGCGGCCTTATAATGTTCCCACTGTTGGGACTCAGGCCTTCTCTGTAGGAGAGGAAAATCACAAATTGTAAATGTAAATCAAGTGATGCGGTGGGCTGTTGACTATGAATTCAGCCCATCACCGCAACTAACGCGCCCTTGACAACGCCAAACTTGAGCCCTTTTTCCATTTTATATCACTATAACTCCACTTGCAACAGTTGAAAACACAGAAAATCGCCCCCGCAGTTGAGTAGTATTCGCTGTTTCTTGTAGATTGAGACAAGTACCGTGAGTTCGCGACTTGTGACTGAGCACTAGAGTGTGAACTGCGATTTAATGCAAAGATTAGAGGAGCACAAAAGTCGTGTCTCGTGTTGTTGACGTGGCGCGTTATAACTTATAACTGTAATATCCCGGGAATTTGAGAATAACCATGGTATCGGGATGGAGTCATTAACAATCTGAGCGGTATTACGACGTCGTCATATCACCGGAAAAACACTTTTATTTTATTAATATTGTGGTGGTTAGCCACCACAATATTAACGACGTCAGCGTCGTTGGCCCAGATGGTCGGTCAGCAGATGGGTTTGCTGCTGGAAAGTGATCAAATCTAACACGTGAGAGTTCGGTGGAGGTGTGTCCCGCTTGGGCAGAGCAACGCTGTGTCCTCGTAGGGGCGATCGGCGGCGGTGATCTCTCGCGCCGGGCCTTGGTGCAGGCCATGGTCCGGAGCGAGGAGGAGTGGCAGGCGGTCGCCTCCTTCTGCGAAGCAGTAATGCTAGCAAAGGAGGCGGCCGATCGCGTAAGGCAACGGTCTTCACGCCTCAGCCGCCGCCGGGATTCCGATCCCGATTTCCGGCCACCGTAGGCGCGGGCTTGCGGACGGCGAGCAATAGGTAGCCCGCCGTCCGACCGTCCGGTAACCGTCCGGACCAAGCCCAAGTCGTCGACGGCGCGTATTGTTCCGCGCGCGCCTCAGGGAGATGTCAGCAAAACGTAGGGGCCCAGTAGGGTCGAGGCCTACTGGGGCCATGGGTAGCGTGAAAGCGAAACCCGGGGCCCTGGGAAGAAGGCAACGAAGGAACAGGAGTAGGTTTTTAGTCAGTAAAAGTCTGACACTATCTCCCGCTCCGCCCAAGAGCGGGATTTGTCATTACATGATTTTCCCACCTAAAAAAAAAAACACGTGAGACTTACGATGATAAATTAATCAGAACTTGTTCTTCCTTGAAAATCTCCTTACCTTGCTAAACGTAGTTCGAAACTCTGCTTTTGACTTTTTGAGCTATGTAATTGGGTTGCGCTCTTGTATCTTCCTCGTCGTCTTGGCTTGACTATTGTAGGTATCTTCTTTGTCTGTTGTCTTGGCTTATTAATATTCTAGAGACTAGCTCCTTGACGAAAATGTAGAAAGCAGTGGACGCCATATTTACTCTGTAGTCGTGACGTCAATTGGCTGTGTAAACAAATGCGCTCAGTATGGCCGATCAGTTGACAATTGACAGCTGTCACTTTAGTTTATACAGCCGAATGATGTAATAATATGGTGGCTACTATTTCATGGCGATAAAGAACAGATAATAAAAATTGAAAACTTTCATTTGATTTTTTAAATTTATTTTGTTATTTTATGAACTAAAACTTGCACTTACCGACTACATTTTACATAAGCTATATATCTTAATAATATATTTTTAGATTTTTTCTCATATAGAGTAAAATACCCTATTCTTTCATCTATAATGCCCAGTTTACACGTGTGCCCAGCCTCGGCCAATCGCCTTCCCTAGCCATTGTGTTAACGGGGAAACCCTGTTTAAACAATGACGATTGGCCGAGGCCCACATGTAAACGGTTACGGTGCATAATGTACCTATTTTATACATTCATAATCATAGGCGTCCATTAAACGATAGGTTTTGCTGTCAGTTTTGCCACAGTCAAATATTTTGATTGACGAAAAACATACCGTCTAATGCAAATGCGATGATTGACGTTTGCATGACGATAAACGTATGGCGATAAAATTCCGTCATTCAAACATCATTCATGATTTATGGTTTTGATTGACGCTTGCATGACCGTGTAATGGACGCCATAATTCATTAAACCCCAAGCGAACGCTCGCTCTCATATTGTCTTTCTATTGTGTCTCTACATAATTCTACTCGTAATTACGGTATTCAAAAGGGTAATGTCTTGTACTATTACCTTATTCTGTGGTAAAATAACTATTTTACTCTAGGCATAGTCGTGAAAAGTTAGCGCCTCGTCGCCGCCGCCCGTCTCGTTCAAGGTTGTTAGGAAGTGACCGTGACTTGTGCCATGACTCTGCTAACTTAAATACTGAATAGAGTATCTACCTACCTACGATAAGAAACGCAGCAGAAACGGGCATTGCTCGTAAGTCGTTATGGTAGCACCACAGTATCACAGAAACAGTAGCACGCACCGGCACAGCAACACAACACTGCTCTTTGACTCCAGTGATTCCTTTTGTAGGTAGGTATGTATGTATGCCTAGAGTGCTACAAAATCGGCAAGTTGCGTGTGAGACAGTGAGTGAAGCCGCGCGCCGGCGTGGCGGCAATCAGCGAGGTTATCTGCGATCGCTTGACTCACCCGCTATTACCGACTTTTTAAACAAACGATAACGTTCTGGTATCTGGCATCAGCTCATCATAGACTGACCACCCGACACTCAACAGATCGATCTCTAACAATCTACAAATCATTTTTTGTTGCTGTTTACCGCGGTTTTTCCCATTGTTAATTTCCTGTAAAACTTTTGGCCTAATATTTCTTATTCCTACAATATTTCCTTAAAAATGCAACCAGTACAAAAATACTTGTGAGGAAGTAGAGGTGAAAGAGTCTTTCACCTTACCTTCGCCACAGGTTTGCGCGGCGTTCGTTGCATACGAATCTCGAAACGTAACGATCTGGACTACATGAGTAATGTTATAAATTAAAATAGTGTCCAGCCAGTAGGTACCTATACAGTCAAAGTGGACATCGCCCACATATTGGCACGTTTAACCAATTGTTCGCGAATGAATGACTAGTGTCAACGGCATCAGACGAGCGTCCATTGTGAGGCTTTCACCGTTAGACGAGCGAGCACCGAGCAGCCGAAGTCAGGCGCGGCGACCTCAGCGCGCAGCGCGCCCGCCTCGAGTGGCAGCCGGCCGCGCGCTGCTCGCGGTGGCGTGATGCGCTGTGCGTCACCGCGCACTCACACTGGCGTGACTCGCGATACCTATCTCTGTTAAGCTAACAAAGATCTTACTCGTCAAGCTTGTCATAAATTATGTCATCGTGTTAGCAGGAAATATAGTAAATATTGACTTTTGTTAGGTTTCCGCGTGCGACTGTGACACGCCGGGCGTGTTTAGCTCGCTGATAAACAAACAAATTCGGCAAAATTTAATGATTTCACACCCGCTTGCATGTACTATTAAGTGTTTAATAATGCAAATAAACGAGAAACCTGAAAGTGATTAACTGTTCGTTCAGGACTGATATCAGAATTGTTTCCACGTATTGCAATTTTTTCTTGTATGAAACATGTGGCATGATGACCACATGATGAACTCCTCTTCAGCCTTTTGGGCACTCTTCCAGTCGACAGCGATGCGGAGGAGTTTTATGACGCCATATTTTAGTTAGGAGTAGCCGTTAATGTATATCATCATCTTCCTGCCCTTGTCCCGTGTTATTTGGAGTCGGCGCAACACGTTTTTTTCTTCTACTCTGCCCTGTCGTCATGCTATCACTAACTTCCTTTCCTTTCATATCACTCTTCACACAATCCATCCATCTTTTCTTTGGTCTCCCTCTCCCTCTCCATCCATCCATCCATAGCCGTTAATGTATATAAATAGTTTTAATTAGTCAAGTGTTTTTGTATATAATTATATAAAAATATAATATGTAGTAAATTCTCAATAAATAATATCACTCCTACTTCATAAAAATACATTCTTTAACTCGACTGTCGAGGGTAGTCAGATGGGCTAATTTTTCGGTCGGCAGACTGGCAGAGATTAAATTCAATTGGGGTGCGACCAGACGTGCACGCGAACGCACTTCTATTTATGTGGCTATACCTATTTTGATCAGGATATTTGAGTTGTTTGTTGACAACCAGTTACGAAAAAGGGTATCCGGTAAAAAATATTTATCTTAGACATGGTTAAGAAGTATGCGCCTTTAACAACAAAACAAAACGATGCTTCCGACAACAAAGGTCGTAAACACCAAAATAGCACTTTTGGTAATCAACGAAAAACAAAAAATAATTTCGTTTTTGGCCTATATCTTTTTAACTTTAAAAGTTGTAAAATTGTGTTCTATACAAGAAATACGTAAAATACGATGGTGTTTCATAATATATTATTGCTATTTATGTCAAAGCCTTATTTTAAAAGTTAGCTTGGACATACACCCCAGAAAATTCAAGAAGTTGGTATTTACGACCACTAACAAATCAATGGAGAACGATTTGTCTAACGGAAGTTAGAAGTATACACCAGTTTTTAAATACAATAGTTCTGGGTTTGGTTTTAAAAACCATATACTGAAATAAAAATGAGTGTAAACACCACGATCTGATGCGATGGTATGTAACAAACATGGAAATATCTGAAGCAAATCAATGAATTTAAGACTGTAAGTTGAGTTTTCATTACTTGTAATAAAAACAATAAAATAAAACACAAATTGACATCATTAAAAAAGGTTTTATATTCATTGACCGTCATCGTTTAATCAAAATAATGGTTAAGCAAGGCACTAATACGAATTCAAAGTAAAAAAATGTCTAAACCAATCACTTAAATTTCCATTAGAGGATCTTGTACAACAATCATCATTCATCATCATTGTTTGTGTCACTGCTCGAAATTTTTATACCTTTAGGACCTAGCAGGTCCTAAAGGTATAAAAATACACTTAAGTAAGTATATTATAGGCATCGTCCCATATAATTTAATCAAGCGTTTGTTACAAGATGCCTATAGTGTTCTACCTCCAACGGCGTACCTAACCAGCCAGACATAATTCAAAATGTTAAGTAATCATTTTGTTTCATTGATTTCAAGAAGATTTTATAATCACGACATTTTTTTAAAACGTATTGATAATGAATTACAAAAAAATATAAGTAAACATTCTACCAAGCTTACTGCTCTAATAATTTTAATAAACAATGCCCATTTTCACCAACGCCTGTCTAGATCTTGTTTGTTCGGAAAGCTTCTGTACTATGGTCTACCTAACTTTTAGTGTCGTTGGTGAAAATGAGAAAGTGTTATCGACAAGATAATAAAAAAGTAGATGCAAAACATAATACGACGACGAGTTATAGAAAATCAGGTCTTCAAATTTCTGACTAATAATCTTCTGTCATTGGATAGAAGATTTTTAACCAGAGATTTGAAGACCTGATTTTCTGATAGAAGATAATTAATCAGAAATTTCATCTTCCTCGTCAGTCTCAGGAAGAGTATCAATGACATTATGAGACTGACAAGGAAGCTGTTTGTATTCGGCATGAAACTGTTTGTGTATTGTCCCCTGATCACACAATCGTTGCAGATCTTTGTATTTAGCTGCGGTAATTGGTAGTTTATCCGTATATAGCTGTTTTGGAGTCAACTGCTTTACTCGATTATATTGTAATTCTAACATTTCTTATGTATTTTCTTTTGATTTATTCTTCCCTTTTCCCTTTCTTTTACGCTTGACATCTTCGAACAACTTGATTCGATGTGTAATTGCATCTTCTTTCATTGAATACTTGAGTTCTATTTGATTTAAATTGGTCTTTCTGAAAGTTGCTACTCTAATATTTCTCCAATTAATATTCTTTAAGGTTTCTATTGTAAAAGTGTTTGATGCTACTTCACTCCAGTTCAAAAAATCTGAGTAGTCCATCACATTGACTATATAAGGCCTTGGCTGCTTTCTAGCTGATTGAAAAAATGAAGGCCACTGAGATGGACTCCAAACTATGATTCTTTTAACTTCCCTCTCTATTGTAGCGTGCATTGAATCTGATGGCATATAAGTATGTCCCGGCAGTAAAAAGTCTATTTGGATAACTTGTAAGTTTTTAGAAAACATTAAATAATAATTCAATTTTCAAACCAATTCTCCAAGACCAAGTGACATTACGACAATTGTTTCTCAGCAGAGCTTACGTTTTAAAAATGATTGTGGGGTGTAATTACAATTAATTATGTATTCATGTTTTTACGACCGACAGCTGTTTGTACGTTGTATTATACGACCTGCACGGTTATTCGGTTCTAAGCAATATGAGTTATACATACCCTCTTTTCTAAAAAATCTTGATTATACTAGAAAAAATTTTGGGTGTAAAAGTGTTTTTTTAAGGCGAATATTTTTTTTACATTTTTAGATCGACGCAGCGCCAAAAATTAAGTAGGGCTGCATTCTTAACTCATTTTCGCCAAAATGGCGTTTACGACATTTGTTGCCGGAAGCATCGAAAAGATAGAACTTGGACTTCCATGTTATATCAATGATAGAACATTGAAAACATAAGTACCTACCTAAACATTGAGTAAATTGTTTTCGCAGGATTGCACGGTCTCCCGGAACGCAATGGCAAGCTCAAGGACCTGGCGCACTTCGACGCGACGTTCTTCGGCGTGCACGCCAAGCAAGCGCACCTCATGGATCCACAGCTGCGCCTGCTGCTGGAGCTCACGCACGAGACCATCATCGACGCCGGCATCAACCCTGCCGAGCTGCGCGGCTCGCGCACCGGCGTCTACGTGGGCGTGTCCAATTCCGAAACTGAAGAGATGTGGACCGTGGACCCTGACAAGATCAACGGTTACGCGCTCACGGGTTGCTGTCGCGCCATGTTCCCCAACCGCATATCCTACACCTTCGACCTCAAGGGGCCGTCGTTCGCGGTGGACACGGCGTGCTCCAGCTCCATGTTCGCGCTGGCGCAGGCAGCTACGGCAATCCGCGCCGGTCACTGTGATGCCGCCATCGTGGCGGGCTGCAACTTGTGCCTGAAGCCAGCCAACTCGTTAAATTTCCACCGGCTCAGCATGCTGTCGCCCGAGGGCCGCTGCGCTGCCTTCGACGCTAGCGGGCGCGGCTACGTGCGCTCGGAGGCGGCCGTGGCTGTGCTACTGCAGAAGCGCGGCGCAGCGCGGCGTGTGTATGCCACATTGCGCGGCCTGCGTGTCAACACGGACGGCGCCAAGGACCAGGGCATCACTTTTCCATCCGGCGACATGCAGCGTCGCTTGGCGGAGGAAACCTTCGCAGAGGCCAAGCTGCGGCCATGCGACGTCGCCTACGTTGAGGCCCACGGCACCGGTACTAAGGTACGCCAACTCGCCGGTTTTGATCTGCATGAACTAGACGTTTGTTGCCGCTGCCTCATTATATTGATCATGTAACGCATAGTTGGCGATGTCCTGATTCATTTTAAAACCGAAATATTAAGCTTCACCCCAATCTACAGTATCAATAATGATCGCAACGATACATTGAGCGAACCCTGTGCTCCGCACCGCTAATGTCTTGCGTAAATTAGCACCGGTTTGTGATGATCTGCTCTCGACGTATCCTGATCGTGTGTGCTCTGAGTACAAGGTGACGTGTTCGCTCTCCGCAGGTGGGCGACCCGCAAGAAGTGAACGCCATCGCCGAGCTGTTCTGCAAGGGGCGCAAGAAGCCGCTGCTACTGGGCTCGGTAAAGTCTAATATGGGCCACTCGGAACCTGCTTCCGGCCTGTGCTCTGTCGCCAAAGTGGTGGTGGCCATGGAGCGCGGCGTCATTCCCGCCAACCTGCATTACAAAAATGCCAACCCAGACATTCCGGCGCTCAGCGATGGCAGGATCCAGGTACGTTGTGTATTGTCATGTACATGTACATGTGATTGTTTTTTTTTAAAGACGGCGACGATCATTAAAACGTACTAAAAAGACCCAATATTGAACCTTGTGGTATACCCATTTTCGGGACCTTATATCCCGTGAATTAACACCATTTATATATACTTGCTGCTGCCATTTTATTTAGACATTACTGAGCTTAGTGCAAGTTCACCTAGTTCGTGATGTTCTAGCTTTAAAAGCAAGGTTTTGTGATTAACGCAATCAAATGCCTTTAAGAGGTCACAAAAAAATCCTATCGCATCTTGGGCCTCGTCCCACGCTGCAAATACGTGTTTTAATACGGTAACAGTAGTGTCAGTCGTACATCTTTCTCTGGTCATACTGCTGATCGTGTAAGATTTTATTGGTGTTAAAATAATTGAGCATTACTTTTTCAATCACTTTGCTTAAAACCGGCAACAAAGATACAGATCTATAGTTTTAGTGTTTTTATTGTTGCCGGATCTCATACACATTTGGAACATTTCCATGGGTAGAACAAATTATGCGAAGGGTTAATTAGATTTCTTTAAAAGTGAGGAGGTAATCAAGTCGTCTGAATATTTTTTCTCATCATGTTCAGTGATATGTTCGTCAAATGTTTTCCGAATTTGATAATTCTTTTTTCTTTGGAAAAGTTTGGCACCTAGGTAGTCCCGTTTAAAATTATTAATAATAATAAAAACCTGTTTCTTAAATCAAGTGGTGGTCTTTGGACACAGTCTTGAGTTTTAATCTGAAAATTGAAAACTTCGCAGACAGACCATTGAATACTTCCCCGGGGCTATTGCGATCGCACATCTGTTTATTGTTAACACTATTTGACAACGTAACGACACGCCATTACGCTCAGAAGTGATGTTACACATGTGTGAAGTTCACACTGATATACACCCAATAAATTCCATGTTATTGGGGTTATCAATTCGTGCTTAACTTTTTTGTTTAGCGATTTTGATAATTATTTTTGTGTTAGTTTATGTTTTAACTCCCATTGCTAATTTTAAAGCAGTGAAAATTGAATATTTGTGAGTTCACCAGACAACTTGCTCACCATTTAATTTTAGCTTACTTTTTACTTAACGATGCAGTTTCACTACTAAAAGTGAAAAAAAAAATAATTAAAAAATTACAACAAATTTCGAAAAAAAATTGGTATTTTTTTTTCATTTTGTGTCGCTAATACTAGTGCTTGACTGCGATCCCACCTGATAGTAAGCAGTGATCCAATCGTTGATTACATATACATTTAGAAGCATGATTGTCCAAAAATACAGTTGGAGTCACAGAGTACTTTATAGATATGTTGGAGTCTTATGTAAATTTTATGATTTATAATAAGTACTTAAATGGAATCTTCCATTTAATAATAACAAAAAATAAATACTTTGGAAATGGAAAATATTCCTACCAAAGTATGGTGTCTTGGTCTTAATATTTGTTCTGTGCGATTTGTAATTGTGATCCTTGAAATGTTTTAAACTTACGATGTGTGCGTGCATGCAGGTGGTGGATCGCAACATGCCGTGGGAAGGCGGACTGGTGGCCATCAACTCGTTCGGTTTCGGCGGCGCCAACGCGCACGTCATCTTCGAGTCGGAGGCGGGCGGCGGCGAGGCGCGCACGCCGGCGCGGTACGCGGCGCCGCGCGTCGTGCTGGCGTCCGGCCGCACCGAGGAGGCCGTGCGGGAGCTCACGGCGCTGGCCGTGCAGCACCGGGACGACGCGGGCCTGCACGCGCTGCTCGACGCCGTGCACAAGTACAACATCCCCGGCCACTCGCACCGCGGGTTCGCCGTGCTCACCGACCCGCCCATCGAGGAGTGCATCGAAATAGAGAGCGGCGACCCCCGGCCAGTGTGGTTCGTGTTCTCAGGCATGGGCTCGCAGTGGCCCGGCATGGCTAAGATGCTGATGCAGCTGCCAGTCTTTGCAGCCAGCATCAACCGCTCGGCGGCGGCACTGCGGCCGCACAAGATCGACCTCATCAACATCATCACCGAGGCGCCGCAGGCCGCCTTCGATGACGTCATCAACTCGTTCGTGTCCATCGCGGCCGTGCAGGTGGCGCTCGTGGACGTGCTGCGCGCCATGGAGATCCGGCCCGACGGCATCGTGGGCCACTCGGTCGGCGAGATCGGTGAGTAGCGAGCGTGGCGCGCTGCGAGCGCAGAGCCGGAGTGCACGACTGACTCGCCTTGTCCGACGCAGGCTGCGCGTACGCGGACGAGACGCTGACGGCGGAGCAGGCCGTGCTGGCGGCGTACTGGCGTGGCCGCAGCATCGTGGACGCCAAGCTGCCGCCGGGCGCCATGGCGGCCGTGGGGCTGTCGTGGGAGCAGTGCGAGGCGCGCTGCCCGCCCGACGTCGTGCCCGCTTGCCACAACGCCGAAGACAGCGTCACGGTAAGTGCTCCCTGCGAGCACAGCGCGGTGTTGTTGACGAGTCAGCGAGCTCAATGTGACGTGATCGGTGCAGATTTCAGGGCCGGTGGAGTCGCTGGAGAAGTTCGTGGCGACGCTGTCGGCGGAGGGCACGTTCGCGCGGCGCGTGAACAGCTCGGGCGTGGCGTTCCACAGCAAGTACATCGCCACCGCCGCGCCGCTGCTGCGGCGGAGCCTGGAGAAGGTCATCACGGCGCCCAAGCCGCGCTCCAAGCGCTGGGTATCGTCGTCGCTGCCTCGCGACCAGTGGGACTCTGACCTCGGTGAGGAGGATCCACACTTATTATCACACGTCATACGATGAATTGTTGAGGCGCGTTCCATAAAAGTTACTCAGATTCGTCGATTGATACAATACGGCCGTCCTAACTTGGCGAGCGTGAACATGCTCTGCGAACTTTAGCGCATGTACAGTCGTAAAAAAAACTGTTTTTGACGTTATTTTTTTAAAACCTAAATTACGAATAAAAATTTACTAATACAGAGACCAACTACAAACAATATAAATATTAAAACACTGAGACAGAAAGCTAAAAAAAATAACTTTTGAATAAAAGAAACAAACCTAACACTACACAAAAAACTTAACAATGTATTAATAAAAACCAACGAAAACTTTTGTCACCGCCTGTGCTCAAGACAGAGACAGCGACACGAACACGACGCCAAAGCTAACGTCTGACTGAGACACATTACCACGACCCGAGCATTGCCAATTATGCACGAAGTTTTATGGAGTAAACAAAAAGGAATGTCCAATATGCGTGTCTGAGGGTGTTGTTTAATCGATTATTTTTTAAATCGATTGAAATCTAATTATAAAAATATATTTTATTAAATTTTATAAGAAAAATATTCTCAAACAGTCTTTATTGTAGTAGTCGTTTATAATTAACTGATATTTAACTAAATCATATCTTTCAACCAAGAAAATATAATATTATTAGTTTTTTTTTTTTTATTAAAGTCGAAATCTCTTTTACTAACGACAATATTACTATGTTTGTAAATCTATTTCGTTCAATAAATTCCAAATCGATAAAAATCGATTGCGGTATTTGATTGAATTAAGGGTCGATTGTGTTTACATAGAGTCAATCTCTAGCTTACACCTCCGCCCCGCGCACGTCGCCTCACGCCACCATTTTGTTCCTAAAAAACGTACGTGCGCAGCCTTCTGCGCAAAGTTTAGGCTCGCCAAATTAAATCGGCCGTACTGTACTTTGAGTAAGATTCCCATTAAGAAGTTAAAAAATAGATAATAATATATTTGGGGCATTCCTTGTCAATTTAAATAAATTAGGCTTGTGTGTTCCTGCTGCAGCTGAATATCTAAGAAGAAACATCAAAAAACTTAGAGGTCTCTTTCCCCATACAATTTAATGTAATGGACAAATCATATTCTCATTTAGAGGTACGTTCGACTGCCCCCGGCTGTCGCATGTCGCAAGCTGTCGCATTCGGCTTCACTGCATCGCGAAGTGCAATATATGGTTACCGATAATCAGTAGAGTTTGGGTGATGACGAGCGCGTTCTGTCCGCAGCCAAGCTCAGCGACGCCAACTACCACGTGAACAACCTGCTGTCGCCCGTGCGCTTCGCCGACGCCGTGCGCGAAGTGCCCGAGCGCGCCATCGTGGTGGAGGTGGCGCCGCACGCGCTGCTGCAGGCCGTGCTCAAGCGTGCCCGGCCCGCGCCCGCGGCCGCGCACGTGCCGCTCGTGCGGCGCGACGCGGCCGACGCCTGCGCGCACCTGCTGGCCGCGGCCGGCCGACTGTTCGCGGCCGGCGCGCAGCCCAGCGTGGGCCGCCTGTACCCCGCCGTGCCCTTCCCCGTGCCGCGCGGCACGCCCGGCCTGGCGTCCCGCGTGCGCTGGGACCACCGCCTGGAGTGGCAGGTGGCGCACTTCGGCAACGCGTCGCGCTCGGGCGAGAACGTCATCGAGTACGACGTGTCGCGCGCCGACGACAGCTTCATCACCGGACACAACATCGACGGCCGCGTGCTGTTCCCGGCCACCGGCTACCTGGTGAGCGTGCCCCGCTGCTGCCCGACACCCCGCTGCTCAGTGGACGCTGACTCTAATCTCATTCTAATGCTTACAGACCCTCGTTTGGAGAACTATGGCGAAGCTCAACAACAGGAAGCCAGAGGAGACTCCGATCGTGATGGAGAACATCCAGTTCCGGCGCGCCACCATCGTGTCGCGCGACACACCCGTGCGCTTCCTCATCAACGTGCTGGACGGCACGGGCGAGTTCGATGTGTGTGAGGGTGGTGCCGTGGTGGTGACCGGCACGGTACGCCTGGCCGACCAGCCCGAAACCGAACGTCTGCGCGACCTGGACGAGTCTGCGCCGCGCCAAGAGGAGGGGCTGCTGCCTCTCGTCACCGACGATATCTACAAGGAGCTGCGCCTGCGCGGCTACAACTACAGTGGCATCTTCCGCGGCATCCGCACTTCCGACCCACGCGGCACGTGTGGCGAGCTGGCCTGGGACGACAACTGGATCTCCTTCATGGACACCATGCTGCAGTTCGGCATCATCGGCGTGGACACGCGTGAGCTGTACCTGCCCACGCGGCTGCAGCGCGCCCTCATCGACCCGGCCGCGCAGCTGCAGGCCGTGGCCAAGCTGGGCGAGGGCGGCACGCTGCCCGTGCGCATGCACCGAGACATCGACGTCATCAGCGCGGGCGGCATCGAGTTCCGCGGCGTCAAGACCAGCCTGGCGCCCCGCCGCGCCAACCCGCAGAACGCGCCCAAGCTGGAGAAGTACGTGTTCCTGCCGTACGACAACGCCGCCGTGGCCACCGAGGACACGTCGCGCTCCAAGCGGGACGCGCTCACCGTGAGTCTGCAGCTGGTACTGGAGAATGCGGGCGCGCTCAAGCTCAAGGTGGCCGAGGCGGCCCTCGAGCGACCGCCGGAGGCGCTGCTGACGCCGCAGGCCCTGCAGGTGTTGGAGGCCGAGCCGCAGGTGCGCGTGGACGCGTCACTGGCGGCCGGGCCCGCGCCCGCCGCCTACGCCGCTGCCGTCAAGGATCTGGGCGTCAAGGTGTTCCCTAAGGACGGCAAGAGCGCGCCCATCGAGAGCGATTGCCACCTGGTGCTGGCGGCCGACGTGCTGAGCCGCCACGGTGTCGCCACGCTGGAGCACCTGGCGGCGGCGCTGGGCGACGCGGGCATGCTGCTGCTGGAGGAGCCGCACAAGGCGCTGGACGAGCCGGCCGCGCGCGACGCGCTGCAGCGCTGCGGCCTGCTGTGCGTGTCGCGGCAGGTGGCCGCCAGCTGCGAGTACCTGCTGCTGCGCCGCCAGCCCGCCGTGCCCGAGCGCCACGTGGTCATCGACGTGGACGACGACACGACGTACGCCTGGGTGGACGCGCTGCGCTCGGCCATGGAGCGCGCGGAGAGCGAGGACATGCGCGTGTACTGCGTGGCGCGCGCGGCCAGCTCGGGCGTGCTGGGGCTGTGCACGTGCCTGCGCGGCGAGGCGGGCGGGCGCGCGCTGCGCTGCTACTTCCTGCCGGGCGCGCGCGAGCCCTTCCGGCCCGACGCGGCGCCGTACGCCGCGCAGGTGCGCCGCGACCTGGCCGTCAACGTGCTGCGCGCGGGCGTGTGGGGCTGCTACCGCCACCTGCAGCTGGGCGGCGCGGCCGAGGCGCAGCTGCAGGTGGAGCACGCCTACGTGAACACGCTGACGCGCGGCGACCTGTCGTCGCTGCGCTGGATCGAGGCGCCGCTGCGCTACGCGGCCGAGCGGCCCGCCGCGCCGCGCGAGGAGCTGTGCCGCGTGTACTGCGCGCCGCTCAACTTCCGCGACATCATGCTGGCCACGGGCAAGCTGCCGCCCGATGCGCTGCCTGGCAACCTCGCCGGACAGGTCTGTCGTTATATCGTTTTTTAACAAGGATAGTATAGAGAAATTCTTATCGAGAAGAGATGCCGATCGAAAGTTTGGCTAATCTTTCTCACTTAAAAACAGCTCGATAAAGTTAACATAAAGCCGGGTATTCATTAGACAGCATTTTATTGATAGACTGTTTACGACTTGTTCATCACCAAGTTCACCGTAAATACTGTTTCTGAAACTTGGCCGTTAACAATTAATAAGAATGCTACTAGAAAAAAAAAGACGAAAAGGTGATTGATTTGCAATAGAAGTTACGTAAGTATTTCATGACCTTCGTAGATTTGATGAGTCTTTTCAGAAGTTCGGCCTCAGCATAATTTTTTAAAATTTATAATCTATTTCTTTGAATAATCCCAATGCACATGATGCTGTTGATAAAGCTTTTAAAATTCTATGAGCATCGAAACCTGGTTGTTGGACCTCACTACTTCTATGTTTATAAACTCGCGCAGCACACGTCCATACTTTGACCTGTTGACTTTTGCTTATATATTTATTTATTTATTACAGCTTAGACAAATTAAAAATAATAATAAATATAGACGACAGCAAGCCAATCTTCACGTATAGTGTCAGACTTAAATTGACAAGTGAGCATAACAACCTTTACACAAATAAAACTCATAAACTAGATGTTTCGTCTTGCTCTCCATTCGAAGTGGAGAACACGGCAACATGTTTCTTAAACAATTTATAAACAAAGGTGATGAAGTATTACATGTTTCTTAAACAATACTTCATCACCTTTGTTTATAAATTGGTTCCAGAGATCATCTCTGTCATCACTGTTTAAAAACAGTGTTTATTAACAAATGTTGCTCAATGAATACCCAGCTTAACTTTCTTCAGTCCTAACTTTCATATAGACATACACGCATAGACGATGGAGACAGTCGGTTTTCAAGTCACTAGCACACCATCAGCTGAAAGACGTGAAGGGGTTTGTGTATATGTGGCGAGTAATTTCCAAGACCACAACATCTATTGGAAATGAAATGCTCCTGTAATAATATGTGTACGATATCTCGCCCTCAGGAGTGTATTCTTGGTTTGGAGTTCAGCGGACGATCGTCTGACGGCAAGCGCGTCATGGGTATGGTAGCGGCGTGCGGACTGGCCAGCACCGTCATGGCCGACAAGGGCTTCCTGTGGGAGGTGCCCGCCAAGTGGTCGCTGGAGGAGGCGTCCACCGTGCCGGTGGCGTACGCCACGGCGTACTACGCGCTCGTGGTGCGCGGCCGCATGCGGCGCGGCGAGTCCGTGCTGGTGCACGCGGGCACGGGCGGCGTGGGGCAGGCGGCCGTGGCCATCGCGCTGCACGCGGGCTGCACCGTGTACACCACGGTGGGCACGCCCGACAAGCGCGCCTTCCTGCGGCAGCGCTTCCCCGAGCTGCCGCCCGAGAACATCGGCAACTCGCGCGACACGTCCTTCGAGCAGCTCGTGAAGCGGCGCACGCGCGGCCGCGGCGTGGACCTGGTGCTGAACTCGCTGGCCGCCGACAAGCTGCACGCGTCCGTGCGCTGCCTGGCCGAGGGAGGCCGCTTCCTGGAGATCGGCAAGCTGGACCTATCCAACGACACGGCGCTGGGCATGTCCGTGTTCCTCAAGAACACCACGTTCCACGGCATCCTGCTGGACGCGCTATTTGACGCCGACTCGGAGGACAGCGACAAGGCGGCCGTGGTGCGCTGCGTGACGGACGGCATCGCGGCCGGGGCTGTCCGGCCGCTGCCCGCCACCGTGTTCTCCGACCACCAGCTGGAGCAGGCTTTCAGGTAACGCCTTTTAACTCTCAATTGTTACACATATGTTTCGTATTTCGATAGTTGTTGTACGAAGTCGTATTAACTTGCAAACAATTAAGGAGGAAATATGACTTCGTACAACAACTGTCGAAATACAAAACAGATGTTAAGCCTGTAAAAAAAGATACAAGACAGACTTTACCTTATAAGAGTGAGATAACATTTTAAGTAGGTTTTTCAGGTATCATTTAATCAAAAATATTTTTTAAATCATAATTCCGGATATTTGTCTTATGTGACATAGCTAAGGTCACTAATTTTAAATTTAAAAGTACTCGAATACAATACACATCTAAATAAAATTAAAATTCATAGTCTACTCCTTATCATCATCATCATGAAATAAAAAAATCCACAGGGCATGAGAAGTGTTTAGGAGTCTGAAAGGATACCAGATGACCCTCTCTTCGAACATTTCAATTTGGCACACGAAGCACTAAACACCCTGTATAGCGTTTCTAAAGTTTACAGTCGTTTATATAACATTACTAAGTATAAATGAGTGAGGTTCGTAACGTTAGTGGTACCCGGCAGGTACATGGCCACGGGCAAGCACATCGGCAAGGTGGTGCTGCGCGTGCGCGACGAGGAGGCGGCCGGCGCGCGGCCCGCCAGCAAGCTGGTGTCCGCCATCCCGCGCACCTACATGCATCCCGCGCGCTGCTACGTGCTGGTGGGCGGCATGGGCGGCTTCGGGCTGGAGCTGGCGCAGTGGCTCGTGCGGCGCGGCGCCACGCGCCTCGTGCTCAACTCGCGCAGCGGCCTGCGCACCGGCTACCAGGCCTGGTGCGTGCGGCGCTGGCGCCACGCCGGCGTGCAGGTGCTCGTCAGCACGGCCGACGCCTGCAGCGCCGCCGGCGCGCGCCAGCTGCTGCGCGAGGCGGCGGCGCTGGGGCCCGTGGGCGGCGTCTTCAACCTGGCCGCCGTGCTGCGCGACGCCTTCCTGGACAAGCAGACGGCCGCGGACTTCCAGGCCGTCGCCAAGCCCAAGACCGACGGTGAGTGTGCGCGCATCATAAAAATAAAGTTCGGCTAATATTGAGTCAGTTTTCGAGTACAATACGGCCAACGTAACTTAGAGTCTATGCATATGCTCTGTGAACTTTAGCGCATGTACACTCGTAAAAAAAACTGTTATTGGCATTTATTTTTTTAAACAAAAATACGAATAAAATTTACTGATACAGGGACGAAGTACAAATAAATAAAATAAATATAGAAACACTAAGACAGAAAGCTACAAAAATAAATTATGAATTAAAGAAACAAACGTAGAATTAACTTAACAATATAGTAACAACAACCAACGAAAACTTTTGTAATCGCCTGTGCTCAAGACAGAAATAGCATAGTCACATTCGTGTGAATATGACACTAATACTAACGTAAACTTGTCATGAAACATTACCGCGTACCGAGCATTGCCGAATAAGCACAAAGCTTTACAAAGTAACCAAAAAGGGATGTCCAATACGCGTGTCTAAGCAACCTTTTGTGCAAGGTTCGGAGTCGCCAAGATACGTCAGCTGTAATGTGTTAAAAATGAAATGAGAACTTCAGTGAATGGTTTTTTTTTCTGGTTTTAGTATCATAATTAACTACGAAATTTACCATGAATTTTTTCCGGAAATTTTTGGGTGTTGCGTTATTAATTACTTGAATCGTTTTATTAGCAACTCATCTTCAAAATAAGAAATATCAAGTCAATTAATGTTTGTAAAAACTGCTAGCTTATTCTTCTTTACTAGTTTATTTATTAAATACTGGTGCAAAATGATAATTATGAACTAAACGAATAAGAATGATACTCTCAATGCGCAGCCACTAAGATCCTGGACGCGGCCACGCGCGAGCTGGCTCCCGAGCTGGAGTACTTCGTGGTGTTCTCGTCCGTGTCGTGCGGCCGCGGCAACCCAGGTCAGAGCAACTACGGCCTGGCCAACTCCGCCATGGAGCGCATCGTGGAGCAGCGCCAGGCCGACGGGCTGCCCGGCCTGGCCGTGCAGTGGGGCGCCATCGGCGAGGTGGGCCTCATCGTCGACACCATGGGCGGCGACGACGCCGTGGTGGGCGGCACGGTGCCGCAGCGCATCGCATCGTGCATGGAGGCGTTGGGCGCGCTGCTGGCGCTGCCGCACGCCGTGGCCGCGTCCATGGTGCTGGCAGACAAGCGGCGCGCCGCCGCGGCGCCGCAGCAGGACCTGCTGCACGCCGTGGCCAACATCCTCGGCATCAAGGACCCCAGCAAGGTGTCCGACTCCGCCAACCTGGCCGAGCTGGGCATGGACTCGCTCATGGGCGCCGAGATCAAGCAGACGCTGGAGCGCGGCTACGACGTGGTGCTGGGCGTACAGGAGATCCGCGGCCTCACGTTCTCCAAGCTGCGCGGCATGGCGGGCGGCGAGGACGCGGCGGGCGAGGCGGGCGCGGCCAGCGGCGCCGCGGCCGCGGGCGCGCACGACCAGGCGCAGTTCGCGGCGCTGCCCGAGCTCATGCCCAAGCAGGTGCTGGTGAAGCTGCCCAGCGCCGCGCCCGCCGGCTCGGAGCTGCGGCCCGTGTTCATGGTGCACCCCATCGAGGGCGTGGTGGAGCTGCTGCGCGGCGTAGCGGCGGCGGTGCGCGCGCCCGTGTTCGGGCTGCAGTGCACGCAGGCGGCGCCGCTGGACGACATGGCCGCGCTGGCGCGCCACTACGTCACGCACGTGCGCGCCATGCAGCCCAAGGCGCCCTACACCATCCTGGGCTACTCGTTCGGCGCGGGCGTGGCCTTCGAGATGGCGCTGCAGCTGGAGCAGGTAGGTGCAGGAGGAGGAGCGCGAGGGGGCGCGAGGGCCGCGCGAGGCAGCTAGTGACGGTGCTCGTGTTGCAGGCGGGCTGCGAGACGCGGCTGGTGCTGGTGGACGGCTCGCCGGCCTACGTGGCCACGCACACCATGCGCGGCAAGCAGAAGCGCAGCTCGCGGTCCACCGAGACGGACGAGGCCGACGCGCTGGCCTACTTCGTGCAGCTCTTCAAGGACGTGGACGCCTCCAAGGTGAGTGTGAGCCTGGATTCACTGCGGCTGTCCTGATTTGTCGATTTATGATAAATATAATAAAATCTAACAAACAAAAGTTGATAACAATATTCATATACAAGTTTGGATAATAGAGGTTATCTTTTGCCTTAGATAACCAACCTCTATTACCTTGTAATGCTCAGGCTTCCAGACAAACCGAATGAAAGACGAACAAGGCAGGTACAGGTATCGGCACGGATACACGCAAAAAAATGTACATCTATTTTATTTTATTTTTTCTTTAATCTGCTATCTTCTATTCTGGGTGAAGGTAAAAGTCAAAAAAAAAGTTTAAAGCAAAGTCGCTGTGTTCGTCTGTCTGTTTTTCTGTTTACTTATTAACCATGCAACAGATTCTCATACGGTTTTTATTATCATTTAGAGAATTTCTACCGGAAGGTATGCATATTGTAGCAAAGACGAAAATTTCAAAAATTTGTAACACCCCTATGAAGAAATTCCTAACATTTTAACTACTTTTGAAAGGAACTTTCTCTGTGTGTCTTTTATGTGTTCTCGGCTAATCCATTTTTGGTATTATAATAACCACTAATAAAAATACAATCGATGGAGGACAAAAATCACGAGTCAATTTAATGGCACGGAAGTGTACTCGTCGTCGTTAGGTACGTGCGGCAAGCGCAGGGAACCAATCACGAGTGTCGTCTATGATGCGATGCGCGGCGAGCCAATCACTGACACTCCCGCTCCCGCGTCTCACTTCATACCACCAAAGAGACCTGATATTTTATTTCTGCGCAAGTAAGCGCTCAAGATCCATGCCGGGATCTGTACAACAATTTATGGACTGATTTTTACATTAATTATACTAAAAAATAAATCCACATTAAATAAAATAACGTCAAATAAACAGAGCAATACAAAAATTTGTCTCCAAGCTAATCGTTCCTTGACAACTGTGGCGAAATGATGATCACTAGTGTCAACGAGCAAATCAACGAGTCCGTTGCAATTTTAGTATGGTCCAAGCCCTTGATCAATGTCCGGGTAATAGGGGCGTTTGTGCAAGCTGAGAACAATAATAATGGATGTATAATCGATCATAAAGGAACCATTTGTAAAAAAGGCGCATACACCATTGATATAGGACGTAGGTATTACGTTAGTTGTAATCCAATAAAATAGCTTATTATGCTAGTAAAAAAATATGGTTCAGCAACACGATCGTTCGAGTCTCTTTGTCCTTTTTCTATCATGTTATGCGCGTTATCATTGATTTCTCGCCACCGTCACTTATAACAAGTGATGTTCAAATGAAGTAGCGAGCCTAGTGACGCTATCTATTTTAAAGTTATCCAACAAGATCCTCGATCATTACAAGTCGTAAAGGAAATTTTATGATTATTCTAATTAAATAAAACAAAAGTAGCTATAATGGAAAAGCTATCTTCGCAGTAGTCTAGGATTATCTAGTAGGTAATATCTCATACAAGATCTTGGCAGTTACCGTAGGACAATTAATCATTCTTGAACACAGTCTTTTTAAACGGTTATATTTATCTTGAATAACTTTTGATTATTTTATTTCTTTATACACAAGGGGACACTGACAGACATATCTACGTACAACCGAAACTACTGGGAATAAGAACGTGAAATTTTGCACAAGTCTTCCTTTTATGACGCATGACGTAGGCAAGCACTAACAAAGGATTTTTGGAAATTCAGAATTTGTATAAAAAAATCTTATTTCTGGAGCCAAAATCGTTAAAAGTTGCCACAAACAGTAACCTAAGTAAGTCGTAAAGGTTGTCGTTATTCGTTTTTCGTATTCGATATCGATTTGGGATAAACGTCATAATGGCGGGAACAACTGTATAATACGGCCGTTCTAACTTGGCGCCCGTGAACATAGGCTCTGCGAACTTTAGCGCATGTACAGCCGTAAAAAAACTGTTATTGACGTTATTTTTTAAAAACCTAAATACGAATAAAATTTTGCTAATACAGGGACCAAGTACAAATAAAATAAATATTAAAACACTTTGAGACAGAAAGCTACAAAAATAACTTATGAATTAAAGAAACAAACCTAACACTACACAAAAAACTTAACAATGTATTAATAAAAACCAACGAAAACTTTTGTCACCGCCTGTGCTCAAGACAGAGACAGCGACACGAACACGACACCAAAGCTAACGTGTGACTGAGACACATTACCGCGTCCCGAGCATTGCCGATTATGCACGAAGTTTTACGGAGTAAAGAAAAAGGAATGTCCAATATGCGTGTCTGAGGGTGTTGTTTAATCGATTATTTTTCAAATCGATTGAAATCTACTTATAAAAATATATTTTATTAAAGAAAAAATTGAAATCTACTTATAAAAATATATTTTATTAAATTTTATAAGGAGGTTTAAAATATTCTCAAACAGTCGTTATTGTAGTAGTCGTTTATAATTAACTGATATTTAACTAAATCATATCTTTCAACCAAGAAAATATAATATTATTAGTTTTTTTATTATTAAAGTCGAAATCTCGTTTACTAACGACAACATTTACTATGTTTGTAAATCTATTTCGTTCAAAAATCAATAAATTCCAAATCGATAAAAATCGATTGCGATATTTGGTCGATTGTGTTTACATAGAGTCAATCTCTAGCTTACACCTCCGCCCCGCGCACGTCGCCTCATGCCACCATTTTGTTCCTAAAAAACGTTCGTGCGCAGCCTTCTGCGCAAACTTCAGGGCCGCCAAATTAAAACGACCGTATTGTATTTGAATGATTTTACCACATGCATTTAGTATCTAATTATTACCCATACGTATTTACTATTTTGTATAAACCGAATTTCACGACAACACAGTCTCGCCATTAGGATGCGTTATAATGACGAGCCCTTTCAGGACATGCTTGTACCCCACAACTATAACGAATTTCATAATTCTGATCAAACTAGTACTTAGTTCCTGATTTTGTACCTCCAAAAATCAACAGTTGTCATTTTCTGCACTACTGACTAATGACTATTGAATATGTAAATAAAAACCATATAAAAACTAGTCTTCAAACAACGTCACTTCACGATTATCTTATCTGACCTATCAATTAGTGTACCTGGTCAAAGAAGCTTTCGGAAACTAGTTAGTGTAGAGTCAGGACGTATTCCCTTGTTAGTTTCAGCACGGTGTGAGTGTTGTGCTGATGTTCTTCAGCAGGAGAACAATATGTAGATTGTAGCATATTCAAGAACAATATGTAGCACGTTTTAACAATTTGTCTATTGGTACTTAAGCTTTTTTAGTACAATTTTATTGACAAGTATTGACATGAAAAACCATTTGTAAACACGCGTTTTAGCTTAAGAAAATGATATATGCATAAATGAACAAAGTTAGGGGTAGGTTTAGGTAGGTTAGGTGTAGGGCGGGTAGGTTTTCCCCAAGTTATTTGATCAGTTGTAATATAGATTAATAAAGTCATTTAAAGTCTTAAAAAACAATAAAACATTTTATAAAAATCAAATCATCATATAGTAAATGTCATTACCCCTACCTACCCAATACCATACCCCATACACAATACCCCTATTTGGTTGTTTATCCGGGTGAACCTGGATAAACAACCAAATAGTGGGTATTCTGAAATTGGGTACTTTGAGCGGGTTTAGCCAGTATTTATGGGGTAGAAAACCATTTGTAGTCAGAAGTAGAAAGCATCAGTAATCCATGATGTGCGTGCGCAGGTATCGGCGGAGCTGGAGCGGCTGCCGAGCTGGCAGGCGCGGCTGGCGCGCACGACGCAGCTGGTGGGCGACGCGGCCGGCCCGCACGGGCCCGACGCGCTGCAGGCCGCCGCCAACTCCTTCTACCGCAAGCTGGTCATCGCCGACACCTACAAGCCGGCCGGCCGCCTGCGCGCGCCCGTCACGCTGTTCACGGCGCGCGACAACTACGTGACGCTGGGCGAGGACTACGGGCTGCGCGACGTGTGCGCGGGCGAGCTCAGCACGCAGCAGCTGGCGGGCACGCACCGCACCATCCTGGGCGGCGACGCGGCCGCCGCCATCGCGGCGCACCTGTCGCAGATGCTGGCGCAATAGCACAAGCGCGGCCCGCGCCGCCGCCGCCGCCGGGCCCGCCGCTAGCCAGCCGGCATGGCCGCCTGGCCGCCTGGCCGTCTGGCCGCCTGGCCGTCTGGCCGCCTGGCCCCGATGGCCCCGCTGGCCGACAGGAGCCACTGGCCACTCGACGGACGTCGCTCGTGCATAACGGTGACGGGCACTCTCTATTTATTTCTGCGGGGTAGAGTATATTAGTGCGAGGAGTATAATTGTGTATATAGTTATAACATGATACTCTATTTATTGTACGTATGTTAGTATTGTCGAGCCCAGCTCGCCGATTGTGATACATTACATTCCGTGGTGCCGACTCACGTCGAGCACGCGACGTACATATACGTATGTATGTGTGGTTAGTTTGTAGTATACTATTACATGAAGCATGTAATCCTGACTATACGATAGTGTGTGATGCGGGGCGCTGGCGCTGGTCACGGACTGTATCAATAATTTAAATTGTAATTTATGTGATTGGTATTTTGTATATTTCGATATTCTTTTATGAAATTAAGTAGGTTGCCTACTATATGAATAATGACGGGCGATACAGAAGTATTGCTAGCTGACGAGCAACCGCGCCCGCGCCGTTGTGCGTGGAGGGGCGCGGCGCGAGAGACGTGACGTGACGTGACGCGCGTGACGTGACGCGCGTGACGTGACGCGCGTGACGTCACGGTCCGTGGCGGCGCGCGTCGCCGGTAGCGTTAAGTAGTTAGTACCAGTGTATGGTTGTTGCGGTATTTATTTTGTTACTAATAAGGAGCCTGCGCCCTGTGATTAAAAGTGCATTATTTTTTAAAGAAGTGTTTTATTTTCCCGGAAGTCCAAACGTCCGAATATTAAACACAAACCCTAAGGGCTGAAACTGCGTAAAGCGCCCGCGCGGGTCCATACAGAAGTGCTCCGTTTGTTAGCAAATACTAATAAGCTAATGATTTTCTGACGACAATGATAATCTAAATAAAATTCGATATATTTTTGAGCCGTTTGGGGTTGAAACTCTTGGGCCGTGGGGTCCGAGTGCTCATACCCTTTTTAAAGAACTATCCAAACGCTTAGTTGACACTTCGCGTGACCCAAGGGCTGGCTTTTACCTTGGTCAGAGATTAAGCATTGCCATACAACGTGGCAATGCCGCCAGCCTTTTGGGCACACTTCCAGTCGACAGCGATGCGGAGGAGTTTTATGACGCCATATTTTAGTTAGGAATAAAATTCAGAAGCAAATCACAACTATATTATATTTATCTACTAGCTTTTGCCTGCGATTCGTCCGCGTATAGTCGAAAATGGTTTTATTAGGTTTTTTGAGATACGAAAATATGAAATATTATTTATTATCTTCGTCGTGTGTGATAGTCCATTGAATTGATAAAATATTATAGTATCTTAGCCGAGTGCAGTGCCCCTTAGTGAACTCCACTGCGGGTGACGTAACCTACGACAGACTTATTATTTACATTGGATACAGTAATCGGGTCGAGGGATCGAACCGCAAAATTAAGTTTGTTTTTATTGTATATACTTTTCCGTGATAAAAAGTACCCAGTTTAGTGCCTAGGATATCAAAGAATACCAAGTTTCATCGTAATCGAACCGGTAATTTTTGCGTGATGACTAAACAAACAGACAGATAAAAAAATTTTAATCACATTTTTGGGTTCGGTGTCGGTCTAGTAACACCCCTGCCATTTATTTTTTTGATATTTTCAATGTACATAATTTTCACTTCTACAGATTTATTATAAGTATAGATATAAATTTACAGTAATCGAAAATACACCTAGGAAGATGTTATTCAGGCGTGCATCAGTCCGAAAAAGAGGCCGCTCCGCTCGTGCATAGCCCTTATATCACTTCTGTAGACGTCAACAGCCGTGATTTTCAAATATTCTGCCACCAGTTGACAGCAGTTTCACGCCGTTGAATCGATGTTGCCAACACCTTGCGGATACCTGCAAGGGCATTCTTGTATGGAACCGCGCGATCAAAACCAAAAGCTAAGCGTAAAGCGGTCGTCGCCTTCACGCAGTTTCAGGCCCTAAGTTACGTTCTAACGACGAATATTCGATTCGAATTTTTCGCAAATAGTTTTCCCGTATAATTACTAGACATCATTCACCTGACGGCCTTGTTTTTAATTTTGCATCATGCTGCCACGATACAGTAGAAATTCCTATTACACCTGTATTCTGAGTGCACAAGACCAGCAGACCTAAAACACATCTGTTGGCCATACTAATATTTGTTCTGTATGGGAATCGAACCCGCGACACGTAGCGTAGTTCGGTCAGCCACTGCGTTATTCGATTGTAATGTACTACAGAAAAATACAAGTGTGTACATTCGCGCGAGTGCCGAATGTGAGACAAGTTGGTTCCTGTGAATCATTCAACATGAACGTAAGAGACAAGTTTGTTCGTGTGAATGATTCAACATGAACGTAAGAGACAAGTTTGTTCGTGTGAATCATTCAACATGAACTATAGACAAGTTTCTTCGTGTGAATCATTCAACATGAACATAAGCATATACTGTGCAATAGGCCGCCTATTGTAAACTTGTCCTGTGATAATTTAAGGTATGCAATAAAGACTTAAATAAATAAGAGAAAAGATTTGTCGTATGAATGATTCAATGCCATCACCCTCTGGCATGCATTTACCTTGGCCGCCGGTCGCTTTCGCAGCAACGGTGCTCACACCGGCGCTCCGTAAAGGTCCGTGGATCGAACGATACCTGCTTAGAGCCTCTGGCAGGAGACGTCTGGACCCCTGCGTTGGACAAGATTGGTTTGAGGACAGCCCTAGCCGTTTCAGTTTTGGAGCCAGACATCGGAAGCGTTCCTCGAAATTCCACCGGCTCCACCGTGGAGCGCCCCCTGCGAAAGTCAAACTGGCCGTCTGCAAGATCGGCCACACCCGTACCAGATGCGCAACGAGGCGGTCTGCGAATACTCTTTCAAGAGCTTGCCCACCTCGTCTTCCAACGAAGTGGGAACTGGGTCCTCTCTATACATGCGCTGAAGAGCGAAGGTCAGGATCCAGGCTTTCCCAGACAAGCCCTCGGGTCCTGGGACGGTATTCTTGGCATTACACCTTCGTGCCGCCTCTCTCATCTTTACTTCGGTCACCTCTGGAGCATTGTCGTCGTCGTCATGATCCGCGTCGGACACCGCAGCTGGTGGAGCCATGGGCGGGGTCCTCCCCCGTTCTCTGTTCCCCTCGCGCGGGGAACACGCGGCGGATGTGGCGCCTGCGGTGTATGGCGTACCGACGCACAGTTGGTTGAATTTAATTTCCCATAGAATTAAGATTTAAAAAAATTGACTATTTTTTACCCGACTACAGAAGGGTTATGTTTTTCGCGCGTATCTTGTATGTATGTATGTAATATTCTTTATTCCCTTATATCTTCCAAACTGCTAAACGGATTTACATAATTAAGATATCGTTAGATTTTTGGTAAACGAGTATGTACTCGTAGATAGTGCGGGTGCGAGGAAATAAAAGTCAATCTGAAAGTACTCACCGTTTACTCGCACTGTTCATACACCATAGATACACATAGGCAAAAAATATATTGGCTTTAGGCAGTCGATTGAGACCGTGACCTCTCTGCCCTTGAATAATATCTTGAAGACTTTGTCTCCCCTTTGCAGAAGCTTGTGAGGACTTGTGTACGCTGGTTGTAGCGAGCCATGTAATGCATCTTCACGAAGGAACACGTGATCAGTGGTCTGCAGATCCTTATAAACAAAAATGCTGGTCTTGTTGTGAAGGGATGCTGGGGTTGGTTGCAGGTTTTGTGCAAACTTGCGTATGCGCGCAGTGAAGCCTGTGACGTCGGTTGTTCCTTCGTCACTAGGTGCGAAAAATTCACCTGGAAGCCTTAGTGGTTCGCCTTAAACAAGTCTGGCTGAAGGCGCTTGGGCATCCTTCTTGTATGCGCTACGTATACCAAGCAATACCCACGGCAAGGACTCTGTCCATTTGTTATTTGCGTGACATGTGATGGACGCCTTGAGCTGGCGGTGGAAACGCTCCACCATGCCATTGGAAGCCGGATGGTATGCCGTTGTCCGCTTGTGCTGAAATCAAGTTAATTTTGACAAGTGCTCGAATAGTGCCGACTCGAACTGTCGACCTCTATCCGTCACAATGTCTATGGGACAGCCAAACCGGACAATCCACCTGGATAGCAGCGCTTTAGCTACTGTCTGGGTAGTTATGTGGACGATAGGTAAGACCTCTGGCCACCTGGTAAAACGGTCGACTGCCGTCAGACAGTACCTAAAGCCTTGCGAAATTGGAAATGGGCCCACAAGGTCAATGTGGACAGTGGTGAACCTTGCACGTGGGAGGTGATATGACCCTAATGCCGCAGAATCGTGTCGGTTCACTTTGGCCCGCTGGCACTCAAGACAAGCTCGTGCCCACTCCCTGCAGTCTCTCCTTATACCGACGCGTCAGTAACTAACGCGAGATTGGCATTGCAATCGGGGTGAGTTATTAAAGCAGCGTTAGCTAGGCTCGCCTTGCAGTTCTCAAATGCTTGCAAATTATTCTCCGCAAGACATATGGTCTGCGAGCCCTTTACGTTGCCAATCAAGAGGTTGTGAAAAGGCGCCTGGATCTTTTTTTTCTGGGTGGGGTATGAAGCGTCGGTAATAATTGATCATACCCAGGAAGCGGCGCAACTGACGAACATCTTTGTGTGGCGGAAAGTTCCTGATCGCCTCAACCTTGGAGTCTAGTGGTTGGGTGCCCTTATCGGAGATGCGGTAACCTAGAAAATTTACCTTCGGGACACCAAAGACACACTTAGAGGTGTTAATCAGCATACCGTAGTCCTTCATCCTATCGAAGACAATGCAGAGGCTCTTCGTGCTCCACCTGTGTCCTAGAAAATATAAGGAAGTCATCTAAATAACTTAGCAAAAGTCCAAACCTCTGGTCATCTCGTCCACAAAACACTGGAATGTTTGGCCTGCCTTACGCAGACTGTACGGAAACTCGTACAGGCCGAACGGTGTGGTGATATCGCCGTCTTCGGAATGTTTACCGGAGTGACAGGGATCTGATTATAGACTATTACTAGGTCAGTAGTGCTGAAGACTTTGCAACCAGAGATGCTGTGTGCAAAGTCGTGGATGTGCTTAATCGGATACCTGTCAGGGACGGTCCGGGCGTTGAGCATGCGCTAATTACCACAGTGTCGCCATCCGTTGTTCTTTTTGAGAGCAAGGTGCAGTGGTGATGCCCATGGACGCTCGGACGGTTTGGCGGTTCCATTGGCAAACATCAGCTGGAACTCCTGCTGGGCAATTTTCTACTGATCTGGCGCTAAGCGCCGAAATGGTGATGATACTCCAGTATCCATTTCGGCGCTTAGCGCCATCCGCACCACTCCAGGTCCTCCAGGACCTGGGGTGCCGATGTGGTGTACGGTTTTGTGAGGTATGTTGCGTAGTGAACCGGCGGGTCGGAGCACACGTTGGAGCTTATGGTGCAGGTGAGCCCCGCACGATCGGAGCAACGCGGTGTTCTCGTGGGGGCAATCGGCGGCGGCTTGCGCCGGGCCCTGATCTAGGCCATACTCCGGAGTAAGAGGGAATGGGTGGGGGTCCGGGTGGTCCCCTCCTTCTGCTAAGCAGTAATGATAGTGATAAAGACAGCTACAAGCGTGAGTCCCCAACACCGACTACCAGCCGCCGTGCGGGCTTCCGGACGACGTGCAATATGTAGCTCGCGGTCTGGCTATTGTCCGAACCGAGCCCAAATCGTCGGCAGCGCGTCGTGTTCCTCAAAGAGATGTCATGGACCAGCAGGGCCAGTGCCTACTAAGGCCATGGGACAACTTCTAAAAAGGTAACCCGTGGTCGAAGTTGCACAAACTACTGGTAAATAAATGTTATTATAATGTCAAGGAGTACTTACAGGATAAAGATATAGATAGGTACCTAAAGTAAGATAAATTAAGTATCATTGTGATGTAATAATAAAATAATGTGACATACAGTAATAATTTTGTTTGATAAGAAACTGTAAATTTGACTATGTATAATCTATTTAATTTTTAATAACTATGACATGAATTATAATTCTTCTGACGTTTAATATTTAAATCCTTTGACATTTGTAGTAATTATTCTGAATGTTTTATTATTAGCTTTATTCTGGAATATGATAAATTTGTAAGATTATATCAGAACTATGTAATTTGATTTGAAAAACTAAATTCCTGGCTATCGAACATAAATATTTACACACCTAATTAGGTAATGATACAGTGCACTTTATACCTATTTGCAACATATTTTTTCTACCTGTATTATGCAAATAAATAATTTGATTTGATTTTGATACGCAAAGCGCAACTGAAGGAACCTACGTGTGGTTTTACTCGGCACAAAAGTCTGGCACACTCTCCCTCTCCACCCTAGAGCGTGAAAAGTCATTAGATGATTACCGAAATCGGTTCAGACGTTTCGAAGATGAAAAAGAAATAGGAGTCAATATGTATAATGTGTACACAATCGAAAATAATTCGGGCGGTCGGCGGCGGTCGCCGGTCAGTCATAGGTCCGTCAGTCGTCTTTATAATATATTGGTGGTGACTGCACACCCTTCTTGGTTTAGTTTTCATAGGTGAATTTAATTTCAACTTTAATAATCTTATTCAAACTTAAATAGTTTATTTTGTAAAATAAACGAGTAAGTACCTACTTAAAGTACTTACACATTTTTCACTTTTTTTTAATAATAAAAAATTTAAAATACCTACGTTAAATACATAATAAGTACTAGAAAAAACATTATATAAATCAGATTTAGGCTTATATAAATTTAATAGAAAGATACACATGCATAAATAAATAAAATAGATACAGGAATAAATAATATTATAAAGTATATTAGTACATAATGCAATAATACAACAAATAAAACAAACAAATAAATAAAAATATGCCTAACTCTGCCCATACCATTTTCTTTCAGAAGAATTCTTTCAGAATTAATTAAATTAAACGAGGAAAGCCGCTTAAGTCACAAGCACGGCAAATGGTATTTAATGTGTACCTTTATTTCTTAAATGAAGCCAATGTTTTCAAAGGAGACCATGATGGTTATTTAAAAAAAAATCAGGACCGTGTTACAAAAGCTACAGGATTTTCACGAACTTTGAGTAATATCTTAAACGAAAAAAAAAAAAACAGAAACAATCAATGGAATTTTTCACACCGAAAAAAGGAAAACCTAAAAGTAGATTTCGGCTGGGACTTGATGATTTCGACTACTGTGTTATTCGTAATATGATATACTATTTTCAGTTGACGCTCAAAGAACTCCCAATTGTAAATAATTTGAGAAAAAAGTTGATCGAAGCTATCAATTTCAAACACTGTGCATTGTGACTTTCAGGCTGATCTTGAAAGAAATGGGGTTTAGGTTTTTGAAAACTGATAATAACAGACGGTTACTTATGGAAAAGCATGATATACGTTTAAAAAGGATCAAATATCTCAGAGAATTACAACAGCTGAGGAATTCTGGTAGAAACATAGTGTTTATGGACGAGTCATACGTGCATACATCACATATTAAGGGTAAATAAGCTGTCTGTGAAACCACCAAACTCAAACACACCTAAACCACAAATGATAGCTTGGTTACAACAACATAACGTTCCGCATGACCCAAAGAAACTGAAACTCGATTTGTATGATAAAAATACATAAAGAAAAATACACAGAATTTACCATTGACCGTATAATGAAGGAATATGGGCATAAAATTATACGATTGCCACCATATCATCCCGATTTTAACCCCATTGAAAATATTTGGTCCCAAATAAAGCAACATGTAGCCAAAAAAAAAAATTGCAATGACTGTCATGTCAGTTAAAGATGCTGTATTACAAAAAAATCAATAATATAGGATCAGAAGAATGGAAAAAAGTTTGTGATCATACTGTTAAATGCGAAGATGAATATAAAAAATTTGACCTAAGAATCGATAGTTTTTCCGATAAAATGATTATTTACACAGGTTATTGGAGTGGGGAAAGTGTAAATGAACAAGAGCATAATGAAAGTTCTGATGAATCTACGATGTCAGAAATAGAGATCCTCCCTGATTCTGATAAAAAAAATTGTAATTGTAATATTGTTCTGTAATGATCAGTGCTGTAAATACTTTTGAACTGAGATTTTAATGATTAGATTTCTAAGATTTTAATGTAAACCTGTGATGGAAAACCATTTTTTCTTTTTCTAGTATAAACCTTCTTTTCTTTCATCATTACACCAGCTTCAGTAAGAAACTTGAAAAGTACTATAAAATTTTCGAAGTAAATCAATCCAACAAAGATTGTAGCATATTCGCAATCGTGTGGTTTTCCTAGCTATTTACTTACATGGAATTATCGAATCAAATTTCGTTACTGATAAATCAATATTTATTTCTTTTAGCACAAAACACATAATTCTACTAAATTATGCATGAAAAGAATGCACTTAACCACTCTATATACATAAAGTCTGCCGACGCTCGGGCAATACGACCGTTGCCGAACAGTGACGAAGATTTCTATGCGCATTATCACTTTGGGAGACTGTACTCTTTATAATATCAACTATATCCTAATGAAAGTCCCGTCAAATTTTGTTTAACCGTTTTGCAGACGTCCTGTATTTTTAAATCGCAGTCCCGCGGGAAAATTAAAAGAAGCCTAAGTTAGTCCTTGTAACATTAGCTATCTGTCAGTGAAAGTCCCGTCAAAATCGGTCCAATCGTTTCGGAGATAGTAGCGTTTGCGGTATAATTATATATTACTAGATAAATAATACAACAGAATAATTAATATTACAAGGATAATACGCAGCACTATTTACATCAATATTTATTAATTAGGGTAGACAGGAACAAAAGGCCGTTTTTCTTAGATTAATGACGACTATGGAGGTAGGCGCTAAGTACTAACCTGGCCACGAAGACGTTGGAGGCCGAGGACAAGGCGCCAGCAGGAAGACGTACCGCAGGTAGACGAAGGTCCGGAGGGCTGCCGAACGGTTGGATGTAACTAAGGCCAGGCCAGGTGCCTGAACGGAAACTTCGGACCCCAATACAGGGTTATCACTGAAGCTAGTCTTTGTTTTGACCGACTTCAAAAAAGGAGGAGGTTATCAATTCGATTGGTCATCTCTCAGCTGCCAGTTGCTATTTTAATATCAATATTTAGTTTTTATTTTTACTTTACACATGATAGCGACAAGAAACATGTAACAGTTATATTTGTAATTTCAAAACATGATTGAAAAGAGTGTCCATGGAGTTTCTTGCACATTCTTCTCCATAGAGGTCTACGCTTTGGAATGTGCAATTAGCATCATTTTTTCTGACTGAGTGACTTCTTGACATTTCAAAAGTGCCTGTAAATGGTTTATTTGAAATAAAATGCTTTGAATTTGACTTTGTTGTATGTTTTTTTTTTATATTTCTTTTTTTTGTGTGTTACCTTAGAACTCCTTCGTTTATGGACCGATTTGCAAAATCTTTTCTTCTCTCATCATCAAATCTTTCATCAATCAAATCTTCTCTTAGAGGATATGCTTTCCGATTGGTCCCATTTTTTCAGAATCCAGTTCTGATGATTGGATCTATGAGGAATCGAGGTAATTTCTCAAATATTATAGGCAATAACATTTGATGAAGTGGAACTGATGAAGAAGACCAGAAATGGCCGACGGAACTTCATACTCACATAGAAATCACAATGAAGATAGTTAAGGGACTATGGCAATACAAATAAATAAATGGTTCTGAATAGTTATGTTGAAAATGGTATCACCGAAGTGACCTGACGATGATGATGGAGCCGGAAGATAGGCACCGGAACTCTGTAATTAATCAATGTATCCTAGCCGTGTTTAGAGTTATTACAATTGTCATGAAATGCAGTTTGGCTATAAGATGCTATCGAACTGATCTGATGATGGAGCCGGAAGGTAGACACAGGAACTTCTTAATAAAACAATGTAACCTAGCAGTGTTTGGGTTAATTGGAATTGTCATAAGAAATGGGCACTCTGGCTATATATAAGTGTATCACGACTAAAAAGTTTGAAAAAAAAAAAATAACCGACTTCACTAAAAAAAACACTAAAAGTCGGTGTTAAATAAGAAACAAACAATACCGAGAAACACCGACTTCCGAAATTAAAGTAATTTTGATCCTTTTAGTGTTTTTTTTTATAGTAAATTTGGTTATTTTTTTTTGTAAAAAGATTTTTACAAAAAAAACTTTATAACTCTCTGTCTTCGGTGTTCGTATCATCTATATGCCGATGATCTACAATTATATGCGGCTGCGCGGGTAGAGAGTTTGTCTGACGCTATAGAGGATGTAAACCGAGATTTGGATGCTATCAGGGATTGGTCTGATAGATTTGGGGTATCCGTAAACCCCTCAAAGTGTCAGGCTATTATTGTTGGTAGCTCGCGTATGATGGGTAAAGTGGTGGTTAACTCTCTTCCTCCAATTGTTTTTAATGGTGCCGTCATCCCCATCAGTCCTAGCGTTAAAGATCTCGGTTTGCATCTTGACTCGACGCTTGGCTGGCAAAGTCAAGTTTCAAGTGTCTGCCAAAGAGTCAACGGGACTTTGCGGTATCTGTATCGTCTGAGGAACTTTTTGCCTGCGAAGACGAAGACAATGCTTGTGCAGACTTTAATTTTCCCTATAATCGACTATGGTGACGTTTGCTACTTTGACCTGAATGCGGTGTTGCTAGACAAGCTCGACAGGCTCCTCAACAACTGTATCCGGTACATATTTAACTTAAGAAAATATGACCATATTTCTAGTTACAGATCAGAGCTTAAATGGATGCCTATTCGCCAGAGAAGGCGTGTGCGCGCACTGACTACACTTTTCTCTCTGCTCAACTCTCCCACCCCACCTTCTTATCTTATATCACACTTTCAATATCTATGTTCTTCCGATGCTAAGAATCTGCGTTCTTCTAACAATCTTCTACTGCTTTGTCCTTCTCATACTTCTGAATTTGTTCATTCTTCCTTTTATATACAGTCCATACTTCTGTGGAATGCGCTTCCTCTTGACATCAGGACGGCCACCAGTCAATATGCATTTAAGCGGAAGTTGCGGCTTTATTTTCTATACAAATAGCGAAGTAGTCTCAAAAATCCTTTCATTTTTCCTTATATAAATAATATATATTTATGTATTACATTAAATATTTATGTATGTTTATTTTTTTTTAAATATATATAATATATACATTTGATCCCTTGTTTTCCTATTAATATTTTCTTTTTTTTTTATGCACCTACCATGTTTTCTCTTCACTACCCTTGGTTGACTGGTAGAGAATGCCTAAGGCATTAAGTCCGCCTTTGTATCTTTGTGTTGCATGAAGTTTAAATAAATAAATAAATAATTTTTTTTAAATGACTCGTAAGTCGTTATGATACAATGCCGTGAATATTTATTAAAACCACGTAAAATGACACACGCTAAGTATATATAAATGATACGTAAGGAGCGTGTGAACGTGTATGACAGCTGAGATGTCCGATCGTCAATGATCGAGCGTTCTGCAAAAGCCGAGTCGTCTTGGATCTTGATACATAATTTTTTTTAGGATTCCGTACCTCTTACCTAAAGGAAAAAACGAAACCCTTATAGGATCACTTTGTTGGCCGTCTGTCTGTCAGTCTGTCAGTCAGGCATCGATTTGAAATTAAAACCATATACTCAGGTCTGCGGTCCCTTGAAGCTGTGAAAAATTCCAACTTCTGAGTTAACGAGAAAAAAAGAAACGGCCGTTTATATCGCAAAAAAACGTGGTCAGTGGGTTGCCTTAAAAACGTATATTTCGACACTCTCAAGGGAATCAAAATTCATGTTGACCTAGAATCCTGAAATTCGGCATGAAGCAAGGTCTCATAGAACCAGTATAGGAAAACATCTGTAGAGTGTGAATTTGTAGTTTCGTCATACGATTCGGAAAAATATTCATTCATTCGGATATTGAACTGTTTCCATAAGTTTGTAAGGAACCCTGAGTGTACGAGTCCGACTCGCACTTACCCGTTTTTTTTTAATGTGTGACTACCGCCACACGGGAATCGAGTTAGCGAGTTGAAACCGTAATGCAATAATTACTAGTCGATTTTTCAATATCTTTACGCCTCTCAATTGCCTCAAGTGCATCAAGCTGGTATCGGGCAGATCCGTCCCAAAGATGAGAGCAGCACGCCATACACGATCGAACTTGCGCCTGATAAAGTTTGAGCAGCAGAACCTTCCCCTTCAAGGAGCCTATCTTCTGCGAAGCATTAATACGACCGATGGAGGTAGCTAAAATCGTGAGGTTAAGGAATGACATCTTCACGCTCCATCCACCGCCACAGGAGTCACCTGGACGTCAGAATTGCAGGGCTATTGCCGGCAACAGTAGGCGCGGGCTGACGGACCGCGAGCAATGGCTAGTCCGCTGACCGGCCGTCCGATAAGAACCAAGCCACAGTCTATGGCGCGTAGTGTTATACTTGCCTCAAAGAAATTTCAGGCCCAGCAGGGACGGGTAATAGTAATTTTTATATGTAATTTTAATTGTGTGTGTTTTTTTAAACTTGTCATATTAATATTTAACCCTCGTTTTTAAAGAGCCCTCGCTTGCGTGAGGCCCCTTTCAGTGAGCGGCCGTGGGCGATGGGCCACTTCGCCTACGGAATATTTATTTATTTATTATTACAGCTTAGAGACTTACAGCACGCCGATCTTCGAGAGGTAATAAATGGTACTTTTTACAGAGTCGGAGATAATCGATGGAATGATAAGGAATTTTTGATGAAAACAAAGATATTTAATGAAACGCCTTTGGATATTACACGTTTAAAGGGATTTGGTATCCAAAAAGACCTTATCTAAACAATAATATTGTAATTTTTTCGGCTCATAATTTGGACTCAAAATTATCAACACAGGTTTACCTCCTCAAGAGGTATATCCCATATGGTCGAATCTAAATTACGGGAAGGTGACACTAGCTGAGTAGCCAGAATTCTCCTCAGTAGTAATGTGTTAGCTCCGGTCCTAGTTTTCCAGATACTCTAGCAGCTCTGGAGAGCAAACACCCTGCCCCAGCGGATAACCTTTCCTTTCCCGAGCCGGGGAAGCTGGTGAGTTGCTCTTGAAGGAGCTTATGGCTTTGATTAAACAAATGCTCTCGGGCAAGATGAACGAAGCCGTCATTGATTTTCTGTACAGGTCCAATTTATGTCCCCTTTGCAAGAGAGATGGTTTTCGTCCCATAACCGTGAGCAGATACTACCTGCCGTCGTATGGCAGACAAGATTTGCTGTAAATTTTATAGTGAGGCTGTTTTGGAAAATTTTTAGCCCCTGCGGCTAGGTTACGGCTCCAAAGGGGTCTGTAAGGCCTCCGTACACGCCTTGTCGACCTAAAAATAAGAAATAGTTTATTTGCGTAAATAAGGTACAGAAGGTTGACAACGTAAACAAAATTGATCTCTTATTCTACCTTTAATTTTGGCGAGCAAATATAAGACATAGTAGTTGAAATTAAAGTAATTATTGATTAAAATTATGCACTCATTATGCAGATTTCCATTCCATTATAATTTAAATAGTATTGTTGAGTTAAAAAATGTCAATATAACAATAAAAAATAATAACAATAATAATCACAAATGTCAATAATACTTATGTCAATTATAATAATATCCATGCCAAAACTTACAATTTGTAACCTAAAAACTCATGTAAGTAGGTACACTATAGAAACATTTTTCAATTAAAAATCTCGTCAAGCTACTTTTAAACCTAGATAAAGGTAGCGTTTTTATAGAATTTGGTAATTTTACGAGTATATTCATAACTATTTTTACCTGTAAATGTGATTTGTCCGCGGTTGAAATAACTTATTAGTATACATAGATCGTGGGGCATAGTAGCTTATCGCCTGCTCGAATACCTGCGCCTACCTAAATTCTAATATAGGAGAGGTCATCCTGAAGGTTGACATAAAAAATGACTTTAATTCGGACCTTGCTGGCAGAATCTAAACAAGAAGTAGATAACTAAAATTTTTAGTTTTCTTTGGCAATATTACAGACAACCGTCTAAATTATTATATCGGGACAACCTTTTAAAATCTGCTGTTGGCTGTCAACAAGGTGATCCTCTAGGGCCAGTGATCTTTAGTTTAGCTATTCACCCAATTATTCGACAGCTAAAATCCAAATTTGACGTCTGGTATTTCGATGACGGAACCGTAGGAGGCGATGTAAACATGGTTTTAGATGATCTACAATTTCTAAAAAACGAACTCCACTCCATAGAATGTGATCCCAACCTTTCGAAATGCGAATTATTTATATCTGACAGTACGTACTATCAGACAACTGAGTACCTAAATTTAATGCAATAGCTCCAGAAATCAAAATTATTGAAAACTCATCTGGTCCTCCAGGCAACTCGTTGGGTCTCCAATTTTTGAGAATTCGTTCCCCAATTTTGTTGAGATTGCTTCAAATTAACATGTATTCGGCCATCACCTTAATTCGTTTCTGCTTTTTCGGCCCTAAATTAACATAATTTTCTTCGTCCATCTCATTTGTGGAAACATGCTCATCTTTTGGAAAAATGGACCAAATTATCCGACTTATCCTTTCATCCATATTAAATGTAGTTCGGTCAAAAGTTATCCTTCCTATCCGTATGGGGGCACGACACTGACAAATTAATCAGGAATATCCTATCTTCATCACTGATTGATTTTGATGTGCCGTGCTTCGATGAGGTTGTAGACGCGTGAAAACTCGCTTGCCCGAATTTCAAACCGCCCGAAGACCTTTCTTTCCAAAGACGTTGGGATGAGCCACTCTGCCAAGTAGTTCAGGAAAACCAACTTGCAACATCTGCTACTACTGCGGAGCGTGCGCGCCTGCTGGCTGTGGGGGAGTGGGAGTCGGATGTCTGGCTTCACGCACTACCCTCATCGACGATACTACTTTCCACCTCGTTGCTTCCCTTCGTTTAGGCACTCCCTGTTTTTCTCCTCATCGCTGCCACTGTGGCGAAGTTCTCAACAGCCTCAGATATCACGGTCTGTCATGCAGCCGAAGTGCGGGTGGCATAGCGCGGTACGCGAATATTAATGATATCATCCGACGTGCTCTTGTCACCGTCGGCGTTCTGGCCGTATTGGAACCACATGGCCTGGCACGCGATGATGGTAGAAGACCGGACGGCAAGTCTTTATTTCCATGGAAGATAGGTAGGCCTTTAGTGTGGGACGATACTTGTGTCGATAGTCTTGCTCCATCTCAAGTTCCTAGTTTTTCGTGATGTGTTTGTTGGTGCTGCGGCTCCAACTGCAGAGAACCTCAAGCGGCGGAAATATAACCTTGTTGGTAGTTATACTTTCAAGCCGTTTGGGGTTGGAACTCTCGCATCGTGAGGTCCGAGTGCCTAAAAATTGTTGAAAGACCTTTCCCAACGCCTTGTTGACACTTCGCGTGACCTAAGGGATGACTTTTACCTTGGGCAATAGATAAGCATTGCCATACAGCGAGGCATTGCCGCCAGCCTTTTGGGTACATTACCAGTCGACAGAGATACGGAGGAGTTTTTTGACGCCATACTTTAGATTACTTTTGGTTAGTTCTTAAGGATTTTTTTATTTAGTGTATATATTACCGGTAATCTGTATAATCCGGTATTCTATGCAAAACCTAGGCAATATATATAAATTAAAAAATCAATAATTAATTAAAAAATTGTGGTGTATTTGTTGTATTTTAAAAATAAAAAATTGTAGACTGGTATTTCATGAAATACTTCGATAAACCATGAGATAGACCACGGTCTATCTCCGAAGTTCTTCGCCTGATCTTTACTAAATGTAAATGGAATCGCCTGATAGAAATACAGCTCTTCTAAACGTAAAAAGAGTCATTAAAATCGGTTCATAAACAAAAGTTTTGTGAGAATTGTTAACCCCCAATATTCTGAAATTTGAATAAAATTGGTGAAACGAGGATATACCCGTGTAAACTTTATAGTTCAACGGTACCCCATCGGAGTGTACTGGCGACTGGCGTGATGACGATATACATATTATGAAACGGTGTTATACTGATATGCGATTGCAGCACCTGGCACACAAACTCCTCGAAATAAAAAAGAATAGTTAAAATCGGCACATTTTTGGCGAAGATATCGCAGAATGACCAATGATACGACTTGAGAAGCTTTTCTTTTCCTGGAACTTGCCTAAAAAAATACCATTTACTTCTAATCTTAATAAAAACAAATAAAGTCCCAAAAAGAAACAATTATTTTTTTAATTTTATCAGTAATACAGAGCGGTTTTTTGAAATGGTTAAAAATTTTAAATTCTATTGAATTAATCAGATAAAAGACATCGGCAGGGCTTTTCATATTTTCGTACTGGGCACAACACCGCAAAGAAAATTGTTAATGTTTTTTTTTTTTAAATAGCTGCATTTACGGAGCACGATGGAAGCGCGCTAGGTTGCAAATTGTTTCGAGCTACAGCTCCCGGCTGAGCGAAGTCTTATCTCATGTGAAATTGGGCGCGCCGCACTGGGAGCACGCCCCGCACGCACGCGCAGTGCGCCGCGGCCTGTCGGTGCGCGCGCCCGCACCACGCGACACTACTCGAGCGCGTACACTACCAGCTCCACGTGCTCAGCGGAGACGTGCATCATGAACAAATCAGACTATTGTCTTTATGTTAAAATGGACTAGTTTTATGTCAAACAAAAATATAATTTAGCTGTATGAATAACTTTTTAAGTATAAGCTCTTGTTTGACTGGTAGAAACGAAAATAATTTATAATGACGAAATGTTTCATGGTGTGATTATTTGACAAATAGGTGAGCAAGGGTGAGTGTTGTGCGGGTATATAAGTTGCGAGCGCAGTTCGCGGAAGTTGGCGTCGATAGCGGCGCTCTGCTGGCCGGCTGCGCGCCGACTGCGGCTGCACGATCACGAGCGTGCGCGGCTGGCGCTGGCCAGGAATGTGTCTCATGGCTCATGGAGTGGACCATCTCCGATCTTACGATGTATTAGCAGGCGGATTAGGTTGGTTTGTATTGTGTTTTGTCACCATTTTTTATGGCAGCGTTATCTACCAGACAAAAACTAAAAAAAAACAACTAAGCTGCTGACCCGTGTGAGCAGGATTTGTTCGATCGCTGGGTAGCTGTATTAATAGGGAATTTATATCTGTAATACTCGCCTCGGTCCTTCATAATTGCTTATATGCTGATAGTTAGATCCCAACTATCGTCGTATGGCAGCCAAGATTTGCTGTAGATTTTATGGTGAGGCCGTTTCGAAAAATTTTTAACCCCCTGCAGGGCCCTGCATTGCCTGCTTGGTTACTACTCCAAAGGGGACTGCGAGGCTGCCGTGCACGTCTTGTCACATAAATTTTAACTTAGGAGCTCAGATCAATTAAAAAACGTTTTTTTTATTTGATCTGAGTTTAAGAGAGGTTATCCTGAAGGTTGACAAATAAATGTCTTTAATTCGGTTAATCGCGAATACCGGTAGTCACCCACCCTAAATACAAATTTAACATTACCAAAGAAAACTACAAAGTTTTCTTTGGTAATATTATACCACCACCATCTAAATGATTGTTGTGTAATTTTGTATGTAACAAAACACAAGTTGTATCAGTATGTATCCATAAAGCGGGTACAGCTTGACAAAATAGTTTAGAAACGGAACAAATTTTTTGTCTGTTGGCGACAATCCCAAAACATTGAAGTTTCATAATAACCAAAGTTTACGACTTCGTACAGTCTGCCCACCGAGAGATGAACACGAATTAATTATTACACTTTGCATATGGCAGCATTTAAGAATTGTCAAAATTGTGTTCTTGACGTTTTGTACATAACCCATTTTATGTTTACGAGCATCATTGAATTAATTTTGCTTAGAATAATGCCGATAACAATCACTAGTTCGACGAAGAGGCTTCTATTTAATGTGATTGGCAAATCTGAAGACGTGAAAAGTGAATTAAATTAGAAATATGCAGAGAAAATGCAACGGTTGGATTCAATCATTTCATTTTCAGGTTAGTTTTTTAATTTTTATTTTAAAATCTTGATACTTTTTGACTTTTAATAACAAATTGCAATATTACTCACGGTGAATTATACTTTTTAGGAGGCATCGAGTATGAGCAGACGAAACTTCTAATTGTGAGAATAGTAAAGGATATGGAAAATTGAACATCTTGGATGAGCGCTATCCAGCGAAGCTGCGGTGGACATTTGATCGATATTATATTCCATAAAAAAGGCAGCGATAAGACTTTTAAATGAAAAAAAAAATCGGGAATATTTCACACACATTTTGTTATATTCAAATTAAAAGATTCCAGGGAAGTGCTTATGGAAAGGTTTCTTATTTCACCGCTTATATGTGGCTGCAGTACTCCACACACGATCGGACCTGTGTTTTGCATAACATTAGAAACTGTTCTGGTGCAAAGTACCGTCTGACTTTTGCAAGAATGCCGAATTTCCTTGCAGCAACCGTTGCTTTGGACTCAATGAACCGCCTAAAGTTTAGGTTTGAGGAAATTTCAACTCCCAAGAGATGAAAGCGGTTGGTGCACTCATAATAAAAAGCAGGAGCCAAGGTGAACGGGCTCCTTTTGGCAGTGAACAGACACGCTTGGGTTTCGCGGCATTGAATCTCACAGATTAGCGTTCGCTCTACCATAGCCTCTCTTTCAGACTGGATTAACTTCTTACTACCCCAAGTCGTATCAACACCGTTTAAGCGGCGTTCAGCCAGGGTGAAGCCAGAGTCAAAAAAAAATATTTCGACCACCGAACGGTGAATAATAAACGGAAGAAGTGCGTGTCGGACTCTCGCAATGAGAGCTCCGTACAAAGTTACCTATGAAAACAGTTCAATTCCCAAATTGAGTTACGAAGATTTTTCCGAATCGCAAAAAGTTGTTTTTTTGTGACGTAACTACAAATTTACAGTTTTCAGATTTTTTCCTATATTCGTACAATGAGACCTAAATATATTGTTTTAAGTCATAATTAGTTAAAAATAAAAAGTTTTCTTTCTTATTTTCATTGTTAGGAATAATTCGCCTTCTTCCATTTTCCACTACTCAGACACTTCACACAGGGACGCAGAGATGAGCAAATTTGAAGAACTGGATTCTGATTAAGTAAACTTTTATAGTTCACGATTCGTAAATAAATTAAATTTTAAAAACTTCTTATTTTGCTCACCCTACTCAATTTCTTCGATTTGATAATATAACGTGAAGTCACAAAATGGCAATCGATCCTATTCTTATTTGGAACGCTACTTGATTATATGAAAATAAGATTACCTCCTAGCCCTATATACAAACATACAAATACCTCTTTAACATTGATATTTTAAAGATAATCAACCTTTTCCATTATTGAGCATTTGTATGATGTTAACAAATTATTATATTGCTCACCCGAATAAACTACATAACATCAATGTTAAAATATCGATATATATCTACATCTCTAATTGAGTAGCAAATGAGATTACATGTGCATGGAAATATGACATCTATTTCAAAGCTGCTAGCGTTCTGAATAGCATGAATTAGTTATGGCGCCATCTAGCGCTGAGTAGCTGAACTCGTTGTAAATTTGTCAATTTAAAGTTTTTAGGCGAAAAACGTATTTATTGTTTGTGTCATGTCAAATAACAACAACTTTCACTCCTTGTAATAATACTTAATTTTTGAAAGCGATTAGAAGATGATTTGTAAAATTTGCGTTTGTAATTTGTAGCCAATCAAATCACTGTTTTTTATGTGTGTAATAGACAATTTGATATGCAAATGTGTGAGTTTGACGACACTGGTTCTCGTGCTTAGTCAGTGTAAGGGGCACTTCTATGTATTTTTTTTCTGTGAGTGTAGTGTATTTGCGCGAATCTGGCTCGCCGCAGTGATTATTCTAATGGCCGATATAGCTTTTCAATTTTTGATAAAATTATTAAACAGCCAAGACGTGTTCTGTGCAAAGCAACTGGCAAATTAATTGGAAAGGAGAATTAAAGAGTATACAATATTTACACAAACGTAATGATTTTTTAAATTAGTTTATGTTGTTATCTTAATTATCTAAAGGTTATGGTAATGTTATATTAAAAATGATTACCTACATGAATTTATAACGGGAAAAATGAATGATGCTTAAAAGTTTTGTGAATTATTTTGGTTGATTTTATTCTGGCGTGCTGTGAATTGAGTGAATAAATACATATTTTAAATTATTTATGCTATTTATTTCAGTTATATCAAATCAACTTAAAACACTCAAAAGTCCGAAAACTCCGGATAATCCGGATTTTTGTCAGATAAGAGTACACAAATTCGGATTTCTAAAAAGTCCGGATTTTGCAATGCCTAGTAAGCATTATTCCTGTCACTGACGCTTAACTGTCAAAATACGAGTACAAGACAAAACGCGTCATCTATTTAAAAGTAAGTGTCTCGTGAGTTTCGCCGGAGACTGACAAGCAAACAGACCGACATGACTTTTAAGGTTGCTGACTAGGAAAACCATAGAGGGAGGATCGTTACTCCGTCTATAAATGACATTACACCTCCTCACCACCCCTGACGCCGCTACAATTGACAACCATGACATTATCCAATACTAACCCATCAAGTTCAACTGTATCAATCGAAGAATTTTGGTTTACAGTTACTGTCCCTTTTCATTTTCTAAAATAAAAATAAACACGCTTGCTTTTCCAGTCTACTTTGGACATTGGCAGAATAGTCGACATCGGCTCTACTTGTCATTAATAAAGAATAGAATAACATGACAATAAAATAAACTTTGTACAAAAAAAACAGCCTGCACAACAAAAAAATAAAACACTAAAAAGATCAAAATAACTTTAAGAAGTCGATGTTTCTGGTATAAACAAAAAAAATGTTACATAGTGGTGACCAGTATAATACACGCAAAAATAAAATAAAGAAAACATTAAAAATACGAGATAATGATACAAAGTGACATTTATGGGGTGGGTACATAGTAAAAGGAATATAGATAAACGTAATAGTGCGGTGTGCATCCCAATGTTGCACCAAATGGGAGCCCTGCTCAGTGTGTGTCAGGCAAATACATAAGTACCTGACGCTGATATTCTGCTGGTCCCTGTGGTAATAACCGGACGCTCAGTTGTTTTTGTGAGAGAAATTATATAATTTTGTAAGTACTGGATACTGAGTATAGGTACTGGATTTTGAAGGTAGGTAAGGAAGTTAGAGTTGAAAACTGAAGTTGTCAAAGAGTATAAATGCATTTAATTTTATCCCGGAAAAGTATATACAATAAAAAACAAACTTAATTCGATCCCTAGACCCGATTACTGTACCAACTGAAAATAATAAGTTTGTCGTAGGTTAAGTCAGTGGAGTTCACTAAGGGGCGCTGCACTCGGCTAAGATACTATAATATTTAATCTTATGATACAATATCGCTCGCCATACAATTCAATGGACTATCACACACGACGAAGATAATAAATAATATTTCTAACTCAAAAAACCTAATAAAGCTATTTTCGACTTCTACGCGGACGAAGTCGCGGGCAAAAGCTAGTCCACAATAAAGACGAATTGAACGTAGTACAGCCTAAAGTTGATTTTCCTACTATACCATTATCAGTTTAGAATGGTTCGGGTGACAGCTGTCGGATTCATACAACATAGCTAATACAGTTATCCTTAACCTATCCTTTTCTCTCATCTTAAAGATGCATATTTTCGTCCTGCTGTCATCGTACCCATGCTATGTAAAAAGACCTTAATAAGTATGTAGATATTCACACTGAAATATGAAATGGGACTTGATTAGTTATGTAGTACATAGGTGTGTTGCGAGACTGAAGCCATGATAGCTTTAAATAATTCAAGTTTGGGGCAACTCCCATGTAATTTATGAAATCAAATGTAAACTTCGAAAAAATGATCACAATGATAGAACACGCTCTCATCCCATTGGTCCGGATTAGGAAATCCAATCCCACACCATTTTTATGGGATTAGTAATGCGGGATTACTCATGCGGGATCCCGCATGCTTACAGGATTGTTTTTTTTTTCCAATAAATATTTGTTTAGATGAAGCACTGTTCTGATTACCTATTTATTAGACCCAGTACTGCAGCCTCATTAACAATTGATTTAACAACTTTCCATGGAACTCGTGACTTTTCTGAAGAATTTGTACCCAAGGAAAATAATATTTTTTTCAATTTTTTTTATCTTACCTACGTTTTTATACGAGTCTTACGAGTAAATCAGAAGTGGGAAGAAACGTAAGTAATCAATAAGTCAGTTACAAGTTAAATCTTCCTAAATCTAAAAGATGAAACGTTACATATTTTATTTTATCGTTCCTGATTATTTATTACCTACCTCAGCGAAATTCAAATGTCTTAAGTTTTTTTGCATTTTGCAGACACCATCATCTTCCTGCCCTTGTCCCGTGTTATTTGGGGTCGGCGCAACACGTTTTTTTCTTCCACTCTGCCCTGTCACTCGTCATGCTATCATTAACTTCCTTTTCTTTCATATCACTCTTCACACAATCCATCCATCTTTTCTTTGGTCTTCCTCAGGCACTATGACCCGCTAAATGCAAAAATACATATCGCATGCTACCTTTGAACATCCCCCCTAAAATACAACAAAATATCCCAATCCCGCGGGATTGCTGGCTTCAATACCGCAGGCCTGCCCTAGACCGGACAGCGCGGCGGCTACGGCGTGGGAGCGTGCAGGCTCTGGAACATCTCTGCTCACGACTCATTACACAATTAGCGCGGGCGCGCGTGCTCCGCGCCGCCCCGCTAATTGTCTGCACTCGCCTGCGACCGGAGCAGACCTGCCCTCCGCGCTGCGTCCCGCTCACCCTGCACTGGAGTTCTGCCCTGCACGCATCTTCTTATTGTTATAAAATTGACGTTTCGTGATCAGTGGCCACCGAGCATTAATGGCACCCTAGGCGAAAAACTAAAACGGCGCTTTTTTGAGAAAATACTTAGAGTACACTCGCTCTGTACTCGGGCTTGCTCGGTGTGTGTATGTATGTCCACAAGGCGGCATTCTTTCTCCTCTGCTATTTTCTATTTTTATTAATCTCATTACTTCCGTTCTTCAGTGTGCGTATCATCTCTATGCAGATGACCTCCAGTTGTACTGCCAAGGGGGGGTCGATGAAATATCTGATGCTATCGAAAAGATAAATAGGGACTTGATGGCCATTAAAACGTGGTCTGATAAATTTGGTGTTCCAGTGAACCCAATAAATGTCAGGCGATCATCATTGGGAGCACTCGAAGCATCGCCAAAGTGGATTCTGCAACTTTGCCACCGGATTTGTTCGACTCTACGATCGTTCCTTTCAGCACTGACGTAAAGGATCTGGGTTTGCGCATCGATAGCACCCTAAACTGGCGTACTCAAGTAGTTAGCGTTAGTCAGAGGGTTACGGGAGTGCTGCGGGCCCTGTATCGTCTTAAAAACTTTTTGCCATCAAACACGAAAGCTATGCTTGCACAGACCCTAATTTTTCCTATCATCGATTATGGCGATGTGTGTTACTATGACCTGAATGCAGATCTCCTCAATAAACTCGACCGTCTTCTAAATTACTGCATTCGATTTGTTTTCAATCTGCGCAAATATGATCATGTCTCTGCACATCGATCACTTCTAAAGTGGTTGCCCATACGTCAGCGCAGAGAGCAACGGGCACTCACTACCTTGTTTTCATTTCTCAATTCTCCCATTTCCCCTAGTTATTTAGCCCCTCACTTTCAATACATTTGCGCTAACCACAATAAAAATCTACGCTCATCTCATCACCGTCTTCTACTATGTCCTACTCATCGCACTGACTTTCTTCACTGTTCATTTTTTGTTCAGGCTATTTCTCTGTGGAATGCGCTCCCCCAAGGTCAGGATGGTTACAAACCGATTAAGATTCAAGATTGAGGTTCGCGAGCATATTCGTAAGAAGTTGGCAGTAGTATCTTCACAACGTTAATGTTTCTCTGTTTGTCGATTTGGACCAATATCTGTATAGTTAATTAAATTATGTATATATTATATTTACCTATATTGTATTGTATCTATGATTCATTTGTATATCTTTTTTATATTGCCTTTTTGTTTTCCTTCTCTCTCTTTTATTGCACCTACCTCTATTCTTCTCTGCATCACCCAAAGGTTGACTGGTAAAAAATGCCCAAGGCATTAAGTCCGCCTCTGTACCTTTATGTGCATGAAGTATAAATAAATGAATGTATAGGCGGACTATCACGACTTATGAGTGAGCTCGCTCAGCTTGTGAGACGCATTGAATAGGTATCATAAAGATCTTTTGGTCTAGTGGTCAGTGGCACTGACTGCTATACTATAGCTATAGCTATAGTCCTGGGTTCTATTCCCACCCAGAACAAATGTTTGTGTGATAAGCAAGATCATTTGTCCTGAGTTTGGGTGTAATTTAACCTTAATATGACCTTCGTCTATTATTTAGAGCAGGTCTACCTTTTATAGCAGAACTTTTTATGTCATAATATTATTTTGCATAACAACGTTTTTAGCAAGATATTTGAAAAGGTGATGTTAAATCAAATGCTTAATCATTTCAACACAAATAACATCTTACACGATAAACAGTACGGTTTCACCAAAGGACGTTATACAACTTAAACTGGTGTCTCCTTGATAAAACACATTTTTAATGCATAGGAAGAGGCACAAGATGCTATAGGTATCTTCTACGACCTGTCTAAGGCGTTTGATTGTGTGGTTCATGAAATATTACTCCTGAAACTTGAGCATTACGGACTAGGTAAAACAGCGTTAAGCTTATTAAAATCTTATTTGGTTGACAGACAGCAACTAGTTCAAATAAACGGTGTCAATTCGTCAGGATTAAATGTGAAAATGGGGGTACCCCAAGGTTCAATTTTAGGTCGGCGTCTTACTCTAGCGCCTGTTACTCTATTGGCGACAGTGTTAGACAGAAGTTAAAAAGGTTGTTTTAGGGCACACTTTGTAATAAAAGTACAATATATGTATATTGTGCTTTATTACAGTTAAGATTCTCTTCAATTCTTGGCCCATTTTTGTTTCTTATATATATAAACGACTTACCTTACCTCATAGAGAATAACCATAATATAGTGTTGTTTGCAGACGACACTTCACTTTTGTTTAAACTTAAACGTAAGCAGCCGGTTACTGACGATATAAATATAGCACTTTCAAAAATAGTACACTGGTTTGATGTAAATAACCTACATCTTAATGAAAAAAAAAACTAAATGTATTAAGTTTACCATGCCTCATGTTAGGCAAGTAGAAACTAGTGTGCTAATAAAAGGTAAAGAGTTGAGTCCTGAAGATAATACAGTGTTCTTGGGCATAACTCTGGATGCTAAGCTTCAGTGGGGCCCACATATAGACAAATTATCGAAAAAACTTAGCTCTGAAGCATACGCTGTTAAACAATTTCGAAATTTAACTGATGTAGAGACAGCCCGTTTAGTTTATTTTAGCTATTTCCATAGTGTTATGTCGTATGGTATTCTACTGTGGGGAAATGCCGTCGATATCCAGACAATTTTTGTATTGCAAAAAAGGGCTATTCGTTCGATTTATAGATTAAGTCCCAGATACTCCCTCAGAGATAAATTTAAAGATATCAATATTATGACTGTACCTTCACAGTATATTGACGAGAATATTTTGTATGCACATAAAAATATAAACATGTTTAAAAAATACAGTGATATCCATAATTTTAATACTAGGAACAAACACAAATTTGTTGTTCCTACAACCAGGCTAAAAAAATAGGGGGCTCATTTAGATGCCAATGTATACACTTCTATAATAAACTTCCTAGTCATATTCAACAACTAAGCCTTAAGCCAAAGTTTTCGCTTTACAAATTCAAAACATTTGTAAAGCGAAAACTTTGTTAAAAGGCTTTTTACTCTATAAAGGACTATTTTGAGGACGAATAGGCTTGGGATTGACCTGCTCCAGTACGCACTACAACTGTTGTCTTATTTTTCTCTTTTGTTTTTATTTTTAATTGTGCTCTTTATTATTATTATTATTTTACAATTTGATATTGTAGATTATTTTTATTTTGCAATTTGACTTTTTTATTTTTATTTTTGACATCAATATTTACTATAGTAAGTAAATTACATTTTGTAAATTATATATTTACTTTTATTATTGTGAACGTGAGAACAATGTTGATTGCCTTTTTTTTTCCTTTTCAGTAATTTTAACGTATGTCTGGCAATTTGAGTATATTCTGCGGCCTACCCAAATGTCCTTTCCTTGGTATTGTTCGTCAAGTCGTTGAGCTCCTTAGTAGTCCTGGGTTGAGCTTTACGAATACTGAAAAATGCTTGCACTGACTGGACAGGTCCACTCAAATCTGTATGGTTCTTTCTTCAAAAGATCATCTCAGACAAATCTGCACTGTTCTTATGTGATTTGACCATTACATATTAACTGTATGGACTTTAAAAGAGACTTTGACCCCTGAGTTTGTTTCGGTGTTTCTTCTCTGGGTAGTCAGCTAGGAAACACCGGCCTAATCTAGTAAAATGACAAAAAAAAATTGACGGTTAAAAGTGTTTTTTTAAACCTTCTTACAAAATAAATATCATTTATCATTTATCATTGATGCTCAATTTATTATATTCAAATTATATACCAACTGTTATATTTAAATAAATTTATTTGAACTATCCATCATCTGAATTTATGAGGCTTTTAATTAAATGAATCATGTAGTTCTTACGTATACTAATATTGTCCATGTTAGAAATAAAAACCTTAACCTTAAAGAAGCTACTATATAATATTAGTTATTTCTATTTATATGAATGATAAATAATTATCTTCTTGCCTTTTATTATGTACAATTCATATGTTTTGTAAGGAGGAAACTTTTCGACACGTCATTTAAAAAAAAAGTAAAATTGTTTGAAATAAAGTTATGTTTATTAAAAAAAAAACTATTTCATTTACGTATCTAAGTGTTTAGTACTTACCTTACAATAATCAAATTTATCTACGTAGTTAATGTTAAATTTTTATATTGAAACCATTATTCATTAAAATTGTTTGAATTTATCTCGAAAAATAAATGTTGTGCGTACCTGCTTCTATGAACCTCTTTTGTCTAATGCAGAAGGAATGGAGTATAGGTCGTCGCATAGTTCGTTTATACGAAAGTCCAGATTACTCTCAATCCGTTGTCGAGCTGCATTGAATTGTTACGATGAGAGGGAAGAATTCCCGAGGTGTCATGTGTCGCGGTGATGGCGCCGCCCCGGGTCCTGTGACCGCATGTAACAGACACGCATCGGAGCCAGATTCCTGTCGCATCGCTGCACTTTACACTTGCGTTTTATTAATTGTTTTAATTCTGTAAATTATCAACTTAAAGCTAGAATAAATAATTAATTTTCATTATTTCATCCACCGTGAGCTCAGTTTAAGTATTGAATAGAATGGAAACTTGTGGGACCAACTCCGAGAAATACTATTCCGTTGACGCGCGCGCTTACCGATGACCGACCGGAATCGTGACTAAGCCGTAAGTAAATAAAAAAAAATTAAAAACAAAGCACCAATTCATGAAAATGAACTTTGCGATTGTCAAATGATTTCGAAAGGTAATCTATGACTTTTTTAACAACATTTAAAAGTTTTGTTATATTTACATTTGAATTAATTATTCCACTTTACTGTTAATTTCTTGGTGTTGCGCCCCTTTTATAAGAAAGGCATCGAGTCCTAACGGGCGAGTTCGAACCCCCTAAACCCCCCCCTCTCCCTTATATACGTCGGTTACGTCGGTTCTTTTACGTATCGAGATCGTTACATCAACCGAGATACTTTTAAACTTTTAAAGCCTCTTTTAAACTTTATTTCATTTGCCAAATGATTTATTTGTCATATTTTTAACACACCGAAACATTTTACGGAATTTTGGTCATAAATATATAGGTTACTTGATAGCATTTTCAATATTAAATTAAAATAGTATCATAAAAAGTCAATATGTTGTGCTACACAATTTTGTGACAATTCCGAATCGTTGCAAAATCGACTTTACACAGTCTTACATCTGCCCTACCCCTACAGTGTAATTCAAGCCCTCGTACGCGCTGAGGGGTAGGGCGGCCCGTGAGGTGAGGAGCCACAGCGCCGGAGACATGTTGCATGCATGCTTCCATACTGCATGCCTGCTTGCATAATACATGCCTGCTTGCATACTGCATGCTTGCTGCATGTTGCATTCCTGCTTTCATGTGGCATGCCTGATTGCGTACTGCATGCCTGCTTGCATGCCTACTTGCATGCTGCATGTCTGTTTGCATGCTGCATGCCTGCTTGAAAGCGGGAGCTCCGCTCCACTCCGCTTTCGCTTTAGTTATCGTGTTTATTTTTTTAAACCAGCCAGACATAAGAAGTCCCCGCAAGGGACCTCCATCGACCCTATTCAAGCTGACGGTGTTTTGTTATTAGGTTACCGTTTTGATATTAATAATAACATCATAGTGTATTCTTGTTTGCATGTATACATGGCCATAAGCGAGCGTAACGAGCTCAGAATTTTAGGGCACCCTGACACGGACAGGTTAGGTTAGAAGTTACTTCGTGGTTTTATTTTTTACCCAGAAATAGGAGGACCCGCAGGGGGCCTCCGTCCACAAAAAAGGGCAAAAGAAGAGAAAAAGAGAGGGAAAAAGGGTTTATGCTATCCCTTATTATGCAAAATAATATTATGACATAAAAAGTTCTGCTTTAAAAGTTAGACCCCTCATCCCTATTCCGTGCGCGATATTCGTCCCCCCGCGTGACGGACGTGTATCGTGTCGTGCTTTATGCGTCACGCTGCAGCGGGCGCGCCGAGTCATCTTGGGTAACGAGGTGCCCGTACTGTCTACAGTGTCTACTGTACAATGTACATACAATAGAACGTACACACTTTGACAGCGGTGGCGCGGCCCGTTAGCGCTACCTAGTGTTGCGCACAATGCTTCATTAGTTGTGAACCTTATTGTATTGTGGGCTGAGTGTTCTTGCTCTGCCTCTCGCACGTTTCGCTGGTAATAATATAAGTAATTTGTTGCTTTTAGTAATGATTTCCAGTATCGTTGGTATAAACGCTATAGTGTAGGTACCCTTTACTGTTAATAGACGAGTTTTTCGTACGTCTGTATCTGTATTGTATCTATGTTCAGCACGGTGGTGGCGCGGCGCGAGATGCTGCTGCCGGACCAGATATACGAGGGGCAGCCGCGGGACGGGGGGGGCACACCACTGCTGGCGCTACTGCGCACGAAGCAGCTGCCGCCAGACTTCTTCTGCGTCAACAGAGTCTCACCTGCGCGACACAACACGAGCGCGTTGCCCGTACGGTGCGTATGGCCTGTACGAGAGCGCGCGGTGCCGCGAGTGGTGAGTTGTTGTTGATGACGAGTGTGTGCATGTCCCGCAGGGAAGGCGCAGCGGCGCGCGCGGAACCGCGGAGGCGGCGCTCCACCACACGCACGCATCGCACCACCACACAAGGTCAGTAGGTACTCGCTACACGAAAACAGTAGATACTCCTCTAAAAAAAAAAAATTAAAAATAACCGGTCTATTTTCAAGTACTATGAAACTCAACCACACCACAGTGTCTCAATTCGAAAGTCTATGACCAATGCGTGTTGCCAGTGATGACATAATAATGGCTCCGAAACGTGGTCGCTCACAATGGGCCTCAACAGAGTCAACAGAGGGCTTAAAGTCGCCTAAAGGGCAATGGAAAGGGTTATGGTCGGAGTTTCTTTGCGTGATCGAATCAGGAATGAAGATATACGTAAGAGAACCATGGTTACCGACATAGCACGAAGAATCTCCAAACTTAAGTGGCAATGGGCAGGGAACATTGCTCGCAGAACAGATGGCTTTTGGGGCCGAAAGGATCTGGAGTGGCGACCGCGTACCGGAAGACGCAGCGTTGGTAGGCCTTCTTCAAGGTGGGCCGATAACCTGGTAAGTGTTGCAGGAATCCGAGGGATGCAATACGTACAGGAACGTTCATTGTGGCGACACTTGGGGGACGCCTATGTCCAACAGTGGACGTGTCAGGACATGTCGTGTCGGACAGTGTCTTTTGGCTGAAATGATGATGATGATGATGATCATGAAACTCAACAGCCTATTACTATTTTACATAAGTTATGAATGTTCACCTCACTTCCAATGAACAGCATGAACAGCTCAATGCAGTTGCTTCAAAGCATCATTATTAGCACCCTTGGGTCTGCACGCGTTGCACAGTGATAGCGAGATGATTCGGAAGTAGGTGTTTAAGGTTTTGTTTCATAATTTTTTGACCCCGACTGTCGAAATTAAAGTTATTTTACATTTTTTAGTTTGTTTTTGAAGTTGTCTATTTTTTATTGCAAAAAAAGGTTTTTTTTTCACTTTTAAGTTGTGTCAGGTACCTTTTTTGCAGTCGGACATCATTAATAATAATAACCCCATCTCCGTATCTCTACGTTAACGTCATGGTGGGGCTTGGGCGCTCCAATAAACCCTAGGTCTGTGTCGGTAGAGTATACCTACACTGACTGGCACCGGACTGGCAAAGGACAGATAGCACTAGCTGTCGCGCGTTAAAAAATCTTAATTTAAGTAATCAGGTGCAGTGAACACACAGATTATTAATAATAAAGTGTAAAAAATACCTATTAGTGACTTGCGTTTTTGTTGTGAGTGAGTGCAAAAAATAAATTCTGCGTTAATCGTAGTTATGGATTTCAAATAAATATACGGTAATGAACTAATTCACAACCACAAATAGCGATTATATGGCGTAATTCTTAAGAACAGCCCCCCTAGCCAAGTTACAATCGTATCGTTCGCGCCGAACGCTTCGAGTAGGCCACGCCTCCGATTCCTTTGTTCTGACGTTATCTTAACGCTCAGTCACACGGTCTAAAAAAAAAAGTTTTTTGTTTGGTTTTATAGATAAAATCAAACCTATAGTTCGAAATCCACAGTCACTAAACATATTTTAGCTAGAAAAGACTCAATGTTCATGGCTCCAAGTCTAGCACTTGACGTATTCAAAATCATCGCGGCCTTAAAAAGTCACAGTGTAGGACACGATGGTATATGTACAAAAATGTTTAAGTCAGTAGCACATGAAATCAGTAGCCCCATAAGCTTGGGCACGCCACAATTATGGCGGTAAGTCCCCTCTTTGAGGCGTGGTAGGAAAAACCTCACGGCGTCCTCACCTTCCGCATGACGCAGGTTCTCACCGTTCTCACGGTAAGTTCGGGAAGTTTCTGCACTGGATTCGTGCAGAAACGACGCCTGGGTGTCGCCACTGTGTGGACCGCCCGGAGGACACGGTGGAGCACACGGTGGTGGAGGTATGCCCCGCTTGGGCAGAGCAACGCCGTGTCCTCCTGGGCGCGATCAGCGGCGGCGATCTCTCGACCGCCGCCAGGATTCCGATCCCGATTTCCGGCCACCGTATGCGCGGGATTGCGGACGGCGAGCAATGGCTGGCTCGCCGTCCAACCATCCGGTAACCGTCCGGACCGAACCCAAGTCGTCGACGGCGCGTACTGTTCCATGCGCGCCTCAAGGAGATGTCAGCAAATCGTAGGGGCCCAGCAGGGTCGAAGCCTACTGGGGCCACGGGTAGTGTGAAAGCAAAACCCGGGGTCCTGGGACGAAGGCAAAGAAGGAACAGGAGTGGGTTTTTAATCAGTAAAACTCTGACACTATCTCTCGCTCCGCCCAAAAGCGAGATTTGTCATTAGATGATTTTCCCACCCAAAAAAAAAAGACATGTCGTGTGCCACTTTTATTTAAGACCTTGCATGCAGTATTATTTTAATTCTATATGCATATACACATGTTTGAACAAATAAAATTTCTTATTCTTATTCAAAGTAAAATTAAAGAAGTACACCAGTATCTTGGTCGGCCAAGTCTCGAAGTTTTTTGAAGATGTAAATTAATTTTCGTGTACGGACTACCTGACAATCTATGTGGTTATACCAACTTAGATGATTATTTATCCGCACGCTCAAGTACTTTATGCTAGGTGTAAGAGAAATAATACCACGTAGGTATAAGCAAAGCTGTATCGTCAGCATATGTAAAGATAGAACAGTTGGTTAGAGAAAATGCTTTCTTGTGGAACGCCATATTCAATCCCAGCTCTATCACTTCTCACATCATCAATCTTAACATGCTGGTAACTATTTTGGAAATAACTCACAAAAATATCCCGCGCAATGCCACGAATCCCTACGCAATCCAGTTTTGATAAAAGTGGGGGCGCAGAGACAGTGTCAAAAGCTTTCGAAATATGTAGGAAAACATCGAGACATTTCCGTTTGCTGTCCATAAGCTTGGTCGATTTTTCTAAAACAGCAATAACCAATAAAATTAAAAAAATACCATCCACCGTTGCGACTCCAGCTCTGAAGGCGTCCCATGAAGGCGCCCCTACAAGGTAGTTCGAAAAAAGCTTCGCCTGGCCTTCGCGGCTTCGAAAGGCCTGGGTCCTGGCCATGGAGGAACTCGGGCCTCGACTAAGAGGGCTCTTTAGCGCATGTATGGAGAGGGGCCAGTTCCTACTTCGCTGGAAGACGGAGAAACTGGTCCTCATTGCGATATCATACCAGGCGGCGGTCGAATTAGTGACACGCGGGGTTGGAACAGTCGTGGAAAGGATCCAAGCGTTGGGATTCGAGGTGGCATTGCACAAGTCCGAGGCTATGTGCTTTCACGGCCCTCGGAATGCGCCACCACCGGGTTCCCAACTAACGGTAGGAGGAGTTCACATCGGCGTCGAGTCGACGATGAAGTACCTTGGACTCGTCCTCGACAGCCGATGGAATTTCGAGGAGCATTTCCGACGTCTGGCTCCCAAATTGGATCGTAATGGGGCTGCACCCTAGTGGCTCCTACCCAACTTGGGGACCAGACGCCTCCTGCCGGAGGCTCTTTGCAGGAATCGTTCGGTCCATGGCCCTTTATGGGGCGCCGGTATGGGCGCCATCGTTACGAAAGCGACCGGCGGCCAAGCTGAACGCAAGCCAGAGGGTCATCCGGATGTTGCGGGGATACCGCACGATTTCCCGCGAAGCAGCGAGCCTACTTGCCGGCCAACCACTGTGGGATTTGGAGGCAACAGTCCTTGCACGCATGCACGATCTGCGCATCGAGATGCAACGCCGGGGCGAAACTCCGCTGCCGCGCCAAGTCGCGGCATGGTGGAAAGACTTCCGGCGGGATCTCATGGTGGAATGGTCGCAACCCTTTTTTTTTATTCTATTTGATAGGTTCGCGCTTGACCGCTATCTCACCTGATGGAAAGCGACGATGCGGTCGACGATGGAACGCGCTTACCTAGAAGTAACCTATTCACTCTTGACTTAAAGATTCCCGGGTTATAGCCATCAGGGAACACAGATTCTCAGCAGTTTGTTATGCCTATTATATAGAAATGGTCCTAAGAACCCTTAAACACGCTTAGTAAAGGCATGTCTGGTTTGAGGCTTTATGCAAACCAAGTCCTTGCTTCTTTTGTCAAAAGGAAGTGCAGTATGCTGATGTAGTACTATATTTAAAATAAATAATTGCCGCACTGTTAGCACATTAGGTACATGCTATGTAGATGTAGAGCTGGTGCGTAGGGAATCTAAAAGGGTGAAAGGTGGCAACCTTGAAAATTGCTCTTTGAGCACGCTCTAACGGGAGTAAAATTATTTTAGCCGATGATGCACGCATGGTGCACGTAAGAAAATTTCAATTAGTCATGAACTTAAAAAATTACATAGGCCTCTTAGCTTGGCCGCCTCAACGGATTTCCTTGGCATTTTCTAGGTTTAATCCTTTAAGCAGTTAAGGAGGGAACATCAGTCTGCAAGGTGGACCGATAACTTGGTGAACGTTACGAGAATCCGCTGGACGTGGCCAGCACAGGACTGGTCGATGCGGCAAGCACAGGACTGGTCGACGCGGCAACGCTTACTGGAGGCATGCGTCCAGCTGAGGATGTCTTTCAGCTGAAGTGGTGTTGGTATAGGACTCGACATACATATCTGCAAGTCAAGCAAATAACCAGACAGTTATGTGCTTAAACTTGACTACGATAACAACAAAAAAAAATCTGTTTGGCTTCACTACAGTGAGATAAAAATCGAGGAGGTGAAACTTTGCTGAATTTTTTTTATATTTTCACTGTAATAATATTTGCTTGAAAGCGCCGATTGCGTGAAATGCACCGAGTCAGCCGGGTTCCGTCGCGTCACTTTACCTCGTTTGCAATGAACGGCTTGCTACAAATAAACAAGTCAGCGATATCGCGCGCGCCTTAATTGGCATTATCTGTGCCGCGCCGACACCGCACCATTATCCGCGCACTTCTCGCCACACTGCTCTGCTTCTGCTCTGTAACACTCGTAATGACACCTATCATAATTAATGTCCCTTTGTGTAATAACTGGCGCGGTACACAAGACTGAAAACTGTTTATAATTCAGTGGTCTGAATACTCTGTGAGTACAGAGGACTTGTCTCGTGTATTTCTAGATTGCGTGATACCAAATAAAATGAAGAGGTATAGTAAAATATTAGAAGCTACCCACGGCTTTGGCCGCGTGGGACTAATAACTTCAGAAATTATAACTAATTGCGTGAGTGTACTCCGCAGGCAAGTGTACCTACTACGTGAGCTCGACAAATGGATGTGTGTCGCACAAGCTTGTATTCGAAGTTTCGAACTATGGTGATGAGACCTGTTGTATATGGGTACTTGTCAAATCTTATTGACATAATAAGATTGACTAAGTAGTGGGTAGAAGATTTTTCTCAGTTTACGTTTGTACTGGTTCTGCTACTTAGCACAATAAACCTATTTAATAAAATACTGTGTTTTAATGGATATAACATTGGCGACGAAGGTTAAACATATAATATGGAGCGTAAATTAGTGAAATATCATAGGTTCAATGTGAAAAATTACAATTGAGACAGTTACATAACTCGGTTAAATTATTGTTTTGAAGCCAGTGGAATCATCGATAATTCACTAAAAAAAGCTAACTTTTTTACAGTTTGTGGTGCTGAGGTGTTCGAGACCCTTCTCGCACTAATCTCTCTCCACAGAAATCGAGTGATGTGACTTTTGCTGAAGTGACAAACATTTTCACTAAACATTATTTGTCCGGAGCCTAATGAAATATCAGTGTCTTACAAATTCTACAAACGCGATCAAACTGCGGGTGAATCGGCATCAGAATATAATGCTCAGCTGAGGTAAATCAGTACCAACTGTAATTTTCCAAATCTGGAACGCATGTTGCGTGACAGGTTGGTGTGCGGCATGAGCGATCGCAAGTTGCAATACGAGTTGTTGAAGAAGAACAATTTGCAATATCAAGACGTTGTGGACGCCATGGTATCGTAGGAGACCGCGGGGACAGATGCGCGTATGATGCAAACGCGCAGGCAACGGCGCCATTGCTCAGCGCCTCCGCCGTCTACTGAGGAACCAATGGAGGTGAACACAATGAGGCTCAGACCGAACGGTCGTCTCTACTACCGATGCGGCGATCGCCATGGTGGCGAATGCCGTTTTATCAACGCGGTGTGCCGGTATTGTAAGAAGAAGGGGCACATCGAGAAGACCTTCACTGCTTAAAAGAAAAATAACCCTATCAAAGTGAATTACGTCGGTGACGATGAGTCTAATGCGCAACTGAACGGAATCTACAAGGTGGCGGGTACACACTCGCACGTGCCTGCATACAAGCTGCGTGTGCCGCTGGACGACGTGTTCATCGATATGGAAGTGGACTCAGGTGTCGCGTTCTCGCTCATCAACGTGGGACCGCTTGCCGCTGCGCGCCGCGCTGCTTTCGCTACGGACAAGATCACGCACTTGGAACGACTCACGGGTGTCGGTCATCGGTCAAGCGACAGTCATGGTACAATATAAGGACATTAAGTGCGAGTTAAATGTAGTGGTAGACTGGTAGCTAGGGGCTCAGAGCCAAATCTGATAGGTCCTGATTGGTTTGAGGCTCTTGAAATTTCTGTAAGTGTAAATATTTAACCTAACATATTTAACCTAAGTATGGAAAATGGTATCTTCCCTGACCGCTGGAAGGTTGCGTGTGTTCGTCCTATCTATAAAACCGGTCCCACAGAACTACCAGAAAATTATCGTCCTATAGCACTTTTAAGTAAATTATCAAAATTGCTATAAAAAGTGGTCAACAACCGCCTAGTCAACTATTTAGAAGACAATAATTTTATATCTGAAAGACAGTTCGGCTTTAGGAGAGGCAAGTCAACCGAAGATGCTGTAATATTATTAACTGACTCTGTAGCCACTTTTATTGAAAACGGAGAGCACACCATGGGAGTTTTCTTAGACTTAGCCAAAGCGTTTGATACAATCTCCATTAATCTTCTCCTATCGAAGTTAGAAGGAAAAGGAATAAGAGGTATCGCACTTGAATGGTTTAAGTCCTACCTCTCAAATCGCCAACAATTAGAAAAAGTAGGTAACGATTCAAGTTGCTTACTGCCAATAAGCTTCGGAATCCCTCAAGGCAGCACTCTCGGCAAAACTATCTTTGCTTTTTACATGAACGATATACTTAATTGTTCAATATGTAATGCTGAAATTATATCATACGCAGACGATACGGCAATTATATTTCACGCTAAAACCTGGGACCAGGTATACCATCTTGCTGAAAACGGTCTGCTTAAGATTGCTAAGGTACTTGACAAAAAATTTCTTACCCTTAACGTGAAAAAAACCAAGCTAATCACCTTTTACAAAACTGCTGCCTCCAGCCCTCCACAGCATTTAGCACTCAAATTCCACACATGCTGTAGCAATCATAATCTCCCTCTCATAGACTGTTCCTGCACCTGTATAGATCGCAGCTCTTCTCATAGATACCTCGGTATTATATTAGACGAAAATATCTCTTTTAAACCTCATATTCACCTACTCTCGGCTCGTGTCAGGAAACTCATTTATATTATGAAAAAGTTACGCGACTGCACTCCTCCTAAAACTCTTCGTATGATATATCTTGGGCTTTGCCAATCAGTGCTCCAGTACGGTATTTCAGTCTGGGGTAGTGCTGGTAAAACTACATTCATGGAAATAGAAAGGGCCCAAAAAGCTGTTATTAAAGTAATGCTAAAAAAGCTTTTCAGGTTTCCAACAGACCTGCTTTATCCCTGTTCTCCGAGTGCGGCAATTATTCATCCTAAGTGCAACACTGCGAACACACAGAGCTGTAAAAAACCGGTCTGATTATCAAAACCTTTTATCAAGACGCGTTCTATACGTTCCACTTCCAAACGCAAAGAGTCTTCTGGCTAGACGCTGTCCTTCTTACTTTCACACTCATGTTTATAACCAAATTATTAAATCCTACGACATCAAAGGTTTAAACGACCGATTATGTAAGGAAATATTTAAAAAAAACATTGGAAAAACTATGTCACAAAAAATAATGCTGTTAATGAGCTACCAAAAAAGCTATCTGTGCAGGAGCAGTTGTTGCTGATACTGTAATTTTTTCATAAATCATAAGTATTATAAATTTATAAGTCCAGAATAAATAGTTAATGGGATATTTTTTACACAGCGCAGCCGCTAGAAATAGTATCTATATTTCACTCGTGAATAGTTTGGTTCAGTACATTGTCTGTTTATTTATTATCTCACAGAAGTCAGATAAAGGGATAAAGCTGTCTTTGTCTTAGGCGGCTTCATTTCCTCACATTCATTGCAAAAAGTAAATGATTTATGATTTAATAATATTTGTAATAATAATGATAATTTATAAATTGATTATGATTTTTAAATTTAATAGCAGTAGTAGCAAATAAAGAGATTTAAAGAGATACAATAGAGCGGCTACCAGAAGAAATATCTTAGAAAAACTGTCATCCAAATGCCTCAGTGACGCCATCTATCTTCGAATAGTAAACACGCGTATTAAATTTGTAGAAATTTATAAATCTAACTATCGCTTGGTAGGTGGCCAGGGGCCTTACCATATGTTAAAATATCTGTTGTACGAACGAAAAAGAGTGATGGTGCTATACACCCTATATAGCTCCATCCCTTTAACAGTTCGATTTTGGTCGTAAAATGAATCACGTTAAAAGCTCGTGGTAGTCTCAGTGTGTGCTAGGTAAGGTTAAGCTTTTCAGTAATATATGGCGTTATCACCAAATCATCAAATGTTCTAGCTGGCTTTTACCTCGGTCAGAGATTAAGCATTGCCATACAACGTGGCAATGCCGCCAGTCTTTTGGGCACACTTCCAGTCAACAGCGATGCGGAGGAATTTTTTGACTCCATATTTTAGGTAGGAGTTATTGTGTATGTATTATGTAATTTTAATTAGCTAGGTTTTTTTATTTTTGTTCCAAATAAATTATTTATTCATAAAAAAATGTTCTTGAACCACATATGAAAATTATTGAATTTTAATTACTTACTACGTAAATATCAAGAATATTTACGAAAATAAACCGAAGTTAGATCCAGTCATTGTACCACAACAAGATTTGCAATAGCGTAATGCGCAACTCGGTATATTTTCTCAGAAAATGATATTCTTTTAGTGCAAGCGGATACAGATACGACTAGACGTGTAGGTGTCATATTAAGCTGAGCGACTTATTACCACTAGGTAACAAGTATCGGATTACAATTTTGTTTGCGAAGTCCTGTCTATTCAGGTCAGTATAGAAGCTCAGAGCTTAAAAATAGCTGCTATGGCATTCCCCAAGGAAGTATTTTAGGACCAACCTTGTTTTTAATTTATATAAATGAACTGTGCAACCTAAAATTACAAAATGCTATCATAATGTCATACGCAGATGACACAGCTCTATTGTTTTCAGCTAAATCCAGAGAGGAGGTCTATAAATATGCTCAAAATGGCTTTGATATTATATCTAATTGGCTTCGTATGAATACACTCACATTAAATGCAGATAAAACCAAATATATTTTATTTAGAATGAGAAACACTAATATAAGTCTTACTAACCCTAACATTTACGCTCACAACTGTACGACAGACGCTGACGCTACATGTTCGTGTCCTACTCTAGCTAAAACCGATCATATGAAATATTTAGGAATCACGATTGACACAAATCTGAATTTCCGTAAACATATTGATTTGCTATGTACTCGACTTCGTAAATTAATATATATCTTTAAGAGTTTACGCCACATTGCCGACTTTAAATTAATTAAACAGGTATATTTGGCTTTGTGCCAATCTGTTCTTACCTATTGCATAACTGCATGGGGTGGTGCTGCAAAGACAATTCTGCTGCCTCTAGAACGTGCTCAAAGAGCAATTCTAAAGGTAAAGCCACCTTTAGGCCTTTTAGATTCCCTTCACATCAGCTTTACATTGCATGTGAGGTACTAACAGTACGCCAATTATTTATACTGCACATCGTATTACATCAGCATGTTGAAGTTGCTTACAAGCCAGTACCTTCGGACAAGAGAAGGAAAGATTTGGTTTTCATTAAACCTCGTACTCGACATGCTTTTGTAAGCCGTTTCTTTGTTTATTTAGGATCCGTTTTATATAATAAGCTCAATAGGATACTTAATATTTATAGCGTTAGTTATAAACATTGTAGTCTTAAGTTAAACGAATATTTGGGAAAACTTGACTACACGGACACAGAAAAACTTCTTGAATTACTTCAATAATTTTATAGATATTAAATTCGTAGTTTTGTTTTTTAAACTGTATTTCTTAATTATCTTAATTATCTTAGGCCTTCAGGCCATGATCATTGGCAGTAGGTTCGTTCGCAATGCAGCTGTAGTTTCTTCTCTGCAGCCTTTGGTTCTCGATGGTGTCCGTATCGACTACACCGAAAATGCAAAAGATCTGGGTGTTATTATTGACTCCAATCTTTCTTGGCGTGCGCAGGTCAATGAGGTCAGTCGAAAGGTAAACTTTTCTTTTCATTCGCTCAAACGCCTCCAGGGTCTCTTGCCTTTGAAAACGAAGATCTCTTTGGCCCAATCACTCATTCAGCCGATTATAGACTATGCCGACGCCTGCTACTTGGATGCTACTGAGGAGCTATTAAACAAGCTTGAGAGACTGCAAAACTTATGCATTCGGTTTATTTTTGGTCTACGAAAGTATGATCACGTCTCTCATCTTCGCAAGGAACTCAAGTGGCTCCCTATTCGTCTTCGCAGAAACACTCGGATTTTATGTCTCCTTTTCAACATCCTACATAACCCATCTTATCCTTCCTACCTGCGGGACCGTTTCTCTTACGCTCGCCCTAGCGACGCTCCGTGCAGATCACACCTAAGATCCCTGCTTAAATCCCCTCCTCATAAATCCAGCTACTACTCCTACTCTTTCTCTGTCCACGCAGTAAGGTTGTGGAACTCTCTTCCGCCTAGCATTCGAGATTTGCAAACAATTTCGCTCTTCAAAACTAAAGTAAAAGAACACTATCTTTCCTCTCTATCGTGTTAATTATATATGTATATACATTATGTATTTATTTTTAGTAAAGGTATATATAGTATAGTATGTATAGTATATAAGTATTTATTATTTAAGATTTCACATTCTCTTCTTGAATTACTGTTACACACTATTGTCTACTTTTCTTTTTATTTCTCCTTTCGCAGGTCTGCTGGAAGAAATTTCTTATTGGAAATAAGCAGTACCTTTGTACAATTTTTATCTGAATGTTTCTTCCTTCTGTATGTATTCGTGTGTACATAAATTATAAAATAAATAAATAAATATCTTAGTATTTTTTAATAATTAATTAAAGGTGGGTCAAAATAAACTGATCGCTTAGTCTAGTGATGGCCTGAAACACAGGTTTTTGTTAACCTAGCTCAGGCAAGTCGCTACAAGTTATAATGGCAGTACTAATACACCATTACTATGTCAATATAAACATGTGTATATAAAACTAGATTTTATATAATTAGTTAATTAAGCCAATCTTTTTATAAATTAGTACTACGAAGTATTTATAAATGTGGTTTATGTATTTCTTTGTAAAAGTACTTAAATAAATTATTATTATTATTTATTATTATTATTGGTAGTATATATATTTAATGTTTTTGGTACAAACTTTTTTCACAACTACCCGTACAGCTACTTATGCTACTCAATACCAGATGGCATAACGCCATCTGATGACGCGAATTTTTGAATCGCGGTGTCAAGAATCTGCTAGAATATTTTGAAATTGTATGTACTGGTCTAGTCGTGCAATCATACTCTTTCGACTCATATATACATAAAAAGTTACTCTGTGGACTCTCCGCTCGACGTTCGCCGCGAACAATTGTGTCACTCCATGCTCTGCGCCCGCTCCGTGCTTTGTGTCTGTGCTACGTCACGCCGCTCCTGCTCGCCGTGACGTCATCTGTCAACGCCGCCTTTTTCAAGGTAGTGGAGGATAGACTTTTCCGTGACGAGAATAAGTCAAAAACGTTGTGCCCCTTAAGTCTTAAGGGGGGAAATCCTCAGATTCGTAGTCCTTGACGGAAAACCTCTCGGTGCCAACGAAGTTAAGGGGGTGTTGTCCCGATACACCCGCCGAACCCCTTCAGGGCTAGGCAGTTTTTTTAGTCGGGAGCTAGGTTTTGCCCTTGAGGGTTCTCTTAGTTAAACCTAATCCTCCAAGCTCTTTTTCAGCCACCCACCTGGTTTCTATTGGGTTTTCTATTCCTTCGCAACAGACCCTGGTAGGGCCCGATCGCGAAATAAGACTGGCGATCGGCAACAAGCTTAGGGCACACTAGTAAGGTACACATCTTCCAGTCTGCACAACCCTTACTGGAAGGGTCACACACCCCCGGGCCTGTCCAACCGGAGACGTAGGGATTGTTAAACTATTTTATGAATTTTATTAAAAACTCACCTAATGCCAAATTAGGTCCCCCGCCCCAACCATGACGGACGCACTATTCGCAGCATTCATCAAAGAGGTATTTTTTAAGGACCCCGATTTTCGCAGCCAAAAGAGTTTAAAATTACCCCTTTCCGTCCAGGCGAGCGTCACTGAATTCAGTGACGTGTTATCGCCACTATCACTCCTTCCTGCCGACAAAGGCGCCGGTATCTCTAATACAAGTATACTCCCTGGAGATGACGTCTTTTTCATCGTTGCCGGTGCTAATTATCGGCGACGATTGCTCGGTACTGGCCTTTGTACCACCGACCATATGTCCCCGTTCCCTTCCAGGAAAAACCACTGCACCACCCAACGTGTTGGCATACTTAAGCGAAGCGATAGACAAATCAGTGCCCGATATCAACTCGGCTTTCTCTGACTTTGAGCATTCTACCGATTATTCCTCCTCTGAGGACGAATTTTAAATCGGTCTAAGTGGAAAGAGGAAAACTCGTAAAGCCTTCCAGGCCAGCAAGGCCAAAAAGACCGTCGTGTCTACCCTCGTCCCCGCTTCCAAGCCCACCCCCAATAGCTCTGCTTCGCAGGCGAGGGGGGCAGCTAGTGCCCCCCTCGCCTCTATCGCTCAGTCGAAGAAGCCGTGTCCTCCCCCAGCCCTTGTACATCCAGGATAAAAAACTTTAAATAAAAACTGAATACAAAAAAACAAATTCAGTCCTGTAATGTAGAAACAAATTCAATTGCATTAATGTGCACACATAAAATAAAACATAATTTATTTTAGATTTAATTTATTTTTATTTTATTGACTGCAACAGTCGGGACCCATATTGGATGGAATGATTTTAGTCTCGATAATTTTTATTTCTCAATTTTTATTTTTTATTTTATACTTTGTAGTTATCAAAATCGTTCCACAATACAATTTATTTTTTAACTCAGGAATCGTATTTACATTTAATAAATACTTAATTAAACATAATTACAATAAAATAAAAACCTTACGCTAATTACAACTAATTAAAATATGGCGTCAAAAAAGTCCTCCACATCGCTGTCGACTGGTAATGTGCCCAAAAGACTGGCAGCATTTTAGTTATTATAATCTAATAACACTATTTATTCACTCTATGTTAGGCGTGAGTACCTACATTTATTACTTACTTTATTCACAAACCTACCTAGTCGTCCGCCTCGCGTATGTTGTATCTTAAATAAATTTGAAGTGTGTAATATGAATAAAACATGTTTTTTTTTAAAAACTTCATTTATTATTTAATTTCCGAATACAAATCCACCCGACAACCCAACTTCCCAGAGACGGTGGGATGAGCCGCTCTGCAAAGTAGTCCAGGAAAACCTAATGCTAACATCAGCTACTACTGCGGAGCGTGCGCGCCTGCTGGCTGTGAGGAATTGGGAGTCAGGTCTTTGGCTTCACGCACTGCCGTCGTCGAATATTGGCACCTTGTTCGACGATACTACTTTCTGCCTAGCTGTTGCCCTATGCCTTGGCGCTCCTTGCTGTTCTCCTCGTCGCTGCCACTGTGCGAAGTTGTCAACAGCCTCGGTCACCACGGCCTGTCATGCAGTCGAAGCGCGAGACGCATAGCGCGGCACGCGAACCTTAACGACATTATCCGACGAGCCCTTGTCACCGTCGGCGTTCCGGCTGTTTTGGAACCTTATGGCCTCGCACGCGACGATGGTAAGAGACCAGACGGTATGTCTTTATTTCCGTGGAAGATGGGTAGACCTTTAGTGTGGGACGCTACCTGTGTCGACACTCTTGCGCCATCCCATTTTCCTAGCTCATCATGCTGTGCTGGTGCTGCCGCTGCGGCTGCGGAGAACCTCAAGCGTCGAAAATATAACAACCTCATCGGCAGTTATATTTTGCCGCCAGCCTTTTGGGCACACTTCCAGTCGACAGCGATGCGGAGGAGTTTTATGACGCCATATTTTAGTTAGGAGTTGCCGTTAATGTATATATATAGTTTTAATTAGTTAAGTGTTTTTGTATATATATAAATATAATATATAAAGACATAAAAAAAGGAAATAAATAAAACATTAGTTTACTAAATGTATATACTACGATACGATACGATACTACGATTTTTATTTATGGTATGTGTATTTTTAGAAAATAAGTAAGCATTAGCTATGTAAATAATTATGATTAAGGTTGTTGTTAATTTGCGGAACAAAATTGAATTCAATTGAATATATAAAAAAAAAATGGTAAAACAAAATTTCATGGCACTTTAAAGGAGATATTGTTTTATTTTATAACGTGGGAAATCATCTAATGAATTCTTCCGCTATAGACTGGAACGGGAGTAAGCGCGTTATATTTTTACTGAATCTAACGACTAGGGCCACGGGTTATTGTTTTCAGAAAATCCCCGCGTCCCTAGAGGTCATCGGCCCTGCTGGGCCCCTACGGTTTGTGACATTTCTTTGAGGAGCACGTGAGCAACTGAGCGACGAGTTACACGTTGCTTGTCGGCCGCAAGCCTACAAGTTGGGTTCGGGATCGCAGCGGCTAGTGCATGAGGAAGGATGTCTGTTCCTTCACGCGTGCGGTGTCCTTCGCTAGCATTACTGCTTCGCAGAAGGAGGCGACCGCCTGCTATTCCCCCTCACTCCAGACCATGGCCTGAACCAGGGCCTGGCGCGAAAGGTCACCGCCGCCAATCGCCTCTACGAGGACATGGCGGTGATCCAATCCGCCTAAGCGGGGCACACCTCCACCGTGTCCTCCGGGCACAACCCACAACGGTTACACCAGGGTGTTTCTTCTGCCTGAATCCGGGGCCAGGTGTCCCGATTTGCGCCGGACATCCCGATTTTTGGGGGTCTGGGGACGCGTCCCGATTTACTGCTGATCAGGAAGCCCGATAAATCAAAAAAAAAATTAAAACCATCATTATTACAATATATCAACCCGTATTGTAAACTTTAGATAGAAATATTGAATTGTAATGAACTGAATGTAATAATAATGTATAGAACTGGAATTTTATGGCTAGGTACTAACATAGTTTATAAGTAATAAATATTGTTACTAACTCTTATATGAGTGTGTTAGAGTAAGTTGAAGGATGAAGATTATATAGATTTATATTATGTTAGAATAATTGTAGGTAGACGACTATGTTGATTTTATATTTATATGTATCTACATATCATGCTAAGTTGTCAAGATGGAAAACGACTATTTACTGTGTATCAAAGTTCCTATGGCTGGTGTGTAGGCAAGGGGTTTTATGAAGAAAAGCACAGAAAGACAAGACTAAATATTTATTTCAAATAGGCTTGTCAATTAATCGAACAACTAGTTGCTTGTTCCAAAACTAGGTCGTCATGGGAAAGAACAAGCAAGAAAACCCATGGTAGCTTCAATTATACTATTTTATAGGCACATTTTACAAAATTAATTATGGTTTATCACAATAACATCTATAAGAAATTGTATGTTCTATGTCTTAGGTCATTTCACAATAGTAAGCTGAATAAGTATTGGAGAATACTTAATAACATAATTAGAAACATAAGCCGTAGTAAGACACATACACAGAATCAACACAACCAATAGCAATAATAGCAATAATCAAGATATAATATTAATTAACTTACGTGAGCTTTGCCGGATCACAACTATATTTTTTCAAAGGTCGAGAAACCCTTTTATGGTAAACTGTCGACGGGTGGATGGAACTCTTTTTTAAACGTCAAATAATAATATCCCGCCATTTTCCACCAATCAGTTAACCATAATTTAACTTATTTAATAGGCCTATAATTACAATTTTTATATATTAAAACAGTTTTTAAAACAGTAAGATCATTTAAGCAATTTTACACTACACTTGATTTGTATTTCTTAGTTCTTATTTCAAAGAATATAATAAGTACCGATTGACCGTTCTGAGCTAATCGACTCAACTTATTAAATTAAAACATCTATCTAAAATGAGAGATATAGCTTTATGATCATTAATAATTACGATATAATTTATAGGATTATCATCAATACGTTTAAGTTTCGAGTTTTATATTTGTATACACAACAATATTACTGATTAATCTTGGTAGGTACTATTATTACATTTGATTTGTACTACATAAATGTTCGCAATTTTCAAAAATCACACTAGATGTTTGACGTTCATTTCTTCAATATTACGAAGCCAAGTGGCGACCAAAGGTCCATAGGCAATCTCACAACGCAATAGCTTATTGTTTAACTTACTACCTTCTAGTTTCAGGAAAATAGCCACATCATCATGTTCATAATTTCAACTGTCATAAGAAAATCATGGGTGAAATCAGTTTCATGTTTGCTGGTGATAGGGAACTAGAGCTGACATTATAAAGTATTACTTAAAAACTTCCTCATTAAACTGTCTATAGTTTAGGAGGATAATTGAACGTCCATAAGGGTAGTTTAAAATGTACACTCATATAATGTACTCTCATATTATTAGATACTGTCTACACTTCTACAGTAACCGCCACCACTACACCTACTAATATGAGAGTACATTTGAGTGGAGATCGTAAAAATTTCCTTCAAAGTTACTTTTAATAGGCGTCGGGAAATTCATTGTGAAAACAAAATCATAATCGTGATTTAGGTGAGAAAGTGACCTGCTGGTCAAGACCTAATTGGCAGACTCCCCAGATATAGTCCAAATATAAAGTAAAGACTACCTAGGAAATGTCAAAGTCCAATATTGGCGGCTAGAAATAGTACCTAGCTTTAACGAAATCAACAACGTAAATACTGTGTAAACTTCCAGGAGATAGCATCAACTTCATTTTCATTGATAATGTAGTGGATCAAGAGGATGCGATAAATTACATATATAACTTCATAAAAACGAATATAAAGAATAATTTTGTACATGTGATCAAAAATGTCTTTATAATATTATATTTAATTAAATAAAAAGATGCGTAGTATGTCTATCGAACGATCTGAGCGTCGGCTGAGCGACATGGACAATTGCAGTTCCGCGTATAATTGGGCAAGTTTTTATTGTTTCGAGTATGGAGCAGTCCAGCAGTGCGTGCGTAATGTTTACTGGCTGCTCCGGAGCGCCCGGGCTGGGCACGCGTGCAGCAAGCCGGTAGCATAGCTCTGCAATGAACCATCGCTGCTGGTAAAAAGTATGGCGAGCACCGCATACTGCGCCGCGCACTGCATTTGTTTATGTGTTTTTATCGCACCTGATCAATGTACCCTAATACAGCCGACCACTCTACTGAAATATCGTATCGCGTTAGTCCAGCTCTCTGTCTAATAAAATAAAATAAAAATATAACAATAGCCTTCATTGCTTTTCTTTTCTTCTAATACAATGAATATTTACATGCCTTACAACTAGTTTATATTGAAAGTATTATTTTCTAATATTTATTTTCACTTATTTTTTTTTATTTACTTACTTATCTATCGGCAACCGTGTCAGCTTGTCCTTCGACAAAGGCCTCCTGTAAAGCTTTCTATTCTACTCGATCTTTTGCTATGTTTGTCTATTCTGGACCAGCTCCTATTTTTATTTCATCTTCCCATCGTGTCGTCTGACGTCCTTTATTTCTTTTTTTGTCTCTTGGGTACCACTCTATTATTAATCTCGTCCATTTTTCATTTTTATCTCTTAACATGTGACTTGTCCATTTTCATTTCAGAAATTTAAACACCTTTTCTATATTTTTAAATTTATTTTTTTCTTTAATGTCATCCAGCCTTGCTCTATCTCTTGTCTTTACCCTACTACGCTTCTTTCGATGCTATTCTGACAGACGTTCAGCTTGTTTAAAAGTGGCGCATGTTTGACAGCAGTATGTTAACTAGAGTAAGATGCACGTATTGTATACTCTTTCTTAATCCTTGACAGGCATGTCCTTATTTTTCATAATTTCGCGTAATGACCAAAACCTTTTCCAAGTGTTGGCGATTCTTCTATCAGCTCCAGGTCTAAGTTACTATTAATGACATGCGGTCGGCTGTACCTACCCATAGATATTTAAATGGTTTCTAAATTGTGTGTCTATGAATCGAGGGTTGGCACACAGTCTGCGGAAATCGTCTCAGCGCCGCGCGTGCGCAGGCCATCGAGCTCTAGTCCTGCAGCTTGCTTGCTAAATATCCGACTTGGTAATCCAGTCCATTCAGATATGTATCTCATCCGTTTAGGAGTATATTGGAGTTTGTTTCTCCCGTCAACTATCAGTCGTCGTAACAGAACTATGCAAGTTCCTAGATCATTGAGCCTTCCAAGTGAAAAAGGCTTCGAAAAGAGTCTTCTGTAGGGTTCCGTAACTCAAAAGAAAAAAAACGGAAACCTTATAGGATCACTTTGTTGTCCGTCTGTCTGTCTGTGAAGGCCCTTTATCTTGAGAACGCGTGGAGGTATCGAGTTGAAATTAACCATATACTCAGGTCTGCGGCCCCTTGAAGTAGTGAAAAATTCAGACTTCTGAGTTGACAAAAAAAAAGATGCGGCCGTTTATGACGCAAAGAAACGTACATTTCGACACTTTCAAGAAAATCAAAATTCATAGGGTACATAGTACACATAGGGCTATACATATAAATAAATTTCCAGGATTTTAAGTCAACCCTACCCGGGTTGACTTAAAATCCTGGAAATTTGGCATGAAGCAAGGTCTCGTAGCGAAAGTATAGGAAAAAATCTGAAAACTGTAAATTTGTAGTTAAGTCACAAAAAAAAAACATTTTTTGCGATTCGGAAAAATAATCGTAATAAATTCGGGAATAGAACGGTTTTCATAGGTAAGTTTGGGAAACGGAACTCTCAGTACGCGAGTCCGAATCGCACTTGCCCGGTTTTTTATTAAATTGTTAATGCGCAGTTTCTGAGACTATTTGAAGCCTCGTTCTACTCGCCGAGCACCTTGCTGTGTACACATGTCAACCTGTACATATACATGTCCATCGGCTCGGATGCCAATACCAGCTTTAATTGGGAGACGAATTGTCAGTTTCGAGGAATCAATCGGGCTCAAAGTATTATTCAGGCATGTCCGAGTTTGTTGCTCGGTCAAGCTGTAGAGGAGTAGTACATATGTGTGTGTGCCTCACGCATGTGTGTGTAGCGGAAGGCGGTCAGTGGCGCGCTCCACTAATTTCCAGTTTTGTCCCCATGCCATCGTCTGTTGTCGCCGATTTAAAGAATCTGTGTCTGAAGAAAAAAATGCACGAGAGCGCAGCCATGAGCATGACGCAGCCAGCCGGGCAGCGTTGGCGACCTGTAGCGCCCCCCAGCGGGCGCGGCCGGCACTACGGGCGCGGCCCTGACCGGCTCTGACTCTCTGCACGGTGCGCGTAGTCAGTTCGCCGCTATATAGAGGGCGTGACAAGTTAGTAACCAGCTTTCGATTTGTAAATTGTAGAAATTGTTCAAATTGTCCATACGCAGTAGCGGTCCAAACTTTACAACTGCTTTCGATAAATGATTCTTCACACTGTATAGCCGAACAGATGTACTATCTACAGTATGTCCTAGTATACAAATCACTTTTAAAACTCAAGATGGATCGCGTTACGCACATTTCTAGTGGCCCAGTGTACTACAAGGTGCAACGAATATCAATTAGAAGATCATCAGCGATGATACACTTGTCGAGTCAAAACTCCAAAGTTGATCGTCGCTAGCCTGTCGGTTTTCTATCGTTTGCATCGGAATTGCACAGTTTAATCCCGCCTAGCCTATCATCGGACCACAGACGTACGACGCTGCGCCATACAGTCATAGCTTTAACCTAGGTGTCTTTAAGTCAAGAGTGAATATGGTACTTCCAGGCAAGCGTTCTCCATCGTCAACCACATCATCGCTTACCATCAGGTGAGATAGTGATGAAACACGAGGCCTATCCTTAATAATAATAAAAAGTAATAATAATAATAGCGACTCTACGGACCCGGTCTCCTGGGAGCGTTCTGGGTTGCTTGGCCGCCGTAGTGAGTACTGACGAGCAACAGAGCTTCCACCTCTCTCTTGGCTTTATTGGCTGGCTTGAGTAGAGATTCGCGATGTATAATCTAGTAATGTGATGGCAGGGATCTTGACGGTATTTCCGGGCTTGTCCTGTTAGCCGTGGTACATTGGATTTTGTCAGTAAATTTGTGAGGCACATTAAACAAACAAAACAAAGCCACTAGTTTTTCGGTCTAGCTCGAGTGGCTCCGTTGCGTTGGATAGAAACACATATTTGCCTGAACTAGGGTGAACCTGTTCTTCAGGCTAAAAAGTGCTTAGAAACAAAGTAATAACATTACCTATGACTATTATAAAAGCTTAACTAAATTTAAAGATATGGCTTGTTTTATTTACATACACCAAGCTAGGTCTTCTGTGTCCGTCTCTGCATAAGATATACTTAGAAAATATTGTATTGATATGATTTTGATTTGACTTTTAAAGGTCTTTATTAACATAAGGTACAACAAAAATTAAAACAAATTTAGAGCTTATTCTAAAATGTAAACTAACACAAATAGTAATGTTAAGTAGGCTACATCGCCTCTTTTAACATACACATTATTGAATTATATATCGTTTATTGGCTATTAATTTATTGAACAAGAAACTGATTGTGTTTATTATTAAGGTATAAAATAAAGGGATACGGGCCTAATATTGAACCTTGTGGGACACCAGCAGAGTATAACTGGATGTTTGGTTCCCGATAGTAACCGAGAAGGTTCGTTCTGCTAAATATGATTGGAGAAGTTTGATAAGGGATAAAGGGACCTGGTTGGTAATTAATTTGTGGAGTAAACCCACGTGCCAAACTGTATCAAAAGCTTTTTCAATGTCCAGTAATACCGTGCCTGTGGATTTGTTTAGATTAAGATGTTCAACAATATGTTCAGTAACTCTAGCTAGCAGCTGGACAGTGGAGTGGGATTTTCGAGAACCAAATTGTTCAGGAATTAGAAGAAACTCAGCAAATTTGGAGAGGCGGCTCAAAATTAGAGTCTCGATAAGTTTGGCTAAGCTGGGAAAAAGGCTTATAGGCCCGTAATTAGAGGGAACGGTCTCGTCTTTACCAAATTTCTTTATAGGAATGACTTTAGCTAGTTTCCAACATGAAAGTAGCCCGTAATCCAATTGAAAAAACCATTAAACAGTTTGGTAAGTAAAACTATACTTTTTTGCGATAAGTTTTTGAGTAGAGAATGATCTATACCGTCAATACCCGGTCAAAACTCGATAGGCTATCGAGATTTCAAATTATTCAAAAGTTTGCGAATTTCTTTAGGTTTAACTGCATTTTTAAAATCGCTTATTTTCTTTCTGTTAAGTTTATCACATGATTCTCTTACAGCGTCATTAGTAACTGGGTCATTTGACCAATCTTTAGTTAGCTTAGTGTTTTCAAGAAAAGCGTCTGCTAGTGCCTCGCATTGCTCTTGAACGGACGAAGTCAGGGTATTATTTGACGTTCTAAGAGGGGGGATTAAAGTTTAAAGTTTAATGATTTGACTATACGCCAAACATCCGAAGCAGGGTTATCCACTTTAGATAGTTTTTTATTCCAGATCTCATTGTTATGATTAATTAATGTATGTTTGATGTTTTTATTAAGTGCATTCACTTTACGGGACATGTATCTTTTCTCTATGGAGTTTTTTTCTTTAAGAGCTAAGCCACATATTCTTGGATCTTATCATGGTTTTTATGCGTCTTGGAAAATTAGTTTTACCTTCTCTCTTTACGAGAGTAACACTTAAGTTACAGGCGTTGATAATTATCATAGTTAGGCTTTGAATTGTTGTATCTATCTCAGAGTCTTTCCTTAACGGTGGCTGTACTCAAGGTAATCTGTTGATTAATTCTGGATCTATACTTCGTTTAACCCGAATTTTTGTAGTTAAAAAAAGATTTGCTCAATCTCAAGAATTCACCACCAATAGTAAAAAGAACTAGAAGATAGACAAGGTAGTGCCTCAGGTTCACTAGATACGAAGACATTTTTTACTACTACTATATCAGGTGTTGAAGGTATGTGAGAGCAATCGTAGTGAACTAATGTAGGAGTAGAAGGGGCAAGAATTTCGTAGTCATTTGTGACCATGTGATCGAAAAGTAGATGTCCATGAGAGTTGGCAACAGAACAGTTCCATAAGATAAACTTGGAAAATATTGTATTGGAGAATATTCTTTTTAACCCCCGATGGAAAAGAGGGGTGTTATAAGTTTGACGTATCTGTGTATCTGTGTGTCTGCGTGTCTGTCCGTGGCATCGTAGCTTTTAAACGAATGGACACGTGGAATGGAGGGATTTTGATGCGGTTTTTTACAACGTAATCGAGATGATTCTTAGGTGCAATTTATACAGAATATCTATCCAGGTGTTCAAGGTCTTTAGCTCGTTTGTTAGCTGCGGTAGGGATTTTGAACACTTAATGGGTATTTACTTTACTTTCAAACATATGTGTAACTTAATGTGTACGGTGTACGACATGGAAATATAACTTGATTATTAAATTAGTTAAATTAGCCGAATGTAGGCTCATGTTCGTGCACTTTAAACGCGACCTACATTCGGAGATGCATTAACATAGAGCAACGGTTGCATGCATTTATGTAAATTATTTTTACTTTAGTGTTCAATTAGACGTGGTCTGCTCTCTGACCTCTTTCAAGAAACAGTAGGGGAGTTTTAAGTGCTCCACCCCAAGAAGTGATACAGTACTGGATTACAGATTGACCTTAAGCTAAATAATAGGTCTTTACGTATGAAAGCCGTCCAGCTATTGTTCGGACCGAGCCCAGATTGTCAATAGCGCGTCATATACTACGCGTTCCTTAAAGAGGTGTCAGCCAAACTGTAGGGCAGGGCCGATGCCTGCTACCGCAAAGAGTTACTGGAGAAACCTAGGTGTGGTTTTACTCAGTAAAAGTCTGGCACTCTCTCCCTCTCTGCCCTAGAGCGGAAGAAGTCATTAGTTGGTTACCCACATAAAAAAAGCTTTCCGTCAATGAAAGTCCCATCAAAATCGATCCAGCCTTTTCAAAGATGTCTCCTATCCCCGGGAATTAAGATGAACTCCCGCTCCCGAGAAAGAAGAAGCCCCCGCCCTCGAGAATTAAGTCCCGTCCCGTGTTATAAAAAATAGATTAAGTTATTATAATATTAGCTATATCCCATTCCCAATGTCCAAGCCCCGTCAAAGTTTAACCGTTTCCAAGACTTATCCCGTATTATGAAACCCCGTTCCCGCGTTATTTGTCCGAATTACTCGTTGTATCCGTCCTTGTATCGATATCCGTCAGTGAAACGTCCGACAAAATCGGTTGGACCGATTTTACTTTTTTAGTACACTCTTCCTGGGAATTGAGATCATGTAATGTAATAAGTGAATTAAGGTACTCGTTATTTACATTAGCTACATCCCACATTAAAAGTTCCATCAAATTTTGTTTAACCATTTCGAAGACTTATCCCATATTAAGAAATCCCGTTCCCACAGGAAAATGAAACGTAGCAGCATATGTAACTGCTTGTAACATTTGCTATCCGTCATTGAATGCCCCATTTGAATCGGTCTAGGTGTTTCGAATATTAGTGGGAACAAACCGATAGATTACCAAAAATTTGAGAATTCACATTTTTGTAATAAATATCGAATACATTTTGATATACATTTAGTAAATAAATGTTTTAATGTTTTTTATATATATATTACAAAGAGACTTTCGTCTTGAGACACTGTGGTATATTGCCTGGTCCAATCGTTTTATAGATGGGTAGCCAAACCCCATCCGGAGATTCTTCGCACCCCTTGCCTCGTCGTGCCGCTACCGGAGTCAAGGGTAGACGGGCTGCCGGGCACTAGGGGCCATTTTTTCATTTGGATTTTCATTTTGTGGGGAGGGGGGTTGCCAAAATCGCTACGCTTGGCAGATGGGTTGGCGACCGCAGTTTGGTTGTTGTAATTCACAGAGAATGCTGCTGCCCATTCTCTGATATGTCCCTAAGTCGCTTCTTACGACACCCTCGGGAAGAGATGGGATGGTGTTATTCTTTACGTCAGTGATGACATATGGCTCTGAAACGTCGCTTACAATGGGCCTCATCACAAGACTTCAAGTGATATCCGCAGGAGAACTAAGGTTGCCGACATAACACGAAAAATCGCCAAAATTAAGTGGCAATGGGCAGCACTTATTGCTCGCAGAACGGATGGCCGTTGGGGCCGAAAGGTTCTGGAATGGCGACCACGTACCGGAAGACTTAGCGTTGGAAGGCCTCCTACAAGGTGGACCGATAACCTGGTAACGGTTCCGGGAGTTCGATGGATGTGAGACGCACAGGACCATTCATTGTGGCGGCACTTGGGGGAGGCCTATGTCCAGCAGTGGACGTCTTTCGGCTGAAATGATGATGATGATTACAAACAGACACACATTTACAAACATTACACATTACATTACATTCACATTTGTAAAACCTACTCAGTCATCCGGCTCGCTTATTTTGTATATTATGATACAAAATAAGTAAGGATCGGATGACTAGGCAGGTTTGTGAGCTTTAAAGTGGTAATGTACTAAAATAGAGTGAATAAATAGCAATATTAGATTCTAATAACTAAAAAGTGTAAAAAGTAAATACATAAAACCCGTCTGCGTAAAAAACAACTTTAAATAAAAACTGAAAAGAAAAAAACAAGTTCAGTCCAGTTGCGAGGAAACCGATTTAATTACACACACAAAATAAAACAAATAATAAATCCTGATTCGGAACATATTGACTGCAACAGTCGGGACCTATTTTAAATGGATTTCTTTTAGTGTGGATTATTTTAATATTCGTTATCCGTTAGCAATTTTGACATGAAACACTTTTCAAACGTTAACCATTTGGTTATCAATATTCTGAAAACATATTAAAAGTTTAACTATTTTTTTAACTCGAACACCTCAAATTAACACATTGCTATTTCAATAAAGTTACTCAGGAATAACTTAAATTAACTTTATACCTAAAAATAGAGATGATCAAAGTTTTTTCTTTAATTTTGGTCAAAAGTTCATAGTTTTTTCTTTAATTTTGGTCAAAAGTTACAATAATTTGTGTTCGTTATGCAAAAATATTCAAGTATTATTTTAAAATATCTGGCTGTTTGGCGGTTTTGTAAGTTAGGCCCTAAAAGATTAATAATATTGCTCAATATTATTGACCGAGTAGGGGCTTGCCTACCTTAGTCAATCATAAGGCCGAGCAGCCGTCAATGTTCGAAGTTTGAATTAGAAAATTCGCAATCCATCGTATTAAATTTTATCAAATTTGAATTTGACGAAGATTTAATAAAATAGCGATGGATCGCGAGTTTCACATTTTATTTCGTCGCAAATGTGGTAAAAATGTCGTATAACTGGCGTGGCGTGAATTATTACGCTTTCGGCTTTACTCAAGCCTCAGACATAGAAACAAACTTAGGTCACTTATAACACAACGTATTATATTAAATTATTCTCAGTAATAATAACTTATTATAGAAATACCCACAGTATAATTACAAATTAATTTACAGTTTTCCAAAAGATCCACTTCTCAAATTTAAACGGATAGAAGCAACCGGTAGGGACAATTATTGGTTTCCTACTAATCAGTGTTATTTAATTTGCTCTGTCCACTTTAAAGTAGATTGTTTTTCAAAGGGCAAGCAATATCAATGACGTACACCTACGACTTTCTTCTGTTCCTTCTTTTCCTTCGTTCCAGGGCCCCGGGGTTCACTATCGTACAACCCATGGCCCCAGTTTCGACCCTGCTGGGCCCTTACGGTTTGCTGACATCTCCTTGAGGCGCGCATGGAACACTACGCACCGTCAAAGACTTGGCCTCGGTCCGGACGGTTACCGGACGCTCGGACGGCGAGCTATCCATTGCTCGCAGACCGCAAGCCCAACCTACGGTGGCTGGAAATTGGAATCGGAATCCCGGTGTCTGGGACGTGAGGGTCGTTCCCTCACGCGTGCGGCCGCCTCCTTTGCTAGCATTACTGCTTGGCAGTGGTTGGCAGGTTTTTTGAAACGCAAACATGTTGCGTATGTTGGCGAGTTTGTTTTTATGCAGACCTGGATTGTGAGTCCATCTTCACCGCAGTGTCCACATGTAGGAGAAGCGACTTTGCACGTATTAGCCGCATGACCGTAGGTACTGCTGACACTTGTAACATCTCGTTACCAAAGTGAAGTACTGGACAGGATATCCAATTAATGAATAATCTATCATGCGTGATGAGTGCGTTACAAATAGAAGCTGGAACTTCTATTATATAGTTATAATTCTCTGCATCTTTCCTGCCTGGCCTAAAATGTTTGATTGAAGTCAAAAATTTATCTCGTTCTGGCCATAGTCGGCAGTTTGTCGGCTAGGTTTTGGTCGTACCTAAATGTATTCGGTTGGTTATATAATTGATCTTCAGATAACATTTCTGTCGCACACTCCCTTGGGTCTCGGTCTTCAGATAACATTTCTGTCGCACACTCCCTTGGGTCTCGGTCTTCAGATAACATTTCTATTGCACATTCCCTTGGGTCTCGGTCTTCAGATAACATTTCTGTCGCACACTCCCTTGGGTCTCAGTCTTCAGATAACATTTCTATCGCACACTCCCTTGGGTCTCGGTCTTCAGATAACATTTCTGTCGCACACTTCCTTGGGTCTCGGTCTTCAGATAACATTTCTGTCGCACACTCCCTTGGGTCTCGGTCTTCAGATAACATTTCTATCGCACACTCCCTTGGGTCTCGGTCTTCAGATAACATTTCTATCGCACACTCCCTTGGGTCTCAGTCTTCAGATAACATTTCTGTCGCACACTCCCTTGGGTCTCGGTCTTCAGATAACATTTCTGTCGCACACTCCCTTGGGTCTCGGTCTTCAGATAACATTTCTGTCGCACACTCCCTTGGGTGTCGGTCTCCAGATAACATTTCTGTCGCACACTCCCTTGGGTCTCGGTCTTCAGATAACATTTCTGTCGCACACTCCCTTGGGTCTCGGTCTTCAGATAACATTTCTGTCGCACACTGCCTTGGGTCTCGGTCTTCAGATAACATTTCTGTCGCACACTCCCTTGGGTCTCGGTCTTCAGATAACATTTCTATCGCACACTCCCTTGGGTCTCGGTCTTCAGATAACATTTCTGTCGCACACTCCCTTGGGTCTCGGTCTTCAGATAACATTTTCAGCGAGTCATGAGTCTTCACGGCATTTTATATTAACGGCTTGTATTGAATAGTCAGTTGCGAAACTCCATCACTAACTCTTCGGCTCAAATTGCTTATTTTTAGCTTCTGATCCGAGTTTAGTTTTCCATCAAAAGAAATAACACATACCTCATTTAAGTGCTGCTCAATAGGGTTCATTTATTTTCCAGAAATCCCCAGTAGTTAAACAATATTAGCCTAATGGAGATTTTTGGAAAAATAAGTAAAAATCCCTACTGATGGGGATTTGTCGGTGAGGATTTCTGGAATAAAGCCTCAATAGGACCCATCCAGTCTCTCTAAAAGTTTTGAAATTGACAATCATTAGAGTAATGTCTTCTAGTTTCCATCTTTACGCAGACGACTTGCAGCTTTATTATGAATCATGATCTGGCTTGTATCAGTGCTTGGGCTAAGTAATTTGGCCTGCAGATCAACCCAACTAAATCGCAGGCCATGATCATAGGCAGTAGGTCCGTTTGCAATGCGGCTGTAGTTTCTTCTCTGCAGCCTTTAGTTATCGATGGTGTCCGTAGCGACTACACTTAAAATGCAAAAGATCTGGGTGTTATTATTGACTCCAATATTTCGTAGCGTGCGCAGGTCAATGAGGTCATTCGAAAGGTAAACATTTCATTCGCTCAAACGCCTCCAGGGTCTCTTGCCTTTGAAAACGAAGATCTCTTTGGCTCAAACGATTATAGATTATGCCAACGCCCGCAACTTGGATGCTACTGAGGAGCTATTAAACAAGCTTGAGCGACTGCAAAACTTATGCATTCGGTTTATTTTTGATCTAAGAAAGTATGCTCATGTCTCTCATCTTCGTAAGGAACTCAAGTGGCTCCCTATCCGTATTCGCTGAAACACTCGAATTTTATGTCTCCTTTTCAACTTCCTACATAACCCATCTTATCCCTCCTGCCTGCGGGACCGTTTCTAGCGACGCTCCGTGCAGATCACACCTAAGATCCCTACTTAAATCCCTTCCTCATAAATCCAGCTACTAACCCTACTCTTTCTCTGTCCATGCAGTAAGGTATATATAGATATATAACTATTTAATATTTTAATTTAAGATTTCACATGCTCTTCTTTTATGACTTCTACTCACTATTTTCTATATTTCTTCCTATTTCTCCTTTCGTAGGTCTGCTGGAAGAAATTTCTTTTAGAAATAAGCAGCACTCTTGTACAATTTTTATAAGAATGTATCTTCTTTCGTATTTACGTGTGTAAAATAATTTAAATTTATTTATTTTATAAATTAATAAATTATAAAATAAATAATTAAATCAATACATCGAAGTGCTGAAGTGTTTGTAAAAAAACGCCATGTCAGTCTGACTACAAGACCAGATCTCGAAACCTGTCCTCTTGCAGTGAGGCAGGGAGACGTTATTTCTCCGAAACTGTTCACGGCAACAATGGAGGATGTCTACAAGGTTCTGGAATGGAAAGGGCTAGGCATTTATTTCAATGGCGAGTACATCACTCGCCTTCGTTTTGCCGACGACATAGTCGGACGTCATGGCTGAGACTACGGAGGAGCTCAGTACAATGCTCAGTAGAGCTTCAGAAAGAGTGGGACTTAAAATGAACATGGACAAACCCACATTGCTCGCAGAACGGATGGCCGTTGGGGCCGAAAGGTTCTGAAATGGCGACCACGTACCAGAAGACGTAGTGTTGGAAGGTTCTGATGGATGCGAGACGCACAGGACCGTTCATTTTGGCGACACTTGGGGAGGTCTATGTCCAACAGTGAACATCTTTCGGCTGAAATGATGATGATTATAAGGACCCAACCAGTTCTCAATTTCAGAAGTCGAAACTACCTCCATTTTCTCGTCTTCTTTGTTTCGGTCACGTCTTGGTTGCTATGTCGGTGTAAGTGTTGGAGGAGGGCTGCGTCAAGTCATCCCGCTCCGATTGAAGGTGCTGCTTCTATATTTTGGATTATAATCATCCAATCAGTTCATTCTAAACTGGTCAGCACTTACAGAGTGTGCCTGTAAAACACGCCAGCGCACTAAAAAACTAGATCACTATCTACGCAAATGCTTTCGATTTTTTTTTTTTCTTGATAGTTTCGCGCTTAACCGCTATCTCACCTGACGGAAAGCGACGATGCGTTCGACGATGGAGCGCTTGCTTAGAAGCAACCTATTCACTCTTGACTTAAAGTTTCCCGGGTTGTAGTCATCAGGAAACACAGAATCCGGCAAGGAATTCCACTCCTTAGCTGTACGCACAATTAATGTGTTCTCCGCTCCCGTCAACTGCCTGGCCTACTACCGTTTTTTTATTTTTATGTTTTTCTTCCATAAGAACCTTCTCCTGACAATAAATAATAAACTCAACAAAAAAAAATTGTGATATCGGTCCAGCCGTTCACGCATGATGGCGTGACCAAGGGAAATAGGGATTCATTTTTATATATGTCGTGGCCAGATCTTAGAATTGATCATTTCATGATGTGATCGGCCATATCATGAAATGGTGGCATTTCATAATATATAACCTCGTCCGCTGGCCACATCATGATATGAAAAGCCAAATCATGCGTTTAACGATATGAACGGCTAAACGCATGATTATTTTATGATATGGCCAAACATGGCTGATCATATCGTAAAATTGTTAGTAGATGAGTAGTAATATCCGCTCCTTGAGGTGGAGTAGCGGACATGTACTACTATTACTACCCTGGGCACGAGCTCACCCAAGTCATTCTGCTATACAATAGATATCAACGCGCGTGTGTGCTCACGTAAGCAGATGGCCCTGAATGCTGGTTTTTGATGGTGTCTCCAGTTCTGCAGTCCTGGTCAAAGCGATAGCTTCCCAGTTGGCTCTTACTTTCCGTGTCTTGGGTCGCTCGGGTGATGGAAAAATATATAAACCGGACTAACAAACTAAAAATAAACACATGGTTGACGAAACGGCAGCTGATCGAGGGCTCGTGGCTCCCAAGTTCTCCTGAACTGAAAGGGAAATCTACAAAACAATATGAAGACAGATGACACGGTCTGTCTTGTCTGGATGAAACTCCAGTATCATCCAGACAAGACACTGAAACTGGAAATGAGACGCATGCAGACGAATATAGAGCATGTGAATTGTCACATAATGATTTCTATACGTAAAGCACGAAATGAACTTTTCTCCGCCGCTGTACGATTTTCTTGTTCGTCTCGTTCAGCGGAACATCGCATTATTGTTGTTGTTTTGTTTACGAAAAATGCAGTAAAAATTGTGTCAGAGTAAGTGACAGGATGTCGTCGCCAGACAGCATGAGTCACAGATGGAACATCACACAACGCTTTTCGTTGTCCACACAAGCGGGTGTTGAGAATGACGCAACAAGCGCCAGCGCACGCGCAGCCCTTGCCGCCTTGTATACGTACGTACCATGTACAGCACCGCTCTCTTTCGCTAGCAACTTATTTTATATTAAGTGATAATGTTAATTTATGGTAAGTTAGAATGTGTTTTGTGTAAAATTAATACTTATGTATTAATGTTTACACTCACGGTTATAACTATCCAGTAATCTTCCTCGGCTTTGTTAAGCTTGGGCAGTATCTTCTACAGACTACGTTATACTGTGGTGGTGGGTTAGTTAGGCAGCTAGCTCTTGTGACATGCTAGCCACACTACAGCCGCCGCCGCGCCGAAACCGTACAGAGACCAAATACACAGTTAGAGGCAGGGCGCGCGGCGCGGCGCAGGCGCATAGCTTTCGGCGCACAAATAAACAAACCAGTCCCAGCGCCCCCCGCCCTCTCCTCCCCGCCGCGCGCTATCTATACCCGCCCCGCGCCGCACTCACCTGCAGCCTCCGCGCCGTGCCCGTTTAATGCACGAAATGAACTTTTGGTATCTGTATCTCCGCCGCTTTACGATGTTCTCGTTGATCTCATGCATCACTAGCGTCTCGGTGCTGCTCTGCAAAGGCGCGATCTACTCATGCGCCGACGTATTAAAACATCTAGATTTCTGCTATTTCTAGTTAAATGTAATAAACACATAAACCTTCTGGATTAAATTCCATAAACAAAGGGTGTAAACTGTATCTGAATCCTTTTTGCAGTTCAGAAGTTCACACAAAATAAATAAACACGATAAGTGACTTTGTTTTGTCTGTCTCTCGTTCGATTCTACTTATATTCTAACAAACTGCTGCGCGTAACGTCATGCTCTAGCTCTGAATTAAGACGTCAAGAACGTGAGAAGCACGTCTCCGGTCTTTCTACGGTACTACGGAGGTCGTTTGCCAAATGTTCAGGAATTAATATTTCTAGTCAAAATGTAGGTGTTGCTCGTGCCGACTCCCCTCGTGCGGGAGTGGGCGGGGGAGGGATAGCGCGAGGCGCGGGCGGCGGCAGCAGTACGCGGGTATACGCGAGCGCGACTGGTCGCCGCTTTGAGCTCAGAGCGGCGCGGCCGCGGACTGTGATGCGAGCGCGCCGCCCGCCATGGCCACGCTCGGCCTCTCCAAGGTGTTCATTCTCGACAAGTACTTCACCGAGCTGCAGCGGTTCTGGGAGACGGAAAAGAAGCTGCAAGGTGAGCGCGCCCCCCCTCCGTGCGACCCGCCCGCGCCCGCGGCCACGGGACTGTGATGATTATTACTTTTTGTGTCGTGTTCGGGGCTCGAAAGCTCCGCGTATTACTTTGTGTGCGTGCGTGCGTGTGTAGAGTGTCTGTCTGTGAATGTGTCGAATTGCTTTTAAGCTGTGGAGGATCCGGCTCTGAGGACCGCGGCCGGCGGCAGCCCGGCACACGATCGCTCAGTGCTCTCGGGGCTCACGCAATCACTCTGCTCTCTATTCTCTACACCTGACTTACTACGAACCACTTATTCACGCTACTGATGCCGTCAACTCTAATAAGAAATGACTGTTATGTGAGGATCCAATACACCTCACCTCGAAGTCTATTGAAAAATTTAACTTATGTGATTTTTGTTCACATTTAGTACCTGTTACCATTCCAACGATTGTGAGGTTTCAACGGTGCGGTCGCGTTGCTCCCTATTTCGTGTTGTGAACGCCACACACCTGAGCCACGGCGCGCGGGCGCCTCTACCTGCGCATAGTTGTCGCCCCCGCTGCCCCTCGCCCCCAGGCTCTCCTGGAGGCTTAACTCAAGGTCCCCCCGGGCGGCGGTGACGAATCGCTCCAAACACAAGTGAAAAAGAATCAAAAAGTTTTTTTTGTCCGCCTTATTTAGACTACACATCTACCTCACCTTTCCATATAATTGGTTTCTGCCTTCAATGTGTAACGGTTTGCATTTATCAAGCCACTCAATGAATTTTCGCAGTTCCCGTGTGTGAGAAGACTCTTCAAGTCAATTACAATATTTATGAATTCAGGTTGTCTCGTAATTCGATGGAGGTGTAATGTAGGATGTCCCTGTAACTTGCCGAACCTACTGCTTAGAATTCGCCTGCACGTCTTCCAAGATCTATGTATTTAGTCAAAGTTGCGTTTAACAATCCTCAGCCAGGTGTGCCGAGGCTTTTGGGCCCAGTAAAGTCCTCCTTGCCCACTATTATTCTAAATGGCCCATGATCTTTAATAATATGGAGGTTACTCCAGAACAAACCAAACTGGTCGGCAAAACAAGGGTCCGGGGAGATTGAACAAGGCGAAATACAAATAGCCAAATGTCACATATATTTAGGGGCGATGTCAGTAAAGATATCAAGCGCAGAGGACTTTAACTAATAATAACAGTTTTGCGCAAGCGACGCCGTGGTCTACAACTATACTTTTCAAACAGAATATGCGCGACTTGCAAATGTTATAACGAACTTCGCCTACTGCACCTTGTTTACCAATGTCGCGGTAAATAACAAACGAGAAAACAACTAGAAAGGCACGTAATGTAACGTCTAACGGAATGACCCTTTCATACCGAATCGAAACCAGCGAGGACTGGGTCACAAAGTGACTGGCACGGCGGCGTAAGCAATGGTAGCCGATCGAATCAGCATCCTAGGCAAGCTAGATTTTTCAAAGTTTTCTTTTATTCATAATTAAAAATGGGCACACTTGAGCTGTCGCTTGTCGGATAAGAATAATATGTATCTACATGTTAATGGACATCTGCTATGTCTAAATGTTTGGTCCTTCAAGGCGTAATGAAGTGGTTCCTGTGAGTGTATGGAGGAAATCTGCACTCAAAAGCGCTTTCGTGCCACTAACGGAGCGTCGTGACCGGCCGCACGCCGCACGCCGCGCTGCAGCTGCGCTAGCTCCTCTACATATTCATCACGAGAGCTTATTGTCAAGCACAGCACAGCGTGCAGTGCGCAGGGGTGCCTGCCACGCAGGGATGCCTCCTACGTTGGCCAAGGCCATCGAATGAGTGAGCTTCGCAGTGCTACAAGGTCCCCTGTCGCGAGTCGGTGCACCAGCGCAGCCTCACTATTTAGTGTTGGACTAAGCTGCATCTGCAGCATAGAGCGCGCTGACGCTCTCCTCCTCCCCCCCCCCCCAGGCGTCCCCGCCTAACGGCCTGTAATAGATACAAGCGCGTGCCGCCAACAGTCTCAATCTACAAGTAGTGAGCTTTTTAGATAGTACTGTTAATACATATTCATAAATCTATTTCTACTTTGATCAAATCGGTTCACTTTACTATACAGTCCCTTGTATTGTATTTTGTTAGCCAAACAGATGTTATGGGGATCCTTTAAAAACATACTCAACAAATATCGAGCCACCGACATACGCACTGTAACAGGAAAACGCGAGGGAAAACCCTGCGCCTGTGGGTGAGCGTGACACGAAGCGTGCGGTGTGACGTGTCCCAGCGCCAGCGCCGGCGCACGCACGACACATGTAACCGAGGTGCAACACTTGTAGGCCGGCTGTGTTATGGTAGATCTCTATGTTCTTGATTATTGCTACCGACATTAGACAGTCATATTGGAATATCAGGGGCCCAAGTCTGCTATTTTTATAAATTCGTCTTTCCAACACGATCCCATTGTCATTTTGCTAAAAGTTCGTAATTAGCTTCATAATGATCGGTCATTGATCTGTCAATGGTCTCGTAATAGAGTTGTGATAAAATGACAATATCGAGCTTATTAAAAGCAATGACTTTTACTGCACAATGACGTTCTAATAGGAGGTCACACAAATTTTAGCAGATTACCGTATACGTCAGGCATTTATTTGTCATTTCTTTCAATGGAGTATCAGTGGTTGACAATTTTAAGTCATAATGACGCCATTATATTAGTAGATTACCAAAACTTGTCGGAATCAACAATTATGAAATCAATGATAGACTATTCTGACACTATTGTAATAGCAGACTTGAGGCCCTGGAGGAAGGGACTGGAAACGAGTTCAAGTAAACTGTTTTTATATGGATGCATGCTAAGGATGGTCACGAGTTTAGTACGTGGTTATGTGCAGAGCAGAGTAGCTGAGCATCTTCATGGCACATGTTACTCGCCTCACTACATAACTGAGCATATCAGTGGAAATGATGACGTCATAGTGTAGTAGCTTAGCACCCTCGCAGCACATCGCTACAAAAAAAAGTGGACAGCACCCTAATGTTTGCTAGGCACGCCACAATCGCGGTAGTAAGTCTCCTATTTGAGGAGTGGCTGGAGAGTAGGACTTTCATCCGGGGAGCGCTGTCGCAAAAATAGCGAGAGTTTCGACGATTTCTCCGCATTTTCGAAACTCGAGACTAATGCCTCCAGTCTCGGGAATAACGAGATTTTTGAGAATGGCGTACATTCTTAAAAATCTACTAAACCAGACACTGCAAGTATGACAGAACACTTGACACCAGATACCGTTTTGAGTATTTGCCTTCAAAAATTAGATTTTCAGAAAATCTCTTTAACCGTTTCAAATAAGGCTCACTAAGGCAAGTCTATTTTGCTATATTTGCACAAATTTATTTAGAGCAAGTTGGCTCCTTTCAAACTCTTAACAATAACAAAATTACATTATCTTTAAAAGTTTAATACGAAATATTAAATAAATCACTGACTGAAAAGCCATCTGATAGCTATCCGGCAAATACAAGTCAGTACTACAAAACATAACGGGACAATGGCGTAGCTCACTGCTTATCATTGATAGGCTCGAGTTTGACCACTATCTCACCTAATGTGATGTAATCAACAATCGAGCACGCTTGCCTAGAAGTGACTTATTCTCTCTTGACTTAAATATCCCTACGTTGTAACTAGGTTTAGCTGCAAAAGATTACCTACAATATAAGCTTAAACGTTTACTAAAACCTCAATATAACATAATAAAACCTCTGTGTTTAACTCTGTGTATGACTTCCAAATCATGTTTAATGTTTTCCAGGATTTGAAATAGATTTCAAATTCTTAAGCCATTGTACCAGCGTGGAGCATAGAGGGTATTTTCGGACGCCAGGTTAATTTCGTAACAAAACAACAGATTCTACCGTTCTGAAATCACATACGATGCTTCATGATTATTACGTGCTTTCTTTAAAAAAGCAAAAATAATAATAATATTCCACAACTATCACACAACGTCGTTTAGTCCCAAGCTAAGCAGAGTTTGTGTTATGAGTACTAGACAACTGATAATAGTAGATTATGTGACCAGGGGATAAAGCAGTGTCTTTAAATCGCGGGTGGCATGTTGAATTCCGAACGAAACGAAGGTTGCTAATTTTAATCCGGAACGTCAGTGAGGGAGGGATATAATTAACTCCCGAGCATTGTGAGTGAGTTAATAAAGAAACTTGAGTGAAGTGAGGAATTCAAGCCGCCCAAGACAAAGACAGCTTTATCCCCGTATTGGATACTCTACTTTTTACTCCATCTGTGAGATAATTAAAAGACAATTTAGTCAAACAAATCATACATTAGAGAAATATAATTATTATGTAAAAGTTAATCTTAACTATCACTCGACATGTTTTGAGATTTGAAACAAACATAATTCACTACTTTATGATTCTATAGTTTCAATTTTTTAATTTCATTATTCCCTAGGGATCTCCCATACTGCATTATCTCCCTAGGGACAGAATGACTTGCTTTAAGTGATGCTTGTATGACATTTATAAGGGCATTATCGAGCAGATGGTGTAAAAACACATTTATATTTCTAAATACATTCATACTATAGATAAATTACACCCAGACACAGAACAAATGATCGTGCTCATCACATAAACATTTGTCCTGGGTGGGAATTGAAGTCGTTTTCGAGTCCCGATTTTTTAGTCATGGAACTCGAAAATGTAACGTGACTGAAAGCCTTATTGGAGAAGCGCCACAGCGACCTCACCTTCCGCATGACACAACTCCTCATTGGACGAGGTGATCGGCGGCCGCGACCTCTTGCACCCGGCCCTGGTCCAGGCCATGGTCCAGAGCAAGAGGGAATAGGATTCGGTTTTCTCCTTCTGCGAAGTGTAGTGTAGTAGAAGTGTATAATGCTAGCGAAGGAGATGGTCACACATGTCAGAGAACGGACATCCTCACGTGCCGCCGCGACAGGTAACATTTAACAGGCTCTAAAGTAGAGCGGGAGAAATCATCAGATGACTAACCACTTCCAAAAAAAAATATTGTAAAGTCGCACTTAAAAAAGAAACATACGAAAAAAAAGTAACAGGTGTTTCAGTGCAAAATTTTCGTACCCTTATGACGTCTGTCAGATATTCAGCGCCTACTTATGTAGGTTTTATTAAGGATTTAAGAAGGAAGAAAATTTTCCCCCGTTGTCGTTTAGAGTAGGTTTCGTTGGGATGTGGGAACACTGGGCCGGCCGGCGGCCGCGGCGAGTGTGAGCGCGGACTGTCCACCTGCTGGAGAACGCTCTCATTAACATATACATAACACACGCGTGAGGAAGTGGACGGGCGACCTTTTGAATGCCAACGAGCTGCGGTGAACGCACCGCGGTTCTGCGGCCGCCTGACACGCCCGACTCACACCAACTAAATTTTTATGTTTACTAAAACTACTTTGCCAGCCGTATACATCAAAACGTCATGTCAGTGTCGTGTATGTTAAAATACTCCCACACGTCACCAGGTATAGTAGAGGCCAGTAAAGTCATGGCATTATGCGGGCTCAAGTCAGATTGTGGGCTGCGATCAGCTGAAAAACATAGCGCTGCACAAAGTAACAACAAGCTCGTTGGCTACGCTCTGGCACGCGTGCTTTGCGCCTGGTCAGTTAGTTCCTTTTAAACTTACTGTGTGCATCAGTATTATCTATTTTGTTTTGAGGTGGGAAATTATGAAATAACTCCTCCCGCTCTGAGTGAAGTGAGAGGGAGTGTCAGACTACAAACTAAAACCCAGCCATGTTGTTATAGTTGCTCTTTGCGTCCGAGGGCCACTGAAACTGTTAGAATCAAACCCGCAGAGCCTAAAGGCTAAGTGGTAACCCTAAGGGCTTAGTGCGGGGTGGTTAGCAATGTTTGTCGAAACAACATGCTTAGCACTCTCCGGAGGGTGTCGTGGCCGCGCCGAGCGCGCGGGCGCGGAGGCTGCGTCAGGTGCGAGCGGGCAGCGTGCGGCGGTCCCGTTAGCTCGTTGCTCTATCCGCCACATAACTACCATAAAAAATGAATAGTCTCGCGTGCGCGTGTGTGTGTGTACTGGTGTGTGCGTGTGATCGGCATCCGGTGCAATTACGGCGGCCTGCGCACGCGCACTCACGCTGTTTTTGCCCGCGCCGCGCCGCGGTATGCGTTCACTGTCACTATGTGTAGCTAACATTGTTGTGTCAATTGTTATGAGTGCGTCGAATACTTTCCAAATGCCTACAGAGCCGGGCTCGAGGCGCGAGTCGCGCGTCGGACTACAGCAACGTGTTGCCAACTTACATAAGGTCCAACAGTTTTTGTATTTATGTCATTTTTTCTCTCTGCTTTGAGCAACCCTCTCGCTCGTGTGAAGATGCTGTTCGCGTGCCTTTTTCACTCTGCTCAGTACATTATGGTTGGGCGTACTACCGTCTTGTACACTTTTCCCTTCACTCTGATGGTAATTTTGGGATCACAAAGAACTCCTGATAGTGGTCTCCAGTTAAGCCAGGCGGAATGGATTCAGTGGTCTACATCTTTGTCCACATTACCGTACCTAAGACAAATACTGGTACAAATACACAACACAACTCTATGATATACACAATTAAAGAATGTCAAATTGTAGAAGTTGTACGTACGTAAGTACATACATATAATTGACGCAAATAACTAAAGCACTGTATAATTAAATGAAAAATCTTTTGCTCATTACAATCTGTTACAAAAGATTTTGTTGTTGTTCCTAACAATGGACACTTTCAAGAGAGTTAAATTAATGTCTTTTAAGGTTAGATAAAGTTACAACCTAAAGAAAAATAAGGTCAGGTGGTTACTCTCGCACACTCTGCACGAGGTGACATCCTAACCACGGTGACGCGCGCCTAATGTCGTAAATATATGGCTACGGGTCACGTGACACCTCCCGCCTTCTACACAGGTATCGATTGATGGATAGAATTTATACTTACAGCAGTTTCGTTGACACGTCAATTGTTCGCGGTTTACAGAGACGCACGCGGAAAAAGAAACATTTAAAAACCGTTTACTACGCTAGTTCATTACGAAGTGCGCGAGTGCCTGCTGTGCACAAGTGAGTCGGTCGCGCGGACGGGCCGGGGCTCGCGCTCTCGCTGCCTGGAAAAGACTTCAACGCGCTCGCGCACGCAGCTGTTCGAATCAGTGCGGATTCATATAGATTCATATCAAGATCATTTAAACTATGTGTAATTGCGCTATGCAGAGGCTCCGACTTTTAGAAAATCTCATGGGTGCTCATGATCGACCGCGAATGCGTACTTAATTACTAATTATGTTTGATAAAAATACAAAATGAAACCTTTATATAACATTAAACTAGTTTTTATTATCAAAAAATATTATAATTTATATGTAACCTAAAAAGCAATTACTGATCTGTTTCTTGATGCCTATTCTCAGAGGTGCTCGGCACTCACTGTTTATTTCTCATGGATACTCGAACCCCCGAGCATCCATGGAGTCGGCGCCCCTGGCGCAATTTGTTTAACTTAACTATAACATACAACATCTTAGTATTATATATGTGACTGCAAGTAGGCACTATAACAATAAATAAACACGAGCGCAGTGATTGATTGAAAAGCTCGGCGAGTCGCAAGTCGGTGCGTGTAGCGAGGCTAATACGCCATTAAATTATAAAAGTTGTCCCAGTATATCCGGGGAATATTATAGCGGTCATTATATTAGGGCGATCGTAATGTAGTACGTACAGGTAGAGTGCAGTAGCTACATGCTCAGTTACTTGTCTTATTTTTTCCCGACTAAACCAATGGGAAGGGTAATGATCGGACAGAACGTAGGTATATACTTATGTAACAGGTAGAGAACAACACTAGTCTCTTCTATGTATACTTGGTTCTAACAAACTCAAAGCTCTCTTGTTACAATGCAAAACTTTAAATATTCTAGTTCGTCCCTAAGTATAACGTCCGCGTTTGATGGAATGTAAATCTGTTTCAGCGCGCCCGATCTCTCGACCCAAGAATTTTGATCCACGAACTGGTTTTTGTTGTGAGTCAGAGTGGCGTTCACGTTGCGCGTTGCTTTAGGATTCCTTTGTCAAAGCTACTTTCTATAGTACAGACGTGGTCGCGAGTGCGCCTGCCCCACGCCGCCACGCCGCCGTCCGCTTCCATATGCGAGCGCTGCTCCAACATGGCACCATCACGCTCGCACACACCATCCTTTTCAGTCAATCTAGTGCTAGTCATAGTAGACATTGTAACTACTACCTCTTTGTCCTGTATAAATCACTCGGAGTGAGTAAGGGAAATACTGTGTCCAAATATGTATACCTAATGTTTGGTGATTTTGGTTATATGTATTATAGTCAATAGTTATTAATTATAGTCAATATATATATCGTTAAAACGTACATATCTTCGTATGGAAGTAACAATGAGCAAAGCGCGGCGCGTTGTCGCATAACACATGTTCGTCGTGTGCGACACGCGTGAGCACGATCTCGGTGCGGGGAGGTGCTGCGCATATAGCGGAGCGCGCCAGGAGTGTGTCTTACAAGCTTGACATCGCATGCTTATGTTGATCAACAACAATGATCTTATCAAAGGCATCCTGCCCTTGATAAGTCTTTTCAATATTCTAAAAGCTCTGACGAAAATCTCTAATCGACCGATTTTCAAAATAACATTCTGTATCTTTTTGTCGTATCGTTTTACAAAAAAGAGCACTAAATTAATCATCATTTCAGCCGAAAGACGTCCACTGTTGGACATAGGCCTCCCCCAAGCGTCGATACAACGACTGATCCTGTGCGTCTCGCATCCACCGCATTCCCGCGACTCTCACCAGGTCGTCGGTCCACGTTGTAGGAGGCCTTCCAACGCTTTGTTTACCGGTGCGCGTTCGACACTCTAGAACCACTAAATGCATACCAATATGTTATTTAAGCAATAAACACTTGTGCAACTGAATGAGTAGTAGAGTAACGCATGACATACGAGCCCCTGACACGGCGGCGGCGCGTGCTAATGTCAGTTTTTGCGGCGCAGCGCGCGCGAGCGCCTCGCGTCATTAGATACGTACGTGCTGCAGCTAATGGCCGACCACTACGCGAGCCACGATCAGCTACGTATAGTTTTTGTCAGTAATTCCGGGCTGATTGTATAATGACACAATGCTTCTGAGTTCCTGAAGTATTGAGATCCGATATGTGTATTAGTGCTAAACATTCGGCAGTTCATGTTTTTATTTTTACTAGTAATTCAGCTCGTTCAGTAACGTTTTGCTTGAAATCATCAAGCTTTCATGAAGTCAGCTGAGCGACCGCCGCGCGCTCGCAGCGACTCGTTTTTTGTGCTCTGACTCAGCAGCCAGCACTGATCGTTCTCAAGGCCGACTCAGATATAAAGATTCCATAAGATTTGTTACACTTCTAGAAAATGTTATGTATTAGTTATCATGTTTTGTAAATAATTCATGTTGTGAAAACATTACGATGGAAACCTTTCACATGCCAGACGGCCTCGCGCGCATTGTTCCGGTCGACGTACATATAATCCATCATGTACTAAGTATTTTTTATATCCAATTTCTAAAGTTCGCTTTAGTTTTTCTATAAAGTGAAGTACTAAATAAAAAATGGGATACATGCTCAAGTTACGATTTTTAAAGGAATCTATGAAAATAACAACATGATACTTTACCAAGCTCCCAGTGTAGGTAGCAATCATAAAATTATCACTTTTATTTTTTTTCTAAAAGGGGGCCTGTGTGATAATGTTTATCTGAGTACTTACCGGACGGCTGGACCCATTGCTCATCGTTCGCAAGCCCGCGCCTGCGGTGGTTAGGAATCACGGTTGCGGCCAAGGAGAAGGCCGCTAGCATTATTGCTTCGCATAACGAGGCATCCCATTCCCATCCCCAATGGTGACATCCAGACGTTTCTTGCACCTGAATTGAAACAATTACCCCCGAACTGGCTATGTTCGGTGAGGGCCTGCGTCAGGCGGAAAGTGGGGCCGTCGTAGCACCTCTCTAGCCATTCCTCAAAGAGGGAACTTACCGCCGCAATTTTGACGTGCCCAAGATAAAATATAAACACAAAGTCAAAATCAAAGCGTTTATTGCGAACTAAGTGTGAATGGTATAAGAAAGCCTTGTGTTCCAGTAGTTTCGACTGTGCGTTGATATGTCAGTCAGTTTCTCCTTTTATGTCTTTATACAACACTAGCTGTTCCGGCCATCTTCGTCAAAAACGGCGTTCGGCGTTCTTCGTTTCGTCGTTGTCCTGTGAATAGTAAGGATAACGCCATCTACTGGCATTACCAGAACAGCATAATTCATTTTATAATGACATTTGAATTAAAGATAGCGTTATATTCGGTAATTATTTCATTTTTTCTCAGTTTAAACCTTCCCTGGACTATTTCGAATATTTCAAGACCAAAATTAGCCAAATCGGTCCAGCCGTTTTTAAGTTTAAGCGAGTGTAACGAACAGCTATTAATTTTTACTAAATAGATTAGTTTTAGTATATGTGAAACCCAGAACACGTGTCTAGTATTTTTATGTACAGAATGTACAAAATTTTATAACTGTATCATTATTTATCTGTTAGTGATAGCATGACGAGTAACAGGGTAGAGTGGAAGAAAAAAACGTGTTGCGCCGACCCCAAATAACACGGGATAAGGGCAGGAAGATGATGATGATGATCATGAAAAATCACAAAGTTGTAAGCCTATTATGTTACCTGGTTGTCCGCACAAATACATGATCACCGGGCCATCCGGGTGACTGGGGATGGTTTGGCTCCCGCACCCGACTGTGCGCTATGACCTGCTGTGACCTGTGTTATATATATAATATTATTTATATATTATTCAAGTCAAGTCAAGTCAAGTCAAAGATTTTTATTTTACATAGGCCTACATGGGCACTTATAAAACGTCAGAAGCTAGTGCACGGTTCCAAATTGGTCGTTTCCTATGGAGAAGAACCGGCAAGAAACTCCATGGTTACTCTTTTAAAAAAGAATTTGTTGACACAATATTTTCTGTTTACAATATATTGGATTTATTATGTAAGGACAGTGTAGACTGGTCAATAAAGTACAATAAAATTCATCCATGATGTTCCTCGTTTTGACGTGGTTACTCAATTCAAACATTTAGATTGAGGTGTAACCTTCATGTTCATGTAACTTTTGAAGTATTATACTACAAAATCGAGGATCGAACCTACAAATTTTTTAAACTTATTACTAAATAAGTACTTAATTTCATTAAAATACGACATGTGGCACCTCAATCCTTACGGACATGGCACCGGAACTTCGTAATAAATCAATGTATTTGGATTTGTTAGGATTGTCTTTCGATGCACTTTGGCTATAAGGTACCATCGGGCTAATCTGATGATGGCTCCTGATGGCACCGGAAGGTGGAAGTCAGGCACAGGAACTCCGTAAAAAAACAATGTATCCTAGCCGTTTTTGGACTTATCAGTATTGTCATGAGCTTTAGTTACTCTGGCTGTAAGTCGTTTTAATGGTTATATTTGCATTTTACCTACCTTACTATAGAACTTATACACTATTTAGGTTTAGCTGATGGGTAGCACAATTAAAGAGGAAGTCGGTGTAAAATAACGAAAAACCAAAACTAGAAACAACGACTTCTGAAATTGAACTTCAATTTCGGAATTTTGCACCTTTAAGTGATTTTTTAGGGTTCTGTACGTCAAAAGGAAAAATGGAAGTCGGGGTGTGCATGAAAGGAACCTCCACGAGTGGCGTTAAATATATCGTTCTGCGATTCCAAACGCCCGGCGCACCCTGGACAGCTAGCACTCGGTAACGCAGAGTCTAGCTGACTAATCCTTTCACCACGATGGTAAACTCAAACGGTTCTCTTCAGGACCACGACCAACCGTCTTTCATAAGGCCATCGCGGGAACGCGTAGAGGTATCAAGTTAAAATTGTAACCGTATTCTCAGGTGCAGACCTTTGAAGATGTGAAAAAAAAAAAGATACGGCCGATTATGTCGCAAAAAAGTATACTTATTTCGACACTCCCTAGGGAATCAAAATTCATAGGATATTTTCCGTTGACCTAGAATCCTAAAATTTGGCATGAAGCAAGGTCTCATAGCACAAGTAGTTATAGGAAAAAATTTGAAAACTGTAAAGTAGTTGCGTCACAAAATAAACTTTTTTGCGATTCGGAAAAATCTTTGTAACTGAATTCGGGAATTGAACTATTTTAACTGTTAAGTTTGTACGGAACCCTCAGTGCGCGAGTCCGACTCGCACTTGTCCGATTTTTTTACGTTGAAGTAACGACAGGAAGAGGGTGCATTTTATTTTTTGATAATTGATTGTGATGTGCGTAAAAAGCAGAAAGGTTATTGCTTGTTAGTCTCTCAACTCTTGATTTTGATTAATATCAACGTCTTCCTAAAATCGTAAACAAAGCTTCCTGCATGTCGTAGAGCATAGACTAGGGAGGTGGTGACGGAGGCCGCAGTATTAACATTCCGTTGCACGAGTCCCGCGCTCGCTGAAAGTAAAAGCTGTGCGCACGCGCCGCTCCGCGCACCGCCGCGCCGCCGCCGCCGCCGTCGCCGCCGCCGCCGCGCTCCAAGCGCACCACACGCTTTTTGTGCAGCGCTATGAAATTGAATGAAGTCACACTTCGCACAGCTAACTACTCACCGTAAAGGGAACGCATCGACGCTTTTACTTGGTTACACAAGTTTTCTTTTTATGCAATCGTGTAACCTTATTGCTCCTCAGAAAAAAAGTATTCGTACATCCAACAGTTAGCAGGGATATCATCATTACCGCCGCCTTTGTACTTTATGTTGCATGAAGTTTAATAAATAAATAAATTACAAATATTTAAAGGCAAGTACCTATGTAAGTGGTAATGTCCTTCAAATGTGAAATACATTTATGTTAAATCTAATCAGGCTCGCAGGCCCAGGCTGACCAGCTCACACAAGCCCCAGTTATGTTCATTCTCGAGTGTATAATTTACTCTCGTGCCAATTATGTTTTATAATTTGTAAAATGAAGAATGAAACATATCTTGGCCTGTCGGGTCGAAACGGCGGAAATAGCGCGCGCTTCGCGGATGACACTATGCGCGCAAGCGCCTATTAATGCACTGTTAAGTGAAGCAAGTCATGAAAATGTATATAAATAGCTAAAGTATTTCATTGGTTGGATAAGTTTTTTTTTGAGTTCCATTAGGTATGTACCAAAATTCAAAAAAAGCACCTGCGTCCCATTCTCAGATCAGCTGATGATTTCGGCAAATATCGAATAACGAATACATCCAACATCAGGAGCCTTACTATGATGTGTTAACATGTCAGGCCGGGGGATGGAACTATACTCCTTATACATATAACTCCATCCCTTTTACACTTCAGTTTAGGTCATAAAATGGATCACGTTAAGAGCTCCTGGTAGAACCTCTGATCTTATTAGAGCTGTTGTGAGTTTTGATTATAACGTTGAAGTAGCTAGTCTGCAGCACTCTGGAGCCAGTGTGCAGCACGCTGGACCTAGTGTGCAGCACGCTGGAGCTAGTGTGCAGCACGCTGGACCTAGTGTGCAGCACGCTGGACCTAGTGTGCAGCACGCTGGACCTAGTGTGCAGCACGCTGGACCTAGTGTGCAGCACGCTGGACCTAGTGTGCAGCACGCTGGACCTAGTGTGCAGCACGCTGGACCTAGTGTGCAGCACGCTGGACCTAGTGTGCAGCACGCTGGACCTAGTGTGCAGCACGCTGGACCTAGTGTGCAGCACGCTGGACCTAGTGTGCAGCACGCTGGACCTAGTGTGCAGCACGCTGGACCTAGTGTGCAGCACGCTGGACCTAGTGTGCAGCACGCTGGACCTAGTGTGCAGCACGCTGGAGCTAGTGTGCAGCACGCTGGAGCTAGTGTGCAGCACGCTGGAGCTAGTGTGCAGCACGCTGGACCTAGTGTGCAGCACGCTGGACCTAGTGTGCAGCACGCTGGAGCTAGTGTGCAGCACGCTGGAGCTAGTGCGCAGCACGCTGGAGCTACCGTCGTCAGCAAGTGTTAGGTCGCAGCACGCTGGAGCTACCGTCGTCAGCAAGTGTTAGGTCGCAGCACGCTGGAGCTACCGTCGTCAGCAAGTGTTAGGTCGCAGCACGCTGGAGCTACCGTCGTCAGCAAGTGTTAGGTCGCAGCACGCTGGAGCTACCGTCGTCAGCAAGTGTTAGGTCGCAGCACGCTGGAGCTACCGTCGTCAGCAAGTGTTAGGTCGCAGCACGCTGGAGCTACCGTCGTCAGCAAGTGTTAGGTCGCAGCACGCTGGAGCTACCGTCGTCAGCAAGTGTTAGGTCGCAGCACGCTGGAGCTACCGTCGTCAGCAAGTGTTAGGTGGCAGCCTCAGGGCTGCTGCGCCGCTGCCCGCGCAAGTCCCGGGTGAGCGCAGCCTCTGAGTGTGCCCCGAGATGATATCGACGCGGCACTGTACTGCGAAGGTAAAGATTTTTTAGCACGTGTTGTGTTCCGGTTTAACGGCTTGAAAGTTGTTTAACATTTTTGGCCGTTTTTCCGGTTTACGTTTAGTTAATTGACGCCGTGACCGCACAGGCTGCCCGCGTTGGGTCGCGGTCACCTCGACGTTCAAAACTCAACTCTTCTAAAACTAGCAAGCACACATATTTTCTTACTTTGATGGCTCATGTCAAGAGGCTCTACTCAGGTCGGCAAGTGCAATACGCGTGACGATCTGAACTCGCCTTAATCTTGTTGTTTACAGTTTTTGCACAATCATTAACATCTGATAGTGGGTTATTTTTGGAACGAAAATCTACGACTGACGAGTGACCAGTCAAAACACATAATAATATATGAGGTTACAAGTTTATGTGGTGTTTTCGGTTTTTGAAACTAGAAGAAATGAAAAATAAACTTTTACTAATGTGCTGATACTTCAAAGCAAGAACTGCTACTGTATGTACAAAGTAGCCCAGAGCGAGCAGATGATTCGTGTTGTGTAGCAAGCTAGCGCAGTGATGTACCTAGGCAACAGACGCGGTATTCGCGACACTTCCAGGAATCATGCTGCAGTGCATCGTGAACAGAGCCATCCTGTTCCATTTTGCTTCACGAAAGCTGTGAAATCTAAAATAATTGAGTGATGTGCGAGTCACGCGGGTAGTTTCCTTCGCTCGACCACTATAAGTACATAATAAAAAGGTTTTTGACATTGCGCTTGCGTCACAGCAGCAGCGCGGGGCTCCGCTTGGAACTGCTGGTGCGCAGTGAGGGCGGCGGGGGGCGGCGGAGGGCGGCGGGAGGCGACCGGTTGTCTCCCCACGCGCTTCCCGCAACCCGCACTATCTAACTACACAAACAATCATAATATAATCAGATCATGTATTGCCAGATTCGTTATTATCGACATTTCGTTGCAAGAGTTTATATCTATATTTTAATTGGAATTAATTCTATTTTTGTTTCCGGAAAAGGACCGAGCGAACGCAGGCTATAGCTATTCAAACATAACATCAAAACTAGGGCTTTCAAAATGTTACTAATGTTGTTTTACCGTGATCACGGTATTAATCACAAGTTCAATTAAGGAAATAAAAAACCTTTAATATATTTTTTTTATATTCGGGTCAGTCTTTAATTTCTGAAAATAATAATACAAAACTCTCTTATTCGTATAACTAGCTGTTAACAACGACTTCGTTCGCGTGGAGTTTAAGAACATTACTCTCTTTTTTTGGGGAATCGTGTAAAAACATACTTGTTTGGTTCTCAGATTCTACAAAGTCTATACATGATTATTATCTTCGTAAAAAAACTACCCATTCTAGGTTTGAATTTCATTCTTCATCTTGGCCAGGCAGTCAGGCTCAAAATTTACTGGGGCAATATTATAATTGTTTCAAGGGAAGGTGGCCTACGCGATTGAGTCCTGATGAATAGCTAGTTATATGTATAGAATATAATGAAGTACAGCCATAATTATTCTTGGACCGTCCGGACCGAGCCCAAGTCGTCGACGGCGCGTAATGTTCCACACGCGCCTCAGGGAAATGTCAGCAAATCGTAGGGGCCTAGCAGGGTCGAAGCATGGGTAGTGTGAAAATGAAACCCGGGGCCCCGGGACGAAGAAACAGGACTGGGTTTTTAGCCAGTAAAAGTCTGACATTATAACGCGCTCCGCCCAAAAGCGGGATTTGTCATTGAGTCGGGACCCATATTATATGGAATGAGTTTAGTCTAGATTATTTTGATGGGTCCCGACTGTTGCAGTTTCGTTGTAATAAAATTGGTTACTACGCTCCTGGACTGAACTTGTTTTTTTTTTCTCTTTTCAGTATTTATTTAAGTAATTTTTTCTTGCAATCTGGTTTTTTATACACTTTTTAGTTATTGTAATCTAATATCACTATTTAGGTATTCACTCTATTTTAGGCGCACATTAATCACTTAAACGTTCACAAACCTACCTTGTCATCCGCCTCGCTTCTTTGTATCTCAAATAAAATTGAACTGTCTCTTTGTACTATAAAAAAAAAAACATTTGTTTACTAAATGTATATCAAAGTGTATAACAAAAACGTGAACTTTAATATTTTTGATTAGTTATCGATTTGTTCTGGCTAACATCCAAAACGGCTAGACCGATTTTGACAGGACATTCACTGACGGATAGCAGTGTTCCAAGCAGTTATTTAAGCAACCTTTTCTATTCTCGCGGGAACGGGATTTAATTCCAGTGGTCGGGGGAGACATCCTGATTTGGGAATCAGGATGTCAGGATGTCAGGAGAGAAGAAATTTTAGAAACGGCTTGACCAATTTTAACGGGACTTTCACTGACAGAAAGGTTATTTATGTGAGTAATCATCTAATGACTTCTCTCGCTCTAGGGCAGAGAGGGAGAGCGTGCCAGACATTTACTTTTACTGAGTAAAACCATACCTAGGTTCCTTCAGTTGCCCTTTACGTTCCAGGACCACGGGTTACCTATTCAGAAGTCCTCCCATGGCCAGGCATCGGCCCTGCTGGTTCCTACGGTTTTGCTGACATCTGTTAGAGGAACGCATAGTACACGACGCGCTGTCGACGATTTGGTCTCGGTCCGGACAACAGCCGGACGGTCGGACTGCGAGCTACACATTGCACGTCGTCCGAAATTCGTCGTTGATGTTACAACGCTCAAGTTACTGAGCTACTTTTCATTTTACCGCGGTAACGGGACTTAATTTCCAGGGGTATATAAAAAGGGAAGTAACGAAGTCGCGAGTAACAGTTAATAATAATAATAGTTTATTTCAGAAAAATACACAGAAAATTCAATTGATAAAAACAATTTTGGCAAATAATAATCGGTAAATACAGAAAAGGAGTTTCGTTGGTACCTGTACTAAAGAAAAACATTGTATCACATGCACCAGCATCTTTCAATTCTTTCATGATAAAGGATAATTTTAGCTTTAAAACAGTCCAAAATCGATTTATACAATGACATTATAGTAAAAATTTAAGATTCAAAAAATATTTTTTTCTATATTGTCATTGTACGAAGTCGCGAGTTAGTGGATAATAAATAACATATTTCCTATTATATTTATTTTGAATATGGTCATGATTTAATATATTGAAATCCTCATGATGAGCCCTTTAATTCGATGCCCATATATCTATATAATTTTATTTTTTTTTATAATTTATGCTATCTCACAGTCGTTATGTTGGTTTTTTTTAACGTTACCTTTGAACACTTGGGTTATCACGACGAATCTAACAATATCTTAATTATGTAAATCCATTCAGCGGTTTGAAAGATATGAGGTAATAAAGAATATTACAGACATACATACATACATACATACAAGATAAAACGCGAAAAATATAACCCTTTTTGCAGTCGGGTAAAAAAGCCTTAATTATTCTTATAACCGAACATCCCCGTCTTTTTTCAATTCGGAGACATCACCCCAATTTTGAGTCAATAAAACATAGCACATACAGAAACAAATTACAATTTTCAATTGTGCTCCATCGTCGTCCGCCAAATTACACATATAGAAACAAATTTACACATACAGAAACCAAATTACAATTACAGAAACAAAATTACACATACAGAAACAAATTACATTTACATAAACATAAACATTTAATTCGGAACTTGCCATATTGTGTTAGTAACAATTTAAACTAGTGTAACCCCCGATTTCTGAATTCAGCATTTGAAGTTGCATATTTCTCAAACTCTACTTTAGCTTTCAAACCTGTCAAAATTTGGCATTAAAGTACGGTTTGAGACGTACTTAACTCAAAATATTAAATTCAGAAACCCGCCCTTAGTAACATAAAGAACAAAAAGGTACTTATTCTAAGCTGGGTGAGACGCAATGAACTGAACACAAAAAATGGAACTGATGAGCGTCTACCTTAGACGTTCATCAGTTCCATTTGTATAACACGTCAGGTAGCTCTATCTATCTATCCATAAGTACGTACTCATTCAATACTGTTGTGAATTAAAGCTGTATTTTACTGGCTCTCCCCCGTGGTTTCACTGACGTCTTTGGTTTCTGCTGTGAGAGAAGAGGGTGCCGGAAAGCGTTGGACACAGACTATCGTCACGGCATGGCCTCGCCAGGCGCACCTTGGGCCTCCACCTAGAAATATTTTGTTTTATTATTATTCATAACATGAGCGGTATAAGGGCCAATGGTTGTTTAGTTCTTGTTAGAATGAAGATGTTAATTAGCAGCTCTGGTCTACTAGCAGCCGCTTGACGGGATGGATAATGTGTTGCAGACGCGTCGTCTTCCAACGAGGCGGTGCACCTGCAGCGGCGCCTGCTGTGCCTGAGCTCGGACCTGGTGTCGCTGCGCAACCACCTGCTGGTGGGCGCGGGGGGCGCTGGGGGCGCTGGGGCCGCTGGAGGCGCGGGGGGCACGGGGGGCGCGGGGGCTGCGGGGCAGCCCGCCGTGCCGCCGCGCGCGCCGCAGCTGCTGCCGCCGCCCGCGCCCGCCGCGCCGCCCCCTGCACCACATCATCCTCTGCCGCCACCGCCAGGTACACTGTGGCTTCATTGTTACGCATGATTTAGCAGTAGTACATCAACATGTCTTTAAGGTGGATTATTGTGTGACTTTAATGTGTGTGTGCGTAGAGAGCCGCTGGTCGCAGCCGAAGCCGGCAGCGGGTGTTGGCAGCGGGGGCGCGAGCGGAGCGGGCGCGAGCGGAGTGGGAGCGAGCGGAGCGGGCGCGACGGGCGCCGACGTGGAGGACCTCATCCACCTGCGCGGCCCGCTCACCGAGGACGCCGTGGTGCGCGCACTGCAGGCGCGCTTCTACCAAAACAAGTTCTATGTAAGAGACCAGATCTGAACCAAGTAAATAACTGAGCAAGCAATACAAGTAAATGAGCCCGGCTTGATGTGAAAATTATACCTCACGTCTATTTATATCTTAGACAACAAAAAATGAATTAAATAAAACTCTAATTTTTAAACTTCACGCGCCTACGTGGTTACGCTAAATTGCCATTTCGTGTTCAATGCGAAATTAAAATTCATTCATAAGATACGATACTTAAAACATGCATTATGCAATGTTGCCGCTCTGAACGCAATCTCTCCGATCTCACTCTAACACTTAACAAAAAAAAGAGATGAACACTAGTGTATTGCTGCCTCTTTCTGTGAATAAATAATAATTATTATTATGTGTGGAAACCATAATTGGCCAGGTAAAGAGAATATTAGAATATTTCTCAGAAAAGTAAATCACATAAGAATGTTTAGAATACATCAGGTTATAATGACTTAAATAACTTCGCTGGTGCTAATTCAGAATTCTCAAAAGCACTTGAATCCTGTTATTTCATTCTATAGTTTTGGTAAACCGGGAAAGAAACTTCTCGAGACGAAATTTCTAAGAAGGTACATTCAATTCTTAAGTTGATCACAATCTTGTGTGATAAAGAAGCGAAGAACGAAAAGCTAAGGTTGTTTAAATTGTGAGTATTTGCTAATTATATTACATATCAATATCGCAAACAAATGATTGATTACTACAATCTTTTGTGCGCCATCTAGTGGATTCAGAAGTAAACAGCTATAATAGAATGTTGTAAGCGAGCAAGAGTTGCCAAAAATATCAATAGATGGCTCTTATATATTTTAGGTCATTTATAATACAGGTATGATGTTTACATAATTTCTATCATATTATTAACAAATGAAAATGTAACAATTAAAATCAGCATTACAGCAATAAATTTTGCACTGATGATACGTGACGGCGAATTATAGCGCGAGTTTTTTTTTATTCGGAATATTAGTTAAATGAGTACTGGGTTCCTTGGCTTGCCCCTAAAAGGTGACTGGTACGCCACTGGCCGATTTACAGTTACTACCTGGCTACAGTGTGTGTGCTTACGTTGCAGACGATGATCGGGCCGATCCTGGTGGCAGTAAACCCGTACACGGATGCGTGCAACGCGCTGACGCTGACGGCGGCGCGCGCGCAGCGGCCCGAGCTGGCGCGCCTCGTGCACGACGCCGTGCGCCACCAGGCCGACACCGGCTACCCGCAGGCCATCATCCTCTCAGGTCCATACGCCACACCACTTCACATTGTACAGGCTGTTTGGTGCATCGTGTGCCAAATTAAAATGGTCGACGGGAAGGTTCATCTGCTATCCCTTCAGATCCCTAAACACTTCTCATGCCCTGTGGATTTTTTTTCATCAATTTTTTATTGTTTTATGAAAATAAGACCCAAATTTTTCATTTAAATACAAATTTTTAAAAAATATATAAGGCGTAGACTCTAAATTTTAATTTTATTTAGATGAGTATTGTATCAAAGTACTTTATAATTTGAAATTAGTGACATTACCTATCTAGTGTTTTAGAATTTACTCAAAAAGTTTTGGACTTAAAGTAAAGCTTTATGTTCTAGCTATTCTTATAAAGCATTCCTATAAAAAAAAAAACCACAAGCGACCGGAATCTTCCAATTCCCTCATAAATTCTCTAGTTTATCTTCTTGCTAGTGATGTGCCACATGCCATAAAAATCTTTTTATAACTTTGTGAATTTGCTAGAATTGTGAATAGAGTCACATAAGACTAATATTCAAAATTATGATTCCAAAAAATATTTTTGCTTAAATGATACCTGAAAAACCTATTAAAAAAATTATCTCACTCTTATAAGTTCTGTCTCGTATCTCACTTTTCGTGGGTTTTACTAGAAATAAAAAATAAATGAAATTGCATTTTTAACATTTATTTCACAAATTTTACAAATCCTGCTCAAATTGTTGGCCTCAGGCCCGACATATTTTTCGTTTTTTGACAGTTGTTGTACGAAGTCGTATTTCCTATTTAGTTGTATTGAAACGCGTTTCAATAAAATTCATTTATTTTTTATTTCTAGTAAAACCCATGAAAAGAGAGATACGAGATATATTTTACGTTATAAGAAAAAAATTCAGAGGCTACGCCGTATATATTTTTTTAAATTTGTATTTTAATAAAATATTTGGGTCTTACTTTTATAAAACAATAAAAAGTCGATGAAAAAAAATTCACTGGGCATAAAATGTGTTTAGGGGTCTGAAAGGATAGCAGATGACCCCTCCCGTCGATCATTTCAATTTGGCACACGATGCACCAAACAGCCTGTACATTGATCATGAAGGATTCCCCATACTTTATTAAACAAAAATGGTTTGTTAATCGTCTCTTCATTGTAAAATCATATGTTACTCGAAGTCAGTGTGTGGCCAGAGTTCGGACAACATATTAACATAGACGCGTGTCGCAGGCGTGTCGGGGTCCGGCAAGACGTACGCGTCGATGGTGCTGCTGCGGCGGCTGTTCGACGTGGCGGGCGGCGGGCCCGAGACCGACGCCTTCAAGCACCTCGCCGCCGCCTTCACCGTGCTGCGCGCACTGGGCACGGCCGCCACGCCCGCCAACACGCACTCCAGCCGCATCGTAAGCTACGCTCACGCACGCACGCCGCACACTCGCACCCGCCCCGTCCACTCACCGCTCGCTCATCCGCAGGGCCACTTCATCGAGGTGCAGGTGACGGACGGCGCGCTGTACCGCACCAAGATCCACTGCTACTTCCTGGACCAGACGCGCGTGGTGCGCCCGCCGGCCGGCGAGCGCAACTATCACATCTTCTACCAGATGCTCGCGGGACTCACGCCCGACGAGCGCGCGCAGCTGCACCTGGAGGGGTACTCGCCGCAAGACCTCAGGTAATGTAGGGATTTTAAAAGAGACTGTAAGCCTAGCATAAATAAATATAATATCAACGCTAATGTAAATGCACGTACATGGGCCTGCATATGACTAACTATATAATTAGGACATTATATAAACAAAGTGTACGACCCTACGTACTTATTACCACTAAAAAGAACGAAAACAACTAAATACATAAAATAATTATTAAAATAATAATACGTAAACAATAACAAACTATACGATAAAATAATATGATATGACATGTGAGTAATAAAAATGCAGAACGTTAAAACGAATAAATTAATTATAACTACTGTGAAAAACGTAACTTAAAGTCAAAGTTAAATAATAAGAAATTAGCCCACACCACTGTTTCTCTGTGCCTATTGAGGTAGGGTTGGCACTCGACACCTTCTTCAGTTTTGAGCCCGGTTTGTCGACCTTGCTGTACCCGTCCTCGATGTCATGATCTCTTTCTTCGTGCCTTCTCCTTCTTCTCGTTTCTTGCGACCCCTCCCTTTGTCTTTGGGTTGCCATCTTTCGCCAAAAATACAGTGTCAATGTCAGTGTGTTGAGGAGAGACTCCTGGACCTCTTGTCTTTAACGGTTAGAACCATTTAGCAAACAGAGAAACTGTCACATAAACTGCCAGGATGTACTGCTGGCGGACGAAATATTATTTAGTTAAATCTGCAAATCTTTTGTTAAGTCTTCTATAAAGAATTGAAATGCCTTCAAATAGCCATTGCTTTTCATTATATTATTTACTGGGAACGATTTTCTAAATTAAGAGCTGTAAAATATGGTGATAGCGATCTGCAAAACTGTAAATTTGTAGTTACGTCACGATTCGGAAAAATCATCGTAACTCGGGAATTGAACTGTTTTCATAGGTAAGTTTGTACGGAACCCTCAGTGCGCGAGTCCGATTCGCTACCCAGGTGTTTTTATATCGTGCTAGCCTATGGCTCTTATCAAGAAGTTTTTACCCGACTGCAAGACGAGTTTCAATGTGTCTCAATGATCTATTCGTTTTATAAAGTTTTCATGTGTACTGTGTTGTTTATGTTATTGATAATCTGACATTTGTTACAAGTTTACTTGATGTATTACCGTTTTTGTTCAGTGTTAGTATATTTATGTCTTTTCTCTATTGCTCCTATCTGATTCTAATCTTTTTTGCCAAGGTGGACAATTTATATCTATGACTTTTAAAACTTCTGTCCATTTTTATTTTAAGTATTTTGAAATTAAGACTATTTCATTGGTCTCCATTTTGAATGGGTTTCCAGAGCCACGTTACCCACGCCAGTAATTTCAGCTTCGTGTGTCCGCCCCCTACGTGATTAGATGGTCAGTCAGGACGTGTAGTTGTTTAGGGGCTTATTAATATTATTTTGTTTGTTTTTTTATCATAGCATAGCATAGCATAGCATAGCATAGTCGGCCTTATAATGTTCCCACTGTTGGGACTCAGGCCTCCTCTCTATGAGAGGGAACGGGCCGTAATCCACCACGCGGGCCCAGTGCGGGTTGGTGGATGTCACATGTCTTCGAATTCTTGGTTCTTGGATATGCCGGTTATCATATATACCTACATATTATTTACATTTTGAAATATTTCTTAAAAAACATATTAAAAAAAAATATTAAAAATAGTAGCCCACCGGCATCGAGAACAGGGTCCAAGCCACCGGTGGTCAGGGCTTCTGAAAGAGGAATTTCCTAACAATACGTGCCGTGTCCAGAAGTACTGCCTTCTGAATCAAGCTCTATCCGACTGCCTAACGAGAGCCTCCTCAGATGTTATATTATTATTATCTTATCATTCCATTTATTTATAAATTATATTTTTAAATATTTCAATAAAAATAAAACATTTAAAAATAAGAGCGCACCGGCATTGGGAACAACCTACCGGTGGTCAGGGCTCCTGACAGAGGAATCTCCTACTATGCGCGTCGTGTCCAGGAGTACTGCTTTGATCCAGCTGCCTAACAAGTGCCTCTTTAGATTTCGTTCGAGGCTCTTAGCTATTAAGCCATTGGCCGTTACGACTATCGGTACAATGATTACTCTATCCACTTCCCACATGTCGACAACCTCGCGAGCCAAATCAAGATATTTAGTTTGTATATCTTTTTCAGCTTTCACGAGGTTCTCGTCATGAGGGACTGCTATATCAATTATTATTATTATTATATTATTATCTCTGATATTTTTCCCAAAAAGAACTTGTCAATGTTCTCTACCAAATAAAAGCTGGCGTACCGCAAGGAATTGTATTAGGTCCAGTCTTGTACTTAATAGAAACGGCGATATTTCACAATACCATTGGAACCTTCCTGATACAGCCCTCATCACTCATGGCTGTAAGAAACACGCAAATAATATCATTCCGTCTCTTATTAGTAATTTCAGCGTTGTAGGAAAGCATGGTGTATCGTTTTAATAGGTAATTGCATTATGAAAAGCTGGCGAACAGTAATCGCGTTACAGGATTTGTAAAGCATATCTGTAGAATATCATAAGGCATATCAGAAGGCTTAAAGTTACTCAACGGGCAAAGGAAAGGGCTATGCTCGGAGTTTCCTTGCGTGATCGTGTCAGAAATGAGGATATTCGCAGAAGAGCTAAGGTTACGGACATAGCCCGAAGAATTGCTAAAACTTAAGTGGCAGTGGGCAGGGCACATTGCTCGCAGAACAGATGGTCGATGGGGACGAAAGGTTTTGGAATGGCGACCACGTACCGGAAGACGCAGCGTCGGAAGGCCTCCCACAAAGAGAACCGATGACCTGGTGAGGGTCGCGGGAATCCGATGGATGAGAGACGCACAGGACCGGTCATTGTGGCGATATTTGGGGGAGGCCTATGTCCAACAGTGGACGTCTTTCGGCTGAAATGATCTGTAGAATAGAGAAACGAAAGGAAATTGACCACTTTTAAAAATTCTCTCTAAGCTCTTTCAAGAGGCAATAGGTTTTTTTTTTTTTTTTTATTGTGTGGGAAAATCATCCTAATGACATCCCCGCTCTTGGGCGGAGCGAGAGCTAGTGTCAGACTCTTACTGACTAAAAACCCACTCCTGTTCCTTCGTTGCCTTCGTCCCAGGGCCCCGGTTTCACCCCAAGTAGTGATCAGTACTGGATTACAGATTGACCTAGGGCTAAATAAATTTGTGTCATCAATTTTGAATCTGCGATCGCTCGCAAAAAACATGGATTAATTTGCGCACTCTTTTAAATAGACTCTCAATATTTGGTCTCAAAGAAAGCATTTAATCTATTATAACCCCGAGATATTTAATAGAATACTAAAGCGTTATCATCAACAGATGATAACGCTTTAGTATTCTATTAAGAGAGAGTAGTAGAGTATTCTATTAAGAGACGTTAGATTCTGACAAACTAATTTAAAAACCGACGTTAACGTTATATCCCTAGTGTGGCTAGTGTAGACAGATACAGATGGCAACGACTATATAGCCCATAGACGCAGGCGACAATGTCTGTCAACACATCAGACTTATAAATCTGATGCAGGTCGCTACAGAACAAATTCCAAATAGTCTCGACCACTTCTGTGAACCGTAAACACCTCCGCGATAATCATTAAAATATAAGAAAATAAATATAATAATGGCCCCTTGTTTAATACGTTGGTGTGGTAACATCAGCCAGATTTCGAATTATCCAAAAAGATGTTATAATATTGCATTAGTAAGTTAATAGTTACGTAATCATAATTTCATTAATTTTCTGATATTATTTACCAGAGTTCACCTTTTACTGGTCATAAGTGAAGACTTGTGAGTGACGTTTTGTTTGCGTCTCTTTCTTCAGTAAGTAATTTATTCACTTTATCTTTCCCTCTAACTTTAGTAGTGATTCACTAATTCCTACGGCCGCCTCCAAAAAACCTATTTACTATTTATACGAAATATAAATAAAAAAAAGATCTTTTTTTTTTTTTAATAATTACAATAAAGACTATGTAACTTAACAGGACAGAATTTAGTTGTGAATCGTTTGTCGATTACGGAAATATTTTTTATTCTTTTTCTTACATTTTATGGAAGTCGGTGTTTCTATAATACTTTGTCTCTTCGTTATTTAACACCAACTTCCGAAATTAAAGTTATTTTGCACTTTTCAGTGTTTTTTAAGGGTTCCGTACCTCGAAAGGAAAAAACGAAACCCTTATAGGATCACTTTGTTGTCCGTCTGACCGTCTGTCTATCGAGACCCTTTATCTCGGGAACGCGTGGACGTATCGAGTTGAAACCGTTTATGTCGCAAGAAAGTTATATTTCGACACTCAAGGGAACCAAAATTATAGAGTACTTCCCGTTGACCCAGAATCCTGAAATTTTGCATAAAGCCAGGTCCTAATACATCCTAATCGAAGACACAAATCTGAAAACAGAAAATCTATTATAAAAAAAATTGCCATTTGTAAAAGACTGAGACTCCAAGCAGGAATTGAACTCTTTACAATTTTATACGGAACCCTCAGAGCGCGAGTCCGTTTCGCATTTGCCCAGTTTGTTTTTTTATATTGAAGTCGGTTGTATTTTTTATATGTAAAAAGTTTTTTATTTTACACTTTTTAGTTATGGTACAACCGCTAAAAAGTGCCCCTCAGCCAAACTTAGATACCTTATAGCCAGACTCAGACACTCACACAGTAAGATTACATTAATTTATTACAGAGTTCCGGTGCCTAACATCAGGTTTCATTATCAGATCAGTTCGGTATATTCCCCCTCTTCTTTCAGTCACTTATCGACTTCATGTATAAATAAAGCAATTTTACTGGCTACGACGATTCTGCAGTGATCCTATGGGACGTTCTGTTCCATATCTTCGAAGTTCATGATCAGATCATAACATTATTTCTATGGGACCAACTCGGAAGCATAAAATTTTAAATTAAAAAAAAAATCATCAATCGGTGAACATACATAAAAAAAATACATTCAGTCGTTTTTGAAGTCGGTTAAAAATAATAATCATAATACCGATACTTTCGTGATTTATTTAAACCTGTATCATCTCTATTGTTCTGCGTAATGACCTTGGTAGGGCCTATCTGATCGCAGTACCCCGCTTCCCCGTACCTCAGCTCGTTGCAGAATTGTTTTGGTACGTTAGAACAAGCATGAGGCGTTTATGGGTTTTATGGTCGTTCACAGATAGAAAACACCAACCTAAGTGTTTATTTAAGAAACCAATATTACATTTAGGTATCTGTGGGTCTAACAATCTCTTTGTGGTTGTTTCGATAGGTACCTGGCGTCGGCGCCCCACCGGCGGCCTGAGCCGGAGGACGCGGCGCGCTTCCACGCATGGAAGACTTGCCTCGTCATCCTCGGCATCCCCTTCTTGGACGTGGTGCGTGTGCTCGCGGCCGTGCTGCTGCTCGGCAACGTGCAGTTCGCAGAGGGTGGCGACGGGTCCGCCGAGCCCGCCAGCGAGGCCGAGCTAGCGGCGGCCGCGGCACTGCTGGGCGTTGCGGCGCCCGCGCTGCTGCGCGGCCTCGTGTCTCGCGCGGGCCCCCGGGGGCGCGCGCAGACCACCCGCGCGCCCGCCACCGCGCCCGCCGCCGCCGCCGCGCGCGATGCGCTGGCCAAGGCGCTGTACTGCCGCACCGTAGCCACCATCGTGCGGCGCGCCAACTCGCTCAAGCGCCTGGGCTCCACACTAGGCACGCTGTCTTCGGACTCCAACGAGTCGGTGCACAACCAGGACGCGGCGTCACGGCGCGCCTCGTCGGCGGGCGGCAGCGGCACGCGCGGCCGCGCCGGAGCGCGCTCCATGGCGGCGCTCAACGACGCCGTGCGCCACGCCACGGACGGCTTCGTGGGCATCCTGGACATGTTCGGCTTCGAGGACGCCGCTCCCAGCCGGCTGGAGCACCTATGCGCCAACCTGTGCGCGGAGACTATGCAGCACTTCTACAACACGCACGTGTTCAAGTCGTCGGCGGAGTCGTGCCGCGAGGAGGGCGTGCAGTGCGCGCTGGAGCTGGACTATGTGGACAACGTGCCGTGCATCGACCTGGTGTCGTCGCTGCGCGGCGGTCTGCTGGCCGCGCTCGACGCCGAGTGCGCCGCGCGCGGCTCACCCGAGCAGTACGTCGTTAGGATCAAGGCTGCACACAGGTACTACGACAACATAATCAAAACAAATATCTCCTCGTTCAATATTTTTATTGTTGATTAGGTCAAAAATTTGCTTAGAAATAAATAGTGTTTGAAATAAAACGTTCATTGTAGAGGGCACCCGCGGCTGGCGGAGGCGCGGCCGCCGCACCCGCGCCGCTTCGCCGTGCGCCACTACGCGGGCGAGGTGTCGTACGACGCGGCCGACTTCCTCGAAGCCAACCGTGACGCCGTGCCCGACGACTTGCTCGCTGCCTTCGACAGTAGGACATGCGAGTTCGGATTTGCGACACATCTCTTTGGCGCCGAGCTCAAGGCCCTGGGCGCGCAGGGCGGCCCCACGGGCGGCCAGTTCCGCGCGTCGCCCACGGTGGCGGCCGCGCTGCACGCGGCGGCGGCGTCCACGCTCACGCAGGACTTCCACACGCGCCTCGACAACCTGCTGCGCACGCTGGTGCACGCGCGCCCGCACTTCGTGCGCTGCCTGCGCGCCAACGCCACCGAGACGCCGATGCTGTTCGAACGCACTACCGTCGCGCGCCAAGTGAGTCGCTCACTGGACTTGCCAGTTTATTCATTATTCAACACTCTTACAAGCAAAGACATTAAATATATACATTATATACTACCAATAGACAGGACATAGTGAACAAAATCGTAATCCGATACTTATTACCTAATGGTCATAAGTCTCTCAGTCTAGTTTGACACCCTTACACGACAAGTTGAGTTTGTAACCGCTCTATGCACTAAAATAAAATCATTTTCTGAGAAAATATGCCAAACTGCGCATTACGCTATTGCAAATCTTGTTATGGTAAAATGACTGCACCTAGCTTCGGTTTATTTTCGTAAATATTTTTGGTATTTACGCAGTAATTAATTAGAATTCAATAATTATTATAAATAGTTCCAGAACATTTGCTGATTTTGTGATAACGCCATCTGTTGCTGAAAAGCTTAACCTTACCTTTATCACACACTGAGACTCTACCACGAGCTCATAACGTGATCCATTTTACGACCTAAACCGAACTGTTAAAGGGATAGAGCTAGGGTGTATAGCTCCATCACTCTTTTTCGCTCGTACGACTAACATTTTAACATTATCATGGTAAGGCCCCTGGCCACCTACCGAGCGATAGTTAAATCATTATAAATTTTGACAAATGTAATTCGCGTATTTGCTATTCAAAGCCAGATGGCGTCACTGAGGCATAGGATGACAGTTTTTCTAAGACATTTTTTCTGATAGCCGCTCTATTGTATCTCTTTAAATCTCTTTGCTTACACAAAACTTTGTTCGATACACGTGGCTAATTGTCTTTGCAACTTTTCAACTCCGCCACAGTTGGAATGACTGACAAAGTTTGCTCATGGTTTTATCATGCGTCCACCATGACTACACAGTAGTATTTACGTATCTACATATTACATTGAATTCGAGCTTATTGTAGGCAGGGATGTGATTTATCTAAGATACAAAACACATATTAACATCTTGTATCTGAAATACTTTAATAAACAATAATTTTGTATCTGATATTTAGAGACATTCGTTTGACATCCTAGTATTTACTTTTTTTGTCAAAATACTTTTGGATGGAGATGATATATAAAAAAAAGTCAAAATACGAATCTTATTACATTTTTAGAGGACTTTGATTTCTCTACTGCAAATAGCAAAAGCCTGCCAGAACAAAAGATAGGCAAGTCGCCCACTTTGATCTGGTTTAACTTTTAGCAATACAACACCAATGTGTAGGTATATCAATCACGCCGACAAAGTGGTAATATAAAAAGTGGAATGTTTTATTAGGGAACCCCCCCCCCCCTTAAAACCTAACATGTGAAATATAGTTGGATATTGGTATTTAAAAATGAATAGGGGTTTACTAAAATCATTTTTGACAATGTTAATATTTTCGGAAATACCTGCTAATGCTTCAAAAGTAAAAAATGTCCCCCCCCCCGCCTCTAACTTTAGAAAATATGGTCTCTCGTTGGCATCGGAGGTATTTGTTCTTGCTCGTTGTCTGTCGTTCATTAACTCTTAAGTGGGGACACTTATTGTGACGGAAGGGAAACTACGGAACCCTACACTGAGCGTGGTCCGACACGCTCTTGGCCGGTTTTTTTTAAATTTATTTTATTAATTTGTTACATCAAGAATCTTATATAACATCTGCCAAACTGCATAGCAGTCAATCGGCAGTGCATAGCAGTTTGTCCTGCTTTTTAGAATGTATCCTTGGAGTGCATCAATCGCCTTCATCTCTTGGGAGTTTAAATTTCCTTAAACCTAAACTTTGGGCGGTTCATTGAGTCCAAAGCTACGGCTGCTAGGAAACTTGACATTCTTGCAAAGGTTAAACGGCACAGACACTGACGGCGCCTCACACCAGGACAGCATCGAATGTTATACAAAGCACAGGTCCAATCAAGTGTGGAGTAGTGCAGCCACATGGGGGCGGTGAAATAAAAGGTCTGAAAAAGCACTACCCTGGAATCTTTAAATTTGAATAAAACAAATTGTAGAATCGATTTTTGTTATTCATCGCGCATCCGTAATATCCAATTTTCCATGTCCTTTACTGTTATCATTATTAGGAGATTCGTCTGCTCTTTGTCGAAACCTCCTGAAAAGTATTCTTCAGTAATTACCGTGTGAGTAATATTTCAGTTTATTATTAATTGACAAATAGTATCAAGCTTTTATAATATAAATTAAAAAACTAACCTAGAAATGAAATGGATCCAGACATCGCAATTTCTCTGCTTGTTTCTAATTAAATTTATTTTTTGCGTCTTTAAATTTGTCAATCATATTAAATAGTAGTCTCTCCATCGAACTAGTGATTGTTTTCGGCATTATTTTAAGCAAAACGAGTAAAATGCATTCGTGCATCTTGCACGTATGTACCTAAACATAAAATGTTATGTACGAAACGTTAAGAAGACAATTTTAACAATTCTTAATTTTTTAAATGCTGCCATATACAAAGTTTGATCAATAATTCGGTGACAGCTCCGATGGCCAAACTCTATCTTGCATGTCGTACGAATTCGCATCTTTAAAAAGTATTTAAATTATATGTATTTTATATCTAATATTTAAGATACCATTCCATAAGTATTATGTATTTAATATTTCAAATACTTATTTTAATAGTATCTTGTATTTAAGAGTAATTTTTATAGGGTATTTTGTACATCTCTAATTGTAGTGTTTGTTTCAGGTACGCGCTTTACAAATTTTGGAAACGACTCAGTTGATGGCAAGCGGGTACCCGCACCGCATGCGCTTCCGCGCGTTCAGCGGGCGCTACCGAGCGCTGTGGCGCCGCGGCGCCGAGAGGGAGTCCGGCGCCGCCTGCGCCGCCGTGCTGCGCGCCGTGCAGGCCGCCGCCGCGCCGCCCGCGCCCGCCTCGCCCGCCGCCGTGCGCTGGGCGCTGGGCAAGCGGCACGTGTTCCTCAGCGAGGGCATGCGCCAGGTGCTGGAGCGCATGCGGCGCGCCCGCCGGCAGGCCGCCGCCGAGCGCATCCAGGCGGCCTGGCGCCGCCACCGCGCGCGCGCCGCCCGCGCCGCGCCCCGCCCGCGGCCCGCGCCCATCGCCGGCACGCCGCCGCCGGAGCCGAGCGACAAGGGCGACCCGGCGCTCGTGAAGCGCACATGTTCGCTGTTCGGCCTCGATCTGGTAGGCGAGCCGTTTCGCTTCTCGCTCCCCCCGGTTCCCCCGCCCGTGCCTGACCTCGCGCTCGCCCGCTCGCAGGAGCGGCCGCCGCCGCTGCCGCCGTCGCGCGCCTACACCGTGGCGGGCGGCGTGAAGCTGGGCTACCCGCAGCAGCGCACCGTGGGCGCCGACTGGAGCATGGCGGGCGTGCGCCTGCGCGCGGGCGACACGGTGCTGGTGGTGGGCGCGGCGCGGCGCGGCCACGTGTGCGTGCAGGCGGGGGGGCGCACGCTGAGCGTGCCGCACGGCGTGCTGGCCCCGGCGCGCGCGCGCCCCCCGCCGCCGCCCGCGCCGCCCCCCGTGGCCTGAGCGCGCCCGAGCGTCCGCCTGCTGGCGGTTTACCAAAATATGAAGTAAGACATCGGGGTGATCCTGAAGACCACTTCTTGTGCACGTCACGACGTTCGCTTTTGTTATTAATATATTATCATCATCCCGCAATTGTGTAAGAGTGTCTTCAACATTAGTGCTTCATATGGTCACTGAGTGTAAATAGTAATTTTAAGTATTTATGGTCACCGTAGCATGGATGCTGCGGCGCTCGCTGTTGTAACGTGCAGATTTTCATGATAACGCGAGTCAAATGTGTGCTTCCATCTTCATTTCTTTCAAAAGCACGCGCATCAGGTACAGCCATAGCGTATGTGTAAAAACTAGTACATAGATCGGGCTAATAGTATTAGGTAGGTATATTATAGCTGATGTTTCACAGAAGGCGAGTAAAATTTATATGTGTGTGCGCACGACTATGAACATAATATACCATTTCACCTGTAGACCGACCCCGCGGTGTCAGTATGTACAGGGCGACCATATCTTATTTATAACACAATCATACCTGGTCGCAAATTCAGTTTTGTGACACGGACCACGTCTACTCGCAGTATCCGGCTCGAAGGATCACCAAATGTACGATGCATACACTGCCAATGACAAGTAGAAACGTCTTAAGATTCTTAGTGTACGAAAACTGCTTCATCTGCCAACGACTGCTGTGCCATAATTATAATGAGTAACAACAACAACTAACATCAATAGATCAACGCTCTACAGTACTTTCAGCACATACTATAACATTATTGAACCAGTAACTCATCAGACTTAAGTGCTTTCACCTCTCTCTACAGCAGTGGGATAAAATTGTTTGCATTACATGGTATGGTCATCATTATATTATTATGCAAACAATTTTATTATCATAACAAATAGGTTCGTATGACGAAATAGAATAAAATAAAATAAACTTCTGGGTAGGTACATGAGGTTACGCGAAGGCGAAGATGTGAAGAAAGTTATTTTTTTTGCGGCATAAAGAGCCAAATTGTGCGAACATAATTAATCTCCTTGGGCTTCGTTTACATACACCGGTACTAATGATAAGATTTATTATTTGGTTATCATAAAAATGTTCTTAAGTCAGCTTTGCCTATTACTTAATGAACTACGGCAGCACCCACGTCTGGTCTCGCCTGCGCGATGTCCAAAGCAAGATTTAAACATTTTTTTTCAAGATTATTGTAAACACCATATCGAAGATTTACCAATTTCTTTTTTGGGGTAAATGTGGAATAAAACAGACAACTGGATATCGTGTCATAAGTAGGCGAGCCCCTGACAATTAAAAATGAAATAATCATCGATATCAGTGTAAACGCTAATGAATAAATTTTGAAACGAACGACTATCTCGCAAGACAATAATCGCATCCAATTCCCAGAGTTTTAAATATTAAAGTTAGTTGTGGCGTCCGACGTACGTACCGCAGTCGCGCCGCGCCCAGCTCCCGCTGGTGGCGCCACTCACACCGCTTACCTGTTACCATATCGTCGAGCACGTGCCGCGCTAGAGCTAGCCATCTAGTTAATGTGTCATACAAGGTGTTGCTGCGGGGCGGCAGCTCCGGCAGCTCGGGAGGCTGCAACACCGACTCGCGGCGAGGAGGCCGCGCGGGCTTGCCAACCAGAGTCTGATTAAAAACTATATTTACTATGTAATCTAATGTATTCATTATTATGTTATATGTGAAACATTCCATTAAATGTATAATGTCGATAAAAGGTACAAATAAAACTATATTTTAAAATAAATCACTTTATTTTTCCAATAAAATTGTACACAAATTAAATGTGTCACTCTGGAATGTGTGGAGGACGAGGCGCCAGGCGCAGACGCGCCCGATTGGCGCACACTACCCCCTCTCTGCGCTCGGGTAAACAGCGAACGTCTGCGCCCGCGCACGCCGTCGCTACTAGAAAAACTGCCTGGTCATACACTAACATTTCATCTAGTTTAAATGGTATAACAGAATATCACGGATCAACTACAAAAATAAAGACAAAAATTTCAAATGAAGTGATTGAGACTGACTCAAGATAAAGTGATGTTACTGTGATAGCGAATACACATCTAAACATATTTCACTAGCTACGTTACAAACTAGGCGTGAACACGAACACTAATTCTCTCTTTTGATCTTTTAACAGTAATATATTATGATAGAAAGTCGCGACGCGATACAATCACAATAAATGCGTTAACATGTATAAATAAACACAGCAACGGTATATTTGACAACAAGTGCGGTAGGTCCCATCGATAAACATGTAAATGTTAACATTATAAGCTTCGTTGTGACATCACACAGCCTGCCCACTAATCATACCATACAAATATACATACACAACATTTTATATTTCATTTCGAAGAAAAAATGTACTACGATTTTAATTTGAATATTTTATTATTGAATATTTTTTTTTAAATATAAAAATATACATGAATGTTCGCCGAAGTTGCTAAATGCATAGTAAATACTAAGAGATAGTTGTAAAGCTTGACAAAGCACAACAAGTGCGGCGCGGCGGCGCCTCCGCCCCGCCGGCACCGACACACTAAGGAAAATTTGGCCACACTATTCATATTTCAATTTTAAAATGTATATTAAATATATCGTAACTATACTATTATAACATCAATATTTTTTATCATTTTATTATAGTAATACTGTGAAATATATAAATTAATTACATATAATATTAATATTGAATCACAAAACGTTCCTCAAACAAGTATTCAAGTGAATGTACCAGATCTATTAATTACACTAAGTATATTTAAAAGAGAGTAGATGTGTAAAACCTAGCCGAGCTCGTCCGGCGCGAGGCGACAGCTGACTGCTGACTGCCGAACTGCGGCGTATACTATTAACTAGGAATTATGTAAAAATGTCAAAAACCCTAAACTAGTCGGTACGAACATGAGCCGAGCGCACAGCGGGCCCGAGCGGCGGGAGGGCGTGCAGCGGGCCAGGCAGGGAAGCAAGATAATAACACTAACATACAGCACCATTGAACAATATTAAACTAAAACATTAAAAGGCAGAAAGAGGGCGCAACGTAATACACTTGCAACTTGAGCCAACAAGGAGACGGCGGCGGAGCTCGCCCCAACGTCTGTTAAAGCGCCTGACGTCGCGCGTATCTTCATTTGAACTCATTCACATTGTCTCACAACGTCATCGCTCTATATAAATCTTAAACTCCATAGGTACTAATTCATTATCTCTAACACAATATTTATATAATCGATACGGAGACTGTCTCCACAAAGCAACGCGTACACTTTACAAGCGAATACGAAATAGTTATAATTAGTGATAGTCCTTAACAAACGTGAACGCAGATATAATGTAAGATTCGGCAGCAGTGGCGCGAATTGAACACACACTATAAGGCAGTGCTGGGTCACACACGGCGGTATTTGTACTCAGACGTTACATTACATAGACGAATCTAGCTCTACTGGTTTATGACTTCATTTTATCATTTATTTTGAGCGTCTGCAGACGCATTATATGAAAGCCCCAGCCCATCGGCGCGTCGCTCGCCTCGAGCCGGGGCACGCAGGGCTTCACGAGGACTCGCTATCGATACAGCGAGCAGATGATACAGCACTAGGAATATTCCAGTGAAATCCGAGAGTCGAGTGTCTTGACGCAGTCTGTATATTCATTACAAAATCATAAAAACATAATTTGAAATACGGCAAGGTCGATATTAGCGTTACGTCGGTAGATGCTTGAGCGATCGCTATTTATATCGAGTGGCAGCAGCGACACAGAGTGCGCAGCCCCGCCACCAGCGTGCGGGGCGGCGGCGCTCACTGCAGCGACGGCACACGACTTGGATGTAGACAACACAACAGTATGAACCGCCTTTCTTCGAGATCACAACAAAAGCACGTAGTCTAGCTTTACTAGTCGGAAAGATATAGTTAGTGGAAGCATGTCGGTCGGTCGTCTAACGCACACGAACGGTATCACGTTGTGCCACTGGCAGCACACAGCCGCGGCGCGCTGGAGGGCCCGCCAGCTGCAGGAGCAGCAGCAGAGCGCGGGCCGGCGCTAGTCGCGCGCGAGCGGCGTGCTGCACGCCAGCGACGGCGCGCGCCGGTCCAGCGGCGAGCGCGGCGCCTCCGCGCTGTCCGTGCCCGCCGCGCCCGCGCCCGCCAGCGACGTGAACAGGCTGCTGGCCGACACCTCGCGCACGCAGCGGCGCTGCTCGGCTGCAATAACAAACCAGTGCACTCTTTAAACTGGCTAAGTCAATATTACTGTGCAACAATGTCCTCGCACAAATTATATGACTTGAGTTCCATCGACCACACACCATATAATAAAGCTTCAATAAACGCGATTAATGAAAAAAAAAACTAAAAGTTCTAAACAAGCCACTTTTCAAGCAGTTTGATACAGCTGGTGGCACCAAACTAGTAATTGAAATAAAATGAATTCCACTCGAGTTGACCTTTAAGGCGAACGCACACTTATCCGAGCCGGACGCATCGAACATATCGAAGTCAAAAAGGCCTCGTACACATATCCACACCAAAAGAATCGACCGCGCGGAAAAATCGTTTCTATTTCCTTTACACCTGTCGCACTGAAATTACATGTGAATTATGATGGATCTTGACGGGGTTTTTATTGTTAGTGCCGTAGCGGCAGATGAAGTGAAATACATCAAAGGAAAACAAGAATGTGAGTTCATAACTTAAAAATGCAGGGCTTTGTGTATCCGAATTCGTCTAGGGTTACCGGAGTCCTTCTAGATTCGGACGATTCAGCACGGTTAGGTGTGCGAGGTTTCCTAGGATTTCATATAAAGAATTCTAAAATTCTTTTTTTCCAATTCGTTCGACGCGTTCGGCTCCGAGTGCTCTAAGTGCTTTTACTTTTATCAGGTGGAATGTCCTAAAAAAATATATTACATATTTTAGGAATCGTCACTCTTAGGATCACAGTTATCACAAAAAATACAGCTAAACTTTTGTCTTTTTCTTTCTAATTTTTGCTTGGTTAAATAGACAAAAAAGGCTTTGTCGCTTCGAGGGTCAACGCCAATGTACCTCTTTGGTTAAAAAATCTTCTGGCCGCTTAGGCTACAGGGCGGATCCCGCAACCATACTTCTAAGACCGATTTGCTATTGGACTGTTCATCGACAGGACCATTCATTTATTTCCGTTTCCCCAGCAGGCTTTCACCTACGGACATTTCGCCGACAACAACTTTCATCTACGTCACTTTCGACGACAGACCTTACCAGCGTTTGTTTCATCGACACGATAAACTTATAACTCTTTAACTATGGCTACCTATGTAAAAACCTTTCCATGTATGGCCGCATTTACCGACAAGCGATATTACAAAAAATACACACATCAACTTATGTGTCTAATAGATCAGTTTTCCAATCGCCTAGTTGTTTTTGAGCTGTGTAGGAGTTGTTCAACTATGAACAAGACCCACGCCAGCAGCATCATCACAGCGTCAGCATCAAGGGCGAAATAAATTCATTCCGCATGCCGTCAACACGGGCACACCGTCAACGCTAACCACTGAGATCTTCGCGTCATCGGCTCGATACACATACAACAAACATCTAAATATGAATTAAAGTGTATTGACCACAAATATTGTATAAATTAAGTTAATTATTGTAATATATTAGTCATCAACCTGGAGTCGAGTTTGATTCATCTTTATACCTCCTCTCACTGTGGCAAAGACACCTTTAGCCATCATCGATGAGTTTGTGGGATCGGCAGTGAGAAAAGCATTTCCTGTGTACATTGCACGATGTACACGAACCCCTATTCCTACCTTACTTCCGCCTGTTACCTTATGTCTCCTGCTAGCAGACTTCCCGCACGTAAACCAACGTAACTCACGTTTGTTGTGGTTTGTATGATAGGTTAGGGCGTTAGGGTAACTAGGGTGATAACAACTAGCTATCACACTAGTTACCCTATAGCGCTAGGTTGCAATCAGAAGGGTCTCAGATACTTCATACGTACCAGGCTTAATTGTTTGGAGATTAGCCACACTGTACGCATCTGGAATACCGGCCCTACTAAGCTGAAAGTCCCAGTGCGTAAAGGAGTCATCCTAATCTCATACAAGCTGAAGTCCGGGATTTCTTTGAGTATCAAGTCAATCTAGCTCATGGCTCGTTTGTTAGATTCGCAGCGGATTTGGTAGTTAAACTGAACAACTGTCCATAGAATGCCTCTAATCATTTATTTGATTTGACGGATATGACTCTACCATCACTGTTCTTCTAATAGACAGATCTCTAGCCAATATCTTGGTGCTCTTATTCCGCTTAATATTAACGTACCTGGTAAGGCCTGTCGTCGAAAGTGACTTAGATGAAAGTTTCTGTTGGCGAAATATCTGTACGTGAAAGACTGCTGGAGAAACGGAAATGGCCGCCTTCACATTAGACGATAACGGCACGATATCAGTGGACTGGTAGTATCATTTATGTGACGATGACATTAACCAACAACTTGTACGCGTTATGCCACCGAGCAGTCTCGAGTATCTAGTCGTAACAGTAAATTACATCTTTTGTTAGAAAATGTATGAAACTACCATACTGCCGATATGGTGTCGTTATCGGCTAATATGAAAATGGCCAATAAATGAATCGTCCTGTCGACAGACAGTCCAATGATGAATCGGTCTTAGGAGAAGAGTTTCGAAATCTACAGGACGTGCCAAAGAAATAGACATGCATACACAGATACAAACCATAGAAAAACATCCCGCCTTCTAGAGCAGTTAGGTAAAAATGATAAGAGTAGCGTTTGTGCTATGGATCATGACCGTAACCTCTAGCAACACAGTTCCCCTGTTACCTAGTAATAATATAAAATGTTTTATACGCGTCGATGCTGGAGTAACCGCAGACGCAGTCATCCGGACGAACCTTGATGTGTACACGCTAAAAATATGTACGTGATGTGATTTAATCAACATTATATCATCTATAAAAGTAATATATGTCTCGGATAAAAACACAAGCTTATGTCACGGGAAGCATGGGGACCTCCGCCGACAGTAAACCCCCACGCGCGGACATGGCAACACCACGCGTCACACGAGCCGACATGTTTTATCTCTCATATAAATGTTTTATGGTTGGTGTTGGGTTATTTGCGATGTCGCATCAATGCCGTCTTGTAAGCCAGACAAAGGGTCTCCGGCGGCGACGCATCGCTAATACGGTGTACACTTTTCATCGGTCCAGTTCTGATTGTCTAGTTATGTAATAATTTGGCAATAGTAGCGGGAAGCTACTGTGCTCAAACGAATTACTGCTTTAGTAGGGTTATTGTTCTATAGAAGGGTCATTATAGGCAAGCAGGGGCCTGAAGAGATTTCCCATCAGCAACTTCTCAGCAATCTAATGGGGCGAGGAGATGAAAAAAAATGGGGATCTTAGCAAAGGAGAGACGGTATTTCACGCCGGAACAGCTGCTCAACCTCTATCAAGCGCAAGTTCGATCGTATATGCAGTACTGTTTTCATCTTTGGGATGGGTCAGCCAAATACCAGCTGAATGCACTCGAATCGATTGAGAAGTGAGCAAAGAAGATCATCGGCAATTATACACTTGTCAAGTCAAGTCATGCGTACAGCTAAGGAGTGGAATTCCTTGCCGGAGTCTGTGTTTCCTGATAGCTATAACCTAGGGGTCTTTAAGTCAAGATTAAATAGGTTGCTTCTCGGCAAGCGTGCTCCATCGTCGGCCACATCATCGCTTACCATCAGGTGAGATAGTGGTCAAACGCTAGCCTAACCATAATTAAAAAAAAAAGATGAGTTTCCAAAAACGATATAAATCTTTTAAGATTGCTCTCTTTTCTACACATTCGAATCCAATTATGATTTTGAGCATAGATTAAGACAAAACCAGATAATGACAGTAATGAAACAGTATAGGGTTTGTATGGATCAGCATATTGGTTAGGTTTCCAGGAATTAGGAGCTTCCAGGAAGCTATGCCCTTTTTTGTGTACTTTCATGCTCGGGGATACGAACGTATTTCGTTTACTTTAGATCATTCATAGGTAAGGTAGGGGGAAACCTCTCACTGTCGGTCGTAGTCCAGTTCATGGTGCACATCTAAGTCGGAAACGAGAGCGCGTGGGACGCCGTCTCTTACTGCAAAAGTTGTAATGGAAAGGGAGCGCGAGGATACAACCTCCCTCTCCGTAGAACACGCACGAAGGTAAGGCAGGCTACTCACCAATGACGTTGTGCAGGTTGTCGATGACGACCTCGGTGTTGTAGGTGGCGTCCACGGCGCGCTGCAGGAACGCCGTCCATGTGCTCAACTCGGCTTCCTGATAACAACACTAACGTCTCACTATCTCACACAATTACATTTTTAAATATACTAGCCCAATGTCATTTGAGAAGTCAGTTTCGTTCTTTGCCTTAAAATCAATATGGATTTGAATTTCTTTATGAATAATTTCTTATAAAACATACCTATTCAACAAACCATTAGGTTTGTTGAATAGGTATGTTTTATAACCGTCAAATTAAAATTAAAATATGCATAGTCGATTACTATGCTAATATTATTTACGGGGAACGCCGATAATATAAATCTTATAACATATACGTGAATATTGTGTGCTCTGCTGTACCTACAACAAGGAAAAAGTGGGCGAGATGGCAGAATATTTGCGGATTATTAACATAACTGATATAATCAATATACATAGGAACTAGTCAGAGTATTTTGTTCTGGGAAGGATCTCGATGTCGAGGAATATGGCGCGTATAGATGTTATGAATGTTTACTATTATCGAGGTATCTAGATTTCAATATGAATCAAGAGTCTCGTCATTGCGGTAGCAGCTATAATTTTGTCATATTTGCTGTGAGCGAGCAGCGTCACCCGGCAGCTACATCCGTAACAACTTGTTGCTAATCAATCCCGTGGTCATACATCGCTCAACTTTTGGACGGATTTCAAAAATAGGAGGCTCCGTAGTTACGCTACTGAAATTATATTTTTTTTATTTTCTTGGATCTATTCGTACTTCTCCAAGCTATGTCGGTAACCTTGGTTCTCCTGCGGATATCTTCATTTTCTGATGTGATCACGCAAGGAAACTCCGAGCATAGCCCTTTTTGCCCTTTGGGTGACTTTAAGTCTTCTTATAAGGCCCATTGTAAGCGACCAAGTTTCGGAGCCAGATATGTCATCACTGGCAACACGCACTGGTCAGACTTGTGTCTTGAGACACTGTAGTATATCGGACGAGAAGATACCGCGCAGATTCCCGAACGCTGCTTAACCGAGTCGTGTTCGACGATTAACCTTTTTTTCGAATTCAGATCTACACAACTGGACCACTCAACTTAAGTGGCAATGAACAGTGCACGTTGCACGCAGATCTGATGGTCGATGGGGACGAAAGGTTCTAGATTGACAACTACGTACCGGAAGACGCAGAGTTGGAAAGCCTACCACAAGAGACGTACAGAACCGATCGTTATGGCGACACTTGGGGGAAACCTATGTCCAACAGTGGACGTCTTTCGGCTGAAATGATGACTCGTCAGAAATCAGAAACGTTTATTTCAATTAGACCAATTACAGACACTTTTGAATTGTCAAAATGCCGGTCAGTCAAAAAAAAAAACAAGTCAAGCTAAATTGCACGTTCCAAAGCGTAGATCTCTATGGAGAAGAACGTGCAAGAAACTCCATGGACACTCTTTTAAATCATATTATGAGTTACATAAATCTTGGTTACACATTTCTTTTCGCTTCTAATATGTGAGCACAATGTAGATAAGTAATAAAAAAAAAAAAAAAAATAGAAATTGAATTAAACCACTGGCAGCTAAGAGATGACTAGTCTCAACTGACGGCACTCGTTCAGGAGCATGACGCGTGCATCAGCCCTACTCAGCTCAACCAAATGACCAATAACACGTGCCACCATCAGCGAGACATTTGAGTGAGCATGACAAACTCTCAACTGCCATTGTCGTAATGTCAAACAAGTTGTAACCTAATAAAAATGTTCCATGGTACTTCACATTCACAAAACTTGAAAAAATAGGGCTTCTACATAATAAACGTAATAATACGGTAATAAATTATCATAAGCTCTATTGAAACAAATAAAAAAAAAATCGTAAACAATAATACAAAAAGGGGTATAGTATCTCTTCCAATATTTATAAATATATTTAAAAAAAAAACTAATTTGAAGGTAAAAGTGGCTGTGGCTGTGGCTGTGGAGCAGGACCGGCATTTAGCCAAGCGCTTTTATCAAGAATATAGTCTTCTAGTTTATAATACGCTTGTCTACATAGTGTGCGTTTAATGCATGTTTTAAATTTGGACTCATTTAGTTGTGGAATCTCAAGTGGTATTTTATTATAAAATTTTACACAGTACCCCATAAAAGAACTACGTACTTTAGCCAATCTGAATCGAGGTTGATCAATTTTTTTCCTATTCCTCTTAGTATCAAAATTGTGCCTGTCACTTATCTTAGTAAAAAGATGAATATTTTGCCGAACATACATAATATTTTCATAATGTACAAGGGACCGTCAGGATGTTTATATCCTTAAATAGTTCCCTAAGACAATCGCGTCTGTGAAGATTATATATGGCTCTGATAGCTCTTTTCTGCAGAATAAAAATAGACTACGTCTGCAGCCCGACCCCATAGCAAAATACCGTAAGACATCATACTATGAAAGTAACTAAAACAAATTAGTCGCGCAGTATCTACATCAGTAAATTGAAGGTTTTTTTGATAGCATATTCTACCGATCTAAGCCGACCTGCCAGAGATGTTAAATGAGGACCCCATTGTAGCCTCGAGTCAAGCGTGATCCCTAGGAAAACCGTATTTCGACGAATTCGAATTTCTCCTTGTTCAATACTATGTCTATCTCAATAATACTACTTTTACTGTACTGTACTTTTAACATTCGTTAACGCAAATCGTATGCACTTAGTTTTTTTCCATTCAATACTAAAATTATTAACAGTAAATCAGTTTCTGGCTTGCTGTAGAGCATTGTTTACGTCATCAAGGTTTGTGGAACGTCTATTATCTTGAAAATTAACGACGTATCATCATCAAACAATAATATATGTGGTTGTTTTTTTAATAGAGGAAAAGACCCAATATGGAGCCTTGTGGTACTTTGACTTTCAAACCCGGAGAATTGACACCGTTTATCTGAAATTGCTGTTGCCTGTCAATTGAATAAAATTTCACCAAGCTCAGTGCAAATTTACCTAGCTCATAATGTTCTAGCTTTAAAAGAAAGGTTTCGTCATTAACATAATCAAAAGCCTTTGAGAGGTCAAAAAAAATCGCATCTTGGGCTTCTTCAAATATATGTTTTAATAAAGTGACACCAGCGTCAGTCGTACAACGTTCTTTGGCGAAACCATACTGTTGATCGTGAAAGATTTTATTGCTGTTAAAATGATAAAGCATTTGATTAAGCATAATTTTTTCAAACACCTTACTGAAAACCGGCAATACTGATACATGTCTGTAATTATTAGTGTCATTATGGTCACCAGATTTAAAAAGTGGTATAAACTAACTGTATTTCATTATATTATCATAAAATTTATTGGCATCATCAATATCATGGCCCAGAACATTTATCTGATCTGAAAATCTGCTACTATTTGAATTACTTTTCAAAATATTAATATTAAAAACTCAACAAATAATTACGGATTTGTTATTATCTGCAAGTTTGGCTAGAAAATCTTCCATTGTTGATTCAAAAAGACTACAGTTTGAGGGTTCGGGGGTCTGTACACCCACACTATAACATGCTTATCCAGCTCAACACAAGACAGTTCAATGCAATGTTCCGTTGACAAGTTAACTATGTCGTTACGTTGCCTAAATGTTAAGCATTTTTTTATTAAGATTAGGGAACCACCACGCAGCATAGATTTACGGTTAAAACAACTACCCACACTATAATTTTCATAACTGAACCAACACTCGTACATAAGAAGTTTGAATTCTACATTAATTTTTAAATATCTAACTGGTAAAAAAATCCTTAGGCATTAAGTCCGCCTTTGTACAATGTTTCATTAGTGCATATATTTTTTTATTAATAAATAAATAAAATTAACACTATCTGCTGTCAGCGGCTTTGCCTGCGTGATAGTAGAACATTATCCCAAGGGAACAATCCCTTGGCATAATATTTACACTTAGGAGTATATACTCACGCCCTTTGATTATTACATAGTCAAAGCTCACGTCATGCTCGCCAAACACCCAATCATCTAGTTTACTGATTATAAATTCAGATCACAATTGTACGTGGTTTATATAAAAAAAAAAAAAGTAGATGTTATCTGTGTTGTTTGTGTGTAAAACGATTATCCAGGGGAAAAGATATTTGATAGCGAAAACATAATAAAGGGAGAAAAAAAATAAGGTGTTATATAATTAGTTATGTGGGATAGACTTATGGCTTGCTGTAGAAAATCTCCCCAGCAACCCCAAGTAATATTTGAATAAATTTTACGTCGACACTTTTAGGTAAACAAGTGGTTTATAAAGATTGTACTCTTATTGCTACCACTGGACTGGATGCTAGCTATGGCTACTTATAACCTTAATTTTAAATCTCGATTATAAGCTCCTATACGAGCAGGAATTCATACATTGGTAGCCGTTGTGTAGGGAGCAGGCGCACGCACCCCGCGCTCCTGTCAGCGCATCGGTATCGATATGGCTTCGGTAAGCCCATGGATCAGTTTCTGACCACCTGTCTAGCGTAGCGTATTTACACGACCTGCTTGCTAAGATCGATTGGATTACCGGCCGAGATCGACCGGTTGAAACAAACGTTTTAGAATGTGAACTCTTGCGATAACGATGGGAGAAAAAACGTGATTTCGGAAGGTTAGGGAATGATGCGAATAAGGTACTCTTATTATTATAGACAACGCAGCTTTAAAACAAAATACGTTTTTAAGATTTTAAGTTATTCGTCCTTATCTAAGCTGAGGAAGTCGATGTATTCTTTGATTTTCTGTACTATGGCTGCTAAGCTATGCATTAAATCAGTATCAGCAGTAAACAGAGCTTCGAGCTGATTAACCCAGAAGAGCGGGCGCGAGCAACTAACTTCCTACTCCTAGTTCAGCTTGTATTCCGCTGCGTGACGTAAGTGGGGCGCCTAGCGACCGATGTGCACCGCGTATAAATAGACGTGACGTGACGGTCAGGGTCGCCCGCGGCCAGCGGTCGCTGCACTACGACCCACCTCCGGCATCACAAGCAAAAGGTCTACTCGTCACGATAGGAGATTGTAAATCCATATACATGTTTGCTTCACCACTTCAAATTATCAGTTAATGCCGCTGCAGATGTCTCAAGCCCTGAGACATTTTGCCGTTGCTTCGAGCGCAACGCATTGAATGGTCTTACTGGATCTGTCTATAGAGTGACCGTAGCCTTGTATGTATCTCTCCCGGTCCAGTGCGGGATACAGCCAGTTTGCAGCTCAAATATAGCGGTGACCACATGCTTTGGGGACTGGCTTCAATGAGGACCCTGACCTGCACTGTTGTGGCTATAACATCTCGTTAACTGAATCACACGACAGCTAATTACTAATTATCCTTAGTTTATTTTTTGACCTCTTTTGATTTAATTAAGTGTGTGCTAAATGAGTGCTAGTTGTGGCGGGTAACGAGTTGTTCTCGGATCGGCATTAATGTCCGCCGTGGTAAGTCGTCCACTTCATTTTGATCAATAATGAATTATGGTTTAATTGTTCATCAAAAGATTTTAAAAGCTATCGTCGAGCACATGTCTAATGAATAGGTATAGAAAAGTATTTTCAAGTACGAGGCCGATCGATAAATGTAAATATAAAAATAGCTCCGTCGTAATAATTTATAGTCAATCAGTTCATGAGCTTTCGAGGCGACTGGTCCGGTTGTACCAGTTGTGCTCGCATGTAGGCCGCTGGTGAGAAAGCTGAAGGATAGCGAGCGCCGCAGCAGCGAGGGGAGCACATCGGCTGCTGGACGCGCCACACTTCTGTTCCGACTACACCCGCGGCTCCCACGCGACATTTATCAACACCCATTGTCACGAATGACCCAACAATAACAACTTTTTAAGAGCTCAGTGAAAACAGCAATGTAATTGCACCATTAACTTAATGGTGAAAGTGCGAGGGTGCCCGCAAAATTTAAAGTTTCTATTATATTTTTTTGCTATTTGCAGGACAGTGTCAAGTTGTATGATGATTCAAATATGATTGGGGGCCGTAACACGTATATTTACGGGATTATAATCATCAAAATCATCTCAGTCCGTCTAACTCTATTGAATGACTATTTCATAATAAAGCCAAAGATTTCTTTTTAACGTTATTAAGTTTGTAGTTTAGTATAAAATATTCGGTAATTAATTTTTTACCACCAACTTAATTAAATAAAATTTATTTTTTGGAAGGTGGGTTTCGTAAAATTGTAGATTATGTGACTAGGGGATAAAGCAGTGTAAGTCGCGGGCGGCATGTTGAATTCCGAACGAAATGAAGGTTGCAATATAGAAACCTGAGTGAAGTGAAGAATTCAAGCCGCTCAACACAAAGACAGCTTTATCCCCGTGTTGGATACTCTACTTTTTACACCATCTGTATGATAATTAAAAAACACTGAAATAAATTATATATTAGAGAAATATAAGTATATTTACAAATTAATGTTAACTATCACTAGATATGTTTTGAGATTTGAAACAAACAAAATTCCCTCTAAGATTGAACTACAGTTCTAATTACCCGCTATTATAAGGCTCAAGCTCTTTCATTACTTTTTTTGTCTTTTTGAATAAAGTTGTACTTTTTAATTAATTTATGGTGTTTCTAATATCGTACGGATTTCATCAAGCATGCGGGATAACCCCACATCCAGAAAATTTCACGCAGCGTGAGACACGCTTGCTTACGATCTAGAGTTCTGCGGGCTGCTGTTCGATGTGGTAAATGGTTAATAATGCTTTGGTTCTGCACTAAAGGTTTATTGTTTTGTAAAGTACTAAAGCATTTATTGTTTTGTATTTTTGAATAAAAGGTCCAGACTTTTTACAGTTAAGGTTCATTTAGACGGATTTTTAATTAATAATTCATTAATTACTCTTATTACTGTGACTGTTAAGTGTTACATGTTCGTTTGTTTCAAAGTAAGTCGTGTCTGTTGTGTTGTTGTTGTGTACGTACCTAATTGTGAACTACAGTAAAAGTGGAACAACAAATGAAAAATATTATTGACTGCGGTGAAATGCCTTATAAAATGCATAAAACATTTAATTAAAATTAATTGATTAAAAGTGCTTTGTAAGAGAACCACTGTTTTTTCTTCAAAACATTTCTTGATCCTATACTTATATGCAAAATCTTCGTTACCTAATTCAAACGAATTCCCATGATATCAATGTCTGTAAGATCACCGATTCGTTTCCAAAATATTAAAATTTACCAGATCGATCAAGTCAATCATATTAATATTCATTTTTAACGATTTTTATATTGAAATAAGTTGCCCTGACCTTGGATTATGTATGCAAAATTTGAACAGGATCGGTTCAGTCGTTTTTGCGCCAATGAATACCATCGGAAAATAATTTAACTGTTTTATTATATGTATAGATAACACACAATAATTATCAAAGCTAACCTTATATATACATATTAGTATCAAAGTTGGTACCATAGTTAAACTGGGGGTTTCGGCAGTCTAACTTTACTACCATAGATAGTTCAGAAACTAATGATAACTTCATTCTAAATAACGTTTTATTTAGTCATGGTCTTAGACCTAGTAATAATCCCGGAACTGCGCTACATTTAGATCGCGATTTATCTGGTAGCGATTATTATGGTCGGGATACTCTAGAAAGTGTTCTGCAGGCCTAGCCAAGTTGCGAAACGGTTGTAACTTGGCTAGAGGGGCAGGAGTAGAACAAATAATGAGCGGGTCCCGTACCGGCGAACCGCTCGGGTCGCGGCGGGGGCGCTCGCGAAGTTCATCACCGATCTAAGCCTCCACGCCCACTGGCATTTACTTATCGTCGGTCGCGCTCAATACGCTCACACTAGAGATGGCTAATGCTGCAGCCTTCACTCGCTCATCATACATTTAGATGACTAAGCATCACAACGCTTTCCTTGACGACGCTGTCTGGCTTCTTTTAGAAATTAGGTATAACGGTACGCAATTATTTGAACAATCTATTCATACACGGCACGCGCTTTTACTTCGGTTACAATAAGGTACTTTTAAAAATCATGTTATGACCCTATAGAAAAGCACCTCTTGAACAAATAATAGTGCTAGACAGCACTCACCCGTTACATGATTAATTTTATTTCAATTTTACTTATTTGGAAAAATATACAGTTACACCTTACGTATTACATACATAGTATAGAAATAGTAACAGAAGGTGGCTCAATGTGTAACTAACAGCATTTACCACGGAATATAAATGGAAAAAAAAAGTATTATAAAACTATCATGCAACGAATTTAATACATAATGCCTTCTTATATAAAAAAATATATATATAAAACAATTGGGTTTAATTGCTGTTAATCAATGTGATACGCGCGTCCACATGATAATGCCTCGCCTTTATCTAAGTAAATATTATACCCGCAATATGTAATTAAGAACAGACAATAATCTGAAAATAAATGTAAACAAAGTCGATAGCGGGTCGTTATCAACAGCTGCTAACAGAGGCCTGGCCCGGAGTGTGGCGCCAGTTCCGTGGACGCCCTCCGCTTGCAACAACGCAACAAATACGGCGTGCCCCAGGCTTCAACACAGCAGTACCGCCAAACAATAGAGCCCTCTCGTATTATGATTAGTTCACAATGTTTAGCAGCGAACGAGTAGAAAGCTACGGTACCTATGAGCGGACCTTCGTAGCATTGGGCGCGCGCGCGCACCTACCGCGGGAGCGCAGGGCGAGCGGAACGCTCCGCCCGCGTCCTGCGCGCGCGCACTTTCACTATCATTACCGCAATCTGCGCACAATGCCGCCGCACTCATTAGAAAGCAAATTTCCATTTACATGCAAATCCTATAAAGTACTAGATTATTATCATTGTATAGATCGCAGCGGCCGATTGTTTTATTGATACACTTTTTCCCATTGTTAGACTTTTTTGTGATCCGCACGATGACATTTTTACATCATATACGTAAAAATGTGAGAGCGGAGAGCAAACCCCTCGGGAAATTGAATGTGTGGTCTTGTCTCTAACGTAACGGACGTTGTACTGTTGCGATGATGAATACCATCTTCATTGTCGTTGTGTTTACCAAATATATGAGAGCCTATTAAGCTCCTAAAAATTGAAAAGCATTTTTTAACAACTCTCGCAAAAGTATTGGCATTTCAAATGAAATAAATATTAAGTTTCAATAAAATAATAAAAGCGAAATAAGTATGGACATACCTAAACCCATTCACTTTCACTATCACACATATGTATGGATTATGACAGAATTGACCTCAAAGTGTCACAGCTATATCGGTTCTCATTCATTGAAGCTATTTACAATACTATTTGTATTCAATCGCCTCGTCTGCTTTACATACGTTAGCGATGGCTGATATTTGTACGTTAAGGTATCTAAGTGCTAGGCAGAGCATCAGCAGTCAGCAAGTCCCGGCAGCGCGCGGCGCCTCAGGCCACCTCTCCGCTTGTATTGCGGGCTCCACAGACCATTAAGACCATTTGTGCGGTCTAAATGCTCTGTGGAGCCCGCGTACATATATTTGTCTATGCCATTTAGTGTGTGTGCGTTTGGTTTTGCCGCCGCATTACAAATGATTAAATAATACCTACATGCGAATCATTCAAACAGATACGCAAATGATACCCACATATACACAAGTATTGCAAGAACATCATTAATGATTAGCAACGGCGATCAAATTGCAATTGCGTATTTTTTAACAAACCATGGATTCCGTTATAAGGTCAATTGGTTGAAGTGCGTAAATATACGTCAGTGCAGATCCCCAAGGGCCACGGCCGGCCAGTGTAGGACGCGAGCGTGACGGGCGGCCGCAGCCGGCAGACAGCCACCGGCCCGTGCGGATCTCATAAAGTTTAACGACCATCTCAAACGCGTACTTATGGGAATTAAACGGCTAGTAATTCAAACAGCTTCAGACGCTTCTCTGAACTAGTCTTTTTGTTTCTTTCTCTTTGAGCTCCTATAAACATTTCAGACAGGGAAACGAGACAGCTACAATTCGAAAATTGTAATTTGAATCTGAAACCTAAGCGACGAGGTGAACTCACATTCTTTTTATCAAATTTCAAATGCGTCTAACTAGACTTGGACATGAGGACATTTATTCAGTAACTTTCACCGTTCGATCAGATAATAAGATTCATTAGCGAGTACGTGTATTAGATTACCGGTAAGCGAGCTGCGTCCGTGCGGAAAATCTAATGTTACACGAGGCGAGCCCGCGCGCCGAGCGTGACACGCGGCCACACCACTACCAGGAACGGTACCTACACTGTATTGCTATACACCGTGCATGCAAAAAATATCGTGAGACTACCTATCTACCCATTTTATTGAAAATAGAGTAGAATAAACTTTATTGTACACCAAAAAAGTAACACAACTCAAACATAAACTTTAATCTATAGGTACAATGGCGGTCTTATCGCTGACAGCCATATCTACCAGACAACCTTAGGATGGATCGTAAGAACTTAAAATAATACGGGGGTAGTCTGCGATGTACTGTTAACACATTAATCAATCTTCATATATAAAACACAATACATCATTATAAATACATTATACATACATACCATGTTACACAATTTCATTGAAAAAGGGAAGAAAATAATAATAAAGTAGGGTTGAAGAAATTTAATTACGTAGAACCAGGGTAGCATTAGAAAGAAAGGAAATGGTCTTTAACTTTATTCTTGAAAGAAACTAGTCACTGGGCTTGCTGAACCGGTAATGGCAACGCGTTCAACAAACGCGTTCCAACTAATATCCGAAACGGCTAAACCGATTTTGACGGGGTATTCACTGACGGGAAGCAAATGTTACAAACAGTTATTTAGGCTACTTTTCATTTCTTCCTTGGCTTCTTTGGATTTTTTAATATGGAATAAGTCTTCCAAACAGTTAAACAAAATTTGAAGTAACTTTCAATGTGGGTTGTAGCTAATGTTATTATAACAAGTATCCTTATTCACTTTTTACATAACATGAGATGTGAATTCGTGACATCTTAATTCCCAGGCGTTGTACAACCTCTAAATATTAACCGATTATGGTAATTTTTGGTATCTAGAATTCGAGTAAAGGCAAATAAAAATCGAAAATTAAAAAAACATGGTACACCCTAATTTCCCCTTATCTTAATTCTCGGGGGAGGGAATTTATCTCAATATCCGGGAATAGGGACATCTCCAAAATGGCTGGACTGCCTTTGAGGGATTTTCACTGACTGATTGGTTTAATTTTACCGCGGTAATGGGATTTCAAAATACGGGACAAAACGGTTAAACAAAAGTTGACAGGACTTTCATAGGAATATTATATTACATTTTTTTTTGTCAGTTGTAATTTGTTGTCGATAAAATTATAGTTCTTCTTCTAATCCGCGTGTTTAAGTTTTAGCATGTAAGTTACTAACAAAAATGGTTCCATTGTTGTCCAAAATTAAATTATTATTATATAGGGAAATATTTAATATTATAATGAGTACCTTAAGCTACTTTTTATATTCTTGCGAAAACGGGACTTAAATTCGGCGGCGGGGGTACGAAATCTTCGAAACGGCTGGATCGATTGTGACGGGACTTTCTCCGACGGAAAGCTTTCTTTCATGTTGGTAATCATCTAATAACTTCTCTAGCTTACTTCTTTCTAGTTCCGTAGTCAACTAGGAACCCTTATAGTTTAGTCCGTCCGTCCGCAGATAATCTCAGTGACCGTTAGCACTAGAAAGCTGAAATGTGGTACCAATAAGTATATCAATTACGCCGACAGTGGTAAAATAAAAAGTGGAAAAAATACGTTTTATTAGGGAACCCCCTACACGTAAAGTGAGGAGTGATTTTTCTTTTCATTTCAATCCTAACGTGTGATATATTGTTGGATAGGTATTTAAAAATGAATAGGCGTTTACTGAAATAATTTTTGATAATTTTTTGAATAATGTTAATATTTTCGGAAATAATCGCTCCAAAAGTTTAAAAAAACGTGTGTCTCCTCGTAACTTTTGAACCATAACTTTAGAAAATATGAAAAATATCTCAAAAGTAGAACTTTATAAAGTCTTTCTAAGAAAATTATTTTGAACTTGATGGGTTGAACAGTTTTTGAAAAGTTGAACAAAATAATTTCTGAACTAAGTTTGTAATTTAACTGTATATGTAAGCATCTTTTTAACTTAGCTTAGATATTTTATTATCCTGAACGTATCTTCTTTCAAGGTAAAAAAAGAATTATTAAAATCGGTTCACGCAATCCAAAATTACCACCGAAAACCCAACATACATAACCCGTCTAGTTTGTATAAATTAGTAACCCAATTTCCCGAGAGATGGCGGTGTACTTTGGGCTACTTCGCGCTGTTAAGATTTTTCCTGAGTTGATGGGGTCGGGACGCATATGAGCAATTATATTGTCGAATTGTTCAGTTTATCTCTCCTTGGCATTGGTGGTATTTATTCCTGTTCGTTGTCTGTCGTTCATTAAGTCTTAAGTGGGGACACTTATTGTGACGGACGGGAAACTACAGAACCCCACACTGAGCGGGCCCGACACGCTCTTGGCCGGTTTTTTGTAGATTTATATTGTACACTGGTTCTACATTCGAATGTGATCTTTTTCTGTCACTAAAAGGTTTGCTGGGAGAAAACACACTGTTGAGTTCAGCTCACCTTTGCACATGACAATTCATAATAAATCAATCAAATAATTATTAATTTAATAATTTAAATCACTGTAATTTAAGTTTTGTGTACAATAAAGAATTAAGATACAGACTTTAAAATAATTTTTAAAAATCATAAATAATCGATTTTGTAAGAAATAATCTATATAACTGAATAGACATACCTTTTTGTATCATAATGAAACTAAACGACAAATATTAACAGTCACAAACACAGTGAAACCTGGACAACTGGGACTTTAAGGGACCCGCAAATTTGTCTCATTTAAAGAGGTATTCCACTTACCCAGTGTCCCAGATATTCTGGTATAAATAAATATCGTCTCATTTACAGAGGGTTCCATTAATAGAGGTGAGAATAGAGATTATTTCAATTAGTTTTTTTTTGGGTTAAAAAATCATGTCAGACTTTTACTGACTAAACAATTCATCATCATCATTTATTTCAGCCGATCGACGTCCACTGTTGGACATAGGCATTCCCCCATGCGTCACCACAACGACCGATCCTGTGCGTCTAGCATCCACCGCATTTCTGCGACTCTCACCAGGTCATCGGTCCACCTTGTGGCAGGCCTTCCAACGCTACGTTTTCCGGTGCGCGGTCGCCACTCTAGAACCTTTCGGCTCCATCGACTATCCGTTTTATGAGCAATGTGCCTGCCCACTGCCACTTTAGTTTGGCGATTCTTCGGGCTATGTCAGAGATCTTGGTTCTCCTGCGGACACCCTCATTCCTGATGCGATCACGCAAGGAAACTCCGAACATAGCCCTTTCCATTGCCCTTTGGGTGACTGTAAGCCTTCTGATGAGGCCCATTGTAAGCGAACATGTTTCAGTGCCCTATGTCATCACTGGCAATACGTACTGATAGACTTTCGTCTTAAGACACTGAGGTGTTTTGGGCGAGAAGATACCTCGCAGCTTTCCGAACACTGCCCAGCCGAGTCGGATTCGACGGTTGACCTCTTTATCAAAATTAGATCTACCCAACTGGACTGTCTAACCAAGACTGGACTGTCTAACCAAGGTAGACGTAATCGTCCACAACTTCGAGTATAGAGTCTCCAATCTTGATAGGAGTAAGAGCTACATGGTTGTTTATCATGGATGTTGATTATTAAATAAAATAACCTATTTATGTAAACATTGTACATGAGTTGTAAACATATAGTGCCAGTTAGAGGTGAAAAAATGTCTGTTATCTCAGATACAGAGGTCAATGCATATAAAATTCAAAAAAATTAGAAAAAGTAATCTATAAAATAAAGTCTCAGTAAAAAAGCTAATATACGCTCGCTCTCTCAATTATAGAGGTAACTATGACGATAAAATCGAAACGAATCCCAGATGTAGAGGTTTGCTTTGTCTCACTAACAGAGGTACTTAATCGAGTTTCACTGTATTTAAAATGAAAAAAAAATCCACAACCTCACTTCTAGACTAAAAATTAAAACAAGTCTCTCTTTAGACTTTTGAAAAACTAGGAAACTTAAAAGTTTATTGCTACACGCGGCAGTTTATAACGAAAGATAAAAATAAAATAAAATAAAACAACAACCAACAACAACTTCAGCAACTTTTCTTATTGGAAATAAGCAGTACCTTTGTACAATTTTTATCTGAATGTTTCTTCTTTCTGTATGTATTCGTGTGTACATAAATTATAAAAAAAAAAAAAAAAAACAACCTTCTGGAGTGACCGGTGAGCATATTGCGATACTCGGTGCGATTCGGCCCTTTACCAACCCAGCTAGTTTGATATTGTGGCCAGTAGCTACAGGCACCTCACGCAGGTACCTGTTGCGGGGGTCAGTAGGAAGCAGAAAGTGGCAGCACGGTGCTGTGACCGCGGCGGAGGCATTAGCACATTAAGGTCATAATTGTGAAGCACGCGCTCAATTGGATAACGTGCGGTAATTGGCGGGCCGTGTGATTTCATCGCGGGTGACTGATGCCGCATCACCGCTCTTTGCCGCTTAGCATGTCACCGCAAGGCTATGATATCCCATGACACTTCATTACACTAATCTTGAATGGCAGTAAAGTCATGGTTTAAAAAAACTGGGCAAGTGCGAGTCGGACTCGGCACTGAGGGTTCCGTACAAACTTACCAATGTAAATAGTTCAATTCCCGAATGGAATCTCGAAGATTCTTCATTATTTTTTTGTGACGTAACAACAAATTAACTGATTTGTTTTTTATTTTTTTATTGTTATAAACCAGTGCTTGACTGCGATCCCACCTGAAGCAGAGATGCAATCATTGATGGTGAGGCGCACAAGTTTACTAAGAGCCTATGCCTTGAGGGCAAAAAAATTATAGTTGGACGGGAAGACAAATTGTCCCAGTCGATGTAAGCGGTATAAACGACGAAGCGAAACGCTTAGCCCGGACCGTTGAAGTTTCAACAACGTAAGGGTGGATACTCGCCGTACGTCGGGTTGTCCTATGGTAGAAAGGAGATGGCGGAATCGGAATCAAGTCATGCAATTGTGTGTGTCATCAAGTCATGCAACTGTAAAATACCGATAGGCTAGCTACTCTGCGCCTGTGCTCAAAGCTTTGTAGATTGGACTTAATCAAATCTGGATCCCCAATTAGCCTCTTCGCACGCCTTTCTACTGAGTCCAAAGCTGCTAGATCGCATTTTGCAGCAACAGCCCTTATGTGACTGCAGTACCTACTCCACACACGATCGGACCTCTGCTTTGTATAACATTAGAAGCTGTTCCGGTGTAAAGTACCGTCGGACCTTTGCAAGAACGCCTAGTTTTCTAGCAGCTACCTTGGCTTTGGACTCAATGAACCGCCCAAAATTAAGGTCTGAGGAAATTTCAACTCCTAAGAGCTGAAGGCGGTCAGTGCACTCCAGGGATACATTCTGATAAGCAGGAGCCAAGGTGAACGGGCTCCTTTTGGCGGTGAACAGACAAGCTTGTGTTTTGGCGGCGCTGAATCCTACCAGATTGGTTTCGCCCCACTTGGAGACTGACTTACTAGCCCGAGCACCTGGCAGGTATCTCTCTACAACTATGCTATCGTCTGCATACCCATAGATACCGCGCATCAGCAGATCGTACCGTACGCTGGAAGCTTACTCACTTACTGGAAGCTTATTTCTATACTTGTGCTACAAGGTGGCGCAAAATTAATCACTCTATCGGAAGATGTAATCATTATTGCAAATTATATTATATTATATTATTATATACAGAAAAGCAATAAAACGCTAACTCCGCAAGACCGTGGAATAATTGTATCGATTCTTTTGACCAATAATCGGTCGGTGATGTTAGTGCTGCGTGCGACGATTTTAATCGTGTCGCGCCAACTGGGCAAACTTTCCGCTGCTTAGCTGCTCGACTCGAGCTAATTGGAAATACAAGAAACAGGCAGGGTGTGGCCGCCAACGGACTGGTCGTTTTGCCGAGAATATCGACGCTGTGGCTGCCGATGTCGTTGAGAACGAAAAAACATCAACCAGACAACGGATCGCGCAATTGGGCATCACCAGACGGACCCTACAACAAATTTTAGTAAAAGACTTCGACTTCTTACTATTGGAATTAAAGGAGAGGGACTTGGTGACCACGTGGTTTCAACAAGACGGTGTAACCGCATACACAGCACGATAGTCGAGTAATCTCCCTTTTTGACGATTTTGCAGGGCCAGCAAGATCGTCCGGTTGAACCGCCCCAGACTTCTATATTTGAGGCTTTTGAAGTCGCGGGTTTATGCCAACAATCCCCAGACAATCGCAGCGGCAAAGAGAATATTCGAAAGGAATGCAAAAAGTTATTATCGGAAACCTTCCGGAAAGTCATGAAAAATGCGATAAAACGGGCACAAATGTCACCTGTGTAACCTTGCTTTCTGCCAAATTTCAGGATTCTGGTTCAACCTACCCTATGAATTTAGATCCCCTTCAGAGTGTCGAAATAATCATTTTTTGCGACGTAAACGGCTGTATCTTTTTTTTGTTAACTTAGGAAGTTTGGTTTTTTTACAGCTTCAAGGGACCGCAAACAGGAATATATGCTTTTAATTGCAATTCGGTACCTCCACGGGCTCCCGAGATAAAGGTTCTTGACAGACAGACACACAGACCGACAGATAGACTGATGGACAACAAAGTGATCCTATAAGGGTTCCGTTTTTTCCTTTTTAAGTATGAAACCCTAAAAATTGGGTAACCAAGCACCAGAGACAGATGTCTCTTAATCTCTGTTAGGTTAGAAAGACAGCAGAGCTTTAACTAGCAGTAATTATAAGAATTGCTTCAAGCTCTGGGCAATCAATTAACACGGAAAACATTAGTAAGCAAATTGAGTCACAATGATACTCAAATCGACCGGAGTTCAGAGCCAGACCAATCGCCGCGCTTACTTGTAAACAGCAAGACAAGTAATACCGTTACTCAAGAATCGATTCCGACAGCTCAACTGTTCTTAGCGTCAGCAGCTAGTACTTATTTATGTGTTTTTATATATTAGTTGTTTTGCAGATTATTTATGTGACGACCCTGAGGCCCTGAGGCATTAGCGTAGAGCAGCAGGCAGTAGGGGCGCGCGAGGAGGCGCGGGTCACACGCGGCCGTGTTCCGCTCCACCGCCGAAAGGCTTATTACAGCGGAAGCACGCGTTAAGGTGTCAACCGAATGTTACACAATGTCAAGGGGCCCCGGCAAAATGTCACCATCGTTTGTGGTAACCTTTCAAATAGTTTTTCACATCATACTCAGTTTTGGATTGCAAGCCAGTATTACGCATCTCCAGTGATATAAAAATTGAGGCGCACTTGAAGCAATTTCGGAGTATAATTTATTCCGGTCAGTTAATCAAGTGTAAGAGTACAATGTGCGGGGGCTGCGCCGTGCTGGAGTGTTGCGAGTTGACCCTGATCGTGGACGGCCTGGCACAAAGGTAATCGGCCAGCTAGCGTAATGAGGGTCGTCGGCCGCCAGCAGGTCGACAAACCGCGCGACCTCGTGTTAGCACCCGACACTGACACAAATTTAATTATCGACAGGCACATTCGCTCCTTATTGTTTTTTTTTTATTATGCGAGTACCTACTGAAGCTAGGGTTACCACCTCTGGCTTTTATAATTCCAGAAGAAGAAAAAAAGACGATTTTCATACATTTATAATTTAGATTTTATATATGAACCTAATGCAGCGTTGGAAGGCCTCCCACAGCATGGACCGATGACCTGGTGAGGGTCGCGGGAATCCGATGGATGCGAGACACACAGGACCGGTCATTATGGCCACACTTGGTGGAGGCCTAAGTCCAACAGTCTTTCGGCTGAAAGAATGATGATGATATGAACCTAAATAATAAGAAATACCAGGATTATTTTTATATGTTCGGTTTTCATGGGAAATCGGTTACCACTTATCACGTATAAGTAGTTCGCGATCTGACTGATTCTTACGATACTAGCACAGTGGTTTCGTAGGAAGCGATTCTAATGCCGCTTTTTTCAGTATACGAATGAAATCATCCCATTTGTTAAGATTCCACGCGCGCTTCAAGGAGATATTAGCCAATCGTAAGGGCCCAACAGGGTCGAAGCCTACTGGGGCCAAGGGTCTGCTTCTGAAAGTAAGACTCGGCCCTGGTATGAAAGGAACAACGAAGGAACACGGGCTTTTTGGCAGTAAAAATCTGATACACCCTCTCGCTTCGCCTAAGAGCGGGGGATGTCATTGGATGATTTTCCCAACGAAAAAAAAAATTGTTAATATTAATTTATACATCTCTCAACGAAACTACAGCCCCTTAGTAAAACGTCGCCTTGTGCGGTACCTTAATTAGATTGAAAGATCTTTGGACTAAACTTCACGGAGAATTTAAAATTCGTTCCGGGAGCCGGGAGAGTTAAGGACCCTGACTGATGCGGTTGCCACAGTTACGGCTCACAATAGTTGTCAGTGCGATGTTATCTTTGAGCGAGTAATAGCCTTCATCGATCAATGTAATACGTAATCTAGCAAAGTAACGATTCTTTGCTTTTTGTACTTCGGTCGAATTGACTTAACGGTAACGGAGAGCAAAACTCATTAAAATCCTAACGACACGATCGCGGCGATCCTTTCAACATATCTGTGATTTATTATTTTGCTGAAAGGAGTCTCGAAATATTATTGCAGCAATCTTTTTTTTTAATTGATATAAACCAGTGCTTGACTACGATCCCACCTGATGGTAAGCAGTGGTACAATCATTGATGATGAGGCGCACTAGTTTATTCTAGTCTATCCTAATCGTGGACTGACTCCTTACACTCCAACCGCCGCCGGGATTCCGATCCCGATTTCCGGCCACCGTAGGCGCGGGCTTGCAGACGCCGAGCAATGGGTGGCTCGCCGTCTGACCGTCCGGTAACCGTCCGGACCGAGCCCAAGTCGTCGACTGCGCGTTTTGTTCCACGCGCGCCTCAAGGAGATGTCAGCAAATCGTAGGGGCCCAGCAGGGTCGAAGCCTACTGGGGCCACGGGTAGTGTGAAAGCGGAACCCGGGGCCCTGGGACGAAGGCAACGAAGGAACAGGAGTGGGTTTTTAGTCAGTAAGAGTCTGACACTATCTCCCGTTCCGCCCAAGAGCGGGGATGTCATAAGGATGATTTTCCCACCCAATAAAAAAAAAAAAATCGTGGACCGACTCAAATTAAATATTCACTTGATTACAAAAGCAAATTATTTGTATCAACACAAAAATTATTGTGTAACAGAACTCTACTATCACCATTTACACCTATTTACTGAAACTCTGGAACATAGACCGTGCCTGGCGCTTCGGGACGCTTACTTGGTGGATATGTTACGCACATATACTGACGTGTTCAATCATTCATCAAGGCTTCGCCCGCGTCAAAGTAAGTTTCTCCATACAAACTTTGAACCTCCGCTACATCCCCTTGGGGGGTGAAATTTGAGAAATCCTCTCTTAGTGCTCACCTACGTTAAGAAAGGAAGCTTTGTACAAAATTTCACGCTCCTAGTCCCTGTAGTTTCGGCTGTGCGTTGATATGTAAGTCAGTCAATTTCTAATTTTATATATGTATATAGGTATGCTGGTGTTCAACCAAGAGGTATCTTAATCAGTTTTCGTTTAGAAGGTTTGAGGACCTGGTGATGCTTCCTGCCCGACCGGGACCAACACGACGTCTGGTGTGGGGCGCAGGGTTAGGGGCGACAGGGTAGGGTTCGTGTGATGTCCTCAAGTCAATACGCGTACAGATCGTGGTGTAGTCCGTGCTTGTGGCGTGTCGGTTATGTCTATGCGTGTGTTTGGTCGAGCAGGAAGCCTCGCGGGATCCAGGGCAAGCAGTTGAGCTCATTAGTGACGTCACGTGACCGCAACATCTACTTGTAACTGCCGCCGCACACGTATTTCACACGTAAAGGCTTGAGAAGTAGCGACCAATCACTTCACTTTGATTAGCTTTGCTACGGGGTAAACATGAAACATATCACGATAAGCATATTATAAACGTTATTAGGTTTTCATTTGACCTCTATGCACGCAAGGCCTTGCCCTTGTTACTTGGAAACAATTAAGAAAACAACTACTTCTCACGCAGGCTGTTTCTCTGCGGTCAACGGAAACAGTTTGGTCTTAATGTGCTGCTGTCGGTCGTTTAGCAAATGTTCCACCAACTATTTGTATTCAAGGTGCGAAACACCTGCGAAATCCAGAAATTTTAGAGATACGATAAATGAAAAATCTATATTGAAAACTTGTTTATTATTAATTAATCAATTAAGAAACTAAAACTTGACTTTATAAATAACACAAGATTTGTATTGCGAAATATGAGTGTATTTAGTTGTGCAAAGGCGGTCTCGATTTGGAAAAATCGTTGACAGCGCTGCTCTCCGCCGATCGTCCTTAGGTTAGTTCTCTTTCTTTTTTTTCTCTTACATATACTCTATGCGGGCGCAGGCGGCAGTACAAGTATGTGTGCATGTAACCCCGGCCAGATGTTCAAGGGAATATACGCCTTAACACGAAATCTTTTAGTTTGGTCCGAGTTGACAATAATGTAAAAATATTGGAATACCCGACTTGCATTTGTTTATTGAGCTCATTCAAGTGAGCGAATATATCCGCCAAAATGTTGGTTAATTCGTAAATGTTTACAATTTTTCTGGCAGGCACTAACTTTACGAGAAAAGCTTATTTTGAGTAATGACCGCGGTACACCAGTCTGTTGCGCACACTTAGCGGACACAGCTCTTAGGTACCTTAAGTACCTTTTGAGGATATCAACCAACTTCTACGTAAATTAAATTTGCAAACAAATACATCGATTAGACAGAAAGATAACTACATACGATTTTGTTAAACAGTGATTTTTGCAATAAGTGGGCGAGATGGTTCCGATGTCGAGATAATAATATATACAGCATGTTAAAATACGACCTTCAATTTAGAAATAGGTCACCGGTGCTTGTACGTGTCCTCTTTAGCGACTGTTTACCACGCAGAAACACGAATTTAACGGCAGTTCATTTAGCATGTCAGGTGCCGTTAAATTACTTATTTAACGGCACGCGTGGAACACTACGCGCCGTTGACGACTCGGGTTCGGTCCTTTCGTTAGGACGGTGAGCTATTCATTGTTCGTCGTCCGCAAGCACACAGCCACGCTGACTGGAAATCGGGGCAGGGGTCCCGACGCGACGGCTGGAGCGTGAGAACGTCCGTTAACACACGCTTGAGGCCTCTTCCAACGCTAGCATTACTGCTTCGCAGAAAGAGGCCACCACCATTCCTCCTTGCTCCGGATCATGGTTTGTACCAGGGCCATCAAAGAAGATTCACCGCCATGATTATGGCGTGCCCGTCATAGCAAATGATAATGCGACTATGCTATGACGAATAAAAACCTACTTAGAATCTTTTTTTCTGATAAATACTCTCCGTCTGGAAAAAATGGGAGGTTACAGCGCACTTCGGTATCTATTTGGTATTTTTTATTTTTCATGCATGATAAATTATTTCTTTCACGTTGCGTAGCCTATTTTACTTTCACAGTATTTATTCGAAGAGGTGCTAACTAGAACAGATACCTTTTCACGACTGCCGATGACTGTTAAATTAACAAGTGAGCACAGTTATTCGTGTGGTCTTACAAGCGGTCTCTACATAATCGTATAGGCGATAACTTACAACTACTATCACGAGTACACACCCGACCCGATATTTCAACCGTATGTACTTTAGTCCGTCGGCGAAACATTTTCTTTAGAAAACTTTACGTTCACTTGTCAGCGTTGATTTAACAATGAGAAAAATAAAAAAATAATTGCCTTCTAAATCTAGCAAAATGTGTACGTTCGTACGACGCTTGGTCGCATTCATGCGTTTCTTACAAGCGTGAGGTTCCGCCTCCGCACGTGATGAGAGAAGCCACACAACAAACATACGAGTTCGCGACAAAAAGCTTAATTAATGTAACAAAAGACTATAAAACTAACAGTGAGGCATCATTCGTCAAAATAATAATAGACATTAATCTTCGTGAGACTTGAATGTTTCACGTTAAGTGTGTGTATACTAAAGAGCACAGCAACTATTATAAACCACCATTTTAATGTTTTTAGGGTTCCTTACCCAAAGGGTAAAACCGGGACCTATTAACAACTGTCCGTATGTCTGTCACCAGGCTGTATCTCATGAACTGTGATAGCTACACCGTTGAAATTTTCACACATGATGCATTTCTATTGCCGCTATAACAACAAATACTAAAAACAGAATAAAATAAATATTTTATTGGGACTCTCATACAACAAACGTATTTTTTTTAGGTAGACGCTTGAAATATTTACAGAATATTTAGTAACAAATAATTAAAATAAAATCAATAGGTATTTAAGGGAGGCTCCCATAAAATACAACAAACATGATTTTTTCACGGTTTTTTGCTCAATATTAATATTGTAATACGGAACTCTTCATGTGCGATTCCGACGCGCACTCGTTGAGCACACAGTTCAGAGTTTGTCATGCTCACTCAAATGTCTCACTGATGGTGGCGCGTGTGTTGGATCATTCGGTTCCCTTCAAAATGGTTGAGCGGAGTGGTGCTAATATTCGCGTCACGTCCGTGAACGGGCGCTGTCAGTTGATACTGGTCATCTTTTAGCCATTTTAATATCTATATTTAGTTTTTTCTATCCAGTTTAATTATAATTTAATACAAACTAGTAAAAGTGCATATATATAAGCTTGCCCGCAACCTTAGACTCATTATAATACTTATCCTTACGTGTACATATACATATATGTCGTGGCCAGATCTTAGAATTGATCACTTCATGATATTGCCACCTAATACTGGTGAGATTGTTTAAACGTTGACGTTTGATGATATATTATGTCAAACCACGTTTGGCTATATCATTAATTGATATATTTTCAAGATAATAAAAGGTCTAAAGAAACTAGGAACTTATGTATTACTCTTGTAAGAACAAACATAAACTTAAAATTTACATGAAAAACTCTGCACTCATCTGTGCATTCAAAATCTTATTCTTCACTAAAAATACTGACTGTACACCAAATATTCACGGGTAGTGTGAAAGCGAAGCCCGGAGCCCCAGGACAAAGGCAAAGAAGGAACAGGAGTAAGTTTTTAGTCAGTAAAAGTCTGACACCATCTCCCGCTTTGCCCAAAGGCGGGATTTGTCATTAGATGATTTTCCCACCTAAAAAAAAAGGGGGATTCGAAGTTTGTATGGAGAACCCAACTTTTACGCGGCGAAGCCGCTGGCAGAAGCTAGTATGATAATAAAAAGGAAAACTAACTGACTAACATATCAACGCACAACCGAACTACTGCGCCGCAGAACATGAGATTTTGCACACAACTTCCTTTAATGTTGTAGGTGAGCACTAAAAAGACCCTTTTGGAAATTCAACTTATAGTGGGTGAAAAGGGGGAATCTCTTTTGAATATTAATTCTAAGTGTCGGCTAATGTACCTAAAATTTAGCACGGATAATAACCTAATTAAATAATAAAGGTTGTCAACATCCCATTCCTGAATTAGGGCGCCTTCAAATTAGCCGCACTGCCGCCGCGCGGCACTTTGCGGCTAATTTGTAGGCGCTCTTATCCCCACAACACGATTCAAGGGATGTTAATAATTGTACAGACGACTTTTACTCCTGGAGACTAATAATAAAGACTATCATTAGGTATTACTATTGTGGACTTACTGATAAACTGGTTAATCAACAATTTTTTTTTTATGTATATTCCTTCCCTATTGCGGCAATATCACTTAAAATGTTTGTTTTATTTATTTTCAAAGTTCTAGCGCTCATAATGAAAACCCTTAATATAGAAGTAGAGAGGAAACGGGCTAACTCTCGAGTCTCATCATCCTACTGAAAATAGGACCTACATTCACACTAACAAATAAATAAATAATCTAAATTTTCCACCGTACACTCTCAATAAGGTTCAGTTGAAAACCAGCGTCAGACAACTACCACGAAGTTGTCTGGCATTTTTGTTGAACTAGACCTATTTCGTGCAGGCGCGAGACAATGTTATTTATTTATTTTAAGTGTTTACATGTTGTTTCTACATTGTGTGTATCTGTGTACGTGTGCCAAATAAAATATTTTTCTCTCTTTTTTAACCGACTTCTAAAAAAGGAGGAGGTTCTCAATTCGGATGTTTGTATTTCTTTTTTTATGTTTGTTCGGGCATAACTTCGTTGACTGCCAACCGATTTGAAAAATTCTTTGTTTGTTGGAAAGGATATACTTCCCGAATGGTCCCATAGTCACAAAGTTGGGATCTGATGATGGAATCTTGGCGAAATCGAGGGAACTCCTCAAATATTATAGGCAACTATATAGTGATTTTGGTATTTTCATCGAGAACTTAAGTATTTACAGTCAAAAAGTAACATTTGATGAAGTGGAACTGATGAAGATGACCAGAAATAGTCAACGGAACTTCTTACTCGCATAGATATCACAATGAATATAGTTATGCGACTATGACAATACAAATAAATGAATGGTTCTGAATAGTTACGTTGAAAATGGTATCATCGAAGTTAAATAAGATACAAATAATACCGAGTAACACCGACTTCCGAAATTAAAGTTATTTTGATCCTTTTATTTAGTATTCTTTTTTAGTGAAGTCGGTTATTCTTTTTTTGTAAAAAGTTTTTTATTCAGTAGTTTTGAAGCAGAAAATATTTTTTTAAATGAAAGAATGAGCAGATGTGGCAAAAGCTCGGCTTCATCATTTCGCTATATTTAGGGGTTCATAAAAACTCCAGAATGCGGAGGAAACGGATGAAAAAGTTGCCAGACATTACAACATGATTTAAACACACATCTATTTCTTTTAAACTTTTGATGAAGACGTTTTTATTTGATATTATTTTATCGTCACCGAAATCAATTTCATTTAATAACCTTCTGACTTCCTGTGGAGCTTTTGCGACACCCGGGAAGTGTATCATTATATTAGTATGATATAATATAGCATACTTCCAAGTGGTGGAACATTATTAGGGACGACGGTCGTTAAGACTGGACGCGTCGCGCGTGGCGCACAGTACTTCGACATGAACAAGTTAGCGGGATAAAATCCATGACGTAATTTCCAGGAACTGATGATAACAATTTGTAAACACCAGTTGATAGGTATGACATTCAGCTAGTTTCTCCTTATCTCTCAGTTTTTCCTTTTTTTAGAGTTTACTTAGTATGGCCATAAATTCTGTTGCAAATAAAAAAATCGTAACTTTATAAGAACTAATGTAATATTCTTAGGATAATTTTATACATATGACAGAGAATCTAAACATGAAATGAGTACATACTTCTACTCAAAATGAGTTCTGAACACGCGTCCATCGCTTTACACACAGTTTCCATTGGAAGGAAGGGTATCGAAGTATTGCGAAACAATTTAAAGTCGGTACGTAGTAGGCAGGACACTACGGAACAAGTGGTGGCTTATTATGTACTACAAATCTACTAGTCACTTATAGAGGCAAACTAGAAAGTGGTCGATGAAGGTGGAGCATCAAGGGTAAGTCCGAAAATTCTCTTTGTCCTTCTGACGGAGTGGAGAGACGTACAGAACTACAAGTACAGATAGTACGGAGGAACAGAACTACACAGTCATGTAATAACATAGTTAAACGCGCGGCTGTTGCGGGCAATATGAATAATATTTTGTGTCAATCAAAATCTTGACGGCCCTTGTGGACGCGGAAGCAATTTGAAGTATTCCTTCACAAATCGCAAGGTGAATTTAATAAACAAAAAACTGACATTAAAATAACCGTAATTCGTCATAACATAATTATACGTACGATACTTCCTCTATTTGTGTAGCAGTTTCCATGTTATTGGTACAATGTTCGTGTTGAGTCGTGTTTGTGGCTAAGGTTTCAGCCACCTGGGACTGGGACCCTCGCTATGAATATTTGATAAGATGAGCGAGAAGAAACTATCGCTCATCTCAATATAAATAAAATCAATAAGAATCATTATTGTGAATTTAACTGTACAATATGACTTGACATGAATTTAGGTCATTAATAAGTGGATTATGGAGACCACATCGAGACCAGAAACACAAACGCTGCTGTACGATTAGTTAAGTCTGCAGAGTTAGCATCTGGTCAAACTGATAACTGTTGTTGTCGACGCCACGGACATTCGGTACTGAAGTTATTATTGACAGTGAATTCTTTATAGATAAATTGAGTGGATGTTGAATTTATGTGATATTTTTACAGTGCCAGTAATTGAAATGCGGTCATCACAGATAAGTTCGTTCACTGCAATGTACAGAGCTGTAACAACGCAAGGATACTGCACAATACATGGGAACTAGGTGAAGCCAGGCGAACAACTTACCTCGAATGCTCCACCTTTAAACAATGCATACCGTACGGCAGGTTAACGTAAGCACGCGGTGGGAAAGTAATATCTAACCTATTACACACCAACAACGATTAGATAAGTGACGAATATTGCAGAGATGACCTATTTGAATTACCTTATCTCGCAGAACCAGAACGCAGATATTGAAGGAGATAGTAGATAATACATATAATCTGTTAAGTAATCTTCATTGACCTCGCTTCTGGTGGTTGTGGACTCAGGAGAACTACGACGTCCACGACTCCCACACATTAGTCGCGTTACGGTAATGATGCCTTCTCCTGTCTGGATTTGGCGGTTTTTTGGGAGATGTTCCTGTGATGCTAAATTCTGATGCTCACGATAACTTGTGTAAAGTTCTCATGGTGGACTCGTTGATTGGCACGTTGCCCACCATTGTTGGAAATGTGTCAGCAAGTCAGCATTCAAAGGGGGCCGCCGAATCCGTGAAGCGGAGACGAGCCTCACGCCCTGGAGCGTTTTCACTGGGAGCCGGGACTCTGGAGTCGTAGAGCGATTCGCGGCCGCCGTAGGCGCGAGCTTGCGAACGGTGAGCAAATAGCAGTTCGCAGTTCTGTAAGCATCCAGGTCGACAGCACGTAGTTTCACGTTCGCCTCAAATAAATGTTAGCAAGATTGACGGGGCTAAGGGCTGATGCCTGCTAGGACAGTGGATTGTTCGAAAGAGTTACCATAGCCCTCGCAAAGGGCAACTAGGGACACTGATTTTTGGTCAGTAAAAGTATGCCACTCTATCTCGCTCCACCCGGACGGGAGAAGATATTTAATGGTTTCTCGAGTAAAAAAAATACCAAGTCAATATTGACAACACGAAGCAGTGTGAGTCAACAAGCAACAATTACCGTTAAAGATTGTTAACACAGATTAACAACAAAAGTGTGTAAATGTCACTAGTGTTTAGTAACCGTTAATTGTGCAAATACAGAGATTACAGCAGTATGAGTGGAGGACACGTGACACTGCGGAGGGGTTGCAACAGCCGACAACTCTATCAAGCACTAGTAGCGACATTGTATAGGGACATCGCACTCACGTTACGTTCTATAATGCATCGTATGCAATGCATAGAATATTTTATTCAAGTCGGTCGTGCGTGAGTTTCATGCTTTTATCTTCGTGACACCCTAAACCTCTAGTCTCTAACTGTCCCGCCATTAATTTAAAGGTACTCGTAAAATAGACCTCGATTTGTCCATGAGGATCAAAAATACATAGGTTACAGCTAAACAGCTCAAACATGTTGCATAGCCCACAGTCGCCGGTAATTAGGGTATGAATAAGTGATGCTACGTACTCTCACTGTCGGCGCCTCTCCACGATGAATATTCAAAGATCCTTCAAAGCCGACTGAATATGTGAACGCAAGTCACGCCGAAACTTGAAAACGATGACTATCAACATTCGAGCGCCTTGAGCCTGAACAATTAATTTGACGTTATCAATGTACGTAAAATATACATAATGATCAATTCGCTTCGTTCATTCAATATTCCTAGGTTATTAACGGACCTGTATTTGAATTACAGCATTTCCATGACGATGTAAGCAATCCATTCTCTGAACTAGCGTGACGAATCAATGATCATTTGTGATTTCCAAATAAATGCCAGCGCTATTAATATTATATAATGTTTCAAAAGACGTAAACTAAAAAACGCTATTTCCATAAATATGTCTTCGCAATTTTGAAGTCATGCAGAATTCTCGTTAATGGTTTAGCTCCTCTTATGAAACAGACCTCCGATCCTCCTCCTTTTTTACAGGCTTCAAAAAAGAAGGGCTTAATTCGGTTGTACTTATTTTTTTTAACTGACTTCAAAAAAAGAAGGAGGTTATCAATTCGATTGTATATTTTTTTTATGTGTGTTACCTCAGAACTCTGTCGTTTATGGATCGATTTGCAAATTTTTTTTTTCCTCTTAGAGGATATGCTTTCCGATTGGTCCTATTTTTTTCAGAATCCAGTTTTGATGATGGGATCCATGAGGAATCGAGGGAACTCCACAAATATTCTAGGCAACCATATGGTGATTTTGGTATTTTCATCGAGAATTTAAGCATTTACAGTCAAAAAGTAACATTTGATGAAGTGGAACTGATGAAGAAGTCCAGAAATGGCCAACGGAACTTCATACTCACATAGATATCACAATGAATCTTCATTGTGATATCTATGTGAGTATGATAGTCGTTTAACTATCTAGTTAAACGACTATGACAATACAAAAAAATAAATGGTTCTAAATAGTTATGTTAAAAATGGTATCATCGAAGTGAACTGATGATGATGGAGCCGGAAGACAGAGACTGGAACTCCGTAATTAATCAATGTATCCTAGCCGTGTTTGAGCTGATGATGATGATGCACTTTGGCTATAAGGTACTATCGAACTGATCTGTTGATGGAGCCGGAAGGTGGAAGGTAGATAGATACCTACAGGTACTTCATAATAAAACAATGTAACCTAAGGATTCTCACGAGAAATAGGCACTCTGGTTATAACGCAACTAAAAAGTGTGAAATAAAAAACCTTTTTACAAAAAATAATAACCGACTTCACAAAACTAAAAAAACACTAAAAGGATCGAAGTCGGTGTTAAATAAGAAACAAACAATACCGACTTCCGAAATTAAAGCTATTTTGATTCTTTTAGTGTTAGTTTTGTGAAGTCGGTTATTAATTTTTTTGTAAAAAGTTTTTTAGCGACATAAACGGCTGTATCTTTTTTTTTTTTTGTTAACTCAGTAGTTTGATTTTTTTCACAGTTTCAAGGGACCGCAGACCTGAAAATATGGTAAAACCATTTCAACTAGATACTTGCAGGCGTTCCCGAGATAAACGGTCTTGACAGAAGACGGACAACAAAGTGATCCTAAAAGGGTTCCGTTTTTTCAACGAATTAAGTATTGTTTGAGACTCGTTAAATTACTCTAGATTGATATAATAATAGAATTGATGAGTGTTTTTATTGTGGAGATAGACGGTGGAAAGGGTCTGATGATGTAGCAGTAAGGTAGTCGGTAAATCTCCAATCATGATTGTAGAACCGTCTGTGTCCTGAATATAATGTAGTCGCAGACAGGTAGACGTTTATGAGTTTACGAATGTCGGTCATCAATGTGTAGCGCGACGCGTTTATGACTGTCACAACAAGATCTAGATCACTATCGATTGCTTTATGAGCGAGCACTGATCTCATCCTTTATGGATACGGAACGTTATATACCTACTTATTAGTCATGTTAGAGTACATGCTCGCAACCCATCGTCGCAAAGAAAACTATCAACGTAGCCGCAAGTGGCATGCGATACACTTTGTATAGATAGCAATTGTTAGTTATTTACACGCATTTTTAATTTGACACCATTTGATCGTAGTAAGTGTTATTACGAGGTGAGCAGTGGTGGCCGAGTGGTAACAGCCCTGACTTACGAGTTCAAACCCAGCCAGGCGCATTACTTGGTGTAATTTATTTCATCATCACTGCTCTCAAAACGGTGAAGGAAAACATCGTGAGGAAACCGGCATGTTCTAGAACCAAAAATTCGAAGACATGTGACATTCACCAATCCGCACTGGGCCCGCGTGGTGGATTATGGCCCTTTTCCTCTCCTATAGAGGCGTGCAGTGGGAACATTAAAAGGCTGATTATGCTTATGCTATGCTTAAGTGTTATTACATTAGGCTAACAGTCGGGTTGCCACCGCCTATGCAATGGAGCTCGGTCCATGGGACACGCCATAACGGTGACATTTGTATAATTTGTTGCTCGTTTTGCACAAACAATGTGTAGTAACCAGTGACCGAAACTGACATGTGACGTGTTCTTGGCGACCCATAAGACAACATTGTTACACGGTTCAACTGCAAGCTCTACAAACCCTGGCGCTAATAAAACGAGGTAATAATAACACAATTAGCGCGACTAATTACATCAACTGCGCTAATGAGGGCACTATAACGTACGTGCTTGATTATCGTTCACTCTCTATTATCGCACTCGTGTACATTGGCCGAATATTTTTGGGCCTGTTATGTAGTAAAAACTCTGCCGAGTAAGAAACTGGTACGTTATTGAACCAAAATAACTAGGAGTAAACAGAACGATACTTAAGGAAGGGAGTGAGGACTGTTACACAAGTGTCTGATTAGTTCCACATACAGCACAAACCAGAATGTGTACGAGTCAGCTGTGAGCTACTATGTCCAGTTTATTTAACAGTTATGTAATTTATTTTTATATAATAAGATATATACCTACTTATTGTTTGTTGTTTAATTGGGCCGTTTATATGGAATGAAATGTATTGTGAATTGGAATCTCTTGGTGCTTTCAAACATTACGATGTAATATAGGTATTTGTTTACTACAATACTCTATCATTATTTTTTTAATGAGAACTTAGGGCCACACCAGGAATTACTCCTGTACGGTGCGTTTACAAATATGTGTTTCTGACATACACAAGAACCAGACCCGTAATAAACCTCTGTAGGTTGGTGATAGGTACAAGTATTTGTTTCGTGCGGGAATCGAACCCGCGACACGCAGCATCGCAGCCGATCGCTCAACCACAGCGCCAACCGTGTCGTCGTTGTCCACTATCAGTATCGTTGTTGTCAAACAGTTCGAATTGACTCTTGATACTACCTACTCATATTATATAGATTGCAGTAAGTACCATTGTATTCACAAGTGGCCAAATGTCACGAAGTGTCTCCAGAGGCTTCCAGAGATTTCTTTTTGTGCCAGTATTTGATAGAAGTTCATCTTCACTACATCTCGTGCAGAAACGAATACAACAAAGCTACTCACCATTTTGGCGAGCATTGTGTCCATCTGCGGCTGATGTGTGGCGGTGAGCAGCTGGCGAATGCGGCTGGCGTTGGCGACGCACTGCGCCATGCAGCGCTGCAGCGCGGCCGCCTGCCGCACCAGCGACGCGCTCAGCGGCGCGTCGGCGTCGGCCGCGCCCGCGCCGCGCAGCACGCTCTCCAGCACATGCGCGTGCTGCGACACGTAGTCCAGGCAGCGCCGCAGCTCCACCGCCTCACGCCGCTGCCGCTCTGCAACAAAACCTGCTCTTGCAGACCTGCCCATACTCCTTTGTTTGTTTTTTGTTCTACTCAGATACTACTACATTAGATCCCTAGGGACAGAATAACTTGCTATAGACGAGGGTTCTATGATATATAAAAAAGGGCATTATTATTTTCTACTGTACAACACCTTGGACATCCTCTGTAACATTGTACAAGTGCTTGTAAATAAATAAATAAATTATCGACCAGGTGGTATAAAAATCAAAATGCATGGTAGTATACAGTGCCATTCTGGCAGAAGTCTTGCAATATTATGCTAAACTAGGCAAGCAAAGCTTTCACTGGCTCAGTTCAAGGATGGTGTAGTTACTCATTACCTGACATAGGGACACTTTGTCACTAAGCAGGTGGCTCACAGCCGATACTATGATAAATATAAAGACCCTTATAAACTGTAAGTTGTGATTTCAGTGCTTCAGACAAAATTAATATGTCAGTTGCCATATTCATTTGTTGTCAGATTTTACTTACAAGGAATTGTTACACTATTACTGTTTATTCTGCATCATGCACACACATTTTATTTATTTATTTAAATTTCATGTACAGTGGTGGTACATAGGCGGACTCTACCATTCAACCTTTGGGTTAAAAAAACAACACTGTGGTAGGTGTGCACAATATATCTGTTATTTATTACAGATATTTTTGAAACAAAATGTAGTATCGTTAAATTAAGTGGCTTATAATAATAAAATATGTATATATGCTAATATAATAAACTAATAAATACTATGATAAATAAGAAATCATTGTAATTAAAGAACTTAAAATATAACAATTATGACGAAGACCTAACTAAGATTGAGAGGACTTCAAGTAGTAGTTCCAGCTTGAAAGAAAATTTACTTTCAGCTTTTTTGATGTCAAGGATGTCCACATTTTGGATATATTATCTTTAACATAAAACTAGTGAAACAATTGTTATCTGCTATTATATTAATTTGCACCACATGTATTGACGAATTTTTATCGCATTAGTTTATCTAGGACAGACGAGCATTAGGAACCGCAATAGACTATTTGTTTTGACAGAATGAAATTATGTTTTAGACTAAAATTGATAAGATAATGTGCACTCTATTTATAAAGAAATTAGAAGATCATTACAACATAAACATTGCATTCTAATTAAATATGATAAAGTAGTACATTTTAGTCTTCAAACATAAGAAAATGCACTACAAAAAAAACATTTTCATTCAAAACAACCTGGTTCTTGTTGTAATTTTAGTGATAATTGGCGCGATTAATTTACCATGGAAATCATAGATTCTCTGAGTCCTTCTCAGATATTTCTCTTCCTGCAGCTGCCTGTCGACCTGTGCCTGTTTATCACGAGCCTCCAGCACCTCCAGAAACGATGAAAACAATGATTTTCTTTCGTTCGTGTTTGTAACGGTTTCTTGCATTGTGATGGTAAAAAAACGGCGATTGTTAAATGACAACTAAAGAGTTACTCAATTATTCAAATATGTTTTCGAGGTCTGTACTGTTTGTGTCAGACATAAATCAGGAAACAAACGAGTTAATAAAATAAATCGAAATCAAATTCAAAATCACACAACCACCGCACTCGCCTCACTGACAACGACTGCTCAGAGACAATTCGATTGAAGTAGAACCTTTTTTTTGGTTATTGTTTTTGACTTGGATACGAAGTTCTTTAAGCTCTGGCTTCGCATGAATAGTTCATTAGTTATGAATAGGGTATTTTACTATATATGAGAAATCTAAAAAAAATAGTATTGTGATAGCTTAGGTAAAATGCAGTCAGTAAGTGTTAATTTTAGTTCATAAAATAATTAAATAAAGTTTAAAGTTTTCAGTTTTATTATCTGTTCTTTAACGACATGAAATAGTAGTTACCAGTTGATGTTACAAGGAGTAACTTAGGCTACTTTTCATTTTCCCGCGGGAACAGGACTTAGTTTCCAGGGTAGAATATATCTCTAAACTGTGAAACCGTCTGCGTAAACAAAACCATCGAAAACGAAATTCTGTGATGAAATGAGAAAATTAAACTTAAACAACAATGGTCATTCTCCTAATATGCCTGAACCATACAAAATTAGTAAAACATAACTTGATAAAACATATATCGTTTGGTTTCCCTGAATTAACATTAATAAGTACGGCATTCAATATATTGTTAAAAGTACGGAGAAACTAGTAAATAATTAAAATAGTTTTTAGGGTTATGTAGTTTATTAGTCATCTGTAGCATTTCAGAAAGAGGACATAGTAGTTATTAGCGGCATATCTTCGAGTGGAGTAATAAAACTTCATTCGGAGGCTGTTTTAATTATTCAAAAATTGATTCCTCAGATGTTTACATCCATATTAAAATTAACTATTCAAACGAAGCAAAGACACTAAATATATACTATCTATAGATAGGACATAGCTAACAAAATCGTAATCCGATACTTATTACCTAATAGCAATAAGTTACTCAGTCTAGTATGACACCCCTACACGTCAAGTCGTGTTTGTATCCGCACTATGCACTAAAAGAAAATCATTTTCTGAGAAAATATACCAAGTTGCGCATTACGCTATTGCAAATCTTGTTATAGTAAAATGACTGGAACTAACTTCGGTTTATTTACGTAAATATTCTTAGTATTTACGCAGTAATTAATTAGAATTAAATAATTTTCATAAATATTTCTAGAAAATTTGATGATTTTGTGATAACGCTATCTATTGGTGAAAAATTTAACCCACTGAGGCTTTACCACGAGCTTTTAACGTGATCCATTTTACAATCAAAACCCAACTGTTAAAGGGATGGAGCAATATAGGGTGTATAGCCCCATCACTTTTTTCGCTTGTATGACTGACATTTTAACATATCATGGTAACCACATGGTGCCACCTACCGGGCGATTTGCCTGCTGCGGTCTTTTCGTCCAACTATAATTTAGGTGTCTTCAAGGCTATAGTGAATAGGCTCTTAATAAACTAGTGCGCCTGACCATCAATGATTGCATCTCCGCTTACCATCAGGTGGGATCGCAGTCAAGCACTGGTTTATACCAATTAAAAAAAAAAAAAAAGGTGGTTAAATTTTTGTAAATTTTGACAAATTTAAATCAGGTTTTTCTTTTCAAAGGTAGATGTCGGCACAGTGGCATGACAGTTTTTCTAAGACATTTCTTCTGATTGCCGCTCTACTGTATCTCCTTAAATCTCTTTGAAACGAAGATGGCTTAAGAATTACTTTCCAAGCTTAAAATATTACATAAAAAGGTAAACAATCTTGTTTGTAGTCTGTGCTTGTATGTTTGTCAAAAATAGGGTGGCTCCATATTCGATCGATTTACGGCATTTTCAATTTTAAATTGCTAATTTTTTTTTAATTCCTGACTTTAATCAAATAAATTTAAAAAATATATATAATTCTGTTATTGGCTTATCTTAGATTAAATGTAATTCATCATCTTCCTGCCCTTATCCCGTGTTATTTCGGGTCGGCGCAACACGTTTTTTTTCTTCCACTCTGCCCTGTTACTCATCATGCTATCACTAACTTCCTAATTAATTAATTAAGTAATTAATGTATGTAAATAACAAAATTATAAACAGTTGCCTTATCCTTGGAATTAAATTCGATCTAGAAATTAAATCGTTATCGACTTTAGAAAAAGTTTCAACTTCTATGTTAACATTACGGATGCGTTCATAAATAAGATATTATCAAGCGTTCTAATAAAAAAATTATTATATTTTTTTAAATGAATATCTATTTTCTTCCTGCTTTAAAAAATATACTGATTCCATTTGATCATTACGTCGATTATTTATTATGTTTATGAGATTTGTCGGTCTACAACAGGAATTACTTAGAAAATATGTAATGATGACAGTCTCATTTCGGTAACAACACTTTTTTTTTTCTAGTCCTAATTGACTATCCTTCTTATGTCTGTGGTGAACAGAGTACCAACCTAACCTGCCATCAGCCAGTTGTGCCAAATTCCAGATTGCCAATTGTTAACTGCGGCTGTCAAAGAAAGTGACTTGTTAGTTTGTAATTTAATTCATTTTCCAATTTGATTATTAAATAATGGCACGAGAAAGTAGCGCTGGATTTGACAGACACATTACAATCTTCTCTCCTGAAGGAAGGCTTTACCAAGTCGGTAAGTTGCAAATTTTATCTGAAATGACTTGCACAAAGCGGTAACCACTAATACTAACAATCAACATTTTCTGTAAAATTCTGCCTGTTCGGTCGATAAGTTATTTAAGTTACTAATTACATGGGAGAGACAGAGTCAGAGTTTACAGTTATAGTTAAAAACGAACAGTTATTACCTTGTGCATTTACTTACAAGCCATGAATTGCAACTAATGTGTACAAATGTTTTTGAATGGCTTACAGAATATGCACTGAAGGCGATCAACCAGGGTGGGCTGACGTCGGTAGCGCTCCGCGGTGCGGACGCGGCCGTGGTGGCGGCGCAGCGCAAGGTGCCGGACCGTCTGCTCGACCCCACCTCCGTCACCCACCTGTTCCCGCTTACAAAACGTATTGGAGCCGTCATGACTGGCATGATCGGTGAGAACTCATTATATATTTTTACAAAAATAAATCCCATCAATGTCTCGTGTGTTCCATTATACAGGATTATCCTAGGATTTGAGCATGTTTTTCTAAAAGATCTCCTGAAAGATCAACTCTGCATAGGTGCAATAAAAGACGAATGTCTTTGCAAACCATTTTTAGTACTTACAAAACATGTTAATTCCATTTTCAGCGGACAGCCGATCGCAAGTTCAGCGTGCCCGCTATGAGGCAGCCAACTGGCAGTACAAATATGGCACAGAGATCCCTGTACACATCCTCACTCGCCGCATTGCCGATATCTCGCAGGTGTACACGCAGAATGCTGAGATGCGCCCACTTGGATGCAGTAAGTTCCATTTTGGCCAGTTTGAAGTACCAAAACTTGTGTGTTTGAGCTGATGGTTGTGTGTGTTGCAATTTTTATGTATTTGTCAATTTATTCAATTATTTAGTATTTTATGAAAGTTACTTATACATATAAACTGGCTGACCGACTGGTAGAAAATGCCTAAGGCATTAAGTCCGCCTTTGTACAGTGTTTACTACTTGTGCATAAAGTTTTAATAAATAAATAAATATAATTAAGCATAACTACATATATCACAATATGGTCACTAATTATTTATAATTGATTATCTTGCTGTAAATTACGTTTAAATCAGATTGCTTTTTATTGTCATATTGCGCAACTAATTATTAATGAAGTAAACTAATATAAACTGACTAGCTTCTGCCAGTGCCTTCGCCTGCAAGAAACAAACTTTAGACCCCCATTGGGGTCAATTTCGGAAAATCCTCTTTTAGTGACACCAATAACATAAAAAGAAAGCTTTGTTCAAAATTTCAAATCTCTTAATTCAAAAACATAGTACTCAATTATTCCAGCTAAAGAATCTAACCTCTCTAAAGAAAAATAAATTTTGCATCCTTTTCCTAGTAAATCTTAACTGTTCAGCTTTTCTGTATAAACTCACAAAGGCTTCGCCTTCATCATCGAAAAGACTCCCTATTTCTGTATTATTTATAAGAAGAAAACCTAAAATGTCCTAAGCATAATTTTCGAGATTACTTCGGTCTTTGAATCTCTTATCGTTCGGGAAATGCAAAAAAAGATCATCATCTAGGTTTTTCCAAAAGTACAAAATTAATTAGTAATTAATTAATTAACCGTTGGTAGAATTTGCTACAGGCCCCGCGCCGGCTTAATCCGGCACTGACTAGTGGTATAAGTAAGAACTAAATAATTTATTTAATTAAAAGTCTCAGGAATTCAGAAGACGGATAGCTCAAATGAATTCATTTTATGTATAACAGTTGGACAGACAATCCAGTTGGGTAGGTCTAACTTTGAGAAAGAGGTCAATCGTCGAATCCGACTCGGCTGGGCAGCGTTCGGGAGGCTGTGCGGTATCTTCTCGTCCAACATACCACAGTGTCTCAAGACGAAAGTCTATGACCAGTGCGTGTTGCCAGTGATGACTTATGGTACTGAAACATGGTCGCTTACAATGGGCTTCATCAGAAGGCTTACAGTCACCCAAAGGGCAATGGAAAGGGCTATGCTCGGAGTTTCCTTGTGTGATCGCATAAAGAATGAAGATATCCGCAGGAGAACCAAGGTCGCCGACATAGCCCGAAGAATCGCCAAACTAAAGTGGCAGTGGGCGGGGCACATTGCTCACAGAACGGACGGTCGATGGGGCCGAAAGGTTCTAGAATGGCGACCGCGCACCGGAAAACGCAGCGTTGGAAGGCCTCCCACAAGGTGGACCGACGACCTGGTGAGAGTCGCGGGAGTGCGGTGGATGCGAGACGCACAAGATCGGTCGTTGTGGCGTCACTTGGGGGAGGCCTATGTCCAGCAGTGGTCTTCTTTCGGCTGAAATGATGATGATGATGATAACAGTTGGTATATAAGTTGAATAAAATAAATCCAGCATCAATATTAACTGTATTAAAGCACAATATACATATATTGTACTTTAATTATTTTTATATTAATTATTATTAAAACTTAAAAATTTGTTAAAAATGTGTTAAAACAACCTTTTAAGAGTTCCGTACCTCAAAAGGAAAAAACGGAACCTTTATAGGATCACTTTGTTGTCTGTCTGTATGTCAGTCAAGACCCTTTATCTCGGGAACGAGTGGGGTATTGAGTTGAAATTTAAACCATATATTCGCGGTCTCTTGAAGCTGTGACAAAATAAAATTTCTAAGTTAACGACGGCCGTTTATGTCTCAAAGAACGTATATTTTGACACTCTCGAAGAAATAAAAATTCATAGAGTACTTCCCGTTGCCTCAGAATCGTGAAATTTTGCATAAAGCAAGGTCTTATAGCACAAGTATACGAATAAATCGGAAAACTATAATTTGTAGTTACGTCACAATAAAAAAAAAAATTCGCCTTTCGGAAAAATGTTCGAGACTCCATTCGGGAATTGTACTGTTTACATAAGTAAGTTTGTACGGAACCCTCAGGGCGCGAGTCCGACTCGCACTTGCCCAGTTTTTTAACTTCTGTCTAATGCTAAGGCGAACCGAGTTTAAGGAATCTGCGGGATTGGGATATTTTATTTTAAGGGCAGGCACTGCTTGCAGGGCATGGCACTGTGAGAGTATACCTCTCACAGTGCCATTCTAACCTGCAAAATGCAAAAAATTTAAGACTCTTTGAATTTTGCAGAGCTATAAACATATAATAAGTTACAATATATTTTTTTTTTTATATATAATATTTAACGTTTCAGATTTAGAAAGAGTACTTTTAACTGATATTAATTATGTTCTTATCCACTTCCGATTTAAGACTTGCACAACACAAAATAGAAATTCAAAATTTATTTAGCTGTAGGTAAGATAAAAAAATTAAAATAAATTCTGCAGAAATTTCACGAGTTCCATGGAAAGTTGTTAAATAAGCGCTTACGGGATTGGATTCCCTAGTACCCGATATGATTCACTTGCTGACCCCAAACAAAAAAAAAGAATAATATTTGCTTGAGGTTGGCACTGGCATGTCTTCATCTTCCATACTTTCTCTATTACTTGTAAGTCGCAACATTGGTTCCAAGCGATTGCTTATTTTCTAAAGCCGAAGAAACAAATTGTTTCTAAAATATCTAGAGCAGTTACTCCTTTTTGGCAATCTGGATGCTAATGTACAATATACTTATTATTACTATACTCAGCATGTAAATTGCCATTAAATCTTCAAATTACTGAACATTCGACACATAACATTGTGTCACAATGAGCAAAGTTTTAGTAGCGTCTAAAATCGTCATCAGGGACGAATATACAATGTCTTTCAAACGCGCACTGAAACCACTTGATAGAATAGTGAAAGATCTACGCAATGACTCAAGATGTTTTGTAGGCGCAATAATTTTGCTGTCTGGCGATTTCCGCTAAACACTGCCAGTCATTCCAAGATCTAATGTGATTCACTCGACGATAATCAAATTCTTCCGAAGAGTCCGATTAAAGTCAAGTTTATAACTGGCGTAGCTACCGAAGAGCTAGGCAGGGTAGTACCCCGGGGCCCCCAACCTTGGGGGGGGGGATGCAAACCTGATTAACAAACCTCTTATTGAACTAGCGGAATATTCTCTCACCTTCGAATTACGGAAAACGGAGCAAAATAAGTTATTTGATGATTTCCCACTTAAAAAAGGAGACTCGGTTTTTTTTCTTCCCCCAGGGCCGTTGGTCACCTAGCTACGCCACTGAAGTTTAGTTAGACGGTATCACTACATTCGTTAACTGTTAGGCAGTACGAAGTTCGCCGGGTCGGCTAGTAAATAAATTAAAAAAAGATGAATACGATGTTACTTTATTGATGATGATTTACTTTACTTTTAATTTTTGCTCTCCCAAGATTAGAGTGCTTTAACAGCTATTATATTAGTTCCCTGAAAAATAAAAATAAAAAAGAATCAATACTTTAGGAGTACTTGTATGTGTAGTATCGAAAAATGATTATTTTGAGCGTTATTCATGTAAGTAGGTATCGATATTTTGAGGGTATCGGAACATCCTTAGTTGGCAATCAGTAATCAATTACAATATTTATCTTTCCGTTATAGGCATGATGCTGGTAGCTTATGATGAAGAAACAGGTCCGTGCGTGTACAAGACCGACCCGTCTGGCTACTACTGCTCGTATAAAGCAGTGTCAGCAGGCGCGAAGGCCACCGACGCCAACGCCTACCTGGAGAAGAAGCTGAAGAAACGCTCCGAGCTCAGCGCCGACGAAGTGGTGCAGCTCGCCATCTCGTGTCTGTCGCAGGTGCTCTCTGTTGACTTCAAGTCTTCGGAGATCGAAGTAGGACTGGTCACCAAGGATGACCCACAGTTCAGGTGAGATTGTTTCACATATCGTCTGTTGTCACGTGTATGTATTATTAGGTTTACTTTACATCTCCTCTCAGAGTAACAGTTGCACGTGAGCAAGTGTGTAATTGTAGAATGGTGTTATTTTACTTATCATTTGTAGACCTCCCAGAGTGGCAGTCAGTATTTTGAACGTCTATTATTAGAGTTTTGCTACATTCTTTTTCTAGTGTAATTTGTAGTTAATTTAATTTGGAAGTATAACTTAATCATTTTTTTATATCTTCCAGGTTAATTTAATTTACTACTTTTAAAAAGACTGCTTTATTGTCATAAGATTTTAGGACTGGCTTTAGTATTAGCATAAAGTTCTAGCAACGCTATTATCTTAGGAAATGAGTCCAGATATTTTGTGGATCATATATGCATTTCACATCATTATTTGTAGGCGAAGGAAAGTGTGTCATCCTTGCGATTGGAACATTTGCATCTTAATCACTGAAATGTTCCGAAACAGTGATATGTATCATTTGGAACATCGGCTCAAAAGATACAAACGAAACATTTGAAACATCGACTCACAAGATACAAACGGAACATTTGGAACATCGGCTCACAAGATACAAACGGAACATTTGGAACAATGACTCAAAAGATACAGACACTGACTCTTGTCAATCGTGATCTGTTTACGTTGCGGCATATACACTAAAAGTTATATTTAATTGAATTTTGATTTGAGAATAATTTCAAGCAGATGTTTTTAGTTCAGGTCATTAATTATATTTACACTATTTACGTTATAATTTGAATTTTAAAAAGACTGCTGTTCACTTAAAGTAAAGAGCAAGCTCAAGTACGATCGTGTATGTACTGTCGAGTACTGTTCTCATCTTTGGGACGGGTCCGCCAAATACTAGCTTGATGCGCTAGAGTCGATTGAGAGGCAAACCAAGAGAATCATCGGCAATGATGCACTTGTTGCGTCGAAGCTCCAAAGCCTTGGGCATCGCCGCCGAGTTACTAGCCTGTCGGTTTTCTATCGTTTACATTTCGGGGAGTGTGCACTAGAATTGCACAATCTAATTCCACCAAGTCCGTTCCATCATCGGACCACTAGACGTACGGCGTTGCGTCGCCGGTACATGGTGGACATCCCACACATACGCACAAAGCGTTTTGAGAACACAAAATGAAAAGCTACGAGTCGACGGTCGATCACGCTTACCTAGGAGTAGCCTATTCGCTCTTGACCTAAAGACCCCAAAGGCTATCAGAAATCACAGACTCCGGCAGGGAATTCCTCTCCTTAGCTGTAATCACAATGAATGTATTCTAAAACGTTTTGTGCGTATTATATGGGTGTGATATCCACCATGTACCGGTCCATGGGTTGTGCGAAAGAGAACCCCGAGGCCCTGGAACGAAAACAAAGAAGGAACAGGATTGGGTTTTAGTCAGTAAAAGTCTGACACGCCCTGTCGCTCTGACCTAAAATAGGAGAACTCATTAGATTTCCCGTCTTAAAAAAAGCCTTTGCTAGGGCTCCCACCTGGTTGAGATTACTATCTTTTCTTACATTGTATGTTCTCTTCTTATTATTAATTTTGCATTCATTAACATTTCTGATCATTTGATTTGAGAAAATCATCATCATCTTCCTGCCCTTGTCCCATCTTATTTGGGGTCGGCGCAATACGTTTTTTTCTTCCATTCTATCCTGTCAACCGTCATACTATCACTAACTTCCTTTTCTTTCATATCACTGTTCACACAATCCATCCATCTTTTCTTTGGCCTCCCTCTCCCTCTCCACCCATCCACATGTATACTCATAACTCTTTTAGTGACATGTGTTTCATCTCTCCTCTTTACATGACCATACCACGACAAACGATTCCCCTTCAACTTTTCAGTCACTGGCGCCACTTTCAAACTTCCTCTAATATATTCATTTCTCACTTTATCCATTGAGATTTGAGAAAATCATGGTTAAAATTATCATTAAGTATTCACAACAAAAATATAACATAATTTCTTTCAATATTGTAGATTTTTACTTTCAGTGTCACTATAACTTTTGTTTTCTTCCCATCTTTATTAGTAGTTCCGAGTTAACTTATGTTTTTCTTTTTTTTTTCTCTTAAACCCAACAATTTTCCCATATGGTAATGGTTCCCTTTTTCACACAAATGTATACTTTTTTAATTACTAGTGAGTTATATACTTGTACATTTTGAATCGTTTTTATTCTTTCCATTATGATGTAGTAATCTTCCTAATTTTTTGTAAAGATCTTCCATTCCTTGTAAGTTGATCTGACTTTGTCCGCCACATGATTAGGTAAGTCAAAAGATATAAGGTCTACGAGTGTCCCAGTACCAACTGAAACATATTCAAATAATAAGCTAGTTTGATATTTAAAAGCTTGAGCATATTGTGTACAAATCGGCGTTCATCGATAGATTGTTGAGTTTATTCCTATTAAATTGGAATACCTATTCAATATTTGCAAAATCTTTTAAAATATAATTGTTTAGCCAGTCATTAATTCATTAAACCCATTCATTATTTTGTCTTTCTATTGTTTCTCTAATTACGCTACTCAAAAGGTTAAATTAATACGAGCTAATTTTCATGCGATCTCTGTATAGAGATCAACGCTTTGGAGAATGCTATTTAGCTTAACTTTTTTGACTGACCAACATTTTTACAATTCAAAAGTGCCTGTAAATTGTTTATTTGAAATAAATGTTGTTAATTTTGAGTTTAAATACACATATTACAGTGAGACTGAAGAAAGGGAGAGTAATCAAATGATTGTACTCCTTGGAATTCTCTCCGAAATATGTAGTATGCAGTTAGCTGCAAGCTCCATATTGTGTCGCTATATTTAAAAGCGCGTCGCGTGTCGGGTGTGAGCTGGTCCTAATTAAATACTTTATATTTTCAGAGTGTTGGCTGAAAATGAGATCGACAGACATCTGACCGCAATTGCTGAGAAGGATTAAGGATTGGGCAAATAAAATCTCTATTATAATTTTTTAAATAAAATGTTCTTTAAAGACATACTTTTTGGTTTGTTCTTAATAAATCATAGTTTCTAATTTTATAAGGACCTATACCTAGTGTTGCAAAACTGGAGAGAGCTTTAAATTGACACTTAATAATTCATATCCTTTTCTAAACAAATAGCTCTGTGAGCATACCAGCGTTCCCTGCCGGCACATTAATAAGTAGTTCTGGTAGCTCGGTGACCACGCTTGTGAAGTTCTGCAGGCTGCAGCAGAACACGAGGCCGTACACCGGGCTCTCGTAGTTGCGGTGGCGCCGCAGCTCGTGCAGCCACGGCACGCGGCTGCACCCGCTCTCGCAGAACACGGCCTCGCGGATCTCGCTGACGGCCACGAACGGGTCGTTGAGCACCACCAGGGCCACCGCCTTGTTAGCCTGTTTGGCGTGCACCACCGTCCAGATATATTTTGGCACCGGAAACCTTTTACCAGCTTTCAAGAAGATTTCGGTGTGAGAGTGCCCTACACGTAGTGCGAGCACGCCGTGCGTGCCGGCGTACACGTCCAGCTCGGCGTGTGGCCGGCTCAGCTTCAAAAACTTGGCGACATCGCGCTGCAGATGCTGCAGATTGCCGTGCGCCACGCTGCGCCACACCGCCACGCGGTTGGACACGAAGTCCGTCGCGCGCATGTTCTGGTCCTCGAAGTAGTGGCTGCTGAGCAGCTTGGCGGTCGTGAGGCTCTGGTCGGCAAAGGAGTAGCGCTCGTGCTTGAGCAGTTCGTGCAGGCGGCGGTTCATGCGCGCGTCGTCCGAGTACAAGCGCTCGGCGGCGTGGCGTGTGCTGGCGTCGAACATGTGGTTGAAGTTGCCGAGCAGGCTCAGCGGCGCCGCCGCGTCGCTGTGCGGCGCCACGCGCAGCGCGTTGTGCGGCGCGCTGCTCATGTGCAGGCGCGCGGCCAGGGCGCGGTCCGCGTCGAAGCACAGCGCGGCGAGGTGGCGCGGCGCCTGCGCGCCCACCGAGCGCATCAGGTACGCGCGCCCCTGCAGGCTGCCGCAGTTGTCAATCTGGAAGGAAATCTTTTGATGTGATTTTGCCATGTCAATCCATGTACAAAGGCGAGCTTAACTCTTTGAATGCCAAGCGCAGCGCATGGCAAGTATGCTCACTACGACAAGACATACCTACAAAATGCTAGTGAATGAATACTATAAAGACCAAGCTTAATTTTGGTTCAATGTGAGTGACGTACGAAGACGACAATTTTTTTTTTAATAATATTTTTTCCTATTTTCTATGAAATAAGATTATTTTATGATTAGACGTAGCACATCTATTTGTCGCTTAAACTCGTCGTTTTCGAGTACGAGAGAGAAGTATTTAGCTTTTGTATACTTAATTTTTCAATCTATATTTATTTTACCGGCAATCTGTATAATTCAGATATTCTATACAATACCTGGGCAATGTATAAAATACCTGGGGCGTGAAGGTAATGTATGAAGTATTATGTATAAGTAATCGATGACTCAACAATACAATTTTAATAGAAACATATTTAAACTTTTAAAACAGCGGTAATCATATTTTTTTTTTTCGTTTTTGTCTTTAGCAGCAGGGCATACTTTCACCGTAAGCTCTGTCTTGTTAGGAGCTTACGGTGAAAGTGTGCCCTGCTTGAGCGGAGCACCGCCGTGTCTTCGTGGAGGCGTTTAACGACCTTTCGCGCGAGGCCCCGGTTCTGGCCATGGTCCGGAACGAAAGGGAATGGGAAGCGGTCGCCTCCTTCCGCGAAGCAGTAATACGAGCGAAAGAGTTGACCGCAACCATGAAGAAACGGATTTCGTACGTCTCACGCCCCAGTCGTCCCCGATGGAGATGTCCCGGGTGTCAGGAGTCACACCGATTTCCGGCCACAGTAGGCATGGGTTTGGAAACGACGAGCAATGGGTAGCTCGTCGGTGGCTCGTCCATTAAAGACCAGGCGCAAGTCGCCGGCGTGTTACACACGCTCCCCAAAGAGATACCAGCAACACTGGACCGATGCCTGCTAGGGCTGCGGGAACGTTTGAAATAGTGACCGTGGCCCTGGAACGCAAAGGGCAACTGAAGAAGACTGGGTTTTAGTCAGTAAAAATCTCATACAGTCTCTCGTTCAACCATACAGCGGAAAAACCATTGGCTGATTACCCACATTAAAAAAATAATATTTGTCCCGATCTAAATCCCTAAATCTCGATTTGTCCCGATTTTCATCCAATCGTCGTTGCCATTCAAAGCGACAAAATGAGTTTTTTCCATAGATATCCGTGGTTTTCTCCCAGCAAACCTTTAAGTGATAGAGATCATATTCGACTCGATATGATTCTGTAAGGACTTGGATCTCTATGAACGAAAATTGACATCAAGGCAAATATTTTGGGATAATCAATTCATCAGAGAGGCTAAGTCGTTCGTAAAATGAATGTTGTCTGACTTATGACATAATTGTATCACCTGATGCAGCACATCCTCAAAGATGCTCTCCTGGCAGCCGAGGTCGAGCAGGTGGCGCAGCGAGCCGTCGGCTCGCACGCGGTAGCGGCCCGCCTCGCACAGCACGGCCAGCGTGTCACGCAGCGGGAAGGCCAGGAACTTGCCGCCGCCGCACGCCAGCGTCAGCTCGTCGCCGCTCGGCACGGACAGCGAGCCGTTGACGACGCGGTGTGACGTCACCAGCGCCATGTTGTCCGGCACGCACTCTGCACACTCCAACTCCATCACACATGGTGCTGTGGAAAACAATTGAATACTTTATCTCAGTTCAGTCACTCCTGTCCTGTCGAAAAAGAGTGAGCAAATCTTACCAGGACTGTGCGTACTGTTGTCGACACACAACATGTGATATAGAAATAAAACTTTTTCACGATCTTTAATTTCATTTTTCTCGGCATTTGATTGCTCCTATTAATTTATGAATTGTAATAAAAATCGATGGTTTGATAGAAATCAATATTATAAATATGTACATATCTACATACCTATAAGTAAATCTTATTCAAAGTTGTTTTTTTTTACCTGCATAACACGTCCGAGTCAAACGGGGTGAAAAGGAATGGAAGAGTGAATTGAAACAAAACTTTGGAGAGTATATTCAGGTTATTTAAATATTGTTTCAGCATTTATCTACTGATTACATTGTTTTAAAATTATATTTTTAGTAGTAAATCGGCGTTTGTTAGAAAAAAGTAATAATATGGTATCAAAGAGAAAATCCTGATCTAATTTTGTTTCTATCCACTCATGTTGTCTAGGTATTCAGAAACCTAGTGGAATAGGTAGGTATTTGTACTGACCAGACCCAGATAATTATATAATAGAAAGAAAGAAAACACGTTTATTTGGCACACAGGTACACACAATGAGATAACAATTACAATATAGAAACTTAAATACTAAAACTTAAAAAATATAATAACTTTTGAAAACTACAACCTTGAAAGTGCTGACTATATTGCAGTCGTAACATTTGACATAATCACAAAGATAGATAAATGAAGGAGAAGACTTTAATGGGACGAAACAAAGACAGACACGGAAAGCTACTTTGTTTGTTTTATTCCAACTATTATGAGATTATATTATTAAAAAGTCTACCGAAGTCAATTTCTTTTATCTAAAAAATGTTTATGGCAGTTTGATACATTTTCAGCATCCGTCAAACCGTCTTTTTAGGGTTCCGCAGTCAACTAGGAACCCTTATAGTTTCGCCATGTCTGTCCGTCCGTCCGCGGATATCTCAGTGACCGTTAGACAACTAGAAAGATGAAATTTGGAACCAATATGTATATCAGTCACGCCGACAAAGTGGTAAAATAAAAAGTAGAAAAAAATATATATTCCCACACGTAAAGTGGGAAGTATTTTTTTTTTCATTTCAACCCTAGTGTGTGATATATTGTTGTATAGGTATTTAAAAATGTATACGGGTTTACTGAAATCATTCACTCACATTTTTGATAATGTTAATATTTTCGGAAATAATCGCTACAAAAGTAAAAAGAAATGTGAAAAAAATCTCAAAAGTAGAACTTTATAAAGACTTTCTAGGAAAATTATTTTGAACTTGATGGGTTGAACAGTTTTTGAAAAGTTGTAAAAAATAATTTCTGAACTAAGTTTGTAATTTAACCGTATATGCAAGCATTTTTTTAACTTAGTTTACATATTTTATTATTCTGAACGTACTTCGTACGTCTTTAAAAAAAAAAAAAAAATTAAATCGATTCACGCAATCCAAAATTACCAACGAAAACTCAACATACGTAACCCGTCTAGTTTGTATAAATTAGTAACCCAATTTCCCGAGATATGGCGCAGTACTTTAGACTACATCGCGCTGTTAAGATTTTTCCCGAGTTGATGGGATCGGGACGGGTATGAGCTATTATATTGTTGAATTGTTCTGTTGGTCTCTCGTTGACATTGGTGATATTCGTTCTTGCTCGTTGACTGTCGTTCATTAAGTGGGACACTTATTGAGACGGACGGGAAACTACGGAACCCTACACTGATCGTGGCCTGACACGCTCTAGGTCGGTTATTTATTATTCGTCAGATAAATTTTCTGGTAGCTGAAAAACCTGTCCTAAATTTCATAAATTATTGATGTTTTAAAAAAATTGAATTAGATATAAAAATTGTCGAAGATATCAGCAGAATCATTAAGCACTTGGCAGTCTGCTGATGTGATACTTACGATCAGTGAAGTGGGCGAGTTGGAAGCAAAACACAAGCACGACAAGACGTAGCAGTCCCATGTTGAGGGAGCGTAGTACTGCAGGCGACTGAGCAGCGAGTGGGTACTATCTCGCCGCGCCGACTGACCTGACCCCAGATAACGCGCCCTTACTGGACAGGGTTGCCGACACTCGACACCAAAACAAATTTTTTTAGAAGTTATGGTAAACAACTTCTAATGTGGTAATATCAATATGTAGTTCCACATATCTATGAAAGTGAGATAGAGATGTCGTAGGACTCAAAGCTAGCCCGTGAAATTCAAATTTTCTAAGTTTTTGCATTTTCAGGTCAGTGTCAAGTTAAATGTTGTTTAAAATATGAATGGATATTTCATAACAAAGTCAGTCGATAGGGTAAGACGCAGTGAGACGGTACTATTGATGATTTTAATGATATAATTCCATAAATAAATACCTACTACGCCAGACAAACATATTTTAATCAACATATAACTTGACTCAGATCAGTAAAATGCAATCAGCTAAACAAATAATTAATTTTGAGATTACCCCTACGACATCACATGATCATAATAACAGTAACGACTTAGATAGGAAAACCTTGAAATAAAAGATTTACAACCAATTTACGATAAGTAATTTAATATGAACATAATATACAATGCTGATGTTTATTTATAAAAGCAGGTAAAAACCGATGAAACACATACACCATACGATAAAATAGTATTTTATTTATTTCATCAACGTACATAACTATAGAGTATAATTACTTAAATAATTAAACTATAATCGTAGTACAATTTTGCTACAAAGTGTGTAACAGTTTAGCAAAATTGTCCGACGGAGCCCGCGGCCTGCGACGATCTAACTACACGATATTGATCTATGTGGATATAATCTGAAGGTCAATTCTCGCACATATAAAGAACGTTCAAATTCAAATAACAATATCATCTGTCTCTATCAGTGTCTATGTAGGGAAAATTTGGTGTTTTTTTTTCAGATTGCAACTGAGAATGTTCCCTAATATTGACAGATTGCAGCTGAGAACGTTCCCTCATATTGACAGATTGCAGCTGAGAACGTTCTAATATTGACAGATTGCAGCTGAGAACATTCCCTCATATTGACAGATTGCAGCTGAGAACATTCCCTCATATTGACAGATTGCAGCTGAGAACGTTCCCTAATATTGACAGATTGCAGCTGAGAAAGTTCCCTAATATTGACAGATTGCAGCTGAGAACGTTCCCTAATATTGACAGATTGCAGCTGAGAACGTTCCCTAATATTGACAGATTGCAGCTGAGAACGTTCCCTCATATTGACAGATTGCAGCTGAGAACGTTCTAATATTGACAGATTGCAACTGAGAACATGCCCTCATATTGACAGATTGCAGCTGAGAACATTCCCTCATATTGACAGATTGCAGCTGAGAACGTTCCCTAATATTGACAGATTGCAGCTGAGAAAGTTCCCTAATATTGACAGATTGCAGCTGAGAACGTTCCCTAATATTGACAGATTGCAGCTGAGAACGTTCCCTAATATTGACAGATTGCAGCTGAGAACGTTCCCTAATATTGACAGATTGCAGCTGAGAACGTTCCCTAATATTGACAGATTGCAGCTGAGAACGTTCCCTAATATTGACAGATTGCAGCTGAGAACGTTCCCTATTATTGACAGATTGCAACTGAGAACGTTCCCTAATATTGACAGATTGCAACTGAGAACGTTCCCTAATATTGGCAGATTGCAACTGAGAACGTTCCCTAATAATGACAGATTGCAGCTTAGAACGTTCCCTAATATTGCTAGAATTACCCTCTGGAGCGGCGGCGACCAGCAACATGCAACGAGCTGGGCGCAGCTCCTCCGCATTGCTTCCGTGGATATGTGGCAGCTGGGCGGCGGCGCCATGGACCTAACTCTACAGCGTAAGTTAAGTAAACAAGCAGTCTGTGTCTGGACACAATAACTAAACATACTAAAGTTGATATAAAAACGATCACTTATCAAGTTCAATGAGATGACCTGATGGGATCCTAACATTACGGCCGAACCAACGCGATAAGATTGGTTCGCGGTAACCGCTGCGAGACGCTTAGAACTCGCACGTGTATACCTATTGGTTCCCGCGATGCGATGATATGACCGTGTTGATGTTGAATGATGGTAATTACTTACGACATGACTCGCAAGTATGATGTTGCCATTATCGAGCCCAAATTGTCGGCAGTGCGGCCGCCCACGGTGTGACGCCACCTCACAAGCGCGGACGACCGACTAGCGCTGAACAATGAAACCTTCATAACTTAACTACATTAAACCTCATAATCTGTGAAACACGTATGGATTGCTCCAGTTTAACAAGGAAGCTCGCTTCGACAACCGATACAGTAATAAATCGTTTATAAAGTCAGTCAGGTTCACGTTGGTGTGCGTTGCGGGTTTGAGAAACGATCAAGTTCTCAATCATCCAACCATTATAATATGAGATGCGGTTGAGTGATTGTGGCTTAGCTTTCTTTACTAGACAATGTACACTTTAAACATTTAAGTATAAAAACACTCCGAAGCGAGAAATAATAAAATTAATCATGCGACACTATTTAAGAGCAGATATTTAAGTTGCTTGCGAAGTGCATCTGTTTGCAACCTGCTTTTTTATTGCACCCAAGTTTATTATGCGACTAGACATTCCACGGGTGACTGGAACTCCAGAAACAAAAGAGCGTCAGGAGTTTTAATTACAATGACCAAGAATTTGAAAAGCTAAATGATGAACAGTGGTGCACCCTATTACGTGGAAAGAGAACCATGGAAGTGTGGGAGTGCCGCTAACTCCAGCACCCTGCCACCAGCGCATGGAGCTGGCCCACTTGCAGGGCTCTCTTCCCACGAGTCGCGTCACACAGCAGACAGCGGCAGCGCGCCGCGTGGCGCAGCACGGCGGCGGCTGCTGCGCCGCTCCCTAGTCCGCCGTCACTGCTCGTACACGCCGGTCCCCGATGGCTTCTACAGCTTCAAACAACACGGTTTTACTTACTCTACTGTGAAAAGTCTAGCGTCTGTACTATTGCTGCAACAGCCAAAGGATAGCTGAAGAAACATTGATATCTCCCTCCGGTTAGCCAGTAGGTCCGTAGCAGTATGCGGTCGGGAGGTCGGGTGCAGGGCGGGGCGGCTGAGGCGGACGCGCCTAGGTGCAGCAGGCGCGCGTGGGCGGCGCGCGCGAGGGCCGGCGCTCCACGGCGATGCGCGCGTGGTCGGCGTCGGCCTCGCGCCCCGACGTCTTGTCGAGGATGGCCTCGGCCAGCTCGGAGAAGGCGCGGTCGATGTTAATGTTGGCTTTCGCCGACGTCTCCATGAACCGGATGCTGTGCTCGCGCGCTATCTGCACACACACATTACGATTCACATTGATACAACAATCTTTATCTCCTATTGATGAAATAATGATTGTGCCTATTATATCCTTAATAGTTAGATTTATGTTACATCATAAAAACGTACAGATAATATTCTGCACTTGGATGGCCATTTAATATCGCCTACACGCTTTTAAACATAGTCTTATTAATATATGAGGAATAAAGTTATGACAAGTGGCTGAATTTTTTGATGGCCTTTAAGTTCCTATCTCTCTTTTTTGTTTTATTAATACATCTGTAATATTAAAACAAGTTTGACTAGCTTCTGCTGACGGCTTCGCGCGCGTGAAAGCAGAAAATGATTCCAAAGAAATATACTTCTGGGACAAAAATTGTGCTATTCTACGGCATGGTCTACCCATGTGCAAAATTTCATTCAAATCCATTCTGCTGATTGATTGTGAAGGAGTAACACACACGTGCGTACAATCATTCGCCTTTATAATTATATAATTTAGGGTGATTTGAATTAAAGGTATACAGCTCAAAGAATGTACCTACTCATCTTTCATATTCTCTTTTCGTAAAATGTGTCTCTTTATTATTATTTATGAAGAAAAGTATTTTATAAGACAAAGAATCAACAATAATCTGTATTCGTTTTAATTCATTGCTTGTCAGACACAATAATCAAATGGTTGTTACCAAACATACGCATTTGGAACACAAGTAGCGAGTGTTATCTGCGCGTGAGTCAGTGCGCTCGTTTAGCTGGACGCGCGCTAATTGATGTCGGCTCCATCGTGCGCTAACTTGGACGCGGCACACACACAACAACACAATCATCATCAGATTTTATCCATATAACACTGCTCGCTTATTTATGGCAAAACCAAGACAAACCATAATCAAACAACGCAGTAATTGCAAGATTAGAGAAATAGTCACAGGAATATTAATAAAACCATGCGGATCACGTGTGACATGATAATAAATACAAGTGGACAAAAATTGTCTACTCAATACTCTTATGGAGTCAAAGAAAAATAACAAGGTTTTGGTCAACAACAATACAGGATCCCAAACAGCTGTACATAAAGTAGTATTATGATGCTATGAAAATAGGATATTGGCTAACATTTTGTGTTAATATTATTATTAAACAGGCTTTTTTTATAATAATACAACTTGTTTCATTTGCATACCTGTAACTTAGGTGAAATATGTCTTGGTCTATAACTGTCACTATATCAACTCTTGTATCATATTTATAGCAAATAAATGATTGATTTCATGTGCTATAAGACACATCAGTGGGTAGTGTGCCAGGCACCATAAAATAATAGTGGCGCCTTACACCAATTACTAAAATTGTTTGCGATTATCCTAGACGCAGCTATTAAATTAGAAGCAGTGGGTGGTGAGCCAGGCTCACTAGCTAGTAATACTCACTGCCTCTCCGCGCTCCTTGCTCACAACGCGCTTCTCCTCCATGTCACACTTGTTGCCGAGGATCATCTTCTCCACATCTTCATTTGCATGCTAAGAAAACCATATTCAGTAATCACTATTTATTATAAATGACCTATGCTAAACTGAAATAGCTACAACAGGTGCATTACATCAATGTAACTACATAATACTGAACTTATCACAAAATATAAATATTTACACTAACTTATTTGGTAAGAATATAAAACATTATGTAATGTCTCAAATTGTAGGTAGTGATAAATGGAATAATACTTGAGAATTAGTAGTATTATTGTGGAAAGTGTCTCATTTTAAGATTGATGAGCCATTTTAACTAATGAGTGCACAATGTATAATTATACTGAAACTTGTTTCATGTTTCATTTACATTGTAGTTCAATCTGTTATTAGAAATTTTACTTATTTTTATACTCAGTAGTTTAAGAGTTAGCTGCATTAAAGTAAAAGATCCCCTGAGTCTAAGTGTGATATGAAGGTTATGGTATTTGTATAATCATGACTTGTTAGGCATACCTACAGACAATATTAATATTTCTACAATGTGTTGTACCACCTGGAGGCTTACCTCGTCTATATTCCGTAACCATTTAACGATGTCATCGAATGTTTTCTCGTTGGTGATATCGTACACGAGCATAATGCCCATCGCGCCGCGGTAGTACGACGTGGTGATAGTGTGGAACCTCTCCTGTCCTGCCGTGTCCCATATCTGGAGCTTTATCTTTTTGCCCCGTAGCTCCACAGTCTTTATTTTGAAGTCGATACCTAAAAGACGTAAAAGAACTCAATGTTAGTAAAATATTGCAAAGTAACCATATAATACGAAATAAATCCCCTACGGTACACAACAGTTAGAACAAATTAAACACAAAAAAAAAGGCAAGAGCTTTGGTGATACAAAAATACAAAGGTGGCTCATACCGATCGTAGATATAAACGTCGTTGTGAAGTGATTGTCTGAAAATCTGAACAATATACATGTTTTGCCTACGCCGGAGTCACCAATGAGAAGTAATTTGAACAATAAGTCGTAGGTTTTCTTAGCCATTTTATTATGTTTTACGCTTAGGAAATATAAAAACGATAAAAATCCAAAATCATCCGACCTCAAGACTTGACAGTATTTTTCTAGAGTTACAATAAAAATAATAAATGATGTCATGTTTGTCATAAAATTTATAACTAGCAACATTTTCAGTTTTAGGCCTGGTTCAGACTTTCGAACACACATGTATTTTATAGATAAACTAGCTGTCCGTTCCTCTGTGGATCCACGTCCGACATATTATTTTCCTCAATGGTCCGCGTCTTCGGTTATATCCGCTAATATGGGTCATTCTGCAGCATTAAGTGTTAGTCATGCTTGCAAAATACTGCCTAGAAATATTTAGAACAAATAGTAAAAGAAGTATATGGATATTTTTCTCAAAGCAGCAAGCGTCAAAGAGAATTTCTTGAGTTGCAAAATTTCGCTGGCACAGAAAAACATAGACTACTGCGTCATTATGATATAAGATGGCTATCGCTTCATGCTTGTGTTAGTAGAATAATTGAGCAATGAACGGCACTGCAGTTGTTTTTTCAAGACCAATATTTGAGTTATCGCATTATGTCATTAGAATTTTTGTATCATTTTTTTAATAATGATATAAACAAATTATACTTTTTCTTTTTAGACCATATTTGGCCAATTGTAAACAAATTTAATATAATTTTTCAAGGCGACTACTCGTGCATTGAAAGATTATATGATGATGCTTTTAGTATGTACTTGTCGATTTTGGGTTGCACGGACAACGTATTTATATTAGACCCAAAATCTAGTGTGAATTATTTTCCATTGAATAATACGTACTTAAGGATTCAAGGTTGCATATTACAAAATCAAAACTTTCCTGAGCAAATTTCAAAAGAACAACGCACAAGTCAACAAAGTTTAAAATAACGATGGTCATTTGATCAAAAGTTCAGTTGACCAAAGTCTGGAATATCAATGTTTAAATTATTTATTACACTCTTGACCAAATCGTTTAAAGGTCAAAATGGATTACTGGATAAATTATTAATTATCAAATGGATTAACTGAAAAAGGTAAAAATAATATTAATATTAGGGTATACCGCCGTTTGCCCGTATTTTATTTACCCTAAAATCATTTGCCATAATAGTCAACAGCCATAATATTATACGACGTAATATTCATTTGCCCTTCTCTTTTTAGCTATATTAGTCACGTGCTAGAAGCCTTGTTTCTCATAAAGTCACTTACCATAACATCATTTGTCATAATCATTGTAAGCCCTAATTATCACATGTCCTAATTATCACATGCCCTAATTATCACATGCCATAATTATCATATGCCATAACATCATTTGCCATCGACATTGGGTATGTAACGGTTGTTATATCAGGAGAAACTGGATGCAATCGGGACTTTAGGGCACTCTGACTCCTACTTCTACCACACAGAAGTAGGAGCCCCGCGAAGCGAGGCTCCGTCAACCAAGCCCACCATCAACCATGCATAGAATATTTTAAGGTTTGGCTAGGTCTATTTGCTCGCTTCGCTCGCTCAAACGACCCCGCCATCATCTGGCGCTTTAATACAACAGCAGGTACTTATATTTACATCTAGCAAATTTATTCAGTCGTCATGTGTGATTATGTAATTTGAATAATAATGATTTGATATTTTAAAATTACATCTAGCAACTTTTGATCAGTCGTTCATTTGATGTCACATACATTGGGATTCTAAAATTTTTCTAAATAAAACATTTGGTCATTTAAATTTTGTTATTTCGTTTATTGTTCTTTTGAAATTTGCTCGAGAAAGTTTTGATTTTTTAATATGCAACCGGATTCAAATGGGTCAAGAATTAATTAAACATAGGGAAAACATAAACATGAAAGAACAAATTGCTGATTTACTCAGAAGGTGCCAATTTTTTAAAATTAAATTAAGCACGCAATTGAAATAACGTTTGCCTTTTGAAAATCAAATTTTGCGAGAACTGAAATTTCTCGATCCACATACTGCCGTGACCGTGAGAATAAAGAATTTAGTAGTTAAAGAAATGTTATAGAAACTTCCCAATTCGAAGTACAGCCAGAATAAATGCAGATAATTGACGAAAAATATAGAACACTCAAACTTGATCGCGAAGTAAGTAATTTATTACAATCTTCGAGCATTGGCTCACCCCTTTCTTGTGAACAATTTTGTTTGGAAAATTTGTAACAGTGATGGTACATTAAAATACAAGAATATATATAGGTCCAGTAAATCTCTGTTATTTATACCAGTATCGAATGCTGCATTTTTCACAGATTAATCTAACAAAAACGGAACAAAGAAACATATTTATAAACAAAAATGTATCTGCAATTTTAAAAACTAAGCTAAGTATAAAAGATGAAGTAGGCTGTGTGCATTTTAATCCTTCCAACAGAATGTTAAAATACAATCCTAATATTTATTGTGATAATAAATATTTATTATAATATATTTTTGCAGTTATTTACTACAATTGCTAAGATTCTAATACTAATTACAAGAAACATAAAAACTAATAAATATTAACAACGTAATAGGAATATATACAAACTAAAAATAATAATATTTACAAACGGGTAGAAAAAGAAATTATTGGGCATCAAAAAATTCATCCACATCGATATCAATAGGAAAAGTACCCAGAACGCTGGCAGCATTGCCACATTGGATAGCAATGCTGATTCGTTGTCCGAAGCCAAGCCCTCTAGTCACGCGAAGAGTCGACCAGTTGTTTGCTGATATCACGAACAACTCGACGAGCGCTAGGACCCCATGGCCCTAATGTTTCAACCCCAAACGGCTCAAACATATAACTTCCGATGAGGTTATTATATTTACGCTGTTTGAGGTTTTCTGCACTTGCAGCAGCCGCCCCAGCACAACCTGCCGTACTCAGAAGATGGGATGGCGCAAGAGCGTCGACACATGTTGCATCCCACACCAAAGGCCTACCTAACTTCCAAGACATTATGGTTATCCCGTCTGGCCTCTTTCCATCATCGCGTGCCAAGCTATTGGGTTCTAGAACAACTGGCACCCCGAGGGTGACAAGAGCTCGATGGATGATGTCATTAATGCTTGCGTGCCTAGCTATCCGACCAGCGCTTCTACTGCAGCATAGGCCATGGTGTCCGAGGCGGTCGACTGCTTCACTGCATTGACACCGATGTGGAGCTCCGCTAAGAGCACCCAGTCGCGGGCATGTAGCGATCCAGAAGGTGGTGTCACTCAGCATAGTACCTATGATGGGCGACGGTAGTGTCTGTAGCCAGAGGCCCGACTCCCATTCACCCACAGCCAGTAGGCGGGCACGCTCAGCAGTATTGGTAGACGTGTTAATAAGGTTATTCCGTACCAAACTGCAGAGCGGCTCATCCCATCTTATCTCAGATAAATAAAATATGTTTTAAAAATCAGTATTTTATTGGTATATTTTCCCTGTGCAAGTTGGTACATTTTAGTATTTTTTTAAGGAGCTTCGGCTTTTTTCTAAAATTTAATTTGGTCACACTGCTGTAGCGTCGGTCAGTGTTGGTCATACTCAATAGACACTATTCACCATTTTATAGTTTGCGTATTCGACCATTCGAATAAAAAAAACATGTTTTTTAAAGTATTAACAATACATCGGGTCAATACGATGCATAGTTACTGTACTTACATCGAGTGTTTATAAAACATCGATATAAATCGTCCATCCCTACTAACTAAGCACATCGCTACTTTTTGTAATGGCTGCCGGCGCGCGTCGGTCGTATTGTTGTCTTTTTCTGTCATATTTCCAGTTTGTTGGTTGAGAAATCGATAACTCACTAACCCACTCTGGGTTTTGGGTTATATAAAAGTAGCTTAGAAAGTAAACTTAGTCATGTGAACGGTGTGAAATTCTTGTTTTAAAAGCTTAAATTTATCAACAAAATGCATCGCCGTGGCGGGAAACGTATTCGGATGGATGACCCTCCTCCGGAATATGTGAATCCTATGACCCCAGCTACTCCAATGACTGATTACGGTGGACAGTCAGTTCATGAACCTGAGACTCCTAACGTGAACTATTCGGGTTTCAACATCGGCGCGGTAGCTAATTCCACTGCTACTGAACCACCTAGAGAAGATGCTGAGGAATCTCATCATGAGGAAGAGGAACCGAGGTCTCCGTCTCCTACTCCCACGAAGCGAGTGACTCGTAGTCGCGGCCGGAGAGGTGATGCTGGGTTCCCGGGGCGCCTGGCTGAGTCTCCGCCGCCTCCTCCCCTGCGACGCAGAGGCCGGGGCGGGCGTGGTCGTGGCCGGGGCCGAGGCACAGCTCCGCCTCCCGCGTACTCGCCACCACCGGTCTTGCTGCCTGGTGATGATGAGAACAGTCTTTACAATATACTTAGATTCAATAAGACTGCTATTAATGTAAGCATTGTTTTTCATGTTTTTTTTTCTTAATGGCATACTTCCATGATTGTACCATTTGCAACCTTTTGTTTTACCTACCAGCAAGTGGTGGACATGTGGATCGAGGAGTACAAGACCAACCGAGAGGCAGCATTAGTGCAACTTATGCAGTTCTTTATCAACGCGTCTGGGTGCCGCGGGAAAGTTACTCCAGACATGGCTCAAATGGACCACACACTTATCATTAAGAAAATGACTCAAGAATTTGATGAGGTATTTAAATATTGCTATACTATGTCATTACTGAATATGAATGGAGACAGCTCCATATTACAAATGACTCACCTATTTTTTGTAAGATTGACTGCCTTATTTAAAACACTTCAATGTTTAGTTGTAATCATTTTAAAATTTAAACACTTAAAATACTCAATAATCATTCCAACAGGAAAGTGGAGAATATCCACTTATCATGACAGGGCAAACCTGGAAGAAGTTTCGCTCCAACTTCTGCGAGTTTATCCAGACATTGGTCAAGATGTGCCAGTACAGTATCATCTATGACCAGTACCTCATGGACAATATTATCTCTCTGCTTACTGGGCTGTCTGACTCACAGGTCAGAGCCTTCAGGCATACGGCTACGTTAGCTGGTAAGTTAGTTATTACATATCTTACTATTAATTGTACTTTGACATAAACTACTGTTGTACTTTCCCATTTATTGGCAAATAATTGGGAAAAGCTAGAGCAAACTGCCTGTCTGGCCAGACAGGTAGTTTGTCATTGTGAGGTTCTAAGTTGTGCCATCACCTGGCAGTGATGAAGCTGATGACGGCGCTGGTGGATGTGGCCCTGCTGACGTCTGTGAACTGCGACAACTGCCTGCGCCAGTACGAGGCAGAGCGGCTCAAGGCACGAGACAAGCGAGCCAACGAGCGCCTCGAAGTGCTGGTGGCCAAGCGGCAAGAGCTGGAGGAGAATATGGAGGAGATCAAGAACATGCTCTCATACATGTTCAAGTCTGTGTTCGTGCATCGATACAGGTAAAGCTCACCAACTGCTCTAGTTAGTAGCTCATGAACATTCATTGTTTGATAAACAGGTGACGGGAATTCAGGCTTTATACCAAAATGTTGAGTAACCTTGTTAAGTTTTTAAAGAGCAGAGTACCTGACATACTTTGTTTTGACTTTGTTATCCAGGGACACTCTACCTGACATAAGAGCCATTACAATGGCAGAGATTGGTATATGGATGGAGAAGTTCCCAGCACACTTCCTAGATGATCTTTACCTCAAATACATCGGATGGACATTGCATGACAAGGTAAGTCTCAACCACCTCCATAAACTGTTCCAAGTTGTCTATGAATGTTAAATGGATGAAATTCAAATCTTAGACTAACTTGTAATAACTTATGTTATGTATAGTTGGACTTTGCTTTTAGTTAGGTTACATTGGATTCTTCAGCCCTGCGTTCAAAAATAACCAGAGTAGGGTAGGGTTGTTACTCTACCTGTTCAAAAATGCTTAGAGTTGCAACCCAGGGTCGTTCTTTTATAACTCGAGTAGCTACCCTAGAGTTAACCCAAACTTAGAGCAGAGCAGGGTAGGTTGGTGTAAACGGCAGGAATGACAGTAGCTTGTAATTGACAGTTGAACTCAATGTTCATGTTGAACTTAAAAGCTATTCATAATAAGTGAACCATTTTACGAACGTGCTGTCAATTAGAGCCTTCTGTCAAATAGATGAATTGCAGAATATGAATATTGTTTATGTAGGTTTATGTATAAAATGATATGAAATGCCAACTTGTGACCATTTTGCGATTTTTGACATGATTCATATTTTTATCCTGATATGATTCTAAATATGTGGCCTTTTAGACACCCTGATATTTTTAACTCGGCATTAGTTAGTTTTTATATGTGCCTGGCGAGACTGACGCGAACACTAACAGTACACTATTTACTTTATAATTTGAATTATAGAAAGACTGCTGGTCACCTAAAGTAAAGAGTGTTTCAGTGTTCCAAATGATGCATTTAAAACATTACTGATGTTCCAATCTTTCGGAACACTAAAGTGTTTCGACACAGTGATTCTGTTCAGTAAAGAGCCTTTACTACACCTTTACTACACAGTGGGCGTGTTACACACGTGTTACACACGCCCACTGTGGGCGGCCATGCGGTATGAACGTCCAAAAGAAGTTCTATGATTGATGAAATGTTTGAGTAGGTCGCGCAGCGTCCACTTTAGCAGTCTGGCCCAGCACTAGAGTTGCTGAAGATGTTGTATTGTTGTGCAGGTGGGCGAGGTGCGTCTCCGCTGCCTGCAAGCTCTGCAGCCGCTGTACGAGTGTGAGGAGCTGAAAGGCAAGCTGGAGCTGTTCACGTCTAAGTTCAAGGACCGCATTGTATCAATGACGCTCGATAAGGAGACCGACGTCGCGGTACACGCTGTCAAACTTGTCATCGCCATTTTGAAGTGAGTTGAATTTTGGATTAAGGAACATTTGTTCATCATAGTAAAAAGTGTGACCATCCAAATTATTTTTATAGATGTATTTAATTCTTGTGTGTGTGTTTGTTACCTAACTCCGCTTAAATGGATTGACCAATTTGAGTGAAATTTTATGTATATATTTGAGTGGGTCTCTGGATGGTTTGAAAATACAATTGGACTCGGTAAGTGGCGCTGCTGCTGGGTTATCATTTTTCTTTTCTGATAATAAGCCAGTTTTCAGATAAGACAACTGCTGTCAGGACCACTAGTACAGCTATAAATAAAATTTAAGTGTTTGTTTATAATATCAAAATTATTTATTTTTACTAAATGCACATGAAAGTTTCTTGAAAGTATATTCAATAACCTGTATAAAAAACGCAATTTTGAGAATTTTGTATCTGTCTGTCTGAATGTTCCGGCAAATCTTCGAAAACGCTAGACCAATTTTGACAGGATTTTCACTGACGAATAGCTGATGTTATGAGGAGTGATGTAGGCTACTTTTTATTTATTTATTTAAAACTTTATGCACTTATGAAACATTGTATAAAGGTGGACTTAATGCCTTAGGCATTTTCTACCAGTCGACCTTAGGGTGGTGCAGAGACAACATGGCAGGTGCAACGACAGAGAGGAAATAAGAACAATAATAAATATATACTTCGATACATACATACAAATAAAGAATGATATTCAGAGAAAAACGAATACAACAAATCAAGAGTGTGATGAATCTACCAACTTCTTGCGAAAGTGTTCTCGTGCTTTCATTTTAAAGGACAACCAACTGGTTGCCGTCCTGATGTTCAGAGGAAACGCATTTCAAAGGGAGATCGCCTGCACAAAGAAAGCGGAATGAACAAACCCAGAGCGTCGAACATCGTAGAAGACGATTATTTGCAGGCACTACGTGGCATTTTATTCCACCACACCGCACTTCGGCGGATTATGGGAGGCTGGGATAAAATCCACAAAGCACCACCTTAAGCGCATAATTGGCAATGCAACTCTCTCTATTGAAGAGATATCAACAGTTTTGTATCAAGTGGAGGCTTGCCTGAACTCTCCTTTGTCCCAAATCAGTACCTAATTCTCAAGATCCTATGCCCCTCACTTCAGGACATTACTTGATAAGTGAATCTTTAATACTAGTACCAGATAAAAATTATAAAACATCACCTATCTCGTCATTCGTTGGCAATTAACGCAACAAATGTTGCAACATTTTTTACGCCGATACAAGTGGGCAAACAAAACACCAGAACCAGAGATTGGTGACTTAGTATTGGTTAACGAGGATAATCTTCCTCCAGCCAAAATAATCGCGAAACTCTCGGATTTGGACAACGTCACGAGGGTAGTGACTCTGAAATGTAAAGATGGCTTATTTAAACGTCCAGTGACTAAACTTTGCATTCTACCTGTCGCTCAGTAATTTTTATTAAGCGTGTTATTCTAGTTAGAATTGTAAAAGATTACAACTTTTTTGTTTTTGTTTGTTGTTACCATAGTTACTGTTGTTGTTATCGAACTGTTTTTTATTATCGAAATGTATTTGTTTTTTAACCACCATGATTTACTTACCATAATTTTAAATTTTATACAGTCCATTTTGTTGAATTAGGTCGGTTCATGGTGGTCGGAAATAATGAACATTCTGTTCATGGTGGTCGGAATGTATAATTTTATTCATGAAACCACAGTTAAGTAGTATTTATTTTTGTTATTAGATGGCGTTGTTAGATGAGCTCACTTTTCTACATCTGGCTATGGTTTTTTTTACAAAGCTTTCATAGGGTCTCGACCGAATTATGATTAAATGTGTTTTCTTAGTAACATTAGTTTTATTCACCTTTGGAACGCTAGTTTGCAACCGTTTGGTCGCCCCTTAACAGATAACTTAGATGTGTTGTTTTATAAGAACTAATAATTGAGGCTACTTTTACTGAAGGTAATTAGCGTCTTGGCCTTTTGACGTTTGTGTGAAGATAAAATAAATGAATTAGATCTTTACGGAATTAATCGCAAGCACAGAATTGTTAGTTACCTACATTAGTGCAGTTTTACGAACTTGACGCGGACGAAGTCGCGGGCAACAGCTAGTAGGAACTACAATTTAAAATCCTGCATCGCAGTATCGGAGTTCTGTACGATCACTTCGGAACATTACAACAGTTCGAAATCAATTATTGAGCAGTTACCTGACCAGACAATCCTCAGCTAGTCGGAGGGTCCACATATCTCTAAACAAACTAATTAAAGAACTTGTGGTTCATGCAGCTATTATGCAATTGGAAGCTTTATGTGGCGTATCGTGTGTGCAGATGTCGCATGCACCCGGACGTGCTGACGGATAAGGACTGCGAGAACGTGTACGAGCTGGTGTACTCGTCGCAGCGCGCCGTGGCGGCCGCGGCCGGAGAGTTCCTCAATGTACGTCTCTTCCGCAACGAAGAGCCTCCGCCCCCCGCGCGCTCCCGCCGCGGCAAGACGCGCCTGCCCAACACGCCGCTCATCAGGGACCTCGTGCAGTTCTTTATAGAGTCCGAGGTATGTTATAGCGAACATCACTAAAGTGAGCTAGCATTGAAAACAGTGGACAGAAACAATGAGTGAAGTGCCAGCCACGTGTAATGGTTATTAGGAGCTTGTGCTGGTTTTTTTGCCTGCACCTGGGCAACAAAATGATTATTGTTTAGTGGTACCTTAACTTGGAGTATTGTGTTAACAGTTGCACGAGCATGGCGCCTACCTGGTGGATTCGCTCATCGAGTCCAACCCCATGATGAAGGACTGGGAGTGCATGACTGATCTTCTGCTGGAAGAGGCGGGAGCCAACGAGGAGGCACTCGACAACCGGCAGGTACGTCAATTGTGAGCTGCTGGACATGTGTCCTCGAAACCTGTTATGTTATTCACTCAACCATTCAATGATATTAAGCGCTTGGACGGGAAGTCGCCGACACCGGCCCAATACACACACTTTAGGCAGTCTCCAAATGGGGTGAAGCCAATCTGGTGGGATTCAACGCTGCCAAAACACAAGCGTGTCTGTTTACAGCAAAAAGGAGCCCGTTCACCTTGGCTCCTGCTTCCAGAATGTGTCCCTGGAGTGCCTTCAGCTCTTGGGAGTTGAAGTTTCCTCAGACCTTAATTTTGGGCGGTTTATTGAGTCCAAGGCTAAGGTCCGCCGTCACACCGGGACAGCTTCTAATGTTATACAAAGTATAGGTCCGATTGTATGTGGAGTACTGTAGCCACATATGGGTTGGTGCTGCAAAATGCCATCTAGAAGCTTTGAACTTCGTGGAAAAGCGTGCGAAGAGCCTAATTGGTGATCCAGATTTGGTTCTTTCTTTTTTAACTTTGCCCTACTCTAGGAATAACTGCTGTATGTGGCCTGAATGTGGGTGCGTTTACCAAACATGTAAACTCACACCCAGACCAGCAACACTTATTTGTAGGCCATATGGATATTTGTTTCGTTGCGGGAAACGAACCCGCGACACGCAGCCGATCGCTCAACCATGGCGCCAGCCGTGCCGTGGTTAAATCTAATCTGCTAAGCCTTTAGCACAGGCGTATTGTCCTACCGGCCAGCCTTTCGGTATTTTACAGGATGCATTTTGGAGAGTGAGCGTGGGATAGCGCGCATTATAGCTAAATTATTCGAGCTCATTATCTATAACCAGTTATATCCTGCTCTTGCTCTCTCGCTCAGCTCTTTCCAGCATGGTTTTTTGAAAGGTCCTCTCTCCTCTAATCTAATTTATTTTATTTGATGATTTTACTACTGAGTCTGTGGATGACGGTAACCAGGTTGATGTGGTCTACACTGATTATAGCAAAGCATTTGATCGGATTAATCACGACACTTTGATAAAGAAGCTAAACTTTATAGGCATTATGGGGATCTCTTGAGGTGGTTTTCATCTTCTATTAATAACAGGTCGCAAGCAGTAGTGATCAATAATTATATGTCCAGTTGGGTCTCGGTGCCTAGCGGAGTGCCTCAAGTTTCGTTGCTCGGTCCCTTCTTATTTGTGATCTATGTAAACGACATCGATCTATGCCTGCAATCATCCAAATTATTATGCTTCGCCGATGATATGAAAATCTTTGCCAAGGTTTCATTGATTGAAGATGGGTTAGCACTTCAGGCTGACCTATATCGTCTTGAAGACTATTGTCGAGATAACAAACTCGATTTGAATCCATTAAAGCGTTCAGTAATTACTTACACTAGGAAACGTGCAGTCCTGGCCACTACGTATACCTTATCGGTTCAAACGTTTCCAAGGTTAGATACTATTCGTGACTAAGGCTTACATCAAGATAGCAAGCTAGTTTTTGATACCCACATTGACGCCATTGTCAAAAACGCTTCTAAATTGCTTGGGTTTATAATGCGTCTGTCTAAGCGTTTTAATGGTGCTAAAACCCTGAAAATTTTGTATTGCATCTTTGTTAGGAGTCAGCTAGAGTATCAGATATGGAACCCACGTTACTATACGGGCATAGATCGCATTGAAAATATCCTAAGGTGTTTCATTAAATAATAGGGGTTAAAGTATGACGTTTTTAAAACGGGTTGCTGTGAAGTGTTATATCTTTGGATTAACTTATTATAAGTTCAAATAAACTTTATATTAAAGATTATTCATTTTTCAAAATTAGGTATTTATTGGTTTCTTTCAGTTTTGTATTTTCTGTTATATCGCAGTACTTGTTAAATTTATGTGTCTTCAACTCTACAGTGAATAGGCTCTTCAAAAACTAGTGCGCCAAACATCGATTGCATCACTACTTACCATCAGGTCAAGGGTCAAGCACTAGTTTACATTAAAAAAACCGGGCAAGTGCAAGTCGGACTCGCGCACTGAGGGTTCCGTACAAACTTACCTATGAAAGCAGTTCAGTTCTCGAATTTAGTTACGAAGATTTTTCCAAATCGCAAATAAAGTGTTTTTTGTGACGTAACTTGTAGTTGCGTCACGCAGCTTTCAGATTTTTCCTATACTTGTGAGACCATGCTTCATGCCTAATTTCAGGATTCTAGGTCAACGGGAAGTAGGTACTCTATGAATTTTGATTCGCTTGAGAATGTCGAAATACACGTTTCTTGCGACATAACTGTCGTATCTTTTTCTTTGTTAACTCAGCAGTTTGATTTTTTTACAGCTTCAAAGGACCGAAGACTTGAGTATATGGTTTTAATTTGAACTCGATACCACTACGTATTCCCGAGATAAAGGGTTACGACATACAGACAGACGGACAACAAAGTGATCCTATAAGGGTTCCTTTTTTTCTTTTGAGGTACAGAACCAAAAAAAAAAAAAACATTTTTGTGCGATAATTTTCTACGATTTTAAGGGCTATATTTCAGCGGTACACCATGGCGGCGCGATCAGTCGCCAAAATGCATACAGCTCTATAGAGTTACTCACCTGACGTCCGTTTGGTTGCCCAACCACTTTAGCGGCGCGACCAAATCGGACGCGTGCACTTAAGGTCCATTATGATACTGTATCAGTGTGGTGTAGCGACTCTGGTGTCTGTATGGTGTCTAGTTTGGCAGCTTACGGACACCGTGGCGGCGCAACTGGTCGCGCCGCCATAGTGTCCCGGTGAAATATAGCCCTTAATGTGACCTAAAACCTGATGAGTCATTTGATCGACTTCAAATTGCTTTTATGGATGAAGGACCTTAAAAAGCATCATCGACGCGATGGTATTCCAAAATATGCCTGCCAGAAGTTTTGTCTGCTATGAGCAACAAGCGCCCGAACACCGCGCCGGCCCCGCGGGGTACAGCTTCACCATGACAAAGCGCCCGCGCACTCAGCGCTCAAAACGAGGGACTCCCTGGACATCACACCGGTCAGAGTTTTGAGGCACCCTCCGTACAGTCCTGATCTGGCACCGTGTGACTTCTTTTTATTCCCTAAAATAAAAAAAATCATCTGAAAGTGATACAAGTTGTCATCGCCTGAAGACGCGCTGGCGGCGTTCGAAAAGACCATGGAAGAGGTGTCTGCGGCGGACTGGAAAAAATGTTTCGAAAATTGGTTCAGACGCATTAAACTTTGCATAGAGGATGGATGGTGGAGAGTTTTTTGAAAAGATTTAGTATAATATTTTTTTCTCAAAATTTTCTGAGTGTCCCACGTACGTTACGTTAAAAAAAACCAACATAACGACTGTGAGATGCCATACTTTAGGGCAAACATTTTTTATTATTTTTTATACTGCATTATGGATTTAAGCCGAAAAAACGCTCGTGGGCTTCGCTATGTGCGGACCGCCCGGAGGACACAGTGGAGCTTACGGTGCAGGTGAGCCCCGCACGGTCGGAGCAACGCAAAATTTTAGTGGGGGGCGATCGGTGGCGGGGACCTCTCGCGCCGGGCTCTGGTCTAGGCCATGGTCCGGAGTGACGGGGAATGGGTGGTGGTCGCCTCCTTCTACGTAATGGAGACAACCGCACACGTGAAAGAAAGAAAAATATTTTATTTGGCACGCATGGAATGGACATCCTCACGCCCCAGCTGCTGAGTCCCCGATCCCGACTACTAGCCACAGTAGGCGTGGGCTTTCGGACGACGTGCAATGTATAGCTCGCGGTCCGGTTATTGTCCGGACCGAGCACAAATCATCGGCAGCGCGTTGTGTACTACGCGTTCCTCAAAGATATGCCATGGCCCAGCAGGGCCGGTGCCTACTATGGAAATGGGACTACTTTTAAAAAGGTAACTCGTGGTCCTAGAACGCAAAGAGAACTGGAGGAACCCAGGTGTGGTTTTACTCGGTAAAAGTCTGGCACGGTCTCCCTCTCCACCCTAGTGCGCGAAAAGTCATTACGATGATTACCGACATAAAACAAGCTTTCCGTCAGAGAAAGTCCCGTCAAAATCAGTCCAGCCGTTTCGAAGATATCCTTTCCCCGGGAAACAGGATGCCCCCCCACCGCTGGAATTAAGTCCCAATTCCACGAGAATATAAAAAGAAACCTAAGGTGGCGTCAAATTTCGTTTACCGGTTTCACAAACATATACCGTATTTTGAAACATCAGTCCCCCGAGTAAATTAAAAGAAGCCTTAGTAACATCAGCTATATGTCAGTGAAAGTCTCTCAAAGTAGGTCCAGCCGTTTCGGAGATGTCCCTTATCTCCGAAACGGCTGGACCTACTTTGAGAGACAGACAATTTCAAAATTCACATTTTTATTATAAATATCGAATACACTTTGATATGCATTTAGTAAACAAATGTTTTTCTGATATTAACAGGACCCATTAAAATAATTAAGACTAAAATTATTCCATTTAATGTGGGTCCCGACTGTTGCAGGCAATATGTTCTGTATTACAATTTATTATTGGTTTTATTTTGTGTTTAAATTAATGCAATTAAATTAGTTTCTACGCTACTGGACTGAATTTGTTTTGTTTTTTCAGTTTTTATTTAAAGTTATTTTTATGCAGTTAGGTTTTTTTTATTGAATGATACAATACTTATTGTTATATTATGAATAAATAATGTTAAAACATACATTCTAAAAACTCTATGTCTGACACTTATAAGCATTGGAATGAATTCTTTACTTTAAAAATAGAATAAACATCTCAATCATTTATTTTATTTTAAACCTGACTGATTGTGTAGCTTTTTATATTTCTCCTATTTGCAATTGGTCATCAGATCGTATGCGAATGTCTTTTAAAACAAATGGCGTTGTGGTAGAGGGACCAGTGTTGCTCCTCCCACTTATTGTAGGTGGTTTTCTTCAGCTTTTTTACTACCACCGTCTGGTTTATAATTCAGCAACTAGTGGGGACAGCATGTCTGCAAAGGTTTCAGCTTTTTCCAAGTCTGGTCGTGGACAGGAGTCTTGTGATCTGATTGGAATTTTTTGAATAAGTTAAACTTTTTAATAAATATTTTTTAATTTCGAATTTCACTTTTAAATTTTTTGCTTGTACTTTCTGTCTGATGACAAGGTCTTGAATACAACAGACTACTAAAATTTATGTTTGTATGTTAAGGTTTATAATTAACTGAAGTTATTGATACTTTGTAACTTCTTTCTCGAAAAAATACAAATGTGTATGTAGAGCATTCTGGCCACTTATGCGATATGATTTTGTTCTTGATCCTTAATCTAGTACATTGTTGATAGAAGGTTTGAACGCAATAAAAATATTGAAAGACTTACAGATTATTTGAGATCACCCAGTATGTAAACAGTTGAGGTGAAGTAAAGTTCTGAGCAAATCTATGTATTACATGTTTGCACTAAAAAAAACCACCCAAGACATAAACCTACATGTTTCTCACATGATCTGACTGTTACAGTAAATATAATTTTCAATGACACTGGTCTCTGAGTTAGATTCCGTGTTTCTTCTCAAAGAAGTCAGCTAGGAAACATCGGCCTTATGTATTTAAATTCTCAAAAAATATAGAGGCGTTGTAGCGTTTTTTGCAAGAATTGAGCGAATAAATATGAAGTACTATTGGCGCGCAGGAATCGTCGCTGATCGAGCTCATGGTGTGCTGCGTACGCCAGGCCAGCACGGGCGAGCCGCCGGTGGGCCGCGGTGCCAGTCGCAAGCACCACCACATGCTGTCCAAGGACCAGGCCAAGGTAAGCCCTGCGCAGGAGTCGCCGCTGATGGAGCTGAAGGTGTGCTGCGTACGCGAGGCCAGCACGGGCGAGCCGCCGGTGGCCCGCGGTGCCAGTCGCAAGCACCACCACATGCTGTTCAAGGACCAGGCCTAGGCCATCGCAATTTTGGCCGTCATAGGCAAATGGACTTTGTGATATCGAATATCTGTATCATTATTAAAAAAAAACCATATTTAAATTTTTGTCTGTTTAAATAAATTAAGTTGGTTATTTAAAGAATGTCAAGTACAATTGAAAAAGTCTAGTTATGGCGCAAATTGTAGTTTGGTGTGGAGGTAGGTTAGCGAGTAGATGTTGTGAGTGCAAGTGTGTGTGGGTGTGCAGGTGGTGAGCGACGACCGCACGCGGCTGACGGCGCACTTCATCGCCACGCTGCCGTCGCTGCTGGACAAGTTCGGCGCCGACCCCGAGAAGCTCACCAACCTCGTGTCCATCCCGCAGTACTTCGACCTGGAGCTCTACACCACGCAGCGCCAGGAGGGGGTGCGTCGCGATCTTATTCACTAGCTTGATTGCTTTTTGCTACTCAATACTGCGATTTGGCAGCCATTCACCATTAATAGTATAATTATGTTTTTATAACGACAATACCATTATTCATTATCCACCTCAAACTCTAAGCGTTTATTTCATTAAACCATTTACAGGCGCTTTTAAATCGTCAAGGTGCCTGACAGGGTCCATAATTGCTTTACATGCTTTATGGATAATTTATTAAAGAAGAGTAAGGTTTCGGTTAAAATTTCGCTACCTGTGCTTTCCGTTATTTACATATAAACGGGTAATTGGGCTGAAGCTTCGGACAGTCGTGACGTCATTGTGTGACCATGTGTGCACAGAACCTGACGCTGCTGCTGAACAAGATCCGCGACATCGTGAGCGTGCAGACGGAGGCCGAGGTGCTGGAGACGTGCGGCCGCACGCTGGAGTACCTGTGCACGGAGCAGTGCGGCGTGTACACGCGCTGCAACGTGGCGCGCGCCACCATCACCGACATGTGCGTCAACCGGTACAAGGAGGCCATCGACGAGTATCGTAGCCTCATCGAGGGGGTGAGTACTTTGAGACGGCCGTTGTTGATGGTATTGTTCTTTTAGAAAAATTAAACAGAAAATAAGGTTAGCTTGGATGCTTTATTCTTTTCTATTACGTTATTCACGGGGTTTCTGTTACTCCTGCGTATTCTCTTCAATGTGTATATATTTTCGTGTGTTGTGCCTGGCTATTATAGCGTGTTGTGTCCGTGTGACAGGGTGAGACCCCGGATGCGGACGAGGTGTTCAACGTGATTAATTCGCTGCGTAAGGTGTCGATAATGTACATGTGCCACAACCTCAACGACACCAACATCTGGGATTCGCTGTTCGAGGATCTGCCCAAGTGCGTTAAGGAAAACGAGACACAGATGCCGCCACAAGTCAGTATCATTGCATTGGGCATCATTTATCATCACTGTATAACGATAAAAAAAAGAACTACTGAAGAATCTTCTAAAGAAAACTACGAATAAATTAAATTTTAAAAAAGCTAAAAAAAATATATCAATATGCTTACCTATCACAAACTTCTGCCAGTGGCTTCGCCCGCGTGAAAGGTTTCTTCATTTAAACTTTAGAACCCTGTTTCAGCCCCTTAGGAGCTGAATTTTAAAATATCCTTTCTTAGTGCTCGTCGACGTCATAAAATGAAGCCTTGTGCTAAATTTCACGCTTCTAGTCCCAGTAGTTTCAGCTGTACGTTGATATGTCAGTCAGTCAGTTTCTCCTTATAGATAATTTATAAAGATAAAAAAAAGGCTGAGCTGCCAATTGGATTTTATTCTGATTATGAAAACCGAAGCCCACTATTTTATTCGCCATTATTGAATTTAATTAACTAGTACGGATGCAAATTATATATGTACACAAACCTTGCTCGTTTATTGCTCTTTCTATTAGTGGATCAAAATCCATTATGAGGTTTAGAAGTTAGCGGGTAAACAGGCTAACGCAGAGAGCGAATTTGTTTTATACTATGTAAAGATAGATAGATCCTATAAGGTTGTGAGTGACAGGCGCTGGTGTACGTGGTGCGCGCGTGCTTCTACTCGGTGCTGTGGTCCCTGCACGGCGTCGAGACGCGCGTCAGTGCCGCGGGCGCCGCCGCGCTGCGCGAGCGCCTGCACGCCTACGCCGCGCACTGCAAGGACATCGTGGCGCGCGGCATCACGCCCGACCTCAAGGAGGAGGTATGTGGGTGACGCGCTGGTGTACGTGGTGCGCGCGTGCTTCTACTCGGTGCTGTGGTCCCTGCACGGCGTCGAGACGCGCGTCAGTGCCGCGGGCGCCGCCGCGCTGCGCGAGCGCCTGCACGCCTACGCCGCGCACTGCAAGGACATCGTGGCGCGCGGCATCACGCCCGACCTCAAGGAGGAGGTATGTGGGTGACGCGCTGGTGTACGTGGTGCGCGCGTGCTTCTACTCGGTGCTGTGGTCCCTGCACGGCGTCGAGACGCGCGTCAGTGCCGCGGGCGCCGCCGCGCTGCGCGAGCGCCTGCACGCCTACGCCGCGCACTGCAAGGACATCGTGGCGCGCGGCATCACGCCCGACCTCAAGGAGGAGGTATGTGGGTGACGCGCTGGTGTACGTGGTGCGCGCGTGCTTCTACTCGGTGCTGTGGTCCCTGCACGGCGTCGAGACGCGCGTCAGTGCCGCGGGCGCCGCCGCGCTGCGCGAGCGCCTGCACGCCTACGCCGCGCACTGCAAGGACATCGTGGCGCGCGGCATCACGCCCGACCTCAAGGAGGAGGTATGTGGGTGACGCGCTGGTGTACGTGGTGCGCGCGTGCTTCTACTCGGTGCTGTGGTCCCTGCACGGCGTCGAGACGCGCGTCAGTGCCGCGGGCGCCGCCGCGCTGCGCGAGCGCCTGCACGCCTACGCCGCGCACTGCAAGGACATCGTGGCGCGCGGCATCACGCCCGACCTCAAGGAGGAGGTATGTGGGTGACGCGCTGGTGTACGTGGTGCGCGCGTGCTTCTACTCGGTGCTGTGGTCCCTGCACGGCGTCGAGACGCGCGTCAGTGCCGCGGGCGCCGCCGCGCTGCGCGAGCGCCTGCACGCCTACGCCGCGCACTGCAAGGACATCGTGGCGCGCGGCATCACGCCCGACCTCAAGGAGGAGGTATGTGGGTGACGCGCTGGTGTACGTGGTGCGCGCGTGCTTCTACTCGGTGCTGTGGTCCCTGCACGGCGTCGAGACGCGCGTCAGTGCCGCGGGCGCCGCCGCGCTGCGCGAGCGCCTGCACGCCTACGCCGCGCACTGCAAGGACATCGTGGCGCGCGGCATCACGCCCGACCTCAAGGAGGAGGTATGTGGGTGACGCGCTGGTGTACGTGGTGCGCGCGTGCTTCTACTCGGTGCTGTGGTCCCTGCACGGCGTCGAGACGCGCGTCAGTGCCGCGGGCGCCGCCGCGCTGCGCGAGCGCCTGCACGCCTACGCCGCGCACTGCAAGGACATCGTGGCGCGCGGCATCACGCCCGACCTCAAGGAGGAGGTATGTGGGTGACGCGCTGGTGTACGTGGTGCGCGCGTGCTTCTACTCGGTGCTGTGGTCCCTGCACGGCGTCGAGACGCGCGTCAGTGCCGCGGGCGCCGCCGCGCTGCGCGAGCGCCTGCACGCCTACGCCGCGCACTGCAAGGACATCGTGGCGCGCGGCATCACGCCCGACCTCAAGGAGGAGGTATGTGGGTGACGCGCTGGTGTACGTGGTGCGCGCGTGCTTCTACTCGGTGCTGTGGTCCCTGCACGGCGTCGAGACGCGCGTCAGTGCCGCGGGCGCCGCCGCGCTGCGCGAGCGCCTGCACGCCTACGCCGCGCACTGCAAGGACATCGTGGCGCGCGGCATCACGCCCGACCTCAAGGAGGAGGTATGTGGGTGACGCGCTGGTGTACGTGGTGCGCGCGTGCTTCTACTCGGTGCTGTGGTCCCTGCACGGCGTCGAGACGCGCGTCAGTGCCGCGGGCGCCGCCGCGCTGCGCGAGCGCCTGCACGCCTACGCCGCGCACTGCAAGGACATCGTGGCGCGCGGCATCACGCCCGACCTCAAGGAGGAGGTATGTGGGTGACGCGCTGGTGTACGTGGTGCGCGCGTGCTTCTACTCGGTGCTGTGGTCCCTGCACGGCGTCGAGACGCGCGTCAGTGCCGCGGGCGCCGCCGCGCTGCGCGAGCGCCTGCACGCCTACGCCGCGCACTGCAAGGACATCGTGGCGCGCGGCATCACGCCCGACCTCAAGGAGGAGGTATGTGGGTGACGCGCTGGTGTACGTGGTGCGCGCGTGCTTCTACTCGGTGCTGTGGTCCCTGCACGGCGTCGAGACGCGCGTCAGTGCCGCGGGCGCCGCCGCGCTGCGCGAGCGCCTGCACGCCTACGCCGCGCACTGCAAGGACATCGTGGCGCGCGGCATCACGCCCGACCTCAAGGAGGAGGTATGTGGGTGACGCGCTGGTGTACGTGGTGCGCGCGTGCTTCTACTCGGTGCTGTGGTCCCTGCACGGCGTCGAGACGCGCGTCAGTGCCGCGGGCGCCGCCGCGCTGCGCGAGCGCCTGCACGCCTACGCCGCGCACTGCAAGGACATCGTGGCGCGCGGCATCACGCCCGACCTCAAGGAGGAGGTATGTGGGTGACGCGCTGGTGTACGTGGTGCGCGCGTGCTTCTACTCGGTGCTGTGGTCCCTGCACGGCGTCGAGACGCGCGTCAGTGCCGCGGGCGCCGCCGCGCTGCGCGAGCGCCTGCACGCCTACGCCGCGCACTGCAAGGACATCGTGGCGCGCGGCATCACGCCCGACCTCAAGGAGGAGGTATGTGGGTGACGCGCTGGTGTACGTGGTGCGCGCGTGCTTCTACTCGGTGCTGTGGTCCCTGCACGGCGTCGAGACGCGCGTCAGTGCCGCGGGCGCCGCCGCGCTGCGCGAGCGCCTGCACGCCTACGCCGCGCACTGCAAGGACATCGTGGCGCGCGGCATCACGCCCGACCTCAAGGAGGAGGTATGTGGGTGACGCGCTGGTGTACGTGGTGCGCGCGTGCTTCTACTCGGTGCTGTGGTCCCTGCACGGCGTCGAGACGCGCGTCAGTGCCGCGGGCGCCGCCGCGCTGCGCGAGCGCCTGCACGCCTACGCCGCGCACTGCAAGGACATCGTGGCGCGCGGCATCACGCCCGACCTCAAGGAGGAGGTATGTGGGTGACGCGCTGGTGTACGTGGTGCGCGCGTGCTTCTACTCGGTGCTGTGGTCCCTGCACGGCGTCGAGACGCGCGTCAGTGCCGCGGGCGCCGCCGCGCTGCGCGAGCGCCTGCACGCCTACGCCGCGCACTGCAAGGACATCGTGGCGCGCGGCATCACGCCCGACCTCAAGGAGGAGGTATGTGGGTGACGCGCTGGTGTACGTGGTGCGCGCGTGCTTCTACTCGGTGCTGTGGTCCCTGCACGGCGTCGAGACGCGCGTCAGTGCCGCGGGCGCCGCCGCGCTGCGCGAGCGCCTGCACGCCTACGCCGCGCACTGCAAGGACATCGTGGCGCGCGGCATCACGCCCGACCTCAAGGAGGAGGTATGTGGGTGACGCGCTGGTGTACGTGGTGCGCGCGTGCTTCTACTCGGTGCTGTGGTCCCTGCACGGCGTCGAGACGCGCGTCAGTGCCGCGGGCGCCGCCGCGCTGCGCGAGCGCCTGCACGCCTACGCCGCGCACTGCAAGGACATCGTGGCGCGCGGCATCACGCCCGACCTCAAGGAGGAGGTATGTGGGTGACGCGCTGGTGTACGTGGTGCGCGCGTGCTTCTACTCGGTGCTGTGGTCCCTGCACGGCGTCGAGACGCGCGTCAGTGCCGCGGGCGCCGCCGCGCTGCGCGAGCGCCTGCACGCCTACGCCGCGCACTGCAAGGACATCGTGGCGCGCGGCATCACGCCCGACCTCAAGGAGGAGGTATGTGGGTGACGCGCTGGTGTACGTGGTGCGCGCGTGCTTCTACTCGGTGCTGTGGTCCCTGCACGGCGTCGAGACGCGCGTCAGTGCCGCGGGCGCCGCCGCGCTGCGCGAGCGCCTGCACGCCTACGCCGCGCACTGCAAGGACATCGTGGCGCGCGGCATCACGCCCGACCTCAAGGAGGAGGTATGTGGGTGACGCGCTGGTGTACGTGGTGCGCGCGTGCTTCTACTCGGTGCTGTGGTCCCTGCACGGCGTCGAGACGCGCGTCAGTGCCGCGGGCGCCGCCGCGCTGCGCGAGCGCCTGCACGCCTACGCCGCGCACTGCAAGGACATCGTGGCGCGCGGCATCACGCCCGACCTCAAGGAGGAGGTATGTGGGTGACGCGCTGGTGTACGTGGTGCGCGCGTGCTTCTACTCGGTGCTGTGGTCCCTGCACGGCGTCGAGACGCGCGTCAGTGCCGCGGGCGCCGCCGCGCTGCGCGAGCGCCTGCACGCCTACGCCGCGCACTGCAAGGACATCGTGGCGCGCGGCATCACGCCCGACCTCAAGGAGGAGGTATGTGGGTGACGCGCTGGTGTACGTGGTGCGCGCGTGCTTCTACTCGGTGCTGTGGTCCCTGCACGGCGTCGAGACGCGCGTCAGTGCCGCGGGCGCCGCCGCGCTGCGCGAGCGCCTGCACGCCTACGCCGCGCACTGCAAGGACATCGTGGCGCGCGGCATCACGCCCGACCTCAAGGAGGAGGTATGTGGGTGACGCGCTGGTGTACGTGGTGCGCGCGTGCTTCTACTCGGTGCTGTGGTCCCTGCACGGCGTCGAGACGCGCGTCAGTGTGTGGACTGTCTGCAAGGGACCACGCGTTCAACGGATCATCACCATTAATATTATGGGGCACCGTAGAAAGTGCCGTAAACGAGCGTTGACACGCTTTTAATAATAATAAACTTTTATTTTAGACCACTTAGATCCATTAAACAGCCTTTAAAAAATCTTTCGTTGATTTTTCCTAATGTTTTTTTAAAATCTTTGCTTTTTTAAATTTGAACTGTATAAAATCATTATTCTAAAATTTTTGGGTAAAAAAATAAATTACTTTTAAAATTGAAATTGTAATCGGGGTTGATCACAATAACGATTTTATCAACCCTGATCGACTTTGATTATTGAATGTTTAATTAAAAAATAATAATAATTTTTTTACTAAAAATATCATCAGGGTTAATTAGAATAACGATTTTATACAGTTTAAAAAAAAGTACCGATTTTTTTTATTAGTATAAAGCTGACGATATATTCGATCACTGGGGGTCAAGAATAGGGGGATGTATTGGATCCATGGTATTCGTTTGTGCGTCGATGTCGGTGGCACGGTGTATATTATCGACGATTACAATTTTGAGAAGTGGCTAACGCTTCGCTATAGCCACTTCTTAAAATTCCGCGTCCGAAAGCCGAGCGGGGGCGAGTGAGTCCGCGAAGCAGGTTCCCCGCAAGCCGCGCCGCCCACCGGTGTCCCCCCAGGCTGGTGTCCCCCGGGCTGGTGTCCCCCGGGCTGGTGTCCCCCAGGCTGGTGTCCCCCGGGCTGGTGTCCCCCGGGCTGGTGTCCCCCGGGCTGGTGCCGACAAGCGCACGTTTACTTCTAAGTCCACTCAGTATTTTGTAATAAGATTTTATTAGCGTCGATGCGCGCCGCTAAGTTAGTGTTGGGTGCTTCTCGTGACTCGTGCGTGTGCGCAGGCCTACACGTCGCTGTGCGACCTGCTGATCCTGTTCGCGGAGCACCTGTGCACGCTGCACCACCCCGGCGAGCCCGACATGCGGCAGCTGGTGTTCGAGCCCGACGCCGCGCTGTGCGACATGCTCAACGCCTTCATCCAGGAGTTCGTCTTCGTGCACCACAACTACGGTAAGCCCATCACACTCTGCTCTGCTTCTATCATAATTAGGCAGCGCATAAGTTTACTGTTTGGTGAAACTTCACAGACTTACAGGTTATCAATATGTAATCAAGACAAAAAACTTCGCTTCAGATAATTTTTTTTTAGTATATCCTGATTAAAAATCAGTACCTGTGCCGTCATCAGAGATTACTGATTATACTTAAATTTATGAACTCCGTGATGTTATGTAACTTAAATGAAATGTACCTGACGGTCATACGATGTCTAGTAAAAAATTGGAGGGGTGGCAGTTACCTCAGTTAATTTGTAAATTATTTTACGTACAGTAAGTAGGTCGCAAAGCGTGTGTGACGCGGTGTCCTACGTAGGCGATTCAACGCGATCGCGATTGCGAAGCGACGTGGCGTGTTCGGGATAAACAATTGATACACTATTGAAGTGGCCTGTCACAACCGCACGTGGGTACCGTGCGGTGATGAGTGAAGCGAAGCGGACGCGGTCAGTTGGTTTGATATTTTTGTGCGAACTCTTGCGGTACGGTTGTGACAAGCTTGTTTTAAATTAATTGTGGTAATACGCACGTACGTAGAACAAAGCTGCCGCGTCGAGTTGAATTTGCGTAAACGGCATCGGATCCCTTCTTGATTACGTTCGCGTTGAATCGCCTTCGTAGGACACCTCGTAAGTGATCCTCTTATTCTATTTTAACTCTGTACTATGGCAGGCCTGATCAAGAGTTAATTAATACCTATATTTTTAGTCCTTTTGAAAACTCGGGATTAGACCTGACTTATAGTGTATTCGCGTTAAGAAAATAGTGACGTCACCGTTGTCACTCAGCTTCAAGCCTCTTGCCCAATTAGATCATATCAATTAGAAAGCCGTGTTTACATTTATCAGTTGAAGTAAGCCCTGCAGACAGTACAGACGCGTCTTCTTTTAATTTTAAAAATTAATATCTATCTCACCCATTCGTAAAAATAAAAGTAAATATTCTGACGAATGTAATTAAATTTTAAAATAACTACCTAATAATTAATATTTGGAAATACTGTGTATTAAAGATTTAATTTTTACCCAAGTATGGAATAGGTACGCCTTTACTTTGCAATTGCATGGATGTGTCACTATTTTCTTAATGTGATTAGACTATAATTGCATTAACAACATAAGCAAAACTCTCGATTAGTGAATGCCCATAAATAATAAACTATAACAGTCCATTCAAATGAGTGGAGTATATCTGAACAGTTGACCGGCGGCAATCCGGCCTTTGTCTAATGCGGCACCCCTTATAATACGGCATATCTATAAATAGTACGCCATGTCTATAATAGTAATTGATTGAAATCAATTGGTGTTTAGTTATTTTTTTGCAAGTGCTGTAACGTTAATGCGATTAATTTTATAATAAATCCTGTGCTGTATATTCTGTTGTTTAAATGATTAAGTTTTATACATATGTTATGTAGTACAAATAGATTTGATTGAACCCATTTTACAAGTATGTATATAATTTGTCGGATGACAACGCGGGTCAACTGTATAGGGGTTAGGGATGTGCTCAACTGTTCACACAATGTTAGGTACAATAAGGTAAACGTAGTGGACAGTGTTCCATGTTCCATGTGTAAAATTGTAATCTGAGAATTATTCTGTCATTTATTATGTGAGCATTAACTTTCAACACTTAAATTTCAAACTGATAGAATGAACGACATTTTATGATAGTGAACACAAATCAAGGATGGGTGGATGTTGATAATGAGGCTCATGCACTTTTTGTTTTTCAAAATTGGGTTAGTGTATTAATTTGTCGTGTAGCCGGTGTGGTGCACTTGTCGGGTATCAGGATTAATTGACAGTTTACATTAGGATGAGTCGTGTCAGTTGCTACCTGAATTGTAAAGAGTAAGCAAATTGTTGAATAAAACAATCATTTTGAATTTTCTCCTTATGACGTAGCAACTAATATAGCTCGCGATGATTTGGACTGCATGCAACACGGGACATGAATAAATGTGACCGCGTTGCATCACACTATTCACTTGTACTGTTCGTGATGGAGAGAAAAAATATGCATTATTAACGTGACGTCCACGAGTCGGTCGTAACAGAAGCGATGGTTGTCGTCCTTGTCGCGCGCACTTGTCGGCGTGACGTCACGCGCTCGAGGTGGGCGATGCGATAACGGTGTGGTGTATTGTGTTGCATGTCACGCGGTGTGCGTGCGCGGGGCTGTGTCCGAACGATCCGACGCCGGTAAGCCAGTTGCTCGCACTCGTTTGGCACTAGATGACACCGGCGGCGTATTTTACCTTAGTAATGCGCGCCCCCCCCGCGCCGGCCTGGCCGCGCACAGTAGGCGCGCGGGCGGGCGCGGGAGGCGCCGCCGCGCTACAATAATGCATATTTTTGTCTCGACGCGACGCCGACGGCCGGTCGTCGCACGCGTTCCGTGCACTCGCTGTTTATCACTTAACATTACTAAGGGAAAATTGTCGCGCCCGCTTCATACGCAATCCGACACCGACGGCGAATACTCGTACCTTGCGGGCCGGTTACATTCACGAGCCTGTCGTGACTCGTTGCAGAACGCCACGCGATAGTGACGCGACGGCCGCATTAATGAGTGACTGCAGAACGAATAGTGTTGCTAAACGCTTGAATCGCGTATCATAATGACGCCGGTATTCGCCTACGGTATCGGACTACGTTATAAATTCTATTAACACACTTGACGAGTTTTGTGATTTAAGCATGTTATGTGCAGTGTATTATTATTTTGCATTCCATATAATTTTATAGTGATGAAATACAAGGTTTTATAAAAGCTAAAATTTAACAAAATGAAGCGAGATACAGCTTGTACTAAACCGCGGTCTGTGGGAATCTGTGCAACTAATTGTGAGGAGGACAGGATCATGTAATCGAGCTTATTTATTTCCTATACGTAGCCCGTAGTGCCTGCATGGTTCATAGTTGAAATGAATACCTCAAGCTGAGCCAATTTGGAAACAAGTCACTAGAAGTATGAATATTATTACCCGAAAAAAAAAAGAATATTGGTATCAACTTGAGATTATTTATGTAATGTTTTAGTGTCTATAAAGATAAATATTTTCACAAGTATTTCCGTGTAAGCCAATCTAGTCTGAACATGTTCAGTAGCATTTGTAAGAAAGACACTAAAGCCTTACTAATTTAGTTGTTTTGCATTGAATTGTGAGCGTTATGCTGCGGACGTTAACTGGCGGCTCGTATTGCAGACGGTCAAGACGAGAGACGTATCGAGGAGCTGCACAAGCGCCGCAACTTCCTGGCCGCCTACTGCAAGCTCATCGTGTACAACGTGGCGCCCATCCGCCGCGCCGCCGACGTCTTCAAGCACTACATTAAGGTGAGGCGCGCTCCCGCCTGCGCGCGGCGCTGCGGCCGCTACTGACGTGAGCTTGTTGCGCTGCGGCCGCTACTGACGTGAGCTTGTTGCGCTGCGGCCGCTACTGACGTGAGCTTGTTGCGCTGCGGCCGCTACTGACGTGAGCTTGTTGCGCTGCGGCCGCTACTGACGTGAGCTTGTTGCGCTGCGGCCGCTACTGACGTGGGCTTGTTGCGCTGCGGCCGCTACTGACGTGAGCTTGTTGCGCTGCGGCCGCTACTGACGTGGGCTTGTTGCGCTGCGGCCGCTACTGACGTGAGCTTGTTGCGCTGCGGCCGCTACTGACGTGAGCTTGTTGCGCTGCGGCCGCTACTGACGTGAGCTTGTTGCGCTGCGGCCGCTACTGACGTGAGCTTGTTGCGCAGTGCTACAACGACTACGGCGACATCATCAAGGCCACGCTGAGCAAGGCGCGCGAGATCAACAAGCTGAGCTGCGCGCTGACCATGCAGCTGGCCATGCAGGCGCTGTTCGCCGACATGCTGCGCAAGCTGGGCGGCGCCGCGCCGCACCGACAGCTGCCCGAGATGGTCGAGCTCAAGGTCAGATTCGCTAACATTTTTATATACTACATTTCTTTGTATTTTTTTTATTTTATTTTAAACTTTTCAGTTGAAGGGGAACCTCAGGTAAACCTAAATAGTCTTCAAGTGCTGTAATAAACCTATAGAATATAATAATTACAAGTGTGCCTTCAAATTTAATTAAAGAATTTCCTCGATTTCTCCAGGATTTTGCCATTATATCCAGACCTGATGACAAAGGCACCACCTGGGATGTATACACCTTTCAGTTCAGACGTCTTCAAATTCTCTTGAAACATACATAAAAAAAGAACCTCCTTTTTAACCGACTTTTAAAAAAGGAAGAGGTTCTCAATTCGGATGTTTTTATTTTTTTTTTATGTTTGTTCGCGCATAACTTCGTCGCTTGCCAACCGATTTGAAAAATTATTTTTTTGTTAGAAAAGGTATACTTCCCAAATGGTCCCATAGTCATCAAGTCAGGATCTGATGATGGAATCTTGGCGAAATCGAGGGAACTCCTCAAATATTATAGGCAACCGCACAGTGATTTTGGTATTTTCATCGAGAACATGCATTTACAGTCAAAAAGTAACATATGATGAAGTGGAACTGATGAAGAAGACCAGAAATGGTCAACGGAACTTCATACTCGCATAGATATCACAATGAAGATAGTTAAGCGACTATGATAATACAAATAAATTAATGGTTCTGAATAGTTCCGTTGAAAATGGTATCATCAAATTGATCTGATGATGATGATGGAGCCAGAAGGTAGGCACTGGAACTCAGTCATTAATCAATGTAACCAAGCCGTGTTTGGGCTTATTAGAATTGTCATGAGATGAACTTTGGCTATAAGGTACTATCGAACCGATCTGATGTTGGAGTCGGAAGGTGGAAGGTAGACACAGGAACTTCATAATAAAAAAATGTAGTAGTGTTTGGATTAATTGGAATTGTCATGAGAAATAGGCACTCTGTTTATAAGTGTATCCCAACTAAAAAGTGTGAAATAAAAAACTTTTTACAAAAAAAAGATAACCGACTTCACTACAAAAAACACTAAAAGGATCAAAATAACTTTAATTTCGGAAGTCGGTGTTAAATAAGATACAAATATTACCGAGAAACACCGACTTCCAAAATTAAAGTTATTTTGATCCTTTTAGTGTTTTTTGTAGTGAAGTCGGTTATCTTCTTTTTTGTAAAAAGTTTTTTTTTTAAAGTCTGTACAAACTGTACCCACTGCAGAAATCAGTTTGTAAACTTACTGTTTGTAAATAGTCGAAAACTCTAGTTTTGGCAACTGAAAACGTTTTGATTTCTATCCGATAAAGTTATAATTATCAGCTACACAAACACATACCTTACAAAACACTGTCTCTTATACACATAAATTATTATTTCGAGCTGGTGTCCGCAACTCCAAGACTAAGCGCGTATTTAGAGTACGGGTAGGACAAATGCATCATTCGATCCACCCCAGCTCCTTCAGGAAGGCCAGCAGCACCTTTGTGTTATTGACCATTTCGCGGAGGTTACACATAAATCATACATTATGTTCTGTTAGAGTAATAATGTTTTCTCCTAACGTTTTTTAACGCATGCCGATCGAGCGATGAACCAGTCAGATACAAAATTGTGTATTCAAATCGCACGACGAGGATGTCACAGACCATTTTATATGATTGCACGCTTTCAACATATCTAATGACAAGGATTTAGACCGGCTTACGTAGTAGCTACGGCGGGGTCTTTACAGACCGCGAAGGAGATGGCAGGACGACTGATGCAGAGGCGTAGCGTGGACTAATTTAGACGTGGGCGAAGGCGCATCGGCGAGGCCGTTTTCTTTCATAAATTTGAAAACGAGACAGCGACTATCGCAATGCAGTTTTCGACTACATCATCGCTTACTATCAGGTGAAATAGTGGTAAATCGCGAGTCAATCAATTATAAAAAAACCCTCGTTCTTTAAAAGCTCTCGCTTGCGCCTCCTTTGGGAGACTCCTTTCGGTACGAGACCGAGGGACCGCTTCGCCCACGTCTTTCTTAGGAATTGGCAAAAGTGAGCCATAGCCGGGAATAATAGAAGGAACACCAGAACGTCTTTTCCCAGCAGTGGAACAAGTTCAGGCTAAATATTATAATAATAATAATAAAAATAACATTACGAAGGCAAGGGGAGTCATGCAATTAAATGTGTGAGCTTGTGTTTTCAGGAGTTAGCGAAACGGTTCTCGGTAATGTTCGGGTTGGACGCCGTGAAGAACCGCGAGGCGCTCACCGCGCTGCACCGCGCCGGCATCAGCTTCGCGGCGCTGGAGCAGGCGCCGCACGCGCCGCCGCCGCACCTGCTGTTCCTGGAGCCGCTCGCCGAGTTCAGCAACAAGCTGCTGCGCCAGGACAAGCGCCAGGTGCTCAAGGTGAGGCGCCGCCCCCGCCCGCTGCAGCGCCGCTCTACTGGTGTTACCGTCATGTGTTGCTTGCAGTTCCTGGACTCGCGCATCCCGCCGGGCGTGCAGTGGGGCGACGAGTGGGCGGCGCTGCTGTCGTACCGCGGCTCGCTGCTGACGGACGCGCCCGACGAGCGGCCGCCGCCCGCGCGCAAGCACTACGCGCGCAGACCACGTAAGTACGCTACGCGACTTAACCCCCACAAGTCGCTACTCAACCCCCACGTGTCGCGACTTAACCCCCACGAGTCGCGACTCAACCTCCACGTGTCGCGACTTAACCCCCACGAGTCACAACTCAACCCCCAAGTGTCGCGACTTAACCCCCACGAGTCGCGACTCAACCTCCACGTGTCGCGACTTAACCCCCACGAGTCACAACTCAACCCCCAAGTGTCGCGACTTAACCCCCACGAGTCGCGACTCAACCTCCACGTGTCGCGACTTAACCCCCACGAGTCACAACTCAACCCCCAAGTGTCGCGACTTAACCCCCACGAGTCGCGACTCAACCTCCACGTGTCGCGACTTAACCCCCACGAGTCACAACTCAACCCCCAAGTGTCGCGACTTAACCCCCACGAGTCGCGACTCAACCTCCACGTGTCGCGACTTAACCCCCACGAGTCACAACTCAACCCCCACGTGTCGCGACTTAACCCCCACGAGTCGCGACTCAACCTCCACGTGTCGCGACTTAACCCCCACGAGTCACAACTCAACCCCCACGTGTCGCGACTTAACCTCCACGAGTCACAACTCAACCCCCACATGTCGCGACTTAACCCCCACAAGTCGCGACTTAACCCTCACGAGTCGCGACTCAATCCCCACGTGTCGTGACTTAACCCCCACGAGTCGCGACTCAATCCCCACGTGTCGTGACTTAACCCCCACGAGTCGCGACTCAATCCCCACGTGTCGTGACTTAACCCCCACGAGTCGCGACTCAATCCCCACGTGTCGTGACTTAACCCCCACGAGTCGCGACTCAATCCCCACGTGTCGTGACTTAACCCCCACGAGTCGCGACTCAATCCCCACGTGTCGTGACTTAACCCCCACGAGTCGCGACTCAATCCCCACGTGTCGTGACTTAACCCCCACGAGTCGCGACTCAATCCCCACGTGTCGTGACTTAACCCCCACGAGTCGCGACTCAATCCCCACGTGTCGTGACTTAACCCCCACGAGTCGCGACTCAATCCCTACGTGTCGTGACTTAACCCCCACGAGTCGCGACTCAATCCCCACGTGTCGTGACTTAACCCCCACGAGTCGCGACTCAATCCCCACGTGTCGTGACTTAACCCCCACGAGTCGCGACTCAATCCCCACGTGTCGTGACTTAACCCCCACGAGTCGCGACTCAATCCCCACGTGTCGTGACTTAACCCCCACGAGTCGCGACTCAATCCCCACGTGTCGTGACTTAACCCCCACGAGTCGCGACTCAATCCCCACGTGTCGTGACTTAACCCCCACGAGTCGCGACTCAATCCCCACGTGTCGTGACTTAACCCCCACGAGTCGCGACTCAATCCCCACGTGTCGTGACTTAACCCCCACGAGTCGCGACTCAATCCCCACGTGTCGTGACTTAACCCCCACGAGTCGCGACTCAATCCCCACGTGTCGTGACTTAACCCCCACGAGTCGCGACTCAATCCCCACGTGTCGTGACTTAACCCACACGAGTCGCGACTCAACCCCCACGTGTCGCCACTTAACCCCCAAGAGTCGTGCGACAACCCCCTTTTATTTATGTCTTTGTAAGTGTATTGAAAAACGGCGTTTGGTATATGTGGACATTTTTCACTGCAGCACTCTGCTCCATAACATTATCCGATTTACCCCCAAGACCATAAATATGTACTGATTACGTTTCTTCTAATTATCCTAATTTGTTGAGATACATACCTATCGGCACGGTAAAGAAGTTTCCAAATAACGCATTACCAGTCTTTATTCACTAACGATCTTACAAAGTATTTGGTGAAAAAAAGAAAAAGAAGCAAATAATGAACATACCTAATTTTACTAACAAAATTAAAGCCTTCGGCTCACACACACACTCACTCAACTGCGCAACACACGCAGCTGTGTGTGTAAACTTGTTTTTATCAAAGAAAGATACACCGAGAACGAATGTTTGTACCGGCGTCAACTTGCAGTAGCGAACGTCATACTACTACGCATTGAGAATCTCTTTTATTATGCACTTTTGAACAGGCCGGTTTTACTATAGAGTTAGGAGTTGTATGTTTTTGAAAAATGTGAAGTATCTATGTTTTATAACATAAAATATATTCAGATTTTCTAAATTATATGGTAGATAGGTACCTAATTGATTTGTATCCATGTACTTATATCCATACTTTAAAACGAATTAAAAAAAAATAAGTTTCATGAGATTGTTTACATTTAGCTATGTATCTAAACAAATAAAATAAAATAAAAATGAAGTGGATATAATTTTTTTGATTTTGTGTGTGCGTTAGTTTTGCGTTTATAATGTAATTTGTAAAACGTGGTAGGCCAATTAAGACGTTTTTATACATAATAATTAACATTTTGTAAGATGTAATTCAGGTATGTGTTGACCTTGCATTGGTAAGGTGGACACTAGTACCCAGTAGTGTCCACCTTACTAATGCCTCAGTACCTACTGAGAGATCTACTTACATTGAATGATCTTTAAAGTCATTGACTTTTTACGTGAAAAATGTCGCAAATATTTGAAATAAAAACTTGGTAGATTATTCGATAGAGTTAAAAATAAAATGTTTGAAAGCGCTTGTCTAGCGGCGAACATGCGTGTGATACTGGACAAGCACGCCGGCGGGCCGCGCGCCGGCGGCACATGTTCATACCTACAGCGCGTCAAGCTCATCTCTCCACCTTCCCCTTGCTGTAAACCACAGAGTTTTATATGAAATTATTAGTCATTTAGTTCATTAAACCCCCACGTGCCAACCGACCGAGCGAACGCCGGCGTTCGCTCGGTCATTGTCTTTCTATTGTGTCTCTAATTACGCTACTCAAAAGGTTAAATTTTGTTCTTAATTAGATTGAACGCGAACTTTTGTAAATATCTTTGAATAGATTCCCATATAATTATGGAAGCTTTGATCAGATCACAACATTGACTTTTTTTCATTTTAGCAGGAACCCAATGAAGATTGCTTTTTTTTTACTTACTTTATTACCATAGTTTACATTTCGGTCTTGCAGAACAAAATTGGCTTTTAAGATACATATTCCTAAGAAAATTATTACATAGTAAAATAAAATCTGGTTGTAACGTTTTTAACTAACGGCTCTGGAGTGGCGACCACGTACTGAAAGACGCAGCTTTGGCGCGGCCTTCCACAAGGTGGAGCGATGACCTGGTGAGGGTCGCGGGAACCCGATGGATGAAAGACGCACAGGACCGTTCGTTGTGGCGACGCTCGGCGGAGGCCTATGTCCAACGCAAAGGATACTAGTTGTCCTAATCATGTCTTCTAGATACTATGTGACAAGAGAATAAGTAAGTAACGTTGTGTTGCAGGAGGTCAGAACGAGGACGAGGAGGGCGACGACAACGCGGAGTCTGACCAGGAGGCGGGAGGGTGAGGCGCATTGTGCTCTACCGTGCCGGCCTGATTACTGGCGTACTGCCGTGCTACTTACATCCATGTTTATTAGGGGCGATTCTGTACTCACTCCATTTTGATTCATTCGCGATTATTGATAATATTGAAAAGAACACGGACACGATTGAGTGCTCAAACGCCTTAAAAGTAGTACACGTAGTCTGACAACAATAAATCTTTAAATTTGACTCTGTGATATTTCACCAAACAGTGACCACGTTTTCAGATATACGTGCCAAAAAACATAAATATTTGAATACGATCAGAGATCACGGTACTGTTAAATGTAATGATGTGTCTCCAACACATCATTGAATAAAAATCAGACACAATGTTAGGTAAGTTTAAAATTGTCAGGCCTATGGGGTGCATAACAAAGCGTATGTTGAATGGAACCCTATGGACATACTTACCAGGTGTTATCATTTTGTAAAAATGGACTATAGTGATAAGTAGTATGTAGGTATTATGTATTTATTTATTTGTTAGTCCGAACATGATGCCCCGACAAGAAAACCATATCAATAGTGTTGATGTTTGTTTTGATCACGGTATTAATATATTTTAACTTACAAATAAAGATGAAATCATTGTAAATTTAAAAGCTAGTTTTCATCTTATTTGTACTGGGATTCCGTTTAATGATGTCATTATTTTATTCAACTCTTACTAGAATGTTTATTGAAGATGTTGATGAATGAATTTGGGCCTTATAGTATAAGTTTAGGATGTGGTGAGAGGACTGTTGTTATGTAGCTAGTGTATGTATGTATTCATAGTAGCTCGTATGTAGTTATAGTGTGCGTAGTCCTCAGCAATGTTCACTGTTTAACAACTTTTTCTTTATTAAGAGAAAGCATGTCCTGGACTGACCTTTAATTTTCTTTCAAAAGGGATATTTTTGATGATTTTAAAACTTAAACTTTATTAAAATGAAACAGTGGGTATTGTTTGTACGCTGCGCACAAAAATGTAATGTTAGTTTTTATTATCGACGTAAATATTGTAGTTATGTAATTGAGATATTATATTTTTATAATAAATGATATTTATTATATATTGACGTTTTATTATATTGTAACACAATTAGTTAAGACCTTTAGTGACATTATTTATTGAGTAGGTAACAACGTTTTGACGGGATTTGACGTCATACGCGCCGTCTGCCCTGCGTAACGTTACGCGCGCATCGTGTCGTGGCTCCCCGTCACAGAAACCGGATTACTACCTGCTCTATGACACTAGTTCAACTTTAACGGTGTGCATGTAGTCGTGTCGATGTATTATTACTAGGCAGCACGCGGCTCCCCGCGAGGGTGGCCGGACGGAGCACTGCAGTATAGGACCGCGCGGGCGATCGCATAACGCAGCGTTGGCCCTCGAAAGTATCAACTAAAGTATTAATCTGGTCTTATTCTAAATTATTGCATCCCTCTAGCAACATCGCTTCAATTCAATTCCCCAGTTGTTCGAGGGCTTCACAGGTCTTTTTGCAGTACTAAAATGTGCCGAATGTTCTTTGTTGGTATCTTATCAGGTGATTGACCGGTTCTAATCCGCCTCCAGACTCCTTCCACGGCCTTCTCGAACTGCTAGCGCATCTTCCGGCGATGAAAACTGTATCCCTTTCAGCAGATTTTTTATTTTAGGGAATAAAAAGAAGTCGCACGGTGCCAGATCAGGACTGTAAGGAGGGTGCCTCAAGACTGACCGGTGTGGTGTCCAGGGAGTCCTTCGTTTTGAGCGCTGAGTGCGCGGGCGCTTTGTCATGGTGAAGCTGTACCCCGCGGGGCCGGCGCGGTGTTCGGGCGCTTGTTGCTCACAGCAGACAAAACTTCTGGCAGGCATATTGTGGTTTACCATTCGGCGTTCATGCTGCTTTGGTCTCGTAATGGAATTGATATCAGCCCCCCCTAGCCAAGTTACAACCGCTGCGTGTCGAATTACGTTCTCCAATCGGTAACACATCGGTGTCAGCAATTGTAGAAAACGATAAGTTGGTAGCCATGTTCACGCGCCTGAGTCGGCTGCTCGTTCTACAATAACAAAGGATGTCGTTGAACATTGTAGAAACGATAACAATTCATTCTATCATTTGGCGGTGGTTCGTTTTGAAACAACCAAACTATCGACTGACGTTTTGTTTCTGGATCGTATTCATAAATCTTGGATTCGTCACCTGTCACAATGTCGTTAACGTGCCGAGACGAACCTGCTTTAATTTTTTAAATCATATCACGGCACCACTCCACACGGGCCTACTTCTAAGCTTCGGTGTGATTGTGCGACACCCAGCGGCAAACTATCCTCCTCACGCGAAGGTGCTTCTTGTGAACGCTTCTTGAACTAATCTCAAGTGTATGCTGAATCTCTTCGTATGTAATTCGCCTGTTTTCTTGAAATATTTTTTTACTGCCAGCACACTTTCTTCCGTTACAGCCGTTCTAGGACGACCACTCCTTTGTTCATCCTCCAAAGTAAGGTGATTACCCTTGAACTATCTATACCAGCAGTAGAGCTTTTTAAGGCCCTTCATCCATAAAAGCGATTTGAAGTCGATCAAATAACTCATCAGGTTTTAGGCCACATTTAAATCATCAGGTTTTAGGCCATATTTAAAATCGTAGAAAATCATCGCACGAAATTGTTCTCGATGCAGATCCATTTTTAAATGAGACACAATAATTTGATTTAGCTCTTGAAAAAATCTGGAGGGAAATTCAAAATTCGAACAATGGTATTTTTACTTTTAAATAACCAAAGTTTTCAAAATAATTACAAGTGGCCAGTGCCTTATACATATAAAAACTTTTTTTCGCAAAACTTTCTGAGTGGCCTGGTGCACAAGTCCCGCCTGGGATCTGGAGGCAACAGTCCTTGCACGCATGCACGATTTGCGCATGAAGATTTAACGTCGTTTACAGTAATGCAAGGAGGAGGCCGCACACATGAAGGGACGAACGTTCTCACGCCCCAGCCGCCGAGATTCCGACCTCAACTACCAGCGACGGTCGTCGCGGGCTTGCGGACGTACGATGCACGCTCTACGATGTGAGGCGCAGCGTGCTGAGTAGCGGTGGCCGCCACAGCGGGTATCTTCGCATGCTCGTATGGGGGCGGGCCCCGACGCGGGTGTCGGTTTTACCCTGAATGAAGAACACGGCGAGCAACGTCTATATTAAAAAAAAAAACGCTTCTCCGTAAACACTCATACAACGTCATATGTTTGAATGGAGTGCGGGCCGCGTCGCTCACCACGCCGCGTGACGCCCCGCGTCTCCACAAACAAGCCCAGCCACCCTTTGTGTTCAGCGCCACGGTAACTCTTTTGAATATTTGCCTGCTGCGGTCTTCCCGTCCGATTATAATTTGGGTGTCTTCAAGTCTAGAGTGAATAGGCTCCTCATAAACTAATGCGCCTGACCATCAACGATTGCATCACTGCTTACCATCAGGTGGGATCGCAGTCAAGCACTATACGATCTATCATTTGGGCTTGAGACAAAATGTAAACAAAGAAAACAATGTAGGTTACTTTCGACCAAGTTTCTTCGACGTGTTTGAATACATTAATATATCTCTTTTTCTGTTGAATGCATTGGCGTTTTTTTTTTGCACGCTTCTTTTTCGGCGGATAACAAGAGTTCAACGAAAATATCCAAGTTTATAGTGAAAAAGATAGCGGATTACAACCCGCTCGAAGACAAAACGCCACATTTTTATGTAAAATGTTTGCAGTATCTGTGTTATATAATTTAGTAGTATTATAAATGGTTTGTTTACCTTTTATCTCAAGGCTAGGGAGCCTTGAGATAAAAGGTAAACAAACCATTTATTCAGGGGAATAGGGTATAATTTATGTTATTTAAAAAGAAAATCCAGCAGCAGTATCTATGAGGCGCACAAGGAACACTATATGCCGTCAAATCGAGTTTAGTCCTTACCGAATAGCAGGACAGAGAGCTATCCATTGCTTATTATCCGCAAGCCTGCGGCTACTGAGGTTGCGTATCGCCCGGCGACTGACGACGCTCAGAGCTCTCCATCACGGTTTCGGCTACCTCCTTCGCTCGCATTACTGAGACGACCGCTTCCCATTCCCTCTCGCTTCGGACAATGGCCTGATAGAGGCTACTATGGCAAAGGGTCACCGCCGCCAATCGACACGGCGGTGCTTTGCCCAAGCAGACAGACTTCCCGGGTGATCCACACAATGGTGACACCCGGGCGTTTCTTTCCGCTGATTCCGAAACGGGTATCTCCCGAAACACCTGAGTCCGGTGAACGCTTGCATTAGGCGGAAAGTGAGGACGCCGTGGCACCTCTGTAACCACTCCTCGAAGAGAGGTAAGGCCCCAACACGATTGCTGCGTCCACCCCGCTGGAGCCCTGTCCGTAGTGGCGCGCTCCGATACTGCCTGTACCTCCAACCGGCACAGCAGCAGGCCGGCAAGTAGGCTCACGAGAGACCGTACGGTGTCACCCATTATCCGGATGACTCTTTGAAAGTTATCATCTAGATGTCATTAATTCTAAAACACAAAACTATAAAAGCAGAGATTTGATTTTGAATTTAACATATTTTTGTATAATATTTCAAAAAGTGCTTAATTATATAAATACCTAAGTTATTAATTATATTTGTATACAATATTTATGTAAAAATCTAATGGTATAGAAATATCTATCGATATTATGAAATTGTTTTTTTTATATGTAATGGTATTTTACCAATTAAGAAAATATAATTAGCTGTAGATGTAATTTAATGGATTATGTTTCATGCTTATCTGAGGACGGGTTCTGAGCGTGGAGTAAGTAGCGCCTGGTGAGTAACGTTAGACAGACTAAGAGATGTTACAAGTGAGATGTGTTGCAGTCGCGCCAGCCTGAGGCGCCGGGCGGCGGAGCTGCGCGCCCCCTCTCCCTCCTCGGGGCGGCCGCGCGCCCCCTCTCTCTCTTCGGGGCGGCCGCGTCGCCGCCGCAACACCGATTCGTCCGACACTACGCCCAGGTAAGCCAAACTTATTAAGTTCTTCCTATGTTTACACAAATCGACCGAGACAGTTTCTTACGTTTCCCTCTTTGGCAAACCTTAAGTCTAAACTTTTGAGTCACGGTCGAATATCAAGCTTAGAAATTAGGACCAGCAGAATACAAAAATTGACGAGCTTGCGTTTTAGTCACATTGATAGGTTGCTCTTAAACGCCTTCATGGACCTGTATCACCTCCAGGCTCCAGCTATTTTCGATTCGACAGTCGATGCATTTGTCATGTCTGTTCTGGAAGGGTGGCGCAGATAAGTATAGTCTATATTTGGTGTCATTAGTCATAACTTTTGTCTTTAATCAATTATCGATCCATCGTCAGTCCAACCTCAAAGCCTCTTGTAGTGGTCAGTTCTCGGAGCATTCCTTGCAGTTGATCTACCGTAGAGACAAATAGAACGATGTAGACTACAAACAGGAAGTTAATACCTATCTGAAACTGAATATCCTACTCTGCATTGATTCCTGATAAACTGTATTACAATTACATTCACTATTAAATTCTGCCAATTTAATAGGGAAAGAAAAATAAATTATTAATAAAAAAAAAATGAATGAAGAAATAACACAGCATTGTTTGATAAAAATCACACGTTCCATACAAATCACTATATTGTGGACATATCTTGCGGTTTGATGTGTAAAACTCTTAGGAAGAAAAGCGACAGCTCAGTAATAGTATGTGCCGTCTAGTTCTTGTGATAGAACTACTCGAAGCAAGATGGCGCTGACACAATTTATTTTGATATCTATATACAGGGTGTCCCAGAAATCAACGTCAAGCCGAAATCGAGCATTAGGCCAAGTCGTAACAGTTATCAGAAAAATATGAAAAAAAATCTTGGTCATGTACTTTTCAAATTATATGTATTCAAAAATAAATCTTAAAAACTGACACCCTGTGATGATCTTTCAAGTCCTGTGACTGCAAATATTAACTTTTCGTCATTTTTTTTTCTACCGTATAACTATGAATAACCCTTCTGTCAAACACAGTTAAAAGTTAGAATATAACTGCCTCAGTTTCAAATAAAAAGTTAGATTTTTGCCCAACATTGAATGCAAAATAATTACATTACTCAACTTTAACCGACTGTACTGTAAAAAAAATGTACTACACTATTTTGGCAAGTAACATTAAAAGATGGCGCGTTTAGTCTGGATTCCAAAATGGTATGACACTTACTAATTGCTTCTTCATAATTAAGGAAAAAAAAAATTTTATGAATGTGACGTGACTTACTGCTTTAATAAGAGTGAGCGAGATAGATAGTGACGGTACCTTGATCAAAGGGTACCACTACTTAAAAAAGTAATTTGTTAGTTTTAGGTGCATTTGAAATAAAATTTAGTCGTTGGGTTTCCTTATGATTTTTATTCAATCAGATTTAATGTTCAATGTAACAAATGTTCCTCCGAATTTCGAACTAAAATCCGACTTTATTCAAAAGTTTTTTTTTATTTTTTTTTATTAAGAAGTAGCAATTAGTAAGTGTCATACCATTTTGAAATCCAGACTAAACGCGCCATCTTTTAATGTTACTTGCCAAAATAGTGTAGTACATTTTTTTTACAGTACAGTCGGTTAAAGTTGGGTGATGTAATTATTTTGAATTCAATGTTGGGTAAAAATCTAAGATTTTCTTTGAAACTGAGGCAGTCATGTTTTAACTTTTAACTGTAATTGATAGAAAGGTTATTCGTTGTTACATTACAGAAAAAAAACTGAAGAAAAGTTAATATTCGCAGTCACAGGACTTGAAAGATCATCACATGGTGTCAGTTTTTAAGATTTATTTTTGAATCCTTATAATTTGAAAAGTACATGACCAAGATTTTTTTTCATATTTTTCTGATAACTGTTACGACTTGGCCTAATGCTCGATTTCGGCTTGACGTTGATTTCTGGGACACCCTGTATAACTAGTGGTTCCGGCAGACATTGTCCTTCCCAAAAGCTGACTTAAGGCTGCAGTCTTTTAAAATTTACTTGCGGTAAATTATTAGCGTATTTTTGTATGCTTTTTAAACAAAATAATGAAACAACATATAATATTATTATTGCGCATAATTAACCATAAAATGAGTAGTAGCTAGTTATTTTTTTTCAAGTGAATTTAGGTGTATTATGTTTGGTAAATCAAGCGTTAACCACAGCTCCTTCGTGCTACATCATTTCGAGTTTGTTTGTGCGCTTCCTTTATGGCAATAAAGAATGAATTTACAAATCTATTCAACACTTAATTAGCTCAAAATTATCATCTTTAAAAAATGCTAATTAGTTTTTTCTAATTATCTTTCATTTTCTTAATTTAGAAGTCACAATTTCAACAAAATCCTCTATTTTGGTTTCTTAGTAAACGGTTTTTTTTCACATTAACTAAGCATCGTAGATATGTCATAATTAGATTATCTTGATGCCAAAAGTTCAATAAAGCAAACACTAAAAAAGTTATAAAAAAGGTAATCACCATACTTTAACAAGAATTATAATTTTAAAAGACGTCCAAAAAATGTGTTTATAAACTGCCGTGGCACGGCCGGAGCGTTCAGACGTATCGTCCACGCTGAATTTACGATGTCCCTCTCGCTCTAACGTTGCTCTTACTCTAACATAGATTATGGATTGAATGTTGCTCTACTTTATTAATTTTTGTATATAATTTTTGGAGTGTTTCGTATATATTTGTGTATAGTATTAAAAGTTTTGTTAAAAAAAATGATTTCAATGTGGATCGTTTTAATGTAAAAAATACGCTTGTTCGTTTATTCGTTTGCGAAAGTGTATCAAAGATTCAAAGCATTTTATTCCAAATAATAAATCATTTACAGGCACTTTTGACATGTCAAGAAGTTAGTCAGTCAAAAAAAAATAATAATTGCATATATCATTTCTGAAGGAGCGTATTGTGAAGGAAATAAAATAAATTTGGAAGAATAACTTACATTTTGTGTATTATTGACCTTTTCCGGTACTTTCTTGACAGAGTATTCTAATTTAATATAATAAATCTGGACTCGTTTTTGTATTGTATATGATTCATCATTTCAGCCGAAAGATGTCCACTGTTGGACATGGCCTCCCCCAAGTGTCGCCATAACAACCGGTCCTGTGCTTCTCGCATTCATCGGATTCCCGTGACCCTCACCAGGTCATCGGTCCACTTTGCGGAAGGCCTTCAATCGCTGCGTCTTTCGGTGCGTGGTCGCTACTCCAGAACCTTTCGTCCCCATCGGTTCTGCGTGCAATGAATGTGTCCACTGCCATTTAATTTTGGCAAATTTTTCGAGTTATGTTGGTAACCTTGGTTCTCCTGCGGATATCTTCATTTCTGAAGTGATCACGCAAGGAAACTCCGAGAATAGCCCTTTCCAGTGTCCTTTGGGTGACTTTAAGTCTTCTTATGAGGCCCATTGTAAGCGACCACGTTTCGGAGCCATATGTCATCACTGGCAGTACGCACTAGTCATAGGCTTTTGTCTTGAGACATTGGTATATTGGACGGAAGGTACTACACAGTTTCCCGAACGCTGCCATTCGACGATTGACCTCTTTCTCGAAGTTAGACCTACTCAACTGAATCGTCTGTCCCAGTTAAACGTAGTCGTCCCCAACTTCGAGTGTAGAGTCTCCGATCTTGATAGGAGTGGGTGCTACATGAATGTTAATCATGACTTTAGTTTTGTCTATGTTTATTTTAAGTTTTACTCTTTTGGAAACTACTAGAGGCCACCGAGCATTGTAGTGAGCTCCTCCGTGATCTCAGCCATCACTACTATGTCATCGGCAAACCGAAAGTGAGTGATATACTCGCCATTGACATTAATGCCTAGAACTCTCATTCCAGAACCTTTTAGACATCCTCCATAGCGACCGTGAACAGTTTCGGAGAAATGACGTCTCCCTACCTCACACCCCGCTGCAAGAAGATAGGTTTTGAGGTCTGGTCCTGAAATCGGAATGACATGGTTTCGTTTTTGTACAAACACTTCAGCACTTCGAAGTACCGATAGTTAAAGTTGCACCGTTGGCGTTAGAGAGACTGTACAGCCCAGGTCTCGATCGAATCAAAGGCTTTCTCGTAGTCCTCAAACGTTTAGCAGAGAGGCTGATTATACTTCTCAGTCTATTGTATAACCTGCCGCAGTGTATAGATGTGGTCCACGGTGCTAAAGCCTTTTCGGAATCCGGCTTGTTCAGGAGAGTGGAAGTTGTCGAACCAGCGCGCGAGACTGTTCATGATGACTCTGGAAAACTGCTTGTAGACATGGTTTAGAAGTGAGATGACCTGTAATTCTTAAGCAGGGCATTGTCGCTCTTCTTAAAAAGAGTACCTCTGCTCCATGCTCGAGTATGACGGAATCAAATAGCTTCTGAAGAGCCTTAAGAACCGGTTTTCCACCCGCCTTCAGGAGTTGGTCTGTAATTCCGTCCTCACTCGAAGCTTTGTTGTTTTTCGGCTGCTTTAGAGCTCACCTAATCTTATACAGGCTGACGTCCGGGATATCTTCGGTATAGTGTCGAGTCCATTTAGTTCTTGCGTCATTTGCTAAATTTGCAGCTAAATTCACGGATTACCGAATGCTCAGAGTTTTCAGGCGTTATCTCTCTTTTTTTTGCGTTGCTTTTTCTTCAAACATCGCGTTGGATTGCGTTAGATGAAGTAACAAGCTTTTAAACCAAGCTCGATGTTGACGTTAGGCGAGTGAAAAAGGATCCTCTTAACATCAGGAACAGAAATTGAGACCCCGACTGCAGCGCCACCAACCGGATCCAATTGTATTTTCAAACCATTCAGAGACTCCACAAATATATAACACGTAAATTCCATCCGAATTTGTCAAGACGTTTAGGAGGGGTTAGAGATAAACACACGTACAGAAGAATTGTATAAATTTAAAGAAGTATAGTCACGTGTCATGTTTAGTACTCTTGGGGTATACAGGGAGGAATTTTGTAAGGCCATCTGGCAGGAAAGTACTTTAAATACTGGAGTTAGGAAATTGTATGTTTTGTGTTTATGTTTGATCCCCGTTCAAACGGCTGAACCGATTGGGATGATAATATTTACGGGAATTTAGTTTAACATACGTAAAAAGAAGTTTTTATACCGTCGATACGATTAAAAGAAGAGCGACATTTAGAAAGAATAAACTAGCCTGAGAAACGTGCCTATCCCACAGGAGCATGTTTCTTATTCCTCGAAATAAATTATTTCGAAGTACACGGAGACTTTTCTTTCTCTTTCAGAGACTTTTATTTTATTATTATTATTTATTTATTTATCGTTTATTTCAGGCATTAATTAATCCATAGTAATATTATAGAATTAAATAAAATTGTTATAACATAATAAATAAATTCCCATTTCAACATCCAATCATTTCCATTCATGTTTTTCCATTTCATTAATTTTTTTTCCATTGCAGTTTTTTTTTTCATTTTTTTTGTCTTTTTCATTTTTTATTTAATTTTTCGGTTTTCCTTCTGAAAATATCCACCATTCGCCACTGCTAGATAAGTACCTACACTATAAGGGTCTATTCACGTGGCGTTATTCTATGTAACGGGGGAGTCATTTGCGGTTTTCAAAAAGTCTTATTATGATGAGTTTCTACTAACGTCCGACACACGAGCCACTTTCCACTGCTCTTCTCCGCTTCAGTCTGCCCAGCTTCGCTACAGTGGAAACAAACCCTAACTGTTGCTAGTGTAGGGAGGCGTGATTTCTTTGGTTTTGTCTGTGTATATAATTATGTTTGTGTGGCACGCACAGGTCGGCGCGCGCGCTCGCTGTGCGGGTGCGGGCGCTAGTGCATCGCGCTGACACAAGGTAACTATGTTTGTGTGGCACGCACAGGTCGGCGCGCGCGCTCGCTGTGCGGGTGCGGGCGCTAGTGCATCGCGCTGACACAAGGTAACTATGTTTGTGTGGCACGCACAGGTCGGCGCGCGCGCTCGCTGTGCGGGTGCGGGCGCTAGTGCATCGCGCTGACACAAGGTAACTATGTTTGTGTGGCACGCACAGGTCGGCGCGCGCGCTCGCTGTGCGGGTGCGGGCGCTAGTGCATCGCGCTGACACAAGGTAACTATGTTTGTGTGGCACGCACAGGTCGGCGCGCGCGCTCGCTGTGCGGGTGCGGGCGCTAGTGCATCGCGCTGACACAAGGTAACTATGTTTGTGTGGCACGCACAGGTCGGCGCGCGCGCTCGCTGTGCGGGTGCGGGCGCTAGTGCATCGCGCTGACACAAGGTAACTATGTTTGTGTGGCACGCACAGGTCGGCGCGCGCGCTCGCTGTGCGGGTGCGGGCGCTAGTGCATCGCGCTGACACAAGGTAACTATGTTTGTGTGGCACGCACAGGTCGGCGCGCGCGCTCGCTGTGCGGGTGCGGGCGCTAGTGCATCGCGCTGACACAAGGTAACTATGTTTGTGTGGCACGCACAGGTCGGCGCGCGCGCTCGCTGTGCGGGTACGGGCGCTAGTGCATCGCGCTGACACAAGGTAACTATGTTTGTGTGGCACGCACAGGTCGGCGCGCGCGCTCGCTGTGCGGGTGCGGGCGCTAGTGCATCGCGCTGACACAAGGTAACTATGTTTGTGTGGCACGCACAGGTCGGCGCGCGCGCTCGCTGTGCGGGTGCGGGCGCTAGTGCATCGCGCTGACACAAGGTAACTATGTTTGTGTGGCACGCACAGGTCGGCGCGCGCGCTCGCTGTGCGGGTGCGGGCGCTAGTGCATCGCGCTGACACAAGGTAACTATGTTTGTGTGGCACGCACAGGTCGGCGCGCGCGCTCGCTGTGCGGGTGCGGGCGCTAGTGCATCGCGCTGACACAAGGTAACTATGTTTGTGTGGCACGCACAGGTCGGCGCGCGCGCTCGCTGTGCGGGTGCGGGCGCTAGTGCATCGCGCTGACACAAGGTAACTATGTTTGTGTGGCACGCACAGGTCGGCGCGCGCGCTCGCTGTGCGGGTGCGGGCGCTAGTGCATCGCGCTGACACAAGGTAACTATGTTTGTGTGGCACGCACAGGTCGGCGCGCGCGCTCGCTGTGCGGGTGCGGGCGCTAGTGCATCGCGCTGACACAAGGTAACTATGTTTGTGTGGCACGCACAGGTCGGCGCGCGCGCTCGCTGTGCGGGTGCGGGCGCTAGTGCATCGCGCTGACACAAGGTAACTATGTTTGTGTGGCACGCACAGGTCGGCGCGCGCGCTCGCTGTGCGGGTGCGGGCGCTAGTGCATCGCGCTGACACAAGGTAACTATGTTTGTGTGGCACGCACAGGTCGGCGCGCGCGCTCGCTGTGCGGGTGCGGGCGCTAGTGCATCGCGCTGACACAAGGTAACTATGTTTGTGTGGCACGCACAGGTCGGCGCGCGCGCTCGCTGTGCGGGTGCGGGCGCTAGTGCATCGCGCTGACACAAGGTAACTATGTTTGTGTGGCACGCACAGGTCGGCGCGCGCGCTCGCTGTGCGGGTGCGGGCGCTAGTGCATCGCGCTGACACAAGGTAACTATGTTTGTGTGGCACGCACAGGTCGGCGCGCGCGCTCGCTGTGCGGGTGCGGGCGCTAGTGCATCGCGCTGACACAAGGTAACTATGTTTGTGTGGCACGCACAGGTCGGCGCGCGCGCTCGCTGTGCGGGTGCGGGCGCTAGTGCATCGCGCTGACACAAGGTAACTATGTTTGTGTGGCACGCACAGGTCGGCGCGCGCGCTCGCTGTGCGGGTGCGGGCGCTAGTGCATCGCGCTGACACAAGGTAACTATGTTTGTGTGGCACGCACAGGTCGGCGCGCGCGCTCGCTGTGCGGGTGCGGGCGCTAGTGCATCGCGCTGACACAAGGTGACTATGTTTGTGTGGCACGCAAAGAGCGGCGCGTTGCAGTAGAACTGTGCGCATCTGGATGGAAATTATTTAGTTAAGAATTAGTAAAACTTAATGCAATGATCCATAAATTTCTAAAACGTAAATAAAAACTGTTATGATTAAATAACGTGGGCCCTCAATCCAGACTTGCAGAAAGAGGCCTAGTCTAAATCTCGGAAAGTACGATGTCTGGGTTAATATTATTTATTATGTGTCTGCAGCCTGCTCGACTGAATTTAACCTTAAGCATATAAACCCCATAGCAGTGATAAAAGCTTTTAAACAAATCAAGGTTAAATTGACTGAAGATCTGTCGGGTATGTATATCAAAGTTTGTACCGCAAATATTGAGACTATAGCGCCATACTTAGCTTTAATATTTAATTTGTGTATAGATCAAGGAGTCTTTCCGGATCTAATGAAATATAGTAAAGTGATATCATTTTTTAAATCCGCGGACAGTAAAGACACTAATAATTATAGGCCGGTGTCCGTGTTGCCGGTTTTGCAAGATATTTGAAAAGGTAATGTTAAATCAAATGCTTAATCATTTTAACACAAATAACATCAAACACGATCAACAGTATGGTTTCACCACAGGACGTTGTACACTGACGCTGGTGTCTCCTTACTAAAACACATTTTTAATGAGTGGGAAGAGGCACAAGATGCTATAGGCATCTTCTGTGACTTATCTAAGGCGTTTGATTGTGTGGTTCATGAAACATTACTCTAGAAACTTGTGCGTTACGGAGTAGGCAAAACAGCGTTAAGCTTATTAAAATCTTATTTAATTGACAGACAGCAATCAATTCAAATGAACGGTGTCAATTCGTCGGGATTAAATGTGAAAATGGGAGTACCCCAAGGTTCAATTTTAGTTCCTTTTTTATTTTTAGTTTATGTTAATGATTTGTTGCTTTTGGTCTCCTAGACCCATCTCGCTTATCAACTTTTGTAGTTGTCGGTTTTTTGATTCTTCGTAAACAGTGAAAAGTCGTGTCTTCAGTGTTTCGACTTTTTTCCTTCTGGTGGATCCATTAGAAGGTTTGTGACCTGTTTGATGGCCTCCTTAGACAATTTCGACACGACAATGTCGAAACGCGAGTCGTCCGATATTTTTTGCGGCGCCAGCATAGCCTCTATTCGGTAGCCATTTTTGTACACTATCTACACTATCACAACTGCCGAAAAATGATCACGTCGGGGTCACCAATTTGATGGTATGTGACCTTGGGTGTAGATTCAATAAAAGACTGGTAATGACTAACTCATGTATTGACTCTTCACAAACGACCAGTACAAAATCGCCGCTAAGACATACTGAACATTGCTTATATATTACGTACGAAATACAAACTTAGCTTACGCTACAACATGACACATCTTTAGTATACGCTATGCCGTTACACAAACAAAACATTCGCATGGGAACTCATTCCTCAATTTGTCGCATAACGTATAAAAATGCTGGGCTGCTTCTTGAAAGTATGCGCCCAAAATGAGTGCGTTTGAGAACATCATCTCTCCTTTTACAAATATTCAAATAATATAAAAACTCACATACATACATACATACATACATGAACCTTGAAAACATAACACTCCTTTTTTTGGGCAGTCATGTAAAAAATCACTTAGCTTTTATATTTCCAAGCTTGCGAGAGGTTCTGGGAGATGTACTTTTCCTCGAACTGTCAGCTATCTATATCTGAAATTAACATTATATTCCAAAGGCGCCTCCACCATTTGTGATTAGGACGCAAATGAAAGGCTTCTACGGTTCAATTTACTATTATTCTATTATTAAGAGCACTCTTTGTTACATTATTTATAAAAATATATCATTTGCTTAAACTTTTCTTGTTTGTCAACCACTCCTCAATCTATGTTTCGAATATCTACAACTATATTTTTCTTACCATAACCTTAAGTATAACTTGCCAGTTTGCAAGTTTATAGTATTAGCGTGGCCTCCATGGTCGCCACAATATCGTGTTTTATTAAAAATATCTAAACTCGAGAGACTTGAGAAATCTCAACTCGTGTATGTTATAAATGCGCAGGAGCAGCGTGAGCGGCGGCGACGCGTCGCTGCGCTGCTCGCAGCGGGACGCGCCGCGCCGCTGAGCCGCGCGCCCGGCAGGACACTCGCCCTTACCAACGTAGCGTAAGCTTATTATTTCCGCGCTACCGTGTCGAGAGATGTTCGGACTTGTTTCGTTTTGACACCTACTTAAAATGTCGCCATTACTTCGCTTGATTTTCATGATCTCTTCTCCGTTTGGATATTTTTTCGCGCGATGATGTAGTACAGTAAAGTACCTGAATTGAGTCTGAAACAGACAGTTTTACATTCGAACACGTTTACAGTTTGTAACAATTCTGACATAGTACCTTGGTATGCCTTATCATGAATGTATCATTAGTTTAATTGATAACCAATGTTTACATTGTATAGTTCTTTTCGGTAGACTAGTCTATAATTATAAAGTTGTCAAAAAATAAAAGGCCCTTTTTGACATCTGTCAAAAATAATACTTTTTTTTATGGCAATTGAGCCGATTGCGACTATTCTGCCAGTGTCACGTTGAACAAAAGAATACTTAAATACTCAAAAAGAGTACTCGCAAATTATATTCCATCATATTATTTAACGCGCCAAAAAATTTATGTATTTTTATAAAACACAATGTAATTAATTATTATTTTATTGTTTCTTTCAGTTTCGTTCCAAGTTACTTTCTAGGGTATTTCTCAAATGTCAAAACGGGGCCCTTAATTTTTTAACGAATTTAAGATATAAAATTTTATGTTTACCTACTAAGGGCGAATTTTTTAATATTCCTATAAATTTTATCGGAGTAAATATGGACGTGTCAAACGGCTGTAGACGACTTTTATAATTGGAAAGTATGTCAATCTGTCATTATTTATTTTTTCGATAAATGGTATCGAAAAATTTACCCATATTTTTTCCAAACTCTTAATACTGAATAGCTTATTAGGTCCTCTACTGGGCTATCTTATCTTATTAAGTGTAACATTGTGATTGTACATAGTATTGTTGTTATAAGAATATTTTATTTCCGTGTTGGCTGCGGCAGGTCGCGCCCTATTCTAGCTTTAGCAAGTACTGTAGCTGGGATGTAACGAGTTACACATTGTTGCAACTGTGCCTGATAATTACTGTAATTGTAAACCATTACTTTTGAAGCTTTTATGTTGTTTGTTGATAGTCTTGTCGTTAAATAAAATCTTATTGGTATTTCAATTTGGTTTTTTATTTCTGACAACTTTTCCTTATAAAAATTCCTTAAATATATAGAAATAAAAAAAAAAACTATCCTTAAAATGTTTTCATTTGGATCGTCTCAATTTAGATACCCATGACGCAATTAATGACGAGTAAATTCTTAAACTGCTACAATAAAAAAGCACTTGGCAACCATTGACCTCTACTATTTATTTCACTGGACTGGAGGCTGTCATAGTGCTATTGTGCCTGTTTGATTTTCGCCATTTTGGCGCTGTCGGCCGTAGCGAGAGTTTACAGTACTAAAACTAGTGATGTCGCCTCAGCGAAACAAATATCGATAAATATATAAACTATATTAAGATGTATTGTTTTATGCACTTACAGTATACATTATATTAGTAAGTTTGGAAGTATAATTAATTTTAACTTACTGTATGTAAACTTATTGTACCTACTGCCTTTGTCTTAATCAGACTGGTGAAAAATGCCAAAGTTTTGATGAATGTTTCTTACTTTTCCAGTCTTAACAACTTAACCTGATGATATGAGATGTGTTGCACAATGTTAGATAATGACTTGGATTAACATACCTACCTAAATAATTATTTGTCCGTTAGGTTCGAAGACATGGAATAATGAATATAGTAACAAAGTCAAAAAGGTTAAATAAAACACATTTTATATTGTGTTCACATTTTATTTTTATTCAGAAATCAGAAACATTTATTTCAAATTAAACAAATAACAGGCAGTTTTCAATTGTGACAATGTTGAAATTTTTAAGGATCTTATTTTATGGGCAACTTTTTAGATGATCTTGGTGAAATTTCATAACGATGGTCATGTAAAATTCCATATTTAATTCTAGCCTTTTTAGGTCAGTAGGAGGACGGTGGAGCAGATTACCGAATAACACGACCTCTGACAATCTTAAGCTAAAACTTATAGATGCCTCGGGAGCTGAGTGATTGTTGTGATAAATTATGTGATCACAGACAACATTGCTCAGTTCTCGATGACATGTATTTCAATATTATGGGCGCAAGGTCTACTTGTACAAATTTGGTGACTTTCTCTGAATCCTTGGTGGGGGCTATTGACTGTGGCAAACAGGTTGACGTTATCTATACGGATTTTAGCAAAGCCTTTGACCGTGTTTCACATGACATCCTTTTAGAAAAGTTACTGGCTTATGGCATTACTGGTAATTTGTTAACTTGGCTCAAATCCTACTTAGAGAAGCGTTTCTTTTTTGTTGCGGTTAATGGCTTCCAGTCTGGCATATGTGCGATCACATCAGGTGTTCCCCAGGGCTCTCATATCGGTCCAATATTATTTATTATCTTCGTCAATGACTTACCTGAATGCTTCCGTTTCTGCGAATGTTTCATGTATGCTGATGACCTTAAGTTTAGCAGAGTTATTGATTCTAAAGTGGATGCAGAGTTACTACAAAGTGACCTAGATAGACTGATTCAGTGGTGTGTTAACAATGGCATGGACCTGAACATTCAAAAATGTTTTCATGTCAAGTTTACTAGGAAAAAGCTTTTTGTTCCGTCAGTATATTCGATTGGTACCCACGTTATCCAAGAAGTGGACCAAATCAAGGATCTGGGTATACTATTTGACAAAAAACTCACATTTATGCCTCACTTAGAGAGCGTCATCAAGCGAGCCTCTAGAATGCTGGGGTTTGTGATTAGAAATGTAACTGGCTTTCGACGAAGTAAAACTAAAATTCTATTGTACAACTGCCACATTCGCAGCATTTTAGAATACTGTAGCACTGTCTGGAGGCCACATTATGCCACACATAAGTTGAGACTGGAGCGAATTCAGAAGAGGTTTCTCTGGCATTTGGCATATTCGGCCGGAGTTGCTAAAAAGAAGCCATCATATGCAGCTAGGCTATCATATTTTAAGGTACACTCACTAGAGAAACGTAGAAATGTCATAGATGCAAGTTTTTTAATTAAAATTTTGCGAAACAAAATAGATTGCCCTCAGTTATTAAGCAAAATCAGATTCCGAGCTCCCTCCAGATACCCCCGTGCACCAATCACTCCCTTCTACCCTACACCACGTAGAACTGTTCTCGGTTCCAATTCTGGTATTCCCCGGATGTGCAAAATTGTTAATGGTTGCAGCGATCTGGTGGATGTACATACTGATTCACTTGCCAAGTTCCGGAAATTGACGCACCTAGCAATGTAACCGACCTGTTTGGTTTTATTTTAGTTTATTTTTTATTAGATTTTTGTTTATTTCCATCTCTATGTATACATATAAACTAGTTAAATAGTAAATTGAGCAAATGTATTTATTATATCACATTTACAACATCTAATTTTACCTTGGAGTGGACACATAAGTCATTTTGTACTTTTTAGCATATGTGGTGCTTACCTGTAATAAATTGTGACACTAGACTATAGATTTAAGTGAAAAATTTGAGTGTTAACAATTGTTGGTGAGCCGAATAAATAAATAAAATAAATAAATATTGTAAATGTACTGGCAATGGCAGCTGCACAGACTTATAGGACAAAGTGTAGGAGGAAGGGTGGCTATGTGAATGGGTGGAACAAATAAGTCGCCGACGCTCACCGTGAGGCGCGGCTTAAGTACCAAGTTGGCCGGTCGCCCAAAAAGTGGTCGTGTAGGTATATTCTGATTTGTCACAGGCGAGGAGACATTTTAAGGCCAAACTCAAGTGGTGTCAGAACAGGCAGGAGCAGCTTAAAGTGGATCTCCTCGCTTCCAATCATGCGATTAAAAACTTTAAGCATTTTTGGAAAAACACAAATAAAATGAAAGTGAGGCCTAGTCTCCCGGTGAGTGTCGGTGGTATGACTGATCATAAGAATATTGCTGATACCTTTAGGGATCAGTTTTCTGTGCGGTCGCCTTTGTGCACTGGGTCTGGTGAAGCGGTCGGTGTTGGGGACGTTGTGCCTGGGCGGAACGCTAAAATACCAGTTAAGACAGTAGCTACAATTTTTTAAAAGATGCCACGCGGAAAGTCCAACCCCATTTTGTGTCCAGGCAATCTCTATCCATTCTGGGTTGCCTGGACGAAATCGCCGAGTGCGATAAGGCCGCCAATTGTATGTTTTATATTGTATTACAATTCAATTTGTAAATCTGTAACTTGGTATGCAATAAAGTATATATAAATAAATAAATAAAGTCGCCGGGTCACGACGGTTTCAGTATTAGTTATAAGCAGGGACCGTACAACCCCGAATATAAGTTAATTCTTTCAAAAGGGTTACAGATTGTATGCCTACAGTAACGGAAAATGTTACCTCTTCCTAGTGTTAGCCCTTTCATAACACTAACGTTAGGGTAACCCTATCAATAAGTTAACTAGTTCAAGATGTTACCGGTTCCAATTGAAGCAGATAACCCTTTGAAAGGGTTTGTCGGGGTAATCAAAGGGTTTTAAATAAAATCATTTTAAATTACGTTGGAGTGGAAGAATAGATTTTGATCTTCCCTTCGGGCACTAAATGATGAGTGAGACGATCCAATGACATTTATGATTCCGTAAAAAAGACAAGATTATACATGAAACAATCCCGACTATTTCAGAAAAAAAAAATACATTTAACTTTAAAATCACTGCAATAATAACCATAAAATAATCGTATGTGTATGGACTGCGGAGTCGCTAGGTCCTAGATTACCTAGATTACTTGACGCGTACCTGCCGCATGCATGCAGTTTATTATTTATTTATTATATCCTTTATTGTACACCAATATAAATATAAAAAGAAACTAAACTAAAACACATATGAACATACAATGGGCGGCCTTATCGCATTCCGCGATCTCTTCCAGGCAACCTGGAATAGACAGTAATTGTCTGGACAAGAAATGGGGCTGTCATTGGTGTGACAGAACCAGCATTAAACATAATATATTATAATAGATACACAAATACATACATATGCTATATAATAGATACATATATACATATATAACCATTGAAAACTATAGACAGAAATATGAATCATGACTATCGATACTCACAGCGACAGGTAATGTTCTCTAACGAGTCTTTTAAAAACAGGCAACGATTGAGCACGTTTAATTGTGTCTGGTAATTCATTCCACAGACGAGCAGTCTGGACAGTAAATGATTTGTCGTAGAAAGTCGTGGTATGGATTGGCAATTTAAGTCGCAAGTTCTCTGATGATCTTAGCAACTTTGTATGTGAGTTGCAGAGAAACTCAAAACGTTTTTTAAGGTAAAGAGGCGTGAAGGGGGAAAAGAGGATATTATATAGGAGGGAAAGAATATGAGCATTCCGGCGAAGGCGAATTGGCAACCACTTGAGCTTTACACGGAATTCGGAAACGTGATCATATTTGCGCAAACCAAATATGAATCTTATACAAAAATTTTGAAGCCGCTCAAGTTTATCCAGTTGTTCTTGAGTAAGGTCAAGATAGCTGGCATCAGCATAATCAAGGATGGGAAGAAGAAGAGACTGTGCAAGCGCAATCTTGGTGGCAGTCGGTAGAAAATTGCGGAGTCTTCTCAATGATGCAGCAGAAGCGAATAACTTACGGCTGACTTCTTGTAGCTGGGCAGTCCAGGAAAAGTTCTTGTCAATGAATATCCCCAAGTTCTTAACTTTATCACTAAAGGGAATTACGGAGTTGTCAAAAGAGACTTGGGGAAGAGTCGTCCAATCGATCCTTGAAACCATCCTAGAACTGCCCACCACTATAACCTGCGTCTTTATAGGATTTACCGTAAGACCATACTTCTTGCTCCAATCGCATATGCGGGCCAGATCACGGTTGATGGTGATAATAGCCTCAGACAGATTTCCAAGAGGTGCTCGCGAGTAAATTTGTAGATCGTCTGCATATAGATGGTAGGAAGAAGTTAGTTCATTGGAAATTGAGTTTATAAAAACTGCAAAAAGTAATGGAGATAAAACGCCACCCTGCGGAACCCCGGCAGAAGTACTACACCAGGAAGACAAGGTCTCTCCGATGCAAATACGTTGCCGGCGACCGAGCAGGTAACTACGAAGCCAGTCAATCACCGATGGAGATATATTAAGAGAGCAAAGAATACCAAGCAAAACATCGTAATCAACAGTATTAAAGGCATTACTGAAATCAAGCAATGCCAAGACCGTTAGATTACTGCTTTCCATGGCTGATCTAATATCATCCGTAATATTAAGAAGCGCTGTAGTCGTGCTATGACCAGGACGGAAGCCGGACTGAAAGGGGTTAAGGAGATTATGTTTGTATAGGAAAGTACTTAATTGATCGTGGATCAATCGTTCAAGGACTTTGGAAAGGAACGGTAGAACGGAAATTGGACGGTATTCAGAAAAGGATGAGGGATTGGACTTTTTTGGCAAAGGAATAATTTGAGCATCTTTCCACGTACACGGAAAGACACCACTAGACGCAGAAAAGTTGAGGATGTGACAAATGACGGGAAGGATTACGTCAAGCACCGGTATTAACATTTTACGACTGATACAGTCGCTTCCCACAGCATTGGAAGTTATCGATAGAATGCTCTTCTTAACATCACATGCGGAGAATTCACTAAAAACAAATGGGGAATAACTGAGAGTCGGAAGAGAAGACAGATGATTCAGTGTATTCAATTTCACGGTCCTATCAAAATTAGACGAAGCTGTAAAATGGTGATTCATTGCATCGATGTCTAAATCTTTAGGAATTGACTCTTGTCGGATTTTACCGACTCCCAATGATCTTAGAAATTTCCAAACTTTGGATGCGTCCCCATTTTGGACGGAATTATGAATGTGTTGGCGATTAGCATTCCTACACACCTTATTACAGTGATTGCGAATTGAAGCATATTTCTCCCTATTAGCATCATTCGGCAGCCGCCTAAATTTAGACTTTGCCAACGCTTTTTTGTTCAACAACTTTTTAATCTCATCTGTCAGCCACGGCGCCGGCAAATGTCTAACCTAAACCGCACGGACAGGTGCATGAACATCATAAAGCTCGAGAAGTTTGGTCGAGAATATATTTACTTTCTCGTCGACCGACGCAGAGGCAAACAGAGGAGACCAATCAATATTGCTGGCATCCTCGTAAAGAATGTCAACATTCATATCACCAAAATTGCGTTGCATGAGAATTTTGGCTTTAGCCTTTGGTGGACGAATTTTATAAGAAAGAAAAATCAGGTCATGATAGGAAAAGGCATCGGCAGAGCATTGGCCATGCTTAGCGACGCGATCAGGTGAAGACACAAAAATCAAGTCAAGAAGCGAAGGTGTGGAATTTGGAAAATGATGAGTAGCACTAAGTGGAAGAATGGAAAGGTTACTAGAAGCTGAAACATTAGTCAGAGAAAACGAGCGGTGGTCTTTTTTTAGGAGACAAGTATTAAAATCACCCATGATTATGCTATGACTGTAAGAAGGGATCAGGATTTCTAAGAGTTTTTCGAAGGATGAAAAGAAATTGATACGTAGAGAAGGACAGTAATAGACACCAAGAAGCACTTTCGAGTGATGTAGTTCCACTTCAAGAAAGAGGTGTTCTCCAGCTTTTGATGGCGGTGGCTGTGCCGACACATTGACAACAGAGAATGGAATATGCGCACGGAGATATATGGCAACACCGCCACCACCACCAATGGCCCGATCGTTTCTAATCAGGACAAAGCCAGGAAGAGAATAGCTTGTAGAAGGCAAACAGGGCTTAAGCCACGACTCGGAAATAAGAATAGCATGGATGTTTTTACAGTCAAAACTTGCCAGCATATCGTGGAAATGAGCCGGAATACTCTGGGCGTTAATATGAATAACGTTAAAATTATTAGAAACATCAGAAAACTGCGCTGTAAGACAATCTGCAAGAGATGGAACACTCACGAAACTGTCATCGTTGCTAGTAAGAGAAAAAAAACTGTTACTGTCGCTGCTGATATCGAAAGACATAAACAAAATAAAAATATATAAAATAAAAACCTACCTAAAATATTGTATATACACCAAGATAATGCAGTTTACCTGCCGGTTGCGTTACAAAATAGAAAAAACAAAAATTAAAATTTACAGTTTAAGTTTGTCCGGATAACAATAATATATATATGTAAGAAAAAAAAAGGAAAATGATAAAATCGGTGATTCGTGATTCGGAAAAATCTTCGCTACTCAATTCAGGAATTGAACTGTTTTCATAGGTAAGTTTGTACGGAACCTTCAGTGTGCGAGTCCGACTCGCACTTGCCCAGTTTTTTTCCGATGAGCTAGACCTTGCCGTCTATTTTGCCTGACAGAAAGCGATGGAAAAGGTTGATTGCTAGTGGTAGAGAACAGACGATGATATAGAGTTCCATCATAGATACGAGCCTAAAAATGATTTTGCACATTGTCTCTTAGTCACAATAAGAATTTTATTTGTAAACGATAAGCTCCAAATTTTCATAAGAAAAATGTAAGCATTTTCGATTTTATTTAAAAAAGCTTTAGTTGAGTAAAGCTGCCGAGGAGTGCCGCGGTGACGGCAAGCTCAACTGAGACTGGGACACAGACCAGAGGGCAGCAGCACATTCTCGCAGTGAGGAGGAAAACATTGACACAGCGCGTGCGCCTTCCGCGATCAACTGCTTAAACATTGCGTCACCATGTTTGGGTAGGTTGCACCGACGTCAGTAACAAATCCATCCGACGATCTTAGCTTATGTTTGAGGAAAGGTGAGTGCAAATGACGCACGTGTCTTGGAAATAGCGCGGTTTCTTTGAAACGGTTCATTCAGAAATGGTAACAGCCATGTCGTGCATAATCTTGCTGCGTTCATTCATGGTACATAATGGTAGTAAAAGCTGTATCGCATGTTTTGTACTTACACGGTGAAATTCTTGGTAGGCGGAGCTTGGGCGGCGCTAAGGCCAAGTGCTCATGCGCAGGCCACGCCCCGCCGCGCCCCTGCTCTAAGGCCGGAGCACATTTCTGTACCACCACGACGCACGACCTGCCTCGAATTTGGCACTCGCCTTGTTGTTTTAGCTGTTGGCATGTGAAATAGTTTTTACGTTTATTAGGTAGGTTATTCTTCCCGTATTACGTAGGTATTAGTGGTCTATAGAATACCTACGCCCTTTTATTGTGTGATATTGCATTGCAAGTGCGGATAGCAATGCAATATCGTCACCCGTAGTTATTTATTAGATTTCTACTTATGAATCCCATTCGTTTATTAGTTTGTTTAGAGGTTGGTCAAACTAACTTGATGTGACTAAATACGTAGTTCGTTGGAAAAACAACCACCAGCTTAGTTGAAATTAACGTAAAGCTGAGGATAATATTGTAGATTCGACATTTACGTTTACACATTTCATGGTTGTTTAGCTCTGGCCGTCAAGTAAAAAGACTAAATTTTTGACAGATGCCTCTCGCGATTGCCTACGGTCGTCATGCATGTCTGCGCTTGTGAGTGGAAATATCTATACCTATTTAAAATTACCAAAATGGGAACTTTAATTTCTGATAGAAAACTCAAACAAATATAACAATTATAGCTAATTAATGTAAATGTTTATGTCAACTCAGCGACAAGCGTAGCAATAATACGCGTAGCAACAATTGCGTAGCGACTAGCGTAGCAATAATGCGCGTAGCAACTAGCATAGCAATAATACGCGTAGCAACAATTGCGTAGCGACTAGCGTAGCAATAATGCGCGTAGCAACTAGCATAGCAATAATACGCGTAGCAACAATTGCGTAGCGACAGGCGTAGAAATAATACGCGTAGCAATAACTAACGCAAGCGTAGCGTGCTTGTGTAAAATATACTTTTAAAAAAATAGGCACGAAAGCTGGAGTTCAGAATTAGATAACGAACCTCCATAGGTACCCGTTGAACACATCCTCTCGCCATCACCGATCCAACATCGACCGACGTGGACATCGGATAAATTGTACGCAGAACGATCTATTGTATCTACAGAGGCCCTACCACGTGTTCTTAAAGCGATCCATTTGACGACCTAAAGTGAACTGTTAAAGGGATGCAGCTATATAGGGTGTATAGCTCCATCCCTGTTTCTCGGTCGCACGCCTGATATGACAGACTGCTATCTGTTGCAGCTTTAAGCGAAAATGAACAAATATCTATTAATAAAAGTAAGTGAATGTTACAATATACCTAATGGGTACTTGTAACATATCTTGGTCAATCACAAACCAAGGTAATTAGGTATGTCTAATTAGGTTCCGATTTCATATCAAGCTCTCGCGTAATAAACAATTCATTTATTCCGATCAAGCTTTTAAAAAGATTATGATTTATAAAAATAATATTATTAAATAATTTTATTGTCTAGGTACCTGTTATTATTTTACAAAGTTTTAGCGTGCTCAAGTAGGTAAACATCGTAGCTAAGTGTGTGTGAATTATCAATAAGGGAAAACCGAGTGATGAGAAACACTGAATGAATTTTCCGTTCTAGTATAAGTCGATTTAACGAAATATCTTGTCATACTTATGTGAAGCAAAACTATAGGAAGCAAAATAAAACTTATGTGTAGCTATAATAGGAACTATCAAAGAATCTATGATTTTGCTTACGTAATTACCTACTTAAAACTTCTTATTTTTTGTGCTGTGACGATCTGATCTTGAGTTATTACCTTAAATCCTTCCTACAGGTAAAACGACACGTCTCCGTGTACCTACGATGTCCGTTAGACTTTAGTAGATGTGCTGTGAGTTGGAGCCAATTATTAGTGATCGATGCTTTGAATAAATATCATCTCGTGGTCTAAATAAACAAAATTGAACAGTGAAGCGTGGAGCTTAATACAAACAACAAAAGTTCTTCAAATTCGTATTTTATTATAAATTAGATAACAACAACACAATTATCCGAGCGTTCTGAAAGTTTATAGGTCAAACAAAAGATTTTGATTACAAAATAAATTTCAAATGAAACTTCAAATTAGAATAATTTATGAACACACGGAAATTGGATTTTTAAAAAAATTTGCTACTTAAACAATAAATAACCCTACCTAAGTAGTCGGATGAAGGCCAGCTTTTGATCCGCAGTTATCTCATGCAATAGTTGTTAGTGCGTAGTTAATTGTTACATTACGATGATATGTTTAGATATACATATATTTTCTTTTTTGTTCTTGACAATAGTTATTTATTTGATCATCGGCCAAGCTAACAATTGATTGAACAACGCATTTCAACGAAACTGCAACTCTCAGTTTGTATAAGCAGGTACGGATCACACAACTGGCGTTAAGTCACAACGCCATAACCTTACCCTAAAGTCAAACACTGAGATCTGTGATCACACTTTACAACAAATAATAAATTACTAGATGCTACAGTGCTAATAAATACGTAATGCTACGTGAGGAACATAAGTCGTAGGGCAAACTAGTGGTGGTCGGGCTCTCTGTCACTCCTTGGCCTTGTCGGGGTTCTGCTTAATGCACGAGCAGCCGATGGCTACTGTTATGTAATCATTCTCCATGGTTTTGGCCTTCTTCACCATCACTACGTCCTGCACCTCGGTGCACGAGAACTTGGGGGCGCCGGCGAGCGTGAGCGCACCGCAGCAGGGCGTACTTTTGCCGTCGCTCGCGGGACACATCACGTAAGGGTCGTCTTCACACTTGAGCATTTTGATAATTTTCGGGATCCGGTCCTCGTTTGTATCGTACACTACCTTCGTCTTGCAGACGGTCTGGTCTCTTGCGATATCAAACGGCATTCCGTTAGGTTTTGCCAATACTGCACTCGCCGCACACATAAGGATCATTATTGCAACGAACTTTTCACTTGACATGTTGAATGCGGAAAATAAGAGCGGTTATGAGAGGTGTGTGCGCTTGCTGAGATAACTCGTGAAATTGTGTGGAGGATCGGCGCGTGCGCGGTTATATACCGGATCGTCCGTAGTGTTACTGTCGCGCAGAGCGGCCGACGCACGTAGCGCGAGCTAGCGCGAATGTGAAAACACCCGCGAAGTTTTCACACAGACTCGACAATAAATTCCCATTTAATATTTTAATCACGATTATGATAACTAACTACTGTAAAGAAATGAAGTAAACTCTGTAAAGATAATATATTAAAATGTAGCTGAACCCGATATAAAATAATTCTTCGACTATTAATTAGTTATCAGAACCTAATTGATTTATAATTTGAATGAAGACCTGTTTTTCTCTTCCCACTTCTTAGCATTGACACCTTCACTACCAGAACTTTATTCAATTTGAATAATTTATGCCAAGTAAATAACTAGCTATTTATTTATTTACCCTTCACAAAGTTTTTTAAGCTAGCTTTTAACACTGCTTACAAGCTAAGTACCTATAAGCTATGTACCTACGGTAACCGTAGCCATCAGACAGGTCACCGAGCTAACCATAGTAGTAGTCATGGTTAAAGGAGTTTAGTACATGATCATACCATAACCGTGCTAGGAACGTCATGCCAGGGCTGCGTGGACTTTTAAAAGAGTTATCGTGACCCTACAATGCAAGGGAAAATAATGGAACATTTTAGGTTAGTAACAGTTTGACGGTTGTTTAATGGTTAGTTGTGTAACACGTCATGTGTTAACTATTTGCGTTACAGCACGTTATCTATACCTATTTATATGGATACCTAACTATTGAATATTTTCGTACTTTATGAGTAATCATTTGGTGTATCCTATTTCCTTAATTGCATTTAAATTATCAAGCGTTACAGGTAAACCTAATCTGCTAAAAACCCATTTACGTAATTTCGCTAAATTCGGTATCAAGGATAGGCACCACGTAACATGCTCACACGTACACACCGCAGAAAGTTTCCGCACCACCTGTAGTTGCCTAGCGATTCTTTTATACCCATAATTAAGAGTGTATTCCCATTTTCCTTTTTACAAATCGTTATTAAATACGGAGCGAATTTCAGTAGTTCCCAACCTCCTATCTCAGTGAGTAGTTATGGTCCAGCTCCGTAACCACTAGCGCGTGCGGTTCTCTTCAGAATGGAGAGTTGGTGCTAGCGCATCAGGCATGTTCGTGAACGGGTGCTGTCCGTTGTGAGTGGGTCGCTCTCAACTGCCATAGTTTATTTTAGTACCTATTTGTAAATATTTATGGTTAGTTCTATACAACACGTCTGGGCGATTACCTAATTTACAGTAGATGCCTATATTTAGGGCAATATTATATAAACATGATTGAAAAATACAGGGATATCCATAATACATTAGGAACAGGTTCCTCCAATCAGGCTCAAAAAGTAGACAACTCATTTAGATATCAATATATATACTTTTATAATAAACTTCCTAGTCATATTTAAGAACTAAGTAAGGTTCACTTAGCTCTTAAATATGACAAGGAAGTTTTATACTTAATTGAATCGTTTGTAAAGCCACGATTTTGCGAAAAGGCTTATTGTTTATTATTATTATGTCTTTTTATTTGGTATTGTGTGTGTGAGGACTAGGTGTGCTTTTTTCTATTCAGTAATTTTAACGTAGGTATGTCTTGCAATTTGAGGTTTTTTTGCGGCCTATTCAAACGTCCTTTTTGGCAGTGTTCGTTAAGTCCTTGAGCTCCTTTGTAGTCCTGAGTTGACTGGAATGAGGCCACTCAAATCTGTGTGGTTCTTTCGTCAAAAGTCCATCTCAGACACTAATCTGCATGGTTGTCATAAGATGTGACCATTACACGTTTGCTGTATGAACTTTAAAAGAGACTGACCTCTGAGTTTATTTCGGTGTTTCTTATTAGGGAAGTAAAAAAATTAAATAAAATTCTTTTATTTCACGTAAAAATGCATATTAGAATTCATCCATATTATATTTGCTTAAAATACGAAATTTAATCAATAAAAACATTAAAACAAATTAAAATCATTATATTCATTCAAAAAAGAAAATAATACAAAAATACTCAATAAATAATAATTCCAAAAATTTATAAATTAAAATTCAATAAGTAAAATTCTATAAATTAAATTTCAATAAATTAAATTCAATAAATTAAAATTCAATAAAAGTCAAGTCAGTTTGAAAATATCGGCTTCATATAGTTTAAACTGACAAAAAAATGGTAAGGATGTGTTTTTAATATATGTATATATGCATAACATCAAGATTTACGATGTAAACATAATTTAGTAATTATTTATCGTTTTAAAAGAGTGTCCTTCGAGTTTCTTACACGTTCTTCTCCATAGAGATCTCCACTTTGGATCACGCAAATAGCTTTATCTTTTTTGTGACTGGTCACTAACCTAACCTAACCTTGACAATTCAAAAGCCTGTAAATGGTTTAATTTAAATAAACGCTTTGACCTATAAACCTATTTATGGATGACCGACGCTATCGAAGCTAACTATTATATATTGGTTTCATTTTCATCAATATTAATTGTCTTTCAATGAGAAGGTATGCCGATGTACATAAAGGTTGGAAAGTTGTAGTGAAACTGAGAGGGGAGTACCCTAATTATTGACGTTAAAAATTTTGAATTAAATTCAACATTCAACAAATTTCTAAAAACGACTTTCCTGAACTAAAAATCGAACATACAACAACTAAAAATCGAACAACAGTAATAGTTCGATTTCTAGTTCAGGAAAGTTTAAAGTAGTAACTTTAAACTTACTACTTTAAACTTTCCTGAACTAGAAATCGAACTATTACTTTCCTGAACTAGAAATCACTACTACGAACGAAATAGTCTTGACATAGTCTTGACTCTTGTTTTTATTAATTGTCTTTTTTATTATTTTTTACTATTTGACATTGATGATTATTTTTATTTTACAATTTTATTTTATTTATTTTATTTGTTTGGGAAAACAAACGGTGGTACATTACAATTTTACAGCAAACTATATCTATATCTATAGTTATAATAAATCTGTAGAAGTGAAAATTCTGTACATTGAAAATATCAAAAAAATAAATGGCAGAGGGTGTTACTAGGCCGACACCGAACCCAAAAAAGTGATTAAAAAAATTTTTGTCTGTCTGTTTGTTCAGACATCACGCAAAAACTACCGGTTCGTTTACGATGAAACTTGGTATAATTATTCTTTAATATCCTGGGCACCCTGGGTACTTTTTATCCCGGAAAAGTATATACAATAAAAAACAAACTTAATTTTGCGGTTCGATCCCTAGGCCCGATTACTGTACCAACCGCAAATAATAAGTTTGTCGTAGGTTAAGTCACCCGCAGTGGAGTTCACTTAAAATTATGTGTGAAACTAAGTTTTAAAACCTATTTCTAAAAATAAATATAAATTTATCTATAACTAGTCAATACCTTGCAGGCACCTACTCTCTGCTCGTTTCAATTGGTATCATTTCAATATCCCGGTTACATATTGCTTGTCGCTTTTGTTATGTGAGAACAATGTAAATAAACAAAGTAAAAAAAAAACAATTCAAAATATTTAATTTATCATATAACGAATACATTTATATGATTAACTTAACCTAATAATATAATATTTGTTAACTTTTGTGTTCGGTTTCGGTCTTCCACTTCACAAATATTTAAATTTCTTTAATTTACTTCCTTTTGAAAAAAATTAAATGTTTCTTTCCCACTGGCCCCGTCTCCTTTAGTCGATCTGTATAAATGTCATAACAGTTTCTTAGAACATTATTACGTTACTTACATATGAGTTCATGTAGATGATGTCAACTCTACTAAACTTAAACTAGCTTCTGCCAGCGGCTTCGCTCGCGTGAAAATAGGCTTCTCCATACAAAGTTAGGACCCCGTTTAAACCCCGTAGGGGAAGAATTTTGGAAAATCCACTCTTAGTGCTTGCCGACGCCACAAAAGGAACCCTTGTGCAAAATTTCACGCTCCTAATCCCAGTACTTTCGGCTATGCGTTGAGATGTCAGTCAGTCAGTTTCTCCTTTTATATATATAGATGATGATGGAACAGAACGCCCCTGGGGGCCGAAGGGCGCCTAGCAACGCGGCTCTAATTGAGTAATCTTAGAAAAAAATGTATCGGAAAATCATCCCAGAGGTTACTTCGCCAGACTGTTTATATTTCACAAGATAATGGGACCTAACGAATGAGCGATTAGGACGAGACTACCAATAATTTCCTCTGAGACTACTGAACGTCGCGTCGGTTCTTAGATATGTCCTAATTCTCGATTGTTTACGATTCTATAGTAAGTAATCATACTAGTACCTTTGTTTACTTAATCAACGTATGAAAAAACTAGCAAAATATTTCGATGATATTTCGCCTCAACAAAAATTCTAAATGATGTTGCCTAACTTGATTTTATCTGAACATAGTTTTTAGTTTTCCAGTATCCACGTTTACATTGTTTTCAATGTTCGGGTTGTACGAGTATGTTTCTAATCTGTGAAACTACTAAACTGATTCTAAAAATTCTTTCGCTTATGTGTAGATGCATTATCCTTAAGGGATGTTTACAGATCAATATTATTATATTAAATATTAAACAAAAAGCAATAATAAAAAACAATAAGTTACGCACTAGCGTGTACAAGTGCCTGTAGGTACAAAAACTTTAATTATTTGGACGTGGTTGTGTGTACTTGGTCCCACTTATTATAACTCGATATCAAACTTTGTATAAGACCCTTCTTAAGAAAATTTTTGCTAAGTTCTGATGAAATTCTATGTCACAGTCTAATTCTGAAGTCTGTCTTTATTCTTTAAAGGAATAATCCAAAAAAGGTTCTTGTCAATACCACTACAGAAATGTGTTGTAGATCGTTTTGATACTGTTTTGCTGTTCCAGGTTCACTGCATTTTCATGTTGTAACTTCTGTCCAAATAGTGTTTCATATAAATTTTAAGTTGTAGGTACCTATCTTATATTTTAAAGTCTCTTATTTCGCTGTTTTAATGTGCAGTTTGTTTATATAACTTAATATTGGTTTAAAAAACGAATTTAAATTTTAATAAAGTTTTTATTTTGCTTATTATAAGTAACAATAACTTTTTAAAGAATATTTAATAGTTTAATACTTTTCTTAAAAAAAAAATGTGCAAGATTTTGTAGAGTTTTGCTTACTTTTAGCCCTTTAAATCATATTTTAATATTTGTTTGCCAACTCATAGCGAAATATGTTTTTGTTCTAAAAAAATATGTGTTGCCGTCTCTTGTACCGCATTTATTGCAAATACATAGCTTTGACTTTAGCGTTTTTTTTTTATCAAGTATTTCGTTTAATTCTTTGATTTTAATAGGAATCTTATAAACGATTTTATGTGCCATACCAAGAAAACTTTTCGAAAATAATGCGGTCTTCTGTGAAATGGTACACACGTCTGTGTCGCGACGTTTAGATTTTCCAAAAATGTACATACAAGGAAATCTACACTATTGTTATAAAGAGGTAAAATTTGTTTTTTTGTTTGTAGGAGGTAATCTCTGAAAGTACTGGCCCGATTGCTAGAATTTTTTTACCGATAGAAAGCTGCTTTATTCTTGATCCCTAGGCTATATTTTATGTACGGGGGCGAAGTCGCGGGCAAAAGCAAGGGTTAAATAAAGTTAAATGTCATAAGTTTTGTTTTTTCTATGTTTGTTTTTGATCCATTAATAAGTAGCCAATTTATGGATAGAGATCGAAGGACCCTCATAAAAGCTATTTTAGTTGTATTATTAAAATATCTGCCGATCAGTTTAGTGAATGGAACAGGTCATTGCGAGCGTGAGTCACCGCCGACTTACTCATCGGGCGAGCACGAGCACCCTTCAACCAAGTGTATAAGTATACTTGTTCACTTTTATTTTACTATTCTATTTTCTTTGATATGTTAAATTTCTTAGAAGGCATAGGATTTATTAATACTGGAGTGTAACGAAAAAGATTATATTTATAGTTCGTTTTAGTGAACTGGTGCTTTTTACTTTTAATATATACATATTCTATTTTATTTAATTTACTTATTGTTTTTTTGAGTTCATATTATTTACTCGCTATACATAATGTGTTAAAATACTATCTTAACTTTATAGTTTTTCTTTAAAAAATACTAAATTTTGCAAAACAATATTTATTGAGTTGACTGAATGGGCAGGACCATTTTTTGTAAACGAAACAGTAAATTTTAAGCTATCAAAAACGCCTCAGTATGCAGAGGCGTTTTTTTTCTAACCTGCGTATAATATAGGTAATAATTTACAATGGATTGATATCGTACTAGGTATCTGTTATATTTACCCCTATTTTTCGGCCTTGATTCGGTCACCTAACATATTTATGAACGGGGCGACATAAAGCTCCTACTTTTATTTTGGTATTAGGTAAGAATGATTACGTACTCGTAGTACCTTGGAGGTTTGTTGAGGAAGTGTTGGTCCTGGACACCAAGGCGTTTATCATTAGATAATATTATTGAGCTCCACACAAATTGTTTTGCTTCTTTAAATCTGAATCAGTAGGTATATCGTAGAGTACGTAATAAAATCGTTGCTTATGATTAGTACTACTTGTTATTTACTAATAATTCTTTTACAATTTATATCTGTGATAAAAACATTATGACTTGATGTATTTGGTATTTTAAATTTGTTATGCTGTATTGATACTTACCTATAATATTAACTGATAAGTTGTCAGTATCTGTAGATAAGTTTTTGTTTCAGACTAATGTTATTTTTAATGTAAATATTCGTTTTATAAATTTATAATACTGTTTAAAAATATTTTGTTTTTAGATATTATTGTTTCAAGAAATGGCACTACCATTTCTTGAAACAATAATATCTAAAAACAAAATATTTTTAAACAGTTTAGAAATTAATAGTAAAAAATTATAGTAGTATTTGCAGTTGTAATCATGAACAGTTTACCTTGAGGGTGTGTTCCCCCAGCCGGGCGGAGCAGGAGGTAGAAGTAAACCACAATTTAGTAAAAAAAAAAACACTTTTATTCAACATGTGTCGAAACCAGCTCGATCACTTGCGCCAGCGCGTGTTTTGTAAACTTCACAATAATTAAAACAACAACTTAACACTAGAGGATAGTTCCAGACTTTCAACATTAAATACTTAAAATCTAAACTATTTACAGAATCGGGTTCCGGCGCGGCGGGCCGGTCACAACCATAAATAAATAAGGAATAAATTAGCTGCGTGTTACAGGTCCGTGGTTCACTCACGATATAAATAATTGGAATGAAGTGGAATACATAGGAACATTGTACCACCGCGAGCAGCGCGGTTCCGTCGGCTGGCAGCGCTCACCGCACCTCGGCAGCGGCCGTAGTCTCCTCGATCAGGCACGTGCAGCCCACCGGCACCTTGATGGCTTGCGGCGCGTCCTGCCCCTTGAACGTGACCTGCACCCAGTCGTAGATCTCCACGCACTCTGTCACGAAGGCGTGGTGGTGCTGGCGGCAGCAGCCGTGCTGGATGTGGCGCTCGCTGCAGAGCTTGTTGGGGCGCGCGGCGCACTTCAGGTACTTGATGCGCCGCGGGATACGGTCGGGGTTGTCGTTGATCTCCACCTCGATAGGGCACATGGTCTTGTTGGCGACATCAGACAGCACGAACTCCTTCTGCGGCCTGGCCAGCACGTAGGCGGCGGCCGCAGTCAGGAAGATAAAAACTACTATCAGGCATCGCGACATGTTGGAGTTGTGATTAAGTTTTGGTTTAGTAACGAGTGGTAACGTGCGTTCACGGGCAAGCTGAGTTGCGAATAGTAGGTGTGGTGTAAGACGTCCAGTTTATATTGTGACGGTCCCTCTCTGCGATATGAGAGCGTGTTTGAAGCGTGTTCGGGCCAGCGCGCTCGCGCTACTGCCTGCCAGTCGCGTGCGGGCCGCGGCGGCGGCGCCTCGCTCGCACTTATCTTATCTGCACGTGGACCAGTTCCGTCGCACGCTGTATTCTATCGCAATAAGTTTCGATCGTCAAGCGTTTGTTTTGTTTTGATAAACTATTTTGGACTGTGTTGTGAAGTGAACTTTTATGTTTTCTTGAACTGATGTGACATTTTCAAGACTGGCGCCGCAAGAAGGAAAAGTCGACGTGTAACAGGATTATCGGGACAAAGTTTGTATGACGGTCTATTTAGTCGCCTAGTTTTGTAATTGTTTGCATCCGTGGGGGGTGCAAATATCATACTACATATTATTGTTGGTGGTACCCCACCTTACCGGCTTATGTTTTCCGAAAAATGCAATTTTTGGTGTTGAACTAAAATGGAACTTGTGGATTTTGCTTTTTTTAATTGGTCACCAAAGTTCTACATATTTGTATGAAATATTTATATGGTTTTCAGCAGGACTATTACAGTAAAAGTACTGTTGATGGCAAACTATTACAATGTCATATTTGAGATTTATGCTTTTGTTTTAATATCAATCAACTCATAATACATCGTTTGCTGTCGTAATGCAGTTTGCACGCCCGACTACCGCGAGTCGGCGCGGCGCACGCGCACCCGCCGAGGCACACTCGCCGGGTTGACTGCGCTGGACTAGTTGGCTCTGATTGGTTGCCGATGTTATGTAATTATTTTATTCCCTGATTGGTCGCCCGCCAACCAATAGTTTGCTATTTATTAATCCACGTAAGAGCAATTCTATGTGATAGCGTCCAGAAGGCGGGGTCTACTCATACATAATGTGTTGCATGTACCTATTCCTACGTATGTAGTACCTGCTCCATGGATATTTGACGTCATGAGATGTTGGTAACGTACCATCTATACTTCTACACTAATATTATAAAGAGGTAAAGTTTATTTTTTGTTTGTAGGAGGTAATCTCTAAAAGTCCTGGTCCGATTGCTAAAATTATTGCACCGATAGAAAGCTGCTTTATTCCTGAGTGACATAGGCTATATTTTATTGACGCGGGCGAAGCTACGGGTAAAACCTAGTGTTTTATAAATCAAATATCATATTGCTAAATAATCTGATATTGGGTCAACAGGATCCAACATCACATTATTTTGATCATTTTCGAGAGCTTTTCAAATCAGTGAAACTTACGACTTTACATACATATCTTCAAGGTCAAAAAGTATCTTCAAAAACTACAGAACTAAAAATCTGATATTCGTGAAGCTCACATTGATGCTTATATGTATTTATTACCAATACGAAGGTCCAGCCTCGCTGACATGGTGGGATACTGATGATTTGTAAGTACCTAATAATTTCGTTGGCACGAGGATCATTGCAATAAGAGTAACCAGAGGAGGGAAAGGAGGTTTGGTCTTATTTTACGAAAATATATTAAGTATAAGTAAGTATATTAAGAAAGCCTTTAAAGTTTGAACTGGATTACAGTACACGAGTTCCATCTTATGCAACACTCTTATCATTGATACAAATGCATTATACTGCACACACTGTTTTCATTATTATTTACCATATCCCTTATCCTTACGGTTTCAAGACGATGGTCGATTTTAAGAACATAAGCTAATCCTAAGCTAACGGAGCGCTTTTTCGGAAAGTCTAATGTATCCTCATTGACAAATCACGCTATGTATGGCAGCTTCATTAGTTAATTAGTATCAGCAAGAAAGGACTCGCAGAATTCTTTTTTTGATAACAGAGCTGACCTTGACATAATAACTTGTTGTCAGTAAAAACTAGTGACTGTACAACATCGCGCGTTATCACGATCAATATAGAGCAAATGACAACGGGTCGGTAACATGTTGCGCCGGCGCACGCGGCCGTCTCGCGTGGGTGGGAGCGAGAGAGCACCACGCGCGTTGCGGTCTGCGTGCGAACTGAATCACTCTGTCGTGAGGAGCTCAGTGCATCTCTGTCCATACTTTTGATTCACCTGACCTAGAAACTGTCCCTTCATTCTCTTTTATTTTATTAAAACCTGGATGCTTCTAGAGATGTCTAAGTGATTTTTATTCAGGTGTGACAGGGAACACTCCTCCAGGTAAGCTCGTTTAGTTCATTCATGATGCATTGATTGATAAATACAAATGTTTGTGTGATGAGTACGATCATTTGTTCTGTGTCTGGGTGTAATTTATCTATAATATGTATGTCAGTTGTCTAGTACTCATAGCACAGTCTCGGCTTAGTTTGGGACTAGATGGCGTTGTGTGATAGGTGTCGGAATATATTATTATATTATATATATTGATTGTGACAAATATGGCAGCAGCAGTGCTCGAGTGTTGTACAGTGTAACCGCACATTGTACAGTGTAACCGCACATTGTACAGTGTAATCGCACATTGCGTAAATGCACTCTCATCATAATTATATTGTCATTAATTTACACACATTTTACATCAACTTCATTTCACATTCGGACCGCGTCATAGCAACACATCATTTATCATTACTTAAGGTCGTAAACTCAATACACGTATCAATTGAATTACATAGTTTTACTTAATATCATTCAGCATCCCTATCAATCAGTAGCAATTAGTAAAACACGTGCCTGACAATCGTATATCTCTTTGGTATTTCGAGCATTTGCTAACAGTTGTGTATTTAAGAGATAATCGAAGATAATCCATGTCGTGTCTTCACGTCCAGTTAACTGACCAATGTAATAACTGAAACGGATGAATCATAAACGTTCATGATTAGGTTGTGTATTTCTATTTATTTATTTCATTATTTATATACACACACATAACAGAAAAATAATTAAAAGTAAAAATAGGAGTTAAATTATTAATTTGCCGTTTTTTAAAACGGGTTGCTTTGAAGTGAATATAAGGATAGCAATATAGGAATTATAAGTTCAAATGAACTTTATATTAAAGGACATTATTCTTTTTCCGATATTACGTATTTATTGGATTCTTTGTGTTTTGTATTTTCTGTAATATTGAAGAATTGAAAATATATTCTGCAACTGGAAAATGTTGCGTCATCTTTAGAAAATATTGCGCAATATCAGTACACATATGAATCAAAGCTCTTCACACGGACTCAACATCGAGCTTCCCTTGTGATGGGTGAAAAGAGAGGAAAGGGAATTATTTCTTGAATTTATTAAAGGGTTATCATGGCTTTCTGGCTCTTTGGGACGTCAAGTCTAAGGAATTTTTTTTTTCAAGTTTACGCCCACAGCAATTAAAGTACAACATAGTTTGATATCGCTCAATATGTAACTCTCAGTAGATTGACGTAGCACAGCGCTTCCAGGAGGCTGCTCAACATACCAGCCGTCTGTGCTCGTGGTTGCGTGGATTATAAACAATTAAAGTATTGCTCAAAAAACTTTATTGCTGAATAAATATAATCGAATCTGAACGTCTAATGGGCAGCCTTCAATTTACCACACAACCTATACTGGACAGAAATATTGAGCGCTTTACTACTTTATTTTGCCGTAGCGTTTCGTAGCACAGCTACACGGCACTGCTACGCGGCCCGCTACGCTGCTACGGCAGCCGCCGCAGTCATGGGATCACGGGAATAACAATACAGAGAACGGGAGATCAAATTCGGTCTCGATGTGCTGGAGGCATTCACTTTTTACCGGATACTAAGCCAGGCGATATTCTTATTTTCACGACATTCGCATAGTGAAAATGAAGAAACTCATTATTATCTGTACCTCGAAATTCTTTTGGTTAGAGTTTATCGGCAAAATATAGCGGTTCTCCTATTAAATTGTAGGGATAGGGCGATTGCACGTGGAAGTCATGTAAAGTCGAATAGACCCATGCTGGGCGCCAAAATTTTATATTAACGCCACAGAATAAGAAATAGTACATGTACAGAAATTGCACTCGCAAATTGAATTTAAACCTACTAACAACTGTGCTAATGTTCATAATACATTGCACGGCACGGACACGACCTTGACTTTATTAGCCTACCAGATCCAGTGGCGCTCGATCGATGAATCAAAATGCATGTTTCTTTTATTATGTCCGTTATGAACCTTTTAACGAGCCGCTTCTGTTGTAGGGTTGTGAGTTGTGACAAAAGTAAAGTCAAGTGGTACCTAGGTAGGTACTTGGATATTGTAATATAACTTTGTTGATTTCAGCCACAAAATTATCTTTGTTTTGTGTTTCAGCTATGCATTCGTACGTAATTTTAAAAGATGGTAGTTAACGATTAGTAATATTTTGAACACGATTATTCAAAAAAACATTACCGCCGGTCGCCGAGCCAGCAAAAAATTATGAATAGTGAAAAATGATGATACGAAAAAAAACACGAATCGTCCTCGTGTCTATAAACTGCAACAATAATTTAACAGTTTAATTAACATTTTGTGTGATGTAATGTTATCTTATGATCTTTAAGGTCATTGACTTTTTGCGCGAAAAATGTCGCAAACTGCAGAGCTGTGTCCAGTCGTTAATAAAACATAACATAAGAGCCACTTTAAGAGAGGTTTTTTTTTTAGGTGTGAAAATAATCTTATGACAAATCCCACTCTTTCTTGGACGGCGTAGAAGATAGTGTCAGACTTTTAGTGACTAAAAACCCACTCCTGTTCCTTCGTTGCCTTCGTCCCAGGGCCCCGGGTTTCGTTTTCATACTACCCATGGCCCCAGTAGGTTTTGACCCTGCTGGGTCCCTACGGTTTGCTGACATCTCCTTGAGGCGCACGTGGAACAGTACGCGCCGTCGACCCCTTGGGCTCGGTCCGCACGGTTAACGGATGGCCGGACGGCGGGCTACCCATTGCTCGCCGTCCGCAAGCATACGCCTACGGTGGCCGGGAATCGGGATCGGAATCCCGGCGGCGATTGGGTCGTGAGGACCGTTGCCTCACCCGATCGGCAACCTCCTTTGCTAGTATTACTGCTTCGCAGAAGGAGGCGACCGCCTGCCAATCCTCCTCGCTCCGGACCATGGCCTGTACCAAGGCCGGGCGCGAGAGATCGCTGCCGCCGATCTCCCCACGAGGACACGGCGTTGCTCTCCTCAAGCGTGGCACACCTCCACCGTGTGCTCCATCGTGTCCTCCGGGCGGTCCACATAGTGGCCACACCCGGGAGTCGCTTCCGCACGAACTTCTGGTGCAGGAACTTCCCGAACTTACCGTGTTCGGTGAGAACCTGCGTCATGCGGAAGGTGAGGACGCCGTGACGTCTTTCCAACCACGCCTCAAAGAGGGGACTTATCGTCATAATTGTGGCGTGCTCAGCACTGGGTCGCGACAGCCGCTGTCACCATTTCGCCATGAGATCCCGCCGGAGCTCTGTCCGCTGCTGCTACTTGTCGCCCCGTAGTTGCATCTCCATGCGCAGATCGTGCATGCGTGCAAGGACTGTTGCCTCCAGATCCCATGGTGGCTGACCATCAAGGAGGCTCATCGCTTCGCGGGAAATCGTCCGGTATCCTTGCACCATCCGTACGGTCATGACCCTCTGGCATGCGTTCAGCCGGGCCGCCGGCAGCTTCCGCAGCGCCGGCGCCCATATCGGTGCGCCATAGAGGGCCATGGACCAAACAGTCCTCGCGTAGAGTCTCCGGAAGGAGGTGTCTAGCCCAGGTTGGGCAGGAGCCACCCGAGGACAGCCCCAGTCCGATTTAGTTTGGGAGCCAGACGTCGGAAGTGCTCCTCAAAATCCCATCGGCTGTCGAGAACGAGTCCCAAGTACTTCATCGTCGGCCCGACTCCGATTTGGACTCTTCCTACCGTTAGTTGGGAACCAGGTGGTGGCACGTTCCGAGTGCCGTGAAAGCACATGGCCTCGGACTTGTGCAATGCCACCTCGAGTCTCAACTCCTGGATCCTGCCAACGACTGTCGCAACCTCGCGTTTCACTAGTTCGATTGCCGCCTCGTACGACTCTCCCCGCGCCAGGACCAGCGTGTCGTCTGCGTAGCAGATTACACTGACCCCGTCAGGGAGGTCGCCGCGCAGCACGTAGTCGTATCCGATGTTCCACAAGGGTGGTCCTAGTACCGATCCCTGCGGAACACCGCACGCTATCTCTCGACGTTCCCACTCTTCCTGGTGACCAGGGTAGATGATGTACCTGTCCGACAGGTACTCTTGACCACACGACAGAGGTAGTCGGGCGTCCGGTGATACCGGAGTGCCCCCCTAATGCTACTCCAAGGCAGGGAGTTGAAGGCTCGCACGCGCATGATGGCGTCCACAGTGGAGCGCCTCCTGCAAAAACCGAACTGGCCGTCCGCCAGATACTTTAAGAGTGTTGAAAATGTTACTTACTTACCTACCTTTCGGGATCCTTAGGAAGAGCAAAGAATGAAAAGTACACATTTCTGTTGTTATTTATGCACCCATATGTTATGCAGTACGTTTTGGCTTTTCGCATGCCCATATTTATAATAAAACCTCTGTAGAAATTCGAAAATAATTTTTGCTACCGCGCGTCAAGCGGCATGTGGCAGTTCGAACACGCGTGTGACACTCAATTGAACTAGCCTCACAAGAAAGGCCATGCGGCGTAGGTGTAAATTCATGCCTACAATAAGGAGTGCGCCAGGCCTGGTACGCGTAAGAGGGTGTTTAGTTAACCTGCGAAATTTAGTTAAGATTTTATTGGTATGGAAGTGTTACGACGGAGTATGTTTTATTATTTCTTGTAAACGGTACATTTTGAAAAACTGTACAATAATAATAGAAATGTTCTCTAACCTTCTTTTATTACCATGTCTAAACTATATTTAAATAAAAGAAAGACGGTACTGAATAGAAAACCATTATATAGTTAGTGTAAAATTATTACTCTCTTTAATGGCGAGCTACAAGTTGGTCAAGGTAAATGTTTATATCGACTTATTCGCGACTATTGTACAACTTACGGAATGAATTACACTCATCATGGTGACCTTTGGCAGCAGTGAGCAGTATGTTTTGCCCCCTATCGACCTGATCTGTACTTCTTGCTACGTCAGACTGACGCGCGACTGTGGTCAGGAACGGGAGCGTGCCCGTGACGGAGCGCGACACGCCTGCGGCTCGTGCGGGACATTTGGCGGTAAGCACACGATACAAACAAAACAACTAGTAAAACGCGTGACGTCAACTGAAAGCACTCGTACTTTACCATGCTCAAATATCTTCGGGAAACTATAACACTCATACATTATGAATGAAGCAATGTCTTACTTCCTTTCCTGTTATAATCAAAGTCAATTAATAAATGTAATTGGTTTACCTTGTTTACATTATTCTTGTATTACACGGGAACACTTGGCAGTAAGGTTTTATTGACCTGCGTAATGTTGATACCTTGAACAGGACATGTGCCCAAAAAACACATGTGGGTTTTGTGGCGAATCCAAGACAGTTCCATGGCTGTGGGCACTTTACGTATTTGGTAATGACACGCGCGGTCTCCTGACTTTGCTGTGAGAACCAACTACACGCCAACAAGCACTGAATATGAATGAGGTCTTAGTACCTATCTATTGTATCGTGAATCAGTTTGCGGTGTCTGCTTGTGGTCTGGACTACGATTCTTTCATTATTTATTTGTCACTTTATCTGTTCATGTAGTCATTGGTCGTGTGAACCAATACCAAAGGCAGTGACAACCACAACAATATTTGAATGTGATGCTCCCTGCAGCTATATTTAAGAGTTGGTTTATTGAAATTAAATACATATGTACAACTAATAAATTAATATGCTTAACTTAACCTAATTAATAATAATAAATTTAATAAATCTAAAATATAGCATGGAAAAACTCCTCCGCATCGCTGTCGACTGGTAATGTACCCAAAAGACTGGCAGCATTGCCATGCTGAATGGCAATGCTTATCCTTTGTCCTAAGTAAAAGCCAGCGCATCATGCGAAGTGTCAACAATGCGTTTTTTTTTTTAATTAATATAAACCAGTGCTTGTCTTCGATCCCACCTGATGGTAAGCAGAGATGCAATCGTTGATGGTGAGGCGCACTGGTTTTTTAAGAGCCTTTTCACTCTAGCTTTGAAGACACCCAAATTATAATCGGATGGAAAGACCTCAGCAGGCAAATTGTTCCAGTCCTACTTTGTACGCGGTATAAACGACGAGGCGAAACGCTTAGTCGAGACCGTAGAGTTTTCAACAACGTAAGGGTGGATACTCGCCATACGTCGGGTTGTCCGATGGTAGAAATGAAATGGCGGAATGAAGTCTTGCAATTCCCGCACACACTCTCCAAAATGCAACCTATAAAACACCGAAAGGCTGGCTACCCTACGCCTGTGAAGACTGGACTTAACCAAATCTGGATCACCAATTAGCTTCTTCGCATGCCTTTCCACCGAGTCCAAAGCTGCTAGGTGGCATTGTGCAGCACTAGCCCATGTGTGGCTGCAGCACACACACGATCGGACCTGTGCTTTGTATAACATTTAAAGCTGTCCCGGTGTGAAGTACCGCCGGACCTTTGCAAGAACGTCGAATTTCTTAGCAGCTACCTTGGCTTTGGACTCAATGAATCGCCCAAAATTAAGGTCTGAGGTAACTTCAACTTCCAAGAGCTGAAGGCGGTCGGTGCACTCCAGGCATATATTCCGAAAAGCAGGAGCCAAGGCGAACGGGCTCCTTTTAGCGGTGAACAGACACGTTTGTGTTTTGGCGGCGTTAAATCAAACCAGATTGGCTTCTCCCCACTTGGAGACTGCGTGAAGTGAGACAGTCGTACGCTCAACCATAGCCTCTCTCTCCGACCGGATTATCTCCTTACTAGCCCGAGCACCTGGCTGGTATCTCTCTACAACTGTGCTATCATCTGCATACCCATAGATACCAGGCATCAGCAGATCGTTGATATGCAGCAGGAAGAGAAAAGATTGAAATGATTGAGTGTGCAAACTTTAATTAGAAGAGTGCAAATTAAATTAATAAAAAAAATAATATTTCACATAGGCCTACATAGGCTTTTATAAAACGTCAGAAGATGGTGCACGATTCCAATTGGTCGTTTCCTTTGGAGAAGAACCGGCAAAAAACTCTGGAAGTTCCAAAAAGGTAATTACTCGAGTGAACTAGCTTCTGACATTTCATAATTGCCCATGCCTTTGTGAAATATATTCATTTTAATTTTACTCGCAGTTATGTAAACTATTAGATAGTTATATTCGCTGCTGCACAAAAATATAACAATGTAGCCTTGCAACGCGCACAGAGAGAACTGAACGAGCGCTCATAATGGCACAATCAAAACAAAAGATTAACTTAATCAGAGTTCACAGTAATAATTGACACTATTACAAATAGAACAACAATGCTAGGAAACGGTGGCTCACTTAAGTCTCATTCTACTTAATAATAGAGTGAATAGGTAAAACCCCGCCATAATCGCGATGTTCGCCTGCCACGCGTCCGCCCGCCGCGCGCCGGCCGTCGGCGTACGCTCTAACTGTCATTATGTATTGCTACTTTACTATTATATTATATTATCCGCAGTAAAGTTTTATCATGATTATAGTTATTTATAGCCAGCATGACACGCTAGGTACTGAACATTATGGTCTGAAATTATTTATCAGTCAGGAAAGCGAACCAGCAAGAGCTCGACCGCAAACAATTTATCTTATAATGTTCGATAGTCAGCGCATATTGTACCTACTTTTTTTTACTTTTTAATGTTCTCAATATACAGAGTAAGGCTGTCAAGGGATGAAAATTTTAAAAACCTTCCAGAGACGAATTAAACATCGAAGACGATGACGATGGGTACACGCATGCCACATTGGACAACACATCGTCTATCGGTCAGGTCAGCTAGTTTCAAATAAACCTCGAGTATGACGCCGATGACGCTACACGGCTAAATATGTATTCGAAGGTTCGAAAGCGAAGATATTTATGGAAAGAAAAGCAAAGCCAGAAACTAAATGGACATGGCAAGGCTTAACAATAATAATATTTTACCAGGAGAAAAAGCCTATTATACAAATTCTATGTGATGATTTACTGGAATTAAGCATGTATTGGTTATGCTCATAATGCGTATTGGTTACTTAATTTTAAAGTAATTAAAGATTTAATACACTTCCAACATCATAAAGGTTAAGGTTAGGTTGGGTCCTAAGGTACTCTGGTAGGTAGCTTTGTACCCATAGATTTAAGTTAGTGTAAAAGTTTTATTACTATTTTAGTGTAAAATAAAGTTTATTCTATTCTAATCTATTCTAGTCTATAATATTGTGGCAAGCTCCCTCTGGCATGTCAGTTAGATTGAGGGAGTTATTTATTGAAAATTCAAAATCTATCTAATACTTACCTACGGGAAGGAGGTGCATGCCTTAAATGATATTATTAGGTATATGTGTATCTGTCCGATTACCGGTAGACATTATTGCGTGTGCTATCTACTGTATCACAATGTATGTAGCTGCACGTGCCGTGGTAACAATCTCACAATTACATAATATTATGTCCTTCTGCGCGATGTACTGCCGGCGGCTGCTATTAAAAACTGTTATGTTATTATTTTTATCTCTAATCGTATTTCTTCCGCGAGAATTAATTACTGTAATGATCCATTTATTCGTTTCTAATGCTTAATTGTTAACGTTTACAGAAGTGCGGGTGCCGTCCCGACCTGCGGCCCACTGCGAGGATGCCGTCCCGACCTGCGGCCCGCTGCGAGGATGCCGACAGCGACCGCGCGCGCTTCGTCTCAGTCGTTGTGTTCTTCAGCGATATTGTCGGCTTCACCCAAACACCAAGAAGTGTCGTCAAGTGATACAAAAGAATGATATTGTCACAGAAAAACGAGTGACAATAAAACATAGTACTATAATATGCGTGAGTAGAAGTGTGTGAGTGTAAGTAGTACCTAGTCCCACGGAGTTAACGAGCACACACACACGCTCAGTCCGATAGTATTGTTAACACACAGGCGGTGTGTGCAGTGTGCATTGACTGAGACACAGCACATGCAACATGTGGGCGACGGATTACGCTCATTTAATTTAATTATATATATTAGAGATTTTTTGTTTCTTTTTTTAATATAAAAAACTGCAATGCTCAATTCTTATACTTAACTTTTTACAGAAACAATTATAAGAATTTTCGTGCATTAAGTATAATTCTATAACAAGCATGATATAGATAATAATAGATCAAATGATAACAATGTAAATAAACCTGCGGATTTTCCAAAATATATCAAAAACCCCAGATTTTCTGTAGTCTGTAGATACAATATCCATTGTTTTAAAGTTAGTTATGGTTACGCAATCTCCATCATCTTCCTCCTGCATTTATTCCAATATTCTACAACAATATTAATAAAGAGACTATTTTGTGAATAATAAACCATTTTTCCCTGTTATTGAACTAATTCTGTAATTTATATAACTTGTACTGCAAAGTTATGAATGGAATGTGACATATACAACAGCACATTGGTTTTCCTTTTATTAGTAGAGTTCGATATTTCCCATTGTACTCTCGTTCTACGAGCTCCGCCTCCGTGCCTCCGCGCACCACACTTTTGACGCATTCACTGAAAATCCCGCGACCTTCTGTCAGGAATGTCAGTGAAAGTGAAAATACCCGAAACAACAGGAGCAATGACGTCACGCTCGGGTATTACAGCCATGAGCTGTGCGCGACATTGCTAATGTTGCTAATATTTTAAATATTGTTTGGCGGTGGGAACCTAACATTGTGTAAGTAACTCTTTGATAAAGCGGGAGAAGAAGAGAAAGACTTGGATTAGGTGTTATGTATTATTGTTAGCCAAATATGAAACGTTATTGTTGTAACGGGTAAGGAATTTAAACAAAAATGTATTTGTGCAATTATTTTTCAAATTATTTTTTGTGTTTTCAATATATGTATACTTGTAGATATGTATGCGTATTCTATTTGACAATAAATTGTTTTACTATTATTACCTTTACATTTTATTTGCTTGCTGCAGTTTCATCCCTAAAACCTTAGAAATAATAACAACGAGACTGTCTAATATTGCCAGACAATTGGAAGATGCTTTTGGTCAGAACAAATCGACACACAGACACACATCACCGGACACCACGCACCCATTCTCCCAGACCACACACCAAGACTTAGCTCAAGTTCACAGTTCTTATTTCAATGAATTCACTTTCTAATGGCTAGAAGTCGATGACTCCTACCTAACGATGTCTCGTATCGCATCTCCTGTGGGAACATAATATATTGCTAACATGATCACTCAGATCTTGTCCACCCACTACCAACTCTTAGGATTGATTTCAATTACCCCATAACTAGCTTTCTTCCGTGGTTTCACCCGCATCATTGGTTAGTGTACCGCTCCTATTGTTCTTAGCGTCATGTTATATAGCCTCATGGGCTATCGAACACGAGAGAAAGATTTTTTGAAGAATTCGAACTAGTTGTTTTTGAGATTAGTGCGTTAAACTAACTCTTCAGCTTTATATATTAGTATATAAGATTTGTGGTTCATACAACACGATAATGCAAGACGCATTTTTGTATGTTAATATGACTGTACAGTAAACATAAGTCTTTACACAGTTGTCTGATTTGATGATTTTACTCTATTATATACAAGTTCTGCTTATGCTTTGCTCGCTTGAATATGGAAAAAATATAGCCTATTAGAATATATGTAGCATTCTCCTGGTGAAAAAAATATTAAACATCAATTTCAGTGGTTTTTAGTTTATTCATTACAAACGTACAAATCTTTCCTCTTTATAATAATAGTATAGAAGAGTAACTTTTAAAGTTGGTCCCTTTTAATTGGAAAACTGACTTCAAAGGTGGGAAATAAGAAATGATTGACTGTTCATCCTGTGAGTGGTCAGTTGAGAATTTGAGAATTTTTCACTTCATATTGAGTTCAGTCAGCAGCAATAATGACATGTTGCTCAAGTTGCCCTGATGACGGACACGGAACACGGTCGAGGGAGCTCCTCGAAGATTTACATATCATAATACAGCAGCTTCGTCTTTTCGGGCTTCTTCATTGATTTATCTTAATAACATTGTCATTAAATAAAAAGCGTAAAGTGAAATGTGTGAAGCGTTTGATCGCGCCGATTACACATATTAAAAATGTTTAAGGATCTTACTCAAACGTTTTAAAGTAGAGTATATTGCTGCCATGATGTTTCTTAATTCTTTATTGTACACAAAAAAACATACATAGTACACGGAGATAATACAGTTTATGTACAAAGGCGAGCTTAACTCAACAATGAGTTTTCTCCCAGCAAACCTTTGAGTGACAGAGAGAGATCACAATCGAGGGTAGGATCCAGTGTACAACATAAACCTACATAAATACGTCTAATATATATATATATATATATATACATACTAACAGATATAATATATATAACAATATATACTAATATTATGTCAATTGAGAAAGGAAGTGCTCTTTTAGTTTCCTCTTGAAGACATCCAGAGAAGGGCTGTCGCGAAGGGAGTGTGGTAGAGAGTTCCAGAGACGCACTGCAGTTACAGAAAAGGAACCGCCATAGCGGCTGGAAGTGTGACGCGGTGTACGAAGGAGAAGAGAAGAGGCAGTGCGACAGAGAGAGTGCGGCAGATGTTTATTTACTATGTTATTTTTTGTTGATTGCCATTATTTCTATTTATTGAGTTTCTCTATTTATATAAAGAATTTGGTTTTTTCGATTATAATGAAAACCCAAACCATAAATTAGGACTTCTATAAACTGGACACAGTTTCAACGCCAGTTTAGTTAAATCGTTATAATTCTGCATTGAAAAAATACGTTGATACTATGACGTTAATTAACATGAGAAGAGAAGATGAGAGTCGTCGGAACGTTGGAAACTGGTTCCAGGCAACTTAGGTACTGTGGCTATTCATCTTAGCGAAAAAGAAATTAAACAAAATAAAAAAGTACAATGAATATTGCCAAAAGGGTTCGGTGGATCGTACCATGGCCGCCATTATGTTGGATACGAGGCTCCATAGCTCATCAAACTTGGTAACAAGCGATCAAACATGAAGTGAGTCTTCCTTCCCAAAGGATGCTGAGAGTCCCACCTTTAGCAACCTTCTATCGTAACAATGGGCTCTCGAGATTGGAAGGAAGAATACTGACGCTATGTGTGCTTTTCCAATTTATATGCTGGTAACATCATGTAGCGCTAGTTATTTTATTTATTTATTTATTGAAACTTTATGCACATAATAAAACATAACACTGTACAAAGACGGACTTAATGCCGGCATTTTCTACCAGTCGAATAAAGTCATAGTCAAATAGAGTTATAGTTTATTTTGTTATAAAGTTACTGAAATCACCGGAGATATCAATGGAAAGAAAGAATTAAAGGGCTACCGTAAGCTAGGTGTGTGTCAGTCACGTGTGGCAACGCGGCGGCGGGCTCGGCACTCGCCTGCCACCCACCGGCGCGCTTCAACCTTCAGAGCTCGCCGGTACCGTTATCTAGTGATTCAGACTGATTTCCTCGCGTGCCAGTGCTAATAAACTTTTTGCTTTCGTCTGACTTGATGTCGGTAGGTAATGGCATATGAGTCCCCAAACATTCTCAGAATTTCTTGTTTGATTTTTTCACTCATGAATTCTTGCATGATGCATATAAAACAACGGGCTTACCATCACCTGTTGTTTGCTTCACTCGTTAGCTGAGTCGGCCTCTGGTGGTTATAATATTTGCTATAAGTCAGGTTGCTGCTCGAATATTTACGATTAAAAAAAAATTGTGAAAAGAAAAAATAAAGAGTAGAAGAACAGAGCGAGGAGAAGGAGGACGGGTGGAGAGTGGTAGTAGAGTCGTAGTAGGAGGCGTTTGTTTTATGATTAATTGATACTTGAAATAAAAAACGTGTGATCGTGTCTGGAGGTTCGTGTAGGTATAGAAAATTAAATCAACATACAAGCAAATTTATAGGAATGTCGTAAGTACGGTTCGAAATTCTTCTAGCTGAGGAAAATCAAAAGTTGCGCTCTAAGATTCCCGCGTCGAGCTTGTGACGTCGTGCGAGATCAGTCGTACGTCATATCCGTAGCAATTACTATGATCAGCAAACGTCACCAAATTAGTTCCGATACAGGATTAGATATGTATTTATAAGCTAAGAACGTGACCGCAGCGGTGAGGTCGCGTGCGCACTGATTAGTTAGCAGGTGATTGCACAACGCACGCTGACTCACGCCCCGCCTGCGACCTGCACGCGCCCCGCCCGCGACCCGCACGGGCCCCGCATGCGCCCCTAACGCTCTGGGAACAAAAGTGTTGCAATACTAAATTAAGTTTTTTTGTAGATTGACTGATTTATCGTCGAGTGAGAATCTCTAAAGTATTCGACCGATTTCCAGTTATCTGATATTCGCCTTCCTGTTGAGGAAACTGTATGAGAATACATAACTTGTAGCATTATCACGTTAATTTAGGAATTATTTAATCATTGATTAGAACAAGATATAACTGTGGCGCGCGGCGCGCCCCCCGGGCCGCAACTGGTCGTAGCCCGGGATTGCTACGCCTGCTACGAGTGCTACGAGAGCTACGAACTATTTACAAAGCTACAACATAGTTGCGCGCTGTCTTCTTTGAATTGTTTAGGGGTTCGGGAGGCTTAATGTTCGGTTCCAAGAATTTATTTGAGCCAAATATGCTTAAAAATTGCAGTCAGCAAATATCTGTAGATGTTGATGAGAATAAGTTAGTCCATTCAAATTAAGCATTTAGCGCATCAGAGCGACCTTGTCGCTCATGGTCGCGGGCACATAGCGGGCGCGCGGCTGAGAGGCGCGGGCGCGGCGCCGGGGCAGCCCCGCACATGCGCGCAATCATCGCGTGCCCGCGCACTCGCACGACTGCTATGCATAAATTATGTTTATGATCTAGTGCTATCGTCGGCGAGTGTATCCGCTGCTCTAAGTTATTATTTATTTAAATATTAGAAGACAGAACAATAAAATATAAAATAATAATTTAAACAATAGTTAAAACAGACATAGGCCTGTGTAATAAACATAAAAACAATACACAGTTATACATTCATCTCATACATTCTGCCAGTATCGTCTTCCATTCTTTCACTACTGTATATCATATTTAGATGGCCAACGGAACTTCACAAATACACAGATATCTCAATCGATGTACTAATTTACTACTGAGGTTCGGTACCTCACTGGAACTTACACACTATTTAGGTTTGGCCGAGGTTTATTACAAATAAAATATAAATACAAAAACTTATTACTGAGAAATACACGAAAATTTAATTTCGGAAATCGAGGTGAAATAACGAAGAGACAAAACCAGAAACACCGAGATTAAAGTTATCTGTCACTTTTTAACTTTAATGTGTCGGTTGTTGTAGGTCAGTTCATGAACAACTTTATTTAGCCTTTAGTATGGATGGCACTGGTTGACTTTTTTATTAACAAATATTGACATACAAACAGATGCTATGCGATGTGAATCCCCGAGCTCGACTAGCTGCTGCAATGTGTATCAAGAGTCAATGTGAGCAAACAGAATTAGTTATTCTGTTGACCAAATATGTTTCATTCATGAATAATAAAAAATATTAGAGTCAAACAATTTTTTAAACTGGTCAAATATGAAATGGTTAGGCAGAGTAAACCATCAGGCTAGGTCGTCACGTTGTGCTGGGAAGGGCACGACGCGAGCTGTGCGGTGAGCGGTCGCCCGCGCGGGTCATGCCTGCATGCCACGAGCGCGGGCTGCGGGCGCGAGCTGCGGCCGCGTGCATCACTAGTGGGAAATTCAAGGCGCGTGCGGTCAGCTAACGCAGGCGCTCGCCCACTTTGCACCTGACGCAAACAAGTTGTGGTTTTGTTAATGGAACTGCTTTTGAAGATAAGAGGAAAGTGTTGTTCCTGTGGATACGATCATTTATGATTAATGTGTTAGTATTACGTCACGGAGTGGAGTGCTTACGCATGAGGCGCTCGGTCGTACGGCGCGGCGGCTGGCACGGTGCCGCCGGAGGAAGTCAGCCATATCGGGCGATAGAGCCTCCATACCACATATTTAGTTTTTTGAGTGAGTGTATTGAAAAGTGCATAAACATGGGCATTTGTTATTTCAGTCATACCTCGGCAGCAATGACAAAGTTTGCCGACTTGCATCAAAATGTTAATGTTTAAGTTTCAGCTCAGGTCGCGCTGTTTTTAATGAATGGCACACATCCACTTTTAAATATTGACAAAAGTAACGCTGATGTCAGGTTGCGGTTGATTTGTTAATGTAATAAAGTAGGAACTATGTTGAGAGAGAACCGGTTAACACTTGATGGATTCTTTGGTTAGCGGGTTGTTTTGAGATTTTGCATTACAAGAAAAGCTACTTTAAAAGTTACATGGTGCGGGTGGCCGATATGCGCGAGTTGTATCCTAGACTCCCTATCCGCGGGTATTGTACAAACTGTAGGGTTTTAGTATGCACGAGTACGACGAATGCCTCCGTCTTCCTCAGATAGAGAATATCCATGATCATCTTTCCAATAAAAAGGGTACAAAGCAGTGGTTCTCGAGTGGTAACGGCCTCGACTTACGAGTCGCGGGTCGCGGGTTTAAACCCAGCATTACTTTGTGTAATTTATTTCATCACCACTTCTCTCAAAACGGTGAAGGAAAACATCGTGAGAATACGTCATGTCCTAGAAACAAAAAATCGGAGACATGTAACATTCACCAACCCACACCGGTGTATTACAGCCCATTCCTTCTCATAGAGAGGGAGTCCCAGCAGTGAGAACATTGAAAGGCTGATAATAGTATACTATTATGCAATGGACGGCTGGATTGCCCGGAGTTGTCATGTCACATGTCAATTTTGTAATCAGCCCTGACTTGTTCCCTATTAGGGGGTCAGCCCTCCTGATACTGTTACGCGATTATATTTATTTATTTATATATACTTTATTATACACCAAGATATGATACATTTGAGCCTTATATTTAAAAACATACATTTGGCGGTCTTATCGCATTCCGCGATCTCTTCCAGGCAAACTGGTATGGAAAGAGATTGTCTGGACATAAAATGATTTTGTGCCACTTCTGGCGTTAGGCCCATTGTCAGTAGGTCGTTCTGGATGGTTCGCCTCCAGGTTGTCTACTTCTTCCTCTCTTGCCCTCTTCTATGACTAAAACGCGTCGGGTCATGTGGACTTCATTTTTGCACATTACATACCCATACCATCGCATCGTCAATGTTATAATAATAATAAAATTTTATTCAGTAAGTAGTTTTTATATGGCATGCAGAGTAGTCTTAAATACCTAAATGTAAGAAAGAAAGAAAAGCCGTACAACAAACATAAACTGATTCTAGGACTCCCTTTCATAAACTAGGCAGAAAAACGTGTCTGTATCTTAGGAAAGAGTATCCATGTATAGTGCGCCGACCGCAGAGGTGCTATCTTTGTTAGGGTTACTATCTACTAGCCGAGTGAAACCCAAACAACTTCTTACAATTATTGAAGATAAGTAAAGGTACGCCTTTTACTCATAAATCCTCCAAAATTAAAATTATTTTGCACATTTAGTTAGATTTTCTTTTTGTAAAAAGTTTTTGTACAAAAAAAAAAATCATTTTAAATATTGTACAAATCAACATTCAGAGTGTCCTCGCCGTTCCATCAGTGAACTGACGCTCTACCTGCGTTCACACGAAGAGGGGCACGACGGTTTACATTTGTTACGGTACCTACAAGTCCTCTTAAATAAAGATACCTAATACTGAGGCAGCCCAAGCCACAGCCACGAGGACCAGTTGGCCAGTTGAGATTGTCGAAATATTCGTTTTTTGCTGTATTATAAACGGCCGTATCTTTTTTATTCGTTAACTTAGAATTTTGATTTTTTTCATAGCTTCAAGACAATATAGACTTGAATATATGTTTTTAATTTCGACTTGATATCACCATACGTTCCCGAGATGAAGGATCTTGACAGACAGACAGACAGACAGACGGACGGACAACAAAGTGATAAGGGTTTTTTTTTATTGGGTGGGAAAATCATCTTATGACAAGTCCCGCCTTTGGCGGAACGGGAAATAGTGTCAGACTTTTACTGACTAAAAACCCACTCCTGTTCCTTCGTTGCCTTCGTCCCAGGGCCCCGGGTTTCGCTTTCACACTACCCGTGGATCCTATAAGGGTTCCGTTTTTTCCTTTTGAGGTAGAGAACAGAAAAATGTATTTTATTTTATATTATTAGGAAATAGCGGCTATATACCGTCATCTAGGTGGTCAAAAAAAATGAGTTATGTCTAAGATTTCCTTCGGGATTCCTTAACGTCATTTTTTTTTCGTGACGTTCATGTGGGTTATCTTGAGATGTAACTAAGATGTGTCATGGAGGAAAAATGATCTGAGGCCTTGTACACATAGCGGCACTGTAACGGTGCTTGCTTAGGTATTTAAGGATAATCACATCAAAAATGTTTTTATTACAACACAATAGGATATTTTGTTCATATGATATAGACGGTTCGGGAAAGAACTTAAAATTAAATTATTGTTATTTAGTTTTTCATTCATTTCGTTTTTTTCTTGTGGAAAGAGTGATAAACAAATTCATTCTTTTGTTTTCAAAATATGCTGAATGTGGAAAACGCTTAATTAACTGTCTATAAAAAAATATTTACAACAGAGTCGATTAAAGAAAACGTAAATTCCTGGTTTCAGTGCCAGTGGCAATGTAACGCTATGTTCTGATAAGATAGCAGCCTACGACCGGGCACGTCACACGGAGCGACAAACATGCATTTAGACAACTCTTTAATCAGTATAAGAAGAGTCTTAATAAGAGGAAGAAGGATACAATTTTATTTTTTCTAGGACGACTACCTCTTACAGAGCCTCTAAAATAACCGCTATGGTTGAGATTTGCTAAACGCGTCACATACTGGTATAGCCTTGACCTCCTCTCTCTGCGGACGTCACAAGCTAAAAGCTCGAAGAAAGTTTTGTAATACATCACCGTTTTAAACTTTTGCTTGTATGTAGACAGATTAGTGACTTAAATATAATGTTCTAAATAAAGTCGCGGTAAGCACACGTATATTCTTCTAAGACGTGCACTCTTGACAGAGTAGTCGTGGTCATGTCTCGGTCGAGTCCTGCACTAGCGCCTCTCTCGCGATACGACGCTATGCAGCTCTGTGTTTGGCGACTTGGGAGTTTTCATTAACACTGCAGTGTGTCACCGGTTTGATGATGTCCGTCTACCGTGTTGGAGAGCGTCCACGTGATCTTTTGCCCTCGACTTTCCCTTGCACCATCAATCGTTTCATCAAGTCCTCGCAACGGGTGATATGCCCGAAGTACTTGAGGATTCGCATCTGCAGAGACGACGATAATATCTCTTTGATATTGAGTTCTTTGAGGATCGAAATATTGGTTCGGTGTGCGGTCCATGGGATTCCAAACTTGCGCCTCCAGCACCACATTTCCAGTGCGTCAATCTTGCTATTGTCTCGCGTTCTCCAGCGTCCACGTCTCAACTCTATATAGAAAAATTGGAAAGACCAAGCACTTCATTAATCGAACCTTCGTGTTTTTGGTTATTCTGCGGTCTTTCCAAATTTTTATTTACTTTATAATATAAGTACATACATAAATATAAAAGAAGAAATGTACATTCATAATTGGTGATCGTGGAGCCCAAGTATATGTAACTCTTGACCTTTTCGCATCCCGCTATATCTTGGACGTCTGATTGGTTATTGTCAGTATGGTCCACAATCATCATTTTGTTACACTTATTATAATTATATTTACTGTACCTAATTGAATAGTATTTATATCGAAATCTTCTTAAGAAACTCAAACATGATCGCCTTAAGTTTACATTCACTGTAACAGAGCTGTGTACGACTTCATCCTCTGCTGAGCACAAGTGAGCTCGTGTGCCAATACCCTCATTTCTGCGCGATCCTAATCCAAGTTCTACCCACAATGGTGACAATATCATCTGGCATCTCGCCGCTGTAACCTAGTGTCCTGTCCAGCTCCATTTGAGTTCGATAATTTGTTGTACGTCTTCTTATTTTGGCATTTGGAATTCGGTCTATTAGCTACCCTCCAATAGAGTAATATCCTGTGGTTATAACCGCGGTGCACCACACGGAGGAACGGGAACTGCGCATTTTTTCTCCATACCAGTATAATGTAGCACTCAGGATAAAACTGTAACCTTCAGCTATTGTGCCTTCCTTCTAACTGTATATCATAGTTCATAGAGTAATATATTCCTCCAACTGGAAAAGATCAACGAAAGATCATGCAATATCAATGGCGGTGTCAGATGATAACGGTATTCCGGGTGTGTTATGAAAGGCGCCAGTTGCAGCAGTGTCCCGCGGCTGCATCCGCCACGCGTGCGTCACGGCCTCACTGACGCCACTTTCACTCGATAAAGTCCACGCGTCCTCTTTCACCGTGGCCTTGACCCGCGATCTGACGCATCCGTGCGCCACTGAACGGATTACTTAACAATATTTAAGACGTTTAAGACTTACCTAAATTTTAATCCGTATTCATAAATTTACACTGTTAATATTATAAAGAGGTAAAGTTTTTTTGTTTGTTTTTTTTTGTTTGTAGGCGGTAATCTTTGAAACTACTGGTCTGATTGCTAAAATTTTTTCACTGTTAGAAAGCTGCTTTGTCCTGAGTGACGTAGGCTATATTTTGTGTGTGTGCGCGGGCGAAGCCACAAAAGCTAGTAATTAATAAAGTAGCGAGCGGTTTGAAAAACTGGAACCCGCACTAATGAATAAATTAAGCAAATATGAGTTTCTCTATCTCTTCAGTGTCACTTTATTGAAATGTTATTTATTCTAATTTCTGTGTGAAGCATCTGTGTTGTTTTGCAACATGAATTGATGATGAAGATGTTGCAGGAGGTGGTGATGCTCTCGATACATATGAACGACATAGCAGGGAGACTGAAATTTCATTTCGGGGTTTTTGATTTGATGCGTAATTTTTCCATTAATTTAAATTATATAAAAATTATAAAAGTTAAAATTTACTTAATCCTTTTTCCAAAGATCTCGGAAAATATTTACTAACTACCTATATTTTTGTTCAGTTTTGTGTGAAAGTACTATAACGAAACTTTTGCCTAGGAAGATACCTATATTTTGGTTTGAAACACGACTGTATCTGTCAGTCACTCTCAGTGTCATGGACACTACGACTAACACTACGACTAGTGTCCATGACACTACGACTAGTGTCCATAATACTACTAGTGTCCATGACACTGAGAGCAGATTAAAATTTGAGGATTTGTGTAAGGCTTTGTGCAATTTGTGCAGCGCGCATACAAATCTGTGTTCGGAGTGTGCGAGTCGCAAGTGTTACATTTCTTTACAGTTACAGAAAGTGACGGGTGCGATCGGTTTCTGTTATATTAAGCTTGCTTCCGAAACTTTATTCCGAAAAGGAGACAACAAGAAAACAAAACGGAAGTAAACACACTTCTGTTATCTTCTAATTTTAAAATTTGTTTTGTGTCTGGATGTAATTTATATATAATATGTATGTATTTAGAAATATATAAGTATGTTTATCAGTTGTCTAGTACTCATAACACTAGCTCTGCTTAGCTTGGGGCTAGACGGCGTTGTGTGATAGTAAAAAAAAAAAACTTTAACGTTCAAACGATCTGACCAGTTTTACTTGGGAATATCATGAAGTAATCAATTTCTAAGATCTGGCGTGGCCACATCATATACGACATATATAATTTTTTTTTCATACAAGTTACTAGCTGAAGAAGAGCAAGATGCGTGTAGATGATGATGTTGTGTTTATAAAGAGTTATAAACAGATAAAGCTCTACTTTCCCCAATCCTAGTCAAAAACGGATCTGATCGAAACGAAAGCAATCAAAGTGGGATAATATTATGAAACATTGCGCGTGCGGCGGCGTAACCGAGAGCCGCTGGGTCGCAGTGACGCGCTTGCGTGTTGCGCAACGCACGCGCCGCGCCGGCAGGTGAGCCAGCTAACGGTACCTACTTGGTAACCTTCATCGCCTCGCGGGTGGGTGGACGTCGACGTGCACATGACAAGGATCCATGCGTTATCTCAAGCAGCACCTTACATTATGGTGAAATGACATACTGTATGGTCCCAAATATCCTTATATCCTTTTTAAAGATCTAAATGTTTTATGGAATTGTTCAAAACGAAAATACAACGACTATTATTTTAGTCGCAGGTACGCGCTACAGTTCTTTCGGCCGATGCTTCTAAGGCCAACTTTATTTTGTAAATTCAAAAAATAGTGAGGATTATAGGTACCACATGTAGAATTGTAGAAAATAAGGATTCTTGGGAGCTTGTGTAATTAGTAAGTAGCTGACGCAAACTCAGTTGAGATGAACTTATAAATCACATCGTGCGTGAAACCTAAACATCGTTAGTAAGGAACGACGCAAATCAGAGTAAAGCACAAACATAGGAGATGTTCTCACGTGTTGGCTTGTCCCAGTAGGGCGCAGTTAGCACAACATCCGCGGCCGCACACGCACGTGACGTAGTAACAGACGTTAGAGTGCTGCCGACACCATCATGGCGCCAGGACTACTTTGCGGTGGCTGTTAAATTGACGCAAGTCGTTGAACGGGCGGCATGATCACAGGCAACCGGCTCGTTGCGGGCCCTGCCGAGCTGGCCGTGTGATGCGTGCGTGACGCAGAGCGCGTCACCGTGACGTGGGCGTGACGTGCCCATCAGCACACAGCCACCAGATGCGCCTACTATCAACAACGTCGAGTGCAAACAAGTTCCTGAGCCAAATCCGCATCCTCGTCACAGTTCACACGTGTGATGTGCTTAACAAACAGAACAAGTAAATAACCTAGTTTCATTTGTTATTTATCTAGAAGTACGTCATTGCTGCGACTTGTCTGTAATTCAGTGCGACATCCGGACATCGCCAGCTTATCTGAACGATCGGTACTTTCCTACAATAATCCGATGCGGATACGGTTGACTCTATCATGTGATAATAAATATCGTTATCTATATTGATACCTATCTAGTCTAAAAGAATTTTAATGAGTACACGTTACTGTCTGATAGCTTCCTATCAGGTAGATAAGCTCCGGAAGTAGGAAACTATCACACGGCCGCCATCATCAGCTTATGATTCACTCGCAGTGAGCACAGAACTCTAAGTGTTTTTTTTTGTGATATAAATTAAACCATCTAGCGGCAGAAAAAACTAAAATTGAACTGTCAAGAGCGGTTAGCCACAAACAAAAAGAAAAAAGCACACGAACGTTCCAAAGCATCTATGGAGTAGAACTTGCAAGGTGCTCTACGGATGGGTACTCTTTAAAGTCAATACTAGTAACTAAATAAGGATTACATATTAAAATATGTTATTACAACATATTATAATGTGTGCGAGTCGGACTCGCGCACTGAGGGTTCCGTACAAATTTACCTATGAAAACAGTACAATTCCCAAATTGATTTGTTTGTGACTGGCAAAGATTTTACCGAATCGCATTTTTTTTTATTATGACGTAACCACAATATAACAGATTTCATATTTTTTCCAATACTTGTGCTATAAGACCTTGCCTCATGCCAAATTTCAGAATTCTAGGTCAACAGGAAGTACCCTATGAATTTTGATGTCCATTTGAGGTACGGAACCCCTGAAAATGTATTATATTAATGTATTCAGTGTAAATAATTTTTGATATGCCTAATATTAAAAAAAATATGTCGTAAGAATTCTTGTGATCAGCAAACATATCTCGTATATAGTCCACCTGCACCTGTTTAGAACCATATCTTCAGATCACACGATGTTGATTGTGATTGAAGTTTATTAGAATAATGTATTATTGAACAGCTAACCATGAAGCATGTGCGGCGAGTGTTTACATAAAACATCTGCAAGTCACATCCTTCGATAAATCGGACGTGTTTGTACAATGATAAGTCTATAAAAAAGTGCTAACTTTACAAAAAAACGTATATTTATGTTTGAATACTGTTCACATTATGGCACATTATATTAGGTGCGTGTACAAATATTTTGATTCAAATATGCACCGAATATGAATCCCAAGTTCGATAGAGAGAAATAAGAAATTATGTCTGTAATAAAATATGTAATAGAAAATTAATATACATTTTCTATTACATATTACCTAATAATAAATAATGTAATAGGGGGTGTGTGCGTGCGCTTTAGGTCACGACGACGCGGCAGCGGGCGGCCCGTGCGTCGGTCACGGACCTTGGCGATATGTGAGTCGGATCGAGTCAACGACGAGCCCACTCCGAGTCACGACACTCCGAGAGTTATCACCATTTACTATGCGTTTAAAAATACTATACTATGATAAGTGTAAAGTTGTTAAACACTTACACTTAAAAAATGATGGCTTCCAAAACTCGCTGATGTAAGCTACAATGCTGCAGAGCTTAAATATGAATACGCAGCTTTGGCATAATATACCTGCACAGAGAGTGAAGAGTCCCAACCAGCAGCAAACGGCGACTCCGCCGGCACAGAACGAGATTGCGGGATGATGTTGACTTACTTTTAAAAACATCGCATATCACCACGGAAAGTGGTAAGAGGGAAGGCGGCATACAGTGACTTAAAATATTAATAAAAGACTGAAATCCTTCAGCCGAAAGTAACAACAGCAAACGCAGCTTCTATTCTCATGCAATAAATAAGTTAGGTCAAGTTAGGTTAAAGGTTGCTTCTAGGCAAGCGTGCTCCATCGCCGGCCCCATCATAGCTTACCATCAGGTTAGATAGTGGTCAAACACGAGCCTATCCATAATAATAAAAAATATATTGAGAACGTGCGTGTTTCGTTATACGACGATAGTGATGAGGTCGCCCAGACCGTGAAAACTCCTGCGCAAACATTGACGAGGCGTCGGGAAATACCGCCGTTTTTTCATAATTACCTTAATTACATATTATAACAATGTTATTCAAGATTAAGGCTTAACCAAATAAAGGCTTGCTTCAAGACAAAATATTAGTGAATATTTACTTTGCCACCTAACGCCGCTACCAGCTGGAGATTAACTAACAACGAGACGACACTGAACTTTATTTGCAAAACAAACAGATATAGAACTCGGTAGTGTTATTCTTTTAATAAAATAAAATATTTAAGTCAGTTCCTTAAAGGAATAAAATAATATTCTCGCGTTTGACCACCATCTCAACTGATGGTAAGCAATGATGTAGTCGACGATAGAGCACGCTTGCCTACAAGTAACCTATTCACTCTTGACTTGAAGACCCCATATAGCTAGATATAGCTATCAGGAAACACCGATTGATCTTTGTAACCACTAAGAATTAAAAATATATCTGAAAAACTTGCCTTTGGTGTAATACGAAGGTAAGTTTTACAGTAAGTTGTACATATAAGCAGAGGACACGACGGTGGCATGCATAGGAACTGATGCATGTGCCGACAACTTAGCAAAAAAGTAATGAAAAAAAATCTCCGACCTCATTGACTGTCTCCAAGCTAATGAATCAGCCAATCAATAAGACAAGCCCAATATCACGCCGCCGCCACAAGCCACCCTGAGAGCGTTAGTCATGCTGACACAACCAAGTGAAAATATTGCGGTATCTTTGATTTAAAAAACTAAGAGCAGACCTCTGAGAATTCATTCATGAATGGCACAAATATTTGAACGGCTTTAAAAGGATAGCAATAAATCTACTAAGATCCGTTTGACGTAGATCTGTCAGTTGTGAGAATCAATGAACGTAAGCGACAAAAAAGGGTGTAAAGAGGCCGCTAGCGCCGGCGCTTATGCATTTGATCCTGCGCCTGCGACGCTGCCTACTGAGAATCTGCGTGCGGTACAGACCCGCATTATGAAGATAATAGAGAGAGAGCAGGATCCGCTCCAGGGACAGTATTGTTTAACAAAACAGTTCACTGGAAGGGCCCGGAATTTTAAGTTCTTAAGACATAATACCGAAATGATTTGTTAAGGAATTTTTTAGTGACAAACTTGTATGATTAGTCACTAGACGGAAACATGCCAAATAATAAAATGAAGCAATCGTAAGTAGAAACGAAAAAGGTTGCGACATTAACATTGCATATTTTATCATTTTAATATGTCATCGATATGGATATAACATATCTCTAAATGTTGCTATAGCTGAGTGTAGATAGTTAGATAGTAGAGAGTTAATCGAAGCTTATCGGATAAAGTAACCCAACAATGTGACGACGGCGTCATGTCGCAACATTTTGTAAAAATTAATTATTGAAACTTGTTGTGACTTGCGATAAGAACTTGCTGAACACTGACGCATTGTTCATAAACATTAGAGGCAGTTTGGGTGGCTTTTACAACAATAGGACTAACACTCCGACCGACATGAATGGACTCTAACAAGCCGGCGAGGTGTATATGAGATCTCATAAAACTATTAAGCTTTCGTTCCATTCATCTCTCTTCTCAGAAGTGTGTGGGGTGTGACTCACACATCTCGATTACCGTTACTGAATTCCTTAGTTACTGCACTTCATGTGCAATTCTTTGACGCACGACATAGCCAACTTGCTCTTTGGGAACTCCGTACTTTGCACAATCACCGAATATTAACTGGTACAGAACCGGTTCAGTAATCGGCGTCACAGCCTTGTAGCCTACACCACGCTGCTCTACTAGTTAATAATTTCTTGTAGCACACTTGACGTAATGCGTCAATGCGTCCGAGAATACCAGCACGAGCCAAGCAAGAGAGTAAAAAAACCGGCCAAGTGCGAGTCGGACTCGCGCAGGAAGGATTCCATACCAACCGTAACAAAAAACGGTAAAAAAGTCACGTTTGTTGTGTGGGAGCCTCACTTAAATATTTATTTTATTCGGTTTTTAGTATTTGCTGTTATAGCAGAACATACAACAACAGAAATACAACATCTGTGAAAATTTCAAGCTGTTCGGGTTCATGAGGTACAGCCTGGTGACAGTCTTAGTAATAGAGTCCCGTTTTACTTTGGGTACGGAACCTTAAAACTGAGAAAAAGTTTCTGGGAAACGTGGACTGTGAGTCATCGGTCGCTGATTTCATATTATACCTCTTTTGATTACCTATTGGGGCCATGGGCGATTCGAAAGCGATCTCCGGGGGCCTGGAAAAATGGCAAAGAAGGAACACGAGTGGGTTTTTTAGTCAATAAAATCTGACATTATCTTCCGCTCCGTGCAAGAGTGGAGGATGTCATTAGATGATATCACCCGAAAAAAAAACCTCTTTCGATTAAATCTACGAGAGATTAGTCATTGTTTTGTTTCTATTTATTTTCGGATTCGAATGCGTTTATAATGTGCGGTAATTGAGGTATCAGCATGCGCGGGGCATCGACCGCCAGGCTCGTCAGTAGGGCTCGCGAGACGACGTGCGCAGACCTGTTCAGGCACTCACTGCTCAAGAATGCTTCTAATAACTTTTTTTTTAACAAAGAAAAGGTGCACAAAAAAAAACAATACAGTGTTGGTGTGTCCGTGGTCCACGTCAATAGGCGGGGAGAGCTTTGGTCCCTGATCATTAAGTTTTTGTAGAGATTAGGGATGAAAGAGAAATCTCCCGGAATGTTGTCAAAAAATTCCCAAAACGGTTAATGAGTTGCCTAAATAAGAGAGTGCAGTTTCGGGTGGTTTTTTGAGCATGGTGAGTAATGGCGCGGAGTCACGTAGCCACAGCGCGGTCCTGATTGTGCATTCGGTAGAAGCAGCGATGGTGCGTGTGCTGCGCGGATGTTTTATTAATTTGAGGCTCTGCGGCCTGCGGTTAGCTTCGGTTCCTTTGCAGGTTACAGCCTTCAACTGAGAATACCCCGAATTGAACAAAATAGATAAAATCTTGCAACGTCCTCAATTTACGAGTTGTAAGTCGCGGGTTCAAACCCAACCAGGCGCATTATTACGTAGTTCTTTATATTAAAACATAATATACCGTACATATAAGTATTGCCTAAAATAAGTGAAAAGAAATCATGATAATTATAACACAATATTTTTATTTTTATATTATTTTTTTTTATTTTTATATTCTTAGCTATTCCGCTTTGATGTATATCCATGAACTACAGTAATAAAAGATACATAATTATGTATTTACTGTGTCCTTTTACTAAATTTGTCTGTGTAACCCTTGGCCCAATATTTAGATGAGCAGGTTCACGTGGTGAAATGTGTCCAACAAGTAGAGGCCCTTTAGAGAATACCAATTAAATACCAACACCGGTTTAAGTCCCTCGCAAGGATAATCACGACTAGCTAATTAACTTATCATAAGCATTGTTCGGCATGGTTCGCACAGCCATGGGTGGCTCATATGCTAATCATCCTTTTGTTGATATACCAGGCACCTACTACTCATCGTCCACTTTCACTTTACGTCTAACTTACACTTCTCGTAATATATTCCGCATGGTTCTACGTGACAGGAGGTCATTGTAACTGTGAGTATTTGTAGGTCAGTGTTTTCGGTCAAGTGACAATCAGTCTCCTTTGCGTTTAAATGACTGGACGTCGTTACGTCACGTCGTAATGTTCTTGAATAGATCTGCGCCACGACAGTGCGATGGCACCGAGTTAGGTCAACTGTAATGGCTTGCATCACACATTATGATCGAAACAGGATAATGTTCCGATGACGTGGGTCTTTGGTTTGTGATTGTAAAACTTACGTCGTGTTATGCAGGATGTAATCTATGAAATTATTTGTGGTTACTCTAATCATGACATCTTAGCTCGTTGACGCACGGGACGTAATTAACGAGGATAATATTCGTAACCTTTCGCAATCCTTTTTTACCAACTTAAAAAAGGAGGAAGTTCTCAATTCGATTAAACAGTTTTTTTGTTTATTGTTCAGAGTTAAGTTAACCGTATTTTAAATTATTTTTTTGTTTATTTTTTCTCAGCTCATTTTTTGGTATATATCTGATAAAAAAATTGGAAGATAGACCATGGAACTCTTCATAATATAAAAACAAATAGGCTCTTAATAAACTAGTGCGCCTGACCATCAATGATTGCATCTCCGCTTACCATCAGGTGGGATCGCAGTCAAGCACTGGTTTATATCAATTAAAAAAAAACAAAATAACTAACTTCAATTGCAGAAGTCGTTGTCTGACAACAACAAAATGAAACCAGGAACAGGGTTTTAATTTTTTTGTAAATTTACTTGTCGGAGGTTTCGTAAAGGAGAGTGATTCCTGTTATAAGCCTGCTGGCAAAACATGCCGACAATCCCGTTCAATTGGTTCCATCGCTACGTATTAGAATTCTAGCTTTCAGACTTTTTTGTGCCTTCTCTTTGGATTCACTGTCATTGTGTTTTATTTGCGGTCATATAGGTGCACTTTGTTTGTCTTTGTTTAGTTTTCTTTCATTCACTTTTTTATGTTCACTGTTATCTTTAAACGCGTTGGATTTTGTTCCTACCTAACAATCAAATGTAATTTGTAATAATCCCTTTCTCTGCAAGTTCTTTATTCTATTCACAAAATTTTAACAGTGCAGTTGAATAACTACTGCGAGATTCTCAACAATGATTGAAAAATGCCTCAACAATAATTGATGAGAATCAATTATATAATGTGCAACGTTAGTTTTTTGGTACTTTACATTTGTGTCAAATTTTTATTTTTTAATAATAATAATTATTATTATTCTATTTATTCAGTAACATATAAATCGCATTTTTAAATATTTCATAAAAAAACATAAATAAAAAATAGTGTCCCACCGGTATCGGGGACAGGGTCCAAGCTACCGGCAATCAGGGCTCCAGAGAAAGGAACTTCCTAACAATACGACCCGTGTCCAGGAGTACCGCTTTCTGAATCAATCAATGATCAATCAATTATTATTATAAAATAAAGCGCCATGACGTAAATAAATGTAGGAGTTACATTTTTAATTTGGCATGATGCTAGGTGGGAATCTACATGTTGTGAAGAATAATAGGTAAGAAAGACTCGACCCTAAGGAAGGTTTTCACAGTACCTGTTTATCCTGGAGACAGCTAGCACACACGATGTCACTATTTTAAAGGCACATATACCAAATTTCACACGGTTTTTGATTTTTGAATGCGGACGTAACACGTACAGGAGCAGTCAAAAAACTCGAATGAAACTGCAGAAAAGGGTGGATAGAATCAATGTAACTAGTAGGTATGTCGTAAATAAATTATACGCAAGCTTCGCATTTAATCAGCAGATAATGTAAAGATAAACAAGTCGCAACCGGAGAACCGGTCCGACAGACACACACCGGTCCGACAGACACACACCGGTCCGGCAGACACAGGAGACCTATCATGTTATTATTGTACATGTGCTCATTAGCATGCAATGTGTGTCAATATAAATAAACATCTATTTGAGACGCGCTCCTTACTAGATTGTAGTAATATATTCTCGTCTTTACATAAATAAATAAAACTGATGTGGAGTCCGTCAGAGTTGCTGTCGTGACGTGTGGTCTTTTTGCTTGACGTCATAGCTGCCATCGTTGAGGCAACTGACTTGCGTTGGTCGGCCCTAGGCGTGGTTGCACGCACCACTCGGGGTCACCCTAGGGTCAATCTCAAAAGGAAAATAAAAAATCGCATCTTAGAATTTCCACCATCATCTAAGCTCCGCTGCCGCGACTAGTCGCGGCATGAAGGACAGTGTTCCGTGAAATAGCGACAGCGACTGTTGCAACCCAGTGTTGGGCACGCCATAATCACGGTGGTAAGTCTCTCTTTGAGGAGTGGCTGGAGCGGCAAGCCGATATCCAGACAATTTTTGTATTGCAAAAAAGGGCTATTCGTTCGATTTATAGATTAAGTCCCAGATACTCCCTCAGAGATAAATTTAAAGATATCAATATTATGACTGTACCTTCACAGTATATTTACGAGAATATATTGTATGCACATAAAAATATAAAAATGTTTAAAAAATACAGTGATATCCATAATTTTAATACTAGGAACAAACACAAATTTGTGGTTCCTACAACCAGGCTAAAAAAAATAGGGGGCTCATTTAGATGCCAATGTATACACTTCTATAATAAACTTCCTATTCACATTCAACAACTAAGCCTTAATAAATTCAAAACATTTGTAAAGCGAAAACTTTGTCAAAAGGCTTTTTACTCTATAAAGGACTATGTTGAGGACGAAAAGGCTTGGGATTGACCTGCTCCAGTACGCACTACAACTGTTGTCTTATTTTTCTCTTTTATTTTTATTTTCAATTGTGCTCTTTATTATTATTATTATTTTACAATTTGATATTGTAGATTATTTTTATTTTGCAATTTGACTTTATTTATTTTTATTTTTGACATCAATATTTACTTTATTAAGTAAATTACATTTTGTAAATTATATATTTACTTTTATTATTGTGAACGTGAGAACAATGTTGATTGCCTTTTTTTTTTCCTTTTCAGTAATTTTAACGTATGTCTGGCAATTTGAGTATATTCTGCGGCCTACCCAAATGTCCTTTCCTTGGTATTGTTCGTCAAGTCGTTGAGCTCCTTAGTAGTCCTGGGTTGAGCTTTGCGAATACTGACAAATGCTTGCACTGACTGGACAGGTCCACTCAAATTTGTATGGTTCTTTCTTGAAAAGACCATCTCAGACAAATCTGCACTGTTCTCATGTGATTTGACCATTACATATTAACTGTATGGACTTTAAAACAGACTTTGACCCCTGAGTTTGTTTCGGTGTTTCTTCTCAGGGTAGTCAGCTAGGAAACACCGGCCTCATCTAGTTTAAAATGACAAAAAAAAATTGACGTGTAAAAGTGTTTTTTTAAACCTACTTACAAAATAAATATCATTTATCATTTATCAGACGGCGTCCTCACCTTCCGCATGACGCAGGTCCTCACTGGACAAGGCAAGTTCGGGAGGTTCCTGCATCGGATTCAGGCGTTTCTTCTGGCCGCTCAACCATCCCGGAGGATACGGTGGAGCATACGATGGAGGTTTTCCCGACTTGGGCGGAGCACCGCCGTGTCGTCTTGGACACAATCGGCGGCAGCGACCTTTCGCGCCGGGCCCTGATGGTGCGGTCTATGGTACATAGCGAGGAGGAAAAGCAGGCGGTCGCCTCCTTCTGCGAAGCAGTAATAGTAGGGAAGGAGGAGGCCGCTTGCGGACGTCGAGCAATGCGTTGCCCGCAGTCCGGCCGTCCGGTAATTTCCCGGGCCGAATTCAGTCGTCAACAGCGCGTAGTTATGTATGTGCTCCTCAAAGAGATGTTAGCAAACCGTAGGGGCCCGGCAGGCTGCAAATTGCAACTGAAGGGCACAGGTGTGGTTTTAGTCAGTAAAATTCTGGCCCTCTCGCTTCACACAGAGCGCTAAAAGTCATTGGATGATTTCCAACCTTAAAAAAAACATCATCAGCAATCTTGGCACTCGTAGTACAATATCTGCTGAGGAAGCCATGGTCGTATGATCTAAATCTTGGGCAAAGTAAAGACTTCGAGAAAAGCGTAATCGAAAAAACACTCAATAATAACACTACGAATACTTTTATTTTACAATCGTTACAGCCAGTTTGTATTAGCATGCGGCGACAAACGAATAACAAACTAATGTATGGGTCATTAATTTAATGGTGTCCGATCGAGTAGGTTATTGCTCTGGCGTGGGTACATTCAATTTGGGCGATGCGCCTGCGCCGCCGAGTGCACGTACGCACCGCTCACCATAGAATTACATGTCACAGAAGAACCATTACAAAATAGAACTGGAAGACATAATGACTACCATACTGGTGAAATGGGACAGCGCTGAACTATGGTAGGACTCACGACTTGAATGTCATTCGGTGACATTTTTGATAAGAGTGTCATCCGTATTCGCGAGGTTTGGTTACGCTAGTTCTTTAAAAAGGGGCCTTTTGTGATCTAAGTAGTGTTGTCCACTGACATCATGCGGTTACTCGTCAGGAAGTCCCTCAAGCGACGCGATCTCCATAACAATGACAGATTTGTAGAACATGTGGTGACTACACTGATTCTTATTAAGCTTAGATTTAAGATTAGATTTATCGCATGTGATTAGGAGGTGAGACTCAGAGCAGAGGAAGTATTTGTGTTTCTTATCTAATAAGATACTTGAAGCATCATCTGATTGCCGTGGGATTATACGAGCATATATAGTTCTGGATATATTGCAGCTACTGATCACGCTCAACGCTTATTTCTCATCGCGAGGGGATTTTTAATTACTTTCATGGTATAACGTTACTAAACTATTCTTCAAAATCTATTGGTCCGGACTGGTCCTGCATCGTTCGTCTCGTGATTTAAGAAGTTCGATAATCGACATTCGATTACTAATACAGATATAAAAAATTATGTATTGTTAAAGCAAATAATTTTGGGGCCATGTCCCACACTCCTGCAGGTATCTATTTATATTGTGTCGTGGGGGTGTTAAAAAAACATTTAAATTTACATAAACAAAACGGCCCGACCCGAAACAAGTATCTGTGAGGCATACACATATTTGATCTACTCGTAAGTGGAACCCACGATGGGCAGTGCAGCAGCTAGTTATTTGCTTAACTACTGCACCAACCGATAATTAAAAGTCAAGTCAAGTCAAAGTTTTTTAGGCCTACATGGGCACTTATAAAACGTCAGAAGCTAGTGCACGGTTCCAAATTGGTCGTTTCCTATGGAGAAGAACCGGCAAGAAATTCCATGGTTACTCTTTTAAAAAAGAATTTGTTGTTACAATATTTCCATATTACAGCTTATGTAGATATTATGTAAGGACAGTGTAGACTGGTCAATATTATACTATAAAGTACAATAAAAATAATCATAATAAAAAGGAACCAAAGAATTCGCGGAGTCTACAGTGTTCTCACATTCATATTATAAAAAAGAGGCTATATAAATAAAAGCAAGTAAAATAAATAATTACAATTATAAATAAATGATACGTTAACAAAATAAATAATAATAAATAAAAAAATATTGCAAAAGCAATGTGTTAGAAAGAAAAAAAGTATATATTACAACAAAGGATAGGCATTTCAATTAATTTATAAAATTGAGTACTGAAATCATCCTTAACCGTGCTAGAAATTCATGATGAATAAAAAAATGACAATTAATTTTATGTGAAGTTTGTCTAGAGCAGCTTGGGTTCTAGACATTCTGTTGGCGACTGCGATTGTCGAAATGCTAAAATGTTTGAGATTATCCACTTGACCTTTCTTCAGCGCATACTATACTATTTCTTACTCCCAGATCCAAATTATCTGACGAGATCGTACTACAGTTTAGGTGAAAAAAAAATTGTATGTCCAGTGCATTGTACATTTGTATCTCGGCACGCGGCGACAATCATGGCGACAAACCCCTCTTTGATAAGTGGTTAGAGAGACGGCTTTTTCTCTGTCCGCCTGACACAGGTCCTCACCTGACATGGGAGTTTTGGGAGGTTCCTCTTTGGATTTGCTGAAAAGTAATCGTCGACTAGGGGCAGGACGACGGCGCATCGTGTTGCAAGCGCGCCTCAAAGAGAATCCAGTAAAATGGACGCGGACGGGGCCCAGGAGGCCGACGCCTACAAGTTGCGAGACTGTTCGAAAGAGTTACGGCGCGGCGGCCTTGGAACGCAAAGGGGGACTGAACCAACACAGCTAGGTTGTATTCAGTAAAAGTCTGACAGATCCCCTCGCTCCGCCCAGAGCGGGAGTGGTTATTTAATGACTTCCCACCCCAATTAAATGGTATGGCACAGGAAAATATTGACGTTAATTACAATTATAGTATTTTATTAATATGAGGATTCTTTATTAATTATTATGACGTAGGTAAATACAATTATGGTAACAGTAAAGTTACAAAATATTATATATCTCCCGATTTTCCTTCCCTGAGAAGTAATAAACAAGACGTTTTGTCGAGAATTTGTCGATAAAACGGTTTTCCTGGGGATTACGCTTGACTCAAGGCTACAATGGGGTCCTCATTTAACATCTCTTGCAGGACGGCTTAGCTCAGCTGCATATGCTGTTAGAAAAATCCGCCAATTTACGGATGTTGATACCGCTAGACTAGTCTATTTTAGTTATTTTCATAGCATTATGTCTTACGGTATCTTACTATGGGGACGGGCTGCAGACATCGACTCAATTTTTATATTACAGAAAAGAGTGATCAGAGCTATTTACAATCTTCGCAGCTGCGATTCTCAAAGGGAACTGTTTAAGGACATAATGACGGTGCCTTGTCAATATATTTATGAAAACATAATGTATGTCAGAAAAAATCTTAATCTTTTTAGCAAAAGAGGCATCATCATCATCATCATCATCTTCCTGCCCTTATCCCGTGTTATTTGGGGTCGGCGCAACACGTTTTTTTCTTCCACTCTGCCCTGTTACTCGTCATGCTATCACTAACTTCCTTTTCTTTCATATCACTCTTCACACAATCCATCCATCTTTTCTTTGGTCTCCCTCTCCCTCTCCATCCATCCACATGTAAACTCATAACTCTTTTAGTAACATGCGTTTCATCCCTCCTCTTCACATGACCATACCAAGACAAACGATTCCCTTTCAACTTTTCAGTCACTGGTGCCACTTTCAAACTTCCCCTAATATATTCATTTCTCACTTTATCCATTCTCGTCACACAACACATCCATCTTAACATTCTCATCTCCGCTACATGCAATCTTTTTTCATCCGTCTTTTTCACAACCCAACATTCTCAACATTTTTAGCAAAAGAGGCGATAGACATAATTATGTTACAAGACATAGGGACCAATTAGTTTAACCAAGTTTCAGACTAGCTAAAGTGGCCTCTTCTTTTATGATGGGGTACTGTTTGAAATGTTATAATAAAAAAACTTTTTTACAAAAAAATAATAACTGACTTCACTAAAAAACACTAAAAGGATCACAATAACTTTAATTACGGAAGTCGGTGTTTGCCGGTATTATTTGTATCTTATTTAACACCGACTTCCGAAATTAAAGTAATTGTGATCCTTTTAGTGTTTTTTAGTGAAGTCGGTTATTATTTTTTTGTAAAAAAGTTTTTTATTTCACACTTTTTAGTTGCGATACACTTATAAACAGAATGCCTATTTCTCATGATAATTCCAATTAGTGCAAACACTGCTAGGTTACATTGTTTTATTATGTAGTTCCTGTGTCTACGTTTCACCTTCCGGCTTCATCATCAGATCAGTTTGATAGTACCTTATAGCCCAATTGCATCTCATGACAATTCTAATAAGCCCAAACATGGCTAGGTTACATTGATTAATTACGGAGTTCCAGTGCCTACCTTCTGGCTCCATCATTATCAGCAGTTCCCTTCGATGATACCATTTTCAACGTAACTATTAAGAACCATTCATTTATTTGTATTGTCATAGTTGCTTAACTATCTTCATTGTGATATCTATGCGAGTAAGAAGTTCCGTTGACCATTTCTGGTCTTCTTCATCAGTTTCACTTCATCAAATGTTACTTTTTAACTGTAAATGCTTACGTTCTCAATGAAAATACTAAAATCACTATATGGTTGCTTATAATATTTGAAGAGTTCCCTCGATTTCGCCAAGATCCCATCATCAGATCCCGATTTAGTGACTATGGGACCATTCGGGAAGTATACCCTTTAAAACGAACAAAGAATTTTTCAAATCGGTTGGCAAGCGACGAAGTTATGCGCGAACAAACATAAAAAAAAAAATACAAACATCCGAATTGAGAACCTCCTCCTTTTTTAGAAGTCGGTTAAATACCTCCACAAATATTAGAATCCAATGAAACGAAATTGAAATCTTGTATTAAACGCACACTATGCAGGCAAGCATATTATAAGTTGGAGGATTATATTCAGGATAAAAATGCTTGGCTCAATGCTGGTCCAGCTCCACTACCACTGGGGTGTACAAATTGACTAGTATGGAAATGATTATTATTATTTTTTAATGTTTTTTTTTTGAAATTTTAAAATATAAGTATTGTATTATAAGTATAGAAGCATTTTCAATGTTTGTATATGTGAGTACCATGGAGCTTTTTATGGTTTTTATGTTGCTACTGGACTTGTTTAACATAAATGAGCATGGCAGTTGAGAGTTTGTCATGCTTACTCAAATGTCTCACTGATGGTGGCGCGGGTGTTGGAGCATTTGGTTCCCTTCAAAATGGTTGAGCTGAGTGGTGCTAATATTAGCGTCATGTCCGTGAACGGGCGCTGTCAGTTGAGGCTGGTCATTTCTTAGCTGCCAGTTGCTATTTTAATATCTATGTTTAGTTTTTATTTTTATTTACATTGTTCTCACATGATAGCGACAAGAAACATGTAGCAGAGATATTTGTAATTACAAAACATGATTGAAAAGAGTGTCCATAGAGTTTCTTGCACATTCTTCTCCATAGAGATCTACGCTTTGGAATGTGCAATTAGCATCATTTATTTTGATTTTTCTGACTGACTGACTTCTTGACATTTCAAAAGTGCCTGTAAATGGTTTATTTGGAATAAATGCTTTTTGATTTTTTGATTTTGACGTAACGGTTACTTTTGGTGTTGCAATATTCAGTGAAAAAAAAAGAGTGCGAGTGAGTAGTGTGAGCACACAGACAAGCGAGCTCTCTGGCGCAGACGTACAACGAGCCGGGAGCGGGCGGTGCAGCTTGCCTATCAATCAATTCTGTTCAGTTCGCATTTCAATAAGTCGGATTTCTTTGTCGTGTGTATGGTTCACGCTACTAAATGCTTCATTCATATCAAAGGCACTTGATGTTGTTTATTCTCTCGAGAAAAACTTGAACTTCATTTTTTTTTATCTATTTAAACTTCATGTAACATGGTAGTCAACCAAATGGGTTGAAATGACTTCAATGTGGTTGTTTTTTAATAATTTTGTTTTAATTTTTAGTTACTTAGATAAAAATGGGTCGTGGGGCTCTTTGGACAGGGATCGCGGTCTCAACTTCCAACTATAATTTTTTTTTTGAGGAGTGTTCTGAAACCACATGGAAAAGAGCATTAAAGTACAGTTACCAAAAAATGTATTTATTTTATGGTCCAAAGAGCCCCACGACCCATTTTTATATAAGTAACTTTAAAAAAAAGTAGATTTGCTAAACTGATAAATTATACCTTAGGTACTTATGAGATCATTAAGAGATATATTTTTAGTATCTTTGCAAGTCAAAGAACCGTTGCTAATGTTTAAGTATGACTAACACGTTGAAGCAGTTTTTACTAATGCTTTTCTTGTTTAAATATTTCCAGATTTTTTCATAACATCTATTCCAAGAATTTAATTTGCGTATTTAGTGATATTTAAATCATAACGAAGCCAAAAGATTACGAGACATTTAATTTACATACTCGACGATGTCGGCGAATTTATGAATGAATATAAAACTTGATCTTGCACGGTCAGTAGTCAATGACCGATAAAAGAAAAACGTAACCGAACGGAAATAATTGTTCAATGCAAACAAGTTTTAATACAGCGGCACCTTTAGATATCAAACAGTTTTTTTATACAAACGTTGATATCTTTTCAACCATGACTTTAATAGTTTTCTGATACATACTGATTTATAAGTTCTTTATGCTAAAGCAACGAAATCAGTTTAGGGTTAGGTATATCTTACCCTGAACTGATTTTGTAATGTAATGTGTATTTGCTGTAATTTTTTTTGGTATCATAACTTTTCTGATAATCTTTTCCCCAAACGATGAATAAGTGGGTATTCCACCTGTTGACTGACGTACAGTACTTACTACTTAGGTACCTACTATACATTGTTATTTACGTGATTAGTATGTGTGTCAAGTTTTATTTACTATTCCATTCAATGTGCAGGCCGGAAAGGTTCCTACTAAATTTGACTACAAAAAAAAACTCTTAATATTGGGTTTTTAACAAGTGTAATATTCAACGTCATATCATAACTGTTATCATTATCCGTATACATAGATAGATAGATATATTCTTTATTGTACACCATAAATCGTTGTAAATCGTGATGACGACCACTAGGTATGTGATGACTAACTTATATTAGTTACAGTATAAGCAGGATAATAGTAACGTGATGTATGACAGTTGGCCAGAATCTGTTAGGTGTGCTATTTTGTGTGATGGTGTTGGTGAAATTTAACAAATAGTGCTGGATATGAATTTTCTATTTCCACGGGCGAGGGTGTCGCGGCAACAGTCTTGAGCCATTTCATTCAAGGGAAACTGTAGGACAATATTTTATGAAGCATTGAGATTATTATACATATTATGGCCATGAAGATGGCGCTTAAAACAATGAATTCTCGATATGCATTGAATGGGAATTCATTAGGTACTAATAACATACATCATGTCTATGATCTGTATCTACAGGATCGTAGCACAGCTGCAAGGAGGTTTCATTAGCAGCATAATAGATATATAGTCCTTGTATTTTGTAAAGTAGATTACGTTATCGCTAGATATCGAAGATTAGGTAAGATTGATTAATATTGTGTAACAAAACATTGCAGCATTGTTTACTGTTATGATACATTATTGTACGAATGACGACAACCTCGCATTTACCGTACAGGTAATAATTCAATAGGTACATGATTTTATTTTATTAGTTTTATTAGGAACCTAGTCTTTTCCTTAAAGGATTTATGAATGAAATACGTAAGGAAGACGGCGCGTGTAATTATGATTGTATATTAAATAATATTGTGGTTTAAATGCATAATTAATTTGATTTGATTATTAATTTATTAAATTTACACACACAGGTCATTGTAAACTATATTGCAAGGTTTGCTATAAAAAGGCATTATGGATGGTTTCCTTGAGCGAAACAATATTGGAATTCGAAACATAAAGGTATTGCACAGGCTTCCTGTAGGCCGCTGTTACTCCGAATCCTTACAGCTGCTGTAAACCATCGAATTCAGGTGTGGTGCAAACAGAAAATGGAAAATGAAAAAATATTGGTGTCACCTCCACGGTGGCAGATTATCTTAAAATGAAATACTGTCATTATGTGTGAATAGAAAAGGCGCGAGTTTAAGTACAGGAGCTCCGTTGGACCCGTGGCATCCCGTCTATATTGTACTACCGCGTGCTTCTGGTACTTCCGTACTTACTGGCGTTATTGCCCTCAGTTTACTACAAAATACAATAAAATTGTGAGGTTACAATTGTAGAGAAATAAATCGCGCAGAGCGTTGTCTCGATCGACGCTTTAGCTAATGAAGTGAGTGGACGCGAGGAACGACCTGCAAGTGTCGCGTGTCGCGCGTGTAGGCGTAACGGCGCGCACACATGGGGTGGCGCGCGCGCAGACTGCTTGGCGCCGCCGACCGCCGCCGCCGCGCATGCGCAACGCACCGCACGACGAGGTTTCGTACAGTCAACGACAGCGCGGGTGACAGTAACGCGGTTATTACACTATTAACACTAAAAGACTAAGAGAAAAAATCATACTTTCATTAATGATTGCTTAGAAAACGCTTAAGGGTAGGTGTTGCTAATAAAAATGGGCGTTAGGATCGATGCAAGGAAAGGTATGCCTTCGTTTCAGTTTTTTTTAGACGACGGCCCAAAATGAAGAGGAAGCTACCTAAGAATTTTCAAAACGTGATAGGGGTTTTGTTTCAAAAGTTTTTATCGGGTACTTTACGCAAATTACCAAGCGAGCGAAGCGAGCTCGTAAAGAGCATTAGGTATACCTAGATGAGTTAAAGTACGATTATAGGTGCTAGATATGATGTGAATGTGAATGAGAAAGAAATTAAGTGGAGAAAAGTGCAATTGAAAAAAAAAATTGCCATCAGGAGGAGTTTTATGTATCTATTACTCATTAATTTTTTTTTCCTTCCTCTCTTAAGTAATCATAAAATTTTCAAAATTGCTTTTTAAGTAGCCGAAAATCCTCATTTTTGCCTCTTTGGGTACTTTCTGGCTCGTTTTTGCATTGTAATATGACAGTATAGGTACTGACTGAGTCACCGGGCCACACAATGGGAAGTAAATGTTCGGCTGAACATTCACAGTTTCAAGAAACAAAAATAATTAAAAAGCAACAAAGTGCGCAGGTACCACTTCCTTATCTGACTTTTTAAGAACTTGCCAACGCTGTGAGAGACGAACAATTGCAGAATATCGTGAACACCTTAACACTGCGCTTGTATAGATACGCACTTACAATCGATAATTATGTATTGTTCACTAAGATAGAGAAACATACAAAAATAAAACTATTGATTTGAGAGTTATGACGGTTTAATGGCGGTGTACACCACCCTCTTACCGAGCTGCACTAGATAACCAGACAGCAGACAGCATGGAGAGAACAGGGAATGTCAGCCATAAAGAGCTTATTGTTTCGAATCGGAATATAGTTGTAGTGATACCAGTCATTATGGCGACACTTGGGGGTGGCCTATGTCCAACTGTGGACGTCTTTCGGCTGAAGTGATGGTGAAGATGATGAAATTATACAATTCCTGCAAATGTTAATTTAAAATTTAATTACTTATTAAATTGCAACGTTTTGCGGATGAGGTCACGGTGTCATTATCTTAACTGCATTGATACGTAGTCAGTAACGCGTACCTACGTAATAAATACGTAGGGCGTTCCGTGACAAGAGAAAATATGCTACCTACTGATTAATTTGTTATGAATCTGTGATGTCTTGAAATCTACCAGCAATACTATAGCACATACAAGTTACAACACAACAACAAGTACAAGTGTACAAGTTTTTTTAAGTTTATTTTTAGTTTGTAAATCAATTATTTGTTGATTAATGAATCATGGCGTGCCAAATAAACATATTTTCTTTCTTTCTTTCACATACAACACTAGACACTGGCAGAATAGACTTAATTGGCTCAATTGCCAAATATGTATAAAAAAGGTGACAAAGCTAGATATGAAATATAAATAGAAACACTATGCAGGGGGACGGTCTCGCAAAGGTCAGCGGTGACACTCATCTGTGGCGACCGGTCAGCGTGAGTTTTATCAAAAACGCTTCATAGAATAGTTACGTACTCAACGTACGTACCGATCGACGATCAGCCTAACATAACATTCATTCTTATATACATTCATCGCGCATAGATGGCTTTGATGCCACGTGGCGCAAGGTGACAGCGTCACCACTAAGCAGACTGCATTGCAGCAGCAACAGCATCCTAAAAATGATAGCTTGTAAGTTTGACAGCTCTCTGATGAACTTCACCCTGAAGACTAAGTGGCTTGTAGGTATTAGTTACTAACATAGTGTTTTTAAGATTATACTATCAATTTTCTTGTAATTAATGGATCAATATCGAAGTCTAATTAATTAAACAAATAAATTATTTAGTGCTTCGCATTGAACTCCCTCATATAAGGGGAAAAGAAATTTATTTTTATTAAAATTATGAGGTTATTATTTTACACAAAATATTAATTATGCTTTAACTCATGTTCCCACTTATCTATTTCCATTTTTTTGTTCTTGTCATGTGTTGTATGAGTAACGTCGGTAATTGTTACGTTTTTTGCATCATTCCGTCGGATGCTTGTGTGTTTTATGTGAATGTGCCGCGAACCGGGACAGGTCGGTGGCGTGACACGCTGGGCAGTTGGTCAGCCGACGGATTACGAGTGGGGGAGTGGGCTGAGGTGGCGCGATAGCCTTCACTGCCATGCGAAATTTAATTAAAACTTGTGCAAATCACTTACCTGCATTTATTCCATCGGAAATGGCTTTGTTTTCGGTGAGATGTACTTGTTTGCTCCGATTGAACGACCTGTCAATACTACGGTGAACAAACGCGCACTGAATTTGTGACAAAAGTAAGCTTCTTATATATTATTAAGTTTATTAATCATGCATAATATATGATACAAGTTTTTAGTAGGTATTTATAGTTTCTGAATCTGATCAGCTGATCGTGCTCACCGCAAATGACTCAGACAAAACCGCAAGTTTTAGATGTAAAGGATGTTCGTTGCGGTCATCTCGTTAATATTTTAAAGATAGGCTATAAATATGTCGTCATCAGTTAGCCGGCCGCAGAACGGGTCCTGCAGATTCATTCATTTATCTGCAAAAATTAATAATAAGGTTAAAAAGGCCACAGGAATTCGTTGATGACATTCTGCACACGGAATTGAATGATGTGAATAATACTATAAGAATTTATTGATGACACGCGCTGGAGCGGTGGCGCGAGCGAGTAGCGCAACCGCATTTTTCGTGCAAACGCGTGGTCGAAGCCGTCCTATCGCATTTCAAAACCTGGCTGAAAAAAGAGGATCGCATCTCCTACAGACTCTCTCAAGTTGTTTCGGTGACTACCTGACCGACCTGACCTAAACTAAAACCTAGACTTAAATGGCTGCCGTTGTGACAGCGACTTTGAGTCGTACAGTAAACACATCAAGGAATGTCCTGCATGGGCCTCTCAGCGGATCAGGAGAGTGCTGTCTCTGCACTTGGTAGTGAAAGCCATGCTGGCGGAGACGGAGATCTGGAGGGGATTGACTTCCTCCTCTAAGACTTTTATGGCCCAGAAGAAGAGTACTAAGCGAGATGTTCTTGCTCCGAGAAGAAGGTAGCGGGAAGTTAACCGCTTCGACGTCGAAACCACCGAAACTCCATTTGCATTATTTGATACAGGCGAGGCCTCTTTTCGCCCACTCAGTAATTCAGGGATAAGGCAGTACAATGATCACCATGCTGCTCAGCGTAGCTAAGCTCAAGGGTGACAGGCCTATACAGTTTCCTCAGTTATGAGCGTTACCAGGTGTTCCACAAAGTGATTTCTTCCATTTGCTAATCTGAGAGGTTTTAGTTAGGTAAGAATCTCTAACACCCTGGACTCATCCCCAAAGCTCTCGCATCTTTAGAAGGATTCCCCTAGAAAACAGAGTAAATAAGGTTCAAATCTTCAAAATCTGCTCAAGAGTTTGAAAACATCTCCTTCCTTTTGACCACCACTAAACACAACATTAATAGAAGTCAGTATCTACAACAAAATCTGTCTTTCGGCTCTCTTATGTCTCTCTATCTTAATTATGGCATCTGACTTTACAAAACTTTGGTGGTAAATTCAAACCATATGCTGAACTAGACCTATTTGGCGCAGCCGTGAGACACATAATGTTGATGTATTTTTTTAAGTTTTATTATTTTTCTGTATTGTAATTGTTATCTCATTGTGTGTACCTGTGTACCAAATAAACGTGTTTTCTTTCTTTCTTTCTACTTGCCATATTGAATGTGGTTTCACATGAACTGTATAATTGACTCTATAAGTGAAGTCTTCCGCGTAAAACCAAATAGTGATTTCATGGAAACCGTAATAATAGAGGTTAAAGTATAAAATTACCGTTTTTTTTTAAACGGGTTGCTTTGAAATGTTATGTCTTTTTATTGACTTGAAATTATAAGTTCAAATAAACTTTATTTAATATAAACGGCAACGGCAATTTCATATATTAGGGGTTAATATATTATATATATTATATACGATACTGTGGATAGGAAGACAAAAATTGTTGTTGCATTTTATTATGATTATGTAGTCGCGGTTTTTCTTGTGGTTTGATAAATGTAAAGATTTATACTTAGATTTTTATTTAACTTCTACTTGTTGGAGAGAAATACAACAAAATTTGCTAGCGCCCTTTGTTATTCCAAAATGCATGGCATCTGAGGTCAAATGACTTTTCTGTTAGCGTAATGACTGGCGTTATATTATTTATATTTTATAACCTCAGAGATAAATAAACCAAATAAAAACAAAACTGCTCTTTAAAATTAATCTTGGGATTTGAAGCATATCTACTTTATTCTTTCGCTGTATGAAATCAGTCTAAGTACATAAATAACTCTACCTAATTCCGACCTCTGGTAATGACAAGTGACGTGACCGGTAATGGCATTGCCATACATTTTGTACTTAGCGTTTGGCGGGAACGCTTACAGAAAAGTCTAAACCTGCTGATCTACACGATGTCACTTAGATCGTCTCTTTTGCACCCCATTTAGGAATGAATTAGGGTACTTATAAGTTTGGTACCTGGGTAGGAGTTGACGATACAATTCACTGTACGACGATGAGAGTGCAACGTTGCTTTAAGACGGGCGCTACGCTGCTATGATGCGGGTGGTATGTTGCTTTAACTTGAGTGCTATGCTGCAACGACGTGGGTGATACGTTGCTTCAACGCAAGTACTATGCTGCTACGACTCTGCCGGTGTGTTCTTTCAACATAGCAGCTACGCTGCTACGACTCGTGTGGTACGTTGCTTCAACGTGGATGCTACGCTGCTACGACGTGGGCAGTACGTATCATCAACATGTTACGATTCAGGTGGTACGTTTCTTCAACGCGCGTGCTACGCGGCTATGACGAGAGCGGTACGTTGCTTCAGCATGGCTGCTACGCTGCTACAACGCGAGCGGTACATTGCTTCAACGCAGGTGCTACGCTGCTACGACTCGAGTGGTACGTTGCTTCAACGCGGGCGCTACGCTGCTACAAGGCTGGTTGAACGTCGTTGCTTCAACACAAGTGCTACGATACTAATGTTCTGATGACACACCATTGTGAAGTAAGTCAGACATTCATTCTTATTCTAATGGCGATCGCATAATATTTAAAGTTATGTGAAACATTCGTAGTAAACTATAAATATTTTGGTATTAACTGTCTTTGGCACATCGCACGGTCGTAAACGTCGCATTATGCACGTGAGTCGCGGTTGAACTATGTCTATTACTCATCGAGCACCTGTCCGCACCTGGTCGCCTTCATGTGAACCTGTAGAGGATACGCTTTATGAAATATTAGGGGCAATGATAATTGATTGAGTTCAAATTAAAGAAAAAAATAAACGATTTAAGAAACGTAAATAACAAAATTATTGCTTGTTTTTTACTTAAATATTTTCTGGTAGTAGTACCTGTAAAACATGTAAGACAACTGAAAGAAGTACGGTGGTCCCTAGTCAATAATTACGCTATAAGAACAAGTTTCCAATCGTCACAGGAAGGACACAATCCGATGTCAGATATTTACAATCATGTGCCGAACTGCGACATTCTTCAATCTCCTGAGACGTATTACTGTTTCTTCTTATTTGGTGTAACTTTAAAGCTAGAAATAACATAAAATTATGTCCGACTTCGTCACAAAATATTTTGCACTTCGCATGAACTGTAGTTGCATATTATAGAATACCTCTATGAGGAATAGCTGGAGAGATGTCACGGCGTCCTCACTTTCCACATGAGGCAGATTCACACCGGACATGGTAAGTTCGGGAAGTTTCTGCACCTGATCTGTGTGAAAGAAACGGCCGGGTGTTACCATTAGAGAGAACTCGGTGGAGCGTACGATGGAGGTGTACTCCGCTTGGGCGGAGTATCGCCGTCTCCTCTTGGGGATGATTATATATACGTAATGTTAAATTGGAAAACCACACAGCATAAATATGTGTCCGGAAAAATGTAGAACGTAATGAGAAGAAATTTTGCCAAAGTGGAATGACTAGGTTTTAAGAAAATGCTTAACGAAATAAAATGTCAAAAAGCACTATTAATGTAACTTGCTGTGTCTATGATAACGAGCGCGTCTCGACCTTTCATCTCGTCTACTGGTGACGCGCGGACTTTGCCCCGTCCGACCGTCGGCATGACCGCGATACATAACACTATATTGCATGCATCCTGCACTTTGGACGGACACGCCCGTGGCTAACGTTCATGCTATTGACCGACTTTCCACGCCAAAACACTCTGTTGCGTTACACATTACATAACACTTGTTTACTAAACTATATACCTTCACTCACCTGCCGGGGGCGTTACCATTGAAGTGATAAAATGTCAGTCGGGCAAGTGCGAAACAGGGATGGAGCTATACATCATCCCTTTAACCGTTCAGTTTAGGTCGTCAAATGGATCGCGTTGAGAGCTCGTGGTAGGGCGCCTGATCTGGTTCATATAAACCTCGTGGGGGATGCTCCGGGGTCGCCCGCGATTTTGACTTTTCTCTTAAGAATTAACATTTCCCCGATTTCTGATTTAAGCATTTGAAGTTGAGTTTGATACTCTAGCCTGAAGACTTGTCAAAGCTTCATTTTCAAGTATTGTTTGAGACATTCTTAACTAAAAATACTCAATTTAGAAACCCGCCCTTAAAATCTAATTTAGTAATTGTGTAGGTAGAACAAGAAGTATTCCTAAAACCTTTTAGCAATCCTTAAAGGTTCATAGCTTAAAAATTCATAGCTTAAAGGGTTTAAGAAAACAAGAAAAGATCCCTACGTGTTAGTATTACTACAAGTATTGCTGAAGGTTCATCTCGCAGGCCAACACCTCGGGCTTGTCGATTAGAAACGTCCAATAAAATTTAGTGTACATTATAATAGAACTGTAATTTACTTGAAAATGAGTAGCAAAACCAGTTACGTAATATCCACCAAATTCAAGTTCACACTGAAGTTCTGAACAATGTTTTTGTACGAGTAAGTGCTGTGGATCTCTGTCTATACGATATATTATGATTGACTATGACGAAACTATGATTCACCTGTCGCCGAGGTAACATAGAGTCATGGCCGTTCGCAAGGCCAAGTTTTTTGGAAGTCTATGTTTGTTTATGACTTAGGCTTACGATGACTACTGACATAACGAGAAGAGTTCCGAAGTTCACAGGGTTATTGCGCGAGGAGTCTGTAGCAGACGCCTGTGTTCAGGCGAGAAAAAAAAACGATTATGAAGGTGAAAGTTTGTATGTAGTTATATTGTATGTGCTAACTCGCTCGCAGAAGCTAGTTTATTGTGTACATTTTTTTATAAGTCGGTATATATCTCAGGAGCCAGGGGTCCTGGAACTCAGAGGCCCTTAACATAGGAGGCGGTCCGCGTCTACACACAAGGTCACGGCCTAGCTTACTACTTGAAATGAAGCATCGACCGACACTTATACAGACGCGTATCTACGCGCTATGCAAGTGCATACAAGAACAATCCGGGGAGGTGCAAAAAGGAAGTCGGTAAGAAACTATTACAACATATGAAAAACTAATACGGGCTTTTTTTATTGGATGGGAAAATCATCTTATGACAAATCCCGCTCTTGGGCGGAGCGCGAGATAGTGTCAGACTTTTACTGACTAAAAACCCACTCCTGTTCCTTCTTTGCCTTCGTCCCAGGGCCCCAGGTTTCGTCGTCCCAGGGCCCCGGGTTTCAAGAAACTAATATGGGCTACCGATTCCCTGGTTACCAAAGACTACGTAGAGATTGCTTGATTAATGTTATTAAACTAGGTACATCGATAAAAAGGCACACACTGAATAAGTGAACCCCAAAAACGGTCGCTAGCATGAAGTGATGTAACAACATATTCTGAAGTACTTGAGGAGCGGAGAGGTATACCACGGCTATCAGGATAATCCCGATGGTACAGTTAAGATCCCTACCAACATTTTACTAGAGCAGAGTACTTATTTTTCTTCCGAGGACCTTTCCTCTTACGAATATCCACTCTAGCCAGCCAGTAGAGGCAAGAAAGAGTTAGGAGCACTGTTCCTCGTCAGCGTCTACTATGGCCAGCCAGGCAAGCCGGAGATAAGGAACCAAAACTATTTATTTATTTAATCTTCAAGCATCACAAAGTACAAATGCGGACTTAATGCCTTAGACAACCAACCAACCAACAAATAACTAACCAACCAACAAATAACCAACCAACCAACAAATGAGCAACCAACCAACTATTGTAACCAACTTTTAGGCATAAACCTCGGACTGGACATATAAATTTTTCGTACTATCAATGTTTTGGTCGGTAGTTCAGTCTAACATAAGAGGAGTTCAAAGGAGGCGAACCAGTAGTTAGTTAAAACTGGGCACAATCTCGTAACGATTGAAACAAAGATCCGCTTATGTAACAGCTTCGTACAGGTTTATTGAGTTTTGATAAAAATAACAAACAATTATCAATCAAAAACTGGTACAAAAATCTAATATCAGCGACGCGTATCCAAACCAGTTTCCCATCAAACAGGACTTGATACGTGGGACAGGCGCGAGCTGTGCGCCTGCCGAGTGGGCGGCCACACGCACGCACCGCCGCGCCGGTGGCGTCTACAACAACAAACGTTAATATTTTAATATTATGACGTATTTATCATCTCACACGGCGCCGCAAATAATTATTATTACGTATATTGTCGTCACTGATTTAAAAAATAAAACTATTTATAGTAACTCCGTGCGAAAAGAGCATGTTATAACATCGTTTGGGCAAAAACCGCCATTAATCGTATCGTCATGACTATGGCGGTCCGGGCAGAAGCAATGACAGTGACGTCTGCGGGGAAGAAGTCATGACGGCGGCGGAACCTCTTGCTGATTGATGTTGTTGACGAGTTTCGTCATTGACGCGCTTTATAGGCTTGTTAAAATGTTTACTTTAATTTGTAGTTTTTTTACTTGATAAGTGTTTATTATCAGATTTGTTTTGATTATTATGGTACCTATGATCGTCATATCGTCGTCAATATTGTGGCATTGTATCTTATTTTTTTTGAATATTTAAATTAGATTTGAATGTGATATGAAACTGTACGTTTTTCCGCAATATCCTGACACAAGGTAATATAATAATAAGTTTATTTTCAGACTACATTTGTCCATAGTTTTGTTAGTATTTGTGTGTTAGTAACAATAGAGCTTAAATAATTAGGTTAGTATTGTTCGTTTTTACTATTTATCTTATTTATGGCTGTCGCCACCCAGTGTCTCTGCAAGAGACAGTCCGGTCTGGCAGCAATCATCTTCAAAATGCTGTTGTCATTACCATGGAGGCCCTATAGTAAGGAGGCCGCTGTCTTACGCATGATGGCGTGGAACCCATCAGTACCAGCCTCTGCGATCATTCCCGACGCGCTACAGCGCCATGGCAGTCCCAACAGCACCCTGAAGGCAGTATTGAATTGGACACGCAGGGCACTGTAGGCTCGTCGCGGGTATGACACCCACAGGCCGGTCATGTAAAAAGATTGACAGAACGCCTTAAAAAGGGTTATTTTGACGTTATTAGTACAACGAGCGAACCTGCGGACGAGCTGCTTCAGTAGCAGCGAGCAGCTTGCTTCTCACAGACAATGCCTTGCGCTCCCTCTCTATATCTCTGTCGACCCTTAAGTCACTTGTGACAACGTCGCCAAGATACTTAAAACTACTGACAGTATTTAACGCAACACCGTTGAGCCTTATGGGCGGAACACTGCGCGGCTGCTGCTTTGGCGCTTTAAATATAAGGAGCTCACACTTCTTTGAGTTATATATCAAGCCGTGTTCTTCCGCATAGGCCGCACATATCGATAACAACTTTTTCAACCCACGTATCGATGAACTGAGCAGCACCATACCGTCCGCATAGCTTATATTATTGACACATGTTCCATCAATATGGCAGCCGACATGTGTACTGCTCAGTCGCGCGATAAGCTGGTTGATATACAAGTTAAATAGCAACGGCAAGCTTAACCTCCTTTGTCTAACTCCGCATTCCAGCCTGTATTCATCCGACAGAGTACCCGCCCATCTCACCCGGTTTTTTTTATTAGAGTACCAGTATTTGAGGATATAGGATTATACTCCGCTGACACACCCGCGTCCCTCAACTTGTCCCACAGTATATTATATGCTACAAGATCAAAAGCTTTTAACAAGCGAACACCAACAAGTCAAGGAAACACGCGTACATCGACGTCCTCCTCGCTGTGTAGTACATGACAGTCCGCTTCAGACTCAGAATAGCGCTCTCTGTTGAGACTTCTGCTTTGAACCTAAACTGGGTGTCGAGCAACTTAACCTGTGCAGTGAGGCGACTGTTTAACAGACTGTCAAGCACCTTTGCTGTAAGGTTGGAGTGAGATAACTCGATAGTTATTCATGTCAGACGTATCACCCGTCATATTCTTGACTATCGGAACAAGTTCTGGCAAGTACGGGTGACCGATGCACCAACTAAAAAACATAGACAGTACTCGCAGCAAATGAACCCCTGCTATTTAAAATGCTCAATACTAAGCCCATCGTGTCCGGGAGACTTTCCACGCCGCATTCTACTAATAATTTTAGCAACTCTTAGCAGATATCTTTATATTCTGCCCCGTCACAATGGGCTCACCATCTCTCACGGGACCAGATGTTTGGACATAAGGGCGATCGCACAATAAAGTGCTCTCTAAAAACGTCCGCTATGTTTTTGTGGTCAGTAGAACCACTGACACTCATCGGAAAGCTAGATCTAACGTTCATTTTGTTGGTATGCTTCCAAAAACTTTTTAAAATCCCTAGGAGAGTGGTAGGTTGCAAGGAGGTCCATTTTAAATTGCTCTTGTCTAACCTGGCACCATTTTAATTTCGCTTTAAAATGTCTCCTTACCTCCGACATCTCATCAAAGATTCGACCCTGAGCTGGTCGCCCAACTGAATTCCACGATTGAAATTTAAGCCGCGCCTCCCTTTCTGCGACAAATTTTTCTATGTGTTTGAATGGTCGCGCGGGATAGCGTACCAGTAATTTGTTCATACAGCTTATCAAGAATTGAGTGATGATCCTTGTTAGCGCTAAAACCATCACAACATTCACTTAACTCCTGTCGAAAATCTATCAACACTAATTTCGAATGACAAATATCATGGTATTTATTAATCTGTTGTACCTGTCTCTCGCCATATTCAACATTTTATTACAAAACAACTCATTTGGGTGAGCATTAAAGTCACCCAATTTATAAAAGGCCTCAACTCCATTGTTCTCCTCCACTTCAACTACCGACCGAATTGCACCAATACACAAGGTAAACTCAGGTAGATTGTCATACGAATTAGTTGGCATATATACACTGAACAGTACCGCTGACCTACCGCACGCGGTTATCTTTATCGCACAGATTCGTACATTATTATACTCTATCACGGACACAGATTCAAATGCACTTTTACACCGCCATAGGGCCTCCCGCTGAGTGTAACCTCCGCGACCGCAGACGAGCCGGTGCACCCGAACTTGTCTCGTCGATCGTAATAAGCAGCAGCAGGTCTTGCGGTAGCAGCCAGGTCTCCTGGAGGGCATAACTGGTCGGCTGTTGAGCATAACGTTCTGATTCCTTCTAAAGATCTCTTCAAAGATTTACAGTTAAAATTTATTATTTCGCTGTAGCAATCCATCAAATCTTAATATTAATTACTCTTTCTGTACTATAGCCTTTAAGGCCCTGTCTCTTATTTTTAATCTCATACAAGTTCACAAAACGCCTGAACGATATACCTAACGCCCACAATTTATCATCCAGGAACTTAGCGATTTTATATTTAGTTACATATAGTTTGTAGGCGTTACACTCGTAGTCCTTTTCTTGCTTAATTTTGATTTTTACCAAAGAAACTGTTTCTCGCGTTATCTCGTATAAGTATTTAATAATATCTTGTTCAGCTACATCCTTATGCACGTTAGATATAAATAATGTCACTTTCGTGTCCACTGCTTGAGAGAGAGCACTGAACTGAGAGCTATTCTCGCTAGAATCAGTAACCGCAGGCAGTGCGGTTGCGGTCTGACTAATCTAACGATTTTTAAATCTACGTCTCTGCACTAAATGCCACGCCTCATCCTTCTCTTGCGCCTTCCATTCACCCTCTCTCTTAAGTACGTCGGCAAAGGAGACTTGTTTTGGTGGCGATAGTGCATTCTTAGTTAAATTAGATTATACTTCTATTTATTTGGGAATTTTTGGCGTACTTCATATATCGGGCATAGATGCGGTTTTTTCCGATTAGATTTTAGCAATAGGTGGGTGCTGGTCTTAATAATTGAAATACTGAATAAAATATAGTTTTCACAAATAATAAAAACAAATACAAAAATAATGATCACACTAGGAATATAGACTCAAAAATCGTTAAAATTAAAATGACATCGAATTGGTAATGAGCTGAGTTTTGGCGCACATTAATTAATTTATGTACTATTTACTCAATTCGTGTCTATTTAGTCAATGATTAATATTAAAAACATACTACTGCACTGTCCGATAATGATAATTTCTGTCATTAAGTAATGAGTACAGAAATTCCTGGTGATGTATAAAATTTTTGTAAAACTGTATTCGAATCGAGTAAAAAGGTAATGCAGGATCGTTTTAATTCAATGTTCTAGTAGATATTGTGAAACAGGGATCTGGAACAACTAATGACGGCAACACTGCTAGATGTTTTTTGGAGGAGTCCGTCAAAACAGCTACTTTCACTGAACTGGACGAAGAGTTGATCTTTCCATAGGAAGTTTGTCAGAACAAGCATCTCAGGCCCGGAAAAAAAATATTTCCGAAGGTTTCGAGAACATCATTCTCGAAAAATGTATAGGAAATCTTCCGATGGAGACATATTCAACTGCTTCTTCTTTCATTTGATCCTCTTATTTCGGCAACAAGAACAAAAATAGTAAAGAAAAAAAAAGAGAGCAGTAAAAAAAAGCAGATGAGATACTTTTTACTGCTACACTGGATCTTTTGCTGCTTCACGAGCCTGAAGATGTTGGACTTTACGAAGTCTCTCACTTGGAGTCTGATTCAGAGTTAGACTCGGACTCGGAAAGTAGCGAAGCGATGGGATTATATAGGTACACTTGAACTTAAATAAAGGTTAGTTTTATGATTTGATACTTACTTTTTTAAGATTTTATATTATTCCTCATAAAGGTTTTAATTGTTTTAAGTGTAATATTTTGACCAACCCGCACTGGGCCCGCGTGGTGGATTATGGCCCATTCCCTCTCCTAGAGAGGAGGCCTGAGTCCCAACAGTGGGAACATTGTAAGGCCGACTATGCTATGCTATTTTGTCTAAATCAAGATTTAAATAACTTTTGTTAAATTATCTATTTGAATTTAATAATAAAATATATAATATAGGCATATATCGTGCAGTCAGAAATTATATTTAACCTTCAAAAAAGATAATTAATAAAATAATCGTTGCTAACTACCTTACTTAAGACATCATTATACCTAATTTACTAATATTTTTGAAGAACAAACACTGATTGCTAATTAATCCTCTATAGGTGTCGATCGTTAGCTAATTAATTTAGAACCGCAGTAAATATTTCACAAAAATGTTGTAAATCACTGGGAATTTCTGTACTTATTACTTAATGACACAAATTAGCATCATCGGACAGTAGTAAGTATTAACTAATAAGTACATGAGTTAACTAATAAGAACACGAATTAACTAAATAGAACATAAATTAGCTAATGCGTGCATAAAACCTGGTATCTACATATGTCCGTTTTTGTCAGAACTCAGCTCATTATCAATACGACGTCATTTTAATTTTAAAAATTTTTGAGTCTATATTTCTAGTGTGTAACAATGACAATGGTTTTTGTTGGTAGCGGTTTTGAAAACTATACTTTATTCAGTATTTCAATCATTAAGACTAGCACTACCCACCTATTCCTAAAATCTAATATAAGGGCAAAATACACCATAAAAATTAAATTAATTACCGATTTAAAAAAAAACACATCTATGCCCGATATATGAAGTACGCAGAAAATTCCCGAATAAATAGAAGTATTACCGTGTGTCAGGATATTACGGCCAAACGTGCAGTTCCGGAGATATTTGATATTTTTACTCTAACTCCGTACATTTTATTTAACTTTTGTGTTTTAAAAATAGATACACTGATTCTTATGATCCCATATTTAATTATGAAGTATAATAATGGTTAAGGAATCCATTCCCAGACAAAAGAACCCGACTTTCAAAAACAGCAAACGAAGTTCTATGAAACTCAAAATCCAGCTCACAGTGCGGCGCAAGAGATCGTTGTCGCCGATTTCTCCCACGAGGACATGGCGGTGCTCTGCCCGAGCGGGGCACTTCTCTACCTTGTGCTCCAACGTATCCTCTAGGTGGTCCACACAGTGGTGAAACCTGGGCGGAAGTAACCGCACGAACCCGGTGCAGGAACTTCCCGAACTGACCATGTTCGGTGACAACCTGCAATATGCGGAATGTGAGGACGCCGTGAAGTCTTTCCAGCCACTCCTCAAAGAGGGGACTTACAGCCATAATTATGGAGTGTCCAGCACTGGGTTGTGATAGTCGCTGTCGCCATTCTATCATGAGATTCCACCGGAACTCTGACCACCATGCTGGCAGCGGAGTTTCGCCCCGGCGGTGCATCTCCACGCGCAAATCGTGCATGCGTGCAAGAACTGTTGCTTTCAGATCCTACGGTGGTAGGCCAGCAAGGAGGTTCGCCACTTCGCGGGAAACCGTGCGGTATCCCCGCACCATCCATATGGCCACGACCCTCTGTCATGCGTTCAGCTGGGCCGCAAGAGATTGGATTTAGCCGTTGAACGGGTACAGTTGTGAGGTCAAAACCGCCACAGTTGAGGAACATTAGGTATGCCAATCTAATACAAAAGTTCTGCCGCGAGGGTTGGATTTAGTTTTAATCATATAAACATTTTATCACTGTTACCGTTTACAACACGGTACAACTAAAGGTAACGAACACAACAGCAAGTAATTACACAAGGTTACTTCAGAGTGACTTGCTAAAATTGAGCCTCCGGTGACTCAGCCGGTGAGTATGTGTGTTTCGTTTCTAATAGTAATTACTGTTACAAAAGGTATGCTCAGTAAGCCTGCCATTTGCACACCACCCGCTACTCTCAATCAATCTTGTCTTTTTTAGCATCACATGGATGCAAGACCTACGTAATGTTAAATGGCTTGTTGTTTTAAAGGATGTATTGATCATTTAAGTTCATAGCAAGCTATCAATTTATCCGTTCTTCTAGATATCCTTACTCTTTGTGGTATGGAGAGCATCATCGACGGGCTCCCCCGTTTTAACCACTATGTTGGGGATGCATCAGGGACACCCTTTTGGCCAGATTATTTCTGCAGTGGGCAATCTGGCCCATTAACCAAGTTATAATCGTTTCGTTTCGATTCTCTTTTCGTTGATCGCCTCGAGTCGGCCTCGCCTCCGATTCTTTTGTTCTAACGTCATCTCAACGCTCAGTCGCGTGGTTAGAACAAAGGAATAGGAGGCGTGGCCGACTCGAGGCGATCAACGAAAAGAGAATCGAAACGAAACAGTTGTTTTAAGTCAAGAGTGAATAGGTTAATTCTAGGTAAGCGCGTTCCATCGTCGACCCCATCATTAACGAAAGCGCGAAACTACCAAGAATAAAAAAAAAAAATTAAAAAAAACTTGGCTGAGCTCGTAATCGCCTCAGAGAACAATAAGTATGTTACAGGAGAATTAATTATATTGTGCCAGCGAGTAGCAACAACATGCGCTTTTTTTTTTTAAAGTCACGCTAATTTCGGGTGGCTGGGCGCTAACAGTGCAAACTACTCGACACACGCGTCTTATTGTCAAGATCACGAGACAAACACTCATGAGCTTGTAATTCACACGGTGCTTATTTCTGTTTACCGATCTATCTACCATAATCATGTTCTCAAACTTAGCTCCCACAAGCCGGCGCTTCGACAACACAGACTTTGAAATTTACTTAAAGTAAAGTCTGCACCCGAAATAGGTACGCACGCTAATAATGCGTGTAGTAGAATGTAGGCAAGTAACGTAGCCTCCTTAGTACTGCACTGTACGTTTTTCAGCTGAACTGATGGCGATGCATATCCAACCCATAGATTTTACAAATAGTTTCAGTAATAAGTGTTTAAACTAATACATAGTTTCAATAGAAGTAATGATTAATAGGTGCATTGCAAGTGCAATAAAAGTATACCTGCCTTGATAATTACGTAAAGTGGGTTTTACAGCAGCATGACGCGGCAGTATTCGTTGCGTGATAGTAACGCGAGCTGGTCAATGTTCGTTGGTCAATGACCCGCAAGCCGTAATTGCTTCACAAATTACTAGCAACAATACGCGCAATGTGAAACCTGAATATTTTTTTTTTTTTTTTTATTGATATAAACCAGTGCTTGACTGCGATCCACCTGATGGTAAGCGGAGATGCAATCATTGATGGTCAGGCGCATATAGTTTGTCCAGAATCGGTAACTAAATAGAATTCAATAATTTTTAATATTATATATTTTTAATAAAGGTCTCAAGTTGGACACCACCGACACTAAGTTCAACACAGGTCATAGCGGGCATTAGGCGCCAGCTGAGTGCGGGAGCAAAACCACCCTTCAGTCGCCCGGATGGCCTGGTGACCATATATTTGTGCGAAAAACCAGGCAACTTTGTGATTTTTCATGATACAGTTAAGAAGTTTTGTACATAGATTCTTTACATAAAAATATTAGACACGTGTTTCGAGTTTCGCTATAGTAAAACTTATGTGAGCAGTGGTGGTCGAGTGGTAATGGCCCCGACTTACGAGTTGTAGGCCACGGGTTCAAGCCCAGCCAGGTGCATTACTTACTGTAATTTATTTCATCACCACTGCTCTCAATACGGTGAAGGAAAACATCATGACGAAACCGACATATACTAGAACCAAAAAATTTAAGACATTCACCATCATGGTGAAAAGGCGACAGCGACTGTCGCAACCCAGTGCTGGGCCAGCCATAATTATGGCGGTAAGTCCCCTCTTTGAAGAGTGGCTGGAAAGACAACACAGCGTTCTTACCTTCCGCATGACACAGGTCCTCACCGGATATGGACAGTATGGGAGATGTCTGCACCAGATTCGTGCGGAAGAAACGCCCATAAATCGGGTCCGTAAGTCGATACAACTCGTAAATCGAGGCCGATTCCACTCGGCCACCACCGCTCCAACGAAATGAAAAAAGAAAAAAAAAAGAGGCGCCTTAGGTTTCACAGACAGGCTCTACACTATAACTATAGTAGAGTTAATAATACCTAAAATATGTCGAGTTTAGAACTGAATATGCACTCACTGACTGATGATCATCACCGTGTCGCGTGCCTCCTGCCTGCCAGGGTCGCGGGGTCGGAAGAGTTACCGCTACCCTGGAACGCAAGGGGCAACTAAAAGATTACAGTTGGGATTTAATCAGTTAAATTCTGAAACTCGCTGTCTACCAGAGTGGGAGAAACTATTTGATAATATGCCGACGACAAAAAAAAACGCGGGATCTGAAAATTTGTATGAAGACTACGAAGATGTTTATACAAATTACGATAAAGTAGGAAATTTGTAACGACTTTGCCGATCGAAATAACTGGAAGGTCTCCCAACCCTATATCACATTTAAATTATCGACTTTTTACAGGATCACAACGTCAGTACCTAATGCTTGTGGCACACTCAACTCAATCGTAGCGTAGCATTGGAAAATAATATATGCACTAGCTCTTCTGACGTTTTATAGGTGGCTATGTAGGCATATGTAAAATAAAATAATTTGTTTTGAGTTTGAATATTTACCTAAATTATCTAAAAAAAAAAATCAACGATAATTTTGGGACGGTTGTATTGGGACGGTTGATCTTAATTCGAAGACAAATAGAAGAACCGAAATACGTGCGCGAAGTGTCTGCGGTCACCAGCCGGTGGTCGCGGGGTGCAGGCACGGATTAGGGATACCCAATGAGTCCACAATTGCCCTTAACCTTTGACTGATATTTGTATCCTCGTACATTATTCGGTGTATACTATAACTGTGACTTATTAGCATTATTATAGATGATAGAACCCTAGTTTAGTGTGTAAGTTGACAGCAATGTCAATATATATTCTGATAACTCATTGTACCTACTGTCAACGAAAGGCCATCGTAAACTGTTTAAGTTCAATCATAAATAAATAATTAAACTGCTATGTCGATGCCATGATTGACTAAATAAATTATTATTTCAATCATTCATTTTAATTATTAGATCAGATTAATGAATGAATGTTAGTTTAATTTAAGATTTCACAAACTCTTCTTTTCTTATTTCTACACACCATTGTCTACATCTCTTCTAATATCTATTTTCGCAGGTCTGCTGGAAGAAATTTATTATTGAAATAGGCAGTACCTCTGTACCAATTTTTATATCTACCAAATAAGATATCTTAATCTGTTTATGTGTGTACATAAATTATTAAATAAATGAATATTGCAAAAACACTAAAAAAGCGTTTCAGCAAAAAACATTGAAATAATAGCAGAAAAGTTCTGTAGGTGTAATAGAGCCGCTTTTGAGTCACCATGACGGGGTGATTTGTTCATCTGTCGTATCGTCACACGTCACTGATACTTACGCAAATAATAAAAGATGAGCATTTGTTTTCAGGGAAATACTTCTAGTACCTAGTTCCGTAAAGATGGAATGTCGGTTTTCTGAACAAATCATGCTAAAAATAGATATATACAATCATTTGTGGTGGAAATTCTTAAAGGTCTGGGGTTCCTGAAGCTGACGACTGTGTTTCGTGGACGTCGTTTAGAGATTCTTGTAATTGTCCTGTGAATAATAAAATTGTTTCTGGTTGAAATCACTACAAAATGCAAAAAATGGCAAAAATCTAAAGTTAACAATTAAAACACATCTCTCTTTCATTAGCGAGTTCTCATCAAAACAAACACTATTCGAGAACGTTGTCCACGATGGAGCTGCTATATATTGGTATTTTGGTAAAGCGCGTTCTGGAATACTAAAATCTTCAAGTTACTTGAAACTTCGACCACATATCACTTTCCATCAGGTGAGATAGTGGTCAAGCGCGACCATACCAACAATAAAAAAAACGCACTTTATAGCGTAAGCGTATCTGAAGCAATAATTTTTTTTTTGTAATAATTATTTTTGGTAATTATGTACTTGGACAAGTAGTTGTTCCTGGTGATCACGGGAATCCCATGGATCCAAGACGTACAGAACTGGTCGATGTGGTGACCCTTAAGGGAAGCCTATGTCCAGCTGTAGACGACTTTCAGCTGAAACATTTTAGAAAATAAGCTACATACAGCTCATTTTCTAAAAAATCGCGGACTCCAGTACCTTTCGGTTCCATCAATCATCTGTTCCGCGAGCAACGTGCCCTGCCCACTGCTACTTAAGTTTGGCGATTCTTCAGACAACGTCGGTAATCTTGGTTCTTGGTACGGAAAGAAATAAAATATAAAGAAATTTGAATTCTAGAACTGTACCTATAACAAGCTTTTTGATATGGTCTATAAAATGGACCAGGACGCGTCAGTCGCGGACCTCACACATTCAACCCCACACGATTGCATGAGTCACCTCACGAACTTCGGAAGTGCCAGCTCGCTCCAGCGCGTGTCGCCTATCTCCGGCCGATCCCAAGTTTTCACTTGCAGTAGCCCCGTCAGTCGGTGAGCACTGAGTAGTGACTCAGCTGGACGCGGATCTCCCACAGTACTTCTGATCTATTTCCCATTCCCGAAGCGTAACGCAACATAGCTGACAATATTTTATCAATGAGTGGCTCTAGGGTTAAACCTTTTTAAAAATTGTACCTAACTATTATGACATGTTTTTTCTCGATAAAGTATCTTATTTTGGTATTGTGATTATTGCAACATCACTTTATTGTTCTGTTAAAAGGAAATAAAATACACCTGTATTTGAGTCAAAACGGCAAAAAACAAAATCAACGTTACACGTCAAATTCATTTTTTCACTTCCCATTTACGTAGGGCGAGGCTGACTCAAAGCAACCACATGCTTCAGGCCTAAATAAGGTAAGATTCGTCTGAGCTGTCTCTCTGGTCTTTGATCTTGAGGCGTCATGACAGCCGTCACAAGAAAAACCGCGAGTCAGTGACTTCCTATTTACCACGCACTCTTGAAGTGCGTGGTGACCCTATGAGCGCCGCCGCGCCTCCGCAGCGCTTGACGCATCAGTGTTTGCGCGAAATCGCCGCGACTGATCTATCCAAAGCCGCCGTCATGTGACACAGCCATTGTCTTCACATATCTTGCCGATGCCACAATTTGCATGATTTCTGTTATCAAGTCCAGGTTGATCTAATTTGTCATGTCAATGGAGCTTATTACAATTCGCCGACAATCGCTTGAATGACACAGTCATCGTCTTTGTCATTCAAACTATTGACTAGAATTCCTTGTATAATCGTACATTACTGGATACCGCACAAAATGTGGGAATACTGTTACATGGGGCCGCTTCCTATGACACCGTCGCGTACCTAATTAGTAGAGCTCCTATTTAAATTCTAAAATTTTATCTAATTGTAATTATTTCTATTTACAAAGCTTCATTCATTATTTTATTTTACTATGGTGGGTATATCTGTTATTCTGATTACGTCAGACAGTAACGTTTAATGTATTATCACGAACAGATTCCATGATAACGCCGCAGACAGCCGCCAGACGGACACGACCCATCAGGCTTCGTCATAATATATGTAATTGTTTCTGAAACCAGCTTCCTAACAACCGGCGGATTGTCACAGTCTCTCGCATTACAGACTGAAGTGTGGAAGTGTCGGGCTATATAATTTGTGGGCTGCTGATTCATCCCTAAGTTATGAAGTTTTGTCATTCATATTGCAGCAACATTTTATTAAATCGCAGATTTTTACGACTGATATATACAGTTTCGGAAATTTCTCCGTACCCTTATTAGTATGCCACATACGACGCTATCACGTATTTCTACAGAATCACCCGAACTTGTGCGCCGTAATGCCGCGAGGTTATCAAGTCTCGCCCACCGTTGCGGTCACATTTACATGACAGTTTTGCGCAGATTCAGGTCGCTCCTCTACCACATAGCACGTAGTAATAAAGTACGATACTTTGCTACATACAATTCCGCCTACATTACCCCGTCTCTTTAACTTAATTTGTAACATCGGTTCACGGCTCAGCAATGGACCTGTATTTCAGTTCAAGCGTCAAAGCGTTCGGATTCTGCAACAGTACAATCCTGCTCTTAATACGCCTTTAGAAGTTGGCTGCATGGCCGCCGGACATTCCATGAATGCATTTCTTGATGTGGCAGTACTATCGCTGTGTGTGTATGTGAACTGTGTTTTGTAACAGGGAGAAATGCGTCGATGGACAGCGATAGATTGGAGGGAGTGCAGGTCGTGGGAGCGTGGAGAGTGACGCACCGGAAGCCCTGCATTCCGCAGTACTTCTGGGCGGCGACGCGCTGGCGCAAAGGCTACACAAAAAGAAAATGGCGTACACGCCATTGTATGCTAGGAACAGGTTGCAAAGGTCCCCTACCTCAGCTTAGAATTACCGCTGTTTGTAAACACTTGTCTCAGTAGCGAGGATGAGTCAGAAATTCTCTCTCAAGCTTTGTTGAACAAGTTCTACACTAACGTGAAACTTTTTTATCGCTTAGAAAGTAGTGCCACACGCGCACCGCACAGCCTTTAGTACTAGAAAAATGCCTTGAGTTATGGTCGATCGGACGATCTCCTGAACTACTGACAATCGATCTAACGATCTGCAAAAAAAAAAGTGACGGAGACTTATTTCGTCCACTCTTTAAAATAAGTAAAATATTTTTTAATTTAAAACCTTTGATAATTTTTACTAATAAACTTAAAATAAAAGAGAATTGACCGAAAAGACCAATGACCTGGTAAGACTGAAGCGACCCGCACAGGACCGTTAATTGTGGCGACATTTGGGGGAGGCCTATGTCTAAAAGTGGACGTCTTTTGGCTGAAATGATGTTGATGAAAAGATAATTTATTTATAAGTACCTAAATTATAAGTTATTGATTGTCAATAAAAAAAGAATAATGCAAACTTCCGGCGCGGGAACTCATGGTATTATCTTGATTTTTCAGTACAATTTCCGCAAATAATTTCATGAATTCATGTTTGCTAACCTACTGAACAAATCAGACTAGTAATTTAGTTTATCAGCAAGAACTCCGTCACTCCTGACCAAGTGCAAGTGATACGTCAACTTCTGCACTAAGTTTTCCATGCAACAAAAATGTGGTGTCAAGTTGTACCACCCAAAAAACCTCGAAATTAATCCGCATTGGTTACTACAATTGGTATCTATAAACCTTGGGAAACCTAACTTAAACTAAACAAAATATTTAATTCAGGTAAGTTTACGAGTAAACAAAAGTTATATTAGTAATGGTTCACACCCATTCTCGAGCTGTCTTTTATGTTAAGTACGTCATCACCTGTCCAAGCTTTGTACTTAGAAAAAAGTTCAGGATTTACACTTTACATAATAAATACTTACGTAGTAATGTTCCGACCATGGCTTCGGGGCTTGTCACTGCCATACATATATTACGATTATTTTTCTGAGTTATGGGTTACCCAATTCCTATTTTCTAACTTTTATTGAAAACAGCAAACAAAATGACATTATCTATGTTATATTTATAGAATATTTAGTGTAGCGACACGTACATTCTATAGCAGCTGATTCGTCTCAGGTCGATGACTTTTTCGTCGACTTAGGGTTACATCGGCAATTACTTGAGTTTTAGGTGTTCCAACGTAATGTCTTAGTATATAGACGACTCTCTTAAGAAATACTCGCAAAACAACATAAACTTTAAAGAAAGAAAGAAAACATTTATTTGAGACTCGCACAGGACAATCAACAATAAAATAAAAAGTAACTACTTAATCTATACATACTTAATTTAAAATAAAAATAAAAGACCCCTGCGAGGCCAAAAAGGCTCCTATCCTCAGCTTATGCTGCGATATTTAAAAAAAAAAAAGTAAAATATCGCAGCGCTGGTATTCTGATAGGGCCTGGTGATGCCACGGATACACTCACGGAACACAGAGACGGATAAGATAGTATGTAGATAATAAAAGAATAAAATAAAATATAATAAACATATAAACAAATCTATTAAACTTCAAAAAAGTGTAAAATCAAAGTACTATTTTAAACATTCATACGCCCGATGCTCCGTTAACATGTATCTATAGCAGACAAACGAATAGTTTCATTTATTTATTAATCAATTGCTTGCTGTAGTTACTTACGGTATGCACCAAAGCGTTTAGCTAGCCAACAATCTATAAACTATTTATTTATTTACTTATTTATTTATTCGGCTCACCAACAATTGTTAACAGTCAAATTCTTACAAAACTTCACTTAAATCTATAGTCTAGTGTCACAATTTATTACAGGTAAGCACCACATATGCTAAAAAGTACAAAATGACTTATGTGTCCAACTCCAAGGTAAAATTAGATGCTGTAAATGTGATACAATAAATATATTTGCTCAATTTACTATTTAACTAGTATATATGTATACATAGAGATGGAAATAAACAAAAATCTAATAAAAAATAAACTAAAATAAAACCAAACAGGCCAGTTCCATTGCTTTGTGCGTCAATTTCCTTTACTGTAATATACATATAAAAAAATATGTCTATATTCGTTTCCTGAGCGGTTTATGGTTTTATAGTTAGGTTACCGATTAGGTTTCTGTATGGATCACGTGTAGTTGATAAATGTCTAGATTACAGCGGTTCAAACATATGAACCTTTAGACAGTTTTTAAACAGCTTTTTATTCTACTTGGTTAGGAAATTGGAATTGCATCAGCCATACATAGCTTTCATATAATTATGACATCACTCGTGAAAGCTTTTTTCGCCTGTAGTCTGTAGACCTGATCCTCGACCGAGTAGTATCGGAGCAAAATCATGCGTTACAGACAATAGCCAGACACCGCGGAGATACCTACCTACCATGACATTCAATAGGATTGTCATGGTAGGCATGTTTTTTTTTAACCGACTTCAAAAAAGAAGGAGGAAGTTATCAATTAAAAAATATATTTTTTATGTGTGTTACCTCAGAACTCCGTCGTTTATGGACCGATTTGCAAATTTTTTTTCCCCCTTAGAGGATATGCTTTCCGATTGGTGCCTTTTTTAAGAATCAAGTTCTGACAATTGGATCCATGAGAAATCTAGGGAACTCCTCAAATATTGTAGGCAACCATATAGTGATTTTGGTACGGTCAAAAAGTAACATTTGGTGAAGTGGAACTGATGAATAATATGAGAAATGGCCAACGGAACGTCATACATAGATATCGTAATCAAAATAGTTAAACGACTATGACAATACAAATAAATAAATGGTTCTGAATAGTTATGTTGAAAATGGTATCATCGAAATGACCTGATAATGATGATGGAGCCGGAACATAGGCACCGGAACTCTGTAATTAATCAATGTATCCTAGCCGTGTTTGGGCTTATTAGAATTGTCATGACATGCAGTTTGGGTATAAGGTACGAACTGATCTAATGATGGAGCCGGAAGGTGCAAGGCAGACACAGGAACTTCATAATAAAACAATGTATCCTAGCAGTGTTTGGGTTAATTGGAATTGTCATGAGAAATAGGCTCTCTGGTTATATATATGGTGTATCGCAACTAAAAAGTGTAAAATAAAAAACTTTTTACAAAAAAAAATAACCGACTTCACTAAGAAAAAACTAAAAGGATCAAAATAACTTTAATTATTTGGAAACCAACTAAACAAATTAGATCGGTTGGTGAATTATTTGAATTAGATGTGTGCCTCCCTTCAATAGTTCGTAATGTTTAGTTGCCATGTTGCTATTTGATGATCATTTTAGGTACCTACATACACATGATCAAACAATTAAAGTCGAGTTATAAATTATTCATGTTTCACTCAGTTTTATAGTGAGTTATAAAACGAGATATCGATACAATTGCTTAATTGGTGTCATTTATAATAAATATTTTAGTAGTTTACTGTATGTAACAAATGTAGATGCTGATAATAACTACCATGATCAATTGTATTTATATAGTAGCTTAAATCGAAGATATAGTGGCTGAGATAATGTTTTTTAGAAGAGCATTGATGGTAGATGACTTAGTAATTCGGTGGACAATGCAGATTTTAAGAGAATAATGTAATTAAACAGAAGTCAGTTTCATTAGCACCCATTTAGAAATAGAAATCTATTGAAATGATATCATGGAGGTGCTAATGGCCCATTATATCAATTATTCGAATATTTCGCGGAGATAATTGCAGGTGATTTACAGGGACATGACTCAGAGTATTACTTGGTGGCAACTCAAGTTGAAACAAATCATTAGGACGTCAGCAGTGTAGCAATTGTTTAAAATAAGATTATCATTAATAGTATTTAAATAGTATAAATCATCATCATCATCATCATCATCATCATCATTTTAGCCGAAAGTCGTCCACAGCCTCCCCCAAGTGTCGCCACAATGAACGGTGCTGTGTGTGTCCTGTGAAAATTATAACAATTATCTATTACCTGCAGTTTATTTTACTTACTTTTATTAATAAATATTATAACTTAATAAATATTTAAACAAATTGAAAATAATATTATGTACAAACTGGTAGAAAAAGAACTCATAGGGCATCAAAAAATTCGTCCACATCGATGTCAATGGGAAAAGTGCCCAGAACGCTGGCAGTATTGCCACGCTGGATGGCAATGCTAATTCGTTGACCAAAGAAAAGCCCAGCCCTCTGGTCACGCGAAGAGTCGACCTGCAGTTTAAATTATATAATAGGCCTGAAACACAGGTTTTCATTAACCTAGATCAGGCAGGTCTACATTACAGTTAGAATAACTTTTTTTCACGATTGTACTTAATGTAAATCATAATTTTACTGACTTTATACTTGAATAAAATTTTATTATTTATTATTTATAATAAATATTCTACCAAATAATGTTAATCGATTGTAGTGTTTAAAAAAAAAATTAATAATGATAAAATTTACTAAAAAATTGCTCGATCGCTTTAAGTTGTATTTATTATTTTTAGTTAAGCTCATTATTAAGTGAACTATGTATTGTTATTAATGAGTATTAAATTCACAGTAAATCACCAGGTTTCTTATGCTGGAGATATTCCATGGTACATAGATGTATCCTCAACTTTATCCACAGCCAGCCCTCTCCCACTACAAGCAATGGGTGTCTTTTGCTCTTGAATGTGCAAATCTCGACACTTCTGTGATAGTGCAAAGATTGGCACAGGCAAAAAAACCTTTACTTAAAGGTAAATAAAAAGAAATTTCATGGTTCTTCTAAAACATGCTGAATAATGTAATATGCTCCTGTTTGCAAACCGAGGGTTTTGTGTGATCTTAGTGACATTCCCACAAGCCACCAATGGTTTCAGTAACCAATATAAATATCGCAGTCCTCTACAAAATAAAAATCCACTGGCAATCTAACGCGCATAGATACTGACAATAACCAATCCCGTCGGAATTTATCTACTGGCGCTCTCTAATACTAAGTTATGTGTGACATTACACTAATCTCAGCCGAGTTCACGGTGACCGTGGCACGCGCATGCACACCGAGCCCTACGTGACGCGGCCCACGACGCCCTTTAAGAGATGAAGCATTTCACTTTTTTTACTACTGGCCACTCAGAGGCCCTTATTTATTATCGGCGATTGGAAAAAAAAAGCTAAAGAATTCGATTTTTAAATGTCAGCTGGGTATCCATTGACATGCTTTTTATAAACTGTGGTTTACTGGAGAAGTGATTGATGAGTTTGTTTGATTTTGATTAGGTATATATATTAAGTAGAAATACCGAGGTGGAACTTAAATAGAACTAGCGAATCTGGGTGTAACGTACCTACTATGTGCCTAAATAAATGGAGACATCGCGAAACGAAAATCGCTTGAACATGATGACCTGTTTACCGCGATTTGTTGTGTCGATCAATAATAAATGCATAATTAACTATAACTATTAAAACAATTTTAAAAAAAATCTTACGCTCTGTTACGATGATCATAGATGTGTGAATACCCTTTTTTCGACCAATAGGAATAGAGTGAACCAATAGCCAATAGGAATATCATACGAGTGAAAGTGATGATTCTGGGAGGTCATGACCCTCAGCATTGAGGAATACGACGCAAAGAGGGGAGGTGAAGAATAGAATAGATATAGAACTAAAGGAAGAGAAAATTCCTGATGGTTTTATTTATACTTTACCTTTTTTTACTATTTTTCGGGTTCAGTTCAGTCGTTATTGTAAACTGCCACGGCTTTGCTCCGGTAGTCCCTTCACTTCTACTCCCTCAGAAATACTGGCGTGTTGTTATGCGTCTGGTAGGTAAGCCTGTAAACTGTCTAGTCTAGTCGATCTTGTCTAACTATCCAATTAGTACGAGTAAGTATGTAGTAACTTATTAAATAAAATTAGAAACCCATAAAAAACATATATTTTTAAAGGCTTAGATATGTTTATTAAAAAAAAAACTATCATCGCCACCTTCACTCTTAAATTAAGCCACGTGTTCTTCAAACAGTCAACGACCATGATTTAATCAAAGCACAGCACCGCCATATACCACCAGCTTTAGATGCGCACGCGCCGGTCGTCACGCAGCGATGCATTGCTTTTTAAATAGATTGTCTTGAGGGACTACGATAAAGGTTAAAATTTTACGATAACTTTAGAGATTTAAAAATCTGTCAAAGCTAACAAGGTCCTATCGTTTGTAATCGCAAAGATTTGTGATTGCAAAAATATCATATCTTTGATTGCCATCTACAGTTGCTCTTGCGTAGTATGTTGCTTGTTGCTTGGCCGCCAGACTATGCTCAGTGATTATATTTCAGTATCAAACGAGTACCTTCATTCCAACGCTATCTAGCTGCACTATGATGTGTCATCAATGTCCTAACTGACAGCATAAATAGTGATTTCTATTTTTTTTCCGTTAGATAGTTTAAAATCAATAAAAAATATTGTTAACCGCAAACACGTCCCAAGTAATCGGAAAAAACGTTTGATGAAACCTTTCTGACCATGTTTGTCATGTTCACTCAAATGTCTCACTGATGATGAAGCGTGTGTTGGATCATTCGGTTCTCTTCAAAATGGTTGAGCTGAGTGATGCTAATATTCACGTCATGTCCACGAACGTGTGCTGACAGTTCAGACTGGTCATCTCTTAGCTACCAGTTGCTATTTTAATATCTATCATCATCATCATTTCAGCCGAAAGACGTCCACTGTTGGATATAGGCGTCCCCCAAGCGACGCTACAACGACCGATCATGTGCGTCTCGCATACACCGCACTCCTGTGACTCTCACCAGGTTGTCGGTCCACCTCCACCCCTGGGAGGTATTCCAACGCTGCGTTTTCCGGTGCGCGGTCGCCACTCTAGAACCTTTCGGCCCGATTGACCATCTGTTCTACGAGCAATGTGCCCTGCCCTCTGCCAATTTAGTTTGGCGATTCTTCGGGCTATATCGGCGACCTTGGTTCTCCTGCGGATATTTTCATTCTTTATGCGATCACGCAAGGAAACTCCGAAAATAGCCCTTTCCATTGCCCTTTGGGTGACTGTAAGCCTTCTGATGAGGCCCATCGTAAGCGAACATATTTCAGTACCATATGTCATCACACACTTAATATCTGTTTTTATTTTTAATTTATTTACATTGTTCTCACATAATAGTAGCGGCAAGAAACATGTAACAAAGATATTTGTAATATATAACTTGATTGAAAAGAGTGTTCATGGAGTTTCTTTCTTGCACATTCTTCTCCATAGAGATCTACGCTTTGGAATGTGCAATTAGCATCATTTTTCTGACTGACTGACTTCCTGACATTCCAAAGTGCCTGTAAATGGTTTATTTGAAATATAAAAAAAACACTAAAAGGATCAAAATAACTTTAATTTCGGAATTCGGTGTTTCTCAGTATTGTTTGTTTCTTATTTAACACCGACTTCCGAAATTAAAGTTATTTTGATTCTTTTAGTGTCTTTTTTTAGTGATTGCATATTTCTCATGACAGTTCCAATTAACCCAAACACTGTTAGGTTACATTGTTTTATTATGAAGTTCCTGTGTCTACCTTCCACCTTTCGGCTCCATCATCAGATCAGTTCCTACCTGCAAACCGCAAACCAAATTGCAAAACCAAACCGCATTTCATGGCAATTCTAATAAGTCCAAACACAAATTGATTAATTACAGAGTTCCGGTGCCTATCTTCTGGCTCCATCATCAACATCATCAGGTCACTTCGATGATACCATTTTCGACATAACTATTCAGAACCATTTATTTATTTGTATTGTCATAATCGCTTATCTATTTTCATTGTGATATCTATGTGAGTATGAAGTTCCGTTGGCAATTTCTGGTCTTCTTCATCAGTTCCACTTCATCAACAGTTAAGAAGTAATTTCTCGATGAAAATACCAAAATCATTATAATTTTATTTAAGATACAAAAAAGCGAGGCGGATGGCAAGGTAGGTTTGTGAACATTGTACGCCTAAATAAGAGTGAATAAATAAAAGTGATATTAGATTATATTAACTGAAAAGTGTAAAATAAAAAAATAAATTTAAAAAATAAAAAACCCGACTGCGAAAAAAATACATTTAAATAAAAACTGAAAAGAAAAAAAACAAGTTTGGTCCAGTAGCGTAGAAACAAATTAATTAAAAACCAATTAAAATAATCTAGACTAAAATCATTCCATATAATATGGGTCCCGACTGTTGCAGTTTTGTTTTAATTAAATTGGTTTCTACGCTACTGGACTGAATTTATTCTTTTTCTTCAGTTATTAATTAAAGGTATTTTTTTCGCAGTTGGGTTTTTTATTTTTTTTTAGTATTTTTCTTAAAGTGGCAACAGAAATAAATCATCAGTGAAATTTTCAACCGTCTAGCTATCACAGTTCATGAAATACAGATACAGCTTGGTGACCGACAGACAGACAGCGGAGACTTAGCAATAGGGTCCCGTTTTTACCCTTTGGCTACATCATCATCATCATCAACGAAACTACGAAACCCTAAAAATTATATCAAATTCAGTCCTCAATTAATCGAGAAAACGGTACATATAAAGCAATATAATTAAAAAAATGCATTTTTGAAGTCGGTTAAATATACCATTGCGCTTTTCTCCCGGACCAATCTGAATGACTGCGTGTCTCATGCGCAATGATTGTGAGGATGATGCGACATTTAATTAATTAATTGAGAGGCAGTCCCGCAAGCTGTGTCTTTTTGATTCAGTAATCAAAAGAGTCATAGTTCCTCCCAATCTCTTGAATGACAGACACGTAACTGTGTGACGTCATACGGATACCCACTATCCAGTCAGCGATTGTTAAAGTAATTATTTGTCTTCGCCGAACTGGTGTGAGTGTTCACTTAGAGACTGTCTCAGCACATGCATATATATATATATACCTACTGATATAGACGGGATGTAGTGAGTGATCCCGTGAGTCATTCTTGGGAGATTCCATTCGATCGTATTGCATTTAACAGGATGCCCACATGGACCGAGCCCAAGTCGTCGACGGCGCGTAGTGTTCCACGCGCGCCTCAAAGACATGTCAGCAATCGTAGGGGCCCAGCAGGGTCGAAGCCTACTGGAGCCATGGGTTAAGTGAAAATGAACCCCAGGGCCCTCACGATCATTTCGGATAGCATTCGTCTCTCGATCAGTTCTTTAGCGGAACCAGAAGAATATTTGCTGTCTTTTTCTTCATCTTTGTTCAACCCTCATTCTAGTTTAGTTAGGGTTGTTTTGTATCTACAAAGCAACCCTAACTAAAGTCTGCTTTAGGATGGTTTTCTCTCTGTTTTTAGAAAAAACACGTGCAAACGTCTTGTTTATTAAAAACACGCTCTCCCGCTCCACCTAGACGGGGAGAAGTCATTGAATGATACCCCTCCTTAAAAAAAGGTGCATAATTTCCCCAAAAAAAAAAATCTTTATTCATTATGGCGATAGAATCAAACAGGACGGAAAGTCACATTTATGAATGATGCCTTTTCTCCGGGTAGTTAACGTTTCGAGGCGCCGCTATCGGCACGTACCCGACATACCTTCCTAATCGCCCTACAAACGGTCAATATTGTTTTATAATACTCTCTGGTTAAACAATTTAAATTTTTCGTTTGTAAACGATATGGAAAGGTTGCGTGTGCAATATATGGCGTGATTGACGAAGAGTTGAAAATACAACCTGGAAAATATTGCGTCGTCAGTCGTCGTGGCAGTATTGCACAATATCAATCAGTACGTATTAACAAGTGGTAGAGTTCACCTGAGATAGGTGAAAAGAGCGTTAGCACAATCGGAAACGCCGTTTGAAGTTTTATGCACCTGCAGCATACATATTTCCAAGGCATTATAGTCGTCCAGTCTGGCCTCTTCCCATCGTCACGTGCCAAGCCATTGGCTTCTAAAAGAGCTGACGGAGCTCTACAAGAGCTCGGCGGATGATGTCATTAATACTGGCATGTCATGCTATCCGACCAGCGCTTCTACTGCATGATAAGTCATGATGTCCGAGGCGGTCGACTGCATCGCCGCACTGACATCGATGTGGAGCTCCACTAGGAGCACCCAGACGCAAGCATGTAGCGAGTGCTGTGGACCGAAGACAGAAACTCTAATAGACTTATACTAAAAATTTTGCGGATGCCGAGCCCGCCAAAACGGATGGGTAGCGTGGCTTGTACCCACGCTCGGTCATCCAGGGCCACATTTAAGATGGACGTTAAAGCGGATCGAATGATTTGATTAATTTTGTCTAAGAGATGTGGTTGTTTCCATAAAGAGGAAGAACGAAAAAACAAATAAAATTTGGAGCAAATCAGCAATATCTAATGAGGAAGAAAGTCGAATGTAAGTTATTTTTTGAAAGTTTATCCAAAATATCGTAAAAATAATGAAAGAAAGAAAAAAAAAAAGAAAAAAAAAATATTCCACAACTTTCACACAATGCCATATAGTTTCAAACTAAGCAGAGCTTTTGGTATGATTACTAGACAACTGATAAACATACATATTTCTAATTAAATACAGATAAATCACACCCAGACACAGAACAAATGATCATGCTCTTCACACAAACATTTGTACAAAACTGTACAAATTTCAATATTCAAACGTTACTCAACTCAAACGATTAAAGTTAACGCACGCACACTAAACATCTAAGGGTAACCGTCAAAACATTGTACTATCTAAATTGTTCAATACTATTGTCCCTCTATGGGATGCTTATGGGGATGCAACTCGACATACATTTTCACTGTTTTTCAAACAACGCTCTTACGCGATTATGACGTTATTACACATTTTTCATTAGATATTTTGGAAACACAGTATCTTGTGGATATTATCTAGGCTTCTATTAAAATCAATTTATAAATTTGTTTAAAACGAATCTAATAAAGAACTCTGAAAATCTGCCATTTTGCATGAACTTTGACACTTCATAATTTACTCAAAAAAATTATATGTCAAAAAAGTATAACAATAGAAAGAAGCCTTACAAATTTTATCAAGATTCTAAATAACGATAATTTTTTTCAAAAACTTTTAAGGGTTTAAAAAAACACTTATTTCCAGGAACTAGTTATGTAAAACATTCGAGGAAATCACGGAATTACCGAATGCTAACAGAGCTTTCAGGCGTTATCTTTCTTTTTCGCGTCGCCTTTTCGTCAAACCGATATATTCGCGACTTAATCGCGTTGGATTGCGTTAGATGAAGTAACAAACTTTTAATTAAACCATGCTCGATGTTGACGATAGGCGAGTGAAAAAGGACCCTCGTAAGAAACGGCGACCGAAGCGTGACGTGATGTGTTTCACTCTGGAAACAGGCGATTGACAGATTGCAGTTTCGTGGAGTTCCCAAATGTTAGATAGACTCATAACATTATTAAGTACATAAGAAATGGGGAATTCTGGCGAAACTCTAAGAAGTGAATGAGTACCCAAATTCGTAAAAACTGTATTGTTAATGCCGAAAGACATAATGGATGACTGATGAGGAAGTCAGAAGAAAGAAAACCCATTACGCACCTCGCGTAGGTAACAATAAGATTATTTTAGTATGTTTAAACACCTTTTTCGAAGAAGTGCAATAAGAACCGGTACTTATTTTTTCGGTTGGAAAATCATCTTATGACATTCCCCGCTCTTGGGAGGAGCAGACTTTCACTGACTGAAAAACCATTCCTGTTCCTTTCAGAATCAGACCCTTGACCCCAGTAGGCTTCGACCCTGCTGGGCCCCTACGATTGCTGACATGTCCTTGAGACTCACGTGGAACAGTACGCGCTGTCGACGACTTGGGCTCGGTCCAGATGGTTACCGGACTGTCGGACAGCGAACTACCCATTGCTCGCCGTCCGCAAGCCCGCACCTACGGTGGCCGGAAATCGGGATTGGAATCCCGGTGGCGGTTGGGGCGTGAGGATCGTTGCCTCACGCGATCGGCCGCCTCCTTTGCTAGCATTACTGCTTCGCAGAAGGAGGCGACCGCCTGCCACTCCTCCTCGCTTTGGACCATGGCCTGTATCAAAGCCCGGCGCGAGAGATCGCCGCCGCCGATCACCCCCACGAGGACACGGCGTTGCTCTGCCCAACCGTTCCCTCCGGGCGTTCCATACGACGGTGACACCCGGACGTTACTTCCGCACAAATCTGGTGCAGGAACCTCCCGAACTTACCATGTCCGGTGTGTCCGGTCCGGACCTGCGTCATGCGGTAGGTGAGGACGCTGTGAGGTTTTTCCAGTCACGCTTCAAAGAGGGGATTTATTGCCATAATTATGGCATGCCCAGCACTGCGCCACGACAGTCGCTGTCTCCACTTCGCCATGAGATCCCGCCGGAACTCTGTCCACCATGCTGCAACTTGTCGCGGCAGTGGAGTTTCGCCCCGGCGTTGCATCTCCACGCGCAAATCGTACATGCGTGCAAGGACTGTTGTCTTCAGATCCCATGGTGGCAGACCAGCAAAGAGGCTCGCCGATTCGCGGGAAATCGTCCGGTATCCCCGCACAATTCGTTTACCCTCTGGCATGCGTTCAGCCGTGCCGCCGGCTGCTTCCGCAGCGCTGGCGCCCACACCGGTGCGCCATAAAGGGCCATGGATCGAACGATTCCTGCGTAGAGCCTCTGGCAGGAGACATCTGGACCACCTAGGTTGGGCAGGAGCCGTTTGAGGGCAGCCCCAGTCCGATTCAGTTTGAGAGCCAGACGTCGGAAGTGCTCCTCGAAAACTTACCGGCTGTCGAAAACGAGTCCCAGGTACTTCATCGTCGACCTGCCTCCTAGCGTTAGTTAGGAACCCGGTTGTAGTGCGTTCCGAGGGCTGTAAAAGCACATGGCCTCGGACTTGTGCAATGCTACTTAGTCTCAACAAAAACATACTGACATAAAATTCAATTACAACATACAATTCAAGTGTGTATATGTAGTCACGTTGCAAGCGCTGGTCATTATGAGTGAAAATGTGTACCTAAAAAATACAACCGTGTTTTTGACCGGATTTTATCGAGTGAAGTTCAGTGGTTATTTTAATTATTCGCAAATTGATTCCTAGATTGGATATTGTGATGTCGTATTGGTGTAGTTTTGTATCTCAAGTGTCTACACAGCTGGACAATCAAGTTTGGTATCATTGAAACAAGCGCAATTTCGTTAAAATGGAGCTGAGAATGTTATCGTAGTACTTATTGATTACCTCAGCGAAGCTTGCCGGCAAGGCTGACTCGATATATTTGCTGCCAAAGGTTGCAAAAGTATTCGTTTTTGTTACATCCACAATCTAATAGAAAACAAAATGTCTGTATACTGTATCAAAAACCGAAATACTTTCTTAACTTGACATTGGTTAAATGCACAAATCGTGCGGAACCTAAAGAAAAATACAACCGAAGTGAGAACCTCGTCCCGTAGCTACTACTTAAATTCTTTATGGTATACTATAAAAAAATTCAGATATGTGAAATCAGGAGTATTAAATGTATTTTTGCTATTTATTTATATATAGTATATATATATAGTTAATAAGTACCAATTTAACTTATTTTACTCATACTATCGAACTACAAAATCGTTTCAAATTCCTAGGAAGCTCCGTGGAAGAATACAGCGATGGGTTCGTGGAAACTGTCCATACGTTCGGGTCTAAATTCTTTAAGACTCAAACAAATGAGAGCAAGAGGCTCACAGATCGAACTCTCCAGCTTATGAAGGAGAGTCGGCAGATGATCTGTAGTCTTCAGACGATGCGCGCACATATCGGCAGCTCAATAAACGGATCTCTAAGTCCTTTGTACGTGATCTCCGTCATTTTAATACCGGAAAAATTCAAGACATGATTGAGCGAACTAAGAGATTTTGTTTTAGTTAATAAGTACCAAATTGACTTATTTTACTCATACTATGGATCTCTGTTCAGAAAATATAGTTTATTATTATTATAAGTAGGTAAAAAACGGAGGTGATAGATGAATAAGTAGGTATATTTATCTATCTCCTCCGTTTTTTTTTAAATAAGTTATAATTTAACAAAACTAAAAGATTATGCACTACACGGATAAAGCAGTGTCTTTTTCTCACAGGCGGTATGTGGAAAGACCATAAAGAAAGACGGAGTTAATACTAGAATCCTGAGTGCAGCGAGGGAGTCAAGCTAGCAAAGATAAAGACATCTTGATCCCTGAGTAGACTACTCTAGCTCTACTATTGTCGAACTTGTTCATAATAATACATGTTTTATACCTGTCCTTTTTTAGTCCGTCGTAGTTGGTATTTGCAGTTGTCATAGAGCTGCTTGATTGTTTGTAAAGGTCACCGTGGTGCTGGAACTGGGAGGGAGTGGCTGGGTTTAGTTAGTAAAAGTCGGACACCCCCTTTGGCTTCACCCAGAAGCGTGTGGTGCGGCAGGAGGAGTTGTTTGATGGTTCCCCAAACACAAAAAGGTTTACAAAAACATATAATTGTGCATTGACGATTTCCTTTTACACATGAATGATGCAATAAAAAAAGGTTTGCATACGTATATGAACGGAAAATTTACGAGGCAACGAGTCATGACTTGGGAAAGTGATCAGCTACATATGACAGCACGCCCCTATGGTTAATTTTAATATGTTTTCCCTAGAATGTAAACAAAGCAATGTTGTGTAATTGCAAGTAATCGTGACTACTTTTTTTATTACTTTTACAGTTAGCCTACGTTGTAAGCTGACACTTACGAGTGAGAGGACACCACGTATGTATGTAAATGTTGTTTCATCTGAAAGCAATGTTGTGAAATGGAGTATTCTGAACTGTGGGGGAAACACGTTCGAGAAATTGGTTTCGGAGAATAGATTAACTAATAATTGATATTTATTTATTACAAGCTGACCTGGAAAACTTCGTATCACCTAATAGTAAGGATAACGCCATATATTGGCATTACCAGAACAGCATAATTCATTTTATAATTAATTATGTTTTTTTTTCCTTCCGTTTATTTCTAAATACATACATATTGGTAAATTACACGAAGACACAGAACAAATAATTGTGTTCATCAACAATAATTTATTCTGGGTGGGAATCGAACCCACGACCTCCGACATAGCAGTCAGAGCCACTAACCACTAGACCAACAGGCCAGTCAACAATGCCCGCGCAAGCAGCCCTAAGCACCAGTTTCAGCTATCACAAGCATGCAGCAGTAAGTTTCCTTAATTATTATATTATTATGGATACAGTATCCAGCATCGGGCTTCAACTTGCAAAATTCTACACATTCGCTTGGTCATATCACGCAGCGAAACCGGGGCATACCTACACTTCAAATACTTGACATACCTATTACACACAACACACACACGAGTCATCTGCCTGTGAACTTGGGGTATACCACTGAATCATGCGAGTAGTTAGCCTGGATCGTGTCATGGAAGCTAGTAGTGTGCCTACGTGTACTCACACCCACTTGATGAATGGAACACTATTAAGAGGACTACACGATCTAAAGTGCGTTCACTCTCGAACCGCTTACAAAAGAAATGCGCAAAAACACAATACGTCGAAATATGAAGCATTTTAGCAAAAGGAGAACGCTCTGGCTCCGTAGAAAAAAAATTAGTTCCGGCGGGAAAGAGATTTATCTCAAATTATCGATATTAATAAGTAGGTAATAAAATAATATACGATCAAAAAAATATGACGACCACAAGATCGGCATCCACTGGCAATCTTATAAAAATTGCTAGTATTATTTTTTATTTTTTTACTCATTTAACGAATTTATTCGTTTGATAACAAAAACCAGGAAGTTAATAAAATTTGAATTGATTATACTAAACCGAAATATGTACATATGATACAAATACACAAAATACACTCAGGCGTCGAAATACTCCTCCACATCGCTGTCATCCGGAAATGTGCCCAGAAGGCTGGCAGCATTGCCACGTTAAATGGCAATAGTAATTCTTTGGGCGAAGAACGAGCCAGTCCTCTGGTCACGCAAAGTGTTGATCGCGTGAAATTTCCTTGAAAAAGAGACGTGCACTCGGATTCCATGACCCAAGCGTTTCGACCCCAAACGGCTCAAAACTGTAATTACCAATAAGGTTACAGTATTTGCGCCGTTTGAGGGTTTCAGCAGCCGCAGCGGCAGCGCCGACACAGCCCGCCGAACTAAGGAACCAGAATGGCGCAAGGGTGTCACAGGTTGCGTCCCACACCAGAGGCCAAGACTACCCACCTTCCACGGCACCAACGTCATACCATCTGGTCTCTTCCCATCGTCACGTACCAAGCCGTTAGGTTCTAGTAATGCAGGTGACGAGAGCTCGATGAATAATGTTGTTGCCTGCGCTCCTGCAGCAGGACAGGCCATGATGTCCGAGGCTGTCGACAGCTTCGCCACAGTGGCACCGATGTGGAGCAACACAAGGTGCGCCTAAACGTAAACAGACTGCGAGCCAAAACGAGGCGTCATCCATCATAGTGCCTATGGTGGATGACGGAAGTGCCTGAAGCCACAAACCCGACTCCCATTCCCCTACAGCCAGCAGACGAGCATGCTCAGCAGTACTTGACGACGTATTCATTAGGTTGTTCCGTACAATACTGCAGAGCGGCACGTCCCACCGTCTCTGCGACGACAGGTTGTCGGGCAAATCCGTGTTGGGACAAGCCATTTTCCAAGCGTTCAACGCACCGGACAAGAACGGTACCTCAAAATCAACCAGTGAGGAAGATAAAATATTCCTGGTTAAAGTTTCAGTACTGTGCACCGAGGAGAGGAAAGCTGGTAAACTTATACTTTGCGGACGCCGAGGCCACCTAGCCGGATGGGAAGAGTGGCTTGCTGCTATGCTGTGTCGTGGGTGTTTCCAAAGATGGGAGGAGCGAAGGCTAAATGTAAAGTTTTGGCAGAAAACAACATTATCGAATGAGTGTGAAAACCGAATGCATGTTAATTTTGAAAAGTCTTACCTTAAAATTTTGTATTTTCTGTTCAATGAATGTTGGAAAAGATTAATCGAAAATTGGGGAGCCCAGGAGGTGAAGAGAATTTCTTACGGTAATTTGAATATTTGGTGCTATTGAGTTAAATTTTTCTAAAGTCGTCTGTCTGTCAGTCCTTTGGGGGAGGAAAATTTCGCATTTTGAAAGGTTACGTTGTAATCCAATGGAAAGTAAATTTATTTTTAAAAAAAGTTAAATCTTTTAAGACCGTGTCTACCTCACCTCCTAGGGTTCCGTCATCCAAATATCAGACATTGAATTTAGAAAATAGGTGCCGAATGATTGGATTTATTGCCAAACTGAAAATGACTGGCCCAAGAGGGTCACCCTGTTGACAGTCGACGGCTGATTCCAAAAGGTTTTCCTTACAAACTAATTTAGAGGGGTGCCTATAACATTGATAAAGAAAACTGTATATTTTTGGTAATCATTTATTTTATATTTTTTATACACACATATACAAAAAACGCTATACTTACTATATAGATACTTTTTATGTTTCAGGTGTCGATTTTAAAACATGTTTATGTTTATTTAATTATTTTTCATTACTGTATTCAAAAATATGACTCGGTGTATTATTTCTGCATCAATTCAATTCAATTCAAAAACATTTTTTTTACATCGTACTTATAAAACGCCAGAAGCTGGTGTACGGCTCCAATTGGTCGTGTACTATACAGAAGATTTTTGCATCGTACAGTCCAGTGACGTCTAAAATGTGATTATTTGCTCCAAATATTTGTGGAAGTTTAGAGGTTGCGAGCGATAGCACCAGGGTCTCGACTGGTGTAGTAAATGGCCGTGTCGGCAGTGAAAAGGGCCAAATGGGCCTTTTTAGTTTTTGAGGTATCGTTGGTGAACAGCGTGTAAAAAAATAAATTCTTAATCACATTTTTGGGTTCGGTGTCGGTCTAGTAACACCATGCCATTTATTTTTTTGATATTTTCAATGTACAGAATTTTTACTTCTACAGATTTATTATAAGTATAGATTATTATTGATTATTTCCCCGGATTACGGCCCCGACTTACGAGTTGTCGGTCGCGGGTTCAAACCCAACCAGGCGCATTACTTTGTGTAATTTATTTCATCACCACTGCTCTCAAAACGGTGAAGGAAAACATCGTGAGGAAACCGGCATGTCCTAGAACCAAAAATTCGAAGACATGTGACATCCACCAACCCGCACTGGGCCCGCGTGGTGGATTACGGCCCATTCCCTCTCCTGGAGAGAAGGCCTGAGTCCCAACAGTGGGAACATTATAAGGCGACTATGGACTATGGACTATTTGAGATACATTTTATATCCGCCGGAGCAGGGTTTTTTTTTAAGCATTTATCCATACATAAATCTGCAGAATTTCGATTATAAAATACAACACACTATATCGGCAAAACGTTGCTTGTAAAATACTCTGATAAACAATCAGAATAATTACATGTATATAACTGCAGTGTATAATTGATAAAAATATTTTTTAGAGATATCGTCGTGATTTTTTCTATCGTATAACTAACTGTATTATGTTTTGAACCACTATATAGCATTTATCCCGAAGAATAACCTTTTCTGATTCAGTTTATTAGAGTGCATCATATACCTACTTCTGTGCCCCACAAAACTCGCGATTAGCTTCGGTAGTCCTCTTAAGTTTGCGGTTGTTATCGCTGTCTCATCGTCGTGGCTCGCCTGTCTGTGAGGGCCTTTATTCAACAGTTAGTTACTTTTGACGGAGAAAGGGGACACGTTACCCAATTGAAAGAGTATGTGGGTTTCCTGCCGATCTGGAGTCCAAGTCTGCTATTTTTATAAATTAGTCATTCCAACACTATCCCATTGTCATTTTGCTAAAAGTTCGTAATCTGCTAATTTCATAATGATCGATTATTGATCGGTCAATGGTCTCGAGCTTGAGCTTTTTAAAGCAATGACTGCACATTGTCGTTTTAATGGTAGGTCACCGTCCAAAGGAACTGTCAAAATTTTAACAGATTACCACATACGTCAGACATTCATTTGTCAATATTTACGAGATTACCATTTTAAGCCCCCTCTTTCAATGGAGTGTCAGTGGTTGACCATTGGAAAGTCATAATGATGTCATTATATTAGTAGATTACCAAATTTGTCAAATCAACAGTTATGAAATCAATGATAGACCATTCTGACACTATTGTGATAGCAGACTTGAGGCCCTGAAGTCACGTCGACCATATTTAGTCATAGCAGTTCGGAATTTCTTATGAGTCTCATAGGTATGCAAACTAACTACGAAGCGAAATTTTCCATAGATCTCGTAATTGTTTGGACAGCTTTTTTTCAATAATTTGTTTTCGCATAACGTATCCAATATCGATCTAATTGCCTGGCATTTATGCTGAACTGGACCTATTTTGGCGCAGTCGTGTGGCACACAATTGTATTTTTGATTCTTTTTATGGTTCCGTAATCCAAAAGGAAAAAACGGAACCTTTATAGAATCACTTTGTTGTCCGTCTGTGTGTCAAAACCCTTTATCCCGGGAACGGGTGGATGTATCGAGTTGAAATTAAAACCATATACTTAGGTCTGCGGAACCTTGAAGCCGTAAAAAATCAAACTTCTGACGAACGAAACGAAAAAAAAGACACTCTCAGGGGAATCAAAATTAATAGGGTACTTCCCGTTGACCTAGAATCCTGAAATTTGGCATGAAGCAAAGTCTCACAGCATAAATATAGGAAAAAATCTGAAAACTACGTCATAAAAAATAGTTGCGAATCGGAAAAATTTTCGTAACTCATTTCGGGAATTGAACTGTTTTCATAGGTAAGGTTTAGGGAACCCTCAGTGCACGAGTATGACTCGCACTTGTTTATAATTGATCTTAAAGCGATAATAAGCCAAAATTGCAGAGGTCAGCAAAAAGAAAAACGTAATTGGATGTTGATCAAACAAAATGCCGAGAATATCTATCGGATGCGTCTGATCTCCTGAGGTTACCAATTATAAGCGAAGCCGCTTAAGAATTGTATACTGCCGAAGAGATAATAACTCCCATTTTCCTTAAATAATTGCCATGCGTTGATTCGTGGTAACTCGTCTGTGGGGGTTTGTTCGAACCTTCGGGGAAGTTTTTCAGGAATTATTAATAGCCGAATGTTGGACTTCTTTTGGTGCAGCCGGCTTCTGAATATGGATAACGATTATGCGGACGACATTCTATTTCGATTTTATTTTTTCTTCTGGACTTAACTGTCACTCACCGATTTGCAAACCACATTAAGCTAATTTTTCTGAAAACATCACAAAAATCTAATCGCATTTTTAACTCTTTCAAATAATCTCGCAACACGAGTTTGCGACCCCGGATTTAGTCATAGTGTAGGCGCCACCTTCTGAAAATATAAGATAATGTGAGAAGATACTTTTCTGAACACTTGACATTGTCATGAAGACGCCATAAACAATCGATGATGACGATACAAGAAGTGTGAATTTATTTTTTCCTTAAAATATACTTACAACCTGAAACTGTAGACACCCATGACTAACACCTCAAAATTGTTTGCATTTAAAATTACAAACACGTCATTCGAATTTCAGTTGAATATCCCCGGGCCATCAATCACAGCTTCACGCACAAGTTCCAGAGAAACTGAATAATAAATCAACCCTTCAGATAATCACGGCCATAGCCTTTCTAGTGGATGGGGAAAATCATTAAAATGGGGCCATTTCTCCGTATCGGAAATGAGTCCAAAATTTTTTGAAACGCATTAAAATTGTTGCGTGCGTTAGATATGCGTTCTGGGAAATGTTTCACCGATGCAACGAGCGGGAAGAGCGGGGCGCGCGGGGAGGGCGGGGCGCGCGGGGTGGGCGGGGCGCGCGGGGAAGATTTCAGAGAACGCTAGGATAACGAGGATGTGCTCGGGTGTGTGTGTCTTTGGGTCTAAATAATAAAGTAGATACACAGATTGCTCGCCATATGCGATTATATATATAATTAAAACCATTTTTTTTTCAGTCAGTATTTTTTTATTATAAAAAATTGGTCTTAAGCCTCAATATTATTTTTTTAAAATCGTCCGACTATGCACTCGTCCGTCACAATTTCCTGTAGTTTTATGCATAATCAGCTTTATAATTGTTCCAGTATTAGGCACTCCTGTACTGTACTGTCAATTGCATTGATTTAGACGGAAGACAAAGGGTGCAAAGTTAGGCAGCTAGCTTTCAATATCAAACTCTAGTGAAAAAATTTGAGCAGCTTGATGTGGTTGGCAAATCGGAGAGTTACGGTTAAGTCCAGAGGAAAAAATAAAATCGAAATAGAAGGTCCGTATTATCCTTACCCATATTCAAAAACAATAGGGCGGCTGCACCAAAAGACGTCCAACATTCGGCTATAAAAAATTCCTGAAAAACTTCCCCGAAGGTTCGAACAAACCCCCACAGACGAGTTACCACGAATAAACGCATGGCAATTATTTAAGGAAAATGGGAGTTATTATCTCTTCGGCAGTATACAATTCTTAAGCGGCCTCGCTTATAATTGGTAACCTCAGGAGATCAGACGCATCCGATAGATATTCTCGGCATTTTGTTTGATCAACATCCAATTACGTTTATTTTCTTTTTGCTGACCTCTGCAATTTTGGGATGTTATCGCTTTATGATCAATAAGAAACAAGTGCGAGTCGGAATCGCGCGCTGAGGGTTCCGTACAAACTTACCTATGATTTTAAAAAGGCGTTTGTCAGCGTTGACAATGATGTACTGCTAATGAAGCTGGTAAAAATAGGTTGCACGCCGCACTTTTTACAGTTCTTCGCTAGTTACTTAAAAAACCGACAGCAGTAGGTACGTTGACTACGACGGGGTTGGATCCGAGCCATACTATACCAGGTCAGGAGTGAGCCAGGGCAGCAATTTGGGTTCTCTTGGATTTATTTTAATGGTGAATGACTTACCAGATGTAGTCAAACATAATTTATGTTTACTGTTCGCAGATGACCTCAAATTGCTGATTGAGGTCAAAGGTGAGTCGCGGGTACGTTTCCAGGAAGACATAGACAGTGGTTGAGTGAACAACAAACTCTATTTCAACACAGCGAAATGCTGAATCATGACCTTTACGCGTCCAAAGACTGCCATAGCCTACGAATACCAAGTAGAGGAAGTGCCATTCCAGCGAGTGTCTCAAGTACTATTTACACCAAATCTAACGTTCTGGGATCATATAATTAAGATTTGCAAGAAAGCGTACAGAAACCTCAGATTCGTGCTGAAACAGTCGTAGGGATTTTCTAAAATATTAGTACAGTACCCTGAGCTTGGTTATTACCGGGAATGCGCCGGGAATTTACATTCGCGGCGTATGCAGTAAAGCTGCTGCGTGGAGTAGCGCACGACCCGGGTGTGCTGCTGCACCTCAAGCTGTGCGTGCCAGACCGGTACGTGTGGAGGCGGCGGCGACCGCCGTGGCTCGTAGTACCTGCTGCCAGAAACAACTTACTGTTAAAAACACTCCTCACCCACACAATATGTTTACTAAACGAAGTCTATTTTCGAGCCATGAGAGTGAATTCGCAAGAATTTTATTAAATTTTGTTAGTTATATTTAATTTAATTAATTTAATTAATTACAACGGTTAAACAACCAATTACAGCAATTAAACAAAAAGTTTCAGGTTAAAAAAAAAAACAAAAAAAACAACATGTAGGTACTTACATCAATTCCTCTCACAGTACTTCTGGCATACCAATAAAATCATCTTCCACTCATCCGCAAACAGAACGTTTGTTGTTTAAATATGGGTATCATTTAAGCTATCACCAATTTAATTAGTTTTGTGTTTCTTAAATAATAGGGTTTGTCCTCAAAATAGTAGATCTGTCACCAAAATGTAGTCACCAAACAATGCAAAATCAGTTCCACAATAAATCACCTAAAATCCTGAGATATAAGGTCTAGTACCAAATAAATGTTTTTGTATGTATTATAATAGGTGTGTCCTAATAAGTATTTAAGCAAACTAATTTAAAGAGATCACCAATAAATCATATTATGTTACTAGAAAATTGCATTAAGTTCAAATAAAAAATTAGGGTTGTCATCATCGTTTCAACCAAAAGATTCTGCTACTTAACTAAACTCCCAAGGTTTTAAATTTCCACTGGTAGTATAAATTATATTTAAATAAAAATTTTAGCAGAGTAGTAAATAAAACAATTAAAGTCAAAATAATCAATATTTATTGTTTAAAATAATTACCACTGAACAATCAGCGCTGGTTTAAAATAGCTGGCTTATGGCTAGCAGAATAATAGATAAAACACTTAATTAAAGTTAAAATAATCAATATTTATTCTTAAAAAACAATAATCACTGAATAATCAGCGCTGGTTTGGATTTCGAAGGGCGCCCCCTTTTTCTTTTCTGGCCGATAAGCACATTTTTCGAACCTAGTTACCTACAACCCATCGTTGAGGCCGGATTGGTCAATTTTTAAAGCGCGCCAATTTGTCTCCGCCCCTTTGATCATTTTTTCATTAAAATTATAAATTGATGTATTAAATTGGTAACGAATACTATTAATTTAATATCTGAACGAAATAAAATGTTACTACTGTATTGGTGACAAAATATCAAATAAAAAGGAGTCGCAGTCAGGGATCGATAATCGATTTATTTGGTGACAGATCTACCATTCTGAGCACAGAGCTATTATTTAAGTAACAAAACTGTTATTATAAGAACGAAGTTTATATTCATGTAATGCAATATAATTTTATTGGTTATCGATCTCTTATTTTACAGATATATTACCATTAATTTGATAATTCATACCTGGGAACAATTTTTGTTTATCTGAGAACGAAAATATTTCGTGGCGATAGATCTATTTATTAGGTGATACAACTTGATGACAAATATAAATTTTGGTGATAGAAAATATAGTTCCCTTTAAATATTAGTTACTTTTATTGTACTGAGTCTGAATTTATACTTTATTTACATATCAAGGTTAAGTGTTTTTTTTATTTACTTCTTTTATTTTTATAGTTAGTAGTATATATTGTAATAGAGTTTAGTGTTGTTTTAGATTTTTACCCGAATACAAGAAGGGTTATGTTTTTCGCACGTATCTTGTACGAATGTATGTAATATTCTTTATTGTCTCATATCTTCCAAACTACTGAGCGAATTTGCATAAATAAGATATCGTCAGGTTCGTCTTGATAAACCAAGTGTTCTTAGATAGGCCACGTTAAAAAAAAAAACAACATTACGACTGTGAGACACCATAATTTAAGGAATTTTTTTTTTTTTGGATACTACCATATTGGTATCAAAAAGGGCTCATCATGAGGATTTCAAACTGGTATATCATGATCACATTAAAAAAATATACAATAGAAAATATGTTTGAATTGAATTGAATTTATATGTATTTATAATTTGGAATATTTTAATAATGTATCGAGACTATATGACTAATTGTGTTTTAACCTCTGATTTGTATTTTATTATTGTATGCCTCAACGGCGGAATATAGCTGAACTTATTTTAATTATTTAAGACCTGTATTTATGATGTATACCTATAGTCCACAATAAAGATGATTTGATTTGATTTGTTATTTATTTTCTACTAACAACTAATGTAACCAAGATTTATGTAACTCATAATATGATTTAAAAGAGTGTCCATGGAGTTTCTTGCACGTTCTTCTCCATAGAGCTCTAAGTAAGCTTTGGAACGTGCAATTTATCTTCACTTTTTTTTTTGACTGACCGACATTTTGACAATTCAAAAGTGCCTGTAAATGGCCTATTTGAAATAAACGTTTCTGATTTCTGACTAACCCCCTGGGAATGAAGTCCCGTTACTGCGGGAAAATGAAAAGTAGCCCAAGTTACTTCTTGTACCATCAACGACGACTTTCGAATGACGTGCTATGTTTAGCTCGCAGTTCGATCATCCGGCTACTGTCGGGACCGAGCCCGAATCATTGACCGCGTGTCGTGTACCTACTACGCGTTCTTCAAAGAGATGCCAGCAAAATCTTATGGACCAACAGGGCCGATGCCTACTAAGGCCATGGGAGGACTTCTGAAAAGGTAACCCTGGAACGCAAAGGGCAACTGAAGGAACCTAGGTGAGATTTTACTCAATAAAAGTAAAAGTCTGTCACGATAGAGTGAAATACGTCATTAAAATGGTTACCCACATAAAAAAGCTTTCTGTTAGTGAAATTACCGTCAAAATTGATCCAGCCGTTTCAAAAATTTCGTCTCCCCTGGGAATCAGGATGTACCTCCGACCACCGGAATTAAGTCCCGTTCCCGCGAGAATATAAAAAGTAACTTAAGGTTTTCATTATAATATTATCTATATCCCAATGAAAGTTCCGTCAAAAAGTGGTGATTCTTTTGTGATGAAATTACAAAATATACAGTTATCAGATTTTTTCCTATTCTTGTGCTATAAGACCTTGCTTCATGCCAAATTTCGGGATTCTAGGTCAACGGTGCCCAAGTGCCCTATGAATTTTGATTCCTTTGAGAGTGTCGAAGTACACGTTTTTTTGTGACATAACCGGCCAATATATGGTTTTAATTTTAACTCGATACTTCAACGCATTCCCAAGATAAAGGGTCTTGATAGACCGACAGGAAGACAGATAGACAAACAGACGGACAAGAAAGTGATCCTATAAGGGTTCCGTTTTTTCATTTTGAGATAAAGAACCCTAAAAATGCCTTTTATTATGGACTGTAGTAACGCATATCAAAACGGAGTAAATAAAAGTACTATTTCAGCGCTAATATCTAAACAAACAATACATAGAAGACTGCAAAGAGTGAAAACATGCAAACATATAACAAAGCAGCAAAATAACTCAAACGCTCCGACACAACAACACTCGCTAACTTCCAAATAATACATATTATTCTAATATAAGTACCATAGTTAGCGTCGTGTCGTCTCTATTATATTAAATATTATGCGTCTTGAAGCCACAACGACTATGAGAGCTGAAAATGTCTAAACAGGGTGCTAAATGATGCTAATATCATCAAGCTCTGTTTGACCGAAGACCTCGAACGCATGAATGAGACAATCCCTCGGATACGGCACCACAGTAATAGTGAGCACGGGACCTATACAACGATAGCACCTGAAATGAATATTAAGGTAGGCACAAAAGTTTTATTGTGAATTAATGTGGAGAAAACTCATAGATACAATCTACTCGTACATTTGAAACTATAATTTCTCTATGATCTAAAACATATAAATAAAAGAGTGTCGGCAGCAGTAAAAAACCAAAAAGTAGTCACGGCTGTTAACCGTGCGCTATGGTCGTTAGAAAATCTCGGTTTAACCGTGGAAACCGCAAACAAAGCGGCCAAGTCGACGGTAGTTAGTTGGGGGCTAGAGGAGGATTCCCCAGAACATTGACAATTGTCTCCGAATCAATTATCGCGATAGAACAACGGTGAAGACAATGTGGCTGGTCATCCGGAAAATTATCGGAAAGTACGCGCACTTTACTATGCTGTGAACTTTTAGGTTTTTGGGACCCGAAACCGTTGAGCAGTTGACGAAGATTAACTAGGATATCTTCCAATGACTTCTCGCGCTCTAGAGTGGAGTGAGAGGGTGTGTCGACACAAAGACGTCCACACCGCCACGGTGTCTCTCTCTCTTCAATCTGTTCAAGTTATTTGGGTATGAAGTTCATGTCATCCTCAATCCGAAATAAATAATAGCAGAGAGAAGACGGTATTAGCACCGTCATTGAAAATAGGTGAATCCGCCCTGCTCGCTAACAAAACCCGACTATTCAATAGCATTTGTTAATCAAGTGGCTTCCCGAAAGATTTTTGCCATTCTAAAATCATATTTCTCCACAAAAAGGGCGATAAGTAAGACTAAAACGATTACTGTTTAGATTAGATTAAAAAGCATTTTAATTGCGTATCTGGCGAATTAGACAAACACCAAACCCGTGAGCAAGTAGACTTCCGTCCCAGCCTCATCTTAATTTTAGATCTTCACGCAGTCAACCAATTAATAGAGAAAAATAAAGAATATAAAATCCCACAAGCAATTCTTTGATCCCCCACATACAATTGCTGTATTAAGTTATAAACTATTGATGCAAAATATAATACCAAGAAAGGAGTCAAACAAGGTGACCCGTTATCTCTTAAATTGTACATCAGTACACATAGAAGAAGTCTTCAGAAGTTTGGAAGCTGGTTGAAGGAAAAGAGGCATTATCCTTGGCGAGACAAAACTGATATGACCAATGAAGGACCAAAACCATAAAAGTAGACAGGAAGATAATACATGTCCAGGACTACCTTTACTTGACCAAACAGATAGTGGCGTAAATATACCATCTGAAGCCTGTGGCAAAATCATTGGATCCCCTCCAGAAAAATCGTCAACTTTGTAATTTAATTTGGATAAATCACTGAAGTACAGACATAAAATATTCTTTATTAATAGTAAATCGGTAAGTTTTCTAATACACGAGGGCATTTATAATTCGTCTCTGAAGGTGGGCTTTCCGGTGGTATATTTAATAAGTTGGTAAAGCTGGCAAAATATTACGGGAAATTGATCCGTTTCTTAAGAATGCGTTTAATAAATCTTAATAATTTACTTGAATTTGTATATTCACTTCTTCTGAGCTCAAGTCCACTTAAATCGGGGGCCCTACCAGGTCAGGGGCCCATGGCATTTTGCCAAACTTGCAACCCTATAGTTACGCTACTGCAAACAGAACAGCTGGAAGATGAACGGAAAAGGCCTGGGAGAACTGCTGGTCCATGAAGGACTTATTCAAAAGTCCGTCACTCATGTTTATTGATATGCGCACAGATATACGAGATACATTTGTATGTATTTGGCTTGATCGTTGACTAAAATCCAGAAGTCCGAGCTCAAGGTTTGCCATTGAGCAATAGAGCGCATTTTAAAACACTATACTGTGCTCCAAAACCAAGATAGCTGATGTGGCCCAAAAGGCTGTCCAACTTAAATGAAACCGGGCAGGACATGTATACTGCATTGGAAACTGTTGTAAAGTAGCACTGAGCTGGTGTCCTGAGATAGCGAGACGAGGTCAAGGCAGATCACGAAGGAGATGACAAGACGAACTGGACGGATTTCGCCAAAACTAGAAGGAGAAAGCGCGAGCTTGCGAACTTTGGAAAGAGTGGAGACATTTATCATAGAGTGGGACAGAAGAACGTACCGAACAGACCAATAAAAACTATATATTATGACGTTATGTTACAGCAGGCGATACTTTACTGGCTTTCCATTTTATAGTGTGCTTGTATACACATTGAAGAATGTTTTCAGAAACTCGACAAAACAGCCATTTTGATTTATTCTTGACCGCGAGGTATAGTACAATTAGATCTTTTATTTTTTGTTTTGAGCTAACTTTTATAAACCGAGCAACCGAACCGAGCTAATTTTCGAAATCAAAATACCATACCTAGTAGATAATTTCTAACTGGTTTATAATTACAATTTGGAAAATCCTCATAAGTTTAACCTACAAACGTTGGCAACAACTTTACCGCCAGCATATTAGTAGTATCAGGAAGATATAGTGTCGACAATTATTGTAGCAGAACATTTTCCTTCCAATGTCCTTGATTATAATTAATGTATTAGATGAATGTAGTTATTATAATGATACGTAGCGACGTTGTCCACACGTACTCGTATACAGAACCGTTACAGTACAGTCCGCGACGACGCAAGGTGAGCGAGTGTGCGCCGGCGCAGACACGCGACACGCGCGCGACTCACCGCCGCTGCGCTGCGTCACGCGACCTTGCCCTTGTGAAGGCCGCGCCACGTAATTCACAGTTAACTGGATTTAAGGACTTGTCTTTAATTCCCAAAAAATTGATAGAAGCAAAATCGTTTTTACTTATTTTGTCCATTTTTTTTCCTTTAGCGAAAATTTCAAAACAAAAAAATATTCTGTAATATAATAAATCTAGAAGTAATGCTAAAAATCTAGCCATTTTTACATTCGGAAAAATCCGGAAAAATCCGGCTAGTCCGTGAGTCGCGTCGCGAATCGAAGTGAATCGCAATAGTTAACGTGAAGATACAACGAGAGCTACCGTTTTTTTTTTTTAATCACCAGTTGGCTTTACTGTCGAGTCCTTTTTTAGGAGTATCCAACCCGACATACATTTTCGCTGTTTTTCATACAAGTGCTCTTACAAATTTTTCATTACATACTTTGGAAACACAGTATCTTGTGGATATTATCTAGGCTTTTACTGAAATCAATTTATAAATTTGTGTAAAATTAATCCAGTAAAGACCTCTGAAAATGTGCTATTGTGCATGAACTTTGACCCTTCATAATTTACTCAAATAGTAAAAAAGTCAAAAAATATAACAATCTTTGCAACTTTTATCAAGATTCTGAATTACGATATTTTTTCCTAAAACTTTTTACAGTTTAAACAAAAACACGTATTTTCTGGATCGAGTTTTGTGAAATATTCGAAAGAATGACGGTATTACCGAGTGCCAGCAGAGCTATCTGGTGTTATCTCTCTGTTTTCGCATTGCCTTTTTAATAAACATAGCGGATTGCGTTGGATGAACCGACAAGCTTTTAAACCATGCTCAGGTTGACGATAGACGAGTGGGGAAGGGCGTCCTTACGAAGGGAAATCATCAAATAACTCCTTCCATCTGGGTAAAGCGTGTCAGGCCTTTACTGACTATAATCCATCTATGTTCCTTCAGTTGCCGTTTGCGTTCTTGGGCCGCGATGACTTTTTTAATAACCCCGCAGCTCTAGTAAGCATCGGCCCTTGTGGGCTCTGTACATTTTTCTGACATTACTTTGAAACACACGTGGAACTATGAGTATAGTTCCACGTGTGTTTCAAAGTGATGTCGGATCGGGTTTGGTCCGTACCGGACGGCCGAACGGCGAGCTACCCATTGCTCGCCGTTCGCAAGCATTATCGCCCTGCGACTTCCGATGGCACGGGGCGTCTCCTGTGGCGGTGTCTGGTGCATAAGGATATCGTTTCCCCCTCGATTTCAGCCACCATCTTCGCTCATATTACTGCTTCGCAAAACAAGAGACTGTTTTCAATTTGCTCTGATCTCGGATCGGTCTGTTCCATGGTAAACAAGGATCAGATTCGAGAGGTCACCGTCGCTGATCGCCTCCTCGAAGACGTCAAAAATACTACAGAGTCGGACAGCCCTGTTTTATTGGAAAAAAAGGAAGTCATAAGTATCCCAAAGGCAAAAACTCTCGTCAGCTGTGGTTGGTACAACTGAATATTAATCTGCTATAGATAATCAAACGGTCATTGTAAAATATTTACAAAAATCATTCATTTTCTTTCTTTCTTGCTTTTTTTCCTCTCTCTTTCTTTTTTCTTTCTTTATTTCTTTCTTGAGAGCAGTGGTGGCGGAGTGGTGAGAGCAGTGGTGGCCGAGTGGTAACGGCCCCGACTTACGAGTTGTAGGTCGCGGGTTCAAACCCAGCCAGGCGCATTATTTTGTGTAATTATTTCATCACCACTGCTCTCAAAACGGTGAAGGAAAACACCGTGAGGAAATCGGCATTTCCTAGAACCAAAAATTCGAAGACATGTGACATTCACCAACCCGCACTGGGCCCGCGTGGTGGATTATGGCCTATTCCCTCACCTAGAGAGGAGGCCTGAGTCCCAACAGTGGAAACATTATAATGCCGACAATGCTATGCTATGCATAATCATGCGTTGATAGTCCTTAGTAGTGACATTTGACATACCTCACTGTACACTGGCGCCTCTAGCGGCGAATTCACACGCGATAGTTATTCACCGCCGGTAATACCATGGGAAAACGATCAACCCATAAGTTACATCATATTTCTATATATTGTAACACGTTACCTACCTGCCAGCGTGTTGGCGTGCGCGGGATTCCCTCTTATTTTCTATTTTATGTCTGCTTATCGCAAATGTTATGATGATTGTTTCTCTCCGAGTTATGCCATATCTATTTATAATTATGGCACGCATGCTTCTAAGTGCTTTTTTTAAAGGTGGGAAATCATCTAATGACTTCTTTCGCTCCAGGGTGGATTTTACTGACTAAAACTACACCTAGGGATTGCGAAATCTGAACTTTTAGAAATCCGAATTTCTGTACTCTCGTTCGATAAAAAACCGGATTCTCCGGATTTTTCGAACTTTTGAGTGTTTTAAGTTGATTTGATATAACTGAAATAAATAGCATTAATAATTTAAAATTTGTATTTATTCTCTCATTTCACAGCATGGCAGAATAAAATCCACTAAAATAAACCACAAAACAGGCATCAGTCATATTTCTCGTTATAGATCATACTATTCGTTAAATTCGTTTTTGATTAAAATCCAAAAAAAGACTAATTTGAGTCTAAAAACCGGATTTCAAAATGTCAAAAACACCGGATTTTTCAATTATTTCCAAATTTCGAAGAATCCGGACTGCACTAACCACACCTATGTTCCTTTAGTTGACTTTTGCACTCTAAACCCACGAGTATCCCTTTCATACTTTTCCCCATGGCTCTAGCAGGTATCGGCCCTACTGGGCCCCTAAGGTTTGCTGACATTACTTTGAGGCGCGCGTGGATAACTACGCGCCTTCGACGACTCTGGCTCGGTCCTTATAGGACGAGCGGACGGCGAACTACCCATTGCTCGCCATCCGCAAGCCCGCGCCTTCGACGGACGGAGATCGCTCTACAATCTCTCGACGCCCGGCGTCTTCTGCCGCAGCGGCTGGAGCTTGAGGATGTACGTTCCCTCACTCTTGCGGCGCCTCCTTCGCTAGCATTACTGCTTCGCAGAAGGACGCGTCACTTCAAATGCTTCTAAGGGCTGGGATACTACTTCACCTGGCCTCGTACTATAGATGGTTGTCGGAACCTTTTTACTCTTGACTTGATGATTAAGCTATCGATATCAGGAAATGAAAAATCCAGCAAGAAAAAGTTTTTTTTTGTGTAGGAGTGATGTCCACTATGTACCTACCTAACGATGGCACGATCCGACTTGGCAGGATCAATCTGCCATTCCATTTCATTTGAACTATGACTTGACTAGAGGCTCTACTCTATTTTATTTATTTATTTATTAAAACTTTATGCACTAGTAAGAAACACTGTACAAAGGCGGACTTAATGCCTTAGGCACTGTTAAGCTTCCTTACTCTAGACCCTGTTAAGCTTACAATAATTTAAGTCCAAATACAACTATTGAACAGTTGCCCAGACCAGACACAACACTCGTCTGGTCGGAAGTGTACGGGACTTCACACCCTATTCCGTATACCTCTAATCTAGCGTTTGACGGCGGTTTCACCATCGAGAGGACAAAACTATCCCAAGGGAACATACTCCGGGATGAAGAATATTCTATTCCAGGACGTAGTCTACCCGTGTGACAAATTTCATCATCACACGTTATCGTAATCCACAAACTTACCTACTAACTTTCACCTTTGTAATATTTAATAATGTGATGTGATTGCATATTAATCTGATATGAATGTCATGCAACTGCAATTCTTAAATTTCTCATGTTTTTCGTGAGAAAAAAAATACATACGTTTCTCCGTGATTAAAATATTCATTAATTCTCTGATATAATCTGAATCATACATATTTAATCGGAACCTACCGTGGCTCATATGTTTAACAATGCACAATAACGAAATCGAAATCTAGGGAAATCCATGACGTAAACATGCGCATTTTCAAACTAAATCTAAAATTAGCACATGAATGAACTCCTAACACTACATGAAGGTGTGGCTATAGCCTTATTTAGATTTCAGCCGACATCACTTAGATCTGACGTGTAACACGAGGTAAGGTTTGTCACAGAGCCGGGCCAGGTGATAAACCGTTTACCGCTCGTTCAAGGTGCAGTAGCCCTGTGACGTCGGAACAGCCGACTGGTTGCACCGGTGACTCAATTATGCAGGTGAGTAGATTACATTGCGCGGGTCGCGGATGCCGCCGTCAGGGTCAACGCACAGTGCGAGACCGTAGCGATGCGATAATCTACACTAATATTATAAAGAGGAAAACTTTGTTTGTTTGTAATGAATAGGCTCAAAAACTACTGGTCCGATTTTAAAAATTCTTTCACCATTCAAAAGCTACATTATCCACGAGTAACATAGGCTATATTTTATTTTGGAAAAAATAGGGTTCCGTAAGATATTTGAGTTTTTCGGACACAAGGTGTAAAAAGTCAACCAGAAAAGTTACTTATTTTGCGTACGCTGCCTAAACTATAAAAGATAGAATCATACAATGTTCTAATTAATTGTAGATCTTATAAATATCTACCAAAGTTTGCTAGGAGAAACCTACTTTCACGCGGGCGAAGCCGCTGGCAGAAGCTAGTTTTTAATATAGCAAGCTTTTTAAATAATGAAGAAATACTCATAATAATTACTGAAAACTTTGAAAGTAGTTCGTCTAGAAATTCTGTGTCGGCATGGTGACCCACTGACCTAGAATCGCTAATATTGAACCAGCAGCGACGCACAACCCGTATTCTTGGCTTGATAACTATCCTTTTTTAATATTATTGATAGGCTCGCGTCTGAGCATTATCTCATCTGATGGTAAGCGGTGATGTGGCCGACGATAGAGCACGCTTGCCTAGAAGTAACCTATTCACTCTTGACTTAAAGACCCCTAGGTAGTAGCTATCAGGAAACACAGACTCCGGTAGAAAATCCTGAACCTAACATGTACTTACAGTATATAAGTACCATGCATCACAAGAAAAAAACATAACAGCTTCCGATAAGGTCTTAATTAATTTTCCCCGCACTCATTTTCCGCTTTCCTCGTGAGACCAACGAATCTTCCACAGCGCGAGACCCAGCATGCAGACAACAGACGCTATGACGCCAGCAGGTTCCCATTACGCGCATATTAGCACATGAGTACTTGCAAGCATGCGGAAAGGAATATCACTGACTCGAGAATTGCTGGAGTATGTTTTCATTAGTCATCATTTGGTAGTAATGTTATTGTCTGGAATAATTCATACATTGTTTTTTTCCCGCGATGTGTGTAGGGAAAGTAAGATGTGTCAGTGAAAGACGCAAATAAAATGTTTATGTGCGTCAAACTTGTAGCCACAGGCAGGTACGTATAACATGACAGTCGTCTTTCTCTGTACCTAGCGCCTAGAGCGGGAAAAGTCATAGTATAATTTCTCACCTTAAAAAATAATGGGCTTCATGGCAAACAGTCAAATGTTTTCAAAACTTGTCCTGAAAAGTAACAGCATTGCGTCAAAACGTCCCAAAATGCTTTCATTTTTTCATCATCGTTATTTCAGTCGTTGGACGTCCACTGCTCGACATCCATCACCGACCTCCCACAAGTGTCGCCACGCCGATTTCGGATTTTTTCAGCTTTCACCAGGTGATCGAGCCATTTTATAAGAGACTTTATTTTGTTATTTTCGAAAAAAAATTAATTAACATGTTGGATGCGTTAATGGTCATAATTGTATTCAAGTAATTAATTTGAAAATAATGCATAGTTGAGATAACAATAAAAATAAAATATGTAACTTGGTGTGTCTACCATGACCATGAGCTCGAGATCTCTCCAATACAATTCTGCATTTCATAAACGTTAGCATATGTAAAGCACATCTCGCATAAGCAACACACCCTTTTTCCGTTATCATTGGCGTGTGCTGTCCCACGTGGAAATGCCGCAGGAAAGTGTCGTGCGACGTGCGCGGGCGTGGACTTGCGGCGGACAGCTTGTAGGGGTTCCCGCGCACGCGCCGTCGCCGACGGAAAACCCAGCGGTTTTTCCGACGCGTTGACCCGACGCGACGGTGAGGTGATGACGCTAGCAATGTTTGTAAACATTACAAGCTGATCGGCCGTTATGTTGTAATATATGATTATGCCTTTAATCGATTTCGATAGAACTGAAGTTTTGAATGCACGTTATGTAAATTGACTCGTAATAATTAATGAATACCTAAATGGATACTCCACATACAGGTTTGTTAGGTTAGGTTAAAATGTGGAAAACTTTTAAGTAAATATGTTTAAAAAAGGGATTTTATTAATATTTTAGGACCGGTTTTTCATCGTCAGATAACTTTTATGAATAAATTAAAACGCTATGAAATATTTTCTTTACGAAAGTTATCAAATCGTAATTTATTGTTTCTTAAAAAAAAATTATATGATGGTATAAAATTGGAACTTACAAGATTTTCTCTCAGTTTTCCAATGCTGTTTAAATTTTTTTCAACCAACTTCAAAAAAAAGTGAAGGATCTCAATTTAGTTGTATATCTTTGTTTGCTTTTTATGTTTGATAGATTTGATTTTCATTGTTTTGTTAGTGATTTTGGTATTTTCATCAAGAACCATTTGATGAAGTGGAACCGATGAAGAATACCACAAATGGCCAACGTAACTTCACACTTACATAGATTTATCATAGGCATGCAATGAAATAGTCTTATAAACAAATATGATAAAAAACTTTTTACAAAAAAAGAATAACCGACTTCACCAAATGAAAAATACTAAAAGGATCAAAATAACTTTAATTTCGGAAGTCGGTGTTACTCGGTAGTATTTGTATCTTATTTAACACCGACTTCCAAAATTAAAGTTATTTTGATCCTTTTAGTATTTTTCATTTGGTGAAGTCGGTTATTCTTTTTTTGTAAAAAGTTTTTTATTTCACACTTTTTAGTTGCGATACACTTATAAACAGATGCCTATTTCTCATGATAATTCCAATTAACCCAAACACTGCTAGTTTACATTGTTTTATTATGAAGTTCCTGTGTCTACCTTCCACCTTCCGGCCCCATCATCAGATCAGTTTGATAGTACCTTATAGCCAAAGTGCATCTCATGACAATTCTAATTAGCCCAAACACGGCTAGGTTACATTGATTAATTACGGAGTTCCAGTGCCTACCTTCCGGCTCCATCATCATCATCAGATCACTTCGATGATACCATTTTCAACTATTCAGAACCATTCATTTATTTGTATTGTCTTAGTCGCATAACTATTTTCATTGTGATATCTATGAGAGTAAGAAGTTCCGTTGACTATTTCTGGTCTTCTTCATCAGTTCCACTTCATCAAATGTTACTTTTTGACCGTAAATACTTAAGTTCTCGATGAAAATAGCAAAATCACTATATAGTTGCCTATAATATTTGAGGAGTTCCCTCGATTTCGCCAAGATTCCATCATCAGATCCCAACTTGGTGACTATGGGACCATTTGGGAAGTATATCCTTTCCAACAAACAAAGAATTTTTCAAATCGGTTGGCAAGCAACGAAGTTATGCCCGAACAAACATAAAAAAAAATACAAACATCCGAATTGAGAACCTCCTCCTTTTTTAGAAGTCGGTTAAAAATACAAACAATTAAATGGTTCGGATGAAAATGGTAGCCGTCTAAAACTAGGTGTCGTCGCATTTCGGCTATTATCCGTAACATATATATATATATGTCGGCGCAAGGATGCCGATCATCATTGAAGCTCTGTCCAGGGACTCTGTTTTGTGGGCGATGGCTGGGTATCGAGCAATAAACAAACTATTCCAGATCATACAACTGATGTATTATAATGCAAGCTTTAGGTATTCACTTCACACAACGAGCCGTGAAACAGTCTCCGAGAGACGATGTTGTTGCCACGACTGCCGACACAGGAAAGAGCACCGCCCCTCTGCGGTACGCCCTTTTATCTGTTCGGTTCGTGCAAACGTCAGTGCGGATTCTGTCAAAGTGACATGTGTCACTTTTCACTTAGCTCGTTCATTCGTTCTTAAGCTTCCGTACTATTGACTTCTCCGACACGGCCATCCTGCAGAACACACGTCCCTGTGTGTTAGTCTTCATCGCCACATTAGCTGGAAGATGTCCATTGACGAAATGTCCCAACAAGCCATCCGTCGCAATGTGTTCATTATCACTACCTCAGCCGGAAGACGTCCACTGACGAGACTTCCAAAAAGACGTCCGCCTCTGTGTGTTACTCATCGCCACATCAGCTGGAAGATGTCCATTGACGAGATGTCCCAACAAGCCATCCGTCGCACTGTGTTCATTATCACCACCTCAGCCGGAAGACGTCCACTGACGAGACTTCCAAAAAGACGTCCGCCTCCGTGTGTTACTCTGAAACAACAAATCTAGCACAGTACTTGTTCCACTCGGCCATTTCTGACCATCATGACTTCAAACCTTTCTCATGAGAAAACTAATATTCTCTAACGTTCAATGTCACAACAAAACTTTACTCAATAAGCCAAATAATTAAAAAATGGGTAATAGAAATCGTCATCCAGTCATGTACCAACGTTCCTTGTTCTCATCTTAAAGCCTTAGGAGCCCCCCACGAGTAAACCACTCTAACGCCACGGCACTCATTGCCGAACAGCAATCACAATTGCTCTCACATGTGCATCCACCACCCGTGGATCACATTGGGTATCACTCATTGACTACCCACCATGACTTCCGTCAGAGCTAAACGCGCTAGCTACTGGAACCGTCAACTTTACTACGGCTGATAAAGAACCTTACTCGCGTGCTCCCCACAACTCAGGCTTGTTCATCACCACTGTGATCACTACTCATCTACTTCGACTGGTACATGACTTTCAGGCGTCTTTCTTAACTATACACACAACTAATCAAACTAATCCAAAACACTAATCATTAAGCTCTACATGTGATCTTTCTCTGGCTACTAATAGCCCAGTAACCTCAAGTTACTCAACCATTCCTGCGCATCCCTCCAGGATTGCCAAGTCTCTCACGACTTAAAGGTTTCTTACATTACGTCCCACGTTTGATCGCAATTTGAATTGAATTGAATACCGCGTACTTACGGACTACTGTGACCGCCAGATACCGATTCCGATTAAGCTACAGGCTACAAATCAAATCTGGTCATTGTCTCAACTACTAAATGTTGAGTCTAACTTAGTTTAATTATGCTCCTCGTTCATAATCGAAACAAAGTCTCCTACCGAAAATTTATCGAGTCTTTCCTTCGTCAGATCAAACCTACACTATGTTGCGCAACGCGTCATTATCTGTTCTTTAACGATTGAGAACGCGCGACTAAAGTCGATGAGAAATGATTTCGTGACAAGAGGTCACACGCGGCACTATTATAGGGCATCATCCGCTTTGGATCCAGCCATATCCCATGGTCTCACCCGCCTTGGATCTAGCCTCCTCACTTGGCATCACCCGCCTAGGATCTAGCCACACTCTATGGCATTACCCGCCTAGGATCTAGCCTCGCAACCTGGCATCACCCGCCTAGGATCTAACCATACCGAATGGCATCCGCCACGGATTAAGCCTCGCAACTTGAATTGCATTATCAAAAACGACCTCTTTTTCAAATCTAACGTTAATGCGGTTTTAGTCGACGTTCTCAAAGCTACCTCAAGTCTCCTGACGCGATCGCGATCTCAATAGTTTTCAAAATAATCAAAATATCGACAACTCGAACTACAACGTAGATATGTACCGATTCGCCTAGAACGTTATCAATCGTCCGTTGAAAAAGTCAGATCGCATTTCGCCGCATTTTCACGTTGTTATTTAGTTCACGCAATCTTTACAAATTATATCTGACCGGTCGAGTTTCTAAGTTAAAAGAGCTAAACTAATAAATTACTCTGATGAATAATATTTGCACGCAACAATTTATCTACCCGCTCACGCATTATTTTTAATTTTTCCGCGCTAGACCGCTATGGTCGTCTTCATACAGTCAAAGATGAGTCAATTAAACGGATACGTTCACTTTTTGTAACACGCGTTTGTAGTATACCGATAATAAAATAGTCTAATTATCCAGTCAACGTAGAAACAATCGCAGATTTATATTCTAGGCACACGTCAGTGTCAATAACGTCAAAATTATCTATGGAGGAATTATAACTGTCATAAAAAATCGGAACGGTATCTACCGGATCTCATGAGGGTAGTTGTAATTACAATTATTTACGTCGTGAACTTTAGCGATTTTTCAAAAAAAATGTGTCGTGGTCATACTATTTGAACTGAACCCTTGCAAGAATATTTCACGGCCAAAATATCACTTCGCAAATAGATCTGATGTTGGGCAAAGCATAAAATAAAATCTCAATTAAACTATGCAAGTAATCTGAACACACTAAACTAACCCTTCAATGTAACAACACTGTTTACATTTGCCGTGAAATAGTGATGACAGACTTTAAAGTGAAAGAGAGACAACACTCAGCACCAGAATTAAAATGGAATGTGAATACCTGACCTTGTTCCTGGTGGAGAATCGACCACATTCGTCAGTCAACGTCTGGCTCGCTACGTGATGCCTTGGCGTCATCGTCACCTCTGCGTCACTTTCATCAGGACATCGGAAGGAGATGTGACCTTGCATATTACCACATTTGCAGGATACGATATGGCTGGCCATGGGATTGAGTATTGAAGCTATCACGTTATTCTGTCGGTTTCGTACTGTTTCTTGCTTATGAAAACACAGCCTGCTTCGTCCAATTTTCCCACAGTGGAAACATTTGACAGGTGACGTTTGAGATGTCTTCATACGTTTTGTGTCAAATGTTTTTTGATCTGGTAGCAGGCATGTACACACACGCACTGCACTTTTCATTTTACACTTCAGGTAAGTAAAAGTTTGTAATTCTTGCTGTAATCACTGGTGACTTCGGATTTTCAGCAAAGCTCGTATCGGAAAGTGGTACATCGTGAACGTGCTTTTGCGTCGGTCTTGTCCCGGTCACAATCTGGGTAGTACACGGTGATTTAATCAGTTCCTATTTCTCTCTGGGGAAACAATGTCATCATAGTCCAACATTCGTTGCTCAGGATTAGGGAAAAACCCCAGAAAAAACCTAATCAGACCAAAACTGATAATGACATTGATTAACGGAACTATGCATCTTATTCGGTTCAGTGATTCATTCCAGGTCTTCATTTTCTAATTTTCCATTTCAAATAATAACCGCCACTTGTCTTCGCTCTTGCTATTTTCTTCATGACCGGCGTTACGTAACCTTCGTGCTACGCTTGTTTATTTGCTCGGAATCCCACTTCTGATGTCGGCGCAAGGATGCCGATCATCATTGAAGCTCTGTCCAGGGACTCTGTTTTGTGGGCGATGGCTGGGTATCGAGCAATAAACAAACTATTCCAGATCATACAACTGATGTATTATAATGCAAGCTTTAGGTATTCACTTCACACAACGAGCCGTGAAACAGTCTCCGAGAGACGATGTTGTTGCCACGACTGCCGACACAGGAAAGAGCACCGCCCCTCTGCGGTACGCCCTTTTATCTGTTCGGTTCGTGCAAACATCAGTGCGGATTCTGTCAAAGTGACATGTGTCACTTTTCACTTAGCTCGTTCATTCGTTCTTAAGCTTCCGTACTATTGACTTCTCCGACATATATATATTAATACTACTAGAGGAAAGTTCATACGTTTTTTTTACCATTCACCTGTTTTCCTAGTTAGTCGGGGGAGACCCTCGTTGTGTCAGAGAGAAAGACAACTAATTGTGAGTGAATCACATTGACTAGATCATGTAGATAGCTATGGAAACTACGAGTGAATCACCGAGCAGACAGAGGTCGCGTCACGTGCCCCCCTCACCCCTATATTGAGTAACTACTTCATTGTCACCAAACCACGATGACTTTCTGTTAACACTTAACTAATTTTAATATACTTACAAACAACTAAATTAATCGACAACTTAATACATAATACATATACAAACTGAAAATAATAATATGAAAATAATATTGTGTGTGCAAAATAAATAAATAACAGATATATCAAGTAGAATGTAGTATCATTAAATTAAGTTACAACAGTAAAATATTTTTATATATGCTAATATTATAGAATAATAAATACATTAAAATAAGGAGAACTTAAAAAATAGCAATTATGACGAAGTCTGAACAGAACACAAACACACAACATAAAACACAATATTAAATTAAAATAGAGTCATAAAAAGTCAATATGTTGTGCTACCAAATTTAGTCATAGAAACGAATCGCTGGAAAATTGACTTTATACAGTCTTGTCTGCCCTACTCCTAGAGTGTAATTTAAGCCCACGTAGGCACGGAGGGGTAGGGCGGCCCGCAAGCTGAAGAGCAGATGGTTTAAAAGCCCGCCGCCGCTGCGGTGGTGAGCGTTAAAACCATCTGCGACGATAAGCTCGTGTGGGGCCGCCCAAACCCCGCAGCGCTGGAGCTGTGACAGAAACAATGCTTGCTGCATGTTGAATGCCTGCTTGCATGCTGCATGCTTGCTTATTTATTTATTAAACACTTTATGCATAAAAGTACAGCGGCGGACTTAATACCTTAGGAATTTTCTACCAGTCAAACTTAGGGTAATACAGAGATAAATAGTGGTAGGTGCAATAAAAGAGAGAGAAAAGGCGAATAGGTACAAGAATAGATATACTATACTAATAAACCATAAATATCATACAATTATATAATACATACACAAATCAATAATCCACATTATATATACACGAATAAAGTCAAACAATTGGTTCAAATTAACAATTGGAAAAAATTAACGCTGTGATGACACTACTGCCAACTTCTTACGAACATTCATGCTGCATGCCTGCTGCATGTTGCATGCCCGTGTCCATGCTGCATGCTTACTTGCATATTGCATGCCTGCTGCATGTTGCATGCCCGTTTCCATGCTGCATGCTTACTTGCATATTGCATGTCTGCTTGCATGCTACATGCCTTCTTGCATGCTGCATGTCTGATTGCATGCAGCACGCTTAAAGAAAGCATCCGTGTTTGCATGCTTCTTACTGGGACCAATTAAAACCAATTTTGTTCATATATTCAATTGTGTTATTATGTGCCATTACACCAACATTACCAAAACATACATACAATCAGAAAGATTGAAAAAAAACACGATCAATATGTTTTTGTGCACAACAGAACAAGTAACTGCATAGCAACGACTTCGATCCTTTAATTTCGTTAACCATAAATAATGAATGTCTAATCATCGACATGGCCGTCCTTGATTCAGGTGAGGCGGCACGTGTAACTTCAGATTCATTCTATAGCGTTACAGACAGTGCCGTAACTAGCCTTTTGTACGCCCGGTGCCAGTTTCTGAAACTGCGCCCCAAAAAAAAGTTTTGGGCAAGTTTAATTCGCCTGTCGCAGGTCCTCACCGGACATGAATGTTTGGGGAGATACCTGTTTTGGATCTGGCGGAAAGAAACACTCGTGTGTCACTATTGTGTGGATCGCCCGGAGGACACAGTGGAGCACAATAATATGGTGGAAGTTTACTACGCTTAGGTGGAGCCCGGTCATGTGCTCGTGGAGGCGATTAATGGTGGCGACCTGAGCGTCCGAACGTAGTTCAGGCCATGGTACATGGTACATGTCAGTAAATGATTATCTAGCCATGAAAGTACTAAATCAAACCTTTCTTTTGCAGCTTCGGTTACATCTTTCCAAGTATTAGTGCTGAACAATAAAAATGTATCGTCTGCAAATTTTACTATTTATCAAGAAAATTGAAAATTGCAAAGGTCAAAGAAGGAAAAAAAGGAAAGAAAAAAAAGAAAAAAGGAAGGAAGGTAGGGAAGGTTATTAACATAAATGATACAAAACCTGGCCTTGGTTTGATGTTTTCTGCACCCCATCAAAGTATGCGGGCCCGGGCATCGCTGGCACCGCTCCAGCTACGGCACTGTTTACAGATAATCAATTACATCTACACTCGACGAAGGGTCGATAACTTTAGAAGAAATTATGTTTATCGGTCGTCATGTCAGACAGAGTGGGCCAATGTAAAGTACGAGGTTATAAAAGAGTATCACATATACAGGGAGTAGCGGAAATAGTTGGTCATATTTAATATTATGGCTATGTACTATGAATTTCTTTGTGAGAGACTTTCTTTGATATATGCTATTGTTATATAAGATACCTTGTTTTTTTTGTTTTTTTTTTTTTATAATATACGAGTCGAGAGTTTCTAATCCTTACTTATTATAAAACAAAGTCGACCACGTCAGTCTATCAGTATGAACGCGATAAACTTTAAAGTTACTGAACGGATTTTCATGCAGTTTTCACCAGTGGCCCTTTCTCATAAATCTCTCCGATTTATGAGAGAGGTTATTTTAGGTGGGAAATAGTCCAATGACATCTCGTGCACTTGGGCGAAGCGAAAGAGCGTGTCAGACTTTTACTGACTTAAACCCACTCATACGTTCCTTCTTTGGATTGCGTTCCCGAATTTTCCTTTCAGAAGCGAACTCATGGCCCCAGTAGGCTTCGACCGGCTTCGAACGCCGCGCGCCGTCAACGACCCAGGCTCAGACCGGACGGTTACCGAACGGCCGGACGGGGAGCTACCCATTGCTCGCCGTCCGCAAGCCACGCCTATGGTGACTAGAAATCGGAGTCGAGATCCCGGCGGCGGGGGCATGAGGGCCGTTCCCTCGCGCTTGCGCCCGCCTCCTTTGCAAGCATTACTGCCTGCTATTCATCTTCATCTTCAATAAGAAATATTATATCAGTTTCGGATACGGTTATGTTATCCGCTAGTTTTGGTAATTTCCGTTATTAGAACTATGTGAGCAAAATACAAACAGCATGATTTGACTTTTATTTCTAGTCTACATTATCACTTGTTTAGCCGGGCAAAACAAACAAAAACCTATCATAACCTGTCATTTAGACTCTGCCTTTATCCGGAACTTTTTATCGGTTTCGGATAAAAAAACACTCGGATATCCGATAGTTTTCATCACGGTTATGGAGCTCCATACCATCTTGCGATATATTGCAATCGGCAACCCTACCACACGAAAAAAGCCTTAGCGCGAGATTAGTCCATTAAGGTGTTCTGATTTTGCATTAAGGCTGGCCACACACCTTACGATACGGGCCAACTTGATTCTTTTCTTAGTGGGTCAGACTCAGAACTGAAACCGTGTCTCCTCGCTATTCGGTCATATCTAGTAGTAGTAGCCAGTTTTTTTTTTCATAGAGAATGTTTATAATTTGTAAGTTAGTCAATTAAAATGTTTTTCTTTAAAAAAAATCTTTTTTTTTATTTCACATAATCCTACATGGCACATAAAAATCGTCAGAAAGACGCAAGCTTTCTTTTCTTTTTTTGTTTTTCTTTAGTATATAAGCGTGTTTGCCCGTCCCATGTTTTCTGAACACTGAACTGTGTGGCTATTAGAACTTTGGCTGTCTGATTCTGATCAAGAATCAAGAAGTAAGGTGTGTAGTCGGCCTAGCTTGTGGGCGTGGCGCAGGAGTGGCAACCTTTGCATAATTCGGCCGGGCGGCGCGAGGGCAGGCGCTTGACCCCGGGGAATACTGGACTTTACTGTAACATCGATTAGCCGCCGGTTTCACCCGTTATATCTCGATACGAGCGATTAGGATAACTTTGTTTTACTTTTTGCAAGATGTTGGTGCCGAGAGCAGTTAACCGTGCGATGCAGTCATCTAATTAAATTTATTATTATTAAGTTGATGAATATTTTGTAATCTTCGGCAAGTAAATTGCTTGTTGACGTCGAATCGTGACACTCTATTATCGTAAAAAATAGAGGGTACCCCTATTTGAGATGGAAAATCATACAATGATTTCTCCCACACTAGGGTAGGGCGGGAGGGTGAGTCAGACTTTTACTGACTAAAATCACACCTGTGTCCTTTGGGCACGCCATAATTATGGCGGTAAGTCCCCTGTTTGAGGCGTGGTTGGAAAGACCTCACGGCGTTCTCACCTTCCGCATGACGCAGGTTCTCACCAAACGCGGTAAGTTCGGGAAGTTCCTGCACTGGATTCATGCGGAAGCGACGCCCGGGTGTCACCACTGTGTGGTCCGCCCGAAGGACACGGTGGAGCACACAGTGGGGGTGTGCCCCGCTTGGGCGGAACAACGCTGTGTCCTCGTGGGGGCGATCGGCGGCGGCGATCTCTCGCGCCAGTCCTTTGTACAGGCTATGTTCCAAACCAAGGAGGAGTGGCAGGCGGTCGCCTCCTTCTCCAAGCAGTAATGCTAGCAAAGGAAGCGGCCGATCGCGTGAGGCAACGGTCCTCACGTCTCAACCGCCGCCGGGATTCCGATCCGGATTTCCGACCACCGAAGGCGCGGGCTTGCGCGTCCGACGGCCGGTAACTGTCTGGATCGAGCCCAAGTCGTCGACGGCGCGTACTGTTTCACGCGTGCCTCAGGGAGATGTCAACAAATCGTAGGGGCCCAGCAGGGTCGAAGGCTACTGGGGCCACGGGTAGTGTGAAAGTGAAACCCGGGGCCGGAAGGGAAGAAGGAACAGGAGTGGGTTTTTAGTCAGTAAAAGTCTGACACTATCTCGCGCTCCGCCCAAGAGCGGGATTTGTAATAAGATGATTTTCCCACCTAAAGAAAAACCTGTGTCCTTGTTTTCTTACGTTCTGGGGCCGCGAGTTTCCTTTTCAGAAACTCCCCGCGTTCCCAGCGGACGTCGGCCCTCCTTGCTGGATCCCTACGGTTTTGCTGTCAACTTTTAAAAAGTTAACAGTGATTCATTGATAGAGAACATTGATTCCAACTGGAGAAGGGTGGCTAGAGATAGAAAACAATGGAAGATTTTAGAGGAGGTCGATGACAAGAGTCACACTGATTTTCAACAACATTTAGTGTTGTTTAAAACTAATACCTATTAATCACGTGGGCTGGAGGCGGAGGAGGATTCAGTTGATCCCTACCAAGAAATCCACTGTCTCCCTCTAGAAGGAGGGTTTGCCAAGCTGTGATAGTCTTAGTTGCGCAAGAATTTGTATTTTTTAAATACTTTATTGTACCTACGCCAAATCGATTTATTTAATACCTATGACTGGGCTGTTGGCCTAGTGATTAATGGCTCTAACTGCTATGCTGGAGGTCGTGGGTTCGATTCCCACCCAGGACAAATGTTTGTGTGATGAGCATGATCATTTGTTTCGGGTCTGGATATAATTGATCTATAATATGTATGTATTTAGAAATATATAAGTACTTTTATCAGTTGTCTAGTACTGGTGACACATTTTCTGCTGAGCTTGGGACTAGATGACGTTGTGTGATAGTTGTGGAATATTATTATTATTACATATTGTAGGTACGGTGAAAGCAGTAGTGGCCGAGTGGTAACGGCTCCGACTTACGAGTTGTAGGTCGCGGGTTCATACCCAGCCAGGCGCATTACTTTGTGAAATTTATTTTATCACCACTGCTCTCAAAACGGTGAAGGAAAACATCGTGAGGAAACCGGCATGTCCTAGAACCAAAAATTCGAAGACATGAGACATACCGCACTGGGCCCGCGTGGTGGATTACGGCCTATTCCCTCTGCTAGAGAGAGGAGGCCTGAGTCCCAGCAGTAGGAACATTAAAAGGCGGATGATGCTATGCTTATGTTATTTTTTATTTTATTTATTTATTTTATTTATTTATCGGTTCACCAACAATTGTTTACACTGGTATTATGCTAAAGGTAACATGCAATAAAATAGAGTACAATAGTGTAACAATCACTTAAAGATAAACTCCGCATGCATTAAGGATAAGTTGCATAATGAGAGATACTAATCTAATCTAAAATTATTATTATAACAATTTTAGTTATAGGTACAATAATGTAGCGGCATCTCTGTCAACACATCAGAACTAAAATTCAAAACTCTGCCTCGAAGTATCAGTGTTCTCCGTGCGATTGGAACGCACACAACAGCCTGAAATCAAGTATCGGGCTGTTGCCGGACCCGACATAACATCGATCTGGTTGGAGGTGCCTCCCTTTTCAACGGAGCTTTGGCACAAAGCTCCGTTGAAAACTTTACACCCCGTTACGCATACCTTTAAAATAATTTAAAATAATTTGTTACAGACAATAATAATATTTCACAATTTTCACACAACGCCATCTAGTCCCAATCTAAGAGTTTGTGCTATGAGTAGGTACTAGACAACTGATAAACATACTTTTATATTTCTAAACTAGCTTTTGCCCGCGGCTTCGCTCCCGTCAACTGACTACTATATTCTACTCTACTCTACCCTACTCTACCCTACTCTACCCTACTCTACCCTACTCTACCCTACTCTACCCTACTCTACCCTACTCTACCCTACTCTACCCTACTCTACCCTACTCTACCCTACTCTACCTCACTCTATCCCACGCTACCGTACCCTACCCAACTCTACCCTACTCTACGGGATAAAAAGTATCCTATATCCGTCACCTGGTTCTAAGCTACCTCCCCACCAATTTTCAGTCAAATCGGTTCAGCCATTTTTGAGTTATAAAAAGTGTAACTAACACGACTTTCTTTTATATATATAGATACATACAATATACAATTATAGATAAATTACACCCAGACACAGAACAAATGATCCTGCTCATCACACAAACATTTTTTACTGGGTGGGAATCGAACCTACGACCTCCTCAATAATATAATAAAGTTCTTCAGCAGTATCCCAATTAAAAATACTAACTCCTTAAGTTCCTTTTGACTTCCGGATGGTTTTAATTTTAACCGTGTAAACTTCGTAACAGTAATAAAAGGTTTAAAAAAACAACAAAAATGAAATTGACCGAAGATTTATGAGGTATCGATCAAAGTTTGAAAAAAATGGTGAGATGAGACATTCAGGAGGCAGCTGTCGCAGGGCTATAGGCGCGAGTCATTTCTGATAATAATGTAAAATACCAATTTCGTTGGAATAATAATCCCTTTTTTATTTCCGATCCTCACAGTAGGTACCTCAATTATTGAGTCTATAGCGCCATACTAAGCTTTTATATTTAATTTATGTGTGGATTAAGAAGTTTCTACGGATCTTATGAAATATGGTGAGGTGATACCAGTATTAACAATAGACTGTTCGCGCGCTGAGCGATTTGCGGCGGCATGTGAACTAGCGATAGTATCCTTTCCTATCGCGCTAATGTGACAAGTGACTTTAGTCAAACAAGCACTAGGTGAAGGATGGAGGGCCTTTCAGCTCACCCAGCCTACTTTGCGTTATGTTTCACTTTGAAACTTGCATAGTTTTGAAAACAATACGATGACATTAGAAATTATAGGCCAGTATGTGTTCCCAGTTTTTAACAAAGTATTTGAACAGTCGCAGGGTGATTCCTGACCGGTGTGCGGTGTTGGTTGGGCGTGTCATACTTTTAATGTCTAAAACCCACTCCTTTTCCTTCTTTGCCTTCGTTCCAGGGCCGCAGGGTTCTCTTTCGCATCGCCAATGGCCCTAGTAGGCTTTTAAACTCGATACCTTTATGCGTTCCAGAGATAAAGGGTCTTGACAGACAGACGGACAACAAAGTGATCCAACAAGAGTTCCGTTTTTTCTTTTTGTGGTACGAAACCTTAAAAACAGAAACCTACTAAATATGGCTTACAGTAGTAGGTATTAATTGCGACTGAATAGGATCAACTACAAATCTCGAAAACGAACGACGAATCATAGTTGACGGAACCCTATTACGTGGGGCTTCGGTTGCTGTCTGCATAAAGGAATTGGAAGAGCATGAACCCCCAGACTTCGTCAGCACCTCACTATTCGTGTTGGGATGCCCTAAAATACGTCGAGCTCAACTCCCCAGCTCCTGAACTTAGTAGTTCTACAGCTATCGTGGCCTAGTCATCATGAATTCTAACTATAGGGGTCGAGTTGTCGCCCACTCAGTATTCCACCAGTTTAGCTAATTTCTTGTAAACAAAATTAAATGCCGTTCGGTTTAGTCTTCTCAGTTCAGTATTCAGTATCTCATCATCATCATTTCTATGAAAAGTAGGTTACCTACTGACAAAAATAAAAATAATTCACGAATTGGAACCGGAACTCACGTTTGACATCTTAACTGATTGTTTGTCCAGTTCTGAGGATCAGTTAGTTAAATCGGAGCTTTTAAATTAATTGTACCGTAATTAGATAACATCTTATAAGTCGGAAGATTGTTTTACAATAACAACCGTATCGCAAACAACAGTAGAGATAGTCACTGTTACAAATTACCTACTTACTTAAACATGTATATATGTGTATGTGTGTGTGTGTGTGTATGTGTATGTGTGTAAGTTAAATAACCTAACACAAACAACTATTATAAATAATCTAGTTTTTCTACCGTACACTCTCAATAAGGTTCAGTTGAAAACCAGCGTCAGGCAACTACCACAAAGTTGTCTGGCATTTTTGCTGAACTAGACCTATTTGGCGCAGGCGCGAGACACACAATGTTAGTTATTTTATTTTTTTGTAAGTGTTTACATGTTGTTTCTACATTGTGTGTATCTGTGTACGTGTGCCAAATAAAATATTTTTCTTTCTTTCTTTCTTTACTAGCGGCGCCAACCTAACGAGCCTGAATTCGACACTGCAATAACATTTGGCAGGACCAGACATTTTCCTCCAGAATTTACAAAAAGATACAGGTGTGGGGTAGCCGTCTTTTCGAAGAATGTGCGCGAGAATTACATGGAATCAAGTCCGCCATCACCTTTCCTACCATCGGACAACCCGACTTACGGCCAGTGTACACCCTTACATTGTTGACACCTCTACGATCCGGACTAAGTGTTTCGCTTCGTCGTTTACACCGCGTACATCGAAGGACTGGAACAATTGCCTACAGCGATGTTTCCGTCCAATTATAATTTAGGTGTCTTCAAGGCTAGAGTGAATAGGCTCTTAATAAACTAGTGTGCTTCACAATCAACTATTCCATCACTGCTTGCAATCAGGTGGGGTCGCAGTCAAGTTGTTTCATTTCCAAAGGAAACTACGAGTATGTAAGTACCTATTAGGTCATCAATGTCTCTTATGTACTTACTACTTACTAACAAAATCAAAAATATTTTTATTTCACATAGGCCTACATGGGCACTTAGAAAACGTTAGAAGCTAGTGCACGGTTCCAAATTGGTCGTTTCCTATGGAGGAGAACCAGCAAGAAACCCCATGATTACTCTCTTAAATCACCGTTTAAGATAGTTTGGTCAACACTAAGGCTCGCGTCAAAAGAAATGCATAAAAAAGTAACGACAAGGTATTTTTCTCTGTCGCTACTTTCAAACACGTGTAAGCTGTATTCAGCTTGCACGTGTTTCGGCGTCAAATCTGTGCCAAAAGAAACCTCCTTACAATAATCAGGACAGCAGTAATTATCACAAAACAGATACAGTCTGTCAAGAGATGCGATGATGCGGTCATTGTGCGGTTAACTTCGACAACTTTAAATTAATTTTAACCACAAAACCGCTAGATAGATAGGTAGTTAGATCGTCTTCGTGAACTCCGCCGTTTTTAGGGTTCCGTACCCAAAGGATAAAACGGGATCCTATTACTAAGACTCCACTATCCGTCCGACCATCTGTATGTCTATACATCTGACATCAGGCTGTATCACATGAACCGTGACAGCTAGACAGTTGAAATTTTCACAGATGATGTAATTCTGTTGCCGGTATTACAACAAATACTAAAAACAGAATAAAATAAATATTTAAGTAGGTATCCCATACAACAAACGTGATTTTTTTGCCGTTTTTTTTTTTGCTATGGACGGTAAGGAACCCTTCGTGCGCAAGTCCGACTTGCACTTGGCCGGTTTTATTCATGTAATAATTTCATCAATTACAAAAAACTAGTTAGTTGACAGACGATTTTTGTGGTTTTTTACTTCATCTTATTATTTCAATTGTTTTGGAGAATACCGTAAGATTAGTGTAATCGGTCACGGGTCTACTGAACCGGCTCAAGAGTATTGGCGAGTTTCTGTAGACCCTAAGTCGATTTGTTATGGTTAGAAGATGACGCCGCGTCTGTGAGCTGTCTAGGGTCGTTATACAAGCACTGACATCGCAACATTTGTCAAAAGAAACTTGGGAACGGTGTTTAAAGTTTTAAAAAATTATTGTCTCTGCATTATGTGTGTCTGTATGCCAAATAAACACCTTTCTTTGTTTTCTTTGAGAGTAATCGGCATCCATTCACTGGGAGCGACTGAATTTTTTATATTAAAGTCAAAAAACCGACTGCTATATAGAATTTTACGAGAAAATTCAAGTTACTGGAACAGGTGTATTATTATAATTCCTCTCGCTTTGCTTCCTAGTTTGTATAAAATTAAATGGACTCACATCCATTTTTCAACAGCATTATTGTACATTCGAACTTGAATATTCCGAATTGCATTGTTGTAGATTCTCCTTTTTTTAACCGACTTTAAAATGAGTGGGGGAGTTTTTAATTCTTAATTCTTTATTGTACACAAAAACATACATAGTACACGGAGATAATACAGTTTATGTACAAAGGCGAGCTTAAAGAGCGAGTTAGGCGAGTTTTTCTTCATATTTCCAAAACCGAAAATCTAAAAACAGGAACCTGACCAGGATCTTCCCGTCCATCACACACACATGTCTTCATATTGTCGCTTGTTATAAGTCTAATTATTTATCGTCTCCCTGCTAACCGCTCGGCTGCTTTAATCCCAGACTCTTCGCATCAGGAGCCGGATCTCTGGAGCAGTCTGACGTCAATAAACCATCTGCCCGCTCCAACTACGTTTTCCTTCATAAAAACTATAATATAGGTAATACAACGACTGTCAGTTTTTCTGACAGCTGGTGTAATGGTCTTACTGTACTATGAAATACGTACTTTTAAAATAAAAAGTAATTATCGCTGGTTCTAAAGTTCTGAAATTTAATTTATACACAAATTCAACGTTCAAAAACTCAATCGTGAGACATACTCTGAATTTCCATTCTTTACAGGAAAACCACTAGACTTGTGGCTAACAAAAACTTCCTTTTTTACTAGAAAACTAGTTATTTTAGTTATTTTATTTACCTGTACAGAGTTTCCAAACAAGGAATGTATTATAATACTAGCTTTTGCCCGCGGCTTCGCCCGCGTACCTACATAAAATATAGCCTATGTCACTCAGGAATAAAGCAGTTTTCTATTGGTGAAAAAATTTTAGTAATCAGTCCAGCACTTTCAGAGATTAAGTCACCCTACAAAAAAAAAACATGGAAATAAACTTTACCTCTTTATAATATTAGTGTAGATTACCCAATCAATTAAACTTACCTGACAGTTAGCTGTTCGCTGGCCAACGACTAAAAGAAAGAAAGAAAAGAAAACATGTGTTTAAAGATGTAAGAATTCGCCGTGGTTTTACTTGTGTTTAGTTGGTTGCCATTACATTCGAAATATGCGTGAATTTAATTACCCGTTGGAAGTTAAACTGGTCTATATGGCTTTAGTCAGGAGTAAATTAGAGTCAGCTTCCATTATTTGGAACCTTCATGAGACTTCTTATATCTTGCTTCTAGAGAAAGTTCAAAAAACATTCTTTAGATTTATGTTTAAGAAATTATTTGGATACTATTCATTTTTATATCCGACAAAATTTTTGCTCGGAATGCTAAAATTTAACTCTCTAGAAGTAAGGCGCAATTACTTTTTGCTTATCTTCGCTTGTCGAGTTCTTCGGGGTGAATCTGACTGTCCTGAATTAGTTTCTCAGCTGGTGAGATTGTTTGTTCCTCTCGTACCTAAACAACACCTAAGGCCGCGAACACACCGCTTGTTAGCTGATCCTTTATCACAGACAGTGTCACGAGCTAACTCGCCGCTCGTTCGTGCGCTTTCTGTGCTTAATGCTCTTCTGACTCTAACACCGGAGTGTGAATTGTTTGCTGGGAGATGGATAGATGTGTGTCGTGAATGTCTAAGGTTTTGTGAGAAGATGGATAAAAAATAAGTTAACATTGATCATTTGTTTTGAGGGATAAAGTATTTGTATTTTCTTTTAATTTCTAAATTATATGTTAGTTAGTTAATTTTTTTTCTTCTTCTTCAATGTGTATAGATTGTTATTAGGGTATTATTGTTTTTATTAAATTTATTTTTTTAGTTTGTAAGTTTCTACTGTACAACGCCTTGGACATCCTCTGTAACGTTGTACAAGTACATGTAAATAAATAATAAATTACTATTACCGAGTTGATTTATAGGATAAGTTTTATGAATTTACTTAATTTACATTTTTGCGATAATACGTTCTCCAAAATTGTTTAAATTTTATTATTTTTAATTAGAGGCTGCCGGCGACTTCGCCCGAGTGATAGTAGATCATACCAACAAAACATACTCTCGAGATAAAAAGTATCATATGTACATGATATGGTCCACTTGCGTACCAAGTTTCATCAAAATCCGCTCAATTGTTCGAGCACGAAGAAGTAACAAACATACACACACTTTTACCTTTTCTGTATTAGTGTGATTGATAGTAAATGTGAGAAAACTATGAAAGTTTTTAATTGTATGTTTCATTTTCTACTATATTATGTACCTACTTAATTAATGTCCAGTGCAAGTTGTGTCCTAGTAGAGCAATTATCTGCATTAATGTTCAGATTTTTAAGTTTTCTGTTTTAATAGTAAAAAATACTAATAACACCTATGTACCCTAATTGCAAACCAATTATTTGAATTAATAGCTTAATAAACTATCAACCATCGACGTCGATGCTAAGGGTCGCTCCCGGATCTAGCCATATTTGTGCACTGTTTAAAGTTCGGACGTTCGACACGTGAGTAAAACACGAGCACGTCACGGAAGATCCTTGGGGTAACGATGTGAAGCCTTCATTTGTTTATATATTTATTTTACTATGTTACAGTTCAAGTTAGGAAGCCGTAAATACTCACTTTGGCCGTATGCAAGCGCGGAGCGCGGCGTTGAAGAGTTGAAAACAGGCCGTCAGGATGTATAACTAGGTGTGTTTGCTTGTGTATGATATGGTTTTTCTTATTCTTAAGGAAGAATAGCGAATCTTCGTAGATGGTAAATGAGGCCGCTGTGGTTGTCATAAACAGATTCACACGCAGAATAAGTTGGACCAGCGACTTCATGTGAACATAACCTGATGAAATTAACTGGCTTAATGTGAATATAACCTTTTTTGCTGAACTGCACCAAATAGGTTAGTTATTTTATTTTCTTATTTTTTTATCTTAAGTGTTTACACGTTGTTTCTACATTGTGTACGTGTGCCAAATAAAATATTTTTCTTTCTTTCATGAATTTTAAGTTTACTAGCATCTCGCACTCTGCCGGTAACATACGAAATTACGAGCACGTTATGTCTTGTTTTTGATCATAAATTATTCTGGCACCGTCTGATAGGGTGACAAGTGATGATAACCACCAGCCGTGGAGCACAAGATGGACGAGGTGACATCAGTCTATCAATATAACATTCAGTCTATGACATCCTCGTCAGGGTCGCCTTCCCATCTGGAGCTGGTGCGTACTTCCGCAACCCAGTTACTAAAGGCTTTTTTTGGATGGGTATTTAACCATTAAATACAATCGCTGCCTCTCGCTTTGGGCAGAGCTAGAGGGAGTGTCAGACTTTTACTGACTGAACCCACCAGTGTTCCTTCAGTTGCCCTGTGCATTCCAGGGCTGCGCGAACTTTTTCGAACAGCCCCGCAGCTATGGCAGGGGCTACTAAAGAGTCACAATACCTTCCTGGTTGGCAGACGCTAGGATGGAGGGTTCAGTCGAGCGACTGCCTCAACAATTAGTACGTAACCTAGCTATGGAATATTACTAACATTAGTTATAAGTTAATTTCTTGTTACTAACAACTTTTATGGACTGTTATTATCACCACAAATAACAAATTATTATATATATATTTTTTTTGAAAATAAGCGTTTTTGTAGAACAAGACAAGTTACAGTTTTTTTTTTATTACGCAATAGTAATAAAAAATACGGTTTTCAGCAGAAATTACATTTGGCTAACGTTCGGTCACCGGTAAGGCACAACGGTACCTACCTATAATATAATTTTTAATATTTATTTAAACTTCATTTACAGTAGTGGTACATAGGCGGACTTAATGCAACAAGGCATTCTCTACCAGTCAACCTTTGGGTTAAGAGAGACAACACTGTGGTAGGTAGGTATGTTAATTAATTGCGTACTTATGACGAAGTTGAACTTTTTTGCCGAAACGATCAAATAACGACACCGACACCGTTATGTCCGCTGTTTTGTCAGCATGTTGCGTAGAGTAGTAGAGTATATAGCCCCTGGGAGTCAAAAAGCGATATAAGTATCAAAATTTGCCAAAATATCCGAATCTTTTTTTTTTGCATCGGAAATCGTCGAAAACCCTGTAACTTTATTGGAAAAATGGAAAAAGAAAAACTCTGTTGTAGCATTTAAACAGTTGTGTCGAAGTATGCCTTAGCCACTAAACCGATGTAAATGAAATTTACAGCGCGAATCTTGAGCGCTCGGCGAAAGCGCGTGGATCGGTTTGCGCACCGTACACATCGGTGAGCCAATCACTGTACAAGGATTCATTGGACGCCCCCGCATCTCTTTTCATACCACTACAGAGACCTGATATTTCACCTCTGCGTGCGCAAGTAAACTGTCAACAAGATCCGTGCCGGTATCTGTACCATGATAGAACTGTGGAAATCTAGAAAGACCTAAAGTTACTTTTTATCAACATTCCTATTACCTAGTTCTAGTAGCAATAGCATTTCATTAAGAAGACAGGTTTTTTCCAAAATCCTTCATCATCATCATCTTCCTGCCCTTATCCCGTGTTATTTGGGGTCGGCGCAACACGTTTTTTTTTTTCCAATATCCTTATTTTCTTAAATTTCATTTTGATTGAGTTACCGGTTTTTGAATTCCGAGAGCAGTATAGCACTACTTCTTTACTTTTATCAAGCGCGTGCGCAGGGAATGTTATTTATGTTTTTGTTCATAACAAAAACATGTTTTTGTTATGAATAAAAACATAAATAACATTTAGAAAACAGTTACCAGTTGTCAGTAAAAAGTGAAGTTAATTGAAATAGCATTCACTTTGTGGTTTTAAACTGTGGTGTAATTACCATAAACATATGTATACGAATTACCGTTCTAATTATCGGTTTATATAATATAGTGGCTTAAAGACCGCGGGTTTTTTTTTATATATAGTTGTACTGGAAATATTTGGTTTGAACAAGAATGTTGCTTTAAACTTATATTGGAAAAACACCGTCTGCGTGTGCCCATATCCATATGAACTTTTTGTTTATAGTTACAGCTTTTAATAGTAGATTATGACTGACTAGGGGATAAAGCACTTTAAGTCGCGGGCGGCATGGAGTTAGTATAGAAACCTGAGTGAACTGAGGAATTCTAGCCCAAAGACAGCTTTATCTCAGTGTTGGATACTCTACTTTTTAACCGACTTCAAAAAAAAATGAGGAGGTTCTCAATTCGGATGTTTGTATTTTTTTTTATGTTTGTTCGCGCATAACTTCGTCGCTTGCCAACCGATTTGAAAAATTCTTTGTTTGTTGAAAAGTATACTTTCTAAATAGTCCCATAGTCACCAAGTCGGGATCTGATGATGGAATCTTTGCGAAATTGAGTGAACTCCTTAGTGAAGTCGTTTATTTTTTTTTTTGTAAAAAGTTTTTTTCTTAATAATATATAGGGAAATATAAGTATTATTTACAAGTTAACTTAAACTATCACTCGACATGTTTTGAGATTTGAAACAAACAAAGTTCGCTACTCTGATTCTATAGTTTTAATTTTCTATAATGTTCCGCACCTTCATTACTTTTTTTAGACTCGTCAGTAACTACATTTTATTCTGTATTTTTTTTTAGTGGCCAGTTCGATTTTTGAATAAACTTCTTTGAATCACGTGCATTTTAATTCACTTAATGTGTTTTTTAGGGTTCCGTAGACTACTAGGAACCCTTATAGTTTTGCCAAATCTGTCTGTCTGTCCGTCTGCGGGTAATCTCAGTGACCGTTAGCACTAGAAAGCTGAAATTTGGTATCAATATGTATGTCAACCACGCCGACAGGGGTAAAATAAAAAGTGGAAAAATATGTTTTATTAGGGTACCCCCCTCACGTAAAGTGGGGAGTAATTTCAACCCTAAAGTGTGATATATTGTTGGATAGATATTTAAAAATGAATAGGGGTTTACTGAAATAATTTTTTGATAATGTTAATATTTTCGAAATAAGCGCTCCAAAAGTAAGAAAATGTGTCCCCCCTGTAACTTTTGAACCATAAGTTAAGAAAATATGAAAAAAATCTCTAAAGTAGAACTTTATAAAGACTTTCTAGGAAAACTATTTGGAACTTAATGGGTTGAACAGTTTTTGAAAAGTTGTAGAAAATAATTTCTGAACTAAGTTTGTAAGTTAACCGTATATGCAAGCATTTTTTTTAACTTAGTTTACATATTGTATTATCCTGAAACAAGATATGTTTCAATAAAAAAAAGAATTATTAAAATCGGACCACGCAATCTAAAATTATCAACGAAAACCCAACATAGATACATTACCTGTCTAATTTGAATAAATTAGTAACCCAATTTCCCGAGAGATGGCGCTGTACTTTGGGCTATTTCGCGCTATTAAGATTTTTCCTTAGTTGATGGAGTCGGGACGGGTATAAGCTATTATATTATTGAATTGTTCGGTTGATCTCTCGTTGGCGTTGGTGGTAATTTTTCTTGCTCATTGTCTGTCGTTACACAATTAGTGTCCCCAGAGTTAAGGAAAAAACTCTGGGGACACTAATTGTGACGGACGGGAAACTACGGTACTCTACACTGAGCGTGGCCCAACACGCTCTTGGCCGGTTTTTTTTTTTCAAAATTATGGTTTTTGACGTTCTAAATTCAAATCTAATTATTCCCTAGAGATCGCCCATACTACATTATCTCCCTAGGGACAGAATGACTTGCTTTAAGTGATGCTTGTATGACATATAAAAGGTTATTATCGAGCAGGTGGTGTAAATATAAAAAATAAAAAAAATATAATAACACAGGAAGGTAGATACTACTTATTCGTCCAGAAAGTCTATCTACTCTAGCTTTAAGCTTTGGATATTTCCGAATAAATTTTCCAATAGCCTAGTTGACATCACTGTTTCGATATTTCTTTGAGAACTTGCTAAGGACGTGTGGGGAAGTTAAAAGCTTTCTTAGAATAACCCAAGCACGTAGCAGAAAAACTTAAAATGTCTACCTTCTAGATGAAATGATCAAGATTTTCCTTCCTTCTAAGAAAACCCGAGTCTTATTCTAAGAAAAAGATTTATTAGAATGTCCAAAACTCAAAAAAAAATCATTGACTGGATTCCTCAAGCCACTTGGCTGGACAAAAGTAACAGTACCTGAAGGAGGTCACCTGGATACCGACCTGACCTGAACACATCGACCACGCGACAGTTATGACGTCACACTACCAAGTGCCCGAAATTCTTTAATTCACTTCACTGGACAAGAAGCACAACACTAGCTGTGGTTCACTTGAGTACCGTTCATCATCAACTACGCGATGGTCGTGACATCAAACAGGAGCCCGCAAAAACAGCTACATTTGTAGGTACAGACATCGTCATCAACTGGTTACCTCCTTTTCTAGGGTATTTTCTACAGCACTTGCTCGAAAATGCCCTTTACTATGTCATACAACCTCAACTAAAGAAAGTGATTCTTTCCCTAGGGATCTAATGTAGTATGGGCGATCACTATGGAATAATGTGATTTGAATTTGTAACGTAAAACCGCATTCCTCACTAAGGTTTCTATATTAACTCCCTCGCAGCGCTCGAGTGTTAATTATATAAATCCCTCACTATGTCCGGGATTAAAAATTAGCAATTTTCGTTTCGTTCGGAATTCAACATGTCGTCTGTGACTTTAAGACACCGCTGTAGAGAGGTACCCAATTGCAGCTGGCTGTACCCGCTAACTGCAAGACTTGACTTGAAAACCTTCCAGCTTCGCCTCCCTTTCTACGTTTGTGAAGCCGGATACAGCGGTTGATGAACTATTCCGGATGTAGCGAGTGAACCCGGACACGACCGATAACTGCTGGTTAGATATAATTGCCGTGAATATTTCGTTTGTCAAGTCTTGGTATATTTCCAGTTATGTTAAATGTTTTGTGGTTTGATGCTGACGAGAGTTCACGGCAGCAAACGGCGAAGAGTGCCCAGGGCCCGGCTTGGAGAGATTTGGGTCAGTAGGTTTGTTATTCTCTATAGATATTATTATAATTCACAAAGTTTAGCTTAAGAAAATAATTTTAATAAGTTAATAACACATCAAAATCCTACATCGTGGTAATATAGTTCTTCGTGCAATTAGAAGAAATCAGTAATAACATTACCTTTTTTAAGTTGGGAATGACTTCTCCCGCTCTAGGGCGTGTCAGAATTTTGCTGACTAAAGCCACACCTATGTTCGTTCAGTTGTCTTTTGCGTTCTAGAACAACAAGTATCCCATGACCCTAGCAAGCATCGGCCCTGCTGGGCCCCTGGGTTTGCTGACATCTCTTTGAGGCGCGCGTGGAACACTGCGCAACGTCGACGACTTGGGCTTAGTCCTTATAGTATGAGCGGACGGCGAGCTACCCATTGCTAATCGTTCGCAAGTCCACGAAGACATTGCTCTGCGATTCTCGAAGCCCGGGGCGTCTTCTGTCGCGGCGGCTGGAGTGTTGGGATCTACGTTCGCTCACTCTTGCGGCCGCCTCATTCGATTAACTTGTACCTGGTTATCACGTACCAAATAGATAGATGATGACAGCAAGATGATACTAAGTCGAGAGAGTTGGAAGGAAGAGTACCTAGGTGTTTACACGTATTTTTTAACTTAAGTGTGTGAGGCACCAGTAAGCACCAAACGCATGTTGTGGACCTACGGAGTGGGCAAGTCAGTGTGGGGACGTGGGCGTGGGCACTCGGTATAGTAGCTAAATCGAACAGGGTCCGAGTGACTATCACGCCCTTTAAAATTTGTTACCTTTGTCTGTTGAATGCGTTCATAAACAATAAATACATTTTTTTTTTTTTTTTTATCTCACAACTATCACACAACGCCGTCTAGTCCCAAGCTAAGCAGAGCTTGTGTTATGGGTACTAGACAACTGATAAACATACTTATATATTTCTAAATACATACACATATAGATACAATTACACCCAGACACAGAACAAATGATCGTGCTCATCACAGACATTCGTCCTGGGTGGGAATCGAACCCACGACCTCCGGCACAGCAGTCAGGGCCACTAACCACTAGACCAACAGGCCAGTCGAAAGCCATTCTACCAAAAGTCAACAATGTGTACGGGATGAGGGTTGCAAAATATTTTGTGCTTTATTTATATCTATTTATATAAAAGAAGAAACTGACTGACTGACATATCAACGCACAACTGAAACTACTGGGACTAGGAGCGTGAAATTTTGCACAGGGCATCCTTTTTAACCGATTTCTAAAAAAGGAGGAGGATCTCAATTCGGATATTTGTATTTTTTTTTATGACTTCGTCGCTTGCGAACTGATTTGAATAATTCTTTTTTTGTTTGAAAGGGTATACTTCCCAAATGGTTCCATACTTACGTTGAAAATGTTATCATCGAAGTGATCTGATGATGATGATAGAGCCGGAAGGTAGGCACTGGAACTCCGTAATTAATCAATGTAACCTAGCCGTGTTTGGACTTATTAGAATTGTCATAAGATGCACTTTGGCTATAAGTTACTATCGAACTGATCTGATGATGGAACTGGAAGATAGACACAGGAAGTCTGTAATTAATCAATGTATCCTCGCCGTGTTAGGGGTTATTTGAATTGTCATGAGATGTCCTTTGGCTGTAAGGTACTATCGAACTGATCAGTTGATGGAACCGGAAAGTGGAAGCTAGACACAGGAACTTCATAATAAAACAATATAACCTAGCAGTGGTTGGGGTTAAATGGAATTGTCATGAGAAATAGGCACTCTGTTTATAAGTGTATCGCAACTAAATAGTGTGAAATAAAAAACTTTTTACAAAATAAAATAATCAACATCACTAAAAAAAAAAAACACTAAAAGGATCAAAATAACTTTAATTTCTGAAGTCGGTGTTTCTCGGTAGGTTGTTTGTTTCTTATTTAACACCGACTTCCGAAATTAAAGTTATTTTGATCCTTTTAGTGTTTTTTTTAGTGAAGTCGAGTATGTTTTTTTGTAAAAAGTTTTATGAGGTAAGCGAGCACTAAGAGACGATTTTACAAAATTCACCTCCTAAAGGGATGAAATGGGGGTCCAAAGTTTGAATAGAGAAACCTAATTTCAAGCGGGCGAAGCTGCTGACAGAAGTTCGTACTTATATAAAAAGAGAAACTGACATATCAACGCACAGTCGAAACTATTGGGACTTGGAGTGTGAAACTTTGCACAAGGTTTCCTTTTATGACGTACCTAGGCATTAAGAGGTAATCTTTCAAAAATCACCTTTAATGAGTTTAAAGGGGGTTTGAATGGAGAAATCTACTTTCACGCGTTTGTTGCCGCTGGTAGACGCTAGTTTACTTCATAAACTTCTAGAAGATTTACAAACATTATATAAAACGAGTTCGAAAAGTTATTAGTACAAATTAAAATGTTTCTTAAACAAAAGTTTAATGCATAATTATCAGGTTATTGCTGCTACGTAATTAAATGAACTACTCGCCATCACACAGATAAACCCCGAGAGGTTTTCGCTGTATGACATTAAATACTGTAATATAATTTAAGTAATTTGTATAATATATAATAAAATAAATAAAATAAATAAAATAAATAAAATAAATAAAATAAATAAAATAAATAAAATAAATAAAATAAGTAAAATAAATAAAATAAATAAAATAAATAAAACAAATAATACAAATAAAATAAATAAAATAAACATGCACAAAGTAGCCAGACCCAGAAAACCTATCTGAAGGCCATACAAATATTTGTTCGGTGCGGGAATTGAACCCGTGACATGTAGCACAGCAGCCAATCGCTCAACCACAAAATTGGCAGCGCGCTCTGTGACGTGTATGATCCAGGCAATACAGTTAAGATATTATTTAGCAGACGTTACACATAGTCCGGGCGCTTTCAATGTATGCGTCCTGCAACAAGCGCTTAAATCGAAAACTTATCTGGCTGCTTTGCGTTTGTAGTGCAGTGTAGCGCTATTCAACACCAAATTGAACGTAACGTTACTATCCTATTTTCGACCGTTCGTCGCACCCCGCGCTTTGTATGAAAAAAACTTTTTACAATAAATGTAATAACCGACTTCCTCGGTGTTCTTCGGCATTGTTTGTTTCTTATTTAACACCGATTTCCGAAATTAAAGTTAAGTACCTATTTTGATCCTTTATGTGTTTTTTTTTAGTGAAGCCGGTATTTTTTTTTTATAAAAAGTTTTTATTACACTTTTTAGTTGCGATACACTTATAAACAGAATGCCTATTTCTCATGACGATTCCAATTAATCCAAACACTGCTAGGTTACATTGTTTTATCATAAAGTTCCTGTGTCTACCTTCCACCTTCCGGCTCCATCATCAGATCAGTTCGATAGTACCTTATAGCCAAAGTACATCTCAAGACAATTCAAATAAGCCCAAACACGGCTAGGATACATTGATTAATAACAGAGTTCCTGTGCCTACCTTCCAACTCCATCATCAGATCAGTTCGATAGTACCTTATAGCCAAAGTGCATCTCATGACAATTCTAATAAGTCCAAACACGGCTAGGTTACAGTGATTAATTACGGAGTTCCAGTGCCTACCTTCCGGTTTCATCAGCATCATCAGGTTCGTTCGATGATACCATTTTCAACGTAACTATTTAGAACCATTCATTTATTTGTATTGTCATATTCGCTTAACTATCTTCATTGTGATATCTATGTGAGTATGAAGTTCCGTTGACTATTTCTGGTCTTCTTATTCTTTTACTGTAAATGCTTAAGTTCTCGGTGAAAATGCCAAAATCACTATATGATTACTTATAATGTTTGAATAGTTCCCTCGATTCCTCGTGGATCCCATCATCAGTACTTGATTTTGAAAAAAATGGGACCTATCTGCAAGCAAATCCTATAAAGGGGAAAAAAAAAAATTTGCAAATCATAACAAACAAACAAACATAAAAAAGTAATCATAAAAAAAATACAACCGAATTGATAACCTCCAATTTTTTTTTGAAGTCGATTAAAAATACGATCGTCCGTACGCAGAACGACTGACGCACCGCAACAGGCCGTCAAAAAACACATAAATTGAAAGCGCCCTTAAAGAGTAATTAACTAGTATCTGAATTAAATTTAAAAAAAAATGAACAATGTGGTCTCTCAATTCCGGCCACAAGACGCAGGATATAACTTACTGCCGCCGTCGTTCCACGCCAACTACTTTCTTAAGGTCATCGCTTCTGACAGGCTCTTGGACACAAGTGATCAAGTGTTGCTACACTCAAAAATACTCATCATGCGGTTCGTAATGAGCGCAGTTCCGTAACTTAATGATTTTGTGGTTTTACACCAGCGACCTGTCGAGTGCTTGACCCTAGTTATACGCCTGCTTAAAATGACAAGTATTTAACAATGTTTCTAGCTTTTCATCATTCAATATCTTTGTCCCACGATTTCTCCCGCATGGTCATGACTTTGGATCTTGTCTGGAACTTCTGACACTTTTTTTTTTTTTTTTTTTTTTTATTCTCAATAGGTTCGCGCTTGACCGCCATCTCACCTGATGGAAAGCGATGATGCGGTCGACGATGGAACGCGCTTACCTAGAAGTAACCTATTCACTCTTGACTTAAAGATTACCGGGTTGTAGCTATCAGGAAACACACATTCCGGCAAGGAATTCCACTCCTTAGCTGTACGCACAATGAATGTGTTCCCAAAACGTTTTGTGCGTATAGGTGGAATGTCCACCATGTACCGGTGACGCGTTGCCGTACGTCTTGTGGTCCGATGATGGAACGGGCTAGGCGGAATTAGGTTATGCAATTCCGACGCACACTCCCCGAAATGCAACCGGTAGAAAACCGACAGGCTAGCAACTCGGCGCCGATGCTCAAGACTTTGGAGCCTCGACTCAACGAGTGCATCATTGCCAATGATCCTCCTGGCACGCCTCTCAATTGCCTCAAGTGCATCAAGCTGGTAACGGGCAGATCCGTCCCAAAGATGAGAGCAGTACTCCATACACGATCGAACTTGTGCTTGATATAGTTTGAGCAGCTGTTCCGGCGTGAAGTACTGTCTGACCTTAGCGAGGATACCCAGCTTTTTTGCTGCCAGTTGAGCCTTTGCTTCAATGTATGGCCCAAAGTTGAGTGTTGACGTCAGCGTAACACCAAGAAGATCAAGATGGTCGGTTATCGGCACGGTTACGCCCCGGAAAGTTGGAGCAGGGCTGAATTGGCTCCTTTTAGCGGAAAAGAGACACGCCTGGGTTTTAGCAGCATTGAACTTGACCAAATTGGCATCGCCCCATTCAGAGACTGCCTCCAAGGACAAGTTCAAGCGCTCGACCATAGCCTCTCGAAGAGACTGGATCAGTGACCCCCTAGCTTGCGCGCTGGATGTGTAACTCTCAGCAACAGTGCTGTCGTCTGCATACCCAAAGGTACCGGGCTTAAGCAGATCATTAATGTGCAGCAAGAATAACGTTGCCGAGAGCACTGACCCCTGAGGGACCCCGGCATTAATGGCCATTTGACCGGATGAGCAACCATCGATGACCACTCGGATGGACCGGTCACTCAGGAAGTCTGCGATCCAAGCACACAAACCAGCAGGTAAACCGAAAGAAGGAAGCTTACTAATAAGGCTTTCGTGCCAGACCCTATCGAAAGCCTTCGAGATATCGAGGGAGACGGCAAGCGCTTCTCCGTGTTTCTCGATGGCCTCACTCCAGATGTGGATGGCATACGCTAGAAGATCACCAGTTGACCGATTCCGGCGAAAGCCGTATTGTCGGTCACTTAGGATGTCATTAGCTTCTAGGTATGCCAGGAGTTTAGTGTTGAGTACACGTTCCATAGTCTTACAGAGAATGGACGTTACACTTGGCGATAGTGTATCGTTTTAAAAGTAAAAGTACCTAGATAGCCTTATTTATGATCAGATGAGTTATACATAGACTCCATCAGTTTAGGTAATTAACTAAATGTAAAAAATCTTGACATGTCTTTTTTATCTAAAAGTTGTCTAACATTTTTAGATAAAAATGTTTACAATTTATTATTTACCTATACCGATGTTTGGTAATTAACTAAATTTAAATAATCTTTGTATGTCTTATAAACGACTTTTTTAAAAATAAAAATACATATTATTAAGATTGTTTACGTTTAGTTAACTATCTAAACAATATGGAGAATAAGTACTTGCAGTGATACTTACTTACCATTTATAAAGATAAATAAACATAACAATTTTACCTATATTTTTTTTAATATTAGATTAGGTTACGTAATTTATTTTAGTAATCGTTACAGACGATACAATATCATTGTATTACCTACTTATATTAAATCAACCAACAGTTCATCTTTAAGGAGTAGTGAGGCACTCTCTCCCCTTGTTGGCTACCGACTCATTTTCAGTTGTGGTATCTCGTAACTTTCTTTTTACTTCCGATTTCTTACGAAGAATATTATATCTATTCTATATTACTACGTCGATGAAGCTGACAGGACTAGAGAAAGGAGATGGATAGTTAGTAGTATGAACATGAAAAAAAACAAACACTAAAATTTAGTTCTTATTAGGTAGTGTTAATAATTCTGTAAACAAAGCTTTTTTTACATTTTCTGTTCAGCATGCAGTTAGGTACTTACCTCTCGTTAATACAGACTGAAATGGATCAAATATGATATTTGCGTTAAGAACTGAGTTGTCGGACCATATACGTCAGTAGCAATAGATAACAATGTGCAACGCCTTCGGCGATAGTGTTCTATCTACTCGTACCTACACCGTGTGACTAAGCTGAATAAAAACAATGATTTCTACACGACAACTCACTTAGTAGGTACTTAGCTACTTTTGTATTAGGGAGGAATCAACTGAAAAATTGTAACTGCCTGAAAAAAAATCTGAGAAAGATGGTTATTTTTGAGGTAGAAAATCATCAAATGGCTTCTCACATGTCACTTTTACTGACTTAAATCCATCTGTGTTCTTCAGTTGCAATTTGCTTTTCAGGAACACGGTTACGGAAATAGATGAGTGTAGTAGGTAAACTCGCGCCTCTGGTCAGTCAATTTTTACTTATGCAGATAGAGACTATCTATCATAATACATAACAAACTCCTAGCAAAAAACCAAGAAAAGTAAGCAAATTAATAGTGGATATATGGGATGTGGACTGAGCGATCCTTGTGATGGTAGTCGTGTCCGTGTCGTGTCGTGGCCACGACCTAACTAATAGCCACGAGTCTCGACCGACACTTGAGGATTCTCTCGTCAGTACCAGACTCCAACACACCTTTAGCCGATGCAATCATTGATTATGTTATTGGCTATAGTCTGATTACGACAAAACATAAATCCTTATTACATTTTCTTACATACTTATTCATCATTCAATAACAATCATCACGGGTCAATAACTTCTCTTGCTCTTTTATAATGTACCCGTGTATGTATTCGATATAAACCAGAGTATTTGATTTTCTACTACTTACCTTAATTCATACTTATTATAATTACAATATTTACAATCAAGCCCCCCTAGCCAAGTTACAACCGTTTCGTTTCGATTCTCTTTTCGTTGATCGCCTCGAGTCGGCCACGCCTCCGATTCCTTTGTTCTGATGCCATCCCAACGCTCAGTCACGTGGTCAGAAAAAAGGCTGTAAATGAAGTTCGAAGAAATGACATCTGTGCCTCACACTCCGCTGCAGGAAGATAGCTTTGGTGTGGTCCTGAAATCGGACTGGCATGGTGGCGTTTTCGTGCAAATACTTCAGCACTGGTTTAGGACGTTTATTGAATTTTTAATTATCTGGCATTAAATAAACAAATAAGTAATAATAAGTTACAAAATAAAGAATTAGTAATTATGAAATAGAAAAAAATAATAATTAGGTAATTTAATTTTATCAGTCTGCGAGTTAATCACGACCTTATCGTACGATTTCGATATCTAGTTTAGATTATGAGAACTAAATTCGTAAATTTAAATTTTATCAGTCTGCGAGTTAATCACGACCTTATCGTACGATTTCGATATCTAGTTTAGATTATGAGAACTAAATTCGTAAATTTAAATTTTATCAGTCTGCGAGTTAATCACGACCTTATCGTACGATTTCGATATCTAGTTTAGATTATGAGAACTAAATTCGTAAATTTAAATATTTGTTTCACATACAACTGTTAGATGGCGCTAGTTTAACTACTTGAAGTAGCCTTTTTATTATAGTTTATTTTTTTCAGGGATTTAAAGAATAAAATTTGAGTATTGATCATTTATTGGCACATTACACAAAGAAAAACATGCAAACAGAATAATTTACGGACGGTTCTAATCATACTGTTGTGGTAGGTACCTTAAAAGTAGTTTTGTATATTTTTAATAATTATCATGTATTTATACTTTATTTAATTAAATAAAATTAAAAACAAAAGCAACTGTGATGGTAAAAGCACAGAGGAACAAAATAAAATGAAGGAATATTTTTGAGCACGCCATCTAGTGGCCAGTAGCAACAACAGAACAAGAATATCCCGCTAGTAGCACCGTATTCAGTTGTGTTTGTAAGTAAACACTTCGTAATCTCTCACAGTGAAGTTGTACTCCGAGGCGAGCGACGCGGGCGTCACCTGGTCGCCGTACGAGTGCAGGTTGCTGTAGCTCTCACTGTTGCTGTTGCAGTTGCTGGATATCAGCAGATCTGCGCCCGCGCCGAATATTGGACCACAACTGTTATTAAGAGCCAGATTGTTAATAAACAGGTGTATAATCTCAAAGTTCCAGTGAACCTAGAATATAACAATAAAACATCACCTTGGGCCTTCTTTTGTGACGAATATGAGAGACTAATTTTACCAATGGCTCATGTCATATATCTACCGATAGCTGGTGGAGCAGACAAATCCAAGACTGAAGACCGCATTTTTTTAAAAATTAATTCTAATGTCTATGCGTGAGGTCTTGTAATTGGCTTTCCAATGATTATGGTTTTCTGTTTTTGTCTGGTTTTATTAGCTGTAAATCCTCCATGTACTAAATAAATAAATATAGAAAAGCGCGTCTATGGGACGAACCAAGCTAGGCTGACGGTTTAAAAAGACAACTAGAACAGACTGGATACAGTAGGCTGAGCATCGGACGTTAAGGTGCAGCTTGAAAACTTTTTAACGTGTCGATGCCAAAATTTGTAAACTTTTTTTAATATTATATTCCTTGCCTGGACCAGTATTCAGCTACGGCAATACCGTCGGCTGGCGCTGTCATTAAGTCTTTACGCGAACAGGATAACAGGGCAAGTGATGCACAATGGAGAGGTTTGATTGTTAGTGAAGAATACTTACTCTGGATGATAACACAAGGCGAAAGCCTTCTTCAGCAGCGTATACCTGGCGGGCGGCTCCGTGAGCGCGAACAGGAAGGCGCGCTCGGCGGGGATGTAGCCGCCCGCGCCGCCCGCCGTCCACGCCGCCTCGCAGTACCCGCCTATCACCTCGCCGCGGGATAACTGGAACAACGGACACTAATAAAACCCATGTGTTCTGAAGTTTATGTTTAGCAACGTGGGGAAAAGGAAACGATTGCTCATGAGCAAACAATCAATCGGACTTTGCCGTTTCAATTTAGGGTACAAATTAAGGACATTGTCTATTTTTAGAAAGAGTTTGTCATACGTCCAGCCAGACAAACAATTTGTATTACCTGTACTAGTAATAATACTGGAGCGACCCCATCGCAATGTGAGTGGAACGCTTGAGCAGAGAACCCGTGCGTGGATGCGCGGAATATCAGACGCCATGACTGTTTTGGAGTACCGCACCTACGGAGGAGAAAGAAATATGTAAAGGAAGGTACATTGTTTAAACAAAAGCTTATTCATATTCAACTTCATCATCATTATTTCAGGCGAAAATATGAAAATAAAAAATATTAAAACAAATATTTTATATCAAATTTAAAAAAAAGACGTCCACTGTTGTACATAGACCTCCCCAAGGTGTTGCCATAATGACCGGCCCTGTGGGTCTCGCATCCGTTGGATTCTCGCGACCCTCACCAGGTCATCGGTCCAATTTGTGGGAGGTCTTCTAACGCTGCGTCTTCCGTTCTTCCTTTATAATATTAACAGGATGTAGTTACCAGTTGTTGATGACAGCTTGGAAGGCACTCTTGTCTTGTTGCAATATTAACGATCCCGTGAACATGTTTACTGCCAAACTGAAACAAGAAATACAGGTTTTATAAATGATGATGTTACTTATATACTTGTTTAATTATCTAGCGCCTAAACTTTAAAATAAATCATTTATTTTTGTTTTTTATTATTATTATTAGGCTTTGAATCAGCTTTATTTTATATTCAAGTCAAAAGCTACAAAAGTCTGCTCTACCTTGTATCTACAGATGATGTCATCTCATCGTTTCAGCAACTCGTGATAAAAATTGTTTTCAAATGCAACGCAAGCATTTGCGTTTAATAAGGACACAGTCAAATGCTGGTTCGCACCAGTAAAGTGGGGCCTGCCATGGACCTGAATGCAACCACCCACGGGCACAATAATATGCTATTATAAATAATGGAGTGGAGTGCGATTACCGCGGCTGGGTCCTCTTATCGCTGTCGGGGCGCGGCGCGGGCGGCGGCGCGGCGTGCAGCGCGGCGCGCCGGTAGCGCTCCAGAGACAGCTCCATGGGCACCGCGCCCGTCGGTTCCACCTCCTCCGCGAACACCGCGCTATCTGCAATGTTATAACGAACCAACTTACACGAGAATACGGGATAGAACAGAATAATCGTTTAGTTCATTTAGTGCCTCCAGTGTCTAGTAGGTTATAATTATAATAACAAATACAAAAGGTTCAATATTCCTCGTAGTAATTGACTTCCATAAAAAACTGAACAACCCTAGGTTGATTCATACAAACAAGGATATGTTTCAGCCAGGGACCATTTTGGTTACCCATTGAAAGGGTTTTTGATAGGGTTTTGACAAAGTGTTGTTTTAAAACCCATTTCATATTGGTTACACTTATTTACGAAAACCCTCATCAATGGATAACCTCTTCCAAACCCTTTCGATTTGTTTACCTGTATATTCAAAAACCCATTCTTGGTGGTTTATACTTTTTAACGGTAACACGTTTTGAACGGGTTACCCCTTCAACGACTGTAACAGAGTTACCCATTCGGACTACAAATATTGTAATTTTATCTCTCGTGCCTTACTTTAAAGTACTAAAATGCATGCATTCGGCAGGTACGCGTCAAGTCGCAACACGCAATCTAGGACCTAGCGACTCAACAGTACATACACATTCGATTATTTTATGGTTATTATTGCAGTGATTTTAAAGTTAAATGTTTTTTTTTTCTGGAATAGTCGGGATTGTTTCATGTATAATCTTGTCTTTTTTACGGAATCATAAATGTCATTCGATCGTCTCACTCATCATTTAGTGCCCGAAGGGAAGATCAAAATCTATTCTTCTACTCCAACGTAATTTAAAATGATTTTATTTAAAACCCTTTGATTACCCCGACAAACCCTTTCAAAGGGTTATTTGCTTCAATTGGAACCGGTAACATCTTGAACTAGTTAACTTATTGATAGGGTTACCCTAACGTTAGTGTTATGAAAGGGCTAACACTTCGAAGAGGTAACATTTTCCATTACTGTAGGCATACAATCTGTAACCCTTTTGAAAGAATTAACTTATATTCGGGGTTGTACGGTCCCTGGTTTCAGCAGAACATTTAACTAGGCTGTAAGCCATTAACCTATTATATTCTTACTACTCAAAAACCAAAACGAAAACTTTGAAATAACCCAATAATTACACAGGAGACAAGTCACTCTTTCTTTAGGCACGGGACATTTTTTTTTTTTTTGTAAGGATTATATACATTCATAGTAATGGCGCTGTGTGAAATAGCATGAATCAGGACTACCGTCTGTATCTGGATCTGGTTCCTACATACTTCCATGTTGTAGACGCTGGCTAACCTTTATCCAGCCGTACGAACACAATTATGACCATGAGTGACGGCGACAGAGAACTAAGTAAATTTTCCTTTTTATCATAGTTATATAGTAATTTATGATTACATACCAATGAGCAGCAACCGAACATGCTGCATGAGCGGTGACAGGTGATGACAGACGCGCGCGCGCTCCTCCTCAGTCCAGTGCGCTGTTGGCTGTGTCACACCAGCGCGCTGCTTCGCCCACGCCAGGGCACAGCGCCAGACTTCTTCCTCTTCCAAGCATAGCTAAAGAAAGCAGCAAACAATAATTTTTACCTATTCAACGTTCTTACCGTTACCGACTCATAAAGAAGTTATCTTTCATCATCAGGCGAGATCGAAGCGAAAAGAAATTAGAAGACTGGGAACCCCAGGTCTTATTATGACACAACGCTTTATTTAAAAAATCGATAATGTTGATAAGTATAAGGGTTATTTACCTAAGTATTTATTTTTAACCAACTACCTATTTGCGAAATTAAAATCATCTGCCAACAAAAAGTAACACAGCGCCACCTATTATCGAGTAGGAAAACTATTTTAATAAGTGGTGTGATTGCCGCCTACCTAGGAAGGTAGGTATGGCATTTTGACATTTTCAGTTCGTATGTGGGTATTTTTTAAGTTACATAATGACTGGTACTACTATGATGCTTTTACAATAAATGCTGAAACTAAAAATAGATACTAACAAAGTCCGAAGAGATGAGTTTGATGAGCGCCTCCTTGGGCAGGTTGAGGAAGGCGTTGGTTTTGACGCAGTCGGCCGCGTTGTCACCGATGAACGCAATGCAGCGCTCCATGAACGATGATGCACTCTTCCCGCCTGTTGAGGATTGATCAAGATAAACATACTAACAAAATAAAATCAGTATAATTTTCATGTAACTTCTGCCTACCTCTCTTCTCTTCTTATTCTATCTTTACCTAATTGGTTTCTGATAAGCTTTCTTGGTTTTGGTTGTTCTTATTCCTATACCGTCTACCTTCTTACTATGGTCCAATCTCTTTCATCTGTTCTGTGGTCCAACGTATGTACATTTCGAATTGGTTAGAATGAAGGCCGCTAGGGTCCATGTACAATGGTTCACCATGGACTAAGTGTGTAAACCTAATAGTATATAATAATAAGTATACTACTCAATCTCACACATTTTGTCAGTATGTTTAGTTTGGGCTCTAGGATCTTGCTCTGTAATCTGCATGTAATCCTTCCTGTGTCACTAGTGAATTACTTATCTTCTTACCTACTTTAAATGAATAGGCCTGTCCATAATAACATGACTTATGAAATAACAAAATATCTCAAGTGTTTAGTGTATATATTATAGGTAAATAAAAGCATTTAAAAAATGCACAATGTTATTTATCTTATAAGTAGGCATCTTATAGGTAGGTTATTTATAAATTTAATACGAAAACAAATCTTATTATTTTTATAATTAGTACTATTATTGAGTTCATTAGTAATAATTATATTTCTTACTCTCGTTCCGTAGGTATTAATAAACATGCTTATATTTTACCAATATTCGTATGCCACTTATTGTGGCAGAAAACAAAGACACTTATATTTTTGTAACACCTAAAATTGTATAGGTGTGCTTAAACAATGGTATGTAATTTGCAGTACAATTTTGCAGCTCATTCCAACACAAAATTTCTCAATGTGCCTATCATTTCCTAAGTAGATACCTACCTACGGGTATTCAGCAGTGTTCCGTGTTAACCACAAAAGTATTTTATACTTTTTTTTTTCAAAACCCTTTTTGCAGTCAGATAAAAAGACACTGTCCCACACTTGGAACATTGATATTAATCATATAATTAAGTTAACACCTTTATCTTAATACTTATGCCGCACAAATAAATTCCGATTCTGATTTTGATCATGGGTGTGTTCACAAACATGTAAACTCACATACACAAGACATCGAAAGCCAGAACACCTATCTGTAGGACATACAAATATTTGTTCCTTGCGAGAATTGAACTTGCGACATGTAGTGCAGCAGTCAATTGCTTAACTGCTGCGCCAACCATGCAATCTGATAAGATTGATATGGTAATAAGAAATCCAGAATTCCAGGAGAGTCTTACTTAGTAGATGTATGAATTGTAAAGCATTCTAGTCTTCTTAGCCTAAAGAATGACATCAAATAAGTACCAATCATTTCACATTTTAAATGATCTCATATTGGTAGATTAAACTTAAAATTATTTATTTAGGGTTGAGAACACTACTGAATGACAAACATTACAAGAGATGAGCTTGCAAACTTGGTATTCTTTAGTTTTGTAAGATAATATATTGCTACCAAACTGCTCTACATAATCTTATTTCCTCCAGTCTTGTTGCTAAGAGGCCAGACACCATCGGTGCAAAGGTACTGGTAAGGAGTACTAGCTGAAAAGATTTACAGTATGTGATAAAGATAATATAATAATATATTTCACGACTATCACACAACGCCGTCCAGTCTCAAGCTAAGCAGAGCTTGTGTTATGAGTACTAGACAACTGATAAACATACTTATATATTTCTAAATACATACATATTATAGATAAAATTACACCCAGACACAGAACAAATGTTCAAGCTCATCACACAAACATTTGTCCTGGGTGGGAATCGAACCCACAACCTCCGGCATAGCAGTTAGGGCCACTAACCACTAGGCCAACAGACCAGTCAAAGATGTTAATTGATACCAGTGGCTATATAATAGTTAAAAGTTAATTAGTTGTGATTTGAAACCTACATTTTTGTGATTTTACATTGTGTAATTTAAGGTGGAAGTTCTGTCGTGATGCTCAAAATTTTTGTATACCACAGGGAAAAAACACACTATGTTAATCCAGTCTGCATTCAGATACAATTCTGGTTTTGAGGTACCTATACTTCTATGATATGCACAAAGATAATTTTGAAAATTTTTATTTGTTAAATAAAAGTCTTTAGGTTTAGAATCTTAACTTTAATTAGGTTAACACTGGTGCATTGAACTCACAAGCGTGGCAACGCTTTCAAAAATGAAAACATGAGTTTCTTAACTTGGAGGAATGAACTTAGAACTACACTTCATAACCTATCACACCGACGCATTTGGATTCACGTTCTGGATTAACGTTATATTGTCTCCTTTCATCATTATTCTTCCAATTTGTTTTCTATTCTTGGTCTTAATGTGAACTTCTTCAGCTTCATCCAAAACAATGTTCATGTACTCGTCGAATCCCACGATGTGTCCCTCGATTCGTAGATTCACGTTCTCGTACAACCAAATTTGAACACGACTTCTGTTTTGTAAATACCTGAAGATAAGGTTGATGGGTTGGACCATCACCTTCTGGACTTTTGGTGGACCTTTGTATGCCATTTTGAATTATATTCTTATGCACAAACTTAAAATTATTATATTGCAAAAAACAAACGCTATCAAGCCCGGCGTTTGCGTCCTGTCAATTTTTTTTAAAATAATTTTGTCTATGGTCGGAATGTGACGCACCCAGGGGCTGCCAGTTAAAACTTGACCATAACCGTTTTAGTCGATTTCGATTGACTGGCTCGAAAATACTGAGTCACGTTAATATGTTAGATTCATACATAGATATGGATTCATACGTATTAACTTGGCAACTCGCTGGCGATTTTAAAATCTTTCGGATTTATTAAAAATCGATATCGATGCGGTGACTGAATCGCTGTTAATATGAGGTCACCCGTGACGGGGGTGACAAAAAGGAGCGAGATTTGTTTTTTTTTTCAATTTAGTATTGAAGGAAAAATTTAGATAATCCATTATTTTATTCACTTGAGTTAAATTAAATAAAAGTAAAAAGGTAAAAAAAAAATTAAGAGCGACGGCAAGGAAATAGTTGATGAAATAATTAAGCGTCTACTTATATCACCGTAGTATATATTTGCGAAATGTTTTACTACGTATTAAATCACGCTAATAGCTATTCTAAGTAGCGCAAAAAAATCGTCATTATTACAAACTGAATTGACTAGATGATTTTTTTAGTTAGTAAAATAAATAAATATGGCTTTTTTTTTGCTGGCTTGTCTTCATACTTGACTAAACTGAACTTATAATGTTATTACTAATATCAATCTTGGTCAAGTCACATAATATATTTTATAAAATTAATGCATTAATAACTATTCAACTGTTATCTTGCCTAGTGACTTAATTAACAAGAACATTTGGAACATCGGCGCAAAAGATACAAATACAGACACCCACTGTTATGAATCGTGATCTGTTACGTGGCGTCATTTAAACTAACAGTTTTATTTAATTGAATTACCAATATAATCTCGGTACTGTAAAAATCTATAAAATCTTATCAAGCTGCACATGTATCAGTTTATACAGCATTTTTTGCTGTAGGAAACACCATATCTTTTTAATTTGGGATGTCACACGGATGCAACCCTTATAATTTAACTTAGTTTGGTCTTCGTCAAACTTATTATTAAGTTCTCTTATTGATTTGATATTTTTCATAGTATTTATTACTTTATAATTTTAGCATTTAAAAGTATTTCATTATTATAAATAACTTATTTTTTCTGTCTGAAGTATCTGTTATTTGTTTATTGTGCAAGCCTACCACAGTGTTGTCTCTTTTAACCCAAAGGTTGACGTGTATGGAATGCGTTGTTGTATTAAGTCAGCCTATGTACAACTACTGTACATGAAGTTTAAATAAATAATTTCACACTTAAAATTTTATGCTTTACCGTAGTTTAAAACAATAAACAAAAAATAAATCAATAACATTAATGAGTCACAGCAAAATAATTATGTATACTCAACCCTCAAATTAACGTGACGAAAAAAATAATCTCAGCAATATTTAAATGTGTAATAAAAAACTATGTTCAACAAGAATTAAAACTGCAAAAGTGTGCGATGGCCGGGAATCGAACCCGGATCAACTGCTTGGAAGGCAACTATGCTGACCATTACACCACCATCGCATCTGATTGCTGCTTCCAAATTTCTGATAATATAATTTCACAGTAATACTATTTCATCACGTACCTGGACGATCTTGAATCTCCATAGCCGCCGCTAGCAATGTGCAAGCGCTTTCCACGCTCAATGTAGACGTGACATGATCCTCACAAGCGGATCTAAGATCTTCTACTCCTAAATCTGCTGCTAAGGTCATCATTTCGAAAACTCCTGAGTCTTGCAGCAATAGCTGTGAATAAGATAGTGTTTAGTGTTTCAAATATGTTTAGTTTTTTATAATGTTAAATGCTAATGATTGCGCCACCTAGTGGTTATATTACGAATTACACGTTTGTTAGTTCTATAATTCGACACTTGAAGCGCTGTTGTCATTTAAAATTTCAATAATTTATTAACAAATAAACATTATTCGTATAGCAATCTATACGTTAGTAGAAATAGACGTTAGTATCTCACCTTGCCAGTGTAAACATACTGAATAAAGAGCCGAAAAGTTTCAACTTGTACGTGTGGCATTCGGATCGGAGTCGGCTGCGCGCCGATAGATGGCGTTACCGAACACCCTGGGATCCGACAAACTTCGCCTCGTTTTGTATTTTGAAAGCTCTTGCATCTAAAACAAAGACATATTCAATAATCAACATTCTTATATACTTAGAGCATTATGCTTTATTATTTTACTAGTTGAGGAGTTATATGGGTACTGATTTTTACATCTCTAGGTATGAAAACGAAAATATTACAACCATCATAGATAGGGTCCGAATCCGGTTCTACTAGAAAATGCAAAACATATTCAAGTACCAGTCAAGTGTAGCTTGCAGTTGCAGTTTTTATTAAAAACGAATTTAGCGAGATCAGTACAACGTTACAAGTCTTATATTCCACAAAGGCGGAGAGCATCGAGCAAGTCTGTAATTAAAAACCGATAATCCGCTCTAAAGAAATTGTAAGCGTTGAGCGTAGCTCGGATAGCTCTCTAGGAAAAACTTTAAGTTGTCAAGATGCGCTCTAACTTGTAAGTTATGCGAAAGTTGCAGAGGCGAGCAGCGCCCCCTAGCGGCGCTGAGAGCACTTCTAGAACGTTTCATAAAATATCGGTACAAGTTATTTTCGCGCAATATGAAGAAATTAACTGAAAGTAGCTGCAATATAGCTGCATTGATTTAGGTTTGTGTTCAAGTTTTGTTGCTATTATGGTATAAAGTTTATTCTATTCTAAGTATTCTATAAAGTTTCATGTCATAATTACTACCGTATATATTCATTATGCGATCAACCCTCGACTTATTTAAAGAACCTGATCGTCATACCTGTAAGACAACCTGGTCATTCGCTGTCGTATGTACCAGTTCGCTGTCCACGTCGTAGTGGTTTGTGCGCAGGTAAACTTTATGGCAACCAAAACGACCAAATGCCATATCTGCAGCAAAGAAATAACCAACAGGTCGCCAAAACTGGGAGGCAGGTCCCGTGCCAAGACAGTGCATGCAAGTTAAGTTTGCTCTAATCTAACTGCATAACAACTGTCTGTAGGTCGTAATGCCGGGCACGCCATAATCTTGGCGGTAAGTCCCCCCTTTGAGCAGTCGAGAGGTTCCTGCCTCGGATTCAGGTAGAAGAAACGTTCGGGTGTCATTGTCCATTGTCGCCAGGAGTACACGGTGGTGGTGCGCTCCGCTTCGGCCAAGCACCAGAGCGCTCGTGGAGGCGATCGGCAGCAGCGACCTCTTCCGGAGCGAAGAGGAATGGTAAGCGGACGCTTCTTTCTGCGAAGCAGTAATGCTAGCGAAAGAGACGGCCGCACGTGTGAGGGAACTTCGCATTTACTTTGTTAATTAGTTACCTAAGTATAACGACCTAGTACTCGTCCAGTAGGTACCCACTTAATTCTATGAAGAATGCCATATTGAACTATGTATAATTAGAAATCTATGTATATATAAAAGCGAAATACCACTCGCTAAATCTCAGAAACATTACATCTACAAACTTAAAATTTGGCAAGTAGGTTTCTTATAGGGTGTAGACATCCGCTAATAACGGATTTTACGAAATTTCACACCTAAGCGGGTAATTTCTCCATACAAACTTCCAACCCCCGTTGGGATGGAAGTTTGTATGGAGAAATCGACTTTTACGCGGGCGAAGAGGCTGGCAGAAGCTAGTGTCTAATATATTCCAACGGTTGACGACCGCCTGCATACTATGAGACACGTTTGCTATTTCGCGTTGATTCGCCGAGCCCGCTCGCTGGCTCCGCTGATTGGTTTTGCTATTGAGTAAATTTAATTTTCAAGTGACTTTGCGCAGACGCAGACGCAGGTACTCATCGTGGCATTGTTTCGAAATATAGTTTCACACCTAGATAGGTGAGCATCACACTATCATCATCATCTTCTCGCCGTTGTCCCGTATTAATTTGTGGTCGACACAACAGCAATATTTTTTATTATTGTTGATGGGCTCGCGTTTGACCAACATCTCACCTGATGGTAAACGATGATGTGGTCGACGATGGAACACGCTTGCCTAGAAGTAACTTATTCACTCTTGACTTAAAGACCCCTAAGTTGTAGCTATCAGGAAACACAGACCGGGATTTTTTGTCGATAGATGATTTTCCCACCAAAAAAAAGACTCCGGCAGGGAATTCCGCTCCTTGGCTGTACGCACAATAAATGTGTTTCCAAAACGCTTTGTGCGAATGAAATGATAGAACGGACTAGATTATTTAGACGAATTAGATTGTGCATTTCCAGTGCACATTCCCCGAACTGTTTAAACATACAAGTAAACAATAGAAAACCGACAAGCTAGCAACTCGGCGGCGATTTGGAGCTTCGACTCAACAAGTGCATCATTGCCGATGGTTCTCTTGGCTCGCCTCTTAATCGACTCTAGCGCATCAATCTTTTTTGGCTGACCCATTCCAAAGATGAGAACAATACTCCATACACGATCGAACTTGCACTTGATAAAGGTCAAATTCATCCATTATGTACTGTCACTCGTCACGTTATCAGTAACATACTTTTCTTACAAATCACTCCACACAATCCATCCATCTTTTCTTTGGCCTCCCTCTCCCTCTCCATCCGTTCACATGTATGCTCATAACTCATTTAATGTGCGTTTTATCCCTCCTCTTTACAAGACTAGGTATACTAAGACAAACGACTCACTTTCAACTTTTCCTTTCAAGTTTGAAAGAATGTTTATTAAATATGTATGTTTGTTACTTCGCGTAGACCATGTCTTGTAATAAAATATTGGACACTATTGCCCAGGGCGTATATTCCCTTGGGATAATTTTCTATATTTACGCGGGCGAAGTCGCTAGTTAAAACTTATGTACACTGAAGGCTACTCCTAACTAAAATATGGCGTCATAAAACTCCTCCGCGTCGCTGTCGCTAGTTATATTATTATTATATTTTTAAATCGACATTGTTCTGTTGGTCTCAGTCGAAACAGAAAACTAAAACGGATTTTCAGATTTTTATTAGATTTTCAGTAACGCTCACGAATTGGCTTGTCTAACTTGTTTTACTAAAAGATTTCGACAACTTCAGACTTCCCTAAATGCCTTATCCCCAAAAACCGTATTTATCTTGTGTAATTTAATCGCGTCTTACATTATATTTCAAGTAGGTACTATTTCTAAACTTCCCATCTATCATATATCCAGCATTAATAATACATCTTATCAAATACTGCACCATTACACCCTGTCCCAAGAGTGGCAGCCATTCAGCTATTAGGGTAAGATCAGCACAGTACGAGGTCGCGTCTTGTGAATATTTCAACATGTTTTGTCTCAGTTAATGAACGTGTGAACGTCTCCAGGGACTACAGATATTCTAAGATTAGAAATGATTTTGGGTGGTGTTCAATATGTAGGACAATCGTTATTGTTATGAAGGTTACCGGAGTTGGGCCCAAGCCCTACTGAGGCTGACATGACTTGAGTCAGAACATTGTCTTAAGTACCTATATAATAAACTGTTCACGTATGTATTTAAAATCTTCATCCGACCGAGTAAATAATAATGATAATTCGTATGCCTTCCAAAAGTCTACGACCCCAGGGTTCTGAGATATACAAACATATAATAAATTATTGGTTTGCTTCAAACATGGTGGTACAGGTCTTAAAATACAATAAAATTGTTCTCCACAGTCCGCCTGATACCTGGCTATGACTGGCTTGGCCTGTTGGTCAGTGGCCATCCAAGACAAATGTTTGCAAGTGTGATGAGTCCGATCGCTGGTTCCGTGTCTGGGTGTAATTTATTTATAATATGTATGTATCATCAGTTATATCGTAGGTACTTATACCACAAGCGCTGCTTAATTTGTGACTAGATATCGTTGTGTTATAGTTGTGGAATGTTATTTTATTCACTTTATTTATTTACTAAACATATAAATTACATTTTTAAATATTTTTTTAACAAAATCATATTAAAAAAAAACATTTAAAATATAAAAAATAGTAGTCCGCCGGTGTCGGGAGCAGGGTCCTAGCTACCGGTGGTTAGGGCTCCAGAGACAGGAACCTCCTCACAATGCGAGCCGTATCGCGAAGTACAAGCCTTCTGTATCAGGCCCTTGATCCAACTGCGTAACGACAGCTTCGACAGATGGTCGTCGAAGCTGAACAACAATTCTATTTATAATTTCGTTTATTAAGACATAAAATATTCAGCAATATCCACCTCACCGAAGCAACCTACCAATACACAGTAAGTGTAACAAATCATTCCGCTAGTCCTGTTAGTAGGTCCCACAGCTACAGGGTGTCCCAAGCCCGCCTCCTGCTGACTGCCGAACCGCCACTAAGTTGTGCAGCCGATCTCAATTAATTGTGAACCCGGTGTAGCGTTCATGGCCTGATTTATTTGCGGTAACTTGCTGGCTCTTCGCTGGAACTTGGATCCACAATAATAGTATTGCTGTAATCATTCTTTTTAGCTTTGGTCTTTGTTGTTCGGTCTTTACGGACTCCTCAGGTACCATACCTAGCTAGATACTATTCTGTTACCAGGCTGCTTGAATTTTTTTTTTGTTTCAGTGTTTAAATAGTGCATGCGAACTGGATTTCCTTGCGTTTCCTACATCAGCAATCGTAGGCAGCTTTATCTCTACGGAATGGTTAGAAAAAGTCATTGTGTCGCCCTGGAACAGCGGGTTACATTCAGTAAAAAACGCACACTCCCTCTCGCTCCACCAAGAGCAGGAGAAGCCACTTGACGATTTCCAACCCCCCCCCCCCCAAAAAAAGAACCTGCACTCACTTATTAAATAACTATCTTCATGTTAAAAGCCAGCCCTTGGGTCACGCGAAGTGTCAACTAAGCGTTTGGATATTTCTTTAAAAAGGGTATGAGCACTCGGACCCCACGGCCCAAGAGTTTCAACCCCAAACGGCTCAAAAATATAACTACCGACGAGGTTGTTATATTTTCGACGCTTGAGGTTCTCCGCAGCCGCAGCGGCAGCACCAGCACAGCACGATGAGCTAGGAAGATGGGATGGCGCAAGAGTGTCGACACAGGTAGCGTCCCACACTAAAGGTCTACCCATCTTCCACGGAAATAAAGACATACCGTCCGGTCTCTTACCATCGTCGCGTGCCAGGCCATAAGGTTCCAAAACAGCCGGAACGCCGACGGTGACAAGAGCACGTCGGATAATGTCATTAAGGTTCGCGTGCCGCGCTATGCGTCCCGCGCTTCGACTGCATGACAGGCCGTGGTGACCGAGGCTGTTGACAACTTCGCCACAGTGGCAGCGATGAGGAGAACAGCAAGGAGCGCCAAGGCGTAGGGCAACAGCTAAGCGGAAAGTAGTATCGTCGAACAAGGTGCCAATATTCGACGACGGCAGTGCGTGAAGCCAAAGACCTGACTCCCAATTCCCCACAGCCAACAGGCGCGCACGCTCCGCAGTAGTAGCTGATGTTAGCATTAGGTTCTCCTGGACTACTTTGCAGAGCGGCTCATCCCACCGTCTCTGGGAAGTTGGGTTGTCGGGTGGATTTGCATTCGGGCAAGCGAGTCTCCAGGCATCTATAGCCTCGATGAAGCACGGCACATTGAAATCAATAAGTAAGGGAGAAAGGATATTCCTGATTAATTTCTCAGTGCCGTGAACCGAGGATATAAAAGCTGGTAAACTAATACTAGTAATTTTGCGGACGCCGAGGCCTCCCATACGAATGGGAAGACTTGCTTGAGCCCAAGCTCGGTCATCCATGGCCACGTTTAAAATTGACGTAAGCGTATGCCGGATAATTTGGTCCATTTTTTCCAAAAGATGGGGGTGTTTCCATAAATGAGAAGAGCGGAGAAAATATGTTAATTTAGGGCCGAAACAGCAAAACCGAATTATGGTGATGGCCGAATGCATGTTAATTTCCAGCAATCTTTCCGAAATATCATTAAATTTTTGAATTTTTTCCTCAACGAAATCGGGAAAGGCATCCTCGAAAATAGGAGACCCAAGGAGACGAAGAGAGCTTTTTTCTATAATTTTGATTTCTGGGGCTATTGTGTTAAATTTGGAAAGAGTCAGTTGTCTGTCAGTACTGTCAGATAAGAATAACTCACATTTAGAAAAATTGAGGTCAAGACCTATTGAGTGAAGTTGATTTTTTAAGAAAAGTAAATCATTTAAAACTGTGTCTGCATCGCCTCCTAGGGTTCCGTCGTCGAGATACCAAACGTTGAATTTGGAATTTAATTGTCGAATAATTGGGTGAATGGCTAAACTGAAGTCAGAGATTAAGCATTGCCATACAACGTGGCAATGCTGCCAGCCTTTTGGGCTCACTTCCGGTCGACAGCGATGCGGAGGAGTTTTATGACGCCATATTTTAGTTAGGAGTAGCCGTTAATGTATATATATAGTTTTAATTAGTTAAGTGTTTTTGTATATTATATTGTATATATATATGTACTGAATGAAATAAAGAATAAGAATGTTTCTTCATGTTTTATGTAACATAGAGTTGATAAGTATAATACCTCTACTAAAATACGCGGAATCGTAAATATGATTAAATCCAGTGATTTAAGAGATTGAATTAAGAACTAACTACAGAAGAACCTTATTATATTTCAGAGTTGGATAAAACAAACCTCTTTATTTTTTACATTTCAATTTCATAAACACCGAGATTTAATCGTCATGTTTATGATTCCAATCCCCCTAGCCAAGTTACGATCGTTTCGTTTGACTCGAGGCGTTCGACGCAAATGAAACGATCGTAACTTGGCTAGGGGGGCAGGATTTTTGAGGAGGAGTTATCAAGTCTATGTCACTCATTTCATGGAACTTTACGTATGTAATTATGCCTACTCTACCTATTCTGACCTTTTTTTTAAAACCATTTTTATTATTTTCTCACACTTTTATTTTTTGTATGTTTTCAGATTTTCAGTTGTTCTTGTTCCACCCGTCCCAACTGAGTCCTACATACATTTTTCTGAATAATAAAAGCGTCAATATTTAAACCATTACACACAGCAAAAGTTTTCTCAAACACTTACTGAGTGGACAATTTTACATAAATTGAAGATTCCCACCATGACCCAACTGATAAATGGTTTCAAGCGGCACCACAAGTGCCACACCACAAGATCTCATCACATTAACGGCTCTGCTAGCCTCCCTCAGTGCGGGTCTGCGATTTGTTCGCAATTAATCACAGTTCGAACGGTGTCCTGTAATTAATTCCGCGCAGTACACCGCGGGGCGGCGTGATGCTCGCTATGGTCCACAATCTCCGCGGATATCATTAATCTTGGTCGGCCGACCAAGTGTTGGTGGTCATAGAGTGGTAAACAGACGCGACAACACCTATGTTTGTATGTAGGCGCCGTCTCTACGATCGCCTGGCGCTTTTACTCAGACTTGGTCTAAAGATGTTTGAGGTTTAAGATCGTTTATTCCCAATAGAATTACATAAATTCACTTACATGAGCTGCTCTCAAAGAAAAACATCGTAAGGAAACCGACATGTCCTAGAACTAAATATTCGAAGACATGTTACATCCACCAATCCACATGGACCCACGATTACGGCCCATTCTTTTTCCTAGAGAGGAGGCCTGAGTCCCAGCAGTGGGAACTGTAAAAGGCTGATTATGTTATGCATATGCTATGTTATTTAAATGACAATTTTTGCTTGTTTTATCCCCAAAATACCTACCTAATATTAACCTAAGTGAACAGTTCTGCTCTGTATCTCTGGATTTATAACGCCGTTGGAGTTTTTCTTTAAAGCGTTCAGGATTTAATTTATTCAAAGCTGTGAAATATTCCTATCAATATCGGGAGCTTACTATACTAAAATCTATTGAAAGCTCCTAATGCTGTCAAAAAGGCCAGTTCTATAGAAACTTTTGTTTATTTTCAAAACATTTTCCCACATTACACCTCTATCGTAGATGTGTTCACAATCATATAAACTCATATACATAAGACACCCAAACCTGGAACAACTATTTGAACGCCAGGCAAATATTTGTTACTATGCGGGAATCAAATCCGCGATACGCAGTGCAGCATCTAGGGCATGCAAAACCGGAAAGTCATCAAAACCGGTTTTGAACATCGTTTTTTTGGGACCAAAACCGAAAACCGGAGCTAGGTCCGGTTTTAGCAAAAAAAATCGAATGTAGTATAATTTAAAAAGAAACACCATTTTTTTTAAATACCCACTAAGTCTACAAATAAAACAAATTGTATGATACATTTCTTTTTAATCCAAACCATAATAATTATACAGATAACAATGAACTTATAATAGTATAAAGATTAATTAACTGAGATCAAATCAACAACAAGTAAGTTTTTGGTATCTTTGGTACCTATTAAGCCTGCTATCAAAAATAATATATTTTAAAAATAGAAAACACAATCAGCATCTTCAAAAATTTTTTTTTTCAGATTCAGATATATTTATTGTTTATTAAACACAGCCACCCACAATTACCAAAAAAATCAACATTTTCAATTGTCCTAGCGTCGCAGGCGAGGGTGGCGGACACGCACTTGCACTCCCGGTAAGGGTATTACTGCAACAACGCAGGCGCAGGCTGGCGGGTTACGGGTGCGGGGGTAGTGGAGGGAGGCGTGTAAGTAGGTGGATGCAGGCTGTGTTCGGTTCGGATACATTTGATGCCTCAAAATTAAATATTTTTTGAGAGTGTTCGAGAAAAATGTTGATAAAAATCAAAATGTTAATTGTTACTCAATAATGGGAAAACCGGAGCTGAGCTCCGGTTTTGGCTCTCAAAACCGGTTTTCAAAAATCGTTAAATTTTGGCCGATTTCCGGTTTTGCGCAAAACCGGAAAACCGGTTTTGCATGCCCTAGCAGCATCTAATCGCTCAACCACTGCTACTGCGCACCATACCGTCAATATTAAACACTACTAGCTATTTAACTACTTTTCCAAAACTCTAGTCTTCTAACACCTGCGTATCTTTTTTCCTTCTCTGTAAAATTCACGAAAAACATGTCTGTAAAAATCGCTACTGCAACAAGACCGCCTATTGTTACAACCTAGTAGTATGTTTTAATATGGTGTACAATAAAAAGTACATAAATCTTTCTATCTTCCAACTTTAGGCTCTTTGTCCTCTGGCTTCCTTCTCAAAGGAGTGTCGCATGTGCCTCTTCACACAGTACTCTCTGGTAGGTAGCGGCCGCACGCCTCCACCAGATGGTGACTAATGGAGCGCACAGCTTCACTTGCACCAGTTTTTGCTCATTTCCATTTAACACGTGGACTGAGGAGTGGGGTTTAACAGGATTAAACGTACTGGGATACCTGAGGTATTGAATCGTAACTACTTAGGTACGAAGCTATTTCTGCCTTTGGCTTTAGCCCTTACCAAACCACTAGATAAATTCTTATTAGGTATGGGGAATGATGGGTATGAATGACCCTTAAATCTATATTATGTAGATATTAATATTTATTTATTTATTAAAACTTTATGCACAAGTAGTAAACACTGTACAAAGGCGGACTTAATGCCTTAGGCATTTTCTAACAGTCGACCTTAGGGTGGTGCAGAAACAAAACATGGTAGGTGCAGCTTAATGGTAAAGAAATACAATAATAAATATATACTTAGATACATACATACAAATTAACAATCTATTTATGAAAAACGAATCCAACAAATCAACGCTTTGATGATTACACCAAGTTAATATTATAAATCTGAGTTTCTTTTTTCGAATTGAAAAATTATTTTAGTTTTGGATAGCACAGCCTATTTATTGAGGAAGGCTTAGATTATATAACACGTTAGTAGATACCTACGCGGGAGCGGGTGAAACCGTGGAGGATTGCTAATAAATTGATATTTCTGAGGTATATAATATCTAGTTTTACTTAGATATATAAACATAATTTAGAAACTACTAGCCAAATACCAATATGTTAGAAAAATGCAAACAAGTCTGAGATAAAGTTCGAAAAGAAATTTCTTGTACGAAATATTTTTCGTAACAGTCAGTTTTCTATAGTTTATAATTTACAATAATATTTATTTATTTAACATGGATAGAGAGGAAGAGGGAGACCAAAGAAAAGATGGATGGATTGTGTGAAGAGTGATATGAAAGAAAAGGAAGTTAGTGATAGCATGACGAGTGACAGGGCAGAGTGGAAGAAAAAAACGTGTTGCGCCGACCCCAAATAATACGGGATAAGGGCAGTAAGATGATGATGATGATTTATTTATTTAACAATTTATGTACACACACAAAATAAAAGATTTGATTTGAATATATACCTAAGTATCTACCGACTTTTCCTGACGGCTATAAAACCACAAACAAATGCAACTACTCATCTTCGTCCGGCTTACTCACACATAATTTCTATCTACAAGTAGCAAGCCTGCCTAGTGGCGAATCTGTGATTGTATCCCCCATCCCTAACTAAGTTGCCTCCTACACCTGCACCATGCCTCATGCCTCCAGGCAGCTGTGCTTCGATTAACTCGATTACTGCAGCTCGCGTGCCCGTCGCGACGAGCATGATGACCGCTGTAATTGACGCGTCAGGATCGTCAGACCGTGCGTCAGGACGTCAGACCCTCCTCTAGTCTGAACCAATCACACGTATGTATCTACTACTAATTACTTTTGTTCCAATCATTATTATTATTAACTGCTGTGCGGCTGTCCTGACCCCTCCCCCCATCCCACGTATAGACAGACTGACAGTTTTTCTTCCACCAATTTATTTGCCGTGATTTCTAAGACCCCACGAGCTCTTAACGCGATTCATTTGACGACCTAAACTGGACTGTTAAAGGGATGGAGCTATATAGGGTGTATAGCTCTATCCCTCTTTCTTCATGATCATTCGTTTTTAGTAAATGTGAAATGTTTATAGCTGATGCGTGCCAATTTGCCCGCATTATCATTTTGCGAGGTACGCAAATTCCTATAAAAATATGAAAGTAGCCTCAGTTACTCCTTATTACATCAGCTGTCTACCAGTGAAAGTCACATCAAAATCGATCCAGCTGTTTCGTAGATTAGCCGGAACAAACAGACAGAGAAGATTTTTTTTTGTATTGAGTATTTGTATATCGAATGTACTTTTATATGCATTTAGCAAGAAAATGTTATTTTAATGTTAAAAATAGATACTTGAATTTTATTTATATGCCCATTACTTGTAATGAGAGTGAAACTTACAGCTTGTCGCTACAACCAGAGAGCTTCCTCACCGTTGAGCCATATATCATATATACTTCCTATGGAAACATCAAATTGTAATTTCAAGTTTGGCATTATACCTACCTATTAACCGAAAAGCTGTTACTACGAGTAGTATTGATAATGCAAAACTTTCCCTATCAAATACCTTTCAATAACAGTAGCCAAAGCATCACACGAACCACACAATTACAAGTCCGTTGTTATCTGAACAGTTATCAGTGTGGTTTCAGTGACGTGACTTGATGTGATGTGACAAGGCTTTGCAGCACCGGCCAACTTTTAATAGTGTTCACTCTCACGAACCAGCCGCGCCAACTCGCGCCAACTCGCGCCAACTCGCGACAAATATCGCGTCTGTGTTTGAACACAGATTAAACTTTACGCTAAATTTATATTGTGATGATATGTCATGTTTCGCGGTAAAGACTGAATGGATTATGTAGACAGGAAATTGGAAAGGAAGAATACGTGTTAAGAGTTATGCGGAATATCGTGTAAAGTCCTGCAAACCTCTAAAAAATTATATAATAATCTAGCAAACAATATTTAGAAAAGTAAATTGCTTGCAGTGTTTAATAATATGAATTTAAGTATATTAGGTCTTTAACTATGACATTGCCGATTTTTAAAACGGGTTGCTTTGAACTGACATATCTTTGGATTGACTTGGAATTATATGTTCAAATAAACTTTATATTAAAGGTACGTTATTCTTTTTCCGAAATTAAGTATTAATTGTATTCTTTATGTTTTGTATTTTCACATAGATACCACAATGAAGTTAGTTAAGCGACTATGACAATAGAAATAAATAAATGGTTCTGAATAGTTATCTTGAAAATGGTATCATCGAAGTGGATGAGTCAGAAGGTAGGCACTGGAACTCCGTAATTAATCAATATAACCTAGCCGTGTTTGGGCTTATCAGAATTGTCATGAGATGCACTTTGGCTATAAGGTACTATCGAACTGATCTAATGATGGAGCCGGAGGGTTGAAAGTAGATACTTAGATAAGAACTTCATAATAAAACAATGTAACCTAGCAGTGTTTGGGTTAATTCGAATTGTCATGAGAAGTAGACACTCTGGTTATAAGTGTATCGCAACTAAAAAGTGTGAAATAAAAAACTTTATACTTACAAAAAAAAAACCGACTTCACTAAAAAAAAAACATTAAAAGGATCAAAATAACTTTCATTTCGGAAGTCCGTGTTAAATAAGAAACAAACAATACCAACTATCGAAATTAAAGTTATTTTGATCCTTTTAGTGTTTTTTTTTAGTGAAGTCGGTAATTTTTTTTTTGTAAAAAGTTTTATATATATAACTTTATATATATATATATATATTTAGGAATGATAAAATTTAATTTACTTACTAAAAATTGTTCGATCGCTGTATATCATATTACTGTGTTGTTGTGTGACATGTGATGATGATGGCATAACATCTACAATGTAATTAAACTTACACAGAACTGAATTTGAAACAATCTTCTCTCTCACTGAATTAGGTAACCTGTAATTCAAAACACAAGCGTCCTAGGATTTTATAAAAAATATTTCCCAGATTTAATAACCAACATCACACTTAAGTAAATTACACGACCGGCGAGGGAATTGTTCGCACTTAATAAAATTAACTTTGCAATTCGTTCGCTAAAACAAGCTTTCTAAACACAATCTGTATCGCGGCCATGATTGATGGCGTCACGACCGCGCAACAACGCGATGCGACATCGCGACATCGTTGACGCGCAATTTGCGTCATAGATAGCGTGGTGACCAAAATTTGTGTAAGATGAAGGACAACTTGTGCCTTAGAAATAGGCTTATTTAATTTTATTATCTTTACTATTACCTTTATTAACACTATTTTACACTTTTGTTGCATGAAATATTATAACTAATATCCATCATTGTTGTGCTGAATTCAGAACTGAGGTCAGATTTTTCATATTAGCTTTAGTTTTCAAGATATGATGAAAACGTGATTTTATAGAAAAAATATATTTTAGTTACAAAAACCACCTTATAAAACTTATAAAAACCAACTTATAAAAAAAATCTTATAGGATTTTCTTGCTTGATTTTGATTCGCTAAGACTATTTTTAATGCCCCAAAAGTAGTTCAGGGGTGGGCTCTCCAGTGATCCTGGTACCACTTTTTCGTAGTCTCAATATCTTGATAGAAGAGAAGTTCACCTTATTCTTCACTCAGACTACAAAAACTTTCAGGAAAATGGCCCAAATGGCTGCGAAAAAGTGAGTATAACAACCAAGCTGTTGGAAGTGCGGAAACATCTCTGCAACGTGCTCCACATAGCTTTTATCCAATTTTATTTCCCAGAAAATTTTGTACAATCCAAATAAATTAATTCCAGGCATTAGCTTCGGCAAATTATTTCATGAACTCTAGTTTGATATGCAGAGATGGCCATAAGATGCGATCCCTAGATACTAATGGTTCATTCATTAGATTCAGCTTCCATAGAACCATAGCATGACTGGGACTGGCTGTCTTTTCTAACCCAGTGCTCAGAGTTAAATCTGCTGTCTTAAAGACAAATAAAACAAGAGTATTTTGTGAAGCCTCCTTGTTGTTCGAAAAGACTATTCTCCATTTTTACATGTGCACTAATCTCTCACATTGATCTTAAATTAGCTAGTACAAAAATATGGTCTTTTCACCATATTGGTATATGGTCCATAGAGCTTATAGAAAAAAAAATGGAGAGTAGATTTGAAATCAGTGATCTCAAATTAGTAAACCACAGATATAAAATTCCATGTAACAAATAAAAAGTCGAATTTTGTTCTCTTGTGTTAACAATTTCTATTTCAGTCAATCTTTTGAAGATATCACACACAGAATTATGTTCTAAATAAACATAAACTTTTCTTCACCATTATTTGAGCTCGGCTCTCCTCATCCTTCTTCGCCAAACGTTCGTGTGTTGCATCCTGGGTCATCGTTATTTACGACGAGCGACTAGGTGTCTTCCACGCTAATCCATAGAAATAAGTAACTCTGTCTGTCTGTTACACTTTCACAGTTGTTATACTATACTGAACCGATTTTGATGAAATTTGGCACAGAGTAAGTCTAGGCCTCAAGAAAGGATATAGGCTACTTTTTATCTGGCTTTGACTCCGACGATAATGAGGACGAAATCGCGAGAAAAAGCTAGTAAGCACCTTTCTAATAAGTTTAACGTAATTAAAATTGCTTTCAGAGTCTTATGCTGCAAGTGAGCATTAGGGCCTGCGCACACTTGAGACAAGACTGTCTTCTCAGACCAATAAAAAAGTATTACACTTGTAGTATACTTTTTATTGTTCTGAGACTGTCTTAGACAGAATTGTCTACGACGTCGCAGACTTGTCTACGACGTCTGCGACAAGACTGTTTTGTCTACATCACGGCGCACACTATCAAGACAAAACAGTCTAGCGGCGTACGGCCAGTGTGGCCAACTTAGTGGATTTTTCACTAAAAGTGGTGGTTTTAACCCCCCATTTAATTGCGAAATATTGGTTTTAGTGGCTAGTGAGTTTTTCTAGTTATTTAGTAAAATTCAATTTCTTAGTAAAATTGCGATCACTCGGGTGTAAATCAGCACCATAAAATCCATAATTATCAGTCTGATACCGACGATGATGGTGCAAACAAAAATGATTAGTCTGAAGACGAAATTATACATAGCTGTTATTGACTAATTTGTATGTTGAATTACTTACTAATGTTAATTTACCCACAAATGGTATTTTGATCAACTAATTTTTAAGTTTTATTTATTATTTATTTATCGTTTATTTCATTAATTAACCCATAGGAATATTATAGAAATCAATAAAATTGTTATAACATAATAAATAAATTAAATTAAATACATTAGATCATATAAATGATTAAAACATTGATAAAATTATTGATAAATTATTGAATAACATTAATAAATTAATTAACAAAATTATTGTAAATTATTATTATGACCATTGAACAAAATTAACAACATTAGACGCAGGTACAGATCATAGAACACTTCAGATACTATCCTATTCTCTTCCACACTCGACTGACCCTGTGGTCAGTCGAGTGTGGAAAGATGCCTTGAGTGACTCAAGAGTGAGTGTGAGTCTTCTCAAGAGTCCGTGAAAATCAGTAACTCTGGTTTCAACGAACATGCCAGTCGCACTACATCGCCAGTACCATTTATTATTAAAGGAAACTAAGAACCTATATGCCTACTTATTTTATTTCGTACAACACACATTTTTTTGTGGGAAATTATGCGATTTTGTGTGTAGGATAACTTTTTGTTAGTGGTTTTCTGGTGGTTTTAAAAGATGACTCTAGTGGTAAGTTATTGTAACTGTTGGCAACACTAGGCGTCTCGAAACAGTCTTGTCACAGATAAGTCTGCGGTGTCGTAGACAAGTCTGCGATGTCGTAGACAATTCTGTCTAAGACAGTCTTGTCTCAAGTGTGCGTAGGCCTTTAGTATCTAACACTGTTTGTACAACTTTTAATAAGAGGTACAGGCCCGACATAATTCTGGTATGCACGTATCTTCTTGGAGGTCGGTGAAAGCGCCTTGCATTTGAATGCACAAAAACACCGTGTTACAAAGTGCGATACTTTATTGAATAAGTACTGTTTGTAGGTGTGGTAGAAGTCCACAAATACTTGTTCGCCTTTCCTATGTGCAAGTTCAAGTTAAGTTTGCCCGTAGAAGTGTCCCGTGATCGTGACAAGGGTGGTGTCACTACCGATCACGATTAATAGTAGGCTCACCACAACTGTCGGCTGTCTGTTGCTGAAGCGAGTGAAGCCGGGTGAAGCTGCTGGTGCGGAGGACATTAATCACACACAGCTACTTGCTTTGTTTATTTTAATGTGGCTTATTTTAGGAAATTAGTTTAGTTCAAGTTCAGCGGTGTGTCCAGACCTGGCGAATACGCCGGTCGCGAGTCGCTCGTGCACCGCTTGCGAACGGCGCGCGTGCATTCGTCAGATCTGGACGCACCTTTACATGAAGTATTTTGGTAAATTTTAATTCCCGAGATACTAGGACTTTAGAACGAAAATACAAATGTGCGTTCTGTATAGCATGACACCAAAAGAAATAAATAAATCCAAGACAGCCGGAATTTTCAGCAAGCAGGAAAAAAGTAAAAACGAAATGACCCAACATTCAACCTTATCTCGTTAGTTAATTCAGTTGGTACAGTGTTCAGCGCTGCCAACTGCATTCTAAAGACTGTAATCTGCACGCGACTCTAGCAACATTCTAATTTTGGCGCCATTCACAGCACGCGACCGTTACGTTCAAATTACAGAGCTCAAAGCTAATGAACGCCATATTTGTGTTTTTTCATGTTATTTTCGAACGTATCGCCGGCAAGTTTATATCGACTCGTTAATCCTGATTGGTGTAATTCAATCTTGTAAATTACACTGCACGATCGCTGAATGTGTTTTTTTCTACAGATAAATGAAAAGCGGATGAAACGTACGAGTTGAATGGCTGATTTTACGATGGTAAAATAAGTGATTTGAAATATTTTTCTGTGGAAAATATTACGTTTAAAGTATTTGCGATAAAAAGTAAATTATACTTTCCACTTGCAAATGCATTTTAAATGGAATGTTTATTTTGTACTATTTCAAAGTGATCTTTTCATTACGTAGTATATTCCGTCTTATAATGTAGATAGCAACCTGAAACGCCTCTAAACAATCAATGTCCTTTCAGTCTTTTGAAGCTCAGAAAAAAGTATAGCTACGTGGCATGATCCGAAGTGGCGCGGTCTTTGTAAACAGTTTTCGCACAAAAGCTTGCGTCGCAACAAGATCTCACTTAAGGGCGGCGCGCAGCGGCAGATTATCGCGACATTTTTCTACAAATAATAAAGCGGTAATGAGCGGTGTAGGACGTCGCGTGTCACTGGCAGACGGGCGGCTGCAACCGCTCGCCTCCAATTTGCGGTCGCGCTCACAATGCTCCGCTCGCTCCGCTCAGCTGTCATCGCAACACGTGCCACTGTAAGGCCACTGTTGATATTGTGTATAAGATGGTATTTGTTATTGAATGTTACAAATTATGTGGTGAATTGGAAATTACGATTTACTAAACATTACAAACACGTAAAAGGCAGTTCTTTGTCAAGACATGTCACGTTTTATTATAGGTTACAAACTTGCGAACTTATCAACAGTTCGGTCATCTATCTAGTTTTCCAGCTAAGGAAACAATCTCCGTCCATTATTGTTCTGTTTGATTGTTATGTTCTCATTGGTACATAGCTCTGGTATATTTGCTTAGTGTCCAGTTATCTACCTTTGTCCATAAACGCACTGGTGCTGGCGTGACCCTTAATCATTGAGACATAAATCACAGTTTTTAATGCCCTCAAGATCGTGACAAACGTTCGCGTTTACGAGCGACATCCGTTGGCGCCGCCACGACGAGCTACAAAGTGAAGTTTGATCCCAAGTCCTCCTTACATTGTCACAGCGTCAACTGTTTTATGAAGAAAACTTCGACAATAAAATGTCTTGTCTGAACGAGTGTATCAAATTACAACTTAGTAGTTCAAGGAGGATTTTTGCTTGTCGAGGGACACGTGGTCGGCGTTCAAAATGAGCTAAGTAAGGTAGGTACCTATTGCACTAAACAAATGGCACTAAAATACTTACCTACTATTGTGAGTAATTGTAGTAATTGAAAAGGCCAATACAAACTATTGGCGTGATTTACTTTTTTCTTTTCGCCAGAAATGAAACCTAGTTTATATGTTACCAAATCCTGATACCAGGGATCAATAGCAAAAAGAATTAGGTCTTTAAACCGTAACCGAACAAGGATACGTATAGAAGTATTGCTAGTATATTTTTGTTAGGCGTTACCTATTTTCGTTATATTATAATGAAATGGAAATATACGTACGTAATATTTTGAGTTTTTCATTGATAAAATAGATTAAATTGGTTATTACTGTTATATTTGCCTTGAGCATCGACGCCGAGTTGCTGGCCTGTCGATTTTCTATCGATTACATTTCGAGGAGTGTGCATTGGAATTGTACAATTTAATTTCACCAAGTCCGTTTCATCATCGGACCACTAGACGTACGGCGTTGCGCCATCGATACATGGTGGACATCCCACCCATACGTACAAAGCGTACAAAGCGTTTTGGGAACTCATTTATTATGCGTACAGCTAAGGAGTGGAATTCCCTGCCGGAGTCTGTATTTCCTGATAGCTACAACCTAGGGGTCTTTAAGTCAAGAGTGAAAAGGTTACTTCTAGGCAAGCGTGCTCCATCGTCGAACACATCATCTTTTACCATCAGGTGAGATAGTGGTAACGCGAGCCTATCTATAATAAAAAAAAGACGGGTTGCACTCCGGGAGTGCCGGCAGAAGTGAAAACTTGATTATTAACGTTGAGCATGTTTGATATTTTGGAATGGTTAGGGAATAATTTTGCACCAATTGCTTTATCAGTATAAAAGTACTATCATTTATGTGGTAGAATACAATATTCATTTATTGCGCTATCGTACACAAACATGACAATTTCGATATTACACACATAAGTTTAGACTGCGGATTGTTGTGATAACGCAAGTTTAATTCATTCATTTAAAAACTAAAGTCTTAATTTCTTGCAGATTCAAGTAAAAATGACAATTTATTTTTGTAATCCCAGTGATTACAAAAATAAATGAAGTAAATAAATGAATAAAAAGACTTAAAACATAACTTGCGAAATGTGGGTGTACTATTCGGTGCACCCCTGCCTGAGCCTTCGGGGATTACAGGATGTTATGTTATCATTGAATCCTGCCTAAAGAATTTGTAATTAAAAGTGTGGAAGTAATCTGTCGCACATAAAAACATCTACATCTACATCAACATCTTTTGACAGGCGCTTAGTAAGCACGTAAGCAGGAACGTCACATTCGATCTTACTACAGAATTAGCTGAGAATTTATCGGTTTCCTATACCAATAACACTCGTGCTTTTTAACTTACTTGTAAATACTTGTAATCAAATTATTTTTAAAGCAGATTTAAATAAACTGAACTTTATTTTACCAAACAACAAACGCCTTAGTGAAAATGTTTAGCAATTTAATCAAAGACATTCAATTTATACTACCAATAGACCGGACATAGCGAACAAAATCGTGATCCGATACTTATTCCACGTTGGTCATAAGTCACTCAGTCTAGTATGACACACCTACACGTCAAGTCGTGTTTGTATCCGTTCTATGCACTAAAAGAAAATCATTTTCTGAGAAAATATGCCGAACTACGCATTACGCTATTGTAAATCTTGCTATGGTAAAATGACTGGACCTAACTTCGGTTTATTTTCGTAAATATTTTTGGTATTTACGAAACATTTAATTAGAATTCAATAATTTTTATAAATAGTTCCAGAACATTTTCGGATTTTGTGTTAACGCCATCTATTGCTGAAAAGCTTAACCTTTCCATTATCACACACCGAGGCTCTACCACGAGCTTATAACGTGATAAATTTTTCGACTTCAATCGGTCTGTTAAAAGGATGGAGCTATATAGGGTGTATAGCTCTATCACTCTCTTTCGCTCGTACGACTAACATTTTAACATTATCATGGTAAGGCCCCTGGCCACCTACCGAGCGATAGTTAAATAATTATAAATTTTGACAAATTTAATTCGCTTGTTTGCTATTCCAAGCCAGATGGCGTCACTGAGTCATAGGATGACAGTTTTTCTAAGACAGTTTTTCTGATAGCCGCTCTATTGTATCTCTTTAAATCTCTTTGAATTTAATACTCGGAAGGTACTTATTGCGATTGAACGATTTCCTTTTTTATTTTATAATCATGATTGTGCTTGCATCTTAAAAGCCTTCACAAGTACTTTTAATAGCTACTAGATACTAAGAAAGCTGCAAACTCAAAGACAACACTGTCTTATTGATTTTAGAATCTCTTGTCATTATGCGTCAATCAATAAAATTGCAAGGAAATACGGAATTTTAGCTACACTAACATACCTACAGGTACGTAACGTTTGTAAATAGCACGTAAATTACCTTCGTAGTTAGCACGGTGCGAATCCCCCAAAGACCACGGTTCTATCACAATCTTAAGGACGATGAAGATAGCCAGAGGACTAGGTTTCGCGGCGCTGCGCCGGCGCGCGGCGGGTGGCAATTTATTTAATAGATTTGTCAGCTTTATCCAAAGACATTCAATATATACTACCAATAGACCGGACATAGCGAACAAAATCATGATCCGATACTTATTCCACGTTGGTCATAAGTCAATCAGCTAGTATGACACACCTACACGTCAAGTCGTGTTTGTATCCGTTCTATGCACTAAAAGAAAATCATTTTCTGTGAAAATATGCCGAACTACGCATTACACTATTGTAAATCTTGCTATGGTAAAATGACTGGACCTAACTTCGGTTTATTTTCGTAAATATTTTTGGTATTTACGAAACATTTAATTAGAATTCAATAATTTTTATAAATAGTTCCAGAACATTTTCGGATTTTGTGTTAACGCCATCTATTGCTGAAAAGCTTAACCTTTCCATTATCACACACCGAGGCTCTACCACGAGCTTATAACGTGATAAATTTTTCGAACTCAATCGGTCTGTTAAAAGGATGGAGCTATATAGGGTGTATAGCTCTATCACTCTCTTTCGCTCGTACGACTATCATTTTAACATTATCATGGTAAGGCCCCTGGCCACCTATCGAGCGATAGTTAAATCATTATAAATTTTGACAAATTTAATTCGCTTGTTTGCTATTCCAAGCCAGATGGCGTCACTGAGCCATAGGATGACAGTTTTTCTAAGACATTTTTTCTGATAGCCGCTCTATTGTATCTCTTTAAATCTCTTTGGCTTTATCCCTAAAGCATTAGGTTCAAAGTTGATTGGAAACATTTAAAAATTTCTTTAAATGATTTTAAACCATAAAATGTTGAAGGTTAAGTTCAAAATCGAATGAGAAAATTTGACTGGTGGCCGTCTTACGATTTTTCGATCAGGTCACGTGTCCTGACGCGAGTTTAAGATTTTATACCCATTACAGAAAAAGTGCTCAACGCCGCTAAAGAAGTTTTCACTTCAAAAAAAATATTTCACAGTCGCAGTTTTTCATATTTAAAACCAGTTAAAAAAATATATAAATGAATCGAAAAGATACGCGTTAGTGTTTTTATAGTGATTGACAATATTTAATGCGTACTCACCATAAAAACTGAAACTAAAACTATATTTAACAATGGGAAACTTAAAATATCAGACATACTTACAGTATTTTTATTGAAGAAAAATAACGCCTCATAATAAACTATAGCAATATACTAAATAGTATCTAACTTCGTTTGGTTAAGGTTGGTAGACATATTTTTTTTTGCAATTGATTTATATTAAAGTAATAAGTTTCACTTTTGGCGAAAAAAAAAAAATTACATACCACTAATGTATGAGAAAAGTTTCACTCCTCGAACTTATTAAATAAAAAAAAATTAGAATATGTCAAAAGTTTAAAACCAGTTTAACGTCGCGCTCCAAAATATAAAATACTTACTCTTTTCTGATATCTATGGTTGCGCCGCCGCCTCACTGATAAACGTCCATAGGATGCAATCAGCCATTGATGAATTAGTTTTGAATGAAGCAATTTATCATTCATTATCAAAATCAGTAGTACCTAGGTAGGTACTTAGTAATAGTGAGTATTGTATTATTTTGGAGTCGCTTTTATCCGATTACTGCTTCGCTTTAACCTATAAGTAACTCAGTGCCGGATTAAGCCAGCGCGTGGCCTGTAGCAAATTTGATCAAGGGGCCCCGTGTGTAGGGCTAATGATAAATAAAATGAAAAAAATTGTTTAGCAAAGAAGTTATTTTCCTCATTTGTCGTAACACTCTACAAAATTACTTTCTTTAAATGATACTAATTAATACCTACTTTGAAAGAACCTAGTGATGATGTTTTTTTGCATACGCCGTGTGAGCAAAGATTAAAGGTAAAATTCTAAAAAAAACCGAAGAATTCTCGAAAATGGCGCATAGGACAATTTAAGCATTTTCCTCGGTGGGGTGAGATTAAGGCATTCTTTAATTGAAAGAGAAATAATCTCATCAACATGTCAAAATTATTATCATCGTTTCAGCCGAAAAACGTCCACTGCTGGACAAAGGCCTCTCCAAAGGGTTATCGGTTCATCTTGTTGGAGGCCTTCCAGTGCTTCGTCTTTCGGTACGCGGTTTCCACTTCTGAAACTTTCTTCCATATCGACCATCTATTCAGCCAGTATATATGCTTAGCTCACTGCCACTCAAGTTTATCTTCATGCCTGATTCGATCGCTTGCCAAGCCATCTGATGTGGCCTATTGTGAATGACCACATTTCAGAGCCATCATTGGTCATATACTTCGTTTTGAGATACTGGTTTGATGAGAAAATACCGCGCAGCTTCCATTAGGAACTCGGGGCTTCGCGCATTAGGGAATGCGCCTTAACTTTGATTTTAGCTTATCGATGTGGTGATAGTCAATCTGGTCTCTAATAATAGAGGGACTGCAGTACAGCCCAAGTCTCAATCGAATCGCAGTCTACAAATTCTAAGCAAAGGGCAAATTATGCCCTTCAGTCTTCGTTACATGATAACTTACACCCAGACACAGAACAAATGATCGTGTTCATCACACAAACATTTGTCCTGGGTGGGAATCGAACCCACGACCTCCAGCATAGCACTCGGGGCCACTAACCACTAGACCAACAGGTCAGTCATTTTTTAATTAATTATCACATCCAAAGAAATCAGCTGTGTTTAGATTTTATATAACATAGATACTTCGACCATTTTTTTTTACATTCAAGTTCGGGACCCTCGTATGCGCGGGGCCCGTAGAATTTACTACCTTTGCTATATGGTTAATCCACCACTGAAGTAACCTATGATTTTAGGTTGTAGGTACTGAAGATACCTACTTCTAGGTGTCAATATTTCGTCCTCACTTGTTATTTTGCGACTTTTGAAAGAAATCCCCAAAGATATTACATTTAAATGTTCGCGAAACATTCGCAGGTACAAAGTATTTGTAACGTGTTAAATAATTTGAAGTCGTATTGTGCGTTTTGTCGCTCCGCGGCGTATTGTTCCCTTTAGTATTGTTGAACTGATTTGAATCTCGCGTTTTGTTTGCTGCTGTGGTGACTATGAGGGGAGGGATATTGTGGAAACAATACCGGTAACAGAGTTTAGGTAGCTGCATTATCAACTGATATTGGTATTTAAGCTTTAATTTGTGTGAAGAGTGATATGAAAGAAAAGGAAGTTAGTGATAGCATGACGAGTGACAGCGCAGAATGGAAGAAAGAAATGTGTTGCACCGACCCCAATTAACACGGGACAAGGGTAGGATGATGATGATGATGATGATGATGATTGGTATTTAAGCTTTAAGTTTTTTCGCAAAAATTTCTTCATTGAGTTTACGTTGCAAAAGTGCGGTTTGAAGAATGTTCAAAAAGGTTCCTCCTAAAGATACATAGATTGAATATCGGGTTTTGAAAGACTGAATTTAGGACTGAATTTCGCTGCTGAATCAGCTACTTTTTAGCAGTCAGGTAGGTATCTAGCAAAAATGTCAAAATATCAAATAATTACTATTTACTACTTTCATTCAAAGCAATATCCAAAATAATCTAAAATTATGAAAATCTTTTTTGAATATTTAATAAAACTAAAGTTTTCCGAAAAAAGATCCCACTAACGATTGGTCACCTCAAACGAGCTGTTCGCGTGGAAGCGCGAGTTGTAATTACAATTCGTGTTGGTTTGTTTACCTCGCCGATAGATGGCGTTTGTTTCAACAACACGCATTGTTTTTTCCCGCGCTCAACCGGCCAACTTTTCTCATTTATTCCAACAAATATGTCTAGTGTTTCAGCGGTTTAACTTTAGCGAGTGTTTCATAGAATTTCAACACACGTACGAACATTGTTGTCGTGGAAATTTTATAATTGGTACACACAGGTGGCAGGATTCTATATTGTTCGCGTGAATCGCGTGCGAGGGAATTTTACAATTACTTTGACAAGTTGTAGAACTTGCTACATTCTACATTGGGCTGCCTGAAATGAATAGACTTACCAAAGTACCTATAGGTTCCAGACGTGTCGGAGTCTATTGTATAAATGATGTTTTATCCAGTTTGATCAAGAACAATATAGTTACCTACCTACCTATTTAATTATTTATTTATTTCATACTTCTTGCACATAAAGGTACAGAGGCGGACTAGGCATTTTCTACCAGTCAAGCTTTGGGTGATGCAGAGAATATAATGGGTGATTCATTCGGAGTTACTTTTTCCAAAACTAAAAAAAATATGAATAAAACAAATTTATCGGGTAATCTTTATTATAAAACAAAAGAACCATTCGTTACATTTATTTTTTAAAGATTATTTCTTTCAAATGTTGTCCGTAACTGCGATTAAGGTGGTCCATTCTGGAGTTCCAGTTTTCGATGAACCGACCGAGCATTTCCAGTGGTATTTGGAGAATAACGCGAGTAATGTTGGCTTCCAGTTGATCAATCGTACGCGGCTTATCCATATAAACTTTGGACTTTACATAACCCCACAGAAAAAAGTCTAAGGGTGTGATATCACAGGATCTAGGCGGACAACTGACTGGTCCGAAACGCGAAATTAACTGTCCACCAAATTTTTCTCGCAACAAAGCCATGGTTTCACGTGCTGTGTGGCAAGTGGCGCCGTCTTGTTGGTACCAAAAGTTTTGAAGATGACGGGCTTCAATTTCAGGAAACAAATAGTCCGTTATCTTGGTACGATAACGGTCATCATTGACAGTGACGTTCTGGCCGGCTTCGTTTTTGAAGAAATATGGACCGATGATTCCACCACCCCATAAACCACACCAAACTGTTGTTTTATCTGGATGTAATGGTAGCTCGTGAATCTCTTCAGGTTGCTCTTCAGACCAAATACGGCAATTTTGTTTGTTAACATATCCGTTGAGCCAAAAATGTGCCTCATCGCAAAACAAAATTTTCGTTGAAAACAGTGGATTTTCTGCAAGCTTTTTTTTTTTTTTTCAAGCCACCTTAATCGCAGTTACGGACAACATTTGAAAGAAATAATCTTTAAAAAGTAAATGTAAGGAATGGTTCTTTTGTATTATAATAAAGATTACCCGATAAATTTGTTTTATTCATATTTTTTTTTAGTTTTGGAAAAAGTAACTCCGAATGAATCACCCATTAGAAGCATTAAAGGAGAAAAAAAAGGTTAATATAAAAAAGATAAACAAATGAATCACAGATACAATACAAAATAGGTAAGTAGGTATAATATATAAATAATATAATGAAATAAATATATATACTAAAAAAAAACTTGGTCCAAATCGACAAACAGAGAAACATTAAGGTACCTCTACCTACTTATTGTAACGGCTATCCGCCAGCAGTGTTGCCTGTAACGGCTATCCGCCAGTAGGGAGCTCCAAACCCCAACTCACTAGCTGCCTCCGTCGCAACGTCAACAAGTATAAACGCCATCTACCGGCTTATCAAGACAACTAGTGTAATAGTAACTCGATATGTTTATACAAGCCTTATAAAACTGATACTAGCGCTACCTATCAATTGATTGAGACACTAATACGATAATTGTACATTGATGTTAATTATTTAAATCCTTAATTGTCTTTGTATTAATTCCTTACTTTGAAAATATTACTGTTAATGATATTTAATTATAACATTTTAGTTTGTACACCAATAGCTTTCGTTATTGTAATTAATTGTAATAAGTTAGTCAATTTACGTGACTTAATGGATATTTGTTAATAATAAAGAAAGGAGATTTTTCGGACTTCCGGAGGATTGCGTTCTCGCTTGCGCTGAGCGGACGCTAACGTGGCCGTATTTTTGTAGAACTTTTTCAAGAATAAACGTGAGAGTAATTTCAATTCTTGTTTTTTCCCACCTGAACGCCTACTATCACAGTTCAGAAGTGGGATGGAAGAATTCCACGGCCCATATATGCGCGGCTTAGGGAGGTCACAAAGCGTGGAGTCGGAAGAAAATGGCGGACAACACGAAGAGAAAAGCCCAGATTTTTTTTTCTCTTCAATCCTCCGAATCCTCTTCAATCCAGCCACCTTCTACCAAAAGACCAAGAATAACCTACCTGGATACAGAGATCATCCCGAAATTTGATCCATCGAAAAAAAATGTTAACGTGCAAGGCTGGGTCCAGAAAATTGACCAACTGGGTGATATATACAATTGGGAACAAAAGGACCGGGTTTTCGTTATGCAAACGCGCCTACGTGGCGCGGCGCGCGATTGGTATGACGATCTTGAGGACTACAGTGCCACGTGGGATACGTGGAAGGAGTGGCTGTCGAAGGCATTTCCGCGTACTACGGATTTCGTCGATCGATTGGAGGAGATGTTGGCGCGTCAAAAGGGAAGTAATGAAACCATGACTCATTATTATCATGACAAAATCTCGTTACTGAAAAAGTGCGGGCTAGATGGAGAAAAGGCTATGTCATGCCTTATTAGAGGATTACCGGCCGAACTACGTGCGAACGCGAAGGCTTGTGGCTACAAGACACCCGAAGAGCTATACTACGGGTTCCTTTCCTCGCTTGAAAACTACAAAATGGAACCGAAGGTTGAAAAGTCAAGACGTCCCAACGACCAGAAGCCGAGCAGGTCGACTTGGCAACGAGGCTCTGCAGGAAACTTGGCACCGAAGGTGTGCTACAACTGTCGGCGACCGGGCCATGAGGTGCGGGATTGCAGAGGTCCAGCAGCTGCACGCTGCCAGGTCTGCCAGCGCCTGGGACATGCTGCCAACAGCTGCTGGTATGCGGCCGGGAGTAGCTCACGGGATACGCCGGCGCCGCCACAAAGAAATCAGGTACAGGTACAGCACATTTATCATGTTACCACGGAAATTATTCCAGATCTGTACCGAAAACGTCTATTAATTAATGGGTTTGAGGCAATCGGATATATTGATACGGGTAGCAAAGTAAATATAATTGCATTACGAGTAATCGAAAAATCACAATTAAATATCTTGCCATCAAATATAATAATGAGAGGATTTGGCGGGTTGCTTATAAACTCATTGGGAAAAGTGTTCTTAGACCTAGTTATCGACGATGTACGATTAAAATCGTGGGCCGAGATAACGAATGCGAATCTCGACGATATAGATTTAATTGTAGGGCAGCCTATTATCAATCACTCTGACATAAACCTAATAATAACCTCTAAATCCGTAAAATTAATTGCTAACGATGAACAAGCGTGTCCTTTGTCACCTATCCGGTTATCTGGTCAAGACTTTGTATCAAAAGTGCCTTTATTCTTGGCTGCAAATGTCGAAGTTCAGCCTTGCTCGAGCGCAGAGGTACGCGTCTACACATCATATGATTTAACATCAACTGACGTATTAGTTACCCATCCACGATTGTATTGTATGGCTAATGAATCGTATTACATACCACAAATCATCTTAGAAAATACATTGAATTTACGGGTACGCGTAATTAATCTAGGGGATTATTGTTTGAAGTGGCCCGCCGGCCGACTAATTGCTCGCGCAGACAGGGTTACGCAAAGTGACGTATCTTTCATTACAAAAAGTAGTACGACAAACAGTTCACAAAAGTACAATCACCCAAACACGACATTTATGTTGTCTGATTTAGATATTGGCGACGTAGAAGAAAACCATTCTAAGTTATTGTTAGACTTACTAAATAGGTATTCTGGTTGTTTCGCTGAATGTAGCAATGAACTTGGCTGTACTGATTTAATTGAAATGCATATTACGACCACATCAGAAACACCCGTATTTTCTAAACCGTATCGATTATCTTACAAAGAAAATGAAATCGTACAAGAAAAGGTGAATGACCTTTTGTCCGCGGGGATAGTACGAGAATCGAACTCTGACTACGCAAGTCCCGTAATTCTAGTAAAGAAAAAGGGGGGCGATTATCGATTATGTATCGATTACCGCGCACTCAACACGCGTACAGTAAAAGATCGTTTCCCTCTTCCACATATTGACGAACAGATCAATCGACTTTCGGGGAAAGTATACTTCACGGTCCTAGACATGGCGCAAAGTTATTACCAAGTTAGAATGGCGGAAAATTCAATTCATAAAACCGCTTTCATAACGTCTACCGGACAGTACGAATTCACGAAGATGCCTTTTGGTTTGGCTAACGCTCCGGCTGTTTTCTCACGACTAATCCGGAAAGCTTTAGGATCCTTAGAAAATAAAATAGCAACATATCTTGACGACGTCACATTACCAAGTGTTACGATAGAAGAAGGTATAAAGTTACTTGAAAATGTGTTGACACTTCTTTCTCGTGCCAATTTAAAGCTCAATTTAAAAAAATGCTCCTTTTTGAAAAGCAGCGTAAATTATTTAGGTCACGAGATCGCTGAAGGGTCTGTACGACCGGGACAAGCCAAAATAAGCAGCGTTACTAATTTTAGACAACCGCGTAGTGTACATGAACTGCGTCAATTCATCGGTTTAACGTCGTACTTCCGTAAATTTGTAAGAGGGTTTGCTGAAATAGCTCGACCATTGACCAGCTTAACGAAAAAGGATGTACCCTGGATATGGGGTTCAGAACAAGAATATTCTTTCAACCTTTTAAAAACCATACTGACTGAACGCCCAGTTCTGGCAATTTATGACCCGCATGCTAAAACTGAAATTCATTCTGACGCTAGCAGTTTAGGGTTAGGCGGTATTCTGCTTCAATATCAAAATAATGGTGATTTAAAACCCGTTGCATATTTTAGTCGCGTTACGAGTAGGGAAGAAATGCACTATCACAGTTATGAGCTAGAAACACTTGCCGTGGTTGAATCTCTAAAACGTTTTCGTATTTACGTGACAGGTATACCAGTCAAGGTAATCACTGACTGTGCAGCACTCAGAACCACACTAACAAAAAAAGATTTGATCCCGCGTATAGCCCGATGGTGGTTGACAATCCAAGATTTTGATATCGAAATCGAATATCGTCCCGGCGACCCTATGAAACACGTTGACGCACTCAGTCGCAATCCGGTTGAAAGCGTTCCCATCCTTCGAATCGATGAAGCTGACTGGCGTCTCACGCTGCAGTTGCAAGACGATATGGTGCAAAGCATTATTCGACAGATTCATGAGGGTACGGATAATCCGGATATAAATAAAAACTATACAATTATTAACGAATGTCTATTTCGCAAAACTTTACACGGGGATAGATTCGTAATACCTAAACTTTCAAAGTGGTCACTATTACAAAAATATCATGACCAAGTAGGGCATATAGGGTTCGACAAGTGTGAAAAGACAATAAAATCAAAGTTTTGGTTTGCAGGCATGACTCGGTTCATTCGAAAATATATAAATGCTTGTTTACACTGTGCCTATGCTAAAGGCAATTATGGGAAACCAGAGGGAGAGCTACATCCCATTGAAAAAGCGGCAATACCAATGCATACTTTACACATAGATCATTTGGGTCCATTTTTGAAAACACGCCGTGGCTATTCCTACATATTAGTCATAATTGACTCTTTTACGAAATTTGTGTTTGCCCGGGCTGTTAAAGGCACTGGTTCCATAGAAACTATTCAAAATTTAAAAGAAATAATATCTACATTTGGCAACCCCCACAGAATAATTACAGATAGAGGTGTAGCATTCACAAGTAGGTATTTCAAAGAGTTTTCCATACATAAACAATTTAAACATGTATTAAATGCCATTGCTTGTCCTCGTTCAAATGGACAAGTGGAACGAGTGAACAGAACTATTATAAATGGCCTCAACACTACCACCGAAAGTGAATGCACATGGGATGAGAAACTTTCAGATGTAGTCTGGGGTATAAACAACAGTCCTCATGCTGTTACAGGATTTTCCCCATTCAGCCTCATGTTCTCTCATGACAATTCTCTATTTCCTGCATACCCTGCAAACGTCGCTATGAACACCAACCCACAAGAGCAGTTACATGAGCGTAGACGCAAAGCGAAATCACGCATAGATAATAATATGGCGATTATGAAAAGTCGTTATGACAAAAGACATAAAAAATGTAGGAAATACAATGTAGGAGAATTGGTTTTGTGGAAAGGAGGATTATCTCGAGATAATACAGTTGGAGTCACAAAAAAGTTAGGGAGTGTATTTACTGGACCATACAAGATTACCAAGATAGACCATACTATCGACCGATATACAATAAATAGTATCCAAGGGGTCAAAGGATATAAAAAGTTCAGTGCAGTAGTTTCTGGTGATTCACTTCGCCCTTATAAACCATCAGTAACAGACAGTTCTTCAGATTCTGATCATGAGGTAGCCAGGGATGATTTAATAGATCAATTGGAGAGTTAAAATGATTGATATTTGTTGAATTAAGTATACCTGTAAATGATACCTATACAAGTTCATACCTTGTTTCCAAAGTCTCCTTATGCTACCAATATTTTAGTTATGATTACTCAAGTGTAATTTCTGATAAGTTGCTGTATATAAACATTTACTTTGTATAAATAATGGTTTTATTTCAATTCCGTCTTACAATGAAAACTCAAAGAAACCAGAAAATATTTAGCTATCAGTAGAAAAAAAAAAGAAAACTAAATTAAAAAAAAAAGTATATAAAGAAAAAGGGTTAATTAATAATTAAAGATAACTACTATAGGTGGATAGATCTGTGTGAAATCTATATTACTATATCATTATACACTTGTAATGTGAGATAGATCTTTGTGAATAACTATTCTGCTGTGCTGTACTGTGTGATACGGCAGATGGATCTGGGTGGATAACTATTCTGCTGTACTGTACTGTGTGATATGGCAAATAGATCTGGGTGGATAATTATTCAGCTGTACTGTACTGTGTGATATGGCGCATAAATCTGGGTGGATAACTATTCTGCTGTACTGTACTGTGTGATTCACCAGAGAATAACTATATATGTTCTTAATATCAGGCCAGAGCAATCAATGTGAATAGCTTCCCCATTTTGCTGTGTGATAAGGGCAGTTAGATCTGTGTGTCTATATAACTTGCTGTGTTATAACTAAGACTGAGTGAATATATCACACAGATCACACCTAGGGGAGATGTTTAATAAAAACTGTTTCTAAGCAAGGTAATTTTAAAATAACTTCATTGCCTTAAAAATATCAAAATACTGTCATAGTGGTATCAAATTATAGTTATGCACTGTAAAGAATTTAATCCGAAGTTGTTGTAATAGGAAAGATCTGTGTGAGTGATGACTATGCTAAACGATAAAAAAAAAAAAAAGCTTTAAATATCAATATACTGTGGGCTTGTTCTTTTCCAGGTATCACCAAAAATTGATTCTGGTGCCATGGCCGCTGCTGAGGGAATGGGAGCTCAACTACGTGGGGGGCCACGAAAATAACAGGATGGCCGAGTGTAACGGCTATCCGCCAGCAGTGTTGCCTGTAACGGCTATCCGCCAGTAGAGATGAAACGTATATACTGGAACAGGTTTTTGGAATAGGTCTGTGGCTGGACGCGTAAAGACTTATTCCGTGCGCACCACATAAACGCGTCTCGAGTATTTAGGCGTACGGCGTCTGATGCGTAAATACTTGATGGATAAATATGATTAGGTGTAAGAAACGTGCAGGAAACACTATTTAAAAAAGAAAACAATAAAAAATAAAAATATATAAACAAAAAAAAAAAATTAAAAAAGCAAAAAATGTTAATCCTGTAAATATGAACCTATATGATTAGAAATTCATCTTGTAAATAAAACGAATTAAAACCTTTAGACGCCAGCTTTTCTTTGATATAAGTTTCAATATATTTTTATAAAAAAGAAGCTATCAGACCTAAGCCTGTTAAACCGAAAATACTTCATTACTTAATCGTTTCGATATTACTTCCACGTACGAAGACTCGCTAGATAAGGAAACGTCAATAAACTCGAGACGCCTAAATACTCGTGGCCCTAGTTTTTGGAATAAGTATTTCGGCGGACGCGTACTTTTAAGACTCGGTACGCATTCTACCTAGTATATCTCACCTCTATCCGCCAGTAGGGAGCTCCAAACCCCAACTCACTAGCTGCCTCCGTCGCAACGTCAACAAGTATAAACGCCATCTACCGGCTTATCAAGACAACTAGTGTAATAGTAACTCGATATGTTTATACAAGCCTTATAAAACTGATACTAGCGCTACCTATCAATTGATTGAGACACTAATACGATAATTGTACATTGATGTTAATTATTTAAATCCTTAATTGTCTTTGTATTAATTCCTTACTTTGAAAATATTACTGTTAATGATATTTAATTATAACATTTTAGTTTGTACACCAATAGCTTTCGTTATTGTAATTAATTGTAATAAGTTAGTCAATTTACGTGACTTAATGGATATTTGTTAATAATAAAGAAAGGAGATTTTTCGGACTTCCGGAGGATTGCGTTCTCGCTTGCGCTGAGCGGACGCTAACGTGGCCGTATTTTTGTAGAACTTTTTCAAGAATAAACGTGAGAGTAATTTCAATTCTTGTTTTTTCCCACCTGAACGCCTACTATCACATTATATCGAACTCTTATCTTCTAGGTACCTACGTGTTGGGTACACCGACTAATGTGTAGACACATAAATGTGGATTTCAGCTATTATTTGCGATCGAACTAGTTTGACGGTTGTAGGTAGGTTCCTTTTTTCATTGCGCCACCATAACCGTAAGCTCCTATTTTTGATAATTTAGGTACGCACGCGCCTAATTCCAGTACGTTCTTCATCAAAATTCCTGAGCTTCGGTATCGAGCCCATACATTACAAACTGTAAGTTGTACATAATGGCGAACAAGCGGGTGCTTACTGCTTACGCGATAAATTCAGCGCGGGCGAAGCGCCGTCCTCATTGAATCATCAATCAACCCCCCTGCCGCCCGTCGCCCGCACTCTGCCGCCCCACCCCCCCGCACACCCGGTACCGCTGTAATTAAGTCCCAAATTATCCCTGTAAGGGGTGGCTAGGAAAACGGGACTGGTAGGACAGTCTGGCTATCGGAGGATATTACAGATACTTTCTATTCTCAGTTAGTATGCAGAGTTTGAAACTTTGAAGCATTTTTCTCCTTGCATCACGCCAACCATGAAATATTTTAAATTTGCAAAACATATCAGCTATTTCCAAATTCTAGCATGTTTTTTTTTCATTAGAATTTCCAACTACAAGAAGTACTTTGTTCTTGATCTTAATTTAGTCACAATAGTATTATGTTTTGAGGCAGGTGGGCAGACTTTCGCATTGCAGCCGAGGCGGAATAAACACCTGAGCCGGAGGTGAGGCCGTCATGGAGTCGAGATAGAGCTCACGAGTAACAAAAATTTATTAGGTGAGGTCTGGCTGCTGGCATGCGTATATTTTTCTACACGAGTGCGATTAACACTTCGTTGTGAGCCTAAAAGAGGTGGGGTAGGAGCCAGTTTACGATCAAGTGCGTGGTTAAGACTTTTCTTGACCTATCCACAAATACTTTTTTGTCTTTCTGAACTACCTTTTTTCCTTTTTGATAAACATTCGATAGTATTTTATTTGTTCAGGATAAAAAAATTACCCGCCATTTAGATCGCCATTGTACCCATAGTTTTAAATTTGTGTTTATGTTATGTTAATATTTTAGTGTACAATAAAGTTTATTCTATTGTACATGTATTGACAAATCTAGTTTGGATGGATAAATCCCAAAATTCTATCAAAATAAATCGTCACCCTAACAGTATTCATATACAGGCGTTCGAACCAGTAACACCAATTACCAAAATTCGTCAAGATTTCTATATCGCCTGTCCTTCTCTCGTCAACCTTGAGCATGGACGTGTGACAGAGACAAAAGACTCGATCTATCCAGCATATGCCATCGATGTGGAGTGTGAATAAGTGTTGCCTGATGAAGTAAGACAAATTGCTCGTGTTAAGGCGCTTCTAAAAGGAATGCTTGGCTTGCTGCACTTTTGTTCACTTATAGACGAATTGTGAGCGCTAATGAAGAGTTAATTTGGCTTTCGGTGAGATTTATGTGAAACAGATTGACTCTGAAAGACTGATTTAAAGGATTTTCAACTTTTTCTGGATTTAAAGATGTTCTGTGGTAGTAAAAACATTCTTGGGCTTTAGAAATACAATACAATCGCATGATCTCAGCAGTCCAAAAAAGAGGTTTTTCTGACAATGCAACGTCCTGTGACACATGGAAGTGACTTAGAAGCACCAATAAGTTTCTATTTTTGATGTAATTCAAGCAAACTTTCCTTTCTATTTCCATCACAGCAACTTTGCTCAATTTATGAGAAGAGGTTCCTTTCTCAGAAATAATCAGGTCAGAAGTTAGGCTCAACCAAGTTCGTGTTTTACGGGATTGCCACCAAAAACCAGAACTATCCAGCAAGAAACATCAAATATTTCACCAATAAGTAAAAGTTTTGATGATTTTTGCTAAGATTAAGAACAAAGAAGCGTTGAAGTTTGATTAAAAAGGAAAGGGGGGTAAACAAAGTGCTATGACTAGCTATAAAATAAACAAAATTAAGTGGCGGGCGCGCCGCCCGTGGAGGCGTCGGTCGACCAAGTTAGTTTCTAAATAATGTGAGCAGCAAGTGGTGTTATAAGCAGCTACAGTTCCAGAGGAGATCACTTTCTTAAAAGAACTAACAGGCTGGGGTCCAAGTCTGCTATTTTTATAAATTTGTCATTCCAACACGATCCCATTGTCATTTTGTTAAAAGTTCGTAATCTGATAATTCATAATGGTCGATCATTGATCGGTCAATGATCTTGTGGTAGAATGACAATATCGAGCTGTCTCGAAACAAATTAAAAGCAATGACTGCACAATGACGTTCTAATGGTAGGTCACTGATCAAAGGAACTGTCAAAATTTTAGTTAGTAGATATTCATTTGTCCCTAAGTACGAGATTACCATTCTATGCCATTTCTTTCAATGTTGTGTCAGTGGTTGTCCATTGGAAAGTCATAATGACGCCATTATATTAGTAGATTGCCAAACTTAGTCAAAATCAACAATTATGAAGTCAATGATAGACTATTCTGACACTATTGTAATAGCAGACTTGAGACCCTGATAGCTTGTAGGAAAGCTCTTGTTATTTTAAGTACAAGTCATTCGATATGGTTAGCTAAACTTTTTTTATAATTTATATAAACCAGTGCTTAACTGCGATCCCACATGATGGTAAGTAGTGATGCAATCGTTGATGGTGAGGCGCAGTAATTTATTGAAAGCCTACTCTCTCTAGTATTGAAGACACCTAAATTATAATCAGACGGGAAGACCATCATCTTTCTGCTCTTGTACTATCTTATTTGAGGTCGGCGCAACACGTTTTTTTCTTCCATTCTATCCTGTCAACCGTCATGCTATCACTAACTTCCTTTTCTTTCATATCACTGTTCACACAACCCATCCATCTTTTCTTTGGTCTCCCTCTCCCTCTCTACCCATCCACATGTATACTGATAACTCTTTTAGTAACATGCGTTTCATCTCTCCTCTTTACATGACCATACCACGACAAACGATTCCCCTTCAACTTTTCAGTCACTGGCGCCACTTTCAAACTTCCTCTAATATACTCATTTCTCACTTTATCCATCCTCGTAATCGGACGGACAACAACATGTCAACAATGGGAGGGGATGACCGCAGCAGGCAAATTGTTCCAGTCCTTCGATGTATGGTATGTATGATGAACTGATAGGGTATTATTAACTGGGAGGGTTGTATTGACGATAGTAATGATTATAATTCTGTAAATAAATACATGATGGCGGCCTATTATATAACATAGTTTTAGTATATGAGAAAACGAAACACGTGAGTAGTATTTTTGTGTAAAGAATCAATGTACAAAATTTCATAACTGTATCATGTTATGGTACCTGGTTGTCCGCAAAAATACATGGTCACCGGGCCATCCGGGCGACTGAGGGGTTGTTTTGCTCCCGCACCCTGCTGTGCGCTGACACCTAATGCCCACTATGACCTGCTGTGACCTGTATTGTACTTAGTGTCGGTGGTGTCGAACTTGTAACCTTTTTTAAATATTTTTGGGAACAAATATAACATGATGTAAAAACTATCGAAATCGATTCAGTTACTGATTCTGAACAATCTATATTCAGGTTTGACATTATATACTAAAAATAATGTTGTATGTTAATCCACATACATAAAAAAAAACAAAATGCAAAAAACTTTAAAAAATCTTAATTTCGCGATATATTATTTATTAGAGAACTACCCTGTAGCAACTCAATGCCTAAGGTTTTAAGATGGATGTTTTCCTTGTGTATATTATGTAAAGAAACTATAATCAGGCTATTTAGCAAATGGGCAGCAGCAAAACTGCAAAGATGATAGTTGTTAACTTTGGCCGTCTTATTACAAAAAAAAAAATAATAGTACTGGGTTGAAACAAGAGTTAAAAGTTCTAGGCTGGTTACAGTTAAATGTGTTCTTATTACAAAACTTATTCGAGGATCAGGTTGTACCAACGAAAGACTGTGGTGTTGTGGTGTCAATAATATCCACAGATAAGAAACAGAAATGGCATTCTTTAATTCATCCTTACGATCTTTATTCGAAGTAAACGTTCCGTTTCTTTAGATATAGTAGTAAATGATAAAATAATAATTCATAAATATTAAAATATATCGTAAATTGTTCTTTTTTTATGTAATAGTATTCTGGATAAGCACAACTCGTACTTTTGACGCGCTTTTTACAATCAAGTTTTCATATTTTTAATATCTCCAGCGTGAAATGGAATGACTTACAAACGTCGGTGACGCGCATCAATTTGATGGTGCGTTTACACGCTTACCAAGTGCAAGTGCAATTTGCAAATTTTTAGTATGAATTGGCAAGTCGGTGTTTTTATAGTAGTTTTGTCTCGTCGATATTGGAGTTATTTTATTATTAAAGAAATTTTGCGCTTTATGTTTTTTTTTTTTGACATGTTTAGGATACATTGTTTTATTACGGAGCTTCCGTGACTACTATTTTATAGCAGTCTATGATAGAACTTATCATAGCTGTTTATGACGAATTCCGTTCCATATTTTCGAAGTTCCGTATCCAATTCGGAAAAAGGCTCATTCATTAAAAAAAAAAATCGGTCCACAATGGACTGAAAAATCAGCAGGCAGGAAGGCGGTCGCCTCCTTCTGTGAAGCAGTAATGCTAGCGAAGGAGGCAGCCGCATGCGTAAGGGATCAGCCGTCACGCCCCAGCCACCGGGATCCCGATCTCGATTTCCAGCCACCGTACCGTAACCGTCAGGACCGAGCTCGAGTCGTCGACGGCACGAAGTGTTTCACGCGCCCCTCAAGAAGATGTCAGCAAACCGTAGGGGCCCAACAGGGTTGAAGCCTACTAGGGCTATGGGTTTATTTATTTATTTTATTAATCTTCATGCAACATAAAGTACAAAGGCTGTCTTAATGCCTTAGGCATTCTCTGCCACTTTACGGGTTGTACGAAAGAGAACCCCGGGCCGCTGAAACGAAGGCAAAGAAGGAACAGGAGTGGGTTCTAGTTTTAGTAAATGTCTGTCACGTGTTCCCACTTCGCCCAAGTGCGAGAGAAGTCAATGGATGATTACTCACCTAAAAAAAAACGGATTACCTACACTTATGATTAAAAAAAGAATACTAACATTGTGCGTTTCATGGCTGTGCCAAATGTGTCCAATTCAGCAAAAATGCCAAACAACTAGATGGCTGCTGCTTGACGCTGGTAGTCAATTAACCTTACTGAGACCGGCTAGCAACAAGAGTCGATCAAGAACTGACAAACAAAAAGTTCTTTAAGTAAGTACGTATTGATGTACCTATTTACCTTCTTATTTGGGACTCCCGTCTCCCTTACACACCTCTCAGAGTAAAGTTAGGTAGGTTCCACTCATTTAACAAAACGTCAAGTACTCGCTTCTATATAGCCACATCCCGGCACAGTGTAGCATTAATAAAATTAATAAGAAACAAGCTTAGCGATGATTGATCACTGGCAGCGACGCGGGCGTCGCGCGCGTGCGGCGGCGGGAGTTGGCAACTTTTTGAATCAATCATGGCGCAGCTGCGAGCGCGGCCGCGGTTTATACCATGTTTGTGTAGCTACTGAACGCTTAATTGATACACTTTATGAAGTATTCGAGAGGTGTTGAGGCTAACAGTTTAAACGGTAATTAGGTAGGAAGTAGTGTTGGATAATTATAGTGTTTTTGACCGCTTATTGATTGGTGTTTAATATCGGATTGATGTAGGTTGCTGAGAAGCTCATGCCATGGTAGAAATGTAAGGATAAGATAAAAAAAATGGATATCTATGGACTAGTAGATAGTGCACTTTTTTTAAAAGGTTAACCATGTAGTTTCTTGCCGGTTCTTCTCCATTGGAATCGATCAATTGGAATCGAGCACTAGCTTCTGACATTTTATAAACGCCCATGTAGGCCTATGTGACAATAAAAAAAATTAGAATACGGAATTTTTGAATTTCATAATGTTAGTAGATGAGCTGGTATCAAGGCGTCGCGCGTCGCACAGTATTTCGTCTTGTACAAGCGTGACAAATTCATGACGTAATTTCCAGACAGCTCTCAACTTGTAAACCACCCTCCCCAGTTACCTCATTCTAAGAATTAATTACGTTAATCATGATCAGCATAAAAGTACTTCCTAGTGCTACGAGTACTAGAAAGTAGTTTTATGTCAGCCCACTCTGGGAGAACTCAAACTAAAACCCATCCTATTTTCTTCTGTGCGATACTGTACCTAAAGCGCCTATTGGGTACACCATGCACCACTCGATATTCAGACAGTCTTATTCTATGTTTATCTATTTATCTCATCGTACTGTTTCATTCCTTTACACGACATTGGCGTAAGTTAGTTAGGTATGATTGCGTCACTGCTTACCATCAGGTGGGATCGCAGTCAAGCACTGGTTTATAACAATAAATTGCTCATTTTCTTGTTTGACGCTACATAGACTAAGACTGCTTGAATATCGAGTGGTGTAATAGGTGCTTAAGCTATGATACCTACATCAGGAAGCGTCATGTATTGCCACTTTACAGATCTTTTGAGAATGCTATTTGACTATATTGATAAATGTCTACGTCCGATACATAATGGCGACTGGCCTGTTGGTTTAGTGGTTGGTGGCCCTGACTGCTATGCCGGAGGTCGTGGGTTCGATTCCCACCCAGGACAAATGTTTGTGTGATGAGCATGATCATTTGTTCTGTGTCTGGGTATAATTTATCTATATATGTATGTATTTAGAAATATATAAGTATGTTTATCAGTTGTCTAGTACCCATAACACAAGCTCTGCTTAGCATGGGACTAGACGACGTTGTGTGATAGTTGTGGAATATTATTATATATTATTATATATATATATATTATATAATATAATCAACACATACAGGTAACTACCGTGAAAGAAGCTTTGGAACTACTTTCCTTTCCCAGTGGAGGTTCTGTAGTACACTGCCTCAACGGCTCAACTTCATTACTATTCAAATCATCTTCAGTTCGCGCGAATTTAATGAAGTGGATTTTTCGTTGTCAGACTCTTTTGATTATTCGTTATTACAACACTACTGATTTTTCATTGCCAGACTAGTGATTATTATTCTTTCTCTAGACATTTTTTTTATGTCAATCCTATCCTAAGCCTTCTTTACACAGCAAGGTTTCCACTTCTTTTCTCATAAGATAACAGCGTAACAGACTTCCAATATATATAAACTAAAATGCAATAAAAATATAGGTAGCTTGGTATGTATTTGTCTCGCTATCTTGTAGCCAGGTAAACGAGTCATTGCGTTGTCGTGTTGTACCGACCGGCGACCTATAATAAAAGGTAGGTACTTACCTACTCAATTTCATGATCAAATCATAAAAAAAATAATTTCCTATTTATGATGCTCTTTTCTGACTTTATAACAGCACATGTACCTACCTAACAACAAAATGTAAGAAACTAGAGTCGTATATCACCTCGTAGATAGAGGGAACTTCTCAAAGCTTCTACAAACAGTGAGTTATTTTTCCAATTTGCTCTTAACAAACACATTCGACGAGTCCTGCCAACTTTACGCATAACTTAATGGAGTTGCGCGCAAACTTGCCGTTTTTCCGGCCCCCTTCAACTGGACCACATGTCGAGAACACGGCCCTGCCCATTTACATGCAAATTGCTTGCCGTCGACAGATTTCTTTTCGATACCCCCCATCTTTGGTCTGCATAACTTTCGACACTATACATAATTCATTCGGAACGGACGGTGGCGATCTTTTTTATTAGTTTCCTATTCAGATTTTACTTTGGATTTACGCGGACTGTCGTTGAAAAGGATTTGATGCGATGCAAATGAAATGAAATTTGAATTTAGCGCCATCTAGTTGCTACATTTTAAATTAGTTCTACAAACTTCCCGGGAGATGGCGCTGTAAGTCATGTTTCCTGACTGAATGGAAAATGTAAAACAGTTTGTGATGAATATTAATTTCTGTACTTCTGTAGTCTTTATTTCCTTTTAGCGCATTATGGAGCTCTGCGCGCCTCATCAAGCAAATTACGTCTTCACATCTCGGGTCTCAAAATTCATTTGCATTTGAAACAGTGAATGGTGCAGCGGTGAAAGGTCCGCAATTTACTCCACGCATAAAGATAGCTACAATTACTAACAATTTTGAACAAACTTTGACGATTTCGTAAATTAAAGGTTTGTTCCTGTAACTTTCAAATTGTAATTCGTTTTATTATTTACAGGGTCGGTCGGCAAGATGGGAAAAAGTATAAAGTTAGATTTGTTTTGATTTTTATGGAATTTCCCAGTTTTTAAAAGACATAGTTACATTTTTCAGGATAATACTGAGTTAGGAATACAGGTACGCGTGAACAAGCTGTTTTTGCAATGCAATAAACCTCAAATCGTTATTTTAATAATTTTTATTATTGTTGTGATATTAATAATATGTTTCGGTTTATAAACGCTTATTTCGACCTCATCACTATATCCCGTATGGTCTAGTGGCTAGGATACCTGGCTTTCACCCAGGAGGCTCGGGTTCGATTCCCGGTACGGGAAATTCTTTTTGCATTTTTACTAACCTTGCAATTAAAATTATTTTGTGTGCGTAGACTTTTTCCTCGTTTGTTCCGAGGATGAAGACGATGTCGGCTGAGTCTTGATCTTCGGAGAGGCGCTGTAAGTCGCGCAGCAGGCCTGGCAAGCCGGCGCGCTCAACCGACGCAGTGCAACAAGTGCCCGTCACCCTATTCGCCATTGGCACTGGCTGCTTCTTTTTGATTGGATAAATTTTGACGAGCTTTTCTGACGTTTGTCTCTAATATATTGCCGGTCAACAGCAATAAGATAACAACAAAGTTTACACTCTGAGCTCAACCAACAAAATTGACATTTATACAAAAACCCAACAATAACAACGAAAATAGCACTCGCGCACAAACACTGTCAGTAAACTGTGACACTAACTGACACGATTACCACAAGAAATCAAACACAATCACAGTTCCTCATTTCATTCAGTTATTTATAGAAAACATTACATTTGCAAATCGTAAACTCAAACCTTAGCTTGTCAACATAACCTCAATCACATAACTTTGCTTCAACTCAAATAACTTGAACTTAACTAAGAAATAGTTTTCCAACTACGTGTGGTGTTCTTAGAGCTTCGTATTGAAGGTAAACACTGTGTTTATTGTGTTCGGGTTGAAGTAGGCCTCTCAGGTACAAAACTGGTTTTCATTAAACTCAGGTAGACGCTTCTATTAATATTTCTATCTTTGTCATTCATTATGTGCGTCTTTATTTAGCGCATGACTATTTCAACAAACATAGTACGAGCCTCCGTGGCGCAATTGGCTAGCGCGTTCGGCTGTTAACCGAAAGGTTGGTGGTTCGAGCCCACCCGGGGGCGTTCTCTTTTTGTTGATTTCTTTACTTTTTGCTAGTTCATTCTTTTGTGTGTAGTTATAGTTTTTTTTAGGTATACAATATTTTTCTTTCTTTCTTTTCTTTGTATATTTATTATTTTTTAATGATGACGATATAAATGTATAGACATAAATCTGTCATTAAAGGTTTATTAACGATACGTATGAAGGCATCTATTTATTTAAAATTAACAATAAAACAAAAGTACCTACCTACTTACATAATAATAATTTCTTAGGTACTTACGTCAGGAGTTTTAGAACATGTAAGTCAGATACTACGACCTAATACGTACCTACCTAACGGTAGAATTCTCTTTCAATTGGGATCGGATGGTATTCAATCGAGATACAATGCCCGAAGTTCCACATATGTGTGACCGTACACTCATTGAATTTGCAGCGATGATGCTTTACGCGGCAATGGCTCACAAATTCAAGATTATTGGTGCCAAAATGCAACAGTACGAAATTCAGCGCCGTAGGAAGTTAACTCAGTGATCGCAGATTTGACAGTTCGGAAATTGCAACCCGTCAACCGCGGTGGTACGACAGGGCACGAACCGGGCGTTCGGTCGCCGCATCGGCGCTTGTCGGCAATGTCCGTCAAACTTCAGCGCAACGGTTCAAGCGCGGTTTGAATTCAGAATTGTGTTTTGAATAATGGAGATGAGAACTTTAGTTTAATTGTGTTGCACAATTAAACTGTACTGTAACTGTGAGCAGTGGTGGCCAAGTGGTAACGGCCCCGACTTACGAGTTGTAGGTCGCGGGTTCAAACCCAGCCAGGCGCATTACTTTGTGTAATTTATTTCATCACCACTGCTCTCAAAACGGTGAAGGAAAACATCGTGAGGAAACCGGCATGTTCTAGAACCAAAAATTCGAAGACATGTGACATTCACCAATCCGCACTGGGCCCGCGTGGTGGATTACAGCCCATTCCCTCTCATAGAGAGGAGGCCTGAGTCCCAACAGTGGGAACATTATAAGGCCGACTATGCTATGCTATGCTATGCACAATTAAATGGTACTTTGTTTAGATGTAACTTCCTACATTGTATTGGAGCCATCAGAGTGTATCTATAAACCTTTAATTTTAATTAGAACAAAAAAAATGGGGAAATATCCGTTCCCGTTTTTGATCCCCAATACCCGGCTCAAGTAGACGCTCCGGCTCTGATACCCGGCTCAATCCGTACCCGCTTGTATAAAAAAAAAGATATTCGAAAATTTGTCATGGTTGGTAAATTCATAATTGAATCAATCATTCATATCAATTGCTACTGGAAAATACTACACGCTGTGTTTTTCTATTTTTATCGCCATTCATTCATTCATAATCAATAGTCTACAATATTTCCATAAATGAAGGGACATTTAGGGATATAAACAAACGCTCATAACTCAGCTGTTTATGAATATTATTTATTGAGACTTTACTTAAATAATAGCAAGACCTTTTCTAATAAGCCCTTCAAGTACTTTTACTAATTAAAAATTTGTGGTGTATAGAATAAGGGATTCGGTTTAAAGGCAAAATATAGGTCTCAATTACGTCAGCTTTGGTAAAGTTAGAGTGTATTGGATCCTCGAAGCGATGAATTGGGATTGCCAATTTTTTTTTTTTGTTTGAGACTTTATTTCAAATGAATGGTAATGGATATAATTGGGCGGGTCACGTCTTGTGATGTCTCTCTATCACTCAATGGTTTGCTGGAAGAAATCTCAACTTTGAGTTAAGCTCGCCTATGTACATGAACTTTGTTATCTACTTATTTTATAAGTTGTTTTGGTGTACAATAAAGAATTAAAGAGAATAGAAGCAAGAGGTTCTTTTTAAAAACAATTTACTGAAAATTGCACAGTTCTGACACTCCAAAGAGTGCTTGGTGTTTCCACCTAGCAGGTACCTACTACCTCGATATTCCATATATTATTTTCTCGCTGTCAAAAACAGTCACATTTTCAACCACGAGCATGCTCCCACAATTTTGCGCAAACATAATATTCAGTTTAGCATTACTATTGAACGCATCACGGCTTCCATTGCACAGTTGTTAGGAATGTGTGTACAGCTACGGACCGGACCGGACCGGGGGCCGTCATCAGGCCGCTGCATTATTCAACTGTCATGCATATGGTGACGACAATTCCATGGATTGTTAGTTTACACCACATTTAGTTCAGCAACGAACAAACAGCCTAATAAAGCAAAAATCCCTATTTGCACTCTATGTCGGAATGGATTTTAAATTCTATCGAATTATGCGCAAAATTCGCGCTTGAGGCATACATTTTAATGACGGACGATTGTGGACTTTCATTATATTTGGAGGCCATTGGGATTTTTTGTGAAAATGTTTTTTGTGGGAATGGTTTATGAACCGAACCGAGGACGCTTGTATCATGAATTCATGAAAAGATTAGACGAGATGCACTAACCATTTATTTACATAAGATATTCTAGTGAGTCCGGGGTAGGATTTATAGTCAAAAATGAGAGCACATTAACCCAGAATTGCGCAATAAGCAAGCGTCCGTACACGGACATCATAATTTTACTGGGGCGTTTATTTTAACAGATGTACCGATATTTCATGGCCTCCTAACTGCCTCGTCGACAAATATATTGCGCTAAGCAGTCTGGTTTCTGTGAACGTCACCATACATTAGAATTTACTAAATAATTGTAAAATAAGAGGGGCTGTATGTCGATAATAATTCTCTCAGTTTGTTTTGCTTGCGCGGGAGCGGCGCGGGCACAGCGTTCCAACTGCGTCGCTGACGCGTTTATGTGTCTATTGATTTCAGTATATTGGCCCTTTATTTATGGGTGTCAAGGTTAATGTTTGGTGTAACACTGTGTTCCTTTAAGTGGAGTTTAAGTAAACACTTGAAGACAATGTCGAGGGATTAATGTTTCTCAATCGAAGCTCGGCGTCTGGAATCTGGATGGGGCTCGAGCGGCTGAGATGTGAGTGTGGGGCGGAACAGCTCTGTTGATATCGCAAATTAATTAAATTCTTCTTTCCTATTTATGTCTGGTGAGAGTAGCCAGGAGATATTTATACCTACACTGACTTAGAAACTAGGTTACACGGTACATACACACGATTACAATCTTGTCGAATTATACAAAATCTGTGAAAACGTTTTTTGCGAAGTCGTAGTGGACGCCCGACCGACTTGCGATTTTTCCGATTCTAGTTCAACCAATTTTATTATGGAACAAAACCACTACAACTGTTAAGCCTATCACAAAGTAATCACTAAACCCGTAACGGATATTCGACCCCAACTAAAAATAGTCAAATTTAATAAAAATCAAAATCAAACATCGCTATCATTTACGACGGACTCTGTTCAAATATGTGCGCTTGTATCAATCACTGTCGAGGCCCACTGACGAAAAATTTGTGTTTACTCTAGATAATGTCGTCAATAAGTGGATTATGGTCATTCTGACCGGCACATCCCGTGTTTGTTAACACGTGTAAACCGCGATAGTGACGGGTTAAGTCAACACACTGTTTGTCGTTCAATATCTTCGGATTAGAGTGATCGTTCATGATTCAATATCGACAACTCCGCGTTGATACTGAAGTTCTGTTATTATTTTATAATGTTTGAGGAGATTTCTGGCTCGCTTTATATGTTTTATGGGTGTAGTCTGTGGTCATGTATTTAGAAAGAGGGGAGAGCAAAAGAATACGAGGTCAATTGACTTACTATTCTAATACTCACAAAATAGCTTCACCTATTTACATTCCTGTGGGTTTTCTCTAAAATAAATTTCTAAGGTTAACAAACGAGGATCCCACCCTCATAGCGGCAGCATAACAAAGCAAAATCCCAATCAAAGTCAAACAAATTCCACAATTAGCACTAGGGCCGAACAATCAACTCGACGCGCTGAAGACAACGAGTATGACGAGGGGCTCATTGTACAGAAATAAGAAAACCAATTAAAGCTGAGTTCTAAACGTCACCTAACCGTTGAATATGAATGGCGGTCGGGGCGAGTGGGCGAGTGGGCGAGTGGAGCCACGAGCCACGCACTCGGCCCGATGCGATCTGCCCGCAATTATACTACAAAAGAATCAATTACACGCCAGCCAGTCGCGCCCGCGCCGGCAAAGCGGAAAGAAAACAATATTGCACTCGCAACGCTTAAACTCTTCACCGTTTCTGTGCCTTACCTTGTGACGCGACAGGGCTAGGAGCACACAGAACTGCTTTGTTATTTACTCCCAAAAATGGTGAAAGAATGTTTTTCGAGCAATCCAAGCAGTGTACATGAGGGCCGTTTTCTTTTGAGTGTTTGAGAACCAGGTTGTTCTTTAAGACGATTGTTTCTGTGGTGATGACAAAGAGAAAAAAAATATCAATGGAGAAAATGACATGCAGCGCCGAGCTTAAGTGAATTCGGTTCCAGACCGAAAAAGGAGCTAAAAGTAGAAGTTGAGTAAGCAAGGAAACTATGGGATTATTTTAGTTGTACTCAGCACTTCAGCAGTGAGTGGTTCCTTGCGTATAGCCTACCAACAAAATATGAATTTTATTGCTAGACGCTCAATTTTTTCAGGAATATGGTGAGTCTCGGTCTACGCAATCAAGAGACGTCGCGTCACATACTCACATACGCATCCTCACAGCCATACAAACGTTTGCCAAAATCAGTTCCGCGTCAGCGCGCCGCCTCTAAATTTTTATCAGCGTCGCGCTCGTCTCGCGAGTTTGGCCCTCGTCTCTTTGAGGTGCAGATCAAAGCATACGCGCTTCTATTAGCCCTGATTACAGCGGCGCACTCGAGCCCGCCCCCGCGCCTTCCGCCCCCCTTCGCCCCCTCGCGGTCGCATTGTCTCACCGCGGCCGCCGACGGGTTAAGTTAAGATGCGTTGTAGTGTCATTGCAACTTTAATTAGCTTTGATAGTGATGTGCCGACGTTTGACGTGCCGAGTAGTATAAGTGTGCCGCGGCACTTACGCAACGCTGGCGACATAGTCTAGCTTGGCAATGTATAATCGCCTAATTTAGTTCACAAGAGGATATAGCGATTGGTGGGTACTTGTGTCCTGCTGCAGCTAGAGAGGTACTCTTTGATAACCCTAACTAATTAGTAAGACTACAAGGCGTTTGTCTACGTGACTAAATATCCTGTCTGTTGTCTTTATTGTGTTGTCTAGAATTCCTAATGATAATAATTCTATTTTGAGACCGTTGTATTTTAGAATTCCAAAGAAAAGGGTCCATTATTGTCTTAAAACACGAACTCATTGATATCTAGCACAGTCCAAGCTAGGTACCTACTTGTTATGATTCCGTCCTTATCAGAAATGTATAATTTTTATCAAGTTCTTATCGCTCCGTGCTACTGGGGAATATTTATAGATGTGCGAGTATTATTGTTAAAATCGATGTAAACGCACTGCTGTCTTCTGTAAGTAGGAATGTTCGCACTTATTTATTTATTTAGTATATGAAGGACTTACAGTTAATAAAAACAACAAAACTAGAAACCATAATCATATTTTAGATTGAGGAACCCTTTTTTGTGCTGGGGAATCAAATAACTTCTCTCGCTCTCAGTGGCGGATTAGCCAGATAGCAAGAGTAGCAAAGGCCCCGCGTGTTCGAGAATCCTGCACTTGAACGCAAAAAAATCTAGTCTATATAAATATATCGAAATCCGAATACAGCTGATTATTACTTCAATATGATGGTCAATCTTTTAGATTTCCCTCATTAAGTAGTATTGGGTAAGGCCCAATCTTAAAATACAGGGTTATTGGTGATTGAGATAAGAATGAAAAGTATTTAATAGGTCTACACAGAGGCCCTTCGGTCCAATTTGCTACAGGCCTGCGCTGGGTTAATCCGCCACTGCCCGCTGTATTCTTTCAGAGACTTACCACGATCTTTTTTACCGTGACCTATTTGACGACCTAAACTGAACTGTTACATTAATGGAGCATATAATGGAGGTGTATAGCTCTCTCTTTTTCGTTGGCACGCCTGACATTTGAACTCGTTATGGTAAGCCCTCTGCTGCCCTGATGGCTGCTTTCCATAATCGCGGTCTCTTTTTCAAATAATCCCGCATTTAGGCTAGAGTAAATAGGCTCTTAATAAACTAGTGCGCCTCACCATCTACGATTGCATCACTACTTACTATCAGGTGGGATCGCAGTCAAGCACTAGTTTATAACAATTAAAAAAAATAGTTTTACTCTTGTTTTCTGATTGAATGAATTATTTAATTCTATCTTAATCTAAAAACCTGTAAAATGTTTATTTATTTATCCATTGCTTGCTATACTTACAGTATGCACCAAAGCATATAGCAAGCCAAAAAACTATGAACTAAAAAAAAAAATTACAAACATTTATCATTTCTTTACTGCTATAAAAAAATATCTATCTATGCTTATAATAAATCTGTAGAAGTGAAAATTGTGTACATTGAAAACATCAAAAAAATAAATGGCAGGGGGTGTTATTAAACCGACACCGAACCCAAATATGTGATTAAAAAAATTTGTTTGTCTGTTTGTTCAGGCATCAGGCAAAAACTACCGGTTCGATTACGATGAAACTTGGTATAATTATTCTTTAATATCCTGGGCACTACACTGGGTACTTTTTATCCCAGAAAAGTATAAACAATAAAAACAAACTTAATTTTGCGGTTCGATCCATAGACCCGATTACTGTACCAACCGCAAATAATAAGTTTATCGTAGGTTACGTCACCCGCAGTGGAGTTCACTAAGGGGTGCTGCACACGGCTAAGATACTTTCGATATTTCATATTTACTTATCTCCAAAAACCTAATAAAACCATTTTCAACTTCTACGCGGACGAAGTCGCGGGCAAAAGCTAGTGTTGAATACATATAACCAATCAAGAAAGGTATGAAATGTTTTAACATTAATTAAGTACTCAATTAATGTTTAAGTATTTGCTAGCATAATTATTATGCATGTGTTCTTTAATTTCACATAGTGTGCTATCGCGTCGGTGGTGTAATGGTCAGCATAGTTGCCTTCCAAGCAGTTGATCCGGGTTCGATTCCCGGCCGACGCACACTTTTTGCTTTTTTTAACCATCTTGAAGTAGTAAAGCACTCTCGTTTAGAATTTGAGTAGCAATAAACAGAATTCTGCAACGCCTTGTGTTTTGTCGGTTAATTTGTAAGCAGAAGAGTTTGTTTGTTTAAATGCGCTAATCTCAGGAACTATTAGTTATAATTGAAAAAAAAAACTGTTGGATAGCCCATTTATCGAAGAAAATTATAAACTATACAACATCACGCTACGACCAATATGAGCTGAGCAGTAACCACACAGGTGAAACCGCGGGGAACAGTTAGTTTGCTCATAAAAGTCGTACTTATATGTTAGAGCGAAACAGACTGTAAATAAATAAATAACTGTGCTATAACAATAATTTTGAGTCCGGCGGCGACTCGGTTCGAGAGTTTGTACTCTACTCTCTCTCTCTCTCTTTTATGAATTATTTAAACAGAAAAATACGTTTCGTAGGTATCAACCCACACGGGTAATTTTTACTTATTCTGGTATTATCTATCATTATGAAACAATTTATATTCTCTAAATATTTTCAACCATCTGTTCTGTGAGCAATATGTCGATGAGGCCGAAAGGTTCAGGAGTGGCGACCGCGTACCGGAAGACGCAGCATTGGAAGGCCACCCACAAGATGGAACCGGCGACTTGGTCACGGGAATCCGATGGGGGTAAGACGCACCACGGTAGTTGTGGCGACGTTTGAGGAGTAGATTGCATTGGTACAGGCCATGGTCCGGAGTGAGGAGGAGTGGCAGGCGGTCGCCTCCTTATATCCAGCTGTGGAAGTATTTCGGCTGGAATGATAATGATGATGATGATTCGTTAAACAGACGTCAAATAAAGGAGGAATCGTATTTTTTTGTGTTCATTAATTATTCTTTTTTTATTTAACAGGGTATCGCTATTTACAGATTGGACCCATTTTAATTTTAATCCAGTTCTGATGAAGTGACCCATGATGAATTAAGGGGTGTCCTCAAATATGATAGGCACATATACGTATAGCGATTTAGTATTTAAAAAGTACCACTTGATGAAGAGAATTGATGAAGAAGACAACAGTTGGCCAACATATCTTCATAAACTCACACTATGACGAAACAATTTTGAACAACGAGTTCTGATGACGGATATTTAAGGAGTGACCAGACGGTTGCAAACCAACGTCTTAACTAAGTTTCAAACCGTGTAGATAGCAGTTGTAATTCATGACTTTCAACGCTCTTGGTTGGGAGGCGCATTTTCCCAACCACCGAACGTGTTGGCGCGTGGCTTACATCCATGTAGCCACAACACAAACCAAACACATAAACCAAGGTCACCTTGGTAGGAACGCTAGTCTGCAACCATCTGGTCACCCCTTAACTCTGTAGCGTGACGATGTATTGTATCCTAGCCCTGTGTCGTTTTATTGGAGTTCTTTGTGATATTCTATAGGTCAAATGTAAAAAAAATTAAATAATTAACGGCTTCCGTATTAAAAAAAAACTGTGGTTATAAATTTCTTCATTATTTGATTCTGACTTCCAAAAAGTTGCAATTGTTAGTGTTTTTTACATTCGGTTTTATAACAATAGATTAGAACTAAAAAAAGCACAGAGCGTTCACCTATGCAGGAGGTGCTTACTAATTTTATTAATCTTCAAATCTCCTTTAACGTCATTGGCAACTAAAAACAAAATAGAAGTGCCTGATTCTATTATAAAGTGGCTGTATTGACTCAAACTCCCAACAGATGGCGCTGCTAGTGTTACATCAACTTATCAAGACCTAATGGCTATGGGAGTTTTTGGCGGGAATTTTTTGAGTGAAGTTCAGCGGCAGTTTTAATTATTCACAAATTGATTACTATACTAGTAGATATTGTGATTTAAAATTGGTGTAGTTTTGTATCTCATGGGTCTATATAACTAGAAAATTATGTAGAATCATTAGAACAGGGCCTCAAGTCTGTTATTATAATAGTGTCAGAATGGTCTATCATTGATTTCATAATTGTTGATTTTGTCAAATTTGGTAATCTACTAATATAATGGAGGCATTATGACTTGAAAGAAATGGCAAAGAATGGTAATCTCGTAAATAATGACAAATGAATGTCTGACGTACATAAGTATAAGAGGTAATCTGCTAAAATTTTGACAGTTCCTTTGATCAGTGTTCTATCATTAGAATTTCGTTGAGTATTTACTGGTGTGAAACTAGTCACGTATAGATTAGAAATCACTTTTTAATCAAGGTCTTCCAATGTATACAAGAGTTGTACGCAAATACTCGCGTATACTTTGTAATGACCTAACTACCTAACTTTATTAAAAAAACCTAACCATCAATTAGAACATAACCTAACCATTAATTAGAACAAAAATAACCTAACCATTAATTAGAACATGATGGTGAGTGAACGAAGCGATGATGTAGGTTAGGTTAGAACAGTGACCATTAAAGATAGCCACCCCTTCTAATGTTTGTGAATCTTTTGGGTTAGGTTAAGTTAAAAGTCATTATTATTTATCTAACATCATTCTATGATGTTAGATAAAAAATATGAATTAATGATTTTATATCTATCTCAGATTTTATATCTATCTTCAGGCGTAAGTGATGTTAACTATAGTACAGTTTGGACCAATACGCAAAATTCGTGTATACATTGTAATTGCAGCATTTAAAAATAGCAATACAAAGTATACGCGAGCTGTTTCCTATAACTGCGTTCATGTATGTAGGTAAACACACAACGTCGTTGTGTAGTCATTGCTTTTAATTGGTTACGAGACAGCTCGATCTTGTCATTCTACCACAACTCTATTACGAGGCCATTGACCGATCAATGATCGATCATTATGAATTAGCAGATTACGAACTTTTAGCAAAATGACAATGGGATCGTGTTGGAATGATGAATTTATAAAAATAGCAGACTTGGACCCCTAGTGCGAGTTCGGCAAAATAGAGCTGAGAATGTTATCGTAATAGTTGCTACCTCAGCTTGGATCACTCGATAGGTATATTTTTTGCCAAATGGTGCAAAAACATTAGAAGGTATTACATCTGCGTTCTAACGGAAAACCAAAAAGTGCGAAGGCTAAATACACAAAAAGTGCGAAGCCACAAGAAAAAAAATGACCCCTACACATTTATATACTTACATGACCTTCAATTTCTAAGTAGGTACGACGATACTACATCGACGGAATATACATACGTTAATATAATACCGATTTATTTCCTACCTTCTATAGTCACACTAGTAGTAAAAAGGCAAAAGTTTGTGAGTGTGTATGTTTGTTATTCCTTTACACTGAAACTGCTAAAGGGATTTGTATGAAATTTGGAAAATAGGTAGATCATGTCCACATGCACATGTACCTATCCTATGTGCTATTCCAGGACATGATCTACCTGTTTTATTTTTATCCGGGCAGTATGTGTTTTCTTGGGATAATTCTGTAGTATTAAGCGGGTGAAGTCGCTGTCAGCAGCTATTTATTATCTCTTATCTAAAGTACACCTGAAGCTTCTTCATTTGAAGCCGAGTCGGCAAAGTGAATTAGCTTCATAAGACTTCGTCACACTATTTCGCGCAGTACAGTCGAGCACGTCTGCAATTAGGAACAAATTGTGTGGAATACCGTGTTTGCTGCAAGACCCGGAAATTGTGTCTTTTGTCAATATCGAGGGTGACTGTACAGGATATCAAAACTTTTAAAACAGACTTTGTTGTGCAGAAAATAAGGGTGATATTAGAATTTTTGTAAGGTAAATAATAATTTCGCGTTAGTTTTCGTCAGTAATTGTGTATGATTGTCTTGTAGGTGGGTTATCGGGGATTCCGAGGGTGAGGGAGTCAAACTAAATATTGGTATCTGCGTTTAATATGTGGAAACTAATAATGGGTTCTATATCTACAGTCGGCAGCGCCTGCTGCACGCTTGTGTTAGTTTGGGGTAGGTTGAGTGTTGCTGTTTCTTGCTGGTTTCGGAAATCATTTGAGTAACTGAAACTGATTTAGACTTATTTACACGTTACTGTAACTTTAATGATTTGATTTGATGACACGGTTGGCGCAGTGGTTAAGTGATTGGTTGCTGTGCTGCGTGTCGCGGGTTCGATTCCCGCACGAGACAAATATTTGCATGGCCTACAGATAAGTGTTCTGGGTCCTGGGGTCTTGTTTAAGTGAGTTTACAAGTTTGTGAACGTACCCACGATACAGGACTTACTTCTAGAGGCAAAGTTTAAGAAAAAAAAAAAAGAAAGAGTGATTTGTTTTTTTTATTATTAAGATAGGTTCGCGTAATTTTTGCACTGTGATTAAAGCAATTGTAAGTCTATATGTAATTGTCAGCTATGTCCCTGCAGGCTACGCACCACAGACTTCCTAACTGAAATCACTTCTACATAGCACACACCCAAACCATTAAAAGCACGTCTCCAAGGTACGACCACGGATTTCGTATTACGCAAATCCGTTTTCAGTAATCACGGATGTTAGTGAACGTTCGTTGAAAAATTTCACTCACATATGCGTTCAGTTTTACGCACGCTAGTTATTCAAAGGAATTTTTATTTAGTCATGTCATAATCGAAGGTTAGAGGTTATCGGTGCGGTGGTCTGTGGAACTAATTGGCACTCCACCTCACTCGGGCGAAGTCGGCTGATGGGACGATGTTAGGCGACGTGGCGGGCCTGTGTTTTTATGCGCGACTGTACCTCTGAAGTGTGGTTTTACCTTTAGAAAATACGGCGAGTTTTTTTGGAAGAAAATTGTGGTTATGACAGGAAATGGCATGGCAGTGTTGTAAGGAAAGAGTATCCCTAATATATCAGACCAAAATCTACCAATTGCTGCCCGTGTTGGCTCTTTTACTGGTGTGAGTTCGTCGTCTCGTTTTATCCCAAACGTAAATTTAGCTTGTATTTAGTTTCCAATTCAATATTCTGCCTTTATCTGTAAAAAAATAAATCAATTTTATAGTGGCCTGAATTGATGGGTGAAAATTGGACCTGATAGCTTAATTGCTGGAGGTACCTCTTCCTTTCTTAGAGATAGGCTCTAGTTTGACCACTATCCATCATCGCTTACCATTAAGAAAGAAGCACCTTGGGATAAATTTCCGACTTGCACTTGGGCGAAAAAACTGGCAAAATCTAATTGTAATTAAAGCGAGCATAACAGAAGATAAGCAATGTATAGCTGAGCTCTTAGAGCTAGTTTTCGAATAAAGTATTCTGTAATCCGTCCATTTATGCCTTCCTCCGGCGTATTCCAGCAGATTACCTAGTCTTGTGTTCCGGCTGCCTTGCTTACGAGCCGTAATATATTCTTACACTGTGCCTGTAATGTATTCGCGCTTTGAGCACCAACTACAGCGCCATCCTGAGCTGCTTACAGCGAAGGCAGGTGTCTCGGCAACTGTACGGGCAGGGTGCTCAAGTAAATTCATTTTCTTTAATCGGTTTTTTTCTTACTGGAGTAGCAGACACCGACTACTAATTCTTTTTAATTCTTTTGTCTGTAGTTCAGATGCAGTCATGTCTACCCCAAAGGTTTACTCGTGGAATTATAGTAGTATAAAGTTCTGGGGCTACCTATGAAATTCAAATGCAGCAATAGTTGAACCACACGAATACTTTTTTTTTTAATGGGAGTCATCGAGCTACACGAATACTGATAAATGAAAAAAAAAAACAGCCAAAAGCGTATCGAGCCACGCTCAGTGTAGGGTTCCATAGTTTCCCATCCGTCATCATAGGTGTCCCCGCTTAAGAGTTAAACAAGAAGTTAAATCTTAACCCACAATCTAATTTAATTAAACCTAATGTAACAACCCTTTAACTACGACGTCTATCAACCATTTTTTCCCCGTACAAGTAGAAAAAATAAACCCACAATATAATTAACTTAAACACAATTACAATTTTCCACTATACCAAATATTCTTATAATAACTATGAACGACAGGCAACTTCCGGTTTCATCATCAGATCAGCTCCAAGTCATAATAATTTTGAATTCTAATCTGATTTATACATGCATGCAAAATTTCAGCTCAATCGGTAACTGGGAAGTGAATCTAATTTAATTTGCAAGTTTTGATTACAGACATACAAACATGGACAGAAAGCTTGTAACATACATTATTAATAGTTATATAACATGGAGAGACACTTAAACATGGCCATAAAGAAAACAAACAATATTACAAACACTATATAATACTAAATTTTAACCAATTGTTATACAAATACACGACACTATGCGGCAAATGCTTGCACTGACATTATTTTCGTTGTTTTAAACTTGTTTCAAATAATGGGCTATTGTTTCCTAGTTGAGTATGCTGAGAACCTCTAAATTCGTTACAGTGTCATACTGTAACAAATTCAGAGCTTAAAGTCTCTTTTAAGTACCATAATAAACATGTAATGGTCAAATCATATGAGAACCATGCAGGTTAGTGGCAAAAATGATTTATTTACGAAAGAACCACACAGATTTAAGTGAACCTCTCCAGACAGAGCAAGCATGTTATGAAAAAGTGTTATTTATAACCTTTTTGCAAAATAAAGGTTTCGGACCAGGGATATTGAATGTTTTAGAGGTATTCAAGGACAGTTTAACATTTGTAACCTATTTGTAATTTAATTTATCTCACTGGCTCCAAACACTATGAAGCTTCACTAGATGCCTTATCTCAGATACACGTCGACCTTGATGTACAAACAAACATCTCGAAACCCATCTTCTGAATATTCCCTCATATTAGACCCATACATGATCTTGGGAGATAAGATCTGAGTCTTAGCGGCGCTCATTCGCGTCGAGACGATTGCGATGGCAAACAGAGATAGCACAAATGTGGTGAAAGGATGTGGGTCGCGCCCGCGGCTCCCGCGCCCTATTCTGGACTCCCAGGACGGTACGGGACGAGGCTGTATTCTTTATGTGCTGTAGTCCGGAATGAACCGAATAACAATTAGCATGTGACTTCAATAGATGATTGAAAGAATACAAAAACAAACAATAATTAAATACACGTTTATTTGGCACACAGGTACACACAATGATATTACAATATAGAAACTAATAACTAACATAATAAATAGCGCAACATATGTCTAAAACGTCACACGTCAATATACAACCCGCCCCTGATCGTTCCCGGTGCAAAAGTGCCCATAATTCTGGCCGCATTACCTCGCTGGATAGCGATGGCCATCCTTTGCACCAAGAACGACCCGGACCGGGAGTCACCCGTTGCCTCCCCGAGCCTACGGCCTAAATCCCCCACAAAACGCTTTGCCTCCGTACTCCAACTGCCCAGAGTCTCCACAGCAACAGGCACAAAATGGTAAAGCTGCACCAAGGAAGCGTACTTCAGCCTTTTTTTAAAGAAGGCGTCTTCAGCGGCGGCAGAAGCAGTGTGCATGGTGCGACTCAGGTGACTGGCGGCGACAGTGCTGACGCAAGTTGCGTCCCAGATCAGGCACTTCCCGTTCTTCCACGGCACCAGAGTCAGCCCATCCGGCCTCTTACCGTCAGACCTGCTAAGACCTGGAGGCTCAAGCACGCAGGGGATGTTTGCCGATATAAGGGCTCTCCGGACAATGTCGTTCAAGGCGTGGTGACGCGGGAACCTCCCTGTGCAGCGCCGACAGCTCAGTGCGTGATGGCCATCGGCCTCCACCAAAGAACCGCAGGTGCATATATGAGGCTCGCACACCTTACAGCCTAGGCGGAGAGCCACCGCCACACGCAAAGAGTCATTGTCGAGTAGAGTGCCCAAATGAGGCGAAGGAATCGCCTGTAACCACGCTCCGGACTCGGGTTGCGACACTGCTCGTAGTCTGGCCTTATCGACTCCCAATGCACCCTCTAACAATTGCTCTTGAAGCAGCTTCACCCCAATGTCATCCCACGCCCGCTGAACATGTTCTGATTCGGGGATTGTCGCACCCGAGTTGAGGGTCAACCAAGCTGAGACAGCATCTGACGCAAAGGGCATGCTTCCCCCGTCACCATTAGTATTGAGTAATACAGTGACTAGGTTGGCAACCCCATGCGCAGACGCCAAGAAAGCCGGCAGACCCACATCCCGTGCGCACCGCACCCCGAGACCACCACAACGGATAGGTAGAGCTGCCTGCCTCCACTGGGGCCCATCTAGGGAGACATTGAGAACAGACTCCACCACCACCTTCAAGGCATCGTCAAACGAGGAAACTTCCTCGGGACATAACCAAGTAGGGGTAGTCCGCAACATATATGTGATTTTTGGGAGAGCGAAGCACATGCGCAATAGGACAATCGCAACGTGCGCGGAAAGATCTTTAAGACGCTCGTGAGCAGAAAGGAGGAGCCGAGTTCGAGACGTAATGGCTTCAGGAACTGCACTAAGGAAGATAGGGGATCCTAAGAGATAGAAGTCGGAGCATGAAAGTTCTCTGAGGCCAGGAAGAAAGGAGTTAAAGCGAGAAAAGTGTGAACGAGCTTCAATACTACAGTGGAAAAATTCGCACTTCGAGGGATTCAACTCCAGACCCAGGTCTCTGAGGCGAGGGACTAGAGCCTCTAAGTCCTGAAAAACATCTTCCGGTCTGCCCCCGATAGTGCCATCGTCAAGGTACCACACATTTAGGCCAGATTTCACCTCGACAATCGTCTTATGAATGGCCAAACTGAAAACGAGTGGCCCGAGCGGGTCCCCCTGTTGGGCTCCCACTTTTGAAAGAATAAGACTGTTATCGGAGAAAAGATTAGAAGGCAGTCTATAAACCTGATGAAGGAAGGGGTATAAAGATGGGATTTTTTCCTTGACCTCGCTCAACAGAACGTCTCTTTCCAAAGTATTGAACGCGTTGCGAATATCTAGCTTCAGCAGTATCGAGTCTTCGTTCTGCGGATCCATCACAAATGCTCGCGTAGCGTGGATGGCAGCTTCGCATCCCAGACGTGTGCCAAAACCCAACTGATGAGGCTGCAAGTAGCGGGACATATCCTCTTTCACTGCACGACAAGCCAATTTTGCAGTAAGACGGCGAAAGACACTACCGACTGCAATTGGTCTTACTCCGCCGTCTTTTTTTTCCAGTGCAAAGAGTGATGCCCCGTATAGGAACGGACAAACGCATGGGTTCAACTGACCACTTAGCAAGAAATTTGCCAGCCCAGTCAGACCCCCCACAAGGCGCCTTCCACTTTCCCCCGCCGACACCGAAATCAACTCCTTGAGGTGCCCCGGCCGGATCCCGTCCAAGCCCGCTGCTGATCCAGTATAAAAAGAACCAAGCGCCGATACTACGTCCTCCTCTGTGACTGACAATGCCGTAAATGAACGGTCAGGCTCTGGTGGAAAACTGAGAGGACGTGAAGGATCGGGGTGCTTAAGTTTCAACGCAGCAAGGGTGTCGGCATCCCCCCGAGCAAACGAGTCGTCGGACATCAATAGTCGTACTGCCCCTCTTAAATCGCCCTCAAAGACCTTTGTTTCGATACTTTTTTTTATAGACCGGTCACCCGACCTTCTTTTTGCGCCCACTACACCGTCATGACAATGCCCAGGTGACATTATATTGGCTTTGACTTTAGATGTCACATTACCGGGCAACTCTTTTGCTGGGACTCTTAAAGACGTGTAAGCAAACGAAAGAAGAGCACTCCACTCATCTACCCCATTACCAGCAACACAAGAGTCTATAATGTCGCAGAGTTTCCCTGCCGCCTGATTCCGGGCACCCTTAGGTATATGCCGAAGAACGGGAATACTTGCTTTGTAAGAAGCTAGCCTATCCAAGGGACTCTGGGCCGGCGAATGCGTCGGGGTCACCTGTCCTGACGAAGAGGTGTTAATTGTGCCGATCGGCGGGACCTGTGAAACAGCACCCGAACGTAGGGCATGTTTGTGCATGCGTCCGATGTGCACCTTCAGCCCGTGCGCAGAGAAAAATCGAGAAGAACCTGGGCAGTGGGGACAAGTTAAAAATGAAGGCAAACTCATTTAGTACAATAATAAATATAGCGCTCGGAAATAGAGAAATGCAAATAAATACCTATAAATTACAATAGTGATAAAATATACCCAAATAAAGTGGCAACAACAAACAATACATAATTTAAGTTACAATAAATAATTTAAAAATCAGCTTTTCAATAATTCAGAATGTCTACTCAATACCTCACCGTTTCATAAGATCTTAGCTAGTCACACAATATTAAATCCTAGCTAGTTACACTATTTCTCCCGTAGGATGCTCTGGGCATCGGGAGTCGCACCACGCCTACTTGCGAACGGCGTACAATACCTCACCGTTTCATAAGATCTTAGTTAGTCACACTTTATTAGATTTTAGCTAGTCACTGTTTCTTCCGTAGGACGGTCTGGGCATTGGGAGTCGCACAACGCCTACTTGCGGACGGCGTACAATACCTCACTTTTTGATAACGTCCAGACGCGGGTTGATAGCGCGTTGTGTTCCACGTGCCTGGTGTCGGGTCCCGTTAGGGCCGACGTCTGCTACCCTGTTGGTGAACAGTGATGCAATCTTCGATCGTTGTCAATTACTGTAACTTTGGTTACTGCTCCGCTTCTGTGGGTTGTAGCGTGAGGTATATAACTTGTAGGATGACGCGTCAATATTTCCTCCAGTGTTGTATTCTTCAACTGGATTCAAAGGTCAGCAATGTCCTCATAAATTTATATTTTTTATAGTTTATAATTACTATTGTAATAAATGGTTATACACAGTTTGACAAAACACTTTTAAAATTTATATTGCAAATTAGAATCAGATTCTTTATCTTGTAAACCATTATATTATATTTTACTGGTTTTGTTCAAAATGTCATCTGTCCAAAACAATAATTAAAAAAAATACTTTTTTGATATGGAATCGGGGCCACACCAACATTAAAGAATCATCACTCCGATCTCTCCGTCTTTTCAGCTGACTAGCATAGGAGCTGTTTAAAAAACAAATGGCCAAGTGCATGTCGTATGGACCAAGCCCAAGTCGTCAACAGCGCGTGGATCTCCAAGTGCTCAAAGAGATGTCAGCAAACCGTAGGGGCCCAGCAGGGCCGATGCCTGCTTGGGCAATGGGGATTTTCTGAAAAGTAAACTTGTGGTCCTAGAACGCAAGGAGCAACTAAAGGACACATGTATGGTTTTAGTCAGTAAAAGTTTCCCTCGTTCTTGCGCTCCACCCTAGAGTGGGAGAAATCATTGGATGATTTCCCAACTCAGAAAAAAAGGATATGCTTTTGTTATTTCACATTTTGTAAATATTTTCTTATTTACTGTTATGAAATGGAAGGAGAGGGAAAGGGAGCGCAAGTTTGCAAGAGATGGCCTGGTCGTTTCCTATGGAGAAGAACAAGCAAGAAACCATCAAGAACATTGTTTTATTAAACAAAATAAAACCAAGAATTTAAACGAAAGTGAAAAAAAAATACGCGAGCCATTTCTCACAATAATTTGTTACTTAAAAATTCGCGAGTTCTTTCTCACAATAATTTGCTACATAAAAATCTGTGAGCTATTTCTCACAATAATTTTCTACATAAAAATCTGCGAGCTATTTCTTACCATAATTTGCTACATAAAAATCCGCGAGCTATTTCTCACAATAATTTGCTAAATGAAAATCTGCGAGCTATTTCTCACAATACTTTGCTTTGAAATAATATGTTGCAAAACATCGTTTGATCCACGTGGACAAGACTAACTTTGCCCACTTGGATCAAAATCCCAGCAATGTTACTGGTAGGTCTGAAACAACACATTTGCAAAAAGTGAAATACATTTTAACGTTACAATTTTTTTAGGTATACGGAACTGTGTGCACTAGCTTCTGACGTTTTATAAGTGCCCATGTAGGCCTACATGAAATAAAAACAATTGTTTTTTTTTGTGTAATATTCCACATACCTCTGTTGAAAAGGCAGGATTCTCTGACCTGACGAATATTATATCTAGTCCGGGAAAATGCCGGATAGTTGATTTCCGGCCGTTGTATGTTCTAATCGCATGGAGAAATTTGGTACTGCGATACAGGATTTTAAAGTTTTTTTTTCCACAACTACCACACAACGCCATCTAGTCTCAAGCTAAGCAGAGCTTGTGTTATGAGTACTAGACAACTGATAAACATACTTATATATTTCTAAATACATACATATATAGATAAATTACATCCAGACACAGAACAAATGATCGTGCTCATCACACAAACATTTGTCCTGGGTGGGAATCGAACCCACGACCTCCGGCATAGCAGTCAGGACCACTAACCACTAGACCAACAGGCCTGTTTATTTCTTATGTAGTCTTATAAATGTCGCTACACCGTCATACAAAACAGTGGGCGATTATGTTCACTCGCACCGCATTGCTTGAAACTCGCATTAGGTTATCAACTACAATTAACCAGACTAACGCTCCTGAACGTCACGCTAGTTTACATATTTATCTAAACAGTAATATCTGAATGTTATGTTGTTTCAGCTTTGTTGTGGGACTATGTTGTTGGTTTATCTTTATTGTGGAAACAATACAGAATATCAGGACTAGTAGAAGTAGTAGGTACCATAGAAGTACTTTTAGGCCTGATATGATGACGCACTTCCTAACTATAATTATAATTTAACAAACGCTGTCCCACATTCGGAATTACTCCTGTACCGTAGCTTCGTTCACAAACATTTAAACTCACATACACCCAGACTCGGTATATTATCTGTAGGGTAGACCATACATATATTTGTTTCGTGCGGGAATCGAAACTGCGAGATGCAGTGCAGCAGTCGATCGCTGAACCACTGCGCTAGCTGACCGCGCCATCAACCACTGTGCTAGCTAACCGTGCCATCAACCATTGCGCTAGCTAACCGTGCCATCAACTACTGCGCTAGCTGAGCGTGCTATCAATCACCGCGCTAGCTGAGCGTGCCATCAACCACTGTGCTAGCTGAGCATGCCATCAATCACTGAGCTAGCTGAACGTACCATCAACCACTGCGCTAGCTGAGCGTGCTATCAATCACCGCGCTAGCTGAGCGTGCGATCAACCACTGCGCTAGCTGAGCATGCCATCAATCACTGAGCTAGCTGAACGTACCATCAACCACTGCGCTAGCTGAGCGTGCTATCAATCACCGCGCTAGCTGAGCGTGCGATCAACCACTGCGCTAGCTGAGCATGCCATCAATCACTGAGCTAGCTGAACGTGCCATCAACCACTGCGATAGCTGAGCGTGCTATCAATCACCGCGCTAGCTGAGCGTGCGATCAACCACTGCGCTAGCTCAGCATGCCATCAATCACTGAGCTAGCTGAACGTACCATCAACCACTGCGCTAGCTGAGCGTGCTATCAATCACCGCGCTAGCTGAGCGTGCGATCAACCACTGCGCTAGCTGAGCATGCCATCAATCACTGAGCTAGCTGAACGTGCCATCAACCACTGCGCTAGCTGAGCGTGCTATCAATCACCGCGCTAGCTGAGCGTGCGATCAACCACTGCGCTAGCTGAGCATGTCATCAATCACTGAGCTAGCTGAACGTGCTATCAACCACTGCGCTAGCTGAGCGTGCTATCAATCACCGCGCTAGCTGAGCGTGCGATCAACCACTGCGCTAGCTGAGCATGCCATCAATCACTGAGCTAGCTGAACGTGCCATCAACCACTGCGATAGCTGAGCGTGCGATCAACCACTGCGGTAATTCCAGTAGGTTTATAAAGATTATGATCTCAGTGGTTTTTTTTTGAAGATGGGAAGGTCGATGCCACGGATCGCCTCCACGAAAACACGGCGGTGCTCCGCCCAAGCGGGGCACACTTCTACCGTATGCTCCACCGTGTCTTCCGGGCGGTTCACACAATGGTACCTCTTGAACTTACCATGCCTCGTGAGGACCTGCGTCGTGCGGAAGGTGAGGACGCCGTGATGCCTCTCCAGCCACTCTTCAAAGACTTACCGCCATTATTATGGCGTGCCCAATGATCCCTGGGAGTATTGAATACCTCACTATAGCCGAGAGCCATTCGCTTTTGTTTCTAGAAAGTTTGCAGTTCTTGCAGCAGAGGCTACGGCAGAAAGTGAACTTTACAAGCCTTCCAGAATAAGGCCACGGACGCATGCGACTTGCAGTAAGACGCGCCACGCTAATCTCTAGACGTAAACACGCCGTCTGTGACCACTGCGCTGTTTATTCATGAGTGTGCTCACGGCTTTAGTCCTTACTCCTTACACTCAGTAGGCTGGCGTCTTTGTGCAGGATGCCGGCGCTGTTGCCAGGCTGGTCCGAAGGTTTTGGGGGGTAATCCGGTTAGAACAACGTGCTTTTCTAGGATATTTAAATTGTTATGAATGCGTCGATAGTCGATTTGTAAGTGTATCGTTATCAATAGGTTTACTTTTGTTAGAGACGTGACATTATGAAGAATCTAAGCGAATTGTATGCCATTGTCGGAGCCTGTCCTGCAGTGGACTGCTGTAGCGGCTGTAGGGTGATGATAAAAAAAAAAGACACGAATACGCCTAGTCTATCTTCCTACTTTAATATTAAGTGCTTACGAATATTGTTCAGAATTATTCCACCACGAAAAATATGGGGAAAATAATAAAAAGGCGTTCAATAATATTTTGTGGGCATATTACCGATCGATTAATAGCAAGAAAAAAAGATAAAAGTTGAATTGTCCATGTGTCAGGCGCAACAGAGAGTGAGACACCACTGACACTCATTAAATGATGTTCGCAGCACGACGCGCAGTATATATTACATTACTGATATTTTGACGATCAATTAATAACGCAGTTGCAGGCCTAGCCAAGTTACGACCGTTTCGTATCGTATGTAAAAAGAACTGCTTCATCGAACGCCTCGAGTCGACAACGCCTCCGATTCCTTTGTTCTGACCACGTGACTGAGCGTTGAGATGAATTCATTCCCATACATTTGAAGTTTTCTACTAGCGTTAACAATTGTAGATTATCAACTTAAGCTAAGCCCTTTGGAGTGTCCGCTGTGTCAGACAGCGAGCGTGACATCACTGACACTCATTAAATGACGCTCGCAGTACGACGCGCGGTATAAGTTACATTACAGATATTCTAACGATCGATTAATAACAAAGTTGAAGTGTCCGCTGTGTCAGACAGTGAGTGAGACACCGCTGATACTTATTAAACGACACGCGACAACCGACGTCGCTCGCAGCACGACACGCCCTAAAAGTTACATTACCAATATTCTAACGACGGATTTATAACACAGCTTTTTTTAGGTGGGAATATCATCTAATGACAAAATCCCGCGTCGGGCGGAGCGATAGATAGTGTTAGACTTTTACTGACTAAAAACCCACTCCTGTTCCTTCTTTGCCTTCATCATGGAGCCCCGGGCTTGATAACACAGCTGGAGTGTCCGCTGTGTCAGACAGTGAGTGAGACACCGCGGATACTCGTCAAACGACGCGCAATTACCGACAGTGCTCTCAGCACGACAATACGTCTCAGCAATAAAGAATAATTTAATATTGTTGTTTTTTACTTGTACACTGTAGTTAATATTGGGTTATTAAGATAAATCATTTGTTTTTCTATAACAATGTGTCTGGTAAATCAACAGTACTTCCCAGTTTTTTAAAAGATATAGTATACAACTAATCTAATTTGGGAACACTATAACATAATAAAAAAAATCAAACAAAAGTGCGATATTAACAGAACGGTACATAGTCACCTGGTTATTGCAATAACCGTTTATAATAAATCGCGTTAGATTGTAAACTCTTTCTTCTCGATAATACATTTATGATCTATCGAATTTTCACATAATATCCAGAATGTTCACAATATATCAAGATTTTACAGTTTCGGAAAATTTATAACAAACTGGTATTGTGCAATAAACAGTTAACTTATACATAATTTTTTTGCGTTATACCAATTAGTCTATATCTGGTGGTATATCTGGTATCTGGCTTCTAAAAACATTAATCTTAAAATAAAACATAAGTGCGGCACTTGCTAACAGATTATGTCAGTAAAAAAGTAAGTAAGAGTGTCTTGGATAGATAACAATTTGCGACACTCTTCGTTATCTTTCAAAAACCATCTTAAACATTTTGACAAGGTCCCGAGTACACTCTACCCTGAGTCGTGTCGTCCACCAATTCGCCCTAACTACTTGAAGCCGCCCCCCTTCGGTGCACCCCACTAAAAAGCCATTACCGCGCCTTTGATCCGCGCCGCGCCGCCTTTGATCGCACCGCTTCTACTGGCCACTTATAACTATTGCCTGTAGTCTTCAGGAAAAACTTAAGAGATGTGCGGAATGAGACTGTTTTAACAGTATTTAGTAAGTTCCGAGTTCCGAGAGCTCCGAGTTACATTGTACACTTAATCGGAACAAATTTACGAAGTTTAATACTTTGGAAATGGATTCTATTTTTTGCGTTCATAGACAAGTGATAAAAAATTCTGCAGAGGCTCACGAAAAGCGACTTCATCAGCATGTGAACATCGAGGCAATCCAGCTTCTCGACCTCACGAATATAGTGTGCAGACTAATAAGAACTAAGTCGTTCGAGTTAGTGTTTAGTGATAGTGAATAGTCTTATTTAGAAATGCAACCTAATATAAGAACGAAGTGTATTCGCCTTCATAGAGACAATAAAAAAGTGCTATTGAACACATTCTCAGTACAGACAATTTTAGGTTATAACTAAATCACTTATTAGGCTACATACTAGGCTAGATTGTAATTAAAAGTTCGTTCTTTGGATGTGTTCTTTGGATTACGGAAAATATTTCATTCTAGCGTCGTTTTAATTTGAAGATCTTCGTAAATCTTATTTTGTATAAACTCTACTTACTTGTTGCCGACATTTATATTAAATAAGGTATTTTCTTATTATTTTGGTCTTATCCCAATATGACTTCTTCCATACCTTATTCTATCCCAATTTTCCTGCAGCGGTATTCCCGTTTGATTATAATTTGGGTGTTTTCAAAGCTAGAGTGAAAAGGCTCTTAATAAACTAGTGGGCCTGTTCATCAACGATTGCATCACTACTTACCACCAGGGGGGATCGCAGTTTATATTAATAAAAAAAAAAACCTATGAAGTAGTTGTGATGTCAATAGTATTAATTAACAGCAGATATTGAATTAAAAACAACAACACACTGCAAAAAAATCACGCATTACACTTCCCCAAGCATACACAGAATCCTCATCCTTGTCTATTAGGCTCCTAGACAAACATGATTCCCTGGTACCGAGGATAAAAGACTCCATTCTTCGCCACTTCATATTCACGTAGAGTGCTTCATACGGCGATAATTAGCCCCGAGCTTTGATAGCGAGATATAACGTCACATGACGTCATGTGACGTCAAACTCGCTCGAAATTAGCTCTTGTAACCTTATGAAGGAAAATGCCTTTGAAACGTGCCCCGCTTGACGAATCTTGAAAAGTCACAATGTAATTTTTCTGGTTACAAAATTACCGTTTTTTTTTTGTAAGTCCTTTTTTGCGTGACGTACTGCTAAGAATATAGTACATTGAGGTTACGAGTTTGTATCTTGAGCGTTCAGTCTTACTGTTTGTTGAGGGATTTTGATTAAGAACCTGTCTGCAGATAGCCTTATTGTGAAGCACGTGAGAAATGCTTTTAAGAAATCCAATTAGAGTTGTGAAAATGAGTAATGAGTACAAATCTTCTAGAGAAATATATCATTGTTAGATTCTACAGAGAAAATATGAAAACGTTACATTCATATACGTAGGATAGAAAACTTTCCCGTATACAGGAAGATTCCTACCAAAAACCTTTTTACGTCTATTGGGCATATCCGTTTCAAGTTAATCAACCGTAACCATCTCTCGTAAAACATTATATTTACTATCTTAAGGGTCTTCGGAATATCAAAAGAGGTTTAAAACATCAGCTTCCTTTGTCTCTGTGCTGTCTCCGTGTGATCTCAAATCTGCGACCTGCTCATTGACTCGGAAATGTGTATCCGTACGTCGGCGTGTGCACTGACGTCGTTTATTCGTATTTGTACAATAAATATTGTCCAATGCTTCCTCTAAAGTTACGGCAGAGAAATTGCATCCATTGCTCGTTTTGAAGAAGCTGAAGAAGTTCCTCAGTGCAACCAGTCAGCCATGAACGTTGAATAAGTGCCAAGTATACATATCAGAAATTGTATTTGTTGAGACAATGTGTTAAGGAATTTATTTATGAAGGCAATTTATTGTTCTCATTGGGATATTTTAATAATGTTGTATAGATATAGGTTTCATGATGAAACGTCTCGTTATTACTAAGTAATATCTTTTGCAAGAGAAGCCTGTCATTGCTTAGTATTTCTATATGAGTCTGGAAAAGTAATGAGAAATCTTTTCTTTGTGCTAATAATCTGGGAGAATAATCTGTTACTTATTTAGGTTTGAGATTCGGAAAGGTATTCTTCGTGCCTTCTCATTAACAGACAGTAATATTACCTGCTAGTTTTCTATTTACGTGGTTACATAGTAGACAATTTTTATCGATTTGTTTTGTCGTAAAGAATAGTTTGCTCTTCTAACTGACTATAACTAGAAATGACGGCCTTCAAGAAATCTTGGGGCTTAAATCCCTAATAACCTAGACTTGGAAAGTTCATCTTAGATATAAGAAAGAAATAAATACAAAAATATCTTATAGTACACATGTAGCCTTTAATAATTTTATAATCTCTGTTTTTCAGAAACTGTAACCCTTCTTTCAAATGGTAGATATAAAAATAAGCATTCATGGAAAAAAAAATACGAAATCCATCCAGAACACAATTTGCATAAACCGTGTTCGGCTACCAGGAACTCACTAAAAGAAGAAGCGTAGCAGCAAGATAAACAGCTAATCCAAGACGTTATCTACGACGTAACTCCTTGAAAAGTACCAGGAGTTCATAAAAACGAGATAGTTGTTCGCGAGTGCGAGTGTGCCCGATCCGACGCGCGCTCATCACGGATTCCCTTTGCCGATGCTGGTGCCTCCGCCCCCCGCAACCGCGCAGCCCCCGCTCACGCCCTGGACCCTCTCAAAAGAAATCCTCGCGATTGCTAACTAAAAGTACACGAGTCTGTTTGGATGTTCTTAGATTGCAAGTATAAGTTTCAGTTTAATTACGTGGCCATGAATTCGTTAGAGCTTTTTGTTTTTTTTGCAAATCTTTGAAGAAGTTCTTCAGAATTAAAGTGTTTAGAAAGTTCACTGTGTAGAGTAGCTACAGTAATTACGAAGTTATCAGAGTAAGCTCAATTTATTACCTTTTTAAAATCTTTTAACGCTCCATCGACCAGAAGAGGATATAAAGGCGATAAACATAACATACCTTCCTATGATTATAAATATTAGCACTAAAACATCACACCGGCACTTTCAATAAAATACAAGTAATAACGAACATCTTCAAGATCGATTCTTTATGGTTAGCCTGACGTTCCTTTTGGGCTCACATGCACCCCAATGTTACCTACCCTCGGGATCTGCTTTCTCTTTTACACTTACTCAAAGATACATTTCCCTCTCTTTCGCTGCAAACGTCATTGCGTGGCGCATTGTCTGAAAACGAAATGTGAATTAAATTTCGACTGAAACACAAGCGAGTTAAGGTTGAAAATGGATTGTCGTTTTGTTGTGAAAAGGAAATTGGCATTTACTTCAACAGTGGAAAAGCCAGTTTTCTGCGGCAAATTTTGAAAATGGAATCCGAAAGTATACTGCGGCCAAGTTAAGTTTACCGTCGCGGCTGTTGTTTTCGTTCGGCGGTCGTTCCTTGTTTGGGTTTGACAAGTGCAAAATAATTTTGCCACTTTGTGCGTTGGAACACGCCGGCCGCCGCATTCGTTGACATGTACCGGCACGCGAACGTTTTTGTTCCATTTTCAGTGTTTTAAAATTTGATTTTTTATTCGAAATGTGACGTTTGGCTGTGGAAACTGTGTGTACAGCCAGTACTGCCAGAGTGCCAGTGTCGTAGTGAGTAGCGTAGAGCTGTAGGTAAACAACGAGGTTGTGTTCCGTCGGTGGCCTGAGATTTGTATACGAAGTAAAGTTAAGATTTTTTAGGTTAAATAGTATTACATAAGTGTTTAAATTCAATTAAGTAGTTTAATAAGCTCAGTAATTACAGTGTTTCGTGTTTACATCGTGATTCATCTTTTGTAAACAAGGTGAGTTGCACTTATTCATAAGCTATTTTTAATATGTAATAGTATAGCTATTTCTGAATATTTTACCACAAAAATAAATAGAGGCATACTAGTGTGAGAGTTGAAAAAGGCTGCAGGTTGTGCAGTGGTTGCGTGGGTCGTTGACCTCGGTTGCCATGGCGACGGCGGCCACCATGTGCGCGGTGCTACGACGCTACGCGGCTGCTACGCGGCTACGGCTGATTGTTACGATTGCCTACAGGATGCTTGCCAAACTTACATACACAATTATTTATTTTTGTACGATATTATTATTATCGATGTTTATAATGAAGATAAAATGGTAAACAGAGGATGATTTTTCGGTTATCAGTGGAGCCAATTGAAAAAAAATTGCTTGAATATTTAGTTTACCCTATAAAGTGTTTATTCAAAGGTACGTGTCTACGAGGCTGCAAGTGTATTCAATAATTTAGAACAGCTACCATTACTATTCACAATAGTACTGGATGAAGCAAAACGATAATAAAGAACTACAGAAGTTTTGTAAGAGGAACCTTATCTCTTTAGCCATTACCATACTATCACTTACTAACATTTTTAGAGTTCCGTACCTCAAAAGGAAAAAACGGAACCCTTACAGGATCACTTTGTTGTCCGTCTGTCTGTCAAGACCCTTTATTTATTTATTAGTTCTATAAGTACAAAAAAGTAAAGAGGCGGACTTAATGCCTTAAAGCATTTTCTACCATACAACCTTTGGGTGATGCAGAGATAAATTGCCTTTATCTCAAGAAAAGATAGAGGCATCGAGTTGAAGTTAAAACCATATACTCAAGTCTACGGTCCCTTGCAGCTGTGGATAAATCAAACTTCTGAATTAACGAAAAAAAGCTACGGCTGTTTATGTCGCAAAAAACGCATATTAAGACACTCTCTAGGGAATTAAAATTCAGGTACTTCCCGTTGACCTAGAATCCTGAAATTTGGCATGAAGCAAGGTCTTATAGCACAAGTATAGGGAAAAAATAAAAACTGTAAATCTGTGGTTTTTTTTTTGTAGGTGTGAAAATAAAAAAACAAACTATAAAATTTAACCTGTTGGCTCCATCGACCATCTGTTCTACTCGCAATGTAGGGTACATCCACTTGTTTTTCAAGGTGAGAATTCATCAAGCGCTCTTGGGCGGAGCGTGAGGGCGTATCAGACTTCTACTGACTAAATTCACACCTATGTTAAAATCCTTCTTTGCCTTGCATACCAGGATCCCGGATTTTTCTGTTAGAAGTCAACCCATGGCCCCAGTAGGCTTCGGCCCTGATGCGCCACTATAGTTTTGCTGACATCTCTTTGAGGCACGCGTAGAATACTACGCGCTGTCAACGACTCGGGCTCGGTCCGAACGGTTACCGGATGGCCGGACGGCGAGCTACCCATTGCTCGTCGTCCGCAAGCCTACGGTGGCTGGAAATCGGGACCGGGGTCCCGGCGGCTGGGGCGTGAGGACGTCCGTTCCCTCACGCGTTTTTGGTTATTGTTCATATAATTTTCAAAGTTCATAAATCAACAAAAGGGTTATTAAAGTCAAACAACTAGGAACACGGTTTGTTAACAAGGCCGTATAACGTAAGTAGCAGAGTTATGGCTGAGCATTTGAGCAATAAAGCAATAACCCGAGTGTTACTCGATCACTGATAACTGTAATAGGGCTGTACACCACGGAAAGCGGAGATATAGAGTTGTGAAAGCTATAGGACATTAAACTTTAGTTATTATAATACAGGGATGGAACGCATGTTACTAAAAGAATTATGAGTATACGTATGTACATCCGTCTACATGATGGAGAGGGAGGCCAAAAAAAAATGGATTGATTGTGTGAGGAATGATATGAAAGAAAAAGGAGTTAGTGATAACTTGAAGACTTCAAATAACACGGGATAATGGTAGGAAGATGATGATGGGTTCTTTTTTTGAGGTTTGAAATTATCCAATGACTTCTCGCACTATAGGGTGAAGCAAGATGGCGCAAGAAGCAGTTGCACTTTGTATTCTAGGATCACTAATTTCCAGCCTAAACATTTGGAGCGCTAAAAAGGATAGCTAATTTTTTCACAAGTGTTATTTTTATGACATAGAAGAGGAAATTACACTCTCGGGGTGAAGGAGGGGTTGAAAATTTTTATGCCAGTGAAGCTGCGGTCAAAAGCTAGTTCACTGCTATCTGTGTAGGGCTGTGTTCCATGGTTAAAGCGGTGATATAGTGTTGTAAAGCAAAGCGAATTAACTTTGATCCATACAGCTCACTGGTTTAGTCACAGTTTGTCGAAATGTCTTCTGTCATTGTATTGGCAGCTACCAAATTTTAACAGGTCAGTTGATATTATGGAATGCTCCTGGAGCAAGGAAGCCGAATCGAAAATATGTTACCTACAGTGTGCCGGTAGCAGAATTTACTGCCTGTTGTAATCCCAAACCTCAGAGGGCTTAGTTACTGGGAATTGTTCACGTTTCTCAGGAATCGGTACATTATGTACAGTCAACAAAAGAGATAAGTAACCAGGGACGTCAGATATAGTCCAAGATTTTATGGAAACCGATGGATGGATAAATATGAGTTATTTATTTCCAATGAATTTTATTATATCTCATTCACATACATACATGAAATTTGAGTACTTGTTTGGAGTGTACATGAGGAGCTTTTCGTCGTCTTTTTGGATATAAATCCAGAACTTATTTTTTGGAAAAATGTGTTTTTTTAACGTTTGAAATCATGATGATAGTGATGATGACTTCTCCAACTCTGGGATGAAGCGGGAAGGCGTGTCAGACTTTTACTGATTAAAACCATACCTAGGCCTATGTTTTTTGCCTAGCGTTCTAGGACCCCGGGTTTCATGGGCCCCAAGGGTTTTACTGACATTTATTTGAAGCACGCGTGGAACACTACTTGCCGTCGACGGCTCGAGCTTGGTTTGGACAGTTATCGGATGGCCGGACGGCGAGCTACCCACTGCTCCTTGTCCGCAAGTCCACGTCTACGGTGGTAGAGTAACGGTCTGTTGGCTTCTTCTAAAAGCTTATATGATAACCTTATCAAACATCCAATTCCATAAACATTCAAAAAGCAAAAGCACATATATCTCCATATTAATGAAGATATTTCTGCCAAAACTTGACAGGTTTCATATTTTACTAACGAGGGAACGATAAATCGTGTAAAAATGCGTGATTAAAATGGCGAGTAGTGCCGCGGTATGCTAGAGGGTTTGCTAGACGCAGTCGGCGCACCGAGCAAGTCTCGCGGGACCTCGCACGTCATGTTACAGGATTATGTAAAACCCCCTCACTGCTGTTACTATTGGAAACTTGAAGTTTTGAAGATTTGGTTTTGAAAAGAAAATATTTTAGTGGAATTTTTAAGGTTTCTGAGGTCATTTGGCTAAACAGTAGTAGGTAAACGGACGTTTTCCGAGTTTTCTAAAAATCATTTTTTAAGGGGTCGTCCAATCGTAAATACCCGACTCCGAAAAGAAAGAGTTATGAGATTTACAGTCTATATTCCGTCGTAGCTCAAAAACGATTGATCAGATCGAACGATTGACAAGTATAACTTAGCTAACTAAAGCTAAGTCCTATTTCTTAAAAAAATAGGACTTAGCGCGCGCCCTAAAGAAATGTCAGCAAAACCCTAAGGGCCCAGCAAGGCCGAAGCCCGCTAGGTCCGTGGAAAAGAAATTTCTAAAAAGGAAACCCGTGGTCCTAGAAATTAAAGGGCAACTGAAGGATATAGGTGTGATTTTAGCCAGTCCTATCAAGCTTGACACGCCATTTTACTCCATCTACAGTGGGAGAAGTCATTAAATGATTTTTCACCTCAAAAAAAGCTGTACTTAGGTACTCCTAATCCCAATAGGGCTAAAATTTGGTTTAGAACACGCTTCGTTGGGAAAACAAAAATACAAGTTATAACCCAAACCCTTTTATTTTGATAGGGCAATGATTAGCAAAACGCTAAATTTAATCAAACGCTATATTCATAGCTTGCGCTGTACACTTAGCACGAGCCGGCGTCTAGGGCACAGGGGCGGCATTACCCTTTTATTGTTCATCGGTACCGTTTAGCGCTGATTTACAATCGCTTTCCGATTTCGAGCCCCTGACTTTATACAAAGGATAAAAGACCCATAAAAACATCAAGTGCTTTACGCTTACATAATTATTAATGGCTTTTGTTCATTCCAATTATTCGTAAATTGGTGAAGGGTTACTCGCACATTTTGGCGTATTGAGTGTGATAGAAATCTGTTAAATCAATCTTCACTTCGATAAATAACCAGGACTACAGATAGCGGCACGAATTTTGAGCGCTCGGCGAAAGAGCGGAGATCGCTTTGCGCTTCTTACACATCGGCGAGCTAATCACTGTACAAGGATTGCACTCCCCGCCCTCGCGTCTCTTTTCATACCACTAAAGAGATCAACTTGCAAGTGCAAGTAGAACTGTAGAAATCAGCGCTCAAGATCCGTGCCGGTATCTGTACCAAAGACGTCTATTTTTTTGGGTCTGTAATGAGTGTCAGACTTTTACTAACCAAAATCAGTTCCTTCAGTTGCTTTACACATTCCTGATCCGCGTCGACTCTTTCGAACAATCCCGTAAAGACGTCTGACTTTAAAATATGGTCGCCTCTCTGACTTAATATATTATTTCTTGGTGGTTTCTTATTTTGCACTTAGCAAGATAACAATCTCTTGTGATGATAACCGCAGTATCTATACAGGTATATCTTACAAAATATTTTTAGCTAAGTGTAATTTAATGTACCATTACGACAAATTGTACTTTTAGTACCAGCGTAAATCAAACTAATTGATTAAATAATGACCTATAAAGTTCTCGCCCTTCGATTCTGAAGCTCATTTAACATTTTCGTGGCACAATCTAAATGTCGTACGAAACTAAATACCCTTAGTGCAACTTTACCCATTTTCCCCGCTGTGCTGCGGCGAGGAGGTGCGAACGGCAGCCACACTTGGACACCTCGCCACCTGGCAGGGATTCCCGCGGGGATTGATCCGCCCCGCTCTCCCCCGCTGTTGTGACTAGTGCTGTCTAATGCGAACGGGATGTGGAATCCCGGAGGTTTGTGTGCACTTGGAATTTCAACGGACTGTAAATGAAGCATGGAGATTGGGAAAAAGGAGGCGGGAAATGTTTTCTGCTACTGTGTAACTGAAGTGTAAAACTTGTTAGTTGAATTTTGAATTCATGTTTATGACTGCTGGTGTTGAGTATTGGTGTTGGTTCGGTGGTGTTTGTTCAACAAAGGAATTATTAAGTTAAAATAATACCATTAAGTCGATATTGCTATTGCCTGTACGAAGGGCAACAAAAACGAATAAAAGATTATTTAGTATTGTAAAGTAGTTGCGATTAGTAGTAATGTATTTAGAATTCTCTTCATTATAATAATTTGATATTTATCATAGTATTTATTAGTTTATTATTAAGCATATATACATAAATAATAATAATAGTTAAAGACCTAATATATGTATTTTATTATTATAAGTACCTAATGTTATTGATACATCATGATTTTTTTAACCTAAAAGTTGACTGGCAGAGCAGTGGCGTGCCTAGGGTTTCAAAATAAGGCAAGCCCAATAAAATTTTAACCAATTTCAAAAAAAGAAAGTTCAGTTTTCGACTGAGAATGTAGGTACCTACGTGTGTATCATCGCAATTTTCTCATAAACTACTGGTTAGGTACAATAAATTAAAAGTGAATTCATCCATCTTCTTCTTTCCTCTTCTTCAATTTCACTCTTGCTTGTCGTGCGGTGAATGTGGTAACCAAAGATCACTGAAAGCATGCTAGTGCTAGATTGAATATAATAAACATTATCTGCAATTGCATACCTCCGGTGGCTTTAAAAAAAGCCATTTGGTTTGCTTCATTGCTTGAGGGAACAAAGTTATGGTAAGTAGTTGCTTGCTTTGTAACAGGACTAACGGGTTACAGACAAAAACAAAACAGAAAGTTACAAAACGAAAGTTAAAAAATAGCTAGATAAAATGTAATAAGGAATTTAAATGAATTATTTATATTCTAATTGGAATCGTCTATCTTTATTAAGAAATGATTTAATTACATCAGAGTAAAATGTTGGTGATCGTTTTAATTCTACCAACAGCTGTTTTTCAATAGCTATCATTGATAATTCGGAAAGACGCTCTTGACCTTGTGTATTTCTCATGGAAACGTTTAAGAGACGAAAAAGCACGTTAAAATAGTTACAACAAGATACGCTAACTTTAACAGCTTGAATAAATATGCAGCACTAGCAATACAACTTAATAGTGTGCGAACAGCCAACAATCCAACTAGTTTTATACACTGATCTATTTTTCGTTTATGCGATTTACTAGTCTGAGAAATACACAGATTAGGCGTCGTTTTTAATGAAGAAATTAACTGTTTTTTCTGAGCAAAGTTTAAAGATTTTACCTTATCTTCGCCAATCAAAACTAGAACGCATTTTAAATCCTCACAAGGTACAATTGCCTCCATTGTTGTAGGTAAGTCACCAAAACAACTGTATCACTGAGAAAATCTAAGAAAACACGAAGAACAACAAACAACAAAAAACAAAAAATCTATTTTCCACTCAAGTAAATAAAACTGAAGTGAGTTGCAAACAGAGTTGCAGTGTTGTCATTTAGGCAAAAAAAAGTCGCCAGGTATATGAAAAATCTAGCAAGATGTCGCAAATTTTTTATTTTTAAGGTATTGCTTGAATATTTAATTTCATTGTTTTAAAAAGTCGCTAGTTTTATTGTTGCTAAATCTTAAAAAAAGTTTCCAAACTCGTTAAAAATCTCCAAGATCTCACAACGTTGCTAAAACGGCAACACTGCAGAGTTGGCAATGTGACAACTTCATACGAATGCCCGGCTTAAATCTTCCATACTGATCGATTTGTAGACGCAAAAGGTCCTAACTCGTTATACGGCACGTCGCCATAGGTGCAAAAGAGACAGATATAGTATTTGAAAGCCCGGCAAAAGCCGGTGCGTGTAAGCGAGATAGCTATATGTAGATGCTGCAAATGCGAAACTCTGCGCGCGAACAATCGCGATGTGTAGTAGTGTGGCATAGGTAGATACTTTGTGTTATTTTGATAAGAATTAAGCGCGCGAACTTTTAAATAGTTCGGGTTTGATATTGATTCTCTATCGAGCATTTTAGTAAGGCATGCCGGGCTTTTCGGCATGTATGAAAGAACCGCCACTGTGGCAGAGAATGCCTTGTTACATTATGTCCGCCTATGTACCATTACTGACATGAAGTTTAAATAAATAAACAGGCTATTTTTTTTTTCGGGAATAACCAATCCCGTGATAACCATACGAGTACCCATCCCTAGCGACGCGTACGCTAATGTTACCGAGCCCACCCTTTTACTTATTATAATTTTATATTAAACGCCACAGCCCGCGGCTTTCGGATGCGTTTCTTTTTGCCAACAACCCTGCCGTGTTGTTTTATGTAGATTTTCTTGAAAGGGGATGGGCAGCGCCCTAAGTCTAAGTGACTAAGTCTGGGCGTCGTTGTGTGTCATCCTTACATTTGCATTTTATTTGTATTCGAGTCGCTTTCTATTTTTTCGTGGGGAGCAAATCCGATGTTATAAGTTTTTCCTAACTTCAAATCACTGAAACTCGCCCAATCCATTTATTCATCCATTGCCATCAAATCTCTAGTTTTTTCAGTGGGTAATAACGTCAGTAAACGTCAGTCAGAAAGGACGCCTGTGTCCTAGCATCCCAGTGGTCAGTCCATCAGCGCATCTAAGGTTCATTTTCAGAGGAGAATGGCTCCAGACAGGCCAGAGTTTTATGTGATGTTATCAGTATTGTGGCTTCCATTATAGAATTTTGAATCACTAGCCCATCATCCTAGGTTGGGTACGTACGCCCCTTCATCCCACTTCTGTATATGCCTGTGAGTTAGTCAATTAAAAAATTCGGTGAAAACTACTTTAAAAAAAAATGATGAACTAGTGCTAGACTGCAATCCTATCTGATGGTAAGTAGTGATGCAGCCGTTGATGGTGAAGCGCACTAGTTTATTAATCTTTCGTATGCCGTAATTAGAGACACGTTAACACACACACACACACACACAACAATTAACGGGTTAAGAGGCTATTCGCTCTAGCTTTGAAGACACCTAAATTATAATCGGAAGGAAAGATTGCAGCAGACAAATTGTACTGTTTACGGCTAATATTGGTAATAAACGGCTCTTAAAAATATTACTGTTTTCAAGCATGTTGTTCAAATCTATTTATTTTTTCATAACATAATGCTACAAAAGTAGATACAAATATTTACCTTCGGGATCATTTTATGGAAGAAAATCGCTCATCATTTTACCGAAAATCGTTTTCCTTGTATCAACATGATATTCTCAATTACTTACTGTGTGCTGACATCAAAATTCAATATCGAAACAATTTGCATCCTATTTCACATAGCTATACAGATGACACGGCTTCGCTTGAATAATATTTTATGGAAGACTAAGCTTTTACCTGTGGTTTCGTTCTCGCAGCATTTATATATAACTAACTAGCTTCTGCCAGTGGCTTCGCCTGCGTGAAAGTTGGTTTGTCCATACAAACTATGGACCCCCGTTTTATCCCCTTAGGGGGTGAATTTTGGACAATCCTCTCTTAGTGCTCGCCTGTGTCATAAAAGGAAACCTTGCACAAAATTTCACGCTCCTAGGCTCTGTAGTTTCGGCAGTGCTTTGATATGTCAGTCAGTCAGTTTCTCCTTTTATATATATAGACAAACTGTGAATTTATTTGGGATGAAAATCTATAATATTAGTGGAGATGTATGTATATTTGAAAGCCCTGTTGGTGCCGTAGTTCAGCGTTTGGCTGCTACGCCGTGTGTTGCGGGTTTGATTCCCCCACAGAACAAATATTTTTATGGCCTACAGATTTATTATATATGTATATATATTAGAGTTTACATGTTTCTGAACACACTATCGATACAGGAGTAATTCCTAACTTAATAACAATAAGTAATTTTTTTTATCGTGAGAATATCTTAATTTTGTATGTAACATATTATTGAACTTCGGAACTAACATAGAAATAAGTGATACTAATGTAACAAATAATGTAGACCAAAATTTGTCTTTAAATGAATAAATTATTATTATTAAAGACTAGCTTCTGCCAACGGCGTCTCAGGTCCGAGGTTCTAGGCTTCTTCTTCTTCTTCTCGATCGATTGTTTTCTTTTCCTTCAGAGTTATTGGGCCCAGTAGGCTGCCATTTTTACTGCGGCATCAGTGGAAAGCAATCAATAGACTATGCATCCAAGCAGGCCGTTGCAAACACAACCTTTCAAAATGGGGAATTTTAGACCCCTCTGATACCCAGTGCTAGTGCGGTGCTCCTGACCAGATGATGGCTCACTTATTAGAGTGCTCAAAATGTCCCTACATCTGCAATCTAGAAGAGGTTTTGGGCTGAGCTTTGATAAGCTAGTGAATGTGTCAGGACATTTATCATATCATTTATCACAGGCCTTTTTATCTATATGTATAAAAGTAGAAACTGACTGACTGACAAACCAACGTAAAGCCGAAATTACTGCGACTAGGAGCGTGGAATTTTATTTCCTTTTATAACGTAAAATTCAACCCTTAAGGAGGATGAAACGGGGCTCTAAAGTTTGTACGGAGAGATCGAACTTGGGTAAAGTCGCTGCCAGAAGCTAGTATGTACAGACATACGTAGGCTTATCGTATGACAGACCTCATTCAAATCAGCCTGCATCTGTTCCACAGAAGGAACGGTTTTACGAAACGCCTTCAGATTGTCCGGGTTTCGTCTATATTTTCTTGTTGTTATTTATTTATTAGTAGACATACATACAGCTATCATTACAGACCAATCCAATGCGATAGTGTAGTCAAAAATATTACAAAAATAAAATAAATGAGTCAATATAATAAAAAATAATATAACATACAATTAAAATACATTATAAGGCAATTCATTATTAGAATAAAAATATTTAATAATCATTAGAATACCATTGTTGTCTCAAATTAACTCTAAAGCACTAGAAATTGAAAAATCAAACAAATCTATAAGAAAAGCCAGAAAAAGCCTTTTTTTTCATCACAAAATAAAAGCTGTCAGTTCGTCGTTCGTATGTGTACGATAAGCGTATGTTCGCAAAGTGTCTCGTCAGCATGACACCCGATCTGTTCGCTGGGGGAGGTGTGACAAGTGTAATGTGTCACATTATATGCTTCACACCTCCATCGCGGACGGGGCCTGGTAGGGTCGTTATCAGTTGACACCTACTTATTGAAAATTTACATTGTATGGCTGCTGCGGGCTCAAGATCTATCCTCTTGTCAGTATTTATTATTTTGGTACTAACTTTCATTCCCACAAGAGTCTAAAATATAATGTAGGTACGTCTGTGGCACTCAGTGGTAATGTAGCTTGGTGCCATTTTTTTTTCTGTAGAATCTGTAGTTCCGAAGATGACCACAGTACGAAAAAACTATTTTTTAATGTTTCTAAGGTAAATTTTACAAATTTGTAAAACAGTAGTTCAACGTGAGTTCATCGCTTCTGTATGTAAAAGAAAATAAAGAAAGATGGAAAAAAGAAACAAAAGAAAGAAGGAAAGAGAGAAACAATCAAATAAAGAAGGAAAGAGAAGAAAGAAAGAAAGATAGACAGAAATAAAGAAAGAAAATACGTTTATTCGTTCCGCCACAATCGCATAAACTAAAAAGTGTTAGTAATTTATGTGCCTTCGGCGTACAATAATATGATATTTTATGAATATTTCTAGAAAACGGTGAACGAAGATAATACGCAAAATATGGGCGAAGGAAAACTTTGTTCTTTTGTTCTTGTGTCACTCTCCGAGAGTGCCCTTTGTGGAGCAAACGGGAGCGAGCCTCGTGTGACGTCACGTTATTGGTTCACACCTCCGCGGTGTACAGTGACGGACAGATGGCGAGGTGCTAAGTTGACGCGGCGATGGTGTTGCCTTACCTTTAGCGGGAAATTGGCGCGTTTTTGTGTTCTGTTTAATGAGGTCGGATTAGTGACGGTGGGCCCATGCAGTAATATCTTTAGCGAACCCATCTATTTTCGCTTCGGATATTACTGCGAAATAATTATGTTAAACGACCAGTATGTAAACTTGGCTCAGGAAACTGAGTAAATGTTTTGCTCGTTAATTAGCCTATCTAAATCTACACTAATATAATAAAGAGGCAAAGATTGCTTTTTTGTTTGTAGGAGGTAATCTCTGCTTACCATCATCGTGGGATCGCAGTCAAGCACTGGTTCATATCAATAAAAAAATAGTACTATTCTGATTGCTAAAATGTTTTCATCGATAGAGCACTGCTTTATTCTTGAATGACATATGTTATGTAAGTGAGCGAAGCCACGGGAAAAATTGATCATAAAACCAATTTTTATTAAATACTAAACTTGAAAAATAAAGTAGTACCTCTTTAAGTCAAGGTTACTTCTAGATAAGCGCGCTTCATCGTCGATCGCATCGTCGCTTTCCATCACGTGAGATAGCGGTCAAGCGCGAACCTATCAACAATAAAAAAAAACACTCAACTAATTTCACTACATGCACACACCATCACACACATAATATGCACACTTCACAATTAAAAATTAAAACAGAACACATAAATTATTCAGCGGTAGGACGACATCATACATCAATTGTTGTAAAATTAATTGTGTACAAGAGTTTTGTGGGTGTTCACTGTTTCTCAAAATACAGGTTATAACCTAGTTTGAGAGGCAGGGTTCTAAAAATATTTTAGTACATATTTACAACATACGTACCTAAAGAACTGTATAATTTCTCAATCTACTGTTTGTTTCGCTATGTATCTATACTTTTTGGTAACAACCAGGAGAACCAAGGTCACCGACATAGCACCAAGACTTGGAAAATTGCTCGCAGAACGGATGGCCTTTGGGGCCGAAAGGTTCTGGAATGGCGACCACGTACCGGAAGACGTAGCGTTGGAAGGCCTCTTACAAGGACCGATGACCTGGTAACGGTTGCAGGAGTCCGATGGATGCGAGACGCACAACACCGTTCATTATGGCGGCACTTGGGGGAGGCCTATGTCTAGCAGTGGACTTCTTTCGGCTGAAATGATGACGATGATGGTGATGACTTTTTAGTAAATAAACATATTATTATTATAATTAAAACTGTATATTATCACTAAGGGTAACTTCTACCTAAAATAAAAAATTAAAATGAATAATGCTTTTCAGTTCTGTGACTAAGAGCGTTTGTTTAAATAATGGGATTTATTGTATAGATTTTGAAACATTTTTATCTGATTATTTTGATTAAATAGTAGTTCCATTGTTAGTGATGGTGGACGAGTAGTAATGGCCCCGACTTACGAGTTGTAGGTCGTGGGTTAAAGCACAGGCCGGCGCGTTTTACTTTGCGTAATTTGCATGATTGATGGATCATGATTATATGGCTGATTATAGGATAGCATAGTCGGCCATAGAATATTCCCACTGTTGTGACTCAGGCGTCCTCTCTAGGAGAGGGAACGGACCGTAATTCACCACGCGGGCCTAGTGCGTAGTGGTTGGTGGATGTCACATGTCTTCGAATTTTTGGTTCTAGGACATGCCGGTTTCCTCACGATGTGATCCTTAACCGTTGGTGATGAACTAAATTACACAAAGTAAAACGCCGGTCTGCGCTTTAATCCACGACCTACAACTCGTAAGTCGAGGCGTTACCACTCGGCCACCACTGCTCACTGCACTGCAGGCTGATTATGTTTGAACATAAACAAGCAAGTTATTCCCCAACTTCTCTATTGTACAGTAGCATATAATTCAGCATGGAGTAACGTGCACGGTTGTGTTACAGTAAAACACTAGACCCAAGTATATAAATCGGCACGTGCCCGCGTTAGGACTAGTGCACACTTGCACAGGTACGTGATACCTAGCACTTGTAGAATAGTACCGGTAAGTGTAGAGAATACACATGCGCTTTTTATGAAAGTGGTAAAATGTGTTGTTTTAGTGAACCTAGTGCATTACGTGAGCTGGCTTTCATATGTGTTTGTTTGTTGTGTCTAAGGATTAGGGTCGTCAGGTTTTGTAAGGTTTTTGTTTTACGTAGCAGCCAACATTTACTTCTGTTATCAACTACTGAGCATCCTAAAATGCGTCATCTTACAACATATCTATCTAATCATATTGGACCTTATTTATAAAACAAAAACTAGCTGCTGCCTGCGGCTTCACTCTCGTGAAAGTAAGAAATTATCCTTACATACTCCTGTGATAAAAATGATCCAACGTACTATTCCAGGGCAGGTCTACCCGTGTGCCAAATTTTATCTAAATGCGTTTAGCCTTTCGCGCATGAAGAAGTAACAAACACACACATCCAGAAACTAAAACCTTTATTATTATAAACACTGATTTGCGATTCGAAATTAACTTCTCCATAAAATTAAAAGCTTTAATTAAAGATATTCTATAGAAAATTTGAATATAGAATCCGCTAATCAGTATCTAAACTATGCTAGCGAGTCTAAATAAGTTGTGATGAGATCTATTTGGCTCGCGTTTAACTGCTGTCACTAGTGCCACTTGTAAAAATACAACAAAAGAAAAATACAGACAAATGACACTAGTGACAGCGGTTAAACGCGATTATGCGAGCAAAACGTTAAAACGCGATTAGTTTTATTGGTGAATTCCGCCCTAAGTCTTGCTCGTTCAAGTAAGTTCAAACCTTTACATCCAGTTCCTCCCCAGATCGTAACCGAGTGCGATACATTTAGCGTGGTTTAGTACGTTTGGCCGCACGCGAGCTGCTCATAAATAAAAACAAAATGGCGTCGTAAACAAAAGCTCCATTTAATCTCTACTATAAACTGCTGATGTTTCCTCGTTACCACCGCAACGAGAGATTTTGCAAAAACATTCAACACCATATGGTAATCTATGAGCTTTATAAATATATATTTTTTCACCATACATTTTTTATAAGGTAAATAGGTATACAATGTTCCTTTTCACGAGCGTAGAAAGTTTTTTTAGGGTTTCGTACCTCAAAAGGAAATAACGGAACCCTTATAGGATCACTTTGTTGTACGTCTGTCTGTCTGTCAAGACCTTTTAACTCAGGAACGCGTGGAGGTATCGAGTTGAAATTAAAACCATATGTTCAAGTCTGCGGTCCCCTGAAGCTTTGAAAAAATGAAAATTGTCCGTTTATGTCGCAAAAAACGTATATTTTGACACTTTCAAGGAAATTAACATTCATAGGGTACTTTCCGTTGACCCAGAATCCTGAAATTTAGTATATTGCAAGGTCTTATAGTACAGGTATGTGTAGTATCCACCTTATGGGAGGCCTTCAAACTTTGCGTCTTCCAGTACGATACGGCGCTTTCATCAATAAATTTCGTCAATATCTTGGTATATTTTTCGCTACTATGTAGGGAAAATATACAAAGAGTAGTTACTCTCAACCTCGTCCTGTCTAAATAAACCTTCCTCTAAACTCCTACTGTTCAGTAGACGGTACTTAACTCAAGTGTAAACTATTGTAAACTCGTGTAAACTGTAAACCGACACGGGTTTACACAAGAACGAGTGTTAGTGTTAACAATGCACTCTGGGAGAGTCGATACCGTGTCAACTTTAGTGTGTTTACTGAAGTTGTCACTAGAAGTTGTTTCACTTGCAGTATTTCAATTCTGATATTTTCTATGGTACATACCAAGTCGTTTACCGCGTCGAATCAATCAATCGGTCAGAAAAATGATGTTAAATGTACATTCAAAAGTGTAGATCTTTATGGAGAGGAATATGCAAGTGACTTAGGTAAAAAAACACATGAAAATTCAGAAAATAAATAAGCCATTGGCAGCTAAGAGACGACCAGTAAAAATTGACAGCGTCGGTTCACAGACATGACGCGAATATCAGTAGCACTCAACGCAAGCATTTTTTTCAAAAATAGAAAGAAAATTGACATGCCGTTTCACTGTTGCAGTTACTCACTACGTTTCACTTAAAATCACGCACCTTTCCGTATGTAACTTTCCTCTGAATCCTCCGTCAATGTCAAGTCAAGGTCTTTAAGCCTCGACGTCTTTGGCCTCGCACTTTCTGCGCCAAACCAACTTCCCGAACAACGTAACTCCTGCTCATTGATACCGCGTTGTATCCATTTCCCATGCCATTTTCTGTACAAGCGATATTCCAAGAAGATAGCTGCTAGCAAGAGAGCGGCGCAGGTTATTTGAAGATGGAGATTGGTCGACCTTGCGTGACCATTTAGCTCTTCTAACGTCGCTGCCGAATTTTGGCCACCCGCAGCTTTTTGCGCAATAATGACCTCTTGCGCCTCCATACATTGTTTTTTTCTCATAATACTTGCCTATGAATGAATGAAAATGAACAATGTGAAACAGAGAAAAGATGGAATGTTTAAGAGATTTAAATTGTTTAATTTCGGGTCTAATTGTTTGTTATCACTGTCCTTTTTTGGAATGGAATTTGCACATTAACTACAGACGCGCCCGCAACCCGATCTCTTAAGGCGCCTAGGTGCCAGTGTCGTCATGTAAGGATGTGTGTTTAACGAAAGAAAAGACGTACGATGCGTTTCAAGTCCAGATATATTATGACTTAATAATTGCGGTTACATGAGGTTATACACTTACAAAGTAAACATGAGTACATAGCTTACATATTACACCACAACACTAGGAAGTTTGTGCATATTATTTGCACCCGTGCGAAGCCGGGACAGGTAGTTTGTACCTATATTCTGACGTAGGGTTGATATAGGCTTGATATAAACTGATGATTACTTTAAGAGTTTTACAGTGTGGTTGATATTGGGAATCAACCCGACCCCGACCTACTTTTAATAAAATTTGTCTATTTCATTGCCATTCTAGCTGACCCGACATACGTCGCACTATCACAAGCTTCACTTGCTAAATCTACGATAAGATAAAGATAGGACAAAATATTTTTTTTTTTTTGTAAAATATGAGTATGCAATAGATATAAAGTGGAGTTAGTATTGCAAAATGATGTGTGTAAAATAATCGCCTACATATTTTGACATAGATATTGTCGTACAATCAAAGTACTTAGCATAATATTTATCACAAAGAAACATATTCAGGAACACATACATATTGAAGAAACTGAGAAAGAGTTTCCAAACTGTACCTACAGAGTTCTATAGGTACAAAATTATCTTCCTCAATTTGAGAACCCGTGATCTTACAAAATGCTCGATCAACAATATTTGTCACGGAGGTAAAGTCCCTCACATCCGTCGGATACCACTCAACGAGATTACTACGCCATAATCGAGTGAATACTCATAAACAGAAGCCGGGAGCTCGTTACCTCTGGTTAACCAACCGATAACCGGTTAATATATTTACGTTACCAAATCATAGGTTTGTAACAGTTTCTCTTTGTAAATTACCGAGCAAATAATCTATTTAAACCGATGATCCGGTTGAACGGGAGCAGATAAACTGATAGCTATAATTCGATACCTGACTAGTTGAAATCGATTTAGTTGTAATCGAGTTCTGTGTAAATGTTTTGGATGACTATGAATACGATGTGGAATTGTGAAATGTTTTTTTGAATATATACTCCCAAGCCGATTTCGGCTACGGTGACTGGATTCTGATTTAGTGCAACTATGGGATGCGATCATGTGCTCTGATGTGACTAATAAAGCCTATATTTGCTGTTAACGTGCGTACGCAGTGTGGGCACGGTAAAACACCATTGTTGTACAGGTATTGGATGTTGGAGCCCGCGGCTTATTTATGTTTTTTGAGTAGTGTTACTTTACGGTACCGCGGCACTGCTTTTACCAGCAGGGATCGTTCGAAAGAGTCATCGCATTCCAGAGGCCCTCCGCGAGCTCCTAACGCAATCCATTTTACAACATAATCTGAACTGTTAAAGGGATGAAGCTATATAGGTTGTATAGCTCCATCCCTCTTTCTCGCTCGCACGCAAGGGTGATATTTTAACACGACATGGTTCATCAAGACCCCTGGAACACACTGGGCAACTAAAAGAATACAGGTGGGTTTCAGCTAGTAAAAGAAAACAGATAGGTTTTAGCTAGTAAAAGAACACAGGTTAACACAGGTGGGTTTCAGTTAGTAAAAAAACACAGGTGCTTTTCAGTTAGTAAAAGAACACAGGTGGGTTTCAGTTACTAAAAGTCTGACACTTCATCTTGCCCCACCCAGAACAGGAGAGGATATTTGATGATTTACCACTTCAAAAAAAAGGTGTTCTAGGAAACCGTTGTCTAAGATAGAAGATAAAGGCTGCATTGCCATCATTTGCGTTCACCGAGCTGTTACAGCAACAGGAAATGAGAAGCGCTTTAACTTCACTCAGAACGGGAGAAATTATTTCACGTTTTCCCACCCCGAAATAAAAAAGGTAGTGCATTCAAAGTGCTCTTGGAAATTAAAAACAAATATAATAAGTTTTTAGTAATACGATCTCGCCGTCATTGTTCTCTGTTCTATAGCAATACGAGTATTATATAGCTGAAGATTTTGTTTGTTTGGTTGAACGAGCTAGAAGAATTCTTTTAATTTTGGATAGCCCATTTATCGAGGTAAGATTTATAAACCATCACGCTACAACCGATAGGATCGGAGTAGTAACCGAAGACGTGGCTGTAAACGCGGAGGACGCTAGCTGCGACAAACATGCTCGAAGCACTACAGTGTCGCGGCAGCCCCATTAGTGCCCTCCGTGTCCAGCTTAATGCGTTATTATACTGGACACGGAGGGCTCCGTATGCTTTTCGGGTGTGATTCACTCGCAGACTGCCCGTGTACACAGAAGTACAATAAGCCCTGAAAAGGGTCTGCTTTACTGACCTGGAACAGCGCGCAAACCTGCGAGCTATCATGTTACTTCTAACGGCCAAAGTCCTGCGCTCCCTCTCGATGTCAGCAGAGTTCTATGTTACTAAATTTCCTAGGTATTTGAAATGCTCCACTTTGACCAAGGGAACACCATACATGTTTGTAATTTAAAAAAAAATACAATTCCCGGAAAGTTATAGCAGACAGTTAGGCCACTAGCCCGTGTACAGCAGATAATTGAACCAAACAATATATCTAATTACGTTATTGTGTGTGCTGTTCAACGACGCGGCATGGCTGAGTGAATAGTGGAGTGGTAATGGCGCGGGCAGCGTGATACACTGAGCGACAAACCGACGCGTTAATCACAAAGTAAGAAACGTTGTTCACATAGCTGTTTGTCTGTTTTTGTGTTGTATAATTTTAATTGATGTGATAATTTAATTTTAAATTTAAATAAGCTAGCATAATTAATAGCATAATCAGCCTTATCATTTTCCCCATACTGAGACTCAGGCTTAGAAAAGGGGCTGTAATCCAGCACGCGTACCCAGTGCGGATTGGTGCGGATGTCACAATCATGTCTTTGAAGGTTTTCCTTCACTATTTTGAGAGTAGTGGTGATGGAATAAATTACACAAAGTAATATGCCTGCCTGGGTTTGAACCCGCTACAAATTCAGACATTATTAGTTTTTTTTTTATTATATAAACTAAAGAAAAAAACGAGTTGAAGAAAAAAACGTGTTGCGTCGACCCCAAATAATACGGGATAAGGGCAGGAAGATGATGATATAAACTAATGCTTGACTGCGATCCCACATGATGGTAAGATTTTATTTTGGTGCAAAATAATGAACCCACGCCCTCCGGCATAGCATTCAGGGCCACTAAGTACTAGAACAACAGGCCAGTTAAAATAAAATCTGTTTTCTATTTGAATGCGGATCTAACACATTCTATAATTGTTATGTATATGTTTACAGTAGTTACATATTTGGTAGTAAACCTTTCGAGTTAGTCTTCTCGTTAGGTTTCACTGAGGTATTATATATAGGAAGTCAACACAAAAGTGGTGCATGCATGGTTAACCTGTAATCAATTGTTTCAATTGTAAATATTACCTAGTCATAAAGTCAAAAATGTATATAGTGTAAACCATTGTTGATTAACCTAAATAAATAAAAGTGATATTTCTATAATGCATACCTATTTCTCTATTTCACAAATTCATTTGTTGATAAGTATTCGCAACCGCTGATAGAAAGCCACAATCCTAGAGCCTCCATTATCTTTCTGAACGTGAAATACCTTGGCAAGTCCTCAACTCAACAGCATATATTAGTCGCGGCATCTCATCTCAGCATTTCGGTACAGTGACCGACAGCGGTCGGCTGATGGTCGGCCGTCGGTCGGCTGGTTTGAAACCCGACACCGTAATGGCTGTGAGGGTCCTCCGACACGGCTGTGTGGTCAGCTGATGATCTTGTAATATGTCAGTGGTTTCTGAGCGTTTTATTGGCAATGTATTGATCTGAACTGCATTCCTTTTGGGGTCGCGATTTTTACGGTTTACAGTTGGAAGGATATTTTTGATAATTGAAATTTTTGACACAGACATTATAGGTACGTATGTATTTTTAGCCAACTTCAAAAAGAAAGAGGTTCTATGTTCGGTTGAATGTATTTTTTTTATGTATGTTCATCGATTTCTCGGTCAATTGTGGAACGATTTAAAAAATTTTTTTTTGATTGATTGGTTATGTTTCCGAGTTGTTCCCATAGAAATATTGTTATAATCTGATGAGGAACTTCGAAGTTTTTTTTTTGTTACGTAACTACAAATTTTCAGATTTATTCCTATGCTTGTGCTGTAAGACCTTACTTCATGCCAAATTTTAGAGTTCTAGGTCAACGGGAAGTACCCTATGAATTTTGATTCCTTTGAGAGTGTCGAAATATGGTTTTTTTGCGACATAAACGATCGTATCTTTTTATTCGTTAACTTAGAAGTTTGATTTTTTCACAGACTCAAGGGACCGCAGACTTGAGTATATGGTTTTCATTTCAACTCGACACCTCCACGCGTTTTCGAGATTAATGGTCTTGACAGACAGACGGACGGACGGACAACAAAGTGATCCTTTAAGGGTTCCGTTTTTCCTTTTAAGGTAACCCTTAAAACACTAAAAAAGTAAAAAAATAACTTTAAATTTGGAAGTCGGTTTTAAATAACGAAGAGACAAAACTATTATAGAAACACTGACTACCGAAATTAAAGTTATTTTGTACTTTTTTAGTATTTTTTTTTACGTTGAAGTTGTAGGTTGTATGTCTTTTGTAAAAAAAAATTACTACTTTATTTTATTTTGACAGTTGAAAAGGGTCTGATTTTTTCTCGGATTTTTTACTGATCATAGTTACTCTGAAGAATCACCAGACTTAAGTGACAGTGGGCCAATATACCAAATTGCTTGCACAACAGATAATCGATGGGATCGAAAGGTGGAATGGCAACCGCGTACCGCAAGATGCCCTGTTGGAACGCCGGTAGACCGATGATATGCTGAGAGACGCGGAAATTCATTGAATGTGGGACATACAGGACTGGTCGTTCTGGCGACACTTTTTAGCTATACAATTATGTGAAGGTTTCGACCATTGCTTAGCCTCGTTACGTTCGGAAAATCAAACAAATACATTACAACAAATAATAAAAATTAAATTATTGAATTGAATTGAATCATTTGCAGCTCAAATAATTATTGAGAAAGGTCTGGACGTTACATACCTAATTTATAATCCTAATTAATTTAAGAATATCAAAACTATGCACATATACTAAGTGTTAGGTATAATATATCCTTGGACTAGTCTGAAAGGGTGTTATAGTATAATAAATAAATAAATTACTATCTCCGCTTAGCTTTGTGTACCGCGAAGGCAGCCTTAGTAGTTTCAATTCTACTCGACCGGTTAGTTTTCCAGTGTTTCAGGTTCTTTAAGCTCTGAAAACTTCAGTATACCTGACACGTTTACCTAAACAAGTATTAGTGGCGCCGGTTTTCTTCTTGGATAATACTAAGAAAAAAATACAGGTATTTTCCTAAGCTCACTTAAGACGATCTCAAGTCCACAAACGTAGCGCTAACTCAAACAGTCCCCAGTTAATAGCCACTTAACTACACCGCGTCGTGACTGATTGCTTGTTCCAGCCAAACAATCTCGATCTGTTGCCTTTTCATTATCTGCGCAATTTTCATAGTCTGTGGCGCTCCCACGCTAATTATATAAAATTAATATTCATTTTGTACGGAAAATACAATGTTCAATATTGGTTGAGTACCTATTTCATCGTACATTGATGGATTACTAAGTACTCTATTGTAAAGTTTGCTAACAAAATGAGCAATGGATGATAGCGCCAGCGTGGCCCAGCTTGGGCGATTGTGTGTGGAATGGCGTGGTTTAATAAATCAGCGCTGCGACCAGAGATTATAAATTTAATATTCATGGAGTGCGATGGCACAAGTGGTGTACATTTGTATTCCGGACGCTGTCGGCAGTGGCGCGCCCCTCGGCACCGCTTGTCTTTTGTTTTTAGTGCACTTTCATGAGGTGTAGTACGTATGTAGTTATGGCTGAATGGTCAGGAATGTCTACGGTCAGTTTCACAGAAAGAAAAGGTTCATTTGCGGTTTGTGTCCCAATCTAGATGTTGGAAGTACGTATCTAAGTACACAACATGTGCACATTATACGCAATCTTAATTCAAGTTCTAAAATTTTACTTAAATGCATTCAAATAGAGTTTCTTTTCTGAAATCAGAATAAAATAGAATGACATTTATTTGCATAAAAACAAGATATAAAAATGGTACAAAGATTGAATTATTGACAGAGAATATATGTTTCTGCTTAACATTATAAGCGTGCAAATTTTTGTGCATACAAATAAGTCAATAATTTTTGTTGTCAAAAAATTCTTGAATACTATAAAAACCATTAGTAGACAGCCAATCTTACAATTTACTTTTGAATAATCTGATATTACACACTTAAACAAACAACTTTTATTATATTTAATTAGCATTGAGCATTACATCTAGTACAAGCCTGTGAGGGTTGCGTCGGATTCAAGGATATACATCATCTGCTTTTGTAAATAATTCGTTATGCGTCCACACAAACATTCATATGTCATATATATAAAGAGACGGTAGCGGTAACAAACCAAGTTTCTGAAATATCGGTCGACAAGAGTCGTCGGATTGAAGCCCGTAGATTGCTCAATCAACAAATGCTCTGTTATGATCAGTGCTATTGCCCTACATTATCCTAACTGTAGGCAAATAATATGGAGACCGATGTACCGACTGTAGCACTACACTGGTAGCGCATCGTATGGTATAGCATGTACACACAAACACACTAGTGACGCAAATATTACCTATTTGATAATTTTTTGATAAATTTTGTTATCAAAAAATTATCAAATAGGTAATATTTTTATCCTAAAACAATTATCATTTTTTATTATTACAGCTCTTATCGATTTAGTGTTCGATTCTGAAAATACTACTTACAGGATGTACCTACGTTTATTATGTTACAAGTATGGGCACCAAATATATTTAAATTTCAAATATCGTTGTATATAGTCAAACTTATTCACCTAATTGGTGCATTCGTAACAATGGGCGTCTTAGCCAAAACAAAACTTCTTATTTTGGCTGAAATTATAAATGCCCATATAACTGACGTCTACCTCTCTTATAAAAACACCCTAACATGCCAAATAAAATAATTTACCTTTTAAAAATTAAAAAATCACACACATTTAAAACCCGCTTAAGTTTCACAAGAGAGCGTCGTCATACGCGACGCGTTAATTTCTTGTAAGCCTAATTACACACGAGCTTATTTGAGCCTCACCTCGCCTCGCCTCGCAGCTTGCCTCGTGCCTCGACGAGGTGTGAAGTGAAACTTGCCACAAAAAACCCTTTACAACTTTTTCAAGGGTAAAAATTATACATCGCGAATGAGGCTAGGAGCTGACTGATATTTTTAAGCTAAATTACTGCGCGGTTTCATGGCTTTTTAATTGGGAAAATATAAGGTTTTTACGTGAACCATACTTACTGACCGAACCTCTGATTAAGCGATGGGTTTAGGGAAGATATTTGCGCCAATCACAATAGAAATCTGTGCTCATCTCTTAATCACCTTCTTCAATATTCCACACTTCGCACTGCCTTCTTTCATTTTTTTTTCCTCGGTCAGGTCATTGCTAAGTGTAATGAGCTCCCTCAGGAAATCATTCATGGAAACAAACCGATTAACGTTCAAAGTTGAAGTTTGTGAGCATATTCGTAGGTTAATCACAGTGTTAATGTTTCCCATTTGTCTATTAGTATCAATTGTTTGAGTATTTTATATAATTACTAGCTGACTCGGCGAACTTCATACCGCCTAATAATGTGATAAATGAAGAACCGCTCGACCGATTTTGTGCAAACTTCACATAAACCATCTACTAAATAATCCGAACAAAGCTTAAACATTTGGTTTGGATAGGTGTAACTCAAGAACGGGCTGTTCTTGAGTTATAAAATTACAACGAAAAGTGGCATTGATTTTTATATATATAGATATCGTATTTGTGATTTGATTGGATACCTTTTCTTTGTATTCACCTTTTGTTTCTATTTTATTGCATCTACCACTTTTATTTTTCTTCATCAATCAAGGGTTGACTGGCAGAAAATGCCTAAGTCCTCAAGTCCGCTTCTGTGCTTTTTTGTGCATAAAGAATTAAATAAATAAATATCGTGAGGTAGACCCACTAACTAACTTAGGTCCGTTGATTAATTAATTGGAGTTGTTTAATTCCCATTAGGTTTAATATTCTTCAAATGTGGCCAGAATTTATTGGTATCATGCACAAGGCAATGAATACAACCTGCCTACAGTTATAGCAGAATATTTTCGCCTTGTAACCAAAATTAAAGCTGATCTCACCAAAAAAGAATTAATATCAGTATGGCTCAAATTATTATCCTTTAATCTGGCTCCTGGAGTAGGTCGCAGGCGTGAGGCGTGACGGTGGCGTATCAAAGCGACGTCGGATCGCAATTAAGGATTTACAACGACATTAATTAAAGGCTTCTTTCGGAATTCCGCAGCGTCTCGCGGCGCTCGCCTCGCCGCCGATCTAAACTAGCCTTTAGTGAAAAAAAGTGTTTTAATTAAGAAATTTGTGGGTACTGTACACTACTAGCTTTGTTGTGCGACGTTTAATGTTGGCTGCTTGCTCAAATGTTTGTGGATGTGGTGAGCTAAAGCAAGCTTTGGAATGGTAAGGTTTACAGAGAGTTGCCCCGTTACCGAACACACTTTTAAATTTTAACGTTACGTCTTGGTTCAAAGAGAAAGCTTTAAAATAAAACGTGGAAATTCTGTAGAATTGGAAATGATGTTTCTGGACTGTTTCCTTTGCTAATTGTTGCATAATATGACGGTTTTTAGTTTAACTTCACTCTAATACCTTGTATGTTGAAATTCGGCTGTTGGACGGGAGCATAAAAAGCACAACTACTTACGAGTCCAAACATTTTAACAGTTTATTCAGTTATACAGTGTAAATATAGGTTTTTCGACTGTGTTATAGGACACTCTTGTTTGCGGGAACGTTTGAAAGAGTTACCGCGGCCCTCCAACGTCAAGGGCAAATTAAGGAACACAGGTGGGTTTTATTCGGTAAATGTGACACGCTCTCTTGCTCCACGCTAGAGTAAATAGGTATAGTTATTTATTTAACTTTAATGCACACAATAGTACAGAGGTGGTAAACTGGTAGAAAATGCCATAAGGCATTAAGTGCCTTTTGGCATTTGCTACCAGTTAACCTTTGAAATACATAGTACATTTTGATACTAGTGGAGAAACTGTGATTGCGACCGTGGCGGAATTCGCCCAAGCCACAGGTGAGGATGTTACGGAGTCGAGTGCTGTAGTGAAAAAATTCCACATTTATAAACGTCGTATAATCAATAAATTTTCTAAGAAATAAATAAACGGGGCTTGACCGGCAAGTCGTGAGGCGGGTCGATTAGTGCCCAACCGGCAACTGGTGCACTTTTCCATACTAGTGCGGAAAAAGTAAATTGTGTACTTAAGAGCGGTACGAGTAGGCGAGGTTTTTCGAGTAAATGTATTGAACACTTTTTCAATTTTCCCACCTCAAAAAATAGGATTACTCTTGTTGAAAGCCCAAGTTGCTGGTCAAAGAAAGTATCGGAAGTAAACAAACGAATGGATTTTGATTCCGAATGCAGAACATCGGCGTATCATTAACTGTTATAAATGTCGTGCGATCAGTCCGCGTCAGTCGGCGCCGGCGCCCTGGCGCTAACGAGGGCGTTTGTCTCAATAAACGTTATTACGAATATCTACTAGTTAATATGTTATACATTTATAGCTGTGTTTATGTTGGGAAAATGTGGGTCAAATTAGTATTCATAGTTGGGAAAATACCAGCCTTAAACATGAAACCAGCATTTGCAGTGTCAAGGAGTCGGTCAGTAAGACCTGTATCTTACTAGGACATCAGTTCTGGAGCAAAAAAAGTATATATTACAACAAATGTGGAGCAGTTAATAGATACATTTACACAACATTATGAGTTACCAGGGGGCTACATGTGCAGAAGCAGTCATTGCCAAACAAGCGTATCTTCGACACAGTCTTTAACCTTATAATACGCTTTTTTAGTTAGGACACGCTAAATAAGGGTTTTGAACTTTCCCTCGCTAAGTTCAGTCAGCAAAGCAACTGGTCGCCTCATGAGTGTTTTAGAAATACTGCTGAAGCTGTTTGCATGTCTTATAAGATATAGGTAATAGCTTCTGCCAGTGCCTTCGTCCGATCGTATGAATGTCGGTTAATGCGGATGCGAAGTCAAAGTCAAAGTCAGATAAGAAGACAGACTTTTAGGTCAGAGTTTTTTGGGGTACGGGCTTACTTTGTAACAAATTTCATCAAAATCGGTTCAGTAAAAGTGTAATAGACCATGATACTGCCACATTTATAGGTAATATTAGTTTATTGTATGAAGTTGGAAACACCACATTGTGTGTTTAAAATTGGTTAGTGAAACTCTTGTAGTCGTTTATTTTATTGTTAAAACTGTGTGTTTTTTTTTTACTAAGATTATGTCAACAGTTTTCATGTAACTGTACCACATCAGTCAACGGCTAAACAAATAGATACATATTTACAAAAATATTTCACTAGCACACAAGTTTCAGTAAATAATATTTCCCAAATAGGCCCACTCTTTCATAAAGAAAAATAGCCAAAAAGATAACTGAACCCCGAAAAGACGACGAGTCTGGACTGAAAAAAATTAAGAAAAACCTTTTGTCAGTCGCCGGTCTGGCGTCCGTTAATTAAACAAATAACAGGCATAATGAGGGTAGGTTCGTACAATAAGCTGTTACCACTGACCCCCGGCGACGATGTCTTTTTTCTCTCCTTGCTTTCTTACGGACTCATTTTGTCGCGGTACTTCGAAGACGGCCATTTTTCTTATTGTTCTGTTTATTTAAACACTTTATACACATTTTAAGTTGCTTATTTTTTGAGCCTGTTTTTGTAACGGTGTTTAGGTTTGTGATTTATTAGTATAAGTGGGTAATTTTGTTTCGTTTGTGGGTTGTTTATTTTTGGTGGTCGAGTTTTTTTCTCTTGTTTGTGCAGGATCTAAGACTAGAATCACTTCTACAGAACTCGTTGAGCTGTTTTGCCTCCACGCTTTTCTGGTGGTCGCACTATTGATTCTGGCTTTTAGGAGAAATATTGCCTCTTTTTTGTAGTGGAAAATCATCCAATGCCTTCTCTCGCTCTAGAGTGGGCGAGAGAGCCTGTCAGACTTTTACTGACTATGTCTGTGTCCTGCAGTTGACCTTTGTGTTCTAGGATCGCGGGTTTACTTTTCAGCAAGTCCCCGTGGCCCTACAGAGCATCGGCCCTGCTGGGCCCCTACGGTTTGCTGACATCTCTTTGTGATGCGAGTAGAATACTACGCCCGTTAACGAATCAGGCTAAGTATTTATTGGCTGGGCAGACAGCGTGCTACCCTTTACTCGCCGTCCGCATGCCCGCGCCTACGGTGGCTGGAAATCACCTTGCGACGCCCAACACCCGGCGCGCCTTCTGGGGCGGCCATTAGGGCGGAAAGATGTACGTTCCCTCACGTTGTGGCCATATTTCTTTGCTAGCATTACTGCTTCAGAAGGAGGCGACCGCTTCCCATTCATTCTTGCTCTGGAACATGGTTTGAACCAAGTCCCAGTGTTAGCTGCCTACCGCCGCGTATCTCCTCCACGAGAACTATTAATTAATTAAACGCTTTATGCATAAAAGTACAGCGGCGGTATTTCTTCTGTCTGAATCCGAAATCGAGCTTCCTGCTCCCAAACTTACCATGTCCGGTGAGGACCTGCTTCATGTGTGAGGTTAGAACGCCGTGGCATCTCTCCAGCCACTCCTCTAAGAGGGGCCTTATTTCTTCGATCGTATAGCATACCAATCGAGAGGAATTTGCTTAGGTATATACTCATAACAAACCAAATTATCTTAGAGAAACTAAGTTTTCATAAAACGTATCAAAAACAGAGTCCCGAAATTCGCACACAATCAAAATAACACGACGTACACTCATCAAGTTGTATACCAGCGCTGAAAGCTCGAATATTTTCCTGGTAAATCAACTAAAACTTTGATGAGTTTCCGCCGATTTGGCTCGTAAAACGATAGTGGAGGGAGCTCAGCGGGAACAGTTGCGGGAAAACAACGTAACGTAATGGTTTTACAGCCGATAGTTAGGTATATTTCCACGACTTACACTGGCGTCTCTTGTAAACAGTCTATTTATTTAAACTTCATGTACAGTGGTGGTACATAGGCGGACTTAATGCCACAAAGCATTCTCTACCAGTCAACCATTGGGTTTCACAGACACAGACAACAACAACACAACAACAACACACAACAACACAACAGCGACAGTAACAGTTCCAGTTGGATTGGCAGTAAGTTTAAATGATAATTTATTCAGACTTTCTCACTGGTCAGAATAGAATATAACAGAATAAACTTGATTTTACACCAAAATAGTTCCATATGTACTAGTTAGTACTGCTAGTTTTTAGGGCTCAGTACCCAAAGAGAAAAAACAGGACCTATCAATCTGCTGTCCGTTTGTCTGTAACCAGGCTGTATCTCATGAACCGTAATAGCTAGACAGTTGAAATTTTTACAGATGATATATTTCTATTGTCGCTATATCACCAAATACTTACAGAATAAAATAAATATTTAAGAGGGGCTTCCATACAACAAATGTGATTTTATTGCCGTATTTTTGCTACGGACGGTATAAAACCTTCCGTGCAAAAGTCGGACTCGCACTTGGCCGGTGTTTTTTTTTTAATAATTATTTATAGGTTCTCGTTTAATCATAACCTCACCTAAATAAGGTAAGCGACGATACGGTCGAAGGTAGAAAGTGCTTGCCTAAAAGTAACCTATTCGCTCTTGACTTAAAGACCCCAAGGATTAGATCGTCATCACCGGCAGCCATGGTTTGATCTCTGTTGGGTATAGGTACGATTCCTTTTGCTCCATGACTCCCTGGTCTGCGTGCAAGTCCCACTCATTCAGTACTTGCTCTGTCAATTTTGTTTCCCGAAAATACCCTGAAGCCGACGTTGATATAAGTTACTTTTATATATTGTTAGGCTTCTCTGTACTATATAAAACTACATCGCATTATCTGTTCAGTGCGTTTCAGGTAAATTATATTATTAAAACAACGCGTCGTTTGGTCGCACTTGGTATGCAGTCACAGATTAAGGAAGCAAATAAGATATGCCAAAACTGCCAACGAAGGAGACGACGTCTTAGTACCAACAAATCCCACGCTGTTTTATGATTCCTCTTGTATCTTCGTATATATGTCATGGATAGGTACTGTTGTGGTTTGCTATGGCGACCTAATTTTTTATGGTAGGTTCCTATTCCAAATTATCTATGTTAATTTTATTAAAAAAAGTAAAATTAATCCTACTTAATTTTTTTATTTTTTTATTATTATAAATGGTTATATATTGATTATTATAAATGGTTTTTTGAGTGTCGTATCGCGCCATTAAGTTATCATAACATCAAAATAGCACTTTCCCCTAGATTTTTTCATCTTTGGCACAATATCATTTGCGATAAACAAACTGAATTCAGTGATAAGCTTTCTTGTTAAAATGAAAACCTTTAAGGGATTGACAATGTTTACGTGAGTGATGTCAATTGATGCAAAAATTAATCGTTTACTTTAAATGAATGAAGCCATTGTCAATTCTACTGCAGCAATTAACAGCAAATGATGGAAGGCAATTTACAATACAAATGCTATTGCTCTTAATACATTATAAATGTTCAAGAATGAATCAATATTATAGTTTGTACCATTCCTTCGACCAACATACGGTTTTTTCAAAATAGAAATAGCAAAAGTGACACACGTCTTTAGTCGAAACTTCATTCGCCCGATATTTGAAATGATCGTCACGTACATGAACATTGTCAATTGCAATTGATTGTTTCCGGGACCCTTTATGACAAACTGTGAGGTGGGTTTATTATGGATAGGCTCGCGTTTGACCACTACATCTGACCTGATGGTAAACGATGATGTGACCGATAATAGAGCACGCTTGCCTTAATGCAACCTATTCACTCTTGACTTAAAGACCCCTAGGTTATCATCATCATCAATTCAGCCGATAGACGTCCACAGCTGGACATAGGCCTCCCCCAAATGTCGCTACAAAGAACGGTCCTGTGCGTCTCGCATCCATCGGATTCCCGCAACCTTCACCAGGTCATCGGCCCACCTTGTAGGGGGCCTTCCAACACTGCGTCTTCCGGTACGCGGTCGCCACTCCAGAACCTTTCGGCCCAACGGCCATCTGTTCTGCGAGCAATGTGCCCTGCCCATTGCCATTTAAGTTTGGCAATTCTTCGTGCTATGTCGGCAACCTTGGTTTTCCTGCGGATATCTTCATTATTTCCTAGGTTATAGCATTAGGAAACACAAACACCGGCTATGAATTCCATCTCTTTTGTTTTTTTTCGAATTTACCTCCATGATAGTGCATATCTGTGTCGTTTCTATAATCCCGGTAGCACCGCACGTCGCCGTCATTTGGCGCGGCGCCAGCTCATTTTCCACTTCAATTTCACATTTTGTCAACACTAGTTACAAAATAACTTGATTCGCTTTGTTTCCGACTGCGATCCGTTCTTTGCGTCGTTTTGGCGCAGTTGTGCGGCAAGCCTGTGTTTGGAAAACGAGGATTTTATGAGGAAAATGATACAGGAAATTAGTATTATCTTTTGTTATGTTTGTACATTATACAAACGTAAAATATCAATATAGTTATAATGTAGTGCTGAAATACTATATGAAAGGGATTGCTCCATACATCTTATCAATGTTAGAAAAACGGATTTACCTACATGATCTAATCTAATAAAATATAATACAAAGACGTAACATAGTAGGTTTATATGTTATGTAGGTGAAAGCTCTTCTCTGGAAGTAGATGCTGATTTGATTACAAAACCTCAGCTACACTATACCCGTGTCTTGGGCTGGTTGTTCCAGAAAATGCGCGCTTTCTGTGGAAAGCTAGATGAGCGTAGCCCTGAATTACATTTTTTTATTTTGTCAGAACTGTCAGACGGCTTTTTATACTGTAAAAGAGTATCCGGACAAAAGGTTTGGGAATGAGCTGCTCCAGTAATTTTTTTATTTTTTTATTGATATAAACCCGTGCTTGACTGCGATCCCACCTGATGGTAAGCAGAGATACAATCATTGATGCACACTAAGTACACTAAAATAATATAGTGTTTTAAGTGTTTTAATTTTATTGTAATAGTTTTTCAATTATTTTTTTGTTTTATACAACTTGATATTGTAGAATATTAATATTTTACAATTCGATATATTAACTAAGACGAAATATGAATATTTACTTTGTAAAGTATATAATTTTCGATTTTAATGAGTTTTCGGTTATTTATATAAAGATAGTGTACATATATCTAATTTTTTTTTAATATTTCGTATAAAATAAAGCATTTAAAAATGTATAAAAATAATATCGCACCAGTACTGAAAACAGGGTCCAAGCTACCAGTGGTTAGGGCTCCAGAGAAAGGAACCTAACAAAACGTGTTCAGAAGTACCGCTTTCTGAATCAAGTCGGCTGCCTATTGAGAGTTGCCAAAGACCGTGGCTAAGCCATCAGCTGACACGACTATACAATGATCGCCGGCTCCACATCCCACAATACATCGACCATCTCGCGAACAGTATACTTACTTCGCTTATCTTTCTCGATATTCACGAGGCTCTCATATGATTTACCCATAAATTTTTTTTTTTTTTTCACACAACTATCACACAATGCCGTCTAGTCCCCAACTAAGCAGAGCTTGTGTTATGAGTACTAGACAACTGATAAACATACTTAAATATTTCTAAATACATATATATTATAGATAAATTACACCCAGACACAGAACAAATGATTGTGCTCATCACACAAACATTTGTCCCAGGTGGGAATCGAACCCACGACCTCCGGCATAGAAGTCAGGACCACTAACCACTAGACCAACAGGCTTGTTTATTGTATAGACTTCAAAAGAGATTTACCTCTTAGTCGGTTTTGATATTTCCTTTCAGTGTGATCAGCAGTTGAGTAACACTGGGTTCTCTTCAAACTGACGTGTAAAAGTGCAATTTACAGCCATATTGCGAAATATATGTAACACTTATAGTTTGAAACAGACAATGAAACGGTAAAACCATTTTGTGAGTTATTTACGATGTGAATTTTCATACTATGTAATCATTGGCTACCGGTCCCGACTATCATTCTACTACATATTCCGCCTATGACGGGAGCACAGTTCCCATATTCGCCATTAAATGAACGACATAGTGTGATTGTACCAATTTATGATAGCACCATCACGGCATCACGCGCGCACTATCACGCACAATACTGTGATAACAAATTGCACTTTTGTTGCAGATTGTACTGTACGGGGTCCTGTCCAGTGCATGATACGCGACTCTCTATGTAACAGGCGGAAGGTAAAAATCATTTCAACTAGATAAGTATCTTTTGATTATCAGGAATCAGAAACATTTATTTCAAATAGACCAATTACAGGCACTTTTGAATTATCAAAATGTCGGCCAGTCAAAACAAAAAAGTGAAGATAAATTGCACGTTCCAAAGCGTACTTAGAGCTCTATGGAGAAGAACGTGCCAGAAACTCCATAGACACTCTTTTAAATCATATTATTAGTAACATAAATCTTGGTTACAAGTTTCTTGTCGCTTCTATTATGTGAGCACAATGTAGATATGTAATAAAAAAAAAACTAATTAAAAAAAGGTCTGAATTAAATATAGGTATGCACCTAAAAATTAATTACCTAGCACTAACTTTAATGAAAGTTAAATTACGTAGTTTTAGTAAAAACATTTCTACGAAACCTTCATCACCCCTCTAAATAACCCTATTAATATTACAATTCCTTCACCGTAGCAATTTACATAAATTTTATTTTACTTTATCGCTCTATTATATCTAACGCATCGCACTATGTGTGTGGCGGGTAGCCGGGGACGTACGCACTAGGGGTGTCACCCTACTTCATTACGGCCCTCAAATCGCGGCACGTGCGCGGCGTGGCAACACGGACGGACACCCCTGCCGTTCACTGTAATCCACTGAAGGTTGACCTCCCCTGGTGCGATGCTATAATTTTGTTACTATTCCGAGTTTGGTTTACGGGATCTTTGCGAATTTATCGTCGAATAGGATTGAGTGTCTGATATGAGGTGACAGACAATAAAAAAGTAAATTTTTCAGACAAGGATTTTTCAGGAACTTTTGCAAACACGATAGATCGTGGCTTCAGTTGAATTAAATTAGAAACTTATCAAGCGTCGACTAATATAACACAATTCCATACATAATTTTTTTGTCTTATTTTTGTTTGTAATAAATAAACTCTTGGAACGATTTCAAAAATTCTTTCACAATTAAAATGTTACTTTATCACTTAGTGACAAAGAGATAAAGTAGCCGGACAAAGCCGCTAGGAAAAGCTAGTTAGTAATATTATTGATGCTAGACTTCTGGGAGTTTTACGGTGCTCTGGTATAAGCTAGTTAGTAATATAATTACGTCTTACGTTACTTTGTGAATTAGTAACCGTTTCAAATCGTTACATACAACAAGTTTGTTACCTAATCCATCAGTATTTGGTTTTTGCTCTTTTTTACTTTACAGTCTTTCATAACAATTCTACGTTATGACTAATTTCTTGAGCATTTATTCGTAGTTAAGCTCTACTGTCTGCAAAGAAAACTAGTACAATAAAGCATGTTAAAAACACCAGAGGTCTCCAAACCCTGGTCCCTTGTTGACACAAACTGACGCAGGGGCTGTCCGGAAATTATTAAAATTATAACTGACTTGCAATTTTTGAGCGCAGTCAAATGTTTTAACACGTCACGTTTCTTTGCACGCCAGTGTAACTGTGGAGGGCGTGAACGTTATTGATGATATGAGAATTTCAATTTGATTGATATTGAATCAGTTTTAAGGATTTATTTTGTATGTTGAATCTACACAAGTGAAATAGCTTTTGGGCTTTCAAAAATTCTGAAATGAAAATAGATTTTTTTGAGAGTACCTTGTTGTTTTGTATTGTTGATTGTAAGCCGATTTTAGGATTATTTTAAGATTCAATAAAATTCACATTTCAAATATTTTTATTTCAGATAGGCCTACATGGGCACTTATAAAACGAATTTTGTAACGTTCACTTACTAGAGTGCCCAAAGTGTTCCTACATCTGTACTTTGGAGGACTTTAAATATGCCTCTGAAGCCATTATAAACGTGGTCCCAAATACTTTGAATCAAACAAAAGAAAACCATCGATTCGAGAAGTAAAAGAATTATATTTTAATATTTTCTGCCGTTTAATACTACTTTCATTGTTCAAAATCATTAAATATTGTAAAATGCTTTATTACCTGTGTGGGATCCCTTTATCAACATCATCCCATCCCCTGGGTCAACAAAAATAACAAAGGAGTCGTCTTCTTTATGTTTTGATTACACAAAATATATTTATGATTTCGCCTCGTCGTTTATACCGCGTATATCGAAGGACTGGAATAATTTGCCTGCTGTGGTATTTCTCGTCCTATAATTTAGGTGTATTCAAGGCTAGAGTGAATGAAGAGGCTCTTAATAAATAGTGCGCTTCACCATCAACGATTGCATCACTGCTTATCATCGGGCTTTTTATTTTTAGTTGGCATATCATCCAATGACTTCTCTCGCTCTATGGTGGAGTGAAAGGGCGTGTCAGTCTTTTATTGTCTAAAACCCACTCCCATGATCCTTCTTTGTCTTGCGTCCCAGGACCGGGATAGCAGTCACGCATTAGTTTATATAATTTAAAAACATAATAATCTTGCCAACTTCAAAACATACAATATCACTCCGATCACTTTCGCAACACTAAAATGCGTGGATGGTAACATTTCCTTCAGCTAATGCCACATTAGACCCGCCACGATCGCCGGCAGTCCGAGATCTGGAATTCACTCTTAATACCCAATTTGTATAATTTTTGTTCGCTCCGAGCTTGGTCTCAGTATTGTAATGTTACTGTTTTATTATAATGAGGCTACTTTATAAGGTGATGGTGGCGGGTGAGAAACATTAAGTATAACAAAGGTTTTGTAGTAAAATAACTGCCAAGTTGCTACTTATTCAATGGAGTTGGTATTTCGGATGATTCTTTAAAAAAATTAAATAGGAAAGCAAAAACTAAAAGCGAACAAAATATAATTTTGTTTACAGAGAATTGCATAATATTAACTTACTGTATCTGTATATACACCACAAATTTTTACATTAGTACAAATACTTAAAGGGCTTATTAGAGAAGGTCTTGTAATTGTTTATGTAAAGTCTAAATATATAATATCCTTAAACAGCAAAGTTACTAGCGTCTGTTTATATTCCAAAATGTCACTCAATTTATGGAAATATTGTATAAGCTATGAATGAATAAATGACAATTGAAATGGAAAAACACTGCGCGTTCTTTGTTATGAATGATTGATTCTGTTATGAATTTACCAATAATGATAAATTTTCGTGGACAATTTTGTGATTTCGTTTTTTTTTACTTTTGACTACAAAAATATGATTAGTAACGGGTACGGATAGAGCCCTATTTCTTTTTTATTTGCACCAATTAAAAAATAGGGGTATATAAAAGGCAAAGTCCTGACTCACAGACTCACCAACACCCAGCTCCAACCCTAGGACCTTTTTTTTTATTGGGCGGGAAAATCATCTTATGACAAATCCCGCCCTTGGGCGGAGCGTGAGATAGTGTCAGACTTTTACTGACTAAAAACCCACGCCGGTTCCTTCTCTGCCTTCGTCCCGGGGCTTTGGGTTTCACTTTCACACTACCCGTGGGGGGCCACGGGAAATTTCAGCGTTCTAGGTCCTAGAACGCTGAAATTTTGCGCAGAGGTTTAGTTATGATGTATACAAAAATAAAAAAGAGTTTTTCAAAATTCACCCCAAAGTTTGTATGGAGAAACCTACTATCAAACGGGTGAAGTTGTTAGCAGAAGCTAGTATACTTATACAGAGAATTCAATACCTACTCTTCGATATAATTATAAGAGTAAGTAACAACTAACCGATCAATCATCATCTTCCTGCCCTTGTCCCATCTTATTTGGGGTCGGCGCAATACGTTTTTTTCTTCCATTCTATCCTGTCAACCGATCAATATTTACCTGAATCATAATTATTCATGATTAGTTTTCGACATCAATCCATCTAAACTTTAATTACGCTCGTCAATTTGTGACGGCACGCTCATCAGTGATCGCTCAAGCGAACTGACAGTGCGGCTGATTTCCACCGAGGATTGGTCCGGGATGTCATGACACTCCGGCGTCATCCCTCGCCTGCCAACCTACTCGGAAGGGGAACAATATTGCGTGAAACGTGTTCGGAAATTTTTTAGTGCGTTTTGGTCGACCCGACCCATCACGGTGAGCGGGCCCTCAACTGCTATTTAATTGAAATGGGTTAACAAAATGTTATTAATATTGTGATAGGTAGGTCGCTGCTTACTCACGTTTTGACAACTAAACTATCTTTATCTTGTTGTATTTCGTTTATGAGTCACGTCGATTTACAGGGTTATAGAATTTTGTTTAAAAAAGTTTAAAAAATTGAAAGAAAGAAAGTACTTTTATTTAGCACACAGACTCACACAATGAAGAAACAAGTACATAGAGAAATTTATGTTAAATTAAAAATAAAAGAATGAAAAGTCAAAAGCACAGGTAATAAAATTATTAAGTATGCAGATGTCTAAATTTAATTGTACATTCATATAATTTTGCAAATGAAGTTTTATTGTTGGTGCGTGACATTTACCCCAAAAGTGCATTACACGACATCACACTCGAGGTCGCTGAAGTACCTAATGACGACAAATCGACGCGTCTGACGTGAAATATCGCCCCGTCGCTATGTCGCTTGGTTGCCTGGTCGCCTGGTCGCCTGGTTGCCTAGTTGGCCGGTCGCTCGGGTCACCACGACCGACGCATCTCCGTCGCCAGTATATTCTCATTCCCCCACTAATGTATAAAAATGTTAGGATTACGTACAATGAAGGATTTGGAGGGATTCTGGAGGTTGCTCCAGCGGCCGAAGGCTTTATCGAGTGAATTAATTCAACATTCTGTGTGATCCTTCATTTTGGGATCGTGGAATGAAAATGTTCTTTTATTAAGCAGATTTATTTTGGTTTGAAGCAATTTAATCGTGTCTTTGCTACCTATAAGAAACCAGCCAAGTGCGAGTTGGATTCGCACTCGAAGGGTTGCGTACCATTATTTATACAACATTAGAGGCTATATTATAGCTATTGTTAATATCGAGCAAAAACAGTGGAAAAATCACGTTTGTTGTATGGGAGCTCCAATTAAATATTCCTTTTATTCTGTTTTTAGTAGTTATTGTTTTAGCGGCAACAGAAATACATCACCTGTGAAAATTTTAGCTTTCTACCTATTATTTATTTATTTATTTAATACTTTATGCACAAAGGTACAGAGGCGGACTTAATGCCTTAGGCATTTTCTACCAGTCAACCTTTATGTGATGCAGAGAAGAACACAGACAGTGGAGTCTTAATCCCATTTTTCTTCTTTGGGTAACTTTAAAAAGTATGCAAAATCATGTAGCTGTGAACTGTTTCACCGATGCTAGAGGGTTAAGTACTGGAAGTATAAGTGTAGCATAAGCATAATCGGCCTTATAATGTTCCCACTGCTGGGACTCAGGCCTCCTCTCTAGTAGAGAGTAAAGCCCGTAATCCACCACGCGGGCCTAGAACGAGTCTTTGAACTTTTTTTCTAGGACTTGCCGGTTTCCTCACAATTGTTTTTCTTCACCTTTGAGAGCAATGGTGATAAAATAAATTTCACAAACTAACATGCCTGCCTGGGTTTGAACCCACGACGTATAACTCGAAATCAGGGCTATTATTACTGGGCTACCACTGCTCAGTAAGCTGGATTACTGCGGAAACGTTTTCTTAGAGAAAAGCCCGGTTAAACCCGTTTAAAGTTTCACTGTCAATCTGTCAATATTGATTCCCGAGAACTATCGCAGGTATATCTAAATATATATATAAAAGGAGAAACTGACTGACATATCAACGCACACGCACAGCGGAAACTACTGGGACTAGGAGCCTAAAATTTTGCATAAGACTTCCTTTTATGACGTAGGCGAGCACTAAGACAGGATTATCCTAACTTCACCCCCTAAGGGGATGAAATGAGGGTTCAAAGTTAGTATTTAGAAACCTAACTTCACGAAGGCGAAGCCGCTGACAGAAGGTAGTTATGAACAAGATACTTTAATTAATATCATGTCCAAAGTCGATTGTAATATAATATTCATACACAACTAAGACAAGAAGCCATTTAACTTATAGCTGAAACAATAAAAGCGATTACCACAGCGTCTTATCTCGACTCTGGCAACTAGAGCAGTAAGTTTTAATGACTGTTAGCAGTTACTAAAACTGGATTAAATGTTGTAAACTTGATCAGTGGGAGCCTATTGTTTAGTCATTTGTTTAATTAATTCTGTTCGCCGTTGTCTGAGGTAATGACTTTGTGATCAGCTCTTATCGATTTGGGTGAGCGCTTTAGGGGGTCCTGAGATATGGAGATATGATGGAGCTATCATTTGGTTTGGTTATTCAAATCTCCCGGTAAAACAACAGTTTTACCGGGAGATTTGTTAATTTGGTGCTTTCAGGCTTAGTTTCATGTTGGTTTCTATTTAGACAAGCCTTGTACCCGGTGCACTTTCCCAGTCAAACATCAAACTCATCTTTAAAAAAAAAAATAGATCTTTCTTCGGTGCTCCGTCACTGCTCATCGTTTTCATAAGTCGCTCTAGATTGTCCTTTTTAATATATCATTCTGCTAAACGCCTAGATGCCTTAAAAGAGTAGGAGCTGAAGACCAAGTCAACTAAATGATTCAGTTGATACAGTCACCAGCTAAAGCACAAAGTCCCTCACAATTGTGAAGTAAACAAGCCCTCGATACAACAGGCAGGGCTACCTTCAGTTATGTAATCAGAAAGTCGTTGTTTGCGGAATCTTTTTATTTTCCTTTGAGTCTGGCGGCCCGTTTAATTGGTCGTCAGTTTGACAAGTAATTAAAAATTAAATTGTGATCCGCTTTGATGAATGATGAGTTGTCGTGGAATAGGTATTCAGGTACACTTAGATGTTACTTGTAATTATGAGTTTCAGAAAATTAAAATTTATAGCAAACAATATTTTATAACGACAAAATGACGTCATTCTTTTTCTCTGCGACACATTGTCCATGTTCGCCTTAATTCAGCCTGTTCATAGAAGTAAATCGCAAGTTTTTTTTAATATAAAGTGACACAAGATACTAGTACATCTTCTTTATACATAAAAGGAGAAACTGACTGACAGACATATCAACGCACAGCCTAAACTACTGGGACTAGATGCATTTAATTTTGCACAAGGTTTTCTTTTATGATATAGGCGAGTACTAAGTGAGGTATTTCTAAAATATTTTCTAAAGGGATGAAACTGGTGTCAAATATTTGTATGAAAAAACTTACTTTCACACGAGCGGAGTCGCTTGCAGAGGCTAGTCTCCAAATAAACCATTTTCACGAATAGACGAACGACAACAATATCAGAGCTCTTCAGCACAAAATAAGATAAAAACAAGTCAATGTCGACGAACTTGAGAGCTCATTTCTCCAGAATAAGGCAATAAGTCCAAAATGTTGTGTACTCTAGTGGCAAATATATCCAGTTAAAATTACAAAACAAAAAGTGTTGGCAATACGGCGGAGAGTCGCCACTTCTTATGAATTCTTGTAGATAATATGCACAGGGCCGGATTGGGGTGCAACCTGCACGGTTGGTTTAGCCCTTAGGCAAGGCAGGCTTAAGGGTCTTTGGGCTCTGAATATTTATTAAGGATCTCTGGGGATAACTTTTGGAGGAAGGCAAAATATTTTATTATAAAATAATATAAGATCATTTATTTTGTATAAACACGTGTGTGTTAAGAAGGATATAAAGTCAATACAGCTCAACATGTTTTGCCGTAACTGTCACACGAAATTATTTTAAAACATTTGGTTTGATAATATAAAAAAATCAGTCAATTCAATAATAGTCAATACAGAAAATAGTCGAAATTCAATCAATTCAATTATAGCCGATACAGAAAATAAATAGAAATAGAATAAATACAATTTAATAATAATTTTAATTTTGCAAATTGTAAACACTCTCTTACATAACAAAAATTTAAATATTAACTGAACTATACTAAAACCTAACTAAATACAAAAACACAAAGTACACTCAGGCGTCAAAATACTCCTCCACATCGCTGTCATCCGGAAATGAATAAAAGTTTCTTCTTTCTTTCTTTTCTTTAAATGTACCCAGAAGACTGGCAGTATTGCCACGTTGAATAGCAATGCTAATTCTTTGGGCGAAGAACGAGCCAGCCCTCTGGTCACGCAGTGTTGATCAGTCGGCGTGTAATTTCCTTAAAAAGGAGAAGCGCACTAATTAAATTAAATATTAAATAGTCATGATTCAACATTTTTTGTTTAAAAACTCCGCAACTTTATAAAAACCCTTAATAGATAGCAAGTTATCGTAAGAGTAGTTATAGGTATACTAACTAGTATAAAATCAAAATGCTGTCGTAATAATAGGACTACTAACGTAAGCGTTGTTTTAGTAAGTCATGTTAACAACTGGGGCCTTAGCATGACAAGTTAAAAACTAGAAAGAGTGAGCTAAAAAGAATGGTGGAGTCAAACACTCTTTTACAGTTCAGTTTAGGTCGTCAAATGCATCGCGATAAGAACTCCTGGTTGGGCCTTTGGTTTTATTTATACTTTGTCATTTGGAAATCTCTAACCGACGTAACGGGCAGTCAGAAGCCGGGAAAATGTGATATCAGTCTTGACAAGGAATATTATGTTATCCAGTTACTCCAACTCAGTTCATGGAGCGACTGCCTAGACTTACTGGTAGCTGGATCCGGTTACACTGGACGCAGAAACCAACTAAAAATAGGAAACAGTTGTATAAAAGTTAGGCAAATTGATAGTACTGCCTTTACTTTTCAGAACTTCGAGAAAACAAGTGACTTCATAAATTGTACATATTCGTACATCGAGGGACTGGAACAACTTGCCTGCTGCGGTCTTCCTGTTCGATTATAATTTTGGGTGTCTTCAAAGCTAGAGTGAATAGGCTCTTAACAAACTAGTGCGCGTCACCATCAACGATTGCATCACTACTTACCATCAGATGGAATCGCAGTCAAGCACTAGTTTATATAAACTAAAAAAAATGTTTGTTTTATCAACTACAAAATTCGTCCCTGTATTCACAACTTTCACCAAGCGCGCGCGTTTTGCATAATTTGAACATTTTTATGCTTTATTCCTTGAGGTTCTAGCGGCGACTTATATTTCTTTGTAACTGAAATGTCTCTTCAGCGCTGAAAAGACTGTTGGGCGCCAAGTCGAGTGCTGAAAAGCGCTTCAAGCACTTTAGATGAAATTTTCTTGATATTTAAACTTAGATAAGATCACTTTTTGTGTCGTGAGTTGCTATTTGAGCAAGAGTAGATACTTGGACTTTCAGCTGAGGAGCGGTGGTTTGTTATGATAATAGTAATGAAGCTAGGAATTGTTACGTCATTACGGTTGTAGGAGTAGCTTGTGACTAAGTTATGTCAGCCAAATTTATTGTGTTAGCAGATATTGAAGGGAATCGTTTGTATTGGTATGTATGGTCATGTGAAAAGGAGGGATGAAACTCATTATGTTACTAAAAGAGTTATGAGTATACGTGTGGATGGATGGAGAGGAATGCTGAAGAAAAGATGCGGAGTCAAGTCAAGTCAAAAGTTTTTATTTCACATAGGCCTACATGGGCACTTATAAAACGTCAGAAGTTAGTGCACGGTTCCAAATTGGTTGTTTCCTATGGAGAAGAACCGCCAAGAAACTCCAACTCCACTCCAACTCCGGAGTGATATGATAGTTTTTTTTTTTAATTTTCTACTTTTTTTATTTCCCAAAGCATGAGAATTCTCAACCAGGATTTCTCAAGTTTCTCGTATATCTCGAGAAATGTTGAAAACTTTTATAAAACTCTCTTGGGCGTGGCGGGAGGATCAGACTTTTACAAACAAAAACCACATCTATGTTCGTTTAGTTGCCCTTTGCATCGCAGGGCCAAGGGTCCCTTTCAAAAGTCGACCCATGACTATATTGGGCTTCGACTCTGCTGGCCCTCGCCGGTCGCCACTGCCTATGGCCGCTACAAGGACACGGTAGTGCTCCGTCCTAGCGGGGCTAAACTCCAACGTATGCTCCATCGTGTCATTCGGGCGGTCTGCACTATGGTGACACCCGGGTATTTCTTCCGCTTGAATAAGGTGCAGGAACGTCCCGAACTTACCATGTCCGATGAGGACCTGCGTCATAAGAAAGGTGAGGATACCTCTCCAGCCACTCCTCAAAGAAGGGACTTACCACCATAATTATGGCGTGCCCACCGCTGGGTTAGGTAAGGTTGGGTAACAAATACAACAGACAGATAGATTTACGCTTTCTCTTTCTTTTCGCTTTTCTTGTTTTAGGGTTCCGTACCTCAAAAGGAAAAAACGGGACCCTTATTGGATCACTTTGTGGTCCGTCCGTCTGTCTTTCTGTCCGTTTGTCTGTCAAGACCCTTTATCCCGGGAACGCGTAGAGGTATTGAGTTCAAATTAAAACCGTATATTCAAGTCTACGGTCCCTAGATGCTATGAAAAAAACAAACATATCAAAAAAAGATAATGTCGCAAAAAACGCGTATTTCGACACTCTCAAGGAAATCAAAATTTACAGGGTAGTTACATTTGATCCAGAATCCTGAAATTTGATATAAAGTAAGGTCTTACAGGACAGATATAGGAATAAATCTGAAAACAGTAAATTTGTTGTTACGTCAAAACAAAAACAAAAAATTGCCATTCGGAAAAATCTTCGAAACTCCATTCGGGAATTGTTTATATAGGTAGGTTTGTACGGAACCCTCAGGGCGAGAGTTCGACACGTACTTGCCCAAGTTTTTTTTTTTTTCAACATTTTCAGCATAATTCAACGACGAACAAGGCCTGCGCTTGACTTCCATCTCACCGATAGAAAGGGACAATGTTGTCTAGAACTTCTAGAAGTAACATTTTCACTATTGACTTAGAAAAAAGTTTAACCATTATGTCCTTATTTATTGCATCCACTCTCACATTAGGTACCCACTACACCTAAAGCACCTACTTTCATATTTATTCCCTTGCTCCATGAAGTTGCTAAATAAAGCTAACAACACACTTGAGTGTGAGCTCGAGGATGCGCCATAAAAATGTTAAATAGCTGCGAAACATGCTTCGTAGTCATGCAGTGTAGACCAGGCATTACATACTCATTAGCCTGCTGGCTTTTGTAGAAGTTGGTGCTCAATGTAAACTAACTTAAAGCTCTCATGTAAGTCCATTAACTTTGTCTTTGGTGTATTCGTGTACTAAAGATGGCTGGATGGGTGTAGATTACAATTTTTAAATATTTTTGTCAATTCGAAACAACAGAATCCAACATATTCATTTGCACTCGAGTCCGCTATCACGTAAAAAAAAAACCAGGCAATTGCGAGTCGGACTCGCGCTTTGAGGTTTCCGTACAAACTTATCTATGAAAACAGTTCAATTTCCACATAGAGTCTCAAAGATTGTAACGAATCGAACGAAAACGAACTGTAAACTAAAATTTTACAGTTTTCTGTTTTTTTCCTATACTTGCTATGAGATCTTGCTTCATAACAAATTTCAGGATTCTAGGTCAACGGAAAGTACCCTATAAATTTAGATTCCCTTGAGAGTGTCTAAAGGTACGTTTTTTGCAACATAAACGGCCGTATCTTTTTTTTAACTTACAAGTTTGATTTCTTCACAGCTTTAAGGGACCGCAGACGTTTGTTAATGGTTTTAATTCCAACTCAATACCTCTAAGCGTTCCCGAGATAAAGGGTCTTGACAGATAGACAGACGGACGGACAACAAAGTGATCCTATAAGGGATCCGTTTTTTCTTTTGAGGTACCGAACCCTAAAAAGAAATCCTGATATCAATATTTGAATTTTATATTTTTCTGTCATTTTCATTCAGTTATTTATTTTTTCATCCTATACCTTCCCACTGCTGGACAAGGGCCTCTCCTAACTACTTCCAGGCTCTTTTCTCGAGGCACTTCTAACCTGTTGCAGTAGACAACTAGGTCACCTCGTCACCTCTTCCCAGGTCGGCCTTGGCCGTGTTGTCCATCTTCAGGTACCCACTTCGTGGAGATTTTTGCCCAGAGGTCCATATGCACGCAGCTGACGTTTCGTGTAGTCATTTAAAATTATCACTCAGCCCATCTCTAAAAGAAACCAACTAAGGCAAAATATGATTATTTTTCCTATTTTTATCATTAGATTCAGATCTAGAAGGAATTATTAAATTGTGGTTTAAGGAGTTTCTACGAACTTTCTTTATTCTTTATTGTACACATTAAAAACAACTTAACCTAAATACATTGATTTGATAATTTATGTACAAAGGCGACCTTAATTTTAAAGCTTACTTTCGTAATTGTAGCCTAAAATTTGTATAATCGAAAACACCGAGCTGAGAACTAGACACTATTGACAATATCCAAGTGGGGTCTTGAAACCGGAAAATCCTAACAGTGCGATCAAAACTGTTCAACATTATCTATCGCGTTGGTGAGAACTAAATGAAACAAAATAAATATTAAAACGACTAATTATTATTAAGTTCTTACGCCTGTATGTATATATAAGGAGTGAGGATCTCCGTGAGCAGAATGTACCTCGCTAACTTCGGAAATAAAGACGATACGTCAGCTCGAAATACCAATAACATACTCGTAGGTAACTGTATAATAATAAATGAATATACTTACAAACTACTATAACAGTCCATCTTTTTCCCTCGGTCCTAAGCAAACAGAAAGTTGTGAAGGTTGTCCCGAAATGTACGGAGCCTGTGACGTCATCTACATTGTTATCACTTGTACCCCCGTGAGAGGAAACCTCCATTATGTACAGCATCTATTCATAATATCATGCTCCTTTCAATTGTCATGATATATGTTTATGTTTGTGAAGACATCTTGGAGAAAATGGGCAGACAGACGACAGGACGACTGATATTGACAGGCTATGAAATATTGAAAACAACATAAAAATTGAAGTTAAGTTCATTAAAAACTATATCTTCTGTCAACGGTTTTACCTGCGTGAAAGTAGAAAGTTTTTCCAAGGAATGAACATATTCACGGAATTAAGGACCTATTTGGCGCAGCCTTAAGCCATACCGATGTTAGTTTTTTTTTAAATCTTAAGTCTGCACTTGTTGTTTCTACGCTGTGTGTATATGGTCCAAATAAAATATTTTTCTTTCTTTCTCTTCATGTCCCATTCCAGGATATACTCTTCTTGTTCAGCCGTTTGAGTGTGAAGAAGTAACAAACGTACACACATACAAACTTGCACCTGTTAGTGTGATATTGGATTAATAAAAAAAATCTGTGACTGATGGACCCAAAATTATGTTATAAAGGTTCCAATTTCCTTTTAAGATGGGACCTTAATCAAACGCCTTTATAGATGTCTATATTAGATACCATTTATTTTGTGCCCTTTTCACCTAACGCAATAAAACAACCAGTAGCTGTGTACTTAATTGTGTCGAGCACAAAACCAGGGTCCAATCAAAATCGCCCGTCTATCTACACAGGAATATCACCAAACAAAGTGCCACATTAAACCTTTTTATTACTCGACATTACTTGAAGTAATGCGCGACGCGGGACGTATCCTTTCGTAGGTAAGCAGTGCTCCAAGTGAGCGCTAAGTGCGTGCGCACACAATCCATCTCGCGACAATGGTGGGCCACACGTGCCTCGTCACTGGGGTTGCCAGGGCGACTGGCTAAAACTGGTCATAGTCTGGCCAAATTAGATGGTGGCTAGGTTTAGGTGGATGGGCAGCGCTTTTGAAGAAGTTACTGCAGCCCTCGCAAAAAAGGGCATTCCTTGATGATTTCTCACGAAAAAAATCCTTAGGTTGATAATATGCCATTTGCATTACTAAGGTCTTTTTTACATAGCATGGATAGGATGACAGCTGGACGTAAATATGCATCTTTAAGATGAAAAAAAAAGTATAGGTCAAGATACATTGTATGAATCCGACAGCTGTCACCCGCGCAATCCTATAGCAATTGTAGTGTATTGTTCAATTTGATTTTCACTGAATATTTCTAAATGTTTAAAAAAAGTGTAAATTCAATTTACTGTATGCTTTTCTCTATTACTCCGCTTAATTATTTTTAATTATGCAACGAATTCTAGTACAGTTTTAAAAGCATAGCATAGCATAGTCGGCCTTATAATGTTCCCACTGTTGGGACTCAGGCCTCCTCTCTAGGAGAGGGTAGGGGCCGTAATCCACCACGTGGGCCCAGTGCGAGTTGGTGGATGTCACATGTCTTCGAATTTTAGGTTCTAGGACATGCCGGTTTCCTCACGATGTTTTCCTTCGTCGTTTTGAGAGCAGAGGTGATGAAATAAATTACACAAAGTAATGCGCCTGGTTGGGTTTGAACCCGCGACCTACAACTCGTAAGGCGGGGCCGTTACCACTCGGCCACCACTGCTCTCAGTTTTAATAGAAATAAAGGTAAACGAGGAAGTATTGTGTATATAAATTATATCAGTGCGAAGCCGAGGCGCATCGCTAGTTGCATAATAAAGAAGACACAATTATCAGCTCAGTTTTTGTTGTGTCATTCTGTACTTAATATTCTTCGCCTTTACATTGTATTGCATTGCATTTCATTTTGTTAAGTTCTTTTAGTGAAAACGACAGTTTTGCATTGGCGAAATAAGAAACCTGAACTAGTATTATTTTTACAGAAATAAATATCTGCATGAGTTAATGTGTTTGGTAGCTTTTTTTCCAATCTTACTCAAAAGTTTGGACAGTTTTAAGGGCTGGCAACCCTACCATGCCCCGCGATTGTGCCCGCATCACTGTGCCCGCGGTGTGGGCGGTGCGACGTGAGAGAGTGTCATGTGCCCCGACACCTCGGTGAAGTAAGAGCTTGCCCACATTTGGTACAGGTGGGGAAATAAGTGCTGCGGTTTTTTGGTAATGGTTAAATATTTCACAAGACGAAGCCGTGCTGGTGTACAATAGTGATATTCTCTTAAAAAAATTAAAATTAACCACTAGAGCTTGCCACTGTGGACTAACCACTTTGTAGGCACGACTAAAACTTAAATAATATTTGTGGTGTAGCGAAATTTAGGGTGACAAATAGAAACTAATAAATCCAAAGTTCCTCATCGTGGTATTACAGTTCTCCGCGTGATTAGAACATATACAACAGTACGAAATCAACTGTCGGGCAGTAGTCGTCTGGTCGGAGGATCCTTCCTTTTTCAACACAGGTATGTGGACTTTTAACTCTGTTCCGCATACCTCCAAAGTGCATATACGGACCCATATAAGGGTTCATACCACAAATACGAGTATGTCATACATATCTGTGGTTCATACGATGCGATTGAAGCCAAACCTATAATAATTCTGAAGTTTATTTTGTTCTACTAATCGATTCGATTGTGATACAAAATATAGAAATACGATCTAGATTTATGTTATAGTCCACATATTTCCTTACATTGTGCCATTAGTATAATACTTGTGCTGTGAGACCTAGCTTCATGTCAAATTTCAGGATTCTAGGTGAACGGGAAGTACCCTATACGCTTTGATATTAATCGTCATTCAAGTCCTGACTAGCAGTTCACTCCTTCATCTGGTCGCTTTCCTCCAGTACGCGTGCTGCCTGCGAGTGTACGCGTAACAAGTATTCCATCAGCGATATTGGCGCACACCGCACCCCCCCCCCCCCCCCGGGCACCACCTGAGCAAGTGCGCCACACGTCCCAAGACGCACAACAATTGTTGTTTTGTTCTGACGACACCCTTGCTCCTTAATTTTGATTACTGAAAGAGCATTCGTGGTGTTGGAAAATAAATGACAGCTGTTTAATTTTACATCGTCCTATCAGAGTCACGATCGCTTACTTACTTAGAAAAAATGTTTTATGTTCATATTATTGCGTTAATTAATAAATTAAAAAAAAAACCAGGCAAGTGCAAGTCGGACTCGCGCACTGAGGGTTTCGTACAAACTAACATATAAAAATAGTTCAATTTCCGAATCGAACCTCAACGATTTTAACAAATCAAAAAAGGTTAAAAACTTTTTTGCTAAAAACTATAAATTTACAGTTTTCAGATTATTTCTTATACTTGTGCTATGGGACCTTGCTTCATGCCAAATTTCAAGATACTAGGTCAACGGAAAGTACCTTATGAATTTTAATTCCCTTGAGAGTATTGAAATATACGTTTTTTGCAACATAAACGGCTTTATCTTTTTTTTTCGTTAACCTTCATGTTTGATTTTTTCACAGCTTTAAGAGACCGAAGACCTGAGTTTATTGTTTTTTATTTCAACTTGATACCACCACGCGATCCTGAGACAAAGGGCGTGACAGACAAACAGACGGACGGACGGACAACAAAGTGCTCCAATAAGGGTTCCGATTTTTTCTTTTGAGATACGAAATCCTACGAATCCTAAAAATCAGTTTTTTTTTTTCAATGCGTCGGTTACTGCGTATTTACAATAAAATGATGTTACCAAGTCATCATCTACCCGCCTTTTCCCAACTAGCTTTCAGTCTAATCAGATGCAGCTAAATATTTGAGTTTTATATGGAACGACTGCCAATCAGACCTGCACAACCCACGCAAAAGGTTGTTACTAAGTGACTCTATCAAATTGATTCCGCGCAGTACCACCTCCAAAGTGCTTAGAGGAATGCACGTAGCGCCGCGTCTACGACGAAGCGACGCAGTTTCGTCGCCAGGAACTGCACCGCTCAGCTCTTATTGGACACTCGTTTAAATCATGTAGGTTAAAAAAATATAAAGAGGTTCATACACATATACTCAACATACCAGAAGAAAATTTATTTTATTTACATTGAAATCTGTAAAGTGGTGGTCTGAAACACAGGTTTAAATTAACCTAGATCTGGCGGTCCGCTATGAATCAATGTAATCCCGAACCACGATTAATTGCACCTTCGATAATGTCTTAGTTTTAGTTTATTCTTCCTTTAGCACTGTAATTGATTGGAAAATGTTATTGTTGGCTTAATGTTCACCTTTGTAAACGATGTTATTTGAATTAAAATTTATTAATTAAAACTCATAGCAATTGTGTATGTACTACCTCCTGAGAAACAGGTCGAATTCAGTAAAATTTTGTACTGTTTTGCTAATATTGACTCATCTTTTTATTTAAACATCGGTCTATTTCATCAAAATTCAATGTATCCTTAAAAAGATGAAACAACAACACCTGCACATTACCATAATGCCCTCTTGGTAAGACATTACATTACAGAGAGCCTCTCAGTATAATGCTCTCAATTAATTAGCGTATCATCTCGTCACTCGGGCGCAGATCCTCAAGTACAAGTATGCTAACTGCTCTAACTTTGGGCGTGATTCGATTATCTCTGAAATATGTATTTTAAATTGTTATTAATTAATTCCCGTATAAACATGCTAGTATGTCTATTAGAATTTTGTATTGTGTAGAATGGGTGGAATGAAGATCAGTTTTGGACAAAGTAAAATTAACACGCATGTACATTTTTTCTTGAATATTCTGCGCACATTGAAACCACATGGTAGAAACACTCTTTTGTACAGAAAAAGACTCATTAAGATCGGTCTGAACAAAAAAGTTATGCGCGAATTGATAATTCCAATATTATGGAATTTGAACGTAATTAATGAATAGCCCTCTAACAGTGTGAACATAAAACAAATGTGTTACTCCTCCAGAGCGTACTGCTGCGATGTTCATGTTATGTTATGAAATGGTGCTAACAATAAACACACAAGTGATTGCAGATATCTCGGAAGATTTGCTATCATTTATTGAAGTGTTCCAACAACTTCGGAGAAAGATCTCCGAAGTTCTTTATATCTAATAAAGAACTTTAAATGTTTACTTAGCCAAATTTAAATGTTACCACCTGGCAGATAAACTCTTCGAACGGAAAAAAGAATCGCAGATATCAGTTCACTCAGTTCATTTCCTAAATTTGACTTATTTTTTTAGCAGTAAAGAAATGATAAATGTTCGTATAAATTTTTTTAGTTCATAGATTGTTGGTTTGTCGACTTGCTATACGCTTTGGTGTATACTGTAAGTATAGAAAGCAATTGATAAATAAATAATAATAATAATTTGGCGAAAACATCGCTGAACAAAATACAAAGCAGTCTAGACTTTTTAAACCCAAAGGTTGACTGTTAGTTAATGCCTTGTTGCATTAAATCCGCCAATGTACCACTACTGTACATGAAGTTTAAAGAAATAAACTTTTTTTTACATTACTTGAGAAAGTCCGCCTTTCTTTGGAAGTCGGTTAAGAACATCATTAATTTAATGTTTCTTCTCAGGATTAAACGCGTTCGCATGTGAGGATAACCATGATTCTGAAAATCACATTTACATAAAGTAGCTCTGTACCTTAATTACTGAGGCCAGTCTGTTCACCAGTTCAGATATAACTGAATTTTTCCGGTGTGGTGTGACGAGAATAGATAAAGTGAGAAATGAGTATATTAAAGGGTGTTTGAAAGTGGCGCCAGTGACTGAAAAGTTGAAGGGGAATCGTTTGTCTTGGTATGGTAATGTAAAGAGGAGAGATGAAAAGGATGGTGTGAAGAGTGATATGAAAGAATAGGAAGTTAGTGATAGTGTGACGGTTGAAAGGATATAATGGAAAAAAAAACGTGTTACACCGACCCCAAGTAAGACGGGACAAGGGCAGGAAGACGATGAGATATAACAGATTTTGGAGGTGTGCAGAATAGGGTGTGAAGTCCCACATCCTTCCGTTGAAAAGACAAATTCGACGGGTACTGTGTCTGGTCTCGGCAACTGCCTGATACTTGATTTCGGACTATTGTATACGTTCTAATCGTGCAGAAAAACTCTGTTACCGCGATGCAGGATTATGAATTTTAGTTCCTACTGCGACATAGATAGATGGTAGATGTCCACAAGATATTGTCGACTTTACTACGATGATGTAACAGTGTCCCAGTGCTTCAGCCGTCAGTCTCTCGGTCGTGTCTAATCTACACATCTTGTGCGGCCCGGCTTTGATCCGTCTTACACTTGATTACGTAAAGAGTATCATGTTTTACAAAGAGATTAAGATGCTTTGTTTTGACTGACGATTACATTATATTGTACAAAATTATCTGTAAGGAAATCGACTTTTTTTTAAAGTTATTTTTACGTAAAAATGATACGACTTTGTAAATAATTTCAAATACTGATTAAATTTCAACAAATCTGGTTTGATTTAGATATCTGAAAACCATTTTAATTAATAGTTACTCAACTTTTCATACCTTTTATCAAAAGGAAAATGATTTATAAACGTTGATTTAATTCCATTTACTTCCTCAAAGTAATCGCTTTTCTAGGAAAATATCGAAGCTAAGAAGCTACACAAATACCGTTAAGTAAGTTCCACCATTAATTATCTCCGAGCAACAGAAATAATTAGTACAATAGATCCATTAGTACAGAAAATACGACATTACAGAGGAAATCTTTCACCAGAGAGGCCTACGCCGTAGCCGCGTAGCTGCGTAGCCGCGTGGCGTAGACACACTGGCTACGAGTTTATTCCATTCGCTACGCACTAAATACTCTTTTGAATAGCATCGCATAATTTATTCCAAAGTATTGTATGCCAAAGTAATGGTGGGCATAAAGTCACGGCCACAATTATGGTCCAAAACAGATACAAACGTTCAACATTATTTATACAACTTGGTTATTTATTGGCTAAATTTTTCGGCTATTGTATTCAACCTCGGCCTCTGGAACATAAATGTCCATTCTGGCGAATTTAGCTAATGTTGTTATTAATACGGGTCTTTGTACGCGATCTGGTTTATTTTAATGCTGAACTTTATAGGTCATGTGATAATCTGGGAATTTGTTCCTAAATATTAATTCTTGTTTAGTTAAAGGGTTTTATGGATGTTTTGTTTGTCTAGAATTTATGACTTAGCTGTATTTTTTTACGTGGCAATGCAAATAGTAGGGGTTGTAAAAAAATGGTTATTTGCAAGCCAGGTTCACGCGCTAAGGGTTCCGTACAAACATACTTACATATGTAAATAGTTCGATTAATGAATTGAGTCTCGAGGATTATTCTGAATTGCAAAAATAATTATTTTGCGACGGTATTGTATTATGTTCTTCGATAAAGATTTTACTTTGACTTTGACGTAATTACAAATCTGTTTTCATATTTTTCTTTTACATGTGTATATTTCAGCATTCTAGGTCAACGGAAAGTACCCTATATGGTCTTTAATCAGATTATAAACGGCTTTGTCTTTAGACTGCGTTGACTTTTTTTTTTTTTTTTTTATTGGGTGGGAAAATCATCCTAATGACATCTCCGCTCTTGGGCGGAGCGCGAGATAGTGTCAGACTCTTACTGACTAAAAACCCACTCCTGTTCCTTCGTTGCCTTCGTCCCAGGGCCCCGGGTTTCGCTTTCACACTACCCGTGGCCCCAGTAGGCTTCGACCCTGCTGGGCCCCTACGATTTGCTGACATCTCCCTGAGGCGCGCGTGGAACAATACGCGCCGTCGACGACTTGGGCTCGGTCCGGACGGTTACCGGACGGTCAGACGGCGAGCCACCCATTGCTCGCCGTCTACAAGCCCGCGCCTACGGTGGCCGGAAATCGGGATCGGAATCCCGGCGGCGGTTGGAGCGTAAGGACCGTTGCCTCACGCGATCGGCCGCCTCCTTAGCTAGCATTACTGCTTCGCAGAAGGAGGCGACCGCCTGCCACTCCTCCTCGCTCCGGAGCATGGCCTGAACCAAGGCCCGGCGCGAGAGATCGCCGCCGCCGATTGCCCCCACGAGGACACGGCGTTGCTCTGCCCAAGCGGGGCACACCTCCACCGTGTGCTCTACCGTGTCCTCCGGGTGGGCCACACAGTGGCGACACCCGGGCGTCGTTTCCGCACGAATTCGGTGCAGGAACCTTCCGAACTTACCGTGTCCGGTGAGAACCTGCGTCATGCGGAATGTGAGGACGCCGTGAGGTCTTTCCAACCACGCCTCAAAGAGGGGACTTACCGCCATAATTGTGGCGTGCCCAGCACGGGGTCGCGACAGTCGCTGTCGCCATTTCTCCATGAGAACTCGCCGGAGCTCTGTCCGCCATGCTGCGACTTGTCGCGGCAGCGGAGTTTCGCCCCGGCGTTGCATCTCCATGCGCCGTTCGTGCATGAGTGCAAGGACTGTTGCCTCCAGATCCCATGGTCGCTGGCCAGCAAGGAGGCTCGCCGCTTCGCGGGAAATCGTCCGGTATCCTCGTACCATCCGTATGGCCATGACCCTTTGGCACGCGTTCAGCCGGGCCGCCGGCTGCTTCCGCAGCCCCGGCGCCCACACCGGCGCGCCATAAAGGGCCATGGACCGAACGATCCCCGCGTAGAGCCTCCGGCAGGAGGCGTCTGGACCCCCAAGGTTGGGCAGGAGCCGCGAGAGGGCAGCCCCAGTCCGATTTAGTTTGGGAGCCAGACGTCGGAAGTGCTCGTCGAAATCCCATCGGCTGTCGAGAACGAGTCCCAGGTACTTCATCGTTGACCCGACGCCGATGTGGACTCCTCCCACCGTTAGCTGGGAGACTGCGTTGACTTAAAGTTTGATATTTCACTGCTGACCAGACCTGAACATCTGGTATTAACTTCATCTCGATACCTCTACTCGTTTCTGACAAAAATGATCTTGATATATGGACAACTAAGTAATTCTATTAGGGTTCCATTTTTGCCGCCTGGAAGAATGAAATGTCAGTATAATTTTTCCTACTAGTTCTCAGAAAGAAAGCTCAGGTATTCATTCACTAGGGAAATGGAATGTTTGAAGGAGTGACCGTGGCCTTAGAACGCAAAGGGCAACTGGGAGAAATTTATTCCCACCAAAAAAACTTAATTATAAGAGATATTTTGTGTTGGAGCTGTGTGTCAGTAACATCGACAGCGTCATTAAGAAAAGGGTTTTCCCTTATCAATATTTACAGAAACATTACATCAACGACAAACTTCAGGAAGTTCCACTGATCTGCCGTCTGAACGCTATTAAATCAACAACAAGTACGAATTACTCCCCCCGAGGCACAACTACTGCATATTTTATCATTCGCCAACTTCGACATACACCTACATTCATATTTAAATCAACGGTATAGAGCTCATTTTAATATAATTTGGGGGTACTGATAAAGTGGCTTGGTAAACTAGTTGCATATTTCAAAATGCGTACAAAGTTTTGTTTGCAGGTCCGTTAAACTGTGTCCCAATGTTTTTAAAGTTCATTTTCCTTTAGCTGGGGTCTTGGTAGGTATGGTGTTTGGTATAAAGCGACAGGCTTTGTCCCGCGGTCAGCAATAAGAGGAAACGGCGCCATCTGCCGCCCGCTTTCGTATCCGGGCACTGACTTCCGGTCAGACTCGACTTCAACTGAAATTTTGATCAGGATATAATGCGGCTTATTATGCAGACCGCAGAGGGAGGCTTTTTTCTTTATTTCAGCGTATTCAGGTGGAAAGGCATTTTGATTCGCGGCTTGCGCTAATTAATTTTAAATTGCTTAAATGGAGTTCGTGTTTTTATTGTAATTAAGGTAATATTGGTTTAATTGTGTTGTGTGCGAGTTGTTCATTTATTCTCAATTTTGGGTCTCGTTTATTGCTCAAATTATTAACAATACTTTTTTTTTGTACTGGTTAATTGCTCAAAAAGACACGATTTTAAATTCGAATAAAGAATGAGTTAATGACAATGACAGAAATAATACAAGGATAAAATAAAATTCCTTGAACGGAGTTTTTGGCGGAGTTTATTCGACTTATTTGGCTGAGTAGTGGTGATAATATTATTTGCGCATTAATTCCTAGTGGATATTTTGATGTCAGATTAATGTGCACCGGTGTGGGCGCCAGCGCTGCGGAAGCAGCCGGCGACTCGGATGAACGCGTGCCAGAGGGTCATGGCCATACGGATGGTGCGGCGATACCGGACGATTTCCCGCGAAGCAGCGAGCCTCCTTGCTGACAACACTCCTTGCACGCATGCACGGTTTACGCATGGAGATGCAACCGCCGTCGGGATTCCAATCCCGATTTCCGGCCATCGTAGGCGCGGGCTTGCAGACGGGAAGCTATGGGTAGCTCGCCGTTCGACCGTCCGGTGACTTCAAGCTCGCCTCCAGGAGATATCAGGCCAGCAGGGTCGAAGCCTACTGGGGCCAAGGGTCTGCTTCTGAAAAGAAGACTCGGCCCTGGTACGAAAGGCAACCAAGGAACAGGAGTGGGTTTTTAGTCAGTAAAAGTCCTAATAGCGGAGGATGTCATAAGACGATTTTACCACAGAAAAAAAAATTTCTAATTAGTGTGGTTTTGTACTCTATCGTCTACACAATTAGACAACATGTGGATTGAGTAATTATTAAAACAGAAGGCGCAATCTCGTCAAAATAGATTTTTATTGTAGTATTGACTACCGAAGCAAAACTTACCCTTACTTTCTAAACTTGATTCTGGTAATACACAAAACAAGAAAAGCAAAAATTAAAAAAAAAAACACTTGAAAAATATTTCCTGCCTCGTCGCTACAATGGCTTCTCAAAATTATAGCAATAAAAAATACTAGTAGATTACGGGAAGCACTTCACTGCGGCCTAATGTAATAACATGTGTATGTAAGTAACGCCGAACGCGGGCACTTCCTACAAAACCTTTTCTTTCCACAACAAAGGATAAATAAAACCCCATTAATAAGGTTCCGTTGAGCGCAAAAAAGCGTTCCTTATAGTGCGAGCGAGCGGGCGGAGCGAAAAGAGCTGTGAGCTGAGTGAGCGGCTAATCGAATCAGTGTACCTGCCCGCTGTGCGATAACCCGATTGTAGCGCGTTCCAGAGCTGAGTTTCTTTATAATTACCAGCCACCGGACTGCGATAGTTTTTTAAAGTTTTTTTTTTTTTGAACCGTGTCGAGATGTTTTGCGGACGGTACTTTGTTTAGTTTTTTGTCAGTTATTATCTCGAACGTATATAATAGTATTTTTAATTTCCTAATGAAAAATGTTCTCTTTATCACTGAGGCTAAAACTTTTTGATGTAACTACCAAGTTACACTAAACGCTGCAATGCAGGAGTAGAATGGAGTAATTTTTTAGAGTTCCGTATTTCGACACTCCCAAGGGAATAATAAAATCAAAATTGATACGGTACTTCCTGTTGGCCTAAATTACTGAAATTTGGCATGAAGCAAGGTCTCATAGCACAAGTACAGGAAAATATAAGAAAACTGTAAATTTTTAGTTACCTCAAAAAAATAACTTTTTTTGCGACTCGGAAAAATCTTTGTAACTCAATGTCAAGTTTGTACGGAACTCTCAGTGCGCGAATCCGACTCGCACTTGCCCTGTTTTTTTATTAACAATGACCGGACCCGGCAAACGTTGTTTTGCCCTACAAATATTTTTTTGTGAATATTTATTTAGTAGGTAAATTTACCTATCAACCTATCCTATGCTACCTACTTACATACCTACCCACCCTACCAATCTACCTACCCAACCCTATCTACCTACCTACCCTTTTTTTGCTTTTAAACCTTCCCTGTTTGCTGGTAAACAAAACAAACTAAGAGAAATTAAAATCAGCCCAATTATGTTAAAAAAAGAATTGGGTTATACCACCCTTACTTAGGGGTATGAAAAATAGTTTACGTCCTATTCTCAGACCTACTTCTTCTTCTTCTTGAATCGATGGTTTTCTTTTCCCTCAAGATTATGGCCCCAGTAGGTTGCCATGTTTATAGCGGCGTCAGTGGCGTTTTTCAGATCCTCCAGAGTGCATATACAGGGACAATTGGGCCACTCTAATAATTGGGAAACCATATTATCAGGAGCATCGCACTCGCACTGGGTATCGGAGGTGAATAGTACTAGAAACTATAATCATACCTGATCATACACCCAGAATTTCATAAGAATCGTTCAAACAGTTTCGGAGGAATTTTGTTACAAACGCTTACCACTATTTGCGTCATTTTACTTCATAGTTATTCCCTTTATTTTTTATATTTTTTATGCCTTTTTACTTCAAGTATGTAATTATGTTTGTTTACCTTCTGTTTGACATGAAATATTGTCAGATATTAATTTTGAGAACGTCAGTTAGTAGTGAGTTGCAGTTGAAGTAAGTGGCAAAGTGCTTCAGCCCTCCTGAGTTTTGACGGCTGTGAGGAGGGCCTCTTCTGCTGCTCCAGCCTCTGCAGGCCTCGATCAGCTATGCGAGATCTGTCCGCCATCCATGATCCGGTCTCTGCAGGCCTCTGCTAGCCGTGTAACAGCCGCGCCGTCATGCGGACCTTTCTCCGGTTTCTTACGTCTCTGGAAGCCTCTACCAGCCTAGAGACTGGTAACTAAGGTTCAAGCACTTGTTATTCAGTCACTACTCACTATATTTATGGGTAGTATTATATACCAACAACTTGATATCTACATTAAAATCGTCCCATCACTCAAGAACCGAAGAGGTCGGCACACACCCGCGGTGGGTGCCGTCCATCCATCGGGTGTAGTGTACACACACGCCTTATTTACGTACGAACGGATAGTGTTTATATTTGTCGATGTCCCTCGAACAACGAGACTTACTTGTTCAGTGTTCAGCTCTTAGGCAAATCTGTAAGCTTGAGAGTGTTTGCTAGTATGTAATGTGGTGTCTTTGTTATTTTACATATGTATATTGGAGTGAAATTAGGTATCTATAGCTGTTAGGATTTAAGCCTAATTTTGTTCTTAGGATTTTTATGCAGTCTATTATCGTCATCATCGTTTCAGCTGAAAAACTACTACTGGTGGACATTGACCTCCACCAAGCAGTGCCACCATACCATAGCGACCGGTCTTGTGCGTCTCGCATCCATCGGATTCCCGTGACCCTCATCAGGTCATCGGTCCACCTTGTATGAGGCGTTCCAACGCTGCGTCTACCTATACGTGGTTGCCACTCCACTACTTTTCGGCCCTATCGACTATTTGTTCTGCTAGCAATGTGCCCTGCCGACTGCCACTCAAGTTTGGTAATTCTTCGAGCTATGTCGGTAACCTTGGTTCTCCTTAAAGCAAACTTGATGCTTAAACCATAATATATTGCTATCGTCAAAAACAAAACCCTACAAAACACAAAGAAGCCCACAATTCACGCTCATATGACAGAAAATATCGTCAACAATATATCCGTGTATTGCTGCCACCGGTATATTTGATATGAGACACAATTGATGGTCGCCCGCGGCCCTCTTATATTGCGCTGTATTTGCACTCCGCGGTATAAGAAGCTCCACACCGACACTATTGCCCGCTCCTGCTCGCCTGGTACCTGGTTTAGATGAGATGGAGATGTAAATAAATGAGTATAAAAATTTGTTGTATAGGAAATCTGTGTAAGTAAAGAGGTCATCTCTTTTACAGGTAGAGGGAATATTTTTACCACTATGGTAATTATTTAACATCTTTAAATTTAAAAATCGTGGTTAATTTATTTATAGTTTTCTAGTTTTATTTTAAGTACCTTGAATCCTTTTATATAGGGTATTACGGTACACACAGCATAAATAAAATAAAATAAAAGTGAGTAATATTCCTTAATCATCATATATACTTATATCCCTTACTTTCTTTACTGAAGGTTCTGCTTTACATCTCTTTAAGACCTCTGTGCAAAAATAGGGTTTGAATTTGAATGAACCGCAGCACTAAGAATTCTAGACTCATTCGACTGCAATTCTATAAAATAGTAAATAGGAAGAAAATTCTCTCAATCTCCTATAACCTAACAGCATTCTTCGAATATGTAAAACATACTATAAAAATAATACAAGTCTAGAATGGATTCAAGCTTGTTGCGGCAATATTCTCAGGTATTTATTTACCGGCGGCGTGTCGCATCGACCAGCTAATAGGAAAGCGCTCGTGCCGGCACCGCGGCACCGTACCGTCAACTTTTACATACCAATACACTTTGCAGACTTGAATTCCTTGAGTTTGGAGTTGAGGTGGTCGCACACTGCGAGATGCGGAGATGGTGTTTGATTTTATTATAGGTTTTTCGATGTATGCTTACTGAACTAACTGATTTGTCGGAAGATATTTATTTTGCAATAAATTGAAAGGTATTGCGAATGATGTCAATTTCTTATTTATAGTTAACTAGCTTCTGTGCACGATTTCATCCACACGAAAATCGATTATTGTGGGCCTTAAGTCGAAGCCAGATAAGAAGTATGTAAGTGCCGACGCTCTTTCGGTTTAGTTGACTAATGTCAGATTCTAGAAATGTCAGACGAGTTTAAAACGCCAGATTCTATGAATGCCAGATTCTACAATCAGAATATATAGAATCTGGCGTTTATAGAATCTGATATTTGTAGAATCTGGCATTTGTAAACCGTTCTTTCTCGGGGTCCAACTACGTGCCCATGAAAGCGTAACCGAGTTATTTTCACATTAATAATATTTGTACAGATTAAAACAGTACACGTCCATTTACATTAATTTACCTAAAAATGTGAAAGACATAAAAAAATACCTAATGTACAGTTGTATAGCAACTATACTGTAATATTATAAAGTTGAAGGGTTCACGTGTTTGTTATGTAGTCTATATAGAAGAGGAAACTGACTGACTTACATATCAACGCACAGCCGAAACTACTGGGATTAGAAGTGTGAAATTTGGCACAAGGTTTCCTTTTATGTCGTAGGTGAGCACTAAGAAAGGATTTTCCAAAATTCACTCCCTAAAGGGATAAAACAGGGGTCCAAAGCTTGTATGGAGAAACCTACATTCACGTGAGTGAAGCCGCGGGCAGAAGCTAGTACAATATAAAGATCCACGGCCCATATGAAGCACGGTCATTGGTATACTTGAATAAAGGTACTATTTCTTTATCTATTTTTGTACCTATATACTTATTCCGGTTCCGAGTGCTAATAGTACTAATTCCAAAAGTAACTTATTTGAGATTTAACTTAGACTGCCTGTAAACTGTCTGAGTGTGTGTTTGTGTGTGTATGTCGTCCATTTCCCTGGCATGTTACATTTGCTCTCAAAAGCTTTTATTCTATTTTCTTTACAACATTTTTGGTGTGCCCACTGTTCAGTACAGCATCTTCAAAGCCAAGTGCCGCAAATTTCCGCCGCCGCGGTGGAGCGGTGTCGGCTCTATTCAGCGAGTGTCTGCGAGTGTCGACACCGGCGCTGTGAAACGCGCTGATTTCTTTCAATTCCCGCTGAAAAAGAGACAAACTTTTGAAAAGCGGCCAGTCATTTGTACTACTAGTGTAGTCGTCTGGACAGGGAAGCAATGTAAAGGAATTATTTGAGCATATTATGTAGAAATATTCTTTAAACTGATAAAACTGCACTTCTAGAGTCCTGCTTGCCTGATACAGTGTCAGTGAGTTATATAAATTGGTAATAGACATCTATAATGTCTTTACAACATATAATTTAACGAAATCTTTTTTTTTAATGTTATTATAAACCAGTGCTTGACTGCGATCCCACCTGATGGTAAGCAGTGATGCAATCGTTGATGGTGTAGCACACTAGTTTATTAAGAGCCTATTCACTCTAGCTTTGAAGACACCTAATGATATCTTATTGATTCTGATCATTAGAATGATTCCATAAACTAAGTATTCGCGTTAAAAATCATTATCTGTGACCACAATAATACAGATATCCAGCAACCAATACGAACATACTAGAACTGCAGTGGGTGCTTAAACAGAACCCGCTAAACGTTTAGTTAAGGTGTTTTTGTTTGTCTGCTCAATTTAGAAGCAATCGTATTTACCTCGCACAGGTTTACTGTGGCAAACGGAGCAGGGGATATAGTTGAAACAGTTGAAAATGATTTAAGTTTTGAAACTGAAAGCTAAAACAATAAAGTAGTAAATAGTCAAATTAAACAAGGCATCATTTTAATTTAAATCTTTGTTTTAATTAACAATGAATACAATAGTATTCATAAGAGCAATAAATTAAAATTAGATTCAATAATTTAAAAAATTAAAGTTTGAAAATAATTGAACATATATTTTAATAGTTGTCAAATAATGTACTTTCAGAATCTTAACGAATCTAATCTAATTAATATCCAATATTAATTTAATTTATAAAATAATAATTTATATGTGATGTCGAATTGTATATGTTCTGGACACCTTTAATTGACATATTTGTACAGAATCGAAGGTCTATAAAATTACCTACCAATATAGCATCGTGTTAATATGTCGTTGGTGTTCCTCATAATAATAAATAATAAAGTACAAAATCATTTCAATAGTCTTGCAAAAATCCAATAAATTTGGAATTGTCTGAACCATTTTTCCAGAACCCAGTTACTGGGCAACGCGATATCCACTCCGACTTTCTGGTGACTCTACCTGTAACGACTGTCAAAGATCTTCTGATGACAACCGGGAACAATCGCCTAACGTGCTTTCCGAGGCACAGGGTGTCGGTATTGTGCAAGATAAACTTAAAAAAGTAAGACCCAATAATATGAACGAGCAATCAGGACTAAAGATATCGATGAAGGGACTAAGTTTTTCAGTAAATGCGAAACTGAATTTCACCTAGGTCATTTCTTTTCAACAGAACATGAATCCTCGCACCTTTCGATCAAACAAAACCTAGCGCACAGTTTCCATCTTATCTAGAACCGAATAAATTAAAAGGAATTTACATAACGAATCCTTGCCGCCTCAGTAGACCCCATCTGCGACACCTTTGTCGCACAGTCGCTCTGTCGCACTGTCGCACCGGCCCTTCTACACTTTAGAGCAATTTTCAGTCAATAAAACGGTTCAAATTGAATCACTGGTTCGTTCCGGGTGCATAAGCGAGTTAGCTCCGCCCCCATCTCGTCTTCCACCCCTCCGTACCCCTCTATCGCCCGGGAGGGGGACATGCACTTAATGCAACGATGTTAATTGTAAGTGAATTCGCAATAAGTTACTTCGGGTAAAAATTGGATAGTTCGGTCGGTTGAACCTGTAAGTGTTCTAGTGGAGGCTATGTACAGGAGCAGGACAATCGGATGCGGCAGCTGTTCAGAATTAAAGTTTGGCATACTAAATGATATTGTCTGTAACATGTAATAAGTTGAAGTTTAGTTAACCTAGGAACTTTTCGTCTGGAGAGATCATTTTTTTTTAATCTATAGAATATGGCGGATTTTTCAACAAACAACTTTATCAAAAGAAAATATTGTGGCCTTTTTGTATAATGTTCTATAAAATCGCCAATTTATGCCATTAATTAATAATAACTGACTATTGAAAAATCTGACCTAAATCAAACTGACCCGTGGCTTACACAAAAGTGTTTTTGACTTAAATTGCGCCTAATTGCACTTTTCTCAGAGCCCTAACGAGATCAAAACAAAATTCGCCTTCCTAAAATAGAATTCCCAACAGCAATTATTCTTAAAAACCTCATTTCTGGCGTAACCTATTACAGCAATATTTTAACTCTTAAAAATACTTGGCATGATATTCTGTCTCTCTTATTCGTATGACTACTTATGTATCTGTCTTTGTCTAGAAGGTTGGAAATGACTTAATTATAAACGCGCTGACCCAGGCCCGTGTAATGTTAAATTAACAAAGTACTTGAACCCTTTCTGACTGAACCTTCGCGTATCAGGTTTAATTCCGACCGGTAATATGTACTTGAAAATTGAAAGCTCCTTGATTATTTTTGTACAAGGAAAATGTATATGAAGCGCAAAAAACTGGTGGTCGAAACCGGAACGTTTATAAAACATATACAAATATAGAAACAGTTATCCTTTAAAATGAAGTCATACTTTAAAACTCCGAAACTAATATTATGGAATTCAATGTAGAGGTGGATTTTTATCAGGGTTGCGGGATTGTCCAAAACAGTCACTATGGCTCTGTAACGGCAAGTTGCCTCAAGCAACACAGTTGGTTTTTTAGTCAGTAAAAGTCTAACTACCTCTCGCTCTCATTCGACCCAGAACGAGAAGAAGATGACGAAGACGAATTTTATAATATTCCACAACTTTCACACAACGCCATCCAGTTCCAAACTAAGTAAAGCTAAAAATTCCCTTTTAGCTCTCTGTTTTATTCGCAATCCATTATGTTCTTTTATAGTTCTAAGTAGTTAGAGTTATAGGTATCTTAATATAGACTTCAGCATGAAATATATTGATGTCTGTTTCATAACGATGCTAAAGTTTATAGCTTCTGTTTACACATAACCTACCTTATTCCATAGATGCATGACTGTATTTTCTCTGAAGACATGATTTCCACTTCAAAACATTTTGATCCGAAATAACCCAAGAAATGTCGCTACTGTAAAGCAAAGAAAGTCGGCAGACTGCGCGCCACGCCACCACACTATATCAAATTCAAGTTGTAGGAGTATTAAAAGTGTACAGTTCAAATATTGACGCCACGGACGCTTCTCCACGATATTGCGCGGCTACCCTCCTCTACCCAATTTTATATATTTGATAGTGTCGGTACAAAGTACTGGCGTCTGTGGCACATCACAAGGGGTAACAGAATAAATTTGTTTTGTCGCGTAGATGCCAAAGCCGTAGTTCAAAAACTAGAACCCAATTTTAAGATTTCAAGGGAGAATCTGCAATATTTTTAGTGTTTTATTAAGAATTAAAGACATGGAGAAGAATAAAAGTCCCATATTCGGATTTTTATTCGTCTCTAATCGAACCAATAAGAAAAAAAACATAATACAGTCCTATTGCTAAAATGGACTTAGCAACTGATTGGAATGGCTCACTGAAGTCACGCTTATCCCACCACGAATTTTAACTCCAACACACCTGCTAAAAGTAGAGATACTGATTGCAGATTACGGGAAACAAAAACAACAATTCGTTGTGTGCCACCCCGCAAAGCAGGCGATTTAACAAAATCGTGATCATGAAGCGATGCGGCGCGAATGAAACAAACGATTGATACTCTATTGCCTACATCAAGTGGTTTCTTCAGTTTCGTGAAGTGGTTTCTTCAGTTTCGTGAAATGGTTTCTTCAGTTGGTTTGAAACTTTCACGCGAACTCTTGCGGTGCTGTGAGTTGTTCAATATAAATGACACAAAACAACCGTTGACGCGGGCTTGCGGACTGCGAGCAATGGGGAGCTCGCCGTCCGACCGTCCGGTAACCGTCCGGACCGAGCCCAAGTCGTCGACGGCGTGTACTGTTCTACGCGCGCCTCAAGGAGATGTCAGCAACTGTAGGGGCCCAGCAGGGTTGTATTCTATTAGAGCCAAGGGTCTGATTCTGAAAGGAAGATTCGGCCCTGGTACGAAAAGCAACAAAGGAACAGGAGTGGGTTTTGTGTCAGTAAAAGTCTGACACTATCTTCAGCTCCATCCAAGAGCGAGATTTGTCATAAGATGATTTTCCCACCGAAAAAAAAACCCCAATATAGCTCGGAAAGGTTAGGCAGATTGAGTGATTATTTTTATATGGAGTTCTGACTGATATCTCTACATAAATAAGCTTATTTAACCTTATAATGTTCCCAGTTCTGGGACTTACGGGCTGTAATCCACCACGCTTGCCCAGTTCGGATTGGTGGATGTCGCATGCTTTCAAGCTTTGGTTTTATGAAATATCGGTTTTCCTCTCTATTTCTGTGCCTTCAACGTTTTAAGAGCAGTGGTGATGAATTTTCCTTTTTTAAGTTGATATAAAGCAGTGATTGACTGCGAGCCCACCTGATGGTAAGCAGTGATGTAATCATTGATGGTGAGGCACCCTAGCTTATTAAGAGCCTATTTATTCTAGCCTTGAAAATACCTAAATTACAGTTGGACGGAAAGACCGCAGCAGGCAAATTGTTCCAGTCCTTCGATGTACGCGATATAAACGACGGAACGAAACACTTATTACGGACTGTTGAAGTTTTAACAACATAAGAGGGGTATCTAACCCGCCGTACGTCTGGTTGTCCCATGATAGAAAGAAGATAGCGGAATTAAATTATGCAATACCCGTGCACACTCTCCAAAATGCAACCTGTAAAATACCGATAGGCTGGCTACCCTGCGCCTGTGGTCGAGGCTTTGTAGATTGGACTTAACCAAATCTGGATCCCTAATTAGACTCTTCGCACGCCTTTCCACTGAGTCCAAAGCTGCTAGATAGCATTTTGCAGCACCAGCCCATATGTGACTTCAGTATTCCACACACGCTCGGACCTGTGCTTTGTGTAACAAGTAGAAGCTGTCCCGGTGTGAAGTACCGTCGGACCTTTGCAAAAAATTACAACAAAGTTCAGCACCTTCTTAGATTTCAACCCACAATCTACAACTCAAAGTCGAGACTGTTACCACTGGGTCACCACAGCTCTATAAGTCTACACAAGTAATCCTATTCTCATGTGCAAAATTATCTGTCAGCTCAACTTAAAACTTTTGAAATTCATCTCCCAAAATATAAAAATGTAAAAACTTTTGTGGAAAAAATAACGTGTTCCCCTGTTTCTCGGACACGTATAGGTAGTACCTACATGAGTTGGGTCCGATGTGCGGTTATTGAGGGTTGCTCGTAATTGGAATTTTTAGTTGGGGAGGGTCACCTAATCTGAGGGAAATTCGCTTTCCCAACTAACTTGATATTCTTGATAGGTTTTCGAAAATATGAAACCATATATGTGTCTACGTACGTACGTGCAGGTATACCTTCGTACATAGTATATGTCACACATCTCTATTTTCTCCAAATCTCCTTTTGCAGGTATGCTAGCAGAAATTTCTTTAGATTATTTCTAAAGAAATCTGATTCTAAAGCATCACCTTTGTTCTATTCTTTAACTGGCCTATTGTTCTAGTGGTTAGTGGCCCTGACTGCTATGCCGAAGGTCATGGGCTCGAATCCCACCCAGGACAAATGTTTGTGTGATGAGCACGATCATTTGATCATGCTGAGTGTAATTTATCTATAATATGTATGTATTTAGAAATCAATAAGTCTAGTAGGTACTCATAGCTTTTCTGGCCCCTTGTGTGGTCATTTTTAGGGTTCCGTACCTCAAAAAAAAGTTAAACCCTTATAGGATCACTTTGTTGTCCGTATGTCGGTCTGTCTGTCTGTCTATCGAGTCCCTTTATCATGGGAACGCGTGGAGGTATCGAGTTGAAATTAAAACTATATACTCAAGTCTGCAGTCTCTTGAAGCTGTGAAAAAATCAAATTTGTAAGTTAACGAAAAAAAAAGGTAACGGCCGTATCTTTCTTTTTTATTTTATGTTATGTCTTAAAAAACGTATATTTCGACAATCTCGAGGAAATCAAAATTCATAGAGTACTCCCCGTTGACCCAGAATCCTGAAATTTTGCGTAAAGCAAGGTCTTATAGCACAGGTATAGGAATAAATCTGAAAACAGAAAACTTTGTTGTTACGTCACAAGAAATAAAAAATTGCGATTTGAAAAAATCTTCGAGACTCCATTCGGGAATTGAACTGTATACATAGGTAATTTTGTACGGAACACTCAGGGCCTCTTTTGTCTTTTTAATGTTGTAATTGTTATATTTTTTTAAGTAATTTGATAGTGAATAATTATATTTCTTTTTATTGTGGTTTGTCCTGTGCGATGATTCTTCTTTCTTCGAATGAGTCGCTTCAAGGGAATTGAACGAATGATTTCTTACATTTTATTTCAATAATTTAGGTTAGCGAAACATGTCTTCGTCTTAAATATTTCTTCATCAGCCGTCTCCCCAGCAGCCACCTCCTCTCTACCCATATATATCATCATTCACGTAGTGCATCCATCATTTGTTTGGAGCATGAGTTTTCTCACTTCCCTTCTACAGTTAAATAGTCTTAGCAGGGAAGTGACAACCGTGGGGACACATAATCTTCTCTTAGACATAACAAACTCGAACACAAGTATACGAGTGTCGTGTCGATCGACAGATGGAACTAATTGTGACTGTCTCTAATGACGGCGCGCACCGGACGGCAGCGAGCGACGCGCCGTAGTGTGTGCGGACCCTTATGTCATGTGTCGCCTGACTTGACGGCTACGGCTCATTTTGTAAGGACGTTATTATTTTTGGTTGATTAGTGATTTTCGGAAGGGATTTAGCATTGTGTGAAAGATTAGTTTAGTAATAAAATTCATTGAACACGTACATTCTTTGAGCGGTTCGAATGAATTTAGTAGATTTATTCTTTAAAAAGTTCTTCGTTAGAATGTGAAAAGCTGAGAGAACATTTAATTCGTTTTAAAACTTAAAATTTTAAACGAAACCCTCCCCGCAATAAAAGTAACTGAACGAAAAACTTGCACAAAATTAATTAACAAAATTCTCGGCGCTAATGAAATGTAAAAACTGCAGGTACACTGCAGGAGGTACTGCAGGCCACAGGGTAGTTGGTGCAGTAGCTCGATTTCATACAATGAGCGAAAACGCACGCACACAAGGACACGCTTCTCGTACAAAGAGTGCAGGCGCACTCACGATAAGCGCTTGTTTGAGTTCACCGCTTATACGCGTCTATGTGTGCGAGTTCCTGTTTGCGGTCGTTGTTCAGGGCCGGCCTTCTGTACCTAGGTAATTCTCTACAATTTCCCTGATATACTGTACTCCTGTAGCAGTAACCGAGCCAACTTGTATTCATTATTTGTGCCCACTGGGCCGGAAAGTGTGAATCGTCTGAACGAATAAAAGTCCTCATAAAAGCGAATATCGCCGCGAATCGCCAGCGATCGCGGGATACACGCTCCGGTCCGATGCGCCGCACCGCTCTGATCCGATAAGGATTTTACACTACTTTGCCACTGAAATATTTTCGCGATTGTGAGCTTTCTCGATATTTCGCTTGGACGGAATCCTATTTGCGTCGATAGACAGATTTCGGACGATATGAAAGAGGTCTTTGTAAACAAGGGTCACTTTGATCGTCTGTGTTTATCGAATTTAACAATAAATGTTGCGACGGCATAATAATGTAACGAGTGGGTTTTAATTTTCTTTTATTTTCAGGTTCATTAGCTGCCAGAGGAAAAGTACAAAGCCAGGTAAGCCTAAGCTAAATTTAAATCACTATACTTGATATACAGAGAGAATTAATTTAAGAGGGAGTCGATGGCCGATTCGAAACTATGAGAAAATGTTGCTGAAAACTATAACTATAATATAAACTATATTTCTAGCACATGTCCAACATACGCATTCTCCTTGTACTTACTTATGGAGCACAAACCTGGTCTTGGACCCATCAGCAGAGGTCCAGGCACGAGGTTTGACAGCGAGCTATGAAGCGTAGTATCCTGGAAGTTCGAATTTCCGATCGCGTAAGGAACACAATAGTACACGCCAAAAATAAGATAAAAGAAACCTGAAAAGCTGCTACTCTAAAGTGGGATTGGGCCGGACATGTCTGCCGCCGGCTTCCGCCCAGCAGTGGGATATAATAGGCTAATCAACTAACATTTCTAGCCAGGAATCGAAACTAGAAAGAAAAATGACATGCTCACTGGGCACACCATTTCCTAGTGTCGCTAATAAGGATCAGATTCCATAGATACTTAGATACCTTAATAAAATTCTAAAGACTTTGAAAAATACACTAAAACAGTTTAAAGTACATAGTACGAGTATTAATCAAACAACACTCTACGTCCAATACCTTAGTATATCTTATTAATTTTCTTCAAGTGAAAATCACGTTAGCCTGAGTCCCGGCGCGGTCATGAAATTTTATCAAGAACTTGGTCCGCGGTGTTCCGGGCAAAGTTTCGAGAAATTCCCGATTGTGTTCCAACAACTCGCAACTATTTCATGGATCTCTTTTCAATCCTTCGAGCTAGGATGCCTTCACACGATTGCCGGGGGATTACTGCTAACTAATACAATACACGTTGAGTTTTGAACATAGCTTAGTATACAACTAAGTATCTAATTGTTAACATGGTGAATTTATGTTGTCTCGATTTCAATAATCTGCTAAGTAATTGCTTAGTGGATATAGTTATATTATAAAACACAAAAAATCAAAAGAGTATATCAGAAATCTAATTATTATTTGAACCGATTTTATATGTTTAAATTTTTATGTGGCCTCTTCAATAAAACCGTCACCTTCCTAGCCATTTCCCAACTAGCCTATCCCAAGTCAGCTTCCAATATGACCTGATGGGGCTGAATTACACAAAGTGTTTTACACGGAGTGAATGCCTATCATACTTCCACAACCCAGTTAGTGGGCCACAAACGTCTGACAGCCGAGACTAACAGCTTCATAAGCTTTCCTAAAACTGCTGAGTGGTTTTATAAGTCCCTCTGTGAACCGGCCCTTACCTCAGCTGCACTATACCTGCGTCTGCAACTCCTCGTAGTTCACAATCTCGTAGTTCTGTGACTTTATTACCGTAGTGGAACGGTATGCACTTTCGCTCTATGATTTCAATACTACACTCCGAAGACGGAATGCATTTATTTCTTAGTCGAAGCGTCGACGGGCGAAGTTTGGGACTAGTACGCAGTCGCTGGTGCAATCTAGGTACAGCTCGAACTTTAGAAACAAACAGAATATTTGAATATTAAAAAAGGACATCCTATGATTCCGACAATTATAGGATGTCCTACAACGTACATTTATAGGCAGAAGAAAAAGTAAAAACTATAAGCAATGACGAGAAGGAGGAGAATGGGCCTAACATGACCCCAAAGGCTTCCAGTCTAACATGCATTTTGCATGGAGCGACAGCCGTCAGATCTCCACAACCCGGTTATTGAACAACAGAATACTCCATGGCAATCGGTGATTTTAATTTTATCTACCCACAATATTTTTCAAACTAGCTTTATGAAACTCTCCTTAAGTATGTATAATAATCGTTTCATCAGTTTATTGTAGTACAATGATACACCGCTGATTGCACCCGTCCATCTGCCGACCAATGACCATGTACGTATAGCACATGAATTGATGACGTCATTGCATCAGTCTGACAGGTTGTCATTGTGCCAATTACAGTGATGATGGATGACGTAGGCTGCTGAAAACGGGACGTTGATTGGCGGGAAAATTGCGCTGTATCATTTTGTATCCATTATATTGATCACCAATGAGTTCAAATAAAGTTAGATAATGCCTTTTTGCATTCAGTTTTATATTTACTTCTACTTAGTATTGTGATAAACCTGTGTTACTAAATAGTAGGTTTTAAGCTTTTGCTTTAGAGTGGAAGTCATCTGACTTCTGCCGCTCTAAGGTGAGAGCTTGTCAGACTTTTACTAACACTACACACCTGTGTCCTTAAGTTGGAACAGACAAACAGACACGCAAACAGGCAGACCTACAGACAGATAAAAAAATTAAAAAAATTCTTTCATTTAGTAATAAAATATTATTTTGATATTAGAAACAAACACTTCAACTTTATTTAGACAGATTTCAAAACATTTTCAGTTTAAACAGATTTATCGCAAGAGAAACGAATAAACAAATCGTCAAAATCGATTTACATTAGGAGCTTCCCTAGTTCCTAACGAAGAAAGCAAACACACCACCGATCGAGGTTCGTGTTAAATGCAATCGCCGTCCGCCATCCGTTCCAATAGACTCGGCAAGCAGACCGAATTAGACGAGGATAGGAGGATAGCGGACGGTCCCGGGGGATGGGGGATCGCGGATGACGGGATGACGGGCATACAGCCGCGCAGCTCTGGGACTATTGTGTAGCGAGGGGCGAGGTGTTGGGGAAATTCATTATAAGACGCGGTTATGTTACAATACCTGTAAGCCTGTAATATTATTTCAGAGAAATCAAAGAACAGTAGTGTAGTTTTGTGGTTTTGTCGGTTGAGGAGCGCCTTTCTTTAGTTTAATGTAAATCTCTGATGCTCACAACCAGACCATCAGAGAGGGGTAAATGATATTTATGTGCGGAATGATTCATTTAACTATTTTCCTTTATTTAAATGCCTACAGTTTGTCAAATATATAGTTATTTATTGTTGTATATTAATCTTAAATGTTAGAGAGGGTTTCTCAATTGAGTATTTTGAGTTAAGAACGTCTCAAACCTTACATTAATGCCAAATGTTGAGAGGATTTCAAGCTAGAGTTTGGGAAATATTCAACTTCAAATATTTAAATCGAGGGTTTATGAACCGGATCTGAACTAAGAATTGCCAGACCCTCATGAATTGTCAAATTTAAACATGTTGTTAAGCCCTAGTTTATTGCTAAAGTTTGACAGATTTTCAGGCAGATTAGAATTAGCTAAATATTCAACATCAAATTCCTAATCCAGAAAGCGGTGGTATATTTAGATTATCGGCAGTGTTCCTTAACTAAATTCGATTCATAAAGAGTCTTTTAGCTACATCAACTCATCTTGCTTGTAAGTTCCATAAATATTTAGAATGGAATCGACTAAATTAGATAGAAATCTCTAACAACATAACTGTAAGTTGTCAAGGTATCCTCGATACGTAATAGCGTATAGCTAGTGAACGGAAACCGGCGCGCGTCGCGGAATTACAGCAGCGGCCGCCGCACGTCGCGCGCCGAGCACGAGACTCACAGGGGTGGCACGCGCAAGCCACGGGGAATTTCTGAAAGGGATGCCGTGGCCCTTTAACGCAAAGAGCAACTGAAGGTTACAGGTATAGTTTAATTAAGTAAAATTCTGACACACTTTATCGCTCCACTCTAAATCGGGAGAAGTTGATGGGTGATTTCTCACCTTAAAAAAAAGTGGTGACACGCGTGATGCGAGAAGTTTTTAGAAGATATAGTTGGGTGTGTTTGGCATTTGTTCCAGTCGATGCAATCACTACATTAATCATCAATACTCTCATCAGCATTCTGGCAACAAGAGCTTTATTGGTCTAGTGGTTAGTGGCACTGACTGTTATGCTTGAGGTCGTGGGTTCGATTCCCACTTAGGACAAATGTTTGTATGATGAGTACGCTCATTTGTTCTGTGTCTGGGAGTAATTTATCTAGGTATAATATGTATCTATTTAGAAATATATAAGTATGTTCATCAGTTATCTAGTAATCATAGCACAAGCTCTGCTTAGCTTGGGACTAGACGGCGTTGTGTGATAGTTGTGTGAATATTATATTATATTAATTGGTTAAATAGTTGCTGATGTGGTCTGTCACCGCATTGAAGTACTATTCTTTGTAAAACAATTGGTTTAATAAAAAACACACAAAATATAAAAGAAAAACGCTTCGCACAACAGCGTTCCGGACCACGAGAAATTTCTGAAAAGAAAGACGTGGTCCTAGAACGCATAGGACAACTGAAGGACACAGTAGTGGTTTTAGTCAGTTAAAGTCTAACACACCCGCGCCCTCCCACTCCTCCCTAGAGCGAGACTAGTTATCAGATACTTTCCAATTGATATTGCTAAGCTTCTTAAATAAAACTTTGAAAAGTAAACCTGTATTTATTATATAATAATACAACATATTAAAATTACGAGTTAAACTAAGATTTGGTATCCATTGGTATTCTCCGAAGTGGAGGCAGCCCTATAACTCCGTCGTTCGCTGCGATTGGTTTACTATTTACACACTACACGGCGTGATTGCAGTTAGAATTGAAGTGTCCGATGTAAAAGTGCTTTTTCAATGGCGATGTACCTCCGTCCCGTGTGTGCCGATGTCGAACCTCCGATACGTATCGCTGTGTTGACTGCGGCTGAGAACTACACGTGTTGGGGCGAATGTTGGTTTATTGGATTCAAGATTGATGTCTATCTAGTAAAGTTAACATACAAATAAAATACCGCCAAATTTTTTACCTCATAAATCCTTAGTTAGAGTCTCTTTTACTTTGTAGCCTTCGGGAAATTGTTTCCTTCCATGACTTTTCAGGCTACACGATATAAGTAACTCCCAGTAATTTCCAGGTACTATACACGGTATTTCTATACAGTCTACTACCTGTCTGATAATCTAACCAAGAAATAAACTCTTATGTTTAAGTTATCTGGTAAGCTTAATACCTACCATCTTCTCCTTTTTCGTATTGATATTTTTTTTACGGCTTCGTCGATGGCAAATCTATGGACGAAAGTATGGTCCTTTGTGCTGTCTGTTTTGAGGCTCCATATCCACCATAACCCTGCTGTCTTTCTGATAAGTGAGGTTTCGGGCCTCGGCTGTGATAAGGTGAGACTTTTTATGAGGTTTCTGTGATGGAGCGCGATCGTGTATCGGATTTTTTTCTGACTAAAACTACACCTGTGTCCTTCAGTTGCTTTATGGATTTTAGGACCACAGGCTTCCTTTTCATAAAAGTTCTTTCTAAAAAAGCGAGCATCAGCCCCGTACCGATTTTGCTGACATCTCTTTGAGGCGCGCATGGAACAATACGCAACGTCGACGACTTGGGCTCGGTCCAGATGGTGAAAGGTCAGATGTCGAGCTACACATTGCTCGTCGTCCGCAAGCCCGCGGTTGCCGTGGCTACATTAACGAACGAAAAATATTGTCTTATTTTCCGTAGTAGCCTTAATGGCATGGTAACACGTACATAGGAACTAACAGAAACAAAGCATCTCGATACACTAGGGAAGAGCTTGACCATCACAAATAAGGAGGTGTACGTAGACTAAACGTACTTGAGAAAACAATTCACGTAGTTGCGACAGTTGAACAAAGTTGAACACTGTGGCGCCGACTAGCCAGCGGTGTCAGTAACAGAGTGTAACAGTGCGAACGACGTTCCGGCGCCGAGCTGTTTCACTTTAGTGTACGCCAACCTTTATGCTGCGTTCGCTTGCCTCTTGACAGCTGGGATTTTGTTTTATGCAATGATGCTAGCTGCTGGATGTGGCTTATCAGTTATTTTTGGATGAAATTCCTACTAGAGCTTGCAATTCTGGTATGTAGTAGGTATTACTAAACTTGTCCTTTTGCTTACTTCCATATCTTTAAACACAGCGGTTCAAAAACTTTTTATAGGTAACGACTCAATAAAAATGATTGTTACCAAATTCGAGATTCAGTGACAATAAGTCAATCTATTTTGTGAATTTAAACCAGACGAGGCCGGTGCTTCCTAGCTCTGACTGCGCTGAGAAAAAACACCGACACAAACTAGCAGGTTTGCCTCTTTCATAGGCTGTACTATAGTATAAGTATTTTGTTTGACCAGTATGGATTCCTACTAGTCAAATAAAAAATCAACAAAAATCTATCACACAAAAATCCTGCATTAGAAACTACTGCTATTTTATTTTGAAAGTTTACATATTATACAAGCAAAGATCCATTTTTGTCTTCATTTACACTTTATTGCATTAGTTTTTAGTATATCCAAAACTCTAGTCGCTTGTTCCTGCACATAGGGTTCCAGCCACAACGCAGGACGTACTGCGTCTAGCTAACTAGATAACAGACACGTCGCGTCCACTCGCGCGTCCGTCGCCTCGCGCCAGTGCGGCCGCTGCCTAACTTGGCGTTATCGCTTGTGTGGCTAAACATGAACTCGGTTTGTATTTTGAAATGACGGATGATCTTGTTTTATTTTGTTATGGTTTTTTTTTTGTAAGTACAAGTGTCGAGTAAGTATTCATTAATGAAATGCATATTTTTGTTACACACTAGAAATCACTCCTGTCTCGTAGGTGTATTCTCAAATACGCTTATCGCTTACGGCCTTAGGCCATACAGATATTTGTTAGATACGGGAATCGAATCGAAAACAACATGTGACCCACGGATGCCCCTCAAGTTGAAGGGTAAAATCTACAAATCTCTGATAAGGCCTGTCTCACTGTATGATCAGAATGTTGAACTGTGAAAAAGACGAATGAAAAAAGATTGCACGTAGCGGAGATGAGAATGTTAAGCTGGATGTGTAGTGTGACGAGAACGGATAAATTGAGAAATGAGTATATTAGGGTAAGTTTGAAAGTGGTGCCAATGACTGAAAAGTTGAAAGGGAATCGTTTGTTTCGGTATGGTTATGTGAGGATGAAATGCATGTTACTAAAAGAGTTATGAGTTTACATGTGGATGGATGGAGAGGGAGAGGGAGACCAAAGAAAAGATGGATGGATTGTGTGAGAAGTGATATGAAAGAAAAGGGAGTTAGTGATAACGTCACGAGTAACAGGACAGAATGGAAGAAAAAAGCGTGTTGCGCCGACCCCAAATAGAACGGAACAAGGGCAGGAAGATGATGACGAGAATTGAACTCACGTCACGCAGCGCAGCAGCCAATCGCTCAACCACTGTGCCATATGTGCCGTCAATTAGGTTTGCAGTTTTATTAAAATAAGACTCATATTTACAACTAGCTGTCCCCACGGTTTTAGACGCGTCTTTGGTAACTGCCTCACTTCTGGGTGTCGCAGAGTGATGTTTTTTTAAGCCTTCTTCAATAAATGGGATTTCCAACACTAAAAAATATTTTTATGTCGAACCAGTAATTATTTATTTTGACATTTATTTGATTCAAAAATTCTTTTCTGAGGAATATAAATCTTCTTATGAATAAATATTCATAAAAACGTCACCTTAAAATGCATCATTTAAAACGAATGTCGTACCGACCTTACTGCACCAATCAATTACAAAATAACCCATACAAGCACAATATCTTCCCCTGCAACAATAAGACGTCCGCAAAGCTCCGCCCCTGGCGGCTCCCCTCACCCCTCCTGTCGCGCCCCGTGACATATTTTTAATTAAACGCCACTTAGGTCGACGCGCGGCAAATCCCGCGCGATCCATTGTAGCCTTAGCCGTTATGATAATGTGGCTGCACCTTTATGTGATGTGTGGCGCCTTTGTGTGTTTTGTTCCGTTTACAATTTGTGTAGCGACGGAGAGGATTACGTTGCTATTGTTAAAATGTTAGGCGTTAATTATTTTGTTGCTTACGTATTTTAATTATGTAATCTTAAATGTGACTGTTTTTATGTTACATTTAAGCGAATTATCATTCCTTGAGATTATTTCTTATAATTTTGATAGTTGACTATTGAGAAAAACGACTATTTATTACTACGATATAGAAAATAATAAAATATATATCTTAAATTAATAACCAGCTAGTAAGAATCATTTTAATTATGTACCGAAATTAAAGAAATTGTTATAAAAATCATAAAGAAAATGCAAAAAGAATCTTGCATCGACCGGGAATCGAACCCGGGCCGCCCGCGTGGCAGGCGAGCATTCTACCACTGAACCATCGATGCTCATACAAGACGTTTCAAATTTGACGTTTACATTATATAAAACTACGTTTTAGTAGTATTGTTGTATAAAGTGTGATATAATATAATTGCCGACATTTAATTTGATAAGATTAATTGACTGTTTTCAATAAAACTGGTATTATTTATTTTTATCGTATATCTTCTGCCTGTGAATTCGTCCGTGTGCAAAGTGTTTTATTACTTATCCGAAAGGAGTGAACATACTAATCTAATGTAATTACCCCGTTACGTCCCACTGTTGGCCAAAGACCTCCCTCTCTCTTTTCCTCACATGTCTGTATTTAGCCATACTATTATTGGGAAAAATATCCTGAGTCTTAGCCAGGCCATGATCGTCAAGTTATATCAATCAATCACAACATACAGACTGACATACTTTCTCTTTCATAATATAGAGTTTTCTAGCCCATGTAGCCAGCTTTCCACAGATACATATCATGCAGCATGCTCACCGTCCAGAAGCAGCTTTCACACGGCTAAGCCGTCGGATACGATCCGCCCGGCTCGGATCCGGCCCGTGCGGCTCGGATCCGGCAGATAAGCGCCGGATGCGACAGAAACCGCGGCGCGTACGCTTGATAACGCTGTAAGCTATGTTAGTAGATAGATAGATATATAATGTTAGTAAATGATTGAGTTGTATAGTTATCTTCACGTGTAGTGAGTCGGAAGGGTGAGCAGGGGTGAAGGCTTGATAGCAAATGTATCAAACTAGATGAATGCTTTGAATCTCGAAATTGAACTTGCTTAATCAATGTAACTAGAATAATAATACACTCCAATTAGAAAATGAAGTTACAATCATAATTTAATCACTGAAATTTTACTTAAATGCACTTAAGTATCCAGTGTTTTTTTTAAGAAATTAGTGTTCCTAATTGTACGCAAATAAATCGCGAATAAACGCAAATATTCCGCCATCTCATTTCTACCATCGGACAACCCAACGTACGGCGAGTATTCACCCTTACGTTGTTGAAACCTCTACGGTCCGGACTAAGCGTTTTGCCTCGTCGTTTATACCGCGTACATCGAAGGACTGGAACTATTTGCCTGCTGCAGTCTTCCCATTCGATTATAATTTAGTTGTCTTCAAGGCTAGTTAAAGTGAATAGGCTTTTAATAAACTTTTTTTTTTTAAGGTGGGAAAATCATCTAATGACAAATCTCGCTCTTGGGCGGAGCGCGAGATAGTGTCAGACTTTTACTGACTAAAAACCCAGTCCTGTTCCATCTTAGCCTTCATCCCGGGGCCCCGGGCTTCGCTTTCACACTACCCGTGGTCACCACCAACGATTGCATTACTGCTTACCATCAGGTGGGATCGCAGTCAAGCACTAAACTATATCAAATAAAAATAATAATATGGACATGGATGCTCTACATTGGTAGGTAATATTGATAGCGCATCGGTATTGATGACGCACGCACACACAAACACGCTAGTGACGCAACCAAGACTTATCAAGAATTATTTTAGAAGAAATAGCTTCTTACATTTGGTTTGCGCAAGTATGATCAGATATCCGTACGAAATTCAAGTGGCTTCCAATACGTCTTCGTTGGAACGTACACATCTTGTCTCTGCTCTATAGTGTTCGGTTCAATCCTAAAACCCCGCTTATCTTAAGATAGATAGATATCTTAGGTCATCAGAAAACTTGAGCCTAGAGATGCCAAGCCATTCCACCAATTTTTATGACAAGTCGTTTGCAGTTCAAGCAGTGCGGCTGTGGAATGCTTTGTTCGTGTCAGTAAGGCAAGCTCAAACACTAATAGTGTTTAAAAATATGGTTAAGAATCATTACCTCTCTTAAATGTCATAAAATACATTATTTCTCTGCCTTCATATATGTATTATATATATATTGTTTGTATTATATGTATTTTATTATTTATGTATTGTATATATGTAAATAGTACACCACGAACTATCTACGTATCTTTTTCTCCTTCTCTGTCAAATCCATCCAAAGGTTGCCTGTAAAAAATCGCTTTTAGCGGTAAGAACGCCCATTGTGACTCCCTCTTAATTTTAAGTTCCTATTGTAATTATTATTATTAGTGTACAATAAAGAATATATCTATCTATCTGCTAGCGGCTTCTCCCGCGTGAAGTTGGTTTCTCCATACAAACTTTGGACACCCGTTCCATCCCCTTAGGGGGTAAATTTTGAAAAATTCTCTCTTAGTGCTCGCATACGTCATAAAAGGAAACATTATGCAGAATTTCACGTTCCTAGTCCCAGTAGTTTCTTTCGGCTGTGCGTTGATATGCCAGTCAGTCAGTTTCTCCTCTTATTTTAGAATAATTACCTATTTTAAAAATAGCTGAAATCGATTCAGTAGTAGATTCTGAACGTACGTATATGTTGTATACTGTTGACATAAGTACTGTTATGAAGGCAGTGCCGGATGAGTAGTAAGCAAATTAAGTAATTGTTCAGGGCATCACGTCTTGGGGCAAAGCAGCACTACAATATTTTAAAAATAATGTGTTAATATTCCAGTGTTTGTAATGTTGACGAACTTATCAATAAATAAACACAATCTTGTTTGACCTCTAAAACCCCCGTTCATGGCACTCAGAACTTAATCACAGTTCGTGCCCGGGTGTTCAGCCTCCCAGCGCTCAATATGCACTGTAAACAGCCCCGGGATCCCGTGCAGATGCGATCCCGCGGGATTAGCGCCGGGACGCGTGCGCCGTAATCCCGGGGCGCGGGATTAAGGCGATGGGAAATTAATTGCTCATAGAGTTGGTCATGATTGTGAGTAATTTGGAGGATGAAGGTAGCATTTTTGTGTCTGTGTTATGCACTTGTCTTTTTGTCGCTGTAGGGATCATGTTGGTACAAGGTTTTTATTTAAGGTGGGAAATCATCTAATGGCTTCTCGCGCTCCAAAGAGGAGCGAGAGGACGTATCAGACTCTTACTGACTAGAACCCCACTTATGTTACTTCAATTGCCCTTTGCGTTCTAGGGTTACGAGTTTCCTTTTTTAGAAGCAGAAGCAGGTATCAGCCCTGCTGGGCTCCTTCGGTTTTGCTGACATCTATTTGACGCACGCGTGAGACACTACGTGCCGTCGACAACTCGAGCTCGGGCCCTATAGAATAAGTGGACGGCAAGCTACCTATTGCTGGTCATCAGCAAGCCCACGCCTACGGTAGATGTTGGTAAAATGTGGGTTGCATTTATATGCACATCTCGCATTACTGAGGAGTCATTGGCACAGGTCACATGCACCAATAATTTGGCTAAATCCTACGAGAAAGGGATAAATTATGTCAGTTTTTCATCTTATTATAGTGTGAAAGGGATGAAATGTTTGAATATGTTAGCCTTAAGCTTACGCCTTTTCCGGAAAATAAAAAGTTTTTCTTTATTATTATTATTATTTGGTAAGACACACTAGCAGCTATTAGCTGATACGTATATTTCATATAGTTTGGAGATGTTATTCTGTCCAACCGATTTTTAAAGCAGCTCAATGTGGGAGCTTTCACAACACTTTCCGGGACCCTGTTCCATGCCGTTACAACTCGGTTAGGTAGAAATTGCTTCAAAGGATTCTTTTTGAATGCATTTCAACCAGGTTTCAGACTGGCCAAAGTGGTCTCTTCTTTCATGGGGTACTTGTTGGAGCTTCCATGGAGTTTCTTGCACATTCTTCTCCATAAAGATCACGTTTTGGAATGTGCAATTAGCATCATTTTTTCTGACTGACTGACTTCTTGACATTTCGAAAGTGCTTGTAAATGGTTTATTTGAAATAAATTGCTTTGAATCTTTGAATTTCCCCATAACTTGACGGAATGTCTTCGTAAATGTTTGTTGAAGGCGTGTTTGTTGTGGTTGTGTAAATGTTTTGAAGGCTGGGCACATTGTAGTATTCTGTGAGTATTTTATAAGTCTCAATAAGCCTGCCCCTTTGTCTACTATTTTTTTAAAATTCTTGATAGGTTCGCGCTTGACCGCTATCTCACCTGATAGAAAGCGACGATGCGGTCGACGATGGAGCGCGCTTACCTAGATGTAACCTATTCACTCTTGACTTAAAGATTCCCGGGTCTACTTTCTTTCTTTAGGTGACGTGACTTTCAGGTACGACCAGCGTATTCTTTAGTTGATAGGAGTCCGATTTATGACTTTACATACACGATGGATGTCTGTTATTCCAAGATTAACGCTGAATTCTACTTACATAAAAACGCCATTACACATACAAATAAAATCATTTCCACATTTTCACACCATCAAAATTTCCGCACTCCTGCATGCCATCGACAATTACCTCATAACGCCATAACCTCCCCTCACAGGAGACAGTGGGACACCATGGTTTATGGCGTGTCGTATAGTGTGGCCCCGCGTGGCCCCACGTGGCCCCGCGTGGCGTGGCCTACGCTCGTAAATTAACACTCGTATTTGTTATTGTGCATGTTCTACATGGAAAATGTATGGGTGTAGTCTTTTATGATGCCCTAATTGATGGGACAGTAAAAGGTTTTAGTGTGCGTTAATAATATTATTCCTTGGTGGCGGTTATTGGGGTGAAGATACTATGGATTTTTGGGTCAACTTTTATTTATTTATTTATATGTATATACTTTATTGTACACCAATATTACAATTAAAAAAAAAAGCATACAATTAGTTGTCTTATCGCCTTTTATTAACAATAAGTTAACGCATTCGTCGTTTCGTTTACCTATTGAAAATGTGCGCCTTCAGAAGCTGCCCCGTAGACTCGTCTCCTAAAACCACATATTTATAACCATTGACATATACTCTAATTATAACCTCTAATAACTTTATTAATAGACTGGAATCTCGTCGCCATAGACTACTCTTTGTACAACTAATTGGTTTTTATGAATACTAACAATAAACGGGCCGAAATAAAATAAAATCACACGAATTTTCCATTTCGCCTCATGTCTGCGAATAACAATCAACTCATTCTAAATTCAAATCTCTATATATTTCAAATATCTTTTTTAGAAATCGCTATTACAAATAAACCCGAAACTTTGAAAGTGCGTATCTTTTTTGAAGGGCACATTGGCTCTCGTCGCCCAGACGAGACGGAGGGATTAGGCAGTGTCCCCTTCAGCCGCAGTCCGGACGGGTCACGTCTAGTACAACACTTAGCTCGACAGTTTTATTGCGTACGTACAGACATTATCTCCTTTAGAATGAAAGTCGCGGAAATTTGACGACTGACGACCCTTTTTACATTGGAACTGAGCCTCATTCAAATGTAATTGTGTTGTGATTTGCAAGAAATAATGTGTTTTTATTTTCTTGAAAAGATTTTCGCAGTACAGTTTTATGTCTACTTGCTCCTTAGTTTTAGTAACAAATCCGTCGTAAATCATAAATCATTTGTTTGTTAAACATAGATAATAACATAAAACGGTATTACACTTAAATACATGGTGCGCTATGTTCTGTCAACAAAGACATACAAACCAGATCGACTGCATTATAATAAAATTATAATCAGTAATAACATAATAATAATTCTAGAATTTTGATTAACACAGAAACTGGTCTAATGTGTAAAAGCAGCTTCTATAAAGCGTTTCGTTTATTATTAATCTCTAAAGGTATCGTCATATAATGTTCAAACATATTATCTTCAATAGTATAAAATCTCTCGCCTCCGTAAACAATCGTCCTCCATTCAATTGCGAATGAAAGAATTTGAATATAAAACACGTCACAAATAAAAATACAAAACGAGAAATTATTTTTTCATGAAAAACAGCCGAAACATTCACGACGGTCATAATGCGGGGAAAAATAACGAATCATCACTACCCCTCCCCGCTCCCCCCCCCGCCCCCGCTGCCCCTCCTGACACATACCTTTACGTAAAGAGAGAAAAGCTTTGCGGAATGGAGAGCTCGCATTGTGCTCGCCGTCAACGCCGACTTTTTATTCTAACTCCACTTAAAAATTTAACAGTGTCGTTTGAAAAGGTCGCCGTCAAGTGGCGCAACAGTGGCGACACTGAGAGCCTCCGCGAACTCCCGTGTAAAGGAAAATAAAAAATTACATATTGAATTCAATTTGTGTTGCTCAGTGTCATCAGTTCCTGTACTCAGTACTGTGGGGAGGGAACATTTTGTTTTATAACAAAAAATATTGCGCTTATGTAGGTAACTGCGACACGTACCTGCCTATTCAGAAAGTCTGAGGTTTTGTTCTGTTGCTATGAATATTTTGTTTTCATAGCAACCGAACAAAACCTTTATAGCTGCAATAAAATTTAATCTTTACCACTAATTAATATAATCATCCAGCTTAGCTTAGTCGGCCTTATAATGTTCCCACTGTTGGGACTCAGGCCTCCTCTCTAGGAGAGGGAATGGGCCGTAATCCTTCACGCGAGCCCAGTGCGGGTTGGTGGATGTCACATGTCTTCGAATTTTTTGGTTCATGGACATGCCGGTTTCCTCACGATGTTTTCCTTCACCGTTTTGAGAGCAGTATATATAATCATCCAGTGATACATTAATTAGTCTTACGTACATTTCTCTTGCTTGCTTTATTCAAGTTTCTCGTATTTTCAATAACTTGAATAAAAAAGGATCTAGGTATAATAAAGCATTTCATCAATCCGCTCAAGTAACACCAAGAAGTTTAAGTTTTCCCAACTCTTATATTCAAAGTAATTTTCTCTACTCAACTAAATAAAATTGACAGACAGGTATAGCTTGTTATAAGACTACGGGGTTGTTTGAAAGAGACCCCGCGGGTAGGTGTTAGTCAGTAAAAATCTGACTCGGTATTTGATGCTTTGTAAACCCTAAAAACAGTATAACTAACTATATTAACACGTTGACCTCTTTATGATTTTAATCGAGATATTTTCGGTTGTCATCACTGGCGTAGCTACCGAAGGGCTAGGTGGGGCAGTGCCCCGGGGCCCCCAGTTCGGGGACCCCCAAAACCTGATTAACGAACCTCTTATTGAACTACCGAAAAAATTCCCACCTTTGATGTCTAAATAAAATAGGTTGCAACACTATTTTAATCATGGCTTCTCCCTGTAGTCAGTAAAAGTCTGTCACTCCCTCTCACTCCACCAAGAGTAGGAGAGGTTATTTGATGATTTCCCATGTAAAAAAATGGCCTCAGTTTTTTTTTTGCCCCAGAGCCATTGGTCACCAAGCTACCCCAATGGTTGTCATGCCAACAGAATCGAATGATGTGAAGAATGTTGTTTTCATAAGGATTTAGAACATAGTCAAATTCTTAAACATCCAAGTATCCATCCATTACATAGCATAATCAGCCTTATAATGTTCCCACGGCTGGGACTCAGGCCTTCGCTCTCGGAGCTGGAATGGGCCGTAATCCACCACGTGGGACCAGTACAGATTGGTGGATATCACATGCCTTCGAATTTTTGGTCCTAGGACATGCCAATTACCTCACGATGTTTTCTTTTACAGTTTTGAAAGCAGTGGTGAAGGAATAAATTACACAAAGTAATTCGCTTGGCTGGGTTTGAACCCGCGGCCTACAACTCGTAAGTCGGGGCTGTTACCACTGGGCCACCACAGTTCCTGTGTCCATTCAACTTCATCAAATACACTCACCGAAGTATTCACCTCCCGCAGTAACTCCCAGTAGCCAATAACCTGATTAGCATCAGCACGCGTCTGTAATCCTGGCACAAAGGAGATCCGTCCCGGCCTGATTGATCGCAGCCTGCGGGTACTGTAGCCGCGTGAGGGTGGGTGGAGGTAGCCATGTGAGGATTGGGTACTGCATTTATAGGATTGTGGAGGTGTTATGGAGGATTGCAAGTTTTATCAACAACACAAACTGTAGTTTTGATTATGAAAAGCAACATAATTACATTAATAATAGGGTTGATTCAGGAAAAAGGATATTTACATTATCAAACATATGTTGAGCACGTATTTTTGCTTCACCAAATCAATAAAAAATTGAGAAAGATAAAAAGCGATAAAGTTCAGGACATATGCATGTGACGTCACTCCTTCTTCAAACTATACTAAAGTGACGTATTGCGAAATTTCAACGCACTGTAAGTATCGTCTTAATTTTATGTTTACGTGACTAAAGAAAAAATAAGTGTCCAATTTTTTTTAGTAGTTAATCTAACCGACGGACTAGAAATAGATTTTTTGTACCTGTAAATAGTTTAATTAAAATAAATGTTTTAAGTTTGAATTTAACTTAACAGAGTATATAAGCGCATTCGGTTACTAAGTCGGTGGCTTAATTAGGTCTGAAGTAAATATATATTCCTATGTCGTGGCCAGAAGTCTTAGAAATTGATCACATCAGTATCTGGCTAAGTAAAACTGGCCAGATCGTTCTAAACGTTAAAGTTGGATGATATTTCAATCCTCTTTTGGGCTACTTTCTTTAGACCTTTTATTTTCATAGAAATCCTACATCAATATTATGGTTTGGCCATAGATGGCCGAGGATTGACATATCATCAAATGTTAACGTTTAAACGATCTGGCCAGTTTTAATTGGCCATATCATAATGTGATCAATTCTAAGATCTGGCTACGACAAATACATATTTATAATGCCTGAATGCCCCAAATATTTCTTCTATTTGGCTAGCTGCTGCCATCGGCTTCGCCAGCTAGAAAGTAGAAAATTAACCCTAGTAGAAAATTAAATTAAATGTGTACCCTCACACAGTCCCGGGATAAAAAGTATCCTATGTACTATTCCAGGATATGGCCTTCCCGTGTGCCCAATTTCATCCAAATCCGTTGAGCCGTTTAAGGTGAAGAACTAACGAACACAGTCATAAACCGTTTGCCTTTAGGTATATGTTTGTGTGATTGTGTTTAGTTTTGTGCTTTAGAGGTAATTAAACTGTTACTTTTTCTCATAAATGATGATCTACTCATGCCATTTGCACATTCATATAAAAGAGTTTTTAAAAAACAATTCAGATTATAGATTTATTTGATTCATATTGAGGGTGTACTTTGCTAAGCTCTCATTCTGAGCATAGATCACGTCGACGACGGTGCAAAGTGACAAAAAAGAGATTTTCGATTTGATTGCTCTAACTTACTAATAATATCATATTTCACAGCAATTTTAATTGTGTATCAATGTTACATGTTTGATGATGAACTTACATCAATGTTTGCTCGCCAAAATGGTAGATTGTACAAGTATACTTTAATATTATTTTACCACCTTATTTTAAATACCTGCATTCTGAGCTAATAAATCAGTATTCTATTGTATTCTGTCGATTACTGAATTTTTAGAAAATGACTGCAAAATAGCAGATGAGACACTACCAAAGAACGAAAGAAAGAAAAATATTTTATTTGGCACATATAGATACAAATAATGCAGAATCAACATGTAGACACTTAAGATTAAAAAAAAAAGAAAACTAACATTGAGCCACCAACCACCAGTAGTACCAGTGAGTCTTATACATTGTACAATAAAATATATCTTAAAATTTTATGAACAAAGTCTTCCAACGCATCTGTCTGTTTGTATGAACGCGATAAACTCAAAACCTACTGAACGCATTTTCATGTAGTTTTCACCAATAGTGATTCTTGAAGAAAGACGGTTTGGGTGTGTATACATGTATATTCTTGTCTCACAAATATTATAATGGTGTGTATGTATGTTTGTTACTTCCTCACATTCAAACGGCTGAACGGATTAGGATGAAATTTGGAATAGCACATAGGATATTTTTTATATCCCGGGAGAATGCTATCTTGGGACAATTTTTTACTTTTCTGCGGGCAAAGTCACTGCCAGCAGCTAGTCTATACATATAATAAATCTGTAGAAGTTATCAGTTGTGCGCGCATCACTTCAAATGCACGATATCAATGTCGATAACTTTTATACATTCAAATTGTGTGTGACTTGATATATGACTTAGGGTTTATTTCATTGCCATCGATTGACTATATCGAAAGATATATGAATTTAAAGTGTTCAAGAAGTAAAATATCACATCTTAACTGCTAAGCGGTACAAAGTTCACCGGGTAGCTAGTAATTAATAAACACAGAGCGATACCATATGAATTAACGTAAGGTCGCTTGTATAGCATAGTCGGCCTTGTTCCCATTGTTGGGATTCTGGACTCCACTCTAGGAGAGGGAATGGGCCGTAATCCACCTCGCGGGCCCAGTGCGGGTTGGTGGATGTCACATGTCTTCGAATGTTTGGTTCTAGGACATGCCGGTTTCCTCACGATGTTTTCCTTGTGAGAGCAGTGGTGATGAAATAAATTAAACTAAGTAATGCGCCTGGCTTGCTTTGAACCCGCAACCTACAACTTGTAAGTCGGGGCCGTTACCACTCGGCCACCACTGCTGTGGCAGCACTGCTGCACTGCAAGGCCGCTTGTATACATACGTGTTTTTGACGTGAAAAGCAACTGTCAACTTGCTGGGTGTAGGTACGGTCGTCAGTGTTATATAGATCACTGTGAAAGCTTGTTGACAAAAAAGTTGCATAAACCGCGGTGGAGTTATCGTGCCGGAGACAAAACGTGTGTGAACAACTACACGGTCAATGAATCATAGATTTTAACGGCAAAAAAACGTATGTGTACAAGGGGCCTTAGAGACATTTTTTGCGTAAAATACCCTTACATCAATCATCTCAAGGAACATTTTTACATTTTAGGTAAAAGTCCTTTACGTTAATTCATACTTCTGGTATCGAAAGTATATGTAAGTACGATTAATGTGATGTAAAGTACAAGGGACCAGGTGGGCAATAACGCCTGGTACGCGTGTTTGCCGATTCGTGTGGAATATATTGTACTCTCTGTCTATGATCTATGTTGCAGGCGTTGCAGCATAGGTGCAGTATGTGTGATGAAGTGAAATTTGGGTCTAATCCATAATTCCGTACTAATATTATAAATGTTATAGTAATTATAGCTGTCTTTTCATGGCCTCTCTTAGCGGCTGAATGGGTTCGGATTGACTGCGATCCCACCTGATGGTAAGCAGTGATGCAATCGTTGATGGTGAGGCGCACTAGTTTATTAATAGAGCCTATTCACTCTAGCCTTGAAGACACACAGGCAAATTGTTCCAGTCCTTCCATGTACGCGGTATAAAAGACGAGGCGAAACGGTATGTCCACCTTCCTTCGTAAAACGGAAGGAAGGGTGTCCAGCGTCCTTCCTTGGTTTAATAAAAGCCAAATCTTAATATATGTATGCCGTGTAAAGAGGAACAGGCTGCATATTCCGTACCAACCCCCACATACGTCAATGATCATCTATTAACAAGCCTTAAATCAATCCCCCATTTAGTTTTATTGTCCGCAATCATGTTCACTAACTACAGCCCCCTGCTCCGCTTAACTTTATGACGAATAAAATTTTTACGAGCATTTCAACGATTCTACTATTAAATACTAGTTGTAACTTGTAGGGTGGAGCTGAGGGGTGGGGATTTTTCATGTTTTATTAGTAGTTTTATGTCGTATAATTAGTAGGAGGGGAGAATGTGAGGTTACGTTTTATGGGGTACTAAAAGTAATGAGTAAACATCCGCGGTGATATGGTGGTAAATAAAGTATTGTATTCGAGTAACTTGTCACATTGTAAATTTTAATTTTATTACATAATTGAAATGTAAGACTACCTACATGAATAGATTTGTTGAAAAGCCAAAAACCATGGACTTTGGTACAAATTTTTTTTAGTCATAAATGTCATGAAAGAAGTCGAATTATATTTTCCTTCGAATTTTCCGGGTTTCTCAAAAAAATTATTATACTGAAATAAAAAATTAGATACATTTAAATCGTTAATTTATCTGCTCTAATCAAAATTAAAGCCCACCCGAATATAATCACCAAACAACGTCGATTACAAGCTCTTCTCAATATGAAAGTAAATTACTTGTACAACTACAAGTACATAAGTAGTGGAGGATTTAAAGCGTCGTTCGTAACAGGCGCGCTCATTCGCCGGCCGGAACGAACGGCGCCCGCCCGCGTTCACACGCCGCCCGCCCTAGCACGACACTACGCCGGCGAAAACGATACGCGACATAAAATGAAATACGACAAATAAAATGAAGATTTTTTTAGTGTTATTTAATTAGTGGGATATTAGATTGTAGTAATGTAACCGCAGTAGTGTTATTAATACGAAAATTAGTCATTAAAAATTAAATAGTCGAGATCTGTATACAATAATAATCATAAAAATAGTTTTAAAAACTAACAGTTGAACGATAAAAATAACTATAAAGTTAAACAATAGGTGTTAGTTCTTAACAGGCGATGTTTGGACAACACAAACAAACTTTGTGTTGATGGACTTATGACTATACGAATCCCATTGTTAAATGTACCGTACATGTTAGACTTTAGGGCGTATATTCGCGTGTGTGTTAATTTTAGGTAAGGTGTAGCGAGCAGTAAATATTTACAGACTACTAGTGTTCGGTGTATTGGACTGCGATCAGGTAAGTTTATCGTTTCGCAATAAAATATATTGTGCTTTCTGCTTCGAGATCTGGGACACGTTTTATTGGCATTTAAATTGTTGACCACGAGACATGTGTTTTGATATTAGAAATAGGTTTTTGCTGTTTATTAGAAAAGGAAAAACTTTATTGGTTCTACGAATTGTATTCTAAGGTCTATATTTTAAGTCAGTTTGAAGGACTACCACGTTATTAAGAGGAAAAGAAAACCTCGATAAATTTTAACAAGCTAGTAGCAACGAAGGAACAGGAGTGGGTTTTTAGTCAGTAATAAAAAAAAAAGCACCAGTGTAATAAACATATAAATTCTCTGATGCATTAATTTACTGTAAAACTCAGGTTAATTATTGTAAATCAATTAAATTACCTGATATGAGATTCCTTTGAACCTGGTCACTTAAACGTCTTTAGATTTCAGTAATCGAGTCAATATCACGGTGACAAAGAAATATAGTAACAAAAGAATTAAAGTTAACATTATTTTGGAAGAGTTTTTTCAGGATATTGTGTGTCATGGAAAAACACTTATTTTTTATGATAGGTTTCAGCGATTAATTTTTTTTTTGTATCATTTGGCTTTGAGAGCAGTATTAGCCAAGTTGTAGGTCGCGAGTTCAAATTAAGCCAGGCGCATTACTTTGTGTAATTTATTTTATGACGTCTGCTATCAAAACGGTGAAGGAAAACAGCGTGAGTAAACCGGCATGTCCTAGAACCAAAAATTCGAAGACACGTGACATTCACCAACCCGCACTGAATCTGCGTGGTGGATTATGGCCCATTATCTCTCCTAAAGAGAAGGCCTGAGTCCTGGGACTCAGGCCTAATGTTCCCACTGCTGGCAGTGGGAACATTAAAAGGCTGATTATGCTATGGATATGCTATGTGGCTTTGTTTTCCTGCTTCGCCAAAGTTCTTGTTGCTGAGTCAAACAAAACATTAATATGCTAAAAACGACTGATGAAAAAACTTGCACGAAAAATGCAGTCGGAACTCCATTATTGACGCTGTAGAAGTGTATGTACTACTCATTAGTGGTAATTGGCTAAAAAAGACAACACAAACGTATCCTGCATTTTGTGTGCATTTTTTTAAGTTGGCAGCACTGAACACCGGATGAACTGACAAAACACAAACGACAAAATGTTTCCTTTATGGTTTTGGTTAATTAATGGGATTTTTTCTTTTTTTCTTTACCCAATTATTTTCATGACACTGGCTGCTCAAAATCAATTGTTTTTTTTTTAAATGTAATTATTCACAAGTCGAGTGTATGATTGATATTGCCACTTGCAAAAATGACGAACTTCCAGACAAACTTTCATTACGTATTTTACTATATAGAGAGATGCATTTAACGTATTTAGAAGATGAATTTTTAAAACTCTTTCCTCAGCCCACCTTATTTACAGGATTTTGATGAGATGTGTTTTAAGACCCAATTGTTTAGACTGTCTTGTTTATCAGTGAGTTAAGATTTTGACTAGAAGATATTGTAAGCGGACTGAATAAAATTCGGATAAAGTGTGGTGCGGCAGTAAATCTATACTATTGGAATCTCATTTTAAACGAATTGTTTAGTTACTAGAAAACTCTTCTTTTGTTTAATTCCTACATAGGTACTACTTTAATTACGATTGACGTTAACATTCAGACATATTTATTGGTACACGTACGAAGTTCATGCTCACAGTTAACAATTTAATTTAATTATCCTTTAATTACGTACTCATAAAGTTACTGAATTAATTTTACTTCCCGTTAAAACTCTCCACCAACATTTTCCAAGCTAGAGCACTGCTTCGGTAACTAGGTTCCGTACACATCTCATTGTGATGCGGGACCTCTCTTTCCGTAACAAGACGCCTCTCGTGTCAACGGGCAAACGCTCGTATTATTGTGTTTTATTCACAAGGAGGAAGTTTGTGATTGTTTTTATTGCTGCTGGCCCCTATTTTAATGGAAAAGTCAAGGTCGCGGTTTGCGTGGAGATTATGGGGTGGTTTTTGGGTGGTTTAAACGGAAATGGATGAGGAAATTGTGCGTTACTTATGTTACTTTTCTTATCGTAACAATTTTTGGTGAAAATTAAAGGGAAATGGGCAATCAGATCTTTCCAAATTCGTTATATTACAAGGTAAACCTGCAAATGTATTTCGATCAAATATAATCATGATATCACTGGTTTCTAACATAACGCTAAATCTAATACATAACTAAGCATAAAATATGTATGACACCCTTTTCACAAATTGATTCACAACAAATTGGCAACAACTCTTACCAAATCGAATCAAAAACACCACAACGAGAACAAACCACACTGATTCCATGGTTTATATTAAATCAGTGGGTTTTTGTAAAGACACACGTACCCCCGAAATAGTGAACCCACTCATATCGGGCACTGTCAGCATTTAGGATTCCGTAGGCAGCGTCCAATCACGCGGCATTGTGCCCGCGGCCGGTACAATTAAATTACGCGGGTTCCGCACGCCAGCTGAATGCCTAACGTGGAGGATGATGCATGTTGTGGTGGATGTTATGCCATGATTTGTGTACCTATGGAAAAGTCAATACCAGTTGTGAACTCTTTATGGCTTAATTACCTCGGGAATACTGAATACACTGTACGAAGAGCAAATATTAAATTCAGGACTATTTTTTGTTCTTTTTTTTTAGGTGGGAAAATCATCTAATGACTCTCCAATCAATGACCCACTCTTGGGTGGAGTGTGAGGGCATGTCAGGCTTTTACTGACTAAAAAGCCACGCTTATGCTCTGACCAAGCGGTGCACACCTATACCGTATGCTCAACTGTGTCCTCCGGGCGGTTCACACAATGGTGACACCCGAGCGTTACTTCCGCACGAATCCGGTGCAGGAACATTCCGAACTGAGCATGCTCGGTGAGAACCTGCGTCATGCGCAAGGTATGGAGGAAGTTAGGTCTTTCCAGCCACTCCTCAAAAAAGGGCCTTACCGCCATAATTATGGCGTGCCCAAAATGCAGGACTATTAGGAAACTAGTCCGATTTACCATCAACGATTGCATCACTCCTTACCATCAGGTAGGATGCAGTCCAACACTAGTTTATATCATTAAAAAATGGGAATTTAAAACTCTACTCAGCAAAAACTGATCGGAACTTCTTTGAGTTTTCAAATTATTTGGAAGATTCTCCTATTTTTTTACGATTACGCTAAAAAAATGGTACTCTACACCCCAGTATGAAGCAAACAATAAAATACCGGCTATTTTTCTTTCTTCTTAAGTGAAATGCTTGAATCTCATATAATAAAATAACAGTCTAAAATAAACATAGATATTTTAACAGTATTTCCATTGCTACAAACCTTCTGAATCCCCAAACCAAATAGGATTATGTGCATACATACATAATTCACCACCCGGCTTCGACCGGCCTGACCCGATGGGTTCCGATGCCAGGGGAAAGTTAATTTTGAACAAATCTGTCGATATTAACAAAATGAGCAACAGTGCAGCAACAACACACCATATGCGCTGTACAAATCAATGGAACCATTTGATTGTCCTGCATTTAATATTTACACTAATATAATAACATTTCGCACACAATCAATATTGTCAACACATCTGCGAGTTACATAGTTTGCACATAAATATCGACACAATAATAGAGGAAATTAGCTCTTATTTTATTGACGATAAAGTTATTGACGACTGCAAAGTGACCTGTCAATCGAGATATGATGAATTAATACAACTCGTTAAAGCAAAAGCAACCTTAAGACTTTCTTGTTAAGTTGGTTCTACAATGTTAATAACGTAGTGGTACAGTCGAATGCAAAATGATGAATTAGGCGGTAGTGGTCGCAGATGTTCGCGCGCGTTCGGCGTCGATCGTGCGGTATCGGCCGATGATTGATGGTGGTAACGACGCTTCACTGTGCACAACGATACACGCCATGTTCTGACGTGTGGGAAAGGAAATGAACAGAATCAGCTGCTTATCTCAGAGAAAGGGAGGAAAGGGGAAGTTAGATTGGAGGAAAAGGGGTCAGAATGGATAGATGGAAGGCTGCGTATAAATCAACTGGAAGAAACACTGAATGCAGGAAAGGGGCTTTTACAGGCTCTTATCTGTGTAATACAGCATTTAGACATGAAAGTGAGATGAATATGGGTAATCGTTTACACTGCTAAGTAAATTATGTAGAAAATAACATGACACAGGGTTAGGGAGAGGTGTAGGTGCAATCACATATAGAATAACCACATTTCATCAGTTAAGTATTATATCCTTTGTTAGCCTATAATAATCATCCACCGTGCAAAAATCCAGGCTCCTGGCTGCTAGTGAGAAGTTTCATATGGAAAACCTTAGTAATACTTCACCCAACACCCGAACTAAACTGAGGGCCTAAAGTTCAACATTAACTATGAATCTTACGACCTCTAGACGAACGATGCTGACTAGAAACAAAAAATATCAATAATGGTGTTTAATATCTAAAAATAATTAACTTTCTACAATTGTAACATCAGTATGTATTGACTTTTTCTTTTGCTTATTCATGCCACGCGCTTCACTACTTAGAAACCTAATATTCTGTAGACTAATTTACTTTTTTACTCATCTATATATGGTTCCAAAATCAAAATTACCTCGTTGCCGTACAACGTGGCAATGCCGCCAGCCTTTTGGACACACTTCCAGTCGACAGCGATGCAGAGGAGTTTTATGACGCCATATTTGTGCTAGTAGTTTTTGATTTTAGTGTATGTATAGTTTTAATTAGTTAAGTGTTTTATGTATTTCTTTGTAAAAGAACTTAAAATATATATATATTACGTATATATGGTTCCTTTTCCTCCACCAAGATTAATTCAAACAAATGCATTCCAAAAAATAATCTCCTGCATTTCGATCGCCCCTCTTCAACTACGTAGTGCTTGGGGACACTACCTTTATTAAACCAAAGAGACCAAGAAAACCGCTTCAAAACAGATCCCAACTTATTATAATATAAATGGAAAATTCAGCGTGACGTGACTGACAGCCACATTCACGCTGGCAATTAAAAGGGGTGGGCAGTTCCCTCGTCATCCATCACACTGGATTATCTCACGACACTATTGTTATTAGCAGCCGCCGATAACCGGTTTAATCCGCTTTTTGTTCGGCAATTTTCGGCAGACGTCGGGTTTTTGATCGGCTGGGGTGCTGCTTTCGTTTGTGGTGTCAATGGCTTTGTTATGTTTCGTCGTATACTGTACGGATCAGAATATTGGATGGTGCAAAAGACGGTTGACGAAAGATTGTACGTAGCAAAGATGCAAATGTTGAGATGGATGCGTGGAGCGATGAAAATGGATAATGTAAAAAAAGAATATATTAGGAAAAGTTGGAAAGTGGTGTCAGTGACTGAAAAGTTAAAATGGAGTTGTTGGTCTTGGTATGGCATATGGCCATGTGAAAAGGACGGATGAAACGCCTGTTACTACTTACTTAAAAGACTTATGAGTATACATGTGGAAGGATGAAGAAAAAAAAAAACAAAGAAAATATGGAAAGATTGCGTGAGGAGTGTCATGAAAAAAATCTGTGATAGCATGAACAACCATCACGCTATCGCTACGTCCTTTTTCTTTGAACATAATGAAAGACAGGACATAATGTTAAAAAACACGTGTTACGTGTGCCCCAAGTCACATGGGACGAGGGCAAGAAGGTGATGATGATGATGACGATGTATTCTGTTGATATAAGAGATAAATAAAAGTAAAAGGTGCTACTATATTCCGTAGACTAAATAAATCAATAGCTTTCGAAAATTTTCTCCCAAAATTGGCATAAAACATAGCAAAAAAATATTTTAATGTCATTGGCTTTTAACGTGAATAGAAACAATTGACTTAATCAAGAGCTTGACATTTTAAAAATAAATTATAAACGTATATTGAACCATTCGAAATAAGAATACAAGTGAACAAAGAACTGGCAATAAATATTTATAAAGCAGAATGTCCAGAGACAATTATTTTATCTAGAAGGTTGTACAAAAAGGTAAGTGACGTGAATGGTACGTTTATTTCATTATCTCCCGATTGCTGCTCTTCATAAAATTGTTATCATTGTTCACAAAATTGTCAAGTGTTGAGAAAATGGAAAATCAATCTGTGAATTTTATCTTGTATTTTTATAACGTTATTTTTCAAAGACCCCGAACTCTTGAGTATTTCAATATCCGTGTTCAGATTGAGTGCTTTATTCATAAAAACGTTTATGTACGATATTATTTTAATATCAATTGCTTAATAGGTACTCGTTATGAGTTTTCAAACATAGATTAGATAAAATAAAATTCTGGGAAACATTTTCAAAACGTCAATTTTTGACTGGCCTGTTGGTCTAGTGGTTAGTGGCCCTGACTGCTATGCCGGAGGTCGTGGGTTCGATTCCCACCCAGGACAAATGTTTGTGTGATGAGCACGATCATTTGTTCTGTGTCTGGGTGTAATTTATCTATAATATGTATGTATTTAGAAATATATAAGTATGTTTATCAGTTGTCTAGTACTCATAACACAAGCTCTGCTTAGCTTGAGGCTAGACGGCGTTGTGTGGTAGTGGTGAATATTATTATTATTAATATTATCAAGTGAAAATATTTATTTAATTTTCGCAATTTGCACGTTCACTATTTCTCCAACAATGTGCGAGTCATCAATAACCCTCGTGTCAACTGACAAGAACATCGCTTACTGCAACAATTAAATTAATGTTTTAATTGAATAGTAAATTACTATGAGTTTTTTTGTGGGGAACAATGAATATGGTGTTTATGTAGGTTTTTATTTTTATGTAGGTGCGTGGTTTAATAAAAAATTGTGAATAATATTTTGACGGCCTCAATGATAAGCTGACATCGAATTTGAATTCCCTTCAAAGTACTCTTTTCGGTCAGCAATTTACTAATCTCAACCCTAATTGCATGATTGGAAGCATTTCTGGAAACCTTTTTTCGAAAGAACCTTCAACTGCTGGACACCGGGTCGTGCTGCATCTCACTTCTGATTCCTGAGATTCGACCAAAATAAACGCTACTGCCCGATCACATACTCTTCGCATTTAGCATCATTACGACTTCCTGGCTCTTCCTAAAAAAATAAACCGTGTTGAAAGATAAACGTTCGACATCATTCTCAAAATTGAAAGAGCCATGACAATAAATTTAAGTAAAAATCCTTCCTCATTTTCATTTTGCAAGCCTATTTCTCTCCATGAGACCACTCTAGTCATCTACCGCATATTAGCTGCCGCTTACTGGAGCCACAGTAAACCATGAGTTATCTCCCGAGGCTGGCTGCTAACTGATATTCATGGCGGCAACTTTACCGTTTTCCGGCTGTTATTTATTATACCTACTTTTCTTTATTTATTTTTAAGGGGTAAATTGCTTGAGGACTACATTTTTTTCCCCAACCAAAAAGGAAATAAAAAACTCCTCTTGCAAAGATTGCGACTGTACTTGAGATTTTCCTTTTTATTCATTCTTTCTATGTTTTTTATATACCAGAAACAGTGTATACCATCCATTGTGTATTGTGTTTTTGTAAGAATTTTTCATTAAAATTTAAATGGTCTAAACTAGATTCTTGATAGGATATATAAACACTAGCTTCTTCCCACGACTTCGTCCGGGTGAATGTCGTTTAGTACGGACACTAAGTCGAAGCCAGATAAGCTTATATCCTTCCTATAGCTCCATTCTGAATTTTATCAAAATCGGTTCAGGCGTGTACCCAAGCTTAATAGATAGAGTTACTTTCATATTTATATACTGGCTTCTGCCCGCAGCTTCACTCGCGTGAATGTAGGTTTCTCCATACAAACTTTAGACCCCCACTTCATCACCTTAGGGAGTGAATTTTGGAAAATCCTTTCTTAGTGCTCGTCTACGTCATAAAAGCAAACCTTGTGCAAAATTTCACGCCTCTAATTCCAGTAGTTTCGGCTGTGCGTTGACATGTCAGTCAGTTTCTCCTTTTATATATATAAGGTGTTAAAAAAATTAACTTTAAGTATTTCGAGGAGAAAAATCAGCTGTTTCCTACGTTTATGTTCGCATAATACGTCAAAATGTATGGAGCAGCTGATTTTTTTCGGTATTTCAGGTTTGGTCCCATAGTAAAAGTTGTTCATAATGAGAAGTACAATGTCTCCTCGAAATTCTTAAAGTAAAATTTTTAACACCTTATATAGATTAGTCTGGATAAATAATCAAACATATTAAGAGTCACAATTCACACACAAAGACCCTAACTTTTCGCAATAACGACCAAAAATATATAAAACATACTAAACAAATCGCTTCAATTTATCTGTACCAACCTGCCTACCCACGTTACCTCCTCCGCGAAGCTTAGCGGTATTGATGATCAGCCGTGGTTCTGCGCCAGAATTATTTATGTTCCCTGAGATAGCATGCTCTTCATCTCCAGCCGATGCGGGCTCTCCGTCTTCAGCCAATGGAGGCTCATTTGAATACGTGTGTTTTTCTCTCGAGTCTTATTTATTGACCTGATTTGTGGTTGATTTAGCTCGTAGCTTTTTATGATAGGGGTAGTGGGGAAATTATGAGTTTGTGAGAAGGTTATTTGTGTATTTTTGCAGTTTATTGTCATTCATGTCTATAACTTTGAGAGATGTCATTTGCAGTCAACAACTCTCACGATTTAGTTCACGTGCTCTGATCTAAGTAAACATAAGTATAATAAACCCTCGGGCTCGGGCATCCTCTCTCATGAGGAAATAGAACGTAATCTATCACGCAAGCCCAGTGTGGATTGGTAGATGTCACATGTCTTCAATGTTTTAGTTCTAGGATATGCCAGTTTCCTCACGATGTTTTGTTTGTCCCATTTATAGAGTAATTTAATAAAAAATTACACAAAGTAACTGGGTTTGAACCCACAGCCTACAACTCGTAAGTAAGGGTCGTGCCCACTGGCCCAGCACTGCTCTATCTAAGTAACAAAAATATTAATATCGCTTGCAGACCTCTCAAAAGACAAAGATATGACAGTACGACTGCTAACTGTCCTCATATCGTATTTTTATTAAACAATTACGAGAAGCCTGCGGATTACTCTAATAAGACGTCGTCAATGGAGCGTGGACGAGCGAGAATTGCTTCATTTGTGAACCTTTCCCCCCCACCCCCTCCGCACCCCTAGAAATCCAGTAATTTCCGGACTACCCTCTGTTCGGTTATATCTTACTTTTTCCTCCTCTCAAATCTGCTAAGAAGGTATTAGAAGATCAGACGGACCGCCGGAGGCTTCGTGAACTCCAAATTATATTGATACTGTATGTGTCTCACGTTTTTCGTAAGGAGAGAGGCGTATCAGCATATATTTTGGTCTCGATTGGAGTTCCACGTGTAGGAGGCTGGTGAGATTATAATTTTGTAGAAAACTTGTTTTACATGACCTTATTTACAGCAAAGATGGAAACCTGTAACGCTGATAGATTTAAAAGGATTAGCTAACATCTAACAAATCAAACAGTTTAGGAAAGAGACTAACATTAGGTACAGTTTAGAGGCCACGAGCTCATAACGCGATCGATTTAAGGAGCTAAACTGAATTGTTAAAGGAATGGAGCTATATAACGTGTATGGCTCCATCCGTCTTTCTCTCTTGCACACACATTTTAAGGCCCCAGCAGTGCATTGATACTAAGCTGAAACACTATCAAAGCAACAAATCATCATTTCAAATTTCGAACAGAACGTGACATAATCCGTGTGACGTCACAGGTTCGTGTCAATTCGGAACAATTCGTGCTATGTCTGATTGCGTTTTGTTTGTCTGCGTTGAGTGAATGTTTTATTTGCGTTTTGTTGCGTTGCTTTGTTTCATCGTTTTTCTATTGTTTGTTCAATTGCTTTTAAGTGGATCGTTGCACTTTTTATTTGGGTTGAAAAGGCATCGGTCATGAGTTAGTGGGGTTTTATTTTTGTGCAAGCAATTTGTTAAAATTGGTTGTAAAGTGGCAAGCTGGTATTCACGTTGCACAGTATCACATGAAACATAATAGTACGTTTTGATACAAGTGAACACAATTTCCACGTGTATTAAACGACGTTTTTCAATACACTTATGAAAATATAAATAAACGGGGGTTTACTCGTGGGGGTGGGACTTAGCGCCCAACTGATATGATAAATGTAATAAATTATAGCGGCGAACTCACGCACTTTTCCGCACGTGTGCGGAAAACAGTAAAATGCGTGCCTAAAAGTAGTAGGGATAAAAGCGAGTCTTCGAGTATGTGTATTGAATAATATTTATTTCTATTGGAAAAACGTTGAACTATCACAAAACATGAGAATTATTGGAGAACTTTGATGATTTAAAAAAAATTGCACAACTAAGGATTCCTTTAGTTGAACGGTCTACTTTATTAAATTTTTCCCTTTCAGGGTCCTTTCATCCCTATTAATTTTAATTATTCTACATCTTTGCGTACCTAAGACCTGTTGAGATATCTTCAAGCCCTTCAAGTACCTGACTACTGAAAATTCAGTACTAAATTATAATGGGAAAAAAATAACGAGAGTCATTAAAATAATGATACCTGTATGAAGAATGCTTTGAATTATATCCTTCTTTTATTAAAGTAAAGACTCTGCCCACACTAGAAGCTTGTGCGTACCGTGGGAGAGTTAATGAACACCTGGAGTCACCAGAACAACTATCTATGGGCCGTATAATCTTTTGTTACGTGCGGGAATCAAACCCACGATACGCAGCGCAGCAAATATACCTACTGTATTTTGGGCTGGTATCCACAATTCAATGTCCAAAGCACGCATTTTCCGTACGTGTGAGACAAGTGTGTCATTCCATCCACCTTAGCTCCTCAAGCAAGGCCAGCAGTAGCCTAATGTCACTGCCCCTTTCGCGCATGTTACCTGGGTTTCCTTCACTGCTATAACATAATCAATTCAAACCCAAGAAACCCCATTCAACAACGGCATTCGCAAATCATAAAGAAAAATATCTATCATTTACTGCAAAATAAGCAGGTACCCACACTTTAAGAAAACTCGAGGAAATCCGCGGGAACTCGAGCATTTGTGTTCTTGTGGAAAACTGGTGCGTCACGGTGATAGTGCTGATCAGCAAACGAGATCACAAGTCATGGTGCGAAGGCTGCGGGCTATCGGGTGTTACCATGTGCTAAGAAATTATAGAAGGGCCACGTTTTGGATTTTGTAGTTAGAAAGTTCAAAATAGTAAAGAGAATTGGTAGCGATATCTATGTCGGCACATAGAATCAAAATCCTGCATCGCAATGTCAAAGTTCTCCGGTCGATCAGGGCAGTTGCCGGACGAGACACAACACCCTTCTGGTATAATAGAGGTTTGTGTGACACCATATTCTACATACATCTCAAAATTGGTGAGGGTCGCTTTCACAGATTCAATAAATAGGTTCAATATATTTTTCATCACTCCCATGGCATTGTCAATGGTGTTGCATGATTCGCTTTGATTGCAGGTTTTGGGTCATCGCAGAGGGTCTCTCGCTCTAAGGTGCAGAAAGGACGACAGTCTTTTACTAACTACAACCATATCTGTGTCTTTCAGTTTCCATTGTGTTCTAAGAGCACAGGTTTCCTTTTCAAAACTTCCCCGTGGCTCTAGCGGGCATCGGCTCTGTTGGGCCCCTACGGTTTGCTGAGATCATAGTCCGCGGTGTAGGTCCACATCTGCACAATTCTGACTTTACATACATAATACATTATAACACTGTAACTGGTACGCAACGCAGAAACATGGTTGTTTACAATGGGCCTCATCAGAAGGTCTCAACAGTCACCGAAAGGGCAATGGAAAGGTTATGTCGGGGTTTTCTTGCGTGATCGCATCAGGAATGAAGATATCCGCAGGAGATCCAAGGTCGCCGATATAGCCCTAAGAAAAGCCAAACTAAAGTGGCAGTGGGTAGGACACATTGCTCGTAGAACGGATGGTCGATGGAGCCGAAAGGTTCTAGAGTGGCGACCGCGCACCGAAAAACGCAGCGTTGGGAGGCCTCCCACAAGGTTGACTGACGACCTGGTGAGAGTCACAGGCATGCGGTAAATGCGAGACGAATAGGATCGGTCATTATGGTGATGCTTGGGGGACGCCTAAGTCCAACAGTGGACGTCTTTCGGCTGAAATAATGATGTTGATGATGAACAAGTACGCATATTGCTCAGTTTTGGGTGAAACGTAAAGGTTTCATTTGGCACAGGCTGTCAGACCGATTTAAGTTTTGTATGAGACAACTAGTACTTAAGCTGATAAGAAACTGGCAAAAGATGATAAGAGTTTTTCTTTACCATATCGTTTGCGTCTAAACACAAATTAGGCATTAAGTCCGCCTTTGTACCTTTGTATTGCATGAAGTTTAAATAAATAAATAAACCTAGTAGAACAGTTACCTCCTTCCATAATAGTTGATTAGACATAACTTTCGAGTATTAATAAAATAGCCAAAGCAAAATAACAATCTTTAATCAGGATACAGATTAAGAACCATTTGTCGTTTCGCTCATAAAATCATATTTCCACTTAAATACTCGTTTACTACAGAATTTCTTTGAGCTTGTTCGCTGGTAGAATTCAGGAATTCCGCAGGTTTTCTGTTCGTAACTCTTCAGCGAGGAACCCATTGGGTTTCACTTAGTGTGCTATCATTAATAACGGAAGGTTGCTCTGAATGTGCGGTGCTCAGCGTTTTTCAACGTTCATCGTGTATTTGGATGATGCGGCTCTTACTAATGGTGGAGGAGATAAACGCAGGTACACGAGAAATGTAGGTGGAAGGATGAGGGTATTCAATGAAGCTGGAATGATAAATTGTGCTAATATTGTGAAGAGGGTGTTTTTCATACGATTTCTTTGGCTTTTCTTATCAAATGAAACCTTCATTGCTTTCAGTTGAGGTTGATCAGGGTATCAAACATGAACTCATTGTATTTATTCCTTACAGGCAGTTTTGTATTATCAAGGAGTCACAAAATACCGGATATTTTATAATATTATGGATAGGCTCGCATTTGACCATTGTCTTACCTGATGTAAGCGCTGATGTGATCGACGATGAAGCACTTTTGCCTAGAAGTAACCTATTCACTCTTGACTTAAAGATTCTCAGGTTGTATCACTTAACTTTCAACTGGTTTTATAAAAATGTAGACGAACATTTACTTTCAAACAACAAGTTACCATCCCACGGGAGTTCTTAAATCAACCGAGCAAGAAACACAGACTTTGGCAGGGAGTTTCACTCCTTAGCTGTACGCACAACAAATGTGCTACCAAAAGAAAAATACCTTTTGGACGTATAGGTGGGATGTCCACCAAACACCAGTGACGCAACCTCTTACGTCTAGTAGACCAATGATGGAACGGGCACAAGTTAAATTTTTTACGTCCTTACTCACCTTCATTGTCATCCTGTCCAGCTGAAATAATTTCCAATATTGTATTTTTCATTAGATCAACATGAAAAAAAAAAACATATAAATATTACACTAACATCTTTTAGTACCCATATAAAACGAAAAAAGGAAGAAAAAATCTCGTTCAAATTACAGTTATTTCACATACCTACACACAAATCCTTCCAGACCCTCTGGTAATAAAAGAAGACCTTGAATCATAGAACACGTTATAAACATTATGCTGGAAAAAATGTATATTGTATAGTATCAACAATAATGATTACACGCCCCCAGTAAATCCTATCTCGTTGCTTCAGTTTACGAGTTTCTGACAAAATGAGAAGCCATAGACGAGACGTGAACAGAATAGAGCTGGGATTGGAGAACAGCGGTGTTCAGCCTAGTTTGTGAAGTAAGATGTTGTTACTAGTTGTAAGGTCCTTTACCAGGTTATTGCTTATTAAGACAGATCAAAGTATAACTAAGTTGGATGAACAGGAGAATCGGCTGAGGCTTTATAGAAGTCCTGATCTTAATGAAAAAAATAACCAAACTATGAGGCTTGTAACAAGCCTAATCTAGTTACACTGGGATCTTTTAATGTTCAAAAATACTTGAACCCAATTTCTAGAAGAAAATTATAGCAACATTAAAGTTATGAAATGTCAAACACGCGTAAATCAATCGGTAACTGCCAATTGTGTTTTTTAATTATTGTTAGACTTGCGTTTAACCACTATCTCACCTGATTGAAAGCGGCGGTATGGTCGACGATAGAGCACGCTTGCCTAGAAGTAACCTATTCAGTCTTGACTTAAAGATTCCCAGGTTGTATCACATAAGTTGCATTTTATTCATGATGCTCCGATATTTTTTTCCAAAAGCCATAGGCAGGGTGTCCCATATTATCAAATGGTTTTCAAAAAAAATGTAGACGAACATTTACACTCAAAGAACACTTTACCATCCCACGGAAGTTCTTAAATCAACCACGATGCTCCGACTTAATATCTGCGCATTTAATAAAATAAAAAGGGCTACCCGAACAAGGAAACCCCAAAAAATTTTCAACTGCAATAACTTCACCACAAAAATTATGAAAAGCGCCGCGGCCAGCCTTATAATCCTTACTAAAAAATAATCCTCATGGCGTGTCGGGTTAGGTCAAGTCGTTTGTCATCCGGCTCGAGGGGGGAGGATGGTTGGGGGGAGGAAATATGCCACGTTTTCACTTTTTTTTATCCACTTCCCCGTTGAGTAAGGCGTGTGAATAATTTAAGTGGGCTTTTGGCCGCGGTGCGTTTAAAAAATGAACCGCCGTCACTTTCTGTTTCACTGGCTACGATAAAAGGGGTGCTGCGTGTAGTCTCCGGATGCTCACTGATAACTCTCGCTGTCCATCCTCTTAGATAGTTCGTGTGGAACTGGATAAGAAGTTGGAAGCTGTAGGCTTGCTCGGCTGGACTTCCAGTGTTAGAGTATCGGATTGTTGTTATACTTTTCTATAAGTTGAAGAGTTTTATGAATTTCGGGAGATCCTAGTTCATTGATGTAGATAGAAGACAAAATTAATTACCTTATGAGCTGTATTGTGTGTGACTAGAAAAGATGATATTTTGTCAAGAAACTTTTTTTAACTAGTCTTAAATATCGATCGATGGAGCTAGCTGAAACACTAAAAGTATATATAACTCAATGGCACGTAACTGCCGGATAATCGTTGAAAACTTACCTGAAACTTACGCTACTAAAAATAATTTCCAAGAATATTTTAATTTCGAATCTCTAAAAGTAAACTGGCTTTGCCAGTTCACCTACATAAAATATTTTTAGCAAACGAGTGCTGGCTACTTCGGAAAGTGGTAATACCCATTGAGACAGGTGGTCGGTGCTCGCCGAGCTTTTAACTAAAAGTAGGCTAGAAATGTGACGGCCTCAAGTTTTGAAGTTAATTTTTAATGTAGTTTCAAACTTTTTTGGTAACCGTAGTGGCCCAGCAGGGTCAAAGCCTGCTAGGGCCATGGGTGATGCGATTGAGATCCCCGGGGCCCTGGAATAATGGAAAAGAAGGAACAGGAGTGGGTTTTAAGTCAGTGAAAGTCTGACACGAAAATAACGGGGATGACATTAGATGATTTTCTCACCCAAAAAAAAAAAACCTTTTTTGGTAAAACAGACTTTCTTTTAGATTCCGTCCGCGTATATACGTCAGCGCATGCTATTATGATTGAGGAATGTGTTAGGAATTTCTGAAAAGTACATAATGGTAGTAGGAGGCCTCATCAGAAGGCTTAAAGTCACCCAAATGGTAATGCTATGCTCGGAGTTCCCTTCCGTGATCGCATCAGAAATGAAGCACGCTGAACGGATGATCGATGGGACCAAAAAGTTTTATAGTGTTGACCGTGCACTGGAAAACACTGCATTGGAAGGCATAAGGTGGACTTATGACCTGGTGAGGGTCACTCACAGGCACTGGTGTAGCTACCGAAGGGCTAGGCGGAGCAGGGGCCCTCAAGCTCGGGGGCCCCCAAAACCTGATTAACAAACCTCTTGAACTACCCAAAAAAAATCCCACCTTTGATATCTAAATAAAATAGGTTGCAACACTATTTTAATCATGGCAACTCCTTGTAGTCAGTAAAAGTCTGTCACTCCCTCTCACTCCACCAAGAGTAGGAGAGGTTATTTGATGATTGCCCATGTAAAAAAAGGGGCCTTAGTTTTTTTTGCCTCAGGGCCGTTGGTCACCAAGCTACGCCACTGCTCACAGGATTCCGACAGATACGAGATGCACAGGACCGTTTCTTTGTGGCAACACTTGGGGGAGGCCTATGTCCAGCTGTGGACGACGCTGTGACGTGGTGTGACGTAGTGTGGATTTAACTGTCAATATCGCCTATGTACGTGTAAATTGTATTAATTAATTAAACGTCTCGTGCGACAAGGGGTTCCGTAGGACTATCCTACCTTTTTTCAGCTTTTCTTAGACCTTCGCAGCTTTTTTATTGATCACAATCTCGCGTTCGACCACTTTTTTACCTGATGATGTGGTCGACAGCGTAGCACGTCTCCGGAATCCATATCAAAGCTACAATCTCAGAACATCTTCCAACACGTATATCGCAAGGAATAAAGAAGCCGTGTATAAGTGAAACAATGCATTAATTACAACCGGTACACCCTCCCCGGCAGCCATGCTCCCGCCACCTCAGAGAGGGTGTCTCCTTGATTTACGGGCACCTACCCTGGAAAATTATTCTCCATTCGTGATTTACTATCGCGCGTTTTTACCTGCGTTATTTAACGATACCACAACACATATTATACTCTAGCACTTAAGTAACAGAGTTGGTATTTGTTTGTAGGTAATAATATGTAGTTTAGTGTATTCAGTAATTGCATAGTATCGTTAATTGTCGTGATTGCGGCAGTCGTGCTGGGAGACATGAACTTGCACACATACATACATATTAACACACACATTGTATTGTAGATGTGATAAAGGTATAAGCAGGAAATCCCGGCTGTATTTCAGGAGATTTTTATGTGTTACTCAAGGTGCCGACATTGATGGTTGTTGCTCGACATCTTTTGTTTATTACCTTGTTCTTATAGATCTTGTAGAAAGATTAAAAAAGTCACTGAAATACGGGATTTTAAAACATTCAATTAACTGCTGTCTCGGCAGATTGCAATAGTAGGTGACTCAAACTTAATCTCATACATTTTCACTGTTTTTCATACAACCGCTCTTACGCTATTATGTGATTATGACGTTATTAAACCTTTTTTATTAGATATTTTGGAAACACAGTATCTCGTGGATATTATCTAGGTTATTGAACTCAATGTATAAATTTGTGTAAAACTAATCCAGTAAAGCCCGCATTTTGCATGAACTTTGTCACTTCATAAGCTACTCAAAAATTAAGAAAGGCCAAAAAGTATAACAATACAAGCCTTGCAAATTTAATCAAGATTCTGAATGACGAATTTTTTTTTAAACGTTTAAGGGTTTAAAAAAAACGTATTTCCTGAAACAAGTTTTGTAAAATATTCGAGTAAATCACGGAATTACCGAATGCTAACACAGTTGTCAGGCGTTATCTCTCTTTTTTCGCGTTGCCTCTTCATCAAACATCGCGTTGGATTGCTTTAGATGAAACAACAAGCTTTTAAACCGTGCATGACGTTGACGATAGGCGAGTGGAAAAGGAGCCTCTTAACGAAAAGAACAATGAAGTCCTGACTCACTCACTGACTCACCAACGGCCATTACGAACCCCTGGATCTAGAACGCTGAAATTTTGCGAAGAGGTTCCGTATATGATGTATACAAAAAATAAGAAAGGCCCTTCCAAAATCAACTACCTATGGTGATGTAGAGGAGGTCCAAAGTTCATATGGAGAAATCTACTTTCACGCGGGCGAAGCCATTGGCGGACGTTAGTGATGTATATGAAAGGATTGAAGGATTTGAAGGATCGTCTCTTACAACTAAAAGTAACCATCAATATTCTATAAAAACTCGGATTTTATGTCAATTTTCTTCTTCGTCTTAAATAGGTGTGTCGATGGTCAAGGTTTTTAACCGACTTCAAAAAGGAGGTTCTATGTTCGGCTGAATGTATTTTTCTTTATGTATGTTCACCGATATCTCGGTTAATTGTAGACCGATATAAAAATATATTTTTTTGATTGATAGGTTATGCTTTCAAGTTGGTCCCATAGAAATATTGTTATGGTCTGATCAAAAACTTCTCATAGGATTACATCAAACCGTCGTAACAAGTAAAATTGCTTTGTTTACACGTGTAGTCGATGACTGACTGAAAGAAAAAGGGGAGTGGATATATCGAACTAATCTGGTGATGAAGCCGGAAGGTAAATTAATGTAATCTAACGGTGTTCGGCATTATAAGACTTGTTATGAGATGCACACTGGCTATAAGGTACTTAAGTTTGGCTAAGGGGTACTTTTTGTAGTGGTATCATAACTAAAAAGTGTAAAATAAAAAACTTTTTACAAAAAACATACAACCAACTTCAATGTAAAAATAAACACTAATCAGTGCAAAATAATTTTATTTTCGGAAGTCGGTGTTAAAGAACAAAGATACAAAACTATTATAGAAACACCGACTTCGAAATTAAAGTTATTTTGTACTTTTTAGTGCACTTTTGTAAAAAGTTTTTTTTTTGTGTTTTAATTTAAATTCATTGCCTAGTCCACTATTCGGCACTGCAATGCCGTCTGCAGACGCTGTCACTAGATAATCTGCTGAAAATGGCAGCAATATTTATCAAAAAACAGTTCTGAAAAAAATACGACAAAGTACTAGTTAAGTGGCAAGAATCAAGAAAGTCATAAGCAACCATTTACTATATAGGAGCTAGTCGCAGCACTAGTCGCATCTAATGCAGTGCACCACCACACGATTAATCGCACCGCCGTCCATCCAAGTCGCCTCAGAAGGCGGCTAAGCCTTGCGTCTGGGTCGCACGATCGATGCCCGTGCGGTGCACCCTTTGTGCGCGCGACAGGTGGAAGAATCGTCTTTACTTTATGGTAAGGGAAGGCTTTTTGTGAAGGCTTTCTTTTTCAAAGTAATGGTATTGGATTTTTAGGTGTGAAAGTGATTTGTATGGATATTTTTGGGCTTCAGATGGCTTTGTTGGTAATGGATTAGATTTATTTGATTAATGTTCCTGCTGGTAGCTTTCATATTGATAGGAGTGTGTAATTACAATGTTCGTTATTTAAGTTACATAGAAACGTCTCTTAAAGAAGTATAATCTCATAATAAAAAAATTATAATAATGTCTTAATAAGTAAGTACCAAACCTTTTCTTTTAATAATTATTAAAAAAATATATATTAGTTCGAAAAATTACAAAATTAATCATCAACCAAGTCCTTGTTTACCACATGGCAAACTAGATAAACTTGCTGACCCTATTTAGTGCCACTCCACCCAGCTTTTATATTTCCCTACACACATTCAAAGAAGGACGAGTACGATGAAAAGAATCACAACACAGTCCCTATTCCTACATACCTATATTAATTTCTTGGAATCGATAATCCAAATCCTCCACCTCTATAACATACCCTTCATAGAGCGCTCTACCGTTAAAACCTGATACATTTCCTAGAAAATAGACTTACAGGTACTCCATACAAATAAAAAAGGAAGGTACAAAACAGAAATTCTGAAATCCAAGTCCCACCGCAGCGGACAATACGCGCCAACAGAAATATTTTCGACCGATTTACCTCCGTAGCAATATATCGTAGCGCTACGGCGTAGTACAATGGACTCGTAGACCGTAGCGGCGTAGTGCCTCGTAGCACGCCGAAGCTAGGGTAACATATGCTTAGAACATCCTGGGACACATTATTTATGACTCCCATTTACCAGATTCTGTTTGGAATTATACTTAAAATTGTATCGCTTCTCGCCGCGAACATGAAATTGGATTTTTGTGAGTCGTAAATTTTTTAAAAGGGTTTGTTAAAATATTTACATTATTTTTTTACCAAACATAATTTTGACGAAACACTCTTTGTTTGAGGAATAATTGCTTTGACTTACTATATTATTAATGACATAAAAGTCACTGAATAATACATATATCTTTAATTATACAAATGCATTTAAAAATAGTTGGAAACAGAAACTTTTTTTATAGTATGTGATGGACGAAAATACCTCTTATCAAACCTCCATCTTTGTACTCCAGAGCAATAAAATCACTGTTGGCTAGTTAATCGTAGAGTCTCTATTAAATTTTTACCTTATCTCAAAATAACATTCAGTTCAAAATCACATTACTTTGCTAAATGACTCTAAAACATTGTTCGCATCTATCTTCAGATCTAATACACTCGCTCAGCACATAATCGCGCCAACATTAGCGGTTACCGCATACAACCTGCTGATAATGTACGTGTTTCGCGTGTGACGTCACAGGTGGTGGTACCTACTGCCGTTCTCATTACTAACATTCATTAGGAGACTATGTACTTTATGATGTTCCCTTTACAGCGCTTCTGTCATAATTTATTTCAATATATTAGGCCTAATTACACTGAAATTGCGCGAAAGGTTGTCGGAATTTTAATACACTTTATTTTCGACATATTAAAAAAATACGCATAACTAATGTTGTCCAAAGTGAGGTGATAACTCACAGGCATGAGTTATGATAGGCCACAGTAATATTCTTTTGAATTGAGTTATAAACTTTTGGGTTTCCCTACCCCGCGTAAACTTTCCCACGAGCAAACATCTCCTTTATTTTTTCATCAGCTCATTACAATGCTAATAAAAATCAGTAAAGTTCCTAAAGGTACGGACGCATGGTGTCCGGAGTGGAAGCCTGCAGCAGCCTCGTCGAGGCTCCATTGGACCGTCGCCAGTGAAACTCGAGCATGACCGGACTCACAGATCGATGGGACAAAACAAAAAAATTAGAACACTCATTGAAATGAGCCAAACACGAGAACAATTCAATTTTTTTCCAGTTTTTCTCTTACAAAACTTATTTTGTAGGAGCTCGTCCAATCTTCTGTGATTGCAGCATTAACATTTTTGTTAAATAAAATTACTTCGATATGTTTACTGTTATGTTCCTTGTTCCGATCGTAATTTTAATAGGGAACGCGACTGAAGTAAAAGAAAATAGATTCTGTATTATATATATTCTGTAGTGGGAATCTAATTATTGAGTCTCGAGTGAGTTTCTACTTAAGATGAAGTGATTTAAATGAACACTATAGAAAGAACACGAACATCGACAATAACGTTAATTATAATACTACTTGTAATTTGTAGAAGCTCTATTATTTTGAACTAAATAAATAAAAATATATCTCAAACACTTAATTATAGCGATTTCAATAACAGTCAACGTTGTATATCCAGACAATTAAGTTCCATCAATACAATACGAACATAATTGTTCAGAACAATTTAATTCCATAACAAATAACAGGGATAGCTTCCCATGATTACTAAGTATCAGCTATGGCTCGTACTTTTGCTTTCCACAGGATCGATCACGATCCAAAATGTATCTTATTACTTCCGAGTTAAAGTAGGAAATATAATATACGTAGAGGTTATGTAGCGCGTCTTTCGCTCCTTAGGGAAAGCGTCAAAGCCTTCATTAGACAGGTGTACAGCGATATGAACGCGCACAGACGGAGGAGTGCCGCAGGGCGCTAGCCTGGGCATATAACTATATGTATTGATACGCTTTTAAAATATCCGCATTTAGATAACGCAAGATGCTAGTCAGCCCAGAACGCGCGTTTAATTAAATTGTAGCTTGTCTCACTGACTTTTACTCAGTACTATAGGCTTGGAAGAATAATTTAAAATGAAAATTGAAAAGAAAAACCATTTCAACAGAATTTGATTAATATAACGAACTATCACGGGCTCACGGTCGAATAACGATAAAAGGAATTTCAAATGCCTTTATAAAGTTAGAATTGAGAAACTGATTTCGATTGAGTACGGAGACGAGTAGACGTAGTTATGTCTAGTTGTAGACTTATTAGTCGTTCCGTCTGGGCGGGTATTAAATCATTGCAGCATTGTTATTGGAAATTGTGAATTCGCGTTGCACCTCAATATTTCAATGCTTAAGTAGTTCGCTTGCTCTGTTTCGTTCACAAACGAAGCCAGTCGTGAGACTTGCTCTCGATTGCTCTCCTCCGAGCAGGAGCTGCTCTCCTTCGCTTTTTGTACTGTTTGTTTGTTTTTACTTCGAGTACTAAGTTGGGAGGAGTTTTGTATAAATTAATGTTATAAGTATCCGACTGTGGCCAACTATTTCGAAGTTTACTAACAAAGAGTTCCTGTCGAGAGTTCTTTGTTTTGATATAAAAGCGTTCGTTGATAAGATTTCTTCGTGAAAGTTTTTAGTGTTCATTTTGTTTGCTGTTTCCTATTGAGACTGCAATCCAATTTGAGGAGAAGTATTATTTTTTAATATATAATACAGTTCGTTCGCGCTGCTGCGCTTGTAAGGCCTTCGGAGCGAAACTAATATCCTCCTTATCTGAGAGTTTCCTTTGTCTTATAAACTTGGAGGGAAGCTATGAATTGAAGATTTTATTGAACTGAATTACCAGCCAATATAAAAGCAAAAATATTACATTTACTACAACTACGAAAGTCTCATAAATATAACCATTAAGTTCTATGGATGCCTGGGCTTGTTGACAACTGAATAAAATATTTGAAAGGACAACGAACTGTTCGGGGTAGAAACCTTATTCATAGGTCTCCATGCCTGCGTGAACTATATGAAAAATATACGTAGGTATATGTTAACCAAAGCAATCAATCAGGGTGCACTCGCACCGCTTTGCGGGGACACCGCACGAATATCTAATTTTGTTTGTTACCCCGCTACCCCTGGCACCACCGGCACCCCCGGCGCCCCCCGAGGGCACCGCGCAGGCGTCGAACACCCCAAATCCTGGCGGACGTTGATGGATCACCCTTAATGACAAGCACCGAAGGGGCGATAGGGTTGTGCTCCTTATCGATACTCGTTATCGATAAAGTCGCTTGTGGAAATTGGTTCGATAAGATCTAATTGTTTGTCGGGGTGGTATCGTGGTGAAATTGATTGGTATTATTAGAGGGTTAGTTTTATGATAGTGTCTTGGTGTTTTTCTTCGTGCCTGTGCATAATTTTATACGAATCGTTTTCCAACATCCCTGTATTTTTGTTGGTGTATTGGTTTGTCTAGGAGTTGTTAATATTAACATTACAATCTTTGTCATAGTCCTAATGAAGAAACTGATTAACTTAAGTAACTGAATATTTATATCCCACAAAATAAAACTAGAATCATTATAGAAATGGTCATTATTATAACTAATTCAAATTAGAACATAAAATTTACTTATTTATCGATAAGCTTATTCTATCCACCCTTCGGCACTTTCGTACCCTCCACAAGCACTCACTACAATAGTATCAGACATAAGCGGTCCGTTTCCCTCATTCACGCGCACTTTTAGTTTCAGGCTACACATCGACATCGACATTGTCAGCTAGTGTCGCATCACTAGAACATATGCGCCCTTCGCATGCTCTCGACACAATCGCATTAGAAATTAGCGATTCATGCTTTTATTTAACTGTACTTCTTGTTGCCGCTGCTAACTTTGTGCTTGTTTTCTCGCTAACATTGTGATCGGCATATTAAGTGCTAATACACGTTGATGACGATGTGTTTTACCCAAATGTAATATTATGTAAGGGCTTCGATATTGCTTGCTAATGGATTTCAGGCTGCGGTAGGAATACAGGCTTGCTTTGAATATCGTGTTGTAGGTGGATATTTGAATTTGAAAGTAATTTTACAGGTTCTTAATTGTAGTACTAGTTTCTGCCAGTGGCTTCTCCCGTACAAAAATAGTTGAACTTCAAACAAACTTTGGCCCCCGTTTCATGCCTTTTTTTTCCACAACTATCACACAACGCCGTCTAGTCCCAAGCTAAGCAGAGCTTTTGTTATGAGTATTAGACAACTGATAAACATACTTATATATTTCTAAATACATACATATTATAGATAAATTACACCCAGACACAGATAAATGATAGTTCTCATCGCACAAATATTTGTCCTGGGAGGGAATCGAACCGACGACCTCTGGCATAGCAATAAGGGCCACTAACCACTAGACTAACAGGCCAGTCAAAGTTTAAGTGACGATTTCTGAAAAATCCTTTCTCAGTGAAATTTTGCACAAGGTTCCCTTTTATGGCGTAATAAAAGGAAATCTGTGCAAAAATTTCACGCTCCTAGATCATGAAGTTTCAGCTGTACGTTGATATGTCAGTCAGTCAGTTTCTCCTTATAGAATATAGATTAATAACGTAACCAATTTCAATAAAATTGATTGCAAGTTTATTACTCGTCTGTGTACTAACAGAATTGCGATGGGAAGAACGTCAGATGAATAATAAAACATTTAATGGTTTAAAGTAGCTCAATCATTAGCTATGAAGGGCGCAACAGGAGTCCAATGACCCCCTAAACACAGTGATAATGGAAAAATACCCTCTAATGGTGAACCTTTGTCCAACAATAGAACTTGTACCGTCGCCTGAAATATAAATGAAATCACGTAAATAAATAATTATGAAATTCGTATATAACGTTGGCGAGGGCAGGCACATCTTTATTAATAAATAATAGACCTGTATGATGTACGAATGGATTAATATCCAGTCCATTTCTCGTTGTGTGCGGTAGTTAATGATTCCAGTCACGGAATGCAGTCGATGGAAAGCAATTTTACAACGATTCCCCATCGATTGTTGGGGGACGTTACATTTGGGGAGCTGAGCAAATTGTTTTACAGTTTTATTATGGTTGTTTTCGATGGCGTGTCGTGTCGTTTCCGATTCTGTTACCAGACAATAACGTGAAGAGCCTTTTTGTGGTTGGAATATTTCATTGAGCTTACATTAAAACAAAAAGATTAAGTACGAGTCGGACTCGCGCACAGAGGTTCTGTACAAACTTAACCTTATAATCGTAATTGAGTAATTATTTTGTGACGTAACAATCAATTTATAATTTTCAGATTTTTTCCCATACTTGTGCTATGAGACTTTGCTTCATGCCAAATTTCAGGATTCTAGGTCAACGGGCAGTACTCTATAGGTTTTGATTTACTAGCGAGTGTCAAAATATGCGCCTAAACGGTGCATAAACGCCCTTATCTTTAGATTACGTTGATTTAAAAATTGACCTTTTTCGCTGCTTCAAGAAGTAGCAGACTTGAGTATTTAACATTTATTTCAGCTTGATATTTCCACGCGTTTCTGATATAAAAGGGTCTTGACAGGCAGATAGACGAAAAAGGGTGGGTTCCTAAAGTGTTTCTTTTACTGTAGTCAGGTACGGAACCCTAAAATAAGCAATTTTTTATGATAGAGCTAAACCTGAAACATCTACTTATTCCAGAAGACTATTTTTAAACAAACATCTCATGAAAAAAACACAAAATATGATAAAGAAAATCCGCAGTTGTTACCAGTAGCGAAGGCTTCACTTCCTATTGCGCCTCTCACAAACAGGTTTTCGTACGTATTTCGATTGCTCTTGTAAAACATTATTCGCCTCTCACCGACGAGATTTTCGTGTATTTGCTCGTGAATTCTGCGAACAGAGTAAACGGACTTCAAAGGGTACGTTTTGTTTTCTCTAAATTCGAATATTAGCCTGTTCGCCTTTATTTCTGCATTTGGGAAACTGTTTTACATCTCTATAGGAAAACAATAACTATAGCACGTGCCGATAGAAGTTGAAAAGCTTTCTGAGAAATAATCTAAGCAGCGTGTAGATTTGTTCAGATCTTTTTTTTTTTAATTGATATAAACTAGTGCTTGACTGCGATCCCACTGGATGGTAAGCGGAGATGCAATCATTGATGGTCAGGCGCACTAGTTTATTAAGAGCCTATTCACTCTAGCCTTGAAGACACCTAAATTATAGTTGGACGGGAAGACCGCAGCAGGCAAATTGTTCCAATCCTTCGATGTACGTGGTATAAACGACGAAGCGAAACGCTTAGTCCGGACCGTTGAAGTTTAAACAACGTAAGGGTAGATACTCGCCGTTCGTCGGGTTGTCCGATGATAGAAAGGAGATGGCGGAATCAAGTCATGCAGTTCCCGCGCACACTCTCCAAAATGTAACCTGTAAAATACCGATAGGCTGGCTACTCTGCGCCTGTGCTCGAGGCTTTGTAGATTAGACTTAACCAAATCTGGATCCCCAATTAGCCTCTTCGCACGCCTTTCTACTAAGTCCAAAGCTGCTAGATGGCATTTTGCAGCACCAGCCCATATGTGACTGCAGTACTCCACACACGATCGGACCTGTGCTTTGTATAACATTAGAAGCTGTCCCGGTGTGAAGTACCGTCGGACCTTTGCAAGAACGCCTAGTTTTCTAGCAGCTACCTTGGCTTTGGACTCAATGAACCGCCCGAAATTGAGATCTGAGGAAATTTCAACTCCTAAGAGTTGAAGGCGGTCGGTGCACTCCAGGGATACATTCTGAAAAGCGGGAGCCAAGGTGAACGGGCTCCTCTTAGTGGTGAACAGACACGCTTGTGTTTTGGTGGTGTTGAATCTTACCAGATTGGTTTCGCCCCACTTGGAGACTGCCTGAAGTGAGACATTCGTACGCTCTACCATAGCCTCTCGTTCGGACCGAATTAGCTCCTTACTGGCCCGAGGACCTGGCAGGTACCTCTCTACAACTGTGCTATCGTCTGCATACCCATAGATACCGGGCATCAGCAGATCGTTAATATGCAGCAGGAAAAGAGTTGCAGAGAGAACTGACCCCTGAGGAACTCCGGCATTAGTCGTCATGGGCTCTGATGAGCATCCATCGACAACAACTCGGAGAGATCGTTCACTCAGAAAGTCTTTTACCCAGTTAATCAGGCCAGGGGAAATGCCGTACGCTGGAAGCTTACTCAAAAGGCTGGCGTGCCATACCCTGTCGAAGGCCTTCGAGACGTCTAAGGAGACAGCAATCGCTTCTCCATTCTTCTCGAGGGCCTCGCCCCACATGTGAGTGGCATACACTAGTAGGTCCCCAGTAGACCGATTTTGGCGAAACCCGTATTGTCGGTGACTGAGGAGATCGTTACCTTCCAGGTATGCCAGGAGGCGCGAGTTCAATACACGCTCCATAATCTTGCAGAGTATGGAGGTTATTGAAATCGGCCGATAGTTGGCAGGATCGGCACGACTGCCCTTTTTGGGCACGGGTTGCACGTTGGCAAGCTTCCAGGACTTGGGCACTATACCAGTCCTAAATGAGAGGCGATACAAGCGCGTCAATACAGGAGACAACTCGGGCGCACATGCCTTGAGAACTATTGCTGGTATACCATCTGGTCTACTTGCTTTATTCACGTCTAGACGACACAGTGCTCTCAAAACTTCTCTGTTCCTTATGCGAAAATCGGGCATTGAAGTGTTGCAGTAAGGTAGAGTTGGTGGAGTAGCACTGCTAGTGTCAAGACGAGAATTGTGGGCGAAGAGAGCTGCAAAGAGACCTGCTTTCTCTCTCGCTGTATGAGCCAGTGTTCCATCAGGTTTAACCAGCGGAGGCAATGTGGGCCTACAGAAGTTCGTTTCGGCCGATTTGGCAAGGGACCAGAATGCTCTGCTACCGGACGGCTGTGCACAGAGCTTTGCGCCAATATGTGTAATACGGTCGAACCGAGCCTTCTTCAGTGCCTTTTTGTAGGACTTAGCAGCATGGTTGAAAGCTCTATTCTTTGAGCTCAGATCCGGAGCTTTGCGATCACGAGTGTCAACCCATGCGAGAAACGCCGAATGCTTACGCTCTTCAGCTTGAGCGCAATCGGCGTTGAACCATGGTTGAGCTGAGCCTCCGATGGGTACGTCTCTATAAGGGATGAAAAACTCCATAGCTTGACGTATCACATCGGATATAGCATCTGCACAGCTCGACGGACTTTCAGAAGAGAAGCAGACCTGCTGCCAAGGATAAGACGCAAAAAAGTGCCGCATCTCATCCCAATCTGCTGACCTGTAACGCCATATTCTCCGTTGACTACGTGAGTCGCAGTCAGGTGGGGAGAAGCACGAAACAGACTTCACCAGACAGTGATCTGAAGTTCCCAGTGGTGAGGAAACTGTTACAATACATCTGTCCGGATCGGTGGTCAGCAGAAGGTCCAAACAATTGGCAGTATGACCAACTACATCAGGCACCCTAGTCGCTTGCTTAACCAGCTGGGAAAGGCCCATCGACACTGCAAAGTTTCGCGCTTCTCTCCCAGCATGGTCGGTCTTCTGGTATGGGAAAAGCCAGTCTTGGTGGCAGGCGTTAAAGTCCCCCAGAGCGACGAGCTGCGCATCAGGGTGCCGATGCAGAGCCTTATCGGCGGCCTCACTGAGGTGGTCGAACAACCGAGTTGTCTCCTGATCACCGCTGTGCGATCGGTAGACACCGGCATAAACAATTTTGTCCATACCAGTGTCCACCAACAGCCATAGCGTGGATAAATTTGGGTCTTCAAGGTGACGGAGACGCTGGCAGCAGATGTCATTACGGACGTACACACAGACCCCGGCACGCTGAAGGAAATGATGCTCCAGTGAGTATCCCGGGTAGTTGAGGTACGCCGTATCTGACGGACATCTAATTTGGGTCTCCGTCAAGAAAAGCAAGTGTGGCTTCTCAGTCTCAAGATGATAGTGGACCGCATTGAGATTAGAGTGCAACCCTCTAATATTTGAGAGGTGCACTAGAACTGAAGGAATACAGGTGGAATTTAGTTAGTAAAAGTTACTAATTGATGATTTTCTCCAGCAACTGGACATAAATAAATAGAATGTGTTGGTGCGAGTGAACAAGAAAGTTTTTTTTTTATTATTGTGGATAGGCTCGCGTTTGACCACTGTCTCACCTGATGGTAAGCGATGATGTGGCCGACGATGGAGCACGCTTGCCTAAAAGTAACCTATTCACTCTTGACTTAAAGAGCTAGGTTGTAGCTATCAGGAAACACAGACTCCGCCAGGGATTTTTTTTAAAATAAAGTTCTTAAGGACATCTGAACGTGGTGCAGACGGCTGACTGCGTGACTTTTCTTAACATAAAGCTGCAGCTTTCTTTTCAGCCAGGTACATCAACCAAAAATTCTCGGATCCGCTACAATTCGGAGAGATTGGGCCTTTAATCTGCTAGCAGGGGGCAATATAGGAAAGGAAATTCACACCATAAGTCTAGCTTCAGTCTTTAATTTTTCCAGCCCGCAGTTCATGACCTGGTCATGAACTGTGGGCTGGAAAAATTCAGAAACTAATGAGATACTTATTTATAAAGTGACATTGTAGTATTAGATAAGTATTGTTGCATGATAGATAGTAAGTTAATAAGAAAATAATAAATTAATCCTCATTGAGACTCCAGGCGGGGAACTCCAAAAGATTCCAAAATTATAGAAATTGAGAAAATTAAGAAAAAATAAAACACCAGACGGCAGAAACACTTATGCTTCAACAAATGGAAAATCGACATCAGCTTCCTACCAACGCACAGTTGATCGAAATCAAACGATTTGAACTTCGATTTACTATCAAATCAATATTTTCTGCAACGCGTTTTTCCCGCGTTTGTTTAACCGTTTCGAAACTGATGCCTACATCTGGTATACGGCGTATAAAAACTGCCATCAGATCAGCGCTAAACAAAAATGGCAGCACACCAAAATAGTTGCGGCACTTTAGCCCAACAGCACAACGAGTTTTTAATTGAAGTGAAATAAACTCTGTTCTATGTAACAGTTTTATTTTTAAAAGCTTGCCGTTTTAACTTTGGCATTTATGTATTCATTTCACGGATATTTACACAGAAAAACGATGCGTCCGTTTATGTGGGTCATTCATCTTATCATCAGTGGCCAGTCGGCCGTTTGACCCTGTGACCCTGTGGGCTCACCCCTACCCGGCCGCCATGAAACTGAAATAACCCCAGGCTATGTGTGTTTATAGTTACCGAATGTATTTTTCTGTAAATAAAAAGACTTTATGCAACAATCAAAACGATTTACTTATTCTATTCTAATCTAATCTTCTATTGATTTTTCAGTTTTGTCGATGGCGTATAAAATTTCCCTTGCTTAGAGGCTATCAGTAATGTCATAAGTAAAATTATAAAAACTTTTTACAAAAAAATAATAACCGACTTCACTATTCAGAACCATTAATTTATTTGTATTGTCATAGTCGCTTAACTATCTTTATTGTGATATCTATGCGAGTAAGAAGTTCCGTTGACCATTTCTGGTCTTCTTCATCAGTTCCATTTCATCAAATGTTACTTTTTGACTGTAAATGCTTAAGTTCTCGATGAAAATATCAAAATCACTATATGGTTGCCTATAATATTTGAGGAGTTCCCTCGATTTCGCCAAGATTCCATCATTGGATCCCGATTTGGTGACTATGGGACCATTTGGTAAAGATACCCTTTCCAGTAAACAAAGAATTTTTTAAATCAGTTAGCAAGCGACGCAGTTATGCGCGAACAAACATAAAAAAAAATACAAACATCCGAATTGAGAACCTCCTCCTTTTTTAGAAGTCGGTTAAAAATACATATGAATTCAAATAATTACATTGGTACTTGCTCGGTTTCGAATCCGCAACCTCATGCATGAGACGCGGGTGTCTTAAACACTGTGCCATCACGACAATTTCACAAGTCAGTCACAAAAACAAAATTATTCTACTTTCATAAGATGGTTCTGAAACTCGAAACTCGTCGCATCATGAATAAAAGACGTTCATACGCAAGCTAACGTAAACAATATCACATAGCTTATTACCATCAAAAGGAGAACATTTCCTTTAACTTATTTAGAGACGGGAGACACTCAGTTTCTTCCCGGTTCGTGACATTAGCATAATCGACTTAACCCTTCCATGCAGGGGACGCGCTTAAATTACCCTGTAATACCCTAGCATACCCTGGCATACCCTGGCGCGGGGCAGGGTAATTATGCGTCCACAGTTACAGAGTGGATAGTGGCCGGTAGTGCTAGCTTGTAATTAGAACTAGGCTAATTATTGACTTTAAGGATCATGTGTGGCTTCCCTGGATGGCTATGCGGATCTATTAGTGGTGCATTTTTTAATTATCTGACAATTCTGGTGCTTTTTATGTAGATAATCACTTCATAGTATAAAACAAGTCACTTCCCGCTGTCTGTCCCTATATATGCTTAGATTTGTTAAAAGTACGCAACGGATTTTGGTACGGTTTATTTGGGATAACCCACAATAACCATTTTTTATCCTTAACTTTTTACGAGAAATAATGGCTTATTTACGAAGCAATTGCAAGCAATACAGGATTAATCCTTATCCAAATAAATACCTTAAATATATTGTGCATTTAATATAGATCAATATGGCCCTTTACAGCATGTAATTTAAATGAATATTTTCGAAGATATTACAGATTTGAAATGCAGGGACATAAGCGGTAGCGGTAGCATATAAGCATTGCACCCGTGCGAAGCCGGGGCGGGTCGCTAGTATAATATAAAATAATATTCCACATTTATCATACAACGCCGTCTAGTATCAAGCTAAGCAGAGCTTGTGTCATGAGTACTAGACAACTGATAAACATACTTATATATTTTTATATACATACATATTATAGATCAATTACATCTGTGTTTGGGACAAAGAACAAATGATCGTGCTCATCGCACAAATATTTGTCCTGGGTGGGAATCGAACCCACGACCTCCGGCCCAGCAGTCAGGGCCACTAACCACTAGGCCAACAGGCCAGTCAATGGTACATTGATACTCTAATCATTGACTTGATAGCGGATTAATGCCAGAATCATGTACCATATCCAGCGGACGAATTGGTCAGCATTGTCAGTATCATTATAACAGCCAAAAGACATCCACTGTTGGAAATAGACCACCCCCAAGGGTCACAACAAAGACCGATCCCGTAAATATCGAATCTAACTGATAATATTGTAGATGCAACTTAATGGTAAACAAATAGAAAAGAAATACAATAATAAATATATACTGAGACATACATACAAATAAAAAACGTTATTATGAGAAACGAATCCGACAAATCAACGCTGTGATGATTACACCAACTTCCTGTGAATGTGTTCACGTGCCTTTACCTTAAAAGTGAACCGACAGGAAATTTGCGAAGATCTGTTACATCTGCCCGCACTGAATAAATCTCAAATGCCCTGATGCACTGGGCCCGCGTGGTGGATTACGTCCCATTCCCTCTCCTAGAGAGGAAGCCTGAATCTTAGCAGTGGAAACAATATAAGGCTGATTATAAATGATGCCTATGTAATATTTACTTCAGCTTCTTGGGACCCATTAGAATTAAGGTTTAATCAAAACCACTTCATTCTAAATGGATTACGTAAGCGTTTCGCTTCGTCGTTTATACCGCGTACATCGAAGGACTGGAACAATTTGCCTGCTGCGGTCTTCCCGTCCAACTATAATTTAGGTGTCTTCAAAGCTAGAGTGAATAGGCTCTTAGTAAACTAGTGCGCCTGACCATCAATGATTGCATCTCCGCTTACCATCAGATGGGATCGCAGTCAAGCACTGGTTTATATCATTTAAAAAAAAAATACAACAGACTGAAATCAACCATCGGGCAGTTGTCCAGATCAGACATAAAACCTGACTTAGGAGGATCCTTCCTTTTCAATCTAGGTTTGCGGGACTTTGCATCCAAATACCTCTATATAAGCAATTATCGGTAAAGAAAGACCACTAGTGTGAAATGGCATACCTATAAGTTCAGAAGCCCTACCTCAAGCTGTTAAAGGAATGGACTTAAATAAGTTGTATATCTCCATCTCTCTTACTCGCTCGCAGGCTGGACATTTTGACACGTCATGGTGAGGCCCCAGGGATGCCTACGAATATATGCGATTATATTCCAAATGTATATTTACATATGCATATGAGCTCGGTGACCTACTGCGGAAGTTCCCGGTTCAGTCAGCTTCACGACGTATTTGCTCCAAGTTCGCCTCAAGTAAGTTTGACGTGTAATAGCTAAACTTACGGCGTAATTATATGGGTAAAGACTTTGTTGTGTGGGTAGTGGAAGGTTAATATTCGTGGAGATTCATTCAAAGAGTACGAACCTATATTTAGATAACCCTTGTTTATTAGTATGTCAAGTAAATTTAAAAAAGGAAGGCCGACGAACGACGACTGAAAGAAGGATGTTGGAATGTCTCCCACAAGGTGGACCGATGACCTAGTGAGGGTCGTGGGAATCTAATGGATGCGAAACGCTCAGGACCGGTCATTATAGCGTCACTTGGGGGAGGCCTATGTCCAACAGTGGACGTCTTTCGGCTGAAATGATGATGATGATGATGAAATAAATTTAATGAGATTCATTCATAGAGTAAACAGAACTATTTATAAATGTTTAACCCTATAAAGCCTGGGTATAATATTAAATGTCAATTCTTGGCATTATTTTCTCAAAATGCATATCTTATTCTGTTTACTTAACGTAAAAAATATGTAGTCATTATTACACAAGTTCAGGAAAAACCCATAATATTTATTGTTACATTCAAGGAACTACTGCTTCACGTTACCAGCGTAATTAACTTCAAGTTTTCCCTTAAATGATTGTTATCTTTTAACCCCTTTCTACACGCTCCGACTAGCCAGCACCGACTAGTTGGCGCAGTTAGCCGTCGCTCCCCCCTCCCCCTCGCCGGATAGTCGTCATCAGTACCCCAGGAGTCGGGAGTCACAGGACGACTACCGGTCAACGTAAGTGGATAGTAAACCAAGGATAGCTCACCGTCTGGCTGTCCGGTATGGACTAAGCCTAGGTCGATGCGTGTTCCTCGCGCAAAATTGATGGGGCCAGTCGGGCCTGACGCCTGCCAAGGCTGCGGATTGTTCAAAGGAGATCTCGGAGCCCTCGCAAAAAAGGGCAACTGAAGCAACACTCTGGGTTTTTGTCAGTTAAAGTCTAACACTCCCTCCCGCAGAGTGGGACAAGTTATTTGATGATTTTCCACAAAAAAAAGCAAGACCAATGCCGTTTATCCGGCTTTTCAAGTATGTGAAAGGGCCTTAGTGCCATGTTAACTATTGTGTATGACCTTTAACATAAAGTTGTTTGTACAGCGGACGATGTTAACACGCGAAGTTTATTTCTTAAGCCATCTGTTCTTAATGGCTTGTGTTGGACTTACTTCTGAGTTTTGATGAGGTGCTTCCCATTTCAGTGTGAATATTCCGGTAATTACCGGTACATGGTAGGTAGACCACCCGTACCCACAAAACGTTTTAGGAACACATTCATTGTGTGCACAGGTAAGTGTCGCCACAGAAGGGCCACCGTTAGTGTATGTAGCAGTTAATATTTCCTATAGTTTTCTTTCATACATTTTACATAGATTCGCCGCACACGGTTGACGCCGGTGGCCGCCACATGCTACAAATCGCCGCTGCTCGCTTCTTGTAGCCCGCACCGGCCACTAAACGCCGATACAAAACGCCATCACACGCTACTCGCGCATTTAAACCTTCTTCGTCAGAGTCCATTATGATACAGCGCGTATGGGTAAATAAAAACAGCGGGTACCAGCCACAAGTGACTGTCGCGCGCTTCAGTTGCCTTTATGGGCGATTCTAGCTTCTCGTGGCGGCGTTTGTAGCTGAGGCATGTGGCCCGTGTGCGGCGACCCTTAGAAGTAGAATTCCCTGTCAGAGTCTTGATAGCTATAACCTGGCGGTCTTTAAGTTAAAAATGAATAGGTTAATTCTATGTAAGCGTCTATCGTCGACCACATTATCGTTTACCATCATGGAAGAGCGGTCAAGCGCGAGCCAATAATTAAAAAAAATCTCTTAAAAAATATTTTTAACCGACTTCCAAAAAAAGGAGGAGGTTATCAATTCGGTTGTATTTTTTTTTAAACTTTTTTTTTTGCTTTGTTTCTTATCTCAGAACTGCGTCGCTTATGGACCGATTTGCAATTATTTTTTTCCTCTTAGAGGATATACTTTCATATTAGTCCTATTTTTTTCAATATCCAGTTCTGATGATGGAATCAATGAGGAATCGAGGGAAGTCCTCAAATTTATAAAGTGATTTTTATATTTTTATCGAGAACTTAAGAATTTACAGTCAATAAGTAACATTAGATGGAATGGAACTGATGAAGAAGACCAGAAATGGCCAACGGAACTTCATACTCACATAGATATCACAAAGAAGATAGTTAAGCGACTATGACAATACAAATAAATGAATGGATCTGAATACTAACGTTGAAAATGGTATCATCGAAGTGATCTGATGATGATGATGATGATGCCGGAAGATAGGCACCAGAACTCCGTAATCAACCAATGTATCCTAGCAGTGTTTGGGTCAATTGGAATTATCATAAGAAATAGTATAAGTTTAACGCAACACACTTTTTACAAGTTATTTTAATCGTTTTTGGGGTTTTTTTAATGAAGTCGGTTATATATTTTTAAAGTTTTTTATAGCATAATTAAAATAGCATTATTAGATAGCATAAATAAACAAGGGCTTTCTTTTGTTCACAGATAAATACGGATCCTTACTACAATTTTGGGTGAGTTTAATTTGGATTTTATTCTAAAATGTTATATTTTATTAGTATATTCGAGCTAAACTGCTCTTTTAAAAAGATAAGTTAGATAAAACGTGATAATCAAACTAAAATTATAGTCAAAATCTTTTAAATGTATGGCAAGTACATGACATCTTACTAATTTTTAAATTAGTAAATAATGGCAAATTATAAAGTGTTATAGTTTTGTTTGTATGTAAGCCAATGCATTATTATTTTATTATTGTGATAGCATGACGAGTGACAGGCCAGAATGGAAGAAAAAAACGTGTTGCGCCGACCCCAAATAACACGGGACAAGGGCAGGAAGATGATGATGATGCATTATTTCAGCATATTTCTAGAGTATGTTCTACTTCTTTTCCACTAATACAAAACCTTGACCGCCGCCACAACCCATTTACAACTTACATTGTTTCACGCATTCTTCATCCTCACTGCTCCACAGTCATAACAATCGCAAACGAAGCATATGTTCTATCAAAACAAGCTGTTCTGAATGTACTGGCTCCGCAGTGCATACCACAGACCAGTGTTTCCGAAAGTGTTCTCTATGGAAGTGGCATCTATGGAATTTCCAGTTGTCATTGATTTGTTAGATTTTTAGATTAATCATCATTTTTAAATACTACAGAAGTGTATAAAGAGACACAGTGGTGGCCGAGTGGTTACGGCCCCGACTTACGAATTGTAGGTCGCGGGTTTAAACCCAACTAGACACATTACTTTGTGTAATTTATGTCATCACCACTGCACTGAAGGAAAAACATCGTGAGGAAACCGGCATATCCTAGAACCAAAAATTCGAAGACATGTGACATTCACCAATTCGCACTGGGCCCGCGTAGTGGATTACGGCCTATTCCCTCTCCTAGATTGAGGAGGCTTGAGTCCCAGCAAAGGAAACATAAAAAAGCTGATTATGCTATATTCAGAAGTGTGAAGAGCTTCTCGCCTATCCGCGTAGTTCATCATAATCATTTTAGCCAAAAGATATCCATTACTGTACCTGCTAGTACCTAAATAAAATATAATTCCTAAAACCTACCAGGCAAATAAGAGTGCCTAAGTAAATAGCTAAAGCGGATGCCAATGTTAGCGTAATTTTAGAATTTTAGAAATAAAGTACTCAAATAAAAATTAAATGGGTATTTAGAAATACGAAGCTAAAGGCATTGAAACTCGAGGTCCTGGAACGCAAGGCAAAGAAGGAACATAGGAGTGGGTTTTAGTCAGTAAAAGTCTGACACGCCCTCTCGCCCCGCCTTAGAACGAGAAGTCATTGGATGATTTACCACTTAAAAAAAGGGTCAACAGGCAGGTAATTACCCCAAGAACGGTTGATCACTGTAAATTTACATTCGCTGCACTGCTTCTAAAATTCAAAATAATATATTGTAAATTTTCGTAATGAAAAATACGTCTCACCACACACTACCCTCTTCCCCGTTTTTTCTCTCTCTGTGCTCTTTTTCTTGTTTTTGGCTCAATTCGATGAGTCCCAAATAGTTCACAGCAAAACCAAATCTTATTTTTTTTTTATTCAAATTCCAAAATTACAAATATTAAAAAAACAAAGCCTTTTCAATTAAAGAGTTTCGTTGTTGCTTGCTGGCTTGTTGCGGAGTGTGGGAATCGTCAAACCTATGTATGTAATGCGAAGCGGTTCGAGATGACTTTGGAAAACAGCTCTCTGCGTAGATAGTTGACAAAAAATGTATTAGTTTTTTTTTTTATTTTTATTCTTCAATACATGCACAATATTTTTTAAATGTTCCTATATGGTCTAATATTTTTTTTTAATTCCAATACCTACACTTCATTTGCAATCATTTGATTTGGAGTTCCGTATATAAAAAGTTTAAGAGCCGCTGCCATAGACACGCAAACCAACAAAGCAGCAGACGTGCCATAGACAGGAAACGGAAGCTGCGCGCGTTCTCGCTGTAAATCGCTCGGCGCGCTCATTTCGCTGTCATCGCGTGCGCAACTACGCTAGTGTAGGATGCGCCTGATTCATTCTTGAGGAGGAATGTGGCAGGGATTTTTTAGGTTTTTCCTTGATTAATTTGATACTGTAAGCTAGCTTCGAAATGCGACTTCACCCGCGTCGAAAGTGTTTCTTTTATGTTTTGTGTTCTACCGTGTGTCAGTAACAACTATTTGTGAAAGTAATTCTGTATGTTGGTCTATACAAACACAAACAATAACTCTCGCATTTATTTTTTTATATTAGTACGCCCCATCCTTAACCTTCACCCAAGTGTGTTGGGGGCTTCCAGTCTAACCAGCTGCAGCTGAATACAAGCATTTTTCATGGAATGACTGCCTGTCAGACCTCCATAACCCAGTAACTGGGCTACACGATGCTCCTTGGATAGATTGACGGTCAGACTTTCTGGCGTCTGACTATCTGTAAAGACTGTCAGAGTTTTACGATTGCGCTAGCTTCTAGCGTTTTATAAATGCCCATGTAAGACTATGTAAAATAAATAATTTTGAGTCTGAGTTTGAGTTTGAAAGACTGACCGCCTTACGTGCTTCCCGAGGCGCGGGATATCAATAATGTCCTAGATAAACTTAAAAAAGTAGATACATATGAATTGAAAAATTCACATTGGTACTCGTACTTGCCTAGAAAAATGAACAAGAATAGTCCTGTATTATGAAAAAATCATCTATACTAATATAATAAAGAAGAAAGATTTGATTTTTTGTTTGTTTGTAAATATGTTACGATTTAACACAAAAACTACTGGACCGATTTTCAAGATTCTTTTACAGTAGAAAGCTATTTTATTTTCTATTTTCACGCGGGCGAAGCCGCTGGAAAAAAGCTATTTATATGTATATATAACAATTATCGTATCAGTAAAAATTGGTCACTCTACTCTTGCGCACAACCAATCGCGTTGCACTTCAACTTGCGCCTGCGCACTTAACAAATTTACTGCACGCCATGTTTCATCGTATGCACTTACTGCCACCAGCAACATGGCCCAGAAGGCTCACAGCTAACCATTACACTATTGGCGAAGTTTCTAGTGACACACTACTTCTTTTATGTCGACTTTTTAAACATCTTTAGAATCCAACTCTATGTTTATGGTTCTGCAATGCTGGATGCCTTAAGATCCCCATAAACAGGCGTGAAATACAAGGCGATGATGTAAATAGATCGAAATAGTTTTAAAATGTAGCACCGCTGTTCGTAAATACGAAATGATTGCCTTCTTCAATTTCAACGGATGTTATAGTCCATAACAGAATACAGTTAACCAACTTCAACCAATATTGAAAGTCAAGTGAAGTGAAAAAACAGTTTCGAAATAACCCAAAATGTTCAAACGAAGGAAAACATTCAAGTTTCACTATGACAACGACTTTTCTCTTGACCTATCCCTTAAATGGAGTGATCTCACTGTCTTTACCTGTATCGTGGCACTTCTGTTCGTGTTGGGTGGTCACTTCGCACTCTTCGTCGATAATTTTTGCAACATTGTCTTTACACCCTGTAATAACGACTTCCAAAAGGAATTTGGACCTTACAGTAACGTTTAAAGTTACATTTTGCAATGTATTCGATAAGAATTTAATTGCAGTACTTTATAAACAAATATTGAATGTTTCAATTTATATGCTCATATAATATAGATAAATACAATTTAAAGTGAACCTAGTTCTGTAGAACATAAGGTTTATTCTACTTTGGACGCGAACAAAGTTCTTAATTGTAATACTTTGTAGAGAAATATTGGAACTTTGTTAATTTTGCGCCCAAATATTTAATTTAGACTAATTGGTGTTATTGTTGGAGAGAAACTATTTTACTAAAGTTGGTTTCACTTTCACTTCGAAATTTTACTTTACTAATATTAAAAAGAGGTAAAGCTTTTTTGTTTGTAGGAGGTAATCTCAGAAAGTACTGGTCCGATTGCTATAATTTTTTCATCTTTAAAAAGCTGCTTAATTCCTGAGTAACATAGGCTATATTTTATGTACGCAGGCGAAGCCGCAGGCAAAAGCTAGTATTTTATATACTCAACAAAACCTGTTTTTAGTAGTTTTCATATAAGTAGACTGATATATAGCCTGGTAACACGTGTGGGCATGTTGTTACCATCTATACAGACGACATATTCAGATAGATTCTATACATACAATATAAATCATATAATCACACTGCAGTCTATATCGTTTACATAAGCTGTCCTAGAGATAATCGACTTACAATAGATGTAGTGTAACAGTGTTAAATCATCGTAATACCTCCTGCCTTGCGCCCGCGCTGCTCGGTGAGCGAAACCACGTGTAGGGCCTTTATCCATAGTCTAGTGCCCGTTTTGTACTAAATTATATTTATTTTGCAAATAGGTTTCGAAAAACACTTTTACACGTCAGCTTAAACGGGATGATGCATGGAGATGGGGCGGTGATGGACCCAGTGTTTCCTAGCTGACTACCATGAGAAGAAACACTGAAACAAATCCAGGGGTCAAAGTATATTTTAAAGTCTATATAGCAAATACGAGTATGTATTGCTCAAATAGGTATACTAGCGGACAATGATGACCGCCAGTAGATGTTCCATTCGAGTCACGTCGAGCAACGGTGACCGACACAATATTCCTTACTTCGACATATGTTTGCAGGTGACTGGTCACATGCGCATCAGATGACAAAAAGGGTGGGCATCAAAAACATGAGTGTGTCCGCAAGTGATCCGCGTAGTTCTCCTGAAATAGTTTTTCAATTCAGACCACGGTGGACTCATGTGACTGCCAGTTGTAAATAAGCACTTAAATAGAAATTAAATCTCCACTCTTGCTTAATTTTTTGCCTTATCTCTACGTAATAGACAAAAAATCGGGTTACGATTTTTGATATTTTTAAAATTGGCCATTGGCAAAAAGTGTGCTGACATCATTTGTTCTTTTGACTATGCATATTTATATATTTTTTTATATGTACTTATATTCAAGATGCAGAATGGATCTCAAGTACCAAGCAAAGAACAGATTTAAAGTTTAGAAATGCTACTCTTGTTGCCAAGGTTCATGAAAAATGCGTAAAAAAAGCTAACAGTTCTCTTTTTGCTATACACCTCTCTTTTAAGGATCCTTTTAAATTAAATTATTTTTACCTCCATTCCGTGAGTAATTTTCAGGTCTTTCATAAAGTTTATCTTATAAAACTGCTATTATATAAAAACAAATGAAAGTCATTTTTATTTTATTAGTTACAAGAGTACAATATACGGAGAAATTTAATTGGCAGCGACTTTTTATTACTCACTGGGCTATTTTACGTCGTTGCGTAATAAAGAGAGCTCCATCATAATGGCCATCCTGTCTTTTATTCGCTTGTAATGACATTCTTAAAGGTACATCACGTTTTGTGAGTTTGAATCATTTTTATATTCACAATTACGGCTCATTCTTTCGTTTTGAGTTAACAATCAAAACGAAAGAAACAGGTAACCCTGCACAAGATAATGCCCTTATTAAATTAAAATCAATGAAACTTGAAGGATCAATAATTACTTTAACCGTTATTACACAATAAACTCTAAAGCTAAACCTTGTTGAGCTCGCAATCCTCACGTGGGCCCATTACAAAGGGAAGAAAATTTCTACTTAGTGCCCAATTATTCGATCATATTTTGATTCTTAATTTACGCAGTTTTCATGTCGTAAGACCATCTAGAGGCTTTTTTATTTTGTGTCAGTACTGAAGATAGTCAAATCCCATTTTGTTTCTAAAACATAAAATATGCCCAAGTAGTCATTCATCTGGACTATGAATACGGCTCCACCATCGCATGCGCATGTAATTTGAGCTAGCTACACACTGCGCCTCTTTGAAACCATAACCTTATAGTAGCAGCATGCTGTGTGATAATGCAGGATTAGTATCGAGACACAGAGGCAGCGCTGTTCAGTAGCCAAGAGAATGGACCACCTATCTCATATTTAGATCCGAATGCATTTCCGTTTGGTGACTGCGGTAGGTACCTACTAAAAATTATTAGTCACACATAGAATTATGCACATATTCTAATATAGTATTAAGGACCTCCACTCGACACCAAGACAAGGGACAATACCCTCAATTGAATTTTAGCACATAGTTTGGAATACAGTGGCCTATAAGCCGTTGACTCCACTCCCGACATTTTGGTGAAAGTATTCATAAGATTTCAGGCATTCACATTATTCTGAAAACGTGTAAAGGCTTAGTTTTAAAATTAGACATTCTCGTAGAGCACTCCAATAAGTTACCACACTTACCAGAGATAAACATTTCGACTGTTCCTAGGTAAACTCTCGAATCTGAAAATTTGTATTCTTTTTTAATTTCTGTTTTAAGCTTAGCGCTTAATGTGCGAACTACAAAAACGATAATTATCAGTGCTTATTGCTTTTTTGAAATCGAACAATATAATGGGAACGTAACTGTTTAGCCGTCGTATATGAACGAAAGTTAAGTATCGCGTGCGTACGACGAGGCAGTGGCAAGTATGAAAAACGAGACAGAACTACCAATTTCACATTGGTATTAAGTAATGTATAGTACAGTATACCGCCGCAGTTCGCGGTTTTGTTTAAATTTAACAATAGGTTATGGTATTAAAAACATTGTTTCGGTCTTTTCTCAAAGTGTTTTCCAGGTAATAAATTGAAACTGGTAGTTTCGATATTTTTCGGCGTGGTATGAAAGCAAATAATATCGAAAATGCCGTTTCTGATAGAGTGCGTGGAATTTCAATTGACGTAAAGAATCGATTTTGCCTGTTGCTATATGTTTTGGTAAGTGCATTTCCTTGTAAATAATCGAAAGTGCCAGTTTTAATTAATAATGTCAGTGCAATTACGTAGTCTATTACGGTAACTTATTTTTCTCAAAAACTATTCATAATTAATAAAGAACATTTTTGTCTAACAATTTTTAAACCCAACCTAAATGTGAAACCAAATTTATATACAGATAACAAATTAATGACAAAGTTATGCATAAAATAACTTCAAATCGCTCTCCTGTAAAGTAAGCTTTTTCAATTGCGATAGTTTACCTAGGGACAGTCGATTTGTGCATCCACACTAGGAAACGGAAAAAACCAATTGGCAATCTAAATTTTTTTTTTTTTAATTGATATAAAAAATCTATTATTTATTTATTGTGCACACACCACACTGTTGTCTTCTTTAACCCAAAGGTAGAGTGGTAGAGAATGCCTTGTTGCATTAAGTCCGCCAATGTACCACCACTATATACGTAGTTTACATTAAAAAAAAAACTGGGCAAGTGCGAGTTGGACTCGCGCACTGAGGGTTCCGTACAAACTACCTATGAAAACAGTTCAATTCCCGAATAGTGTTACAAACTTTATACCGCGTACATCGAGGGACTGCAACAATTTGCCTGCTGCGGTCTTCCCGTCCGATTATAATTTAGGCGTCTTCAAGGCTAGAGTAGGCTCTCAATAAACTAGTGCGCCTCACCATCAACGATTGCATTACTACACCATCAGGTGGGATCGCGATCAAGCAACAGTTTATATGAATAAAAAAAAAATCTAAGCCCTCTTTACCGAACAAAAATGAAGGCTCCAGAAACGTGCCATTTGTACAGTATGTTTTAAAGTTGTACATACATACAATAAACATCCGCGCAACCTGACGAATATCCTGATGGGACACAACGCAAGCTTCCCGTCAGTTGTGACTTGCGTCGCTAAAAACGTTGACTCAATCAGTGTTATCTGAATATTTTTTGTGTCCGCAGCCTGTGGCCGCAGCCCGTGGGTCGCTCGAGTGGACCAGTAATGCTTCACTCAGATAAAGATCTCAAGTGTTTGATATATGACGCGTAAAAACTATGGGTTAGTGGTGCGAAAGTGTGATATCGATAGACTTATTTAATTTTGTTTTGGATTGGTTTCATTATTATCAAGGCTTACTTTAGGTGTCTGAATAAAGAACTGTACAATTGAATTTATGTTTGGTAAATCTACTTAATTCAGAATTTGGGGTGAGATTGATAAAAAGTTACGTAGCACGTAGTTTCGCTCTAATACAATTTATTTATAGTTAATTAAAACGGCAAAAGTCCAAATTCATTAATTAAAATTCAAGCACACTACGTGTCTTGGCACATTTTTGGATAATATTTTCTTACTTGTATTTTAAGTTTATCTTTATCGCTTTAGCTAGTTGGTCTAGCTCAACATAATACTTTAAACATTTCATAAATACCATAGGTTCCTGAAAACCAAGCCTAACTCTTTAGATTGACTATTATATTCAATTCCAAAATTATCGAGAATAATAAAAACCAAAAAAAATATCGACTATCCTTCAGCGACCACCGTGGCCAACACTAGCGACGCCACTAAGAGTGTCTGCTACCTGCGCGCACGCACTTGACGTCGCCAACATGGCGCGCAAATGTCGCCCCACAGCTTTTTATTTTCCTTTTTTCTACAGAATTTGTACCAATTGATTCGAGAGCTGTTGAATGATAAAGATGTTAATTTTATGTGTCTCGAGACTTGTTAAACCAATACTCCGCAGTATTCATAAGGACTTTTTTAAATTCCATAGTATTCTTAATATTTTTATCAGGAAATTGCAACCATTTAAAGGCTATGTCAGCTTCATCATATCCTTGAGCTTCTCGTAGTTACAAACACTTTTTAACACTTCCTTTATATAATTATGTTATTCTGCTGTAAGTACGTGTGTTTGTCACCTAACTCCTCCTAAATGGTTGGACCGATTTCGATGAAATTTTCTGTATCTATTTGACTGAGTCTCTGGACGGTTTTAAAATACAATTGAACCCGCTAGGAGGCGCTGTAATCGGATTCCCAATTTTTTTTGACGTAAATCCATTTTTTAGGCAACGCCTATCGGGTCCGCTAGTCTTTACCTATAGATATATATTTTTTCTGTACGTGTGCTTGTCACCTAACTACTTCTAAAGATTAGACCGATTTAGATGCAACTTTTTTGTATATTTGAGTGTATCTCAGAATGTTTAAAAATACAATTGAACCTGTTAGGTGGCGCTGCAATCGAGTTCTCATTTTTTTCTGCTAAAAAGCCAGCTTTTGGTCAGGACAACGTCAAGACCGATAGTTTATTATAATTTATAAATAAATTCAGCTTTAATGCTTGCGGGGTAAGTTCAATACCTAAATCTAATGCATTTTTGTCTTACGCGTAAAGGTTGCCTGCCAAAAATATCTGATATCTGTGAAACGCTGGTGGATTTTCTACTTGATTGCTGAAAATAAAATGCCTTTAGGTACCTCTCTATACGTCACTTGTGTACATAAAAAAACGGGCGTAAATGTCGCTTAAAGGACGCGACAATGATACGACTGTTTTTATCGCTCTAGACTCGCCTTACTGCCAATAATTCTCCAATAACGTGGCTCATGCATCAAGCATGTGGAACTACCTGCGACATCCGCAGTACTCCGAACTGTTATCTCAGGAGACGAGACTGTGAGAAACAGTACCCAGACATGAGGTGGCACAGGACAGGATGCATCAGTGCTTATCGACTCTCGTAAAGTTTTTTGCCATTACCTTAATAATTGGCAAAACAAGAAATAATAAATATAAAGTAGATTACGGGATAGAATTAGAAAATCGATTGGAATATCTTCCAGAAATTCCCGAATTTATTTATTATTATTATTAGGATCGCCAACATTACAGGCAATGGGAATTAACAGGTTCATTTTATAACGCTATTCAAGTAAGGGAATTCATTTAAGGGAGACATAAATATTTTCTAAATCATCTTTTAATACTAACACAGAAGCAATTACTCGTGATGGTCCAGTGGTGAAGCAACCCGCCTCTCATGCATACGGTTGCGGGTTCGAAACCGGGTAAGTATTTTTTTTTAAATTCATATGTACATTTCTAAGTTTATCTAGGACATTACTACACCCCGTGAATCGAAAAGCATGTAAAGCCATTGGTCCCGGTTGTCATTCGGTGATTTTTTACAGTCTTTACACGTAGTCAGACGGCAGAAAGTCTCACCATCAGTCTATGTAAGGAATATCGTGTTGCCCCGTTACTGGGTTGTGGAGGTCTGACAGGCAGTCGCTCCATGTAAAACACGGGTATTCAGTCACATCCGTTTAGATTAGAAGCTGACTCCAAACTAGTTGGGATAATGCCAGGATTGAGATTCCGACAAAAACAGAAGTCATCATTTCAGCCGAAAGACGTCCACTGTTGGACATAGGCCTCCCCCAAATTTCGCCACAATGACCGGTCCTGTGCGTCTCGCATCCATCCGATTCCGGCGACCCTCACCAGGTCATCGGTCCACCTTGTGGGAGGCCTTCCAACGCTGCGTCTTCCAGAACCTTTCGTCCCCATCGACCACCTGTTCTGCGAGCTATGTGCCCTGCCCACTGCCACTTAAGTTTGGCGATTCTTCGGGCTATGTTCGTAACCTTGGTTCTCCTGCGGATATCCTCATTTCTGACGCGATCACGCAAGGAAACTCCGAGCATAGCCCAGAAACAAACAGAAGTAATTGTAGGTATATATGTCAGTAATTTCAAATACTTTTTTTTTTTTTTTTTTTAATTGATATAAACCAGTGCTTGACTGCGATCCCACCTGATGGTAAGCGGAGATGCAATCATTGATGGTCAGGCGCACCAGTTTATTAAGAGCCTATTCACTCTAGCCTTGAAGACACCTAAATTATAGCTGGATGGGAAGACCGCAGCAGGCAAATTGTTCCAGTCCTTCGATGTACGCGGTATAAACGACGAAGCGAAACGCTTAGTCCGGACCGTTGAAGTTTCAACAACGTAAGGGTGGATACTCGCTGTTCGTCGGGTTGTCCGATGGTAGAAAGGAGATGGCGGAATCAAGTCATGCAATTCCCGCGCACACTCTCCAAAATGTAACCTATAAAATACCGAAAGGCTGGCTACTCTGCGCCTGTGCTCGAGGCTTTGAAGATTGGACTTAACCAAATCTGGATCCCCAATTAGCCTCTTCGCACGCCTTTCCACTGAGTCCAAAGCTGCTAGATGGCATTTTGCAGCACCAGCCCATATGTGACTGCAGTACTCCACACACGATCGGACCTGTGCTTTATATAACATTAGAAGCTGTCCCGGTGTGAAGTACCGTCGGACCTTTGCAAGAACGCCTAGTTTTCTAGCAGCTACCTTAGCTTTGGACTCAATGAACCGCCCAAAATTGAGGTCTGAGGAAATTTCAACTCCTAAGAGCTGAAGGCGGTCGCTGCACTCCAGGGATACATTCTGAAAAGCAGGAGCCAAGGTGAACGGACTCCTCTTAGCGGTGAACAGACACGCTTGTGTTTTGGCGGCGTTGAATTTTACCAGATTGGTTTCGCCCCACTTGGAGACTGCCTGAAGTGAGACATTCGTACGCTCTACCATAGCCTCTCGTTCGGACCGGATTAGCTCCTTACTAGCCCGGGGACCTGGCAGGTATCTCTCTACAACAGTGCTATCGTCTGCATACCCATAGATACCGGGCATCAGCAGATCGTTTATATGCAGCAGGAAAAGAGTTGCAGAGAGAACTGACCCCTGAGGAACTCCGGCATTAGTCGTCATGGGCTCTGATGAGCATCCATCGACAACAACTCGGAGAGACCGTTCACTCAGGAAGTCTTTTACCCAGTTAATCAGACCAGGGGAAATGCCGTACGCTGGAAGCTTACTCAAAAGGCTGGCGTGCCATACCCTGTCGAAGGCCTTCGAGACGTCTAAGGAGACAGCCATCGCTTCTCCATTCTTCTCGAGGGCCTCGCCCCACATGTGAGTGGTATACACTAGTAGGTCCCCAGTAGACCGATTGTGGCGAAACCCGTATTGTCGGTCACTGAGGAGATCGTTACCTTCCAGGTACGCCAGGAGGCGCGAGTTCAATACACGCTCCATAATCTTGCAGAGTATGGAGGTTATTGAAATCGGCCGATAGTTGGCAGGATCGGCACGACTGCCCTTTTTGGGCACGGGCACAATACAATCCAAGAATATGTAGACAAGATCTCCTGCTGCTAATTACGAAAAAAACAACTTGAAAATTACATTTTCATTTGTCTAACAAATCAATACCACTATAAACACACAAACATACTAATAAACATAATCACAACATTCATTATAATATTTCCAAATTCTAACAAATAACTGTGAGGCAAGAATATCTCGTTACCTCGATTTCCATACGAAACGATTGGCCAATAACTCTCTGGTTCCATTCAGACTCGAATAACAACGTACCTAGTGGAACTATCACGACCCCCCTAGTTCAAGGGGACCTTATCTGAGAGACGGGAACTTAGGAGCTCAAGAGATACAACCAGACGTCGTAAAGAGATACAAGAGAACACTAAATCATTGCTATCGAAGATTTTATATTTTTTCTCATGAAATTTTATGTTTGTTCGTATGACTTTATTTTTTTTATGCTTCGATTTGTTTTTGTGACCTTCACCGCAACGGTAATTTACGATTATGTATTTCTAAGGTCAAATTTACCTTCATTAGTCTACATAAATATACGATTGAATCAATCACCGGGGCACACGAGCTCTCCCAAATTGCGCCACATTGGAAAGGAAACCCGTGGTCCCAGATCGCAAAGAGCAACTGAAGGACACAGGTGAGGTTTTATTCAGTAAAAGTCGGTCATGCTCTCGCGCTCTACCCTAGGGTGGGATCTGAGATGATATTCTTCGTCGACAATTAAAAGAAAAAGGTGTAGTTTTAGTCAGTAAAAGTCTGACACTCCCCACTGGTTGTTAGTGCACATGTGTTATACTTATTCATAACTATTTCATTACATTTATATATATAGACACCCCATTGCTGAAGTTGTACATCTTGCTTGAGATATAATATACATAAAATAACGTTGTCAATGTTGGCTGGAAATGTAAGCAATTCTTACACAAGTGTACTGCAGGGTTATTCGAGGGAGTTACCGTGGCCCTGGAACGCAAAGGGAAACTGAAGCATAGGAACGCAGGTGGGTTTTAGTCAATAAAAGTCTGATGCTCCCTGTCGCGTTACCCGGAGCAGGAGAAGTATTTTGGTGTTTTCTTACCCAAAAAAAACAAGTGTTGCTGTGCCTCACAGAAATCATTTCGAAATCAAAAATATTTCTCAACGCATTAAAAAGTTTTCGAGCTCAAACTTAGGAAAGATTTGGTACCGTCCCTTGTTCTAGGAACACGTTATCAATCGCCACGGGAACATTAGATAGTGCCCTGGGCGACATTTCTCTCATATCGGAAGCTTGTCAAATAATTTTTTACTTGCGTGGCGCGGGGCGCGTCTGGCGCCAGTGCGAATTGTGACGCGCGAAGATAAGCTCGGACGATAATGTCCTAATGTGTTTCGGACGTTTATTGGTTTATGGTAGAAACACGTTTAGTTCTGATGCTGTGATAAATTATCTTGTTTGAGAGAAGATCTTACTTTAAATTCAGTCATTTAGCATTTTTAAGATAATGTTGCCCCGCACTAGTAATGACTCCTGTAGGTTAAAACTCTCAAGCACAAGACACCAGTTCCATCAATAGTATTACTACAGTACTACTACTAGATAGATCTATAGTATAGAAATACTATAGGTATCTAGAAGTAAAAAAAAATGCAAATTGAAATTGGATTGAGGAATGGCTACAACCTAGGGGTTTTACGTCTAGGCAAGCGTGCTACTTCGTCGAACACTTCATCGTTAACCATCAGGTGACATTTTTGTCAAGCGCGAGCCTGTCAATAATAATAATAATAAAAATACCGAATTGGACGCCTCCAACTTTAAAATGAGTTAAATATTTGTAAACAAAAACATTAACATTTATAGTGTCTTTGCACGTTAGCGAAATTGTAAGAAAATCAAAAAGCTTTTGTAGTCGAGTCCGCCCTTCCCCGGTCTCCCATTCGGAAAATAAGACAACAGTAAAACAGCAGAAATATGTTCAAAGTTTTGCGATAAAAAGCGATACAACTTCACAGAAGCTTTTATTGCTCTTACACTTTTTTCCAAGTATATTTACGAGTACCCTAGTGCATGATATTTTATATAAACATGTAGTTAAATTATCCTTCCATCTATATTACATATATAAAAGGGGAAAGTGACTGACTGACATATCAACGCACAGCCAAAACTACTGGGACTAGGCGCGTGAAATTTTGCACAAGGTTTCCTTTTATGACGTAGGCGAGCATTAAGTGAGGATTTTCAAAATTCACTCCCAAAGGATTAAACGGGGTTCCAAAGTACGTTTGAAGAAACCTAATATCATGCGGGCAAAGCCACTGGCAGAAGCTAGTCTATCTATGTTTTTATCAGAATCAACTGGAAGTCTGCTACTACTCCTTCATTCTAGAATAGAAGAAATCTATAGATTTTCCTTCTCCTTCTTACCGAACGAGATAGAGAATCTATTTGTCGCATACTGCCGATCAACGATCAGCCGAAAATTTGGAGGCCGAGGTTTTGGAGTGGTGACCGCATACTGAAAGACGTAGTGTTGGTAGGCCTCCTACAAGGTGAACCGATGAGGGTGGCGAGATTCCGATGGATGCGAGACGTACAGGATCGGTCGTTATGGCGACATTTGAGAGAAGTCCAACAGTGGATGTCTTTCGGCTGACATGATGGTGATGTTTATACTGCAAAGATCCTTGGGTTCTCCAGCGGCTTTATAGGTAAAGAACCCCTTTTTTTTTATAAGCTCACGCTTGACTTCTATCTCACCTTATACGTGTAGTAAATGAGAAAGAAAGTAAGCGATGATAAGGTCGACGATGGAGCAACCTATTCACTCTTGGCTGTAAGCCCCCAGGTGGTAGCTATCAAGAAACACGGATTACGACAACGCGTTCCACTCCTTAAGTGAACCTAGGCCCAATGAATGTGTTCCCAAAACGTTTTGTACTGCCATTATTCTGAGGATTACCTAAGTGTCTTTACCTATACACAAGTACGTAGGTACCTACTGTACTTTGTTTAATTCGTACGAGTCCTCGGCTTCTCATTCGTTTATATATTTTACTCTCTGCAAGAAAAACCTTATTTCATTATCGTGTCATTTTCATTTTCCCGTTTCACTTCGTTCAGGATAAATGAAACAATCAGTCAAACGCCTTAAGTGGGTCCGTGATTTGGGCGCGCGTCCATTGTTCCGTGGCACGGCATTGTACGCATTGATTTGTCATGTTCTATTGTGCTGTATCGCGAAAGGAATAAACGTAATTCTGGGAATACAGCATGGAATTTTGGTATTTACATTTTCCTCAATTTCAATTTGTCTGAATAAATTTCACTAAGTCGAAAACCAATTCTGCTGTGAGGTTGTCGCAAAAGTTTTATAGCTGCGAGTGCTGATAAACAAGCAGTCCATTTTACTAAACACTTGGAGTGTCCAGTAAAATGGCTGATTCTTTATTGATTAGATAACGTAAGATAATATTGCAACGTACAACTAATACATTAGATGCCATACACAATTATCTACGTTCTATATTATACATCATTTGCTAATTAATCATGATTAGCTACACTTACAAGATCCATCAACATCTTTCCATATAATCAGCATCATCCCAATATCTCTGAGAACACTCCCCACTCTAACCTACTCAAATTACCTTTACCATTAATTACCGTCATCCGTCAATTCGTCCCGTATCGTGTGTCAACGGAGGCGCGCGGCACTTAGGCGTCAAGTTGCACCGCGGCCTGCCCCATCCAATCCGCCGAAACGTCAGTACTCCACATTTATTTAATTTGTTCTCCATTGCGCGGCGACAAGTACCGCCATACATTTTAATTGGAATAAAACGAAGCTTGGATGACGACATTTTTGGGGGAAATATTGCCGCGGGCAATTTGTCTGCTGCGAGTAAAAGCTTTAAGTAATGATAACAAGAGATGTTTGTACGGCTGGAATAAAAATGAACTATTAGGTCTGGAAATATGAAAATCGGAGTAGTTTGCAGAAATCTTCAAGCTTCTGCTAGTGGGTTCGCCCTCGTGAAAGCATATTTGTTCATACAAGTTTTGGACACCCGTTTTATCCCATCAGGGAATAAATATTGGAAAATCGTTTGTTATTCTTTGACTACATCATAAAAGGAGTCTCTGTGCAAAAATTCAGCGTTCTAGTTCCAAGGGTTTAGGTTAAACGTGAACGTGACGTCCGTCGTCAGAACCTGACCTCGAAACCTACGAATTTTCAGAGAAATGATCTCTGAAACTATTGACGGCCGCAATGAACGATGTCTTCAAGGTTCTGGAATGGAGAGGACTAGGCATTAATGTCAATGGCGAGTACATCACTCACCTTCAGTTTGCCGACGACATAGTAGTCATATCTGAGACAACGGAGGAGCTCAGTACAACGGTCGGAAGCTCTACTAAGCTCACCACCTTAGTAGAGCTTCCGAAAGAGTGGAACTTAAAATGGTCATGGTGTAATATCCATGTAGCACCCACTCCTATCAAGATCGGAGAATCTACACTCGAAGTTGTGGACGACTATCAGATACGAGACGAGATCAGAAATGAAGATAGCAGGAGAACCAAGGTTATCGACATAGGTCGATGAATCGCCAAACTTAAGTGGCAATGGGTAGGGCACATTGCACGCAGAACAGATGGCCGATGGGGATGAAAGGTTCTGGAGTGGCGACTGCGTACCGGAAGACGCAGGCCTCCTACAAGGTGGACCGATAACCTGGTCAGGAAATCCGAGGGATGCGAGACGCACAGGACCGGTCGTTGTGGCGAATCTTGGGAGAGGCCTATGTCCAACAGTAGACGTCTTTCAGTTGAAATGATGATGGTGATGTTAATGAGTCAGTGAATGAACCAGGACTTTGCCTTTTATATATACCTACTTACGTTCGTTCTCCTATTGCTAAAGTATGTATGAAAGCTGTCGTTATCAAACCCAGCCTAAGAGAGTTTCACCTCCACTGTATTTGGACGTCTCACCATTCCTACCCACACGATCTCTATAAAAACATATCAACAAACATAAAATTACTAATATTTATTTATTTATAGTATGAGAAAATGTCTCCAGTGCCGCTTTATAAGTAAAACGTTGCACTGGAGCTGCGCCATTGGGTTTTGTGATGTAGTTAGCGCGCAAAGTGATGGCAGTGTTGCGCAGTATAATGTTGTGTTGTATGGACGGAGCGAAGAGATTGTTTCCACACGCGTGCCTCTAGTTACAGCCTTATTAAATTGAGATCGATAAAAGGTAAAGGTTGCAAATGTTTTAAAAACATACAGAATATGTAGTTCTTTGAGTTGATGGCTCCCATACAAAACTGCGTTGCGATGCGATGTGACGTCACATTGCAGAAATCTGCGATGCGAATTCCTGCGATGCGATTTTGTGCGGCAAAGCATAGGTTTAGGAGACCACACAATGTACGATGAGAATGAATTCGCAAGTTTCTGTGATGTGTCGTGCGAGCTCGAAGATTTTTACGAAGCGACGTCGTATCACAGTTTCGTGTGCCTTAGGCAGGTGTTGAACTCTCAATACCTGCAGAAGCGAGCATCAAAATAATGTGTTGAACTAGAGCTAGTTCTAATTTTGGTATGTTTTTTTTCTAATTGGTAACCGCGACTGTCTGATTGGGGTGATTGCCATTTATTTAAACCTTACTTTTACCAAATTTCAGAGCACACAGCGCTTATCGTCCGCAGATTGATTTTTCACTGCATATTCCGTAAAGGAAATAGAGTTCAGAAATAACAGACACTTAAACTACACTATGATATGCGATGTAAAGTCTACCTGTGGTCTTGCTTCTTATTACTGCTCAATTGGTCGGAATAGTGCGCTACGGCGGAGTGGGTTGTAAAATACGTCGCTATCTTTATTCGCTACATGGACTTGTCAACCAGTGACTGTTATAGTGAGTACAGGGGAATAGAGTCGCCTGTTTCAACTGGGTGAGCCTAGATACTTAAGGCAGGCATGGCACTTGCACTGGAAATATATTTTCAATACACTTACTCGAAAACCCGCTTTTATCCCTACCGCTCTTAGGTACGCAATTCATTGTTTCGCACTAGTGCGGAAAAATGCTGGCGCTCACCTTCGCCAAAATTTATTATATTTATCGTGTCAAGCTGGGCACTAAGCGACCCCCATGAGTCACGCGTCAACCCCCGTTTATTTCTTTCTTCATAAGAATATTGAAAAGATTAAAGTATATTGAAAAACGTCTTTTAATACACGTGGAAAGTCATTGCAGCACTCGGCTCCATAACACCTCATCTCCTCAATTCCGTCTCAGTCACAATGACAAATTTTCTCCACTTGTATATCCTCGTAGAATATTTAAGAATGAATCGTAGTAAGATAAGTTTTTTAGTTTGTTCCTGAAATAAAAACTGTGAGTTTATTGAGTTCTATGTTATACCAGGCCACTCAGAAAGTTTTGCGAAAAAATGTTTTATGTATAAGGCACTGGCCACTTGTAATTATTTTTTAAACTTTGGTTATTTAAAAGTAAAAATGCCATTGTTCGAATTTTGAATTTCCCTCGACAATTTTTCGAGAGCCAAATCAAATTATCGTGTCTCATTTAAAAATGGATCTGCATCGAAAACATTTTCATGCGATGATTTTTTACGATTTTAAATGTGGCCTAAAACTTGATGAGTCGTTTGATTGACTTCAAATTGCTTTTATGGATGAAGGATCTTCAAAATCAACCACCTACCGCTGGTATAGTTAGTTCAAGCGTGGTCACCTTATTATGGGGGATGAAAAAAAGAATAGTCGTCCTACGGTTCCAGACGGTTGTCACGGAAGAGAGAGTGTTGGCAGCAAAAAAATAAATTCAAGAAAACCGGCGAATTACATACAAAGAGATTCAGCATATACTGCAGATTGGTTCGAGAAGCGTTTACAAGATACTACACGAGCACCTTCGCGTGAGGAGGATAGTTTGCCGCTGGATGCCACACAACCTCACCGAAGCTCAGAAGCAGGCCCGTGTGCAATGGTGCCGTGTTATGATTCAAAAATTTGAAGCAGCACGTCTCGGCGCGTTTACGATATTGTCATAGGTCCAATCCTGAATTTATCAATACGATCCAGAAAAAAAACGTCAGTCGACAGTTTGACTATTTCAAAACGAACCAACGCCTACGAAAGTGAAGCGATCGAGAAGCGAACGGAAAATTTTGATCGTAGAGAATTCCTTGTGGCATTAAGTCCGCATATGTACCACCACTGTACATGAAATAAATAAATACACATGGTCCTAGAACGCAAAGGGCAACTGAAGGACGCAGGTGTAGTTTTAGTCAGTAAAAGTCCAACACGCCATCCTGCCCACTCTAGAGCAGGAGAAGTCATTGAACGCTCTCCTCAACAACAAAAAAACGTAGGTATTCTGGGACAGTCAACCCCTGCACTGTAACGTGTTGCATGCTGAATAACCAAGAAAGCCAATGAGACGGCAGATAAAGTTCTCTAATATTGTGTTGTGTCGGTCGCCATGTCTCGCGGATTCTTTTTAATTTTGTGACCACGCCGGGCGATTTGCAACAATCATGAGTAAAAGGTCATGTAATGAGCGCATAGCGAGTTAGTCTTGTAAATGACAATGAGTGATTGTGGGAGTAAGGTCAATTCGAAGTTTGTATTCAAGTCGTTGAGCTCCTTAGTAATCCTGAGTTGAGCTACACGAATACTGACAAATGCTTGCACTGACTGGACAGGTCCACTCAAATCAGTGTGGTTTGCTTCTCAAAAGTCCATCTCAGATACTAATCTACATGTTTCATATGTAATTTAATCATTATAATTATGTTTACTCTATGGACTTTAAAAGAGGCTTTGACTTTAGAGTTTGTTTCAGTGTTTCTTCTCAGAGTAGTCAGCTAGATAGAAAACAATGGCCTGTAGTATTAAAAAAAATACGTCTTTTTAAAACCTATTTGCAAAATAAATTTGCCAGTTTGGTATTGTTAGACACGGTCAAACATATTGGTGATCGTTAGCATATCAATTTCATCTTTCTTCACAGTTATACAAGTGCTCAGGTTGGTCCCTAGTTGGTACAGCGAGAAACGGAAATAGCGAAGTTGCTCGTTTAAAAAAGCCAAATGGTTAGAATCACAGATCTATACATATAATAAATCTGAAGAAGTTTTCAGTTTGTGCGCGCATCACGTAAAATGTACGAAATCAATTAATTTTAATGTCATTTTTTACATTAAAATTGTGTGTAATTTGATATATTACTTAGGCTTTGTTTCATCGCAATCGGTTGACTATATCGAAATATATACTACATTCATTGACTGTTAATCGGTATAAAGTTTGCCGAATCAGCCAGCATAAAAATAAAACAAGTTGAGCTGTTGGTCCCGACTGTCTTTGGTAGATGAGCTGTCGGTCCCGACTGTCATTTGTAGATGAGCTGTCGGTCCCGACTGTCATTTGTAGATACGCTGTTGGTCCCGACTGTCATTTGTAGGTTTTTGACAGTTTTTACGAGTAGTCCAGAAGCCAAGAAATTTGATCATCAGAATAAAATTAGGCATAGGTATTTACAGGTGTTATGCCGAGGTTACCAAGGGTGTTACCCAATAAAATACTGTTTTGTGGAGGTCAGGGAGGCAGTCGACTCATGTAAAATGCTAGTATCCAGCTGCATCCCGTTAGACTTGAATTCGACTCCAAAATAGTTGGAAGCTCGCCAGACAGATAGGTGCCACACGAAAATGCAAGACACCTTTCCGTGTTGTTTTTGTAGCTAGATTATAATGCATAATAGCATAATCAGCCGCATAATTTTTTACTGCTGGGACTCAGACCTCCTCTCTAGGAGAGCGCCCAGTGCGGGTTGGTGATTGTCACATGACTTCGAATTCTTGGTTCGTACACCGCGGTGTTTTACATTTACCCACATTTTATCTTTTATTTTTCTTCCTGGCTATATTGTTTTGTTATTTTACATACGTACTTGCATCTGTGCGCTCTAATTATTAATTTTAGTTTTAGATATTGTTTCTCAGTAAGTGAATTATGTATCAATTCTTTATGAAGAAATAAAGTTGTTCTTAAATCTCAATTACACAAAAAAATGTGACTGGCTGGGTTTGAAGTTTGAACACGCGACCTATAAATCGGAATCGTTACCAGTGGGCCACCCACTGCTCCCTCTATTATACTAGTATAGCTAAAAGGCCATGCAAATAGACTATCAAACAACTAGAAGCATCATCAACATTATTTATTAGATTAAAAAAATGACTCTCCGTACAAACCATACGAGCGTGTCGCCCATACCTTGCACCACAATACAAAACAGCCTCCTTTTCTTCTTTTTTGTAACACTATATCCAATCGTAAACTTCAAGATAAAATATTGCGGTATAATGTAAAACCACTGCACCTTGACACCTAACCGGCTCCTAAGTCAAGGGAATAAAGTTCAGTATTACTTTTTTTGAGGTTGCATATATGTTGGTTATAAACAGTGTGAAATTGACTGTAGGCTATTGAATTTGACTGTTTATTTGGCTGTATATATGCGGGATATAGTAATTTGTTATTGGTAACGCGATATTTAGCTGCTTAGGGGACGGTGACAATATAAACGTATGCCAGTTTATGACAATGTTTGTTGTGGGTGTGAGGTGGAATCATTATGGTGGCCATTTTGTTAGGAATTTATTGATTGGTGATTGTGAATGCAGTAGTGAATATTTATTTCGATTGCTCATGTGAGTTGATACCAAATATGTATCTAAAGAAGTGAGTTTCGGGCTACGCGCAGTGTAGGGTTCCGTAGCTTGTTACAACATGCAGACTTGGAAAGGGCTTTAAATTTACAACCATGGTTGTTTCTGCTGGCAACTTTGTCTGGAACACTCAAAATATATGAAAACAGGGATATACCTACTCAGGCAGCATTTAAAAAAATATTACACAAATGGATCTCTAAATCGAAAAATAATATTCACACACCTCTGATACCTGACTATTTTCAAAATACCTACCCAACGATATACTAAACTATGGGTTTGAAGAGAAAAAGTAATCCCAATTTACGTGTAGGGGAGGTGGTGTAAATATTATCGACTTTATCATCGTAATCTATATATAGGGAAGGTTAGCTCATAGCGGCCATAGAAGGTATAGTGGCCACGATTCATATTTCAGTTATTTGTAATGGTAGAGTGATGTTACCACTCTGGTGCATAGTAAGCATCCCGCCTCGACGGCTGGCGGTTGTAGCGACATACATTATTGATTTTGCACGTTTTGTTAAAAAAAAGACAAGGTAAGTTCATCCTGTTTTGATGAATTTTCTAAATATTTATATGCTTCTATTATATTTGTGTGGATACTTATTTATTCAGTTTTGTCTGTGGAATATGATAAAAAAACAAGAGAAAATAATGTTTTAAAAGATTGGTTGTCTAAAGGCAAAGCGGACCAGGCAAAGCGGCCTGCTGATCGCTTTACCCTTAATTGAAATATATATTAATAAAGTAGTTATGATTTTATTGTTAACTAATGTTTGGCTGTGAGTTTTTCCGCGTGACCAAGGTACTTATAGGAATCGTAAATACTATAAATTTTACTAGAATAAATAGTAGATTTCAAGATTTATTTTCGATATATTGACTATCTCAAAGTATCACGTAAATTCATTGCTGTGTGTAAAACTACGAATAAAAGTACCAACAAATGTACAAAACTCATCTTTAAGAGTACTTTAGTTTATTGTTCTTTTTTTAGTATGTTAACAACTATAGAGCACTCATGCCAGGACCAGGGGTCATTACAGATTAAAGTTATTACAGATTTTCAGGTAAATCGCGAATCAGTCAAATTTGTAGCCATCAAATATCCTTTTAAAGTTTGATGACTGCATATTTAGTTTATTTAGGTACATTTAAGACTTATTATGTTCAAAGCGAACATGAATACAAAAATAAATATTTTTAACTGAATCTATTTTGTTTGGGGGTATTTTTAAGTAAAATTAACAACAATCGTTATTTTGAATGAATATATTTTTAAACATTTTTTTTTTAGTATTTTCATTTCATCAAACACTAATATGCCATTAAAAACTATAAATTTCATGTGAATGTTTATGCTGGTCACGTTGCCTTACCCCTATGGCCGTTTTAGGCAGGCTCTCGGGCAAAGTGGTTTTTAGACACATTTTCGTAAAAAATAAATTTACAAAGTCATTTCAACATTTGGGCAAATTTGATTTACATATAACAGAAGTTTAATAAATTACCCACCTATTAGTATATTATTTTCTTGAAAAATCTATAATTAACGTGATTTTTTTTAACTCAAAGTTAAAGTGGCCGCTTTGAGCTAACCTCCCCTATAAAAGTGAAATATCACTGACTGATTAATCACGAAATCTCAGAAACTGTAACACCCACAAACTTAAAATTTGGCAGATAGATTCCTTATGGAGTGTAGACATCCGCTAAGAACGGATTTTACGAAACTCCATCCCTGAGGAGGTAAATGGGGGTCCAAAGTTTGTATTGAGAAACCTAATTTGACGCGGGCGAAGCCGCTGGCAGAAGCTAGTTACTATGTAATTTAATATCCAACCAATAATCTCTAAGCTGAGCCGCGTATGAATGGACAGACAGACCGACGGACGTACATGGTGAAACTATAAGAGTTTCTTGGTAGGACTACAGAACTCTGAAAAGGAGATTGTTGACAAATAACATTAACTATTCCGAAGTAAAGGCTAAATTGTCCTTTTCAGGAGTAGAGTTTGTATCAGTTAGTTACTAAACAAATCAGAAGATTCTACGTCTGTATTTCTACCATTACAAGATCAAAGTTTTATGTATATCTAAACTAATTGGTTCCAGTCCAATCACAAGTTGAACTCTATATTTGAACTTTGCCCTTGAGTTAAATCAATCAATATAAATATACCTATCAGTATGTTTTCCAACTACTATACAATTCTTAAACTTTATCCTAAAGGGAATTGAAAATATTACTTGTATTAAGTTCGGTGTCGAATCGTAGTAAGTACAAGTTGTGGGACTGACTGAAGGCTAGAGGGGTGCCCCTCGACTAACTTTTATAGGTACAACTCTATTTCGAGGACTGTAAGTTTCTCCCAAGTTTTTAACTGTGTACGATCGATCGAGCGCACGACTATTATCGGCTTAGGAACCTCTAGTGTACAATCAAGATTATCTATACTTATAATAAATCTGAAGAAGTGAAAATTCTGTACATTGAAAATATCAAAAAAAAATAATGGAAGGTAGGTGTTTCTAGGCCGACACAGAACCCAAAAATGTGGTTAAAAAAATGTTTGTCTGTCGGTCTGTTTGTCTGTTTGTTCAGGCATCACGCAAAAATTACTCGTTCGATTACGATGAAACTTGGTATAATTATTCTTTAATATCCTGGACACTACACTGGGTACTTTTTATCCCGGAAAAGTATATACAATAAAAAACAAACTTAATTTTGCGGTTCGATCCCTAGACCCGATTACTGTACCAACCGTAAATAATAAGTTTGCCGTAAATAATAGGTTACGTCACCCGCAGTGGAGTGCACTAAGGGGCGCTGCACACGGCTAAGATACTGTAAAATTTTATCTTAAGATACAATATCGCTCGCCATACAATTGAATGGACTATCACACACGACGAAGATAATAAATAATATTTCATATTTTCGTATCTCAAAAAAACCTAATAAAACCATTTTCGACTTCTACGCGGACGAAGTCGCGGGCAAAAGCTAGTATATATATAATCGAATTTTTTATGTACTGTTGTAAGTCATCCGATGATTTCGCGGGGAAATCTACGCGCCTTCGACGACTTGAGCTCTGTTCGGACGGTTACCAGACGGCCGAACGGAGAGCTTCCCATTGCTTGTTGTCCGCAAGTTCACGCCTACGGTGATCGGAAATCGAGGTCGGGGTTCCGGTTGCTGGATCGTGAGGACGTCTTTTTCCTCGAGTGCAGCCGCCCCCTTCGCTAACATTACTGCTTCGCAGAAGGAGACCACGGCCTGCCTTTCCTCTTCGCTCCGGTCCATAAGGACACGGCGCTGCTCCACCCAAGAGGGGCACACCTTCACCGTTCGATAATAAACTTACTAAAGTTTGTTTAAGTATTTGGATGTATGATATGAAGCCTCCTTCTGCGAAGCAACAAATCAAGCTATGGAGGTGGCCGAAACAGTGAGAGACAGGTCATCCTCACGCGACAGCCAGCGCTGAAGGACACCTCGGGCGTCTGGAATTACAAGGCGGTTCACAGCCACCGTGAACGTGGGTTTATGGACGATGAGCAATGGGTAGCTCGCCGTGAGGTAAGGACCGAGCCCAAGTCGACATTGAGTGAAAACTTTAGGGATCCAGTAGAAACGATGCCTGCGTTACCGTGACCCTGGAACGTAAAGGGCAAGTGAAAGAACACAGGTGGGTTTTAATCAGTAAAAGTCTGATACGCCCTCTGACCTCCACCCAGAGCGGAAGAAATTATTTGATGAATTTCCAAAAAAAAAGTTTTTCTTAGAAAACCTTTATCTAAGATGGAAGAAAAAGGCTGCATCTCCATCATTTGTGCCGAGCTGTTACAGTAACAGGAAATGAGGTGTACTTCCGGCAGAGGCTCGCTTCCGGCCAACCACTTCCGGCCTACTCGCCCAGCGAATCTAATGCTTTATTTGTAAAACTTCCATGCAAACTAATGCGCAATGAACTGCTATTGTTGTGAAGAAAATGAAATAGAAAGGTCGTGAAGGAAATAACATTAAGAAAATAGGTACTGGTACAACGTGTATTTGGGAACAGAAGGTAAAGAAACAAAAATATCTTTTGATTTTCTATTTAAAGATCATTGAATCCAGGCCCGCAGTTTAGGAGCAGTTATATTATTCAAGTTGTCCGGCCGTTGGGGCCGAAAGGTTCTGGAGTGGCGACCGCGTACCGGAAGACGCAGTGTTGGAAGGCCCCCTACAAGGTGGACCGATGACCTGGTGAAGGTTGCGGGAATCCGATGGATGCAGGACGCACGTGACCGTTCTTTGTGGAGACATTTGGGGGAGGCCTGTGTCCAGCAGTGGACGTCTGTCGGCTGAAATGATGATGATTATTCAAGTTTTCCCCATAACAAAGCCATTTCAGACGTTTTGATATATCAATTTTTTACCTAATGTCTAAAATACACCGTACTTTCCATACTGTTTCTTTTACTACATCGGGATTTAAGGGGTTGTGTTCCCGGAATCCAGTTATTATGCACTGTCGAAGTGAAAATCAAAGTTTTTTCTAGAATCGAGATAATTAAATTAAACTATTAATTTAATCGATTGAGAAGACCACTCATCACTATCTGAAACTAATTCAATTGACAGGTGACATCAAAATTATGACACCCATTTGTTTTGAATTAGGTCGATACGTAAAATTGTTAGGTATTTTTGTTTTTCAGTGTTTATTTATAGGATTATTATGTATTTGAATATAGCATGGTCATGTAAAAAATTTAACCCAATAAGGTCGGTCGCCTCTTTCTGCGAAACAGTAATGCTAGCAAATGCGAGCAATGGGTAGCTCGCCGTCCGGTAACCGTCCGGACCGAGCCCAAGTCGTCGATGCGCATCGACGCGTAATGTTCCACGCGCGCCTCAAGAAGATGTCAACAACCGTAGGGGCCCAGGAAGGACGAAGCCTACTGAGGCCATGAGTGATACGAAAGAGATCCCCGGGGCCCTGGAACAATGGCAAAGAAGCAACAGGACTAGGTTTTTAGTCAGTAAAAGTCTGACACGCCCTATTGCTCCACCCAAGAGCGGTGGATGACATTAGATGATTTTCACACCCAAAAAAAAACCAGTAAGGTCTTGTGTAAATTGCTAAGCCCGATTTCAACGAAAACGGTGCTCCCGAATTCTAATTTTAGTACTTGAAATTGAGTATTTCTCAAACTCTACTTTAGCTTGCAAACTTGCCAAAGGCATTTAAGTATGATTTGATTAAGTGTTCTTAAGAGTAAAGTTCAGTGTCTGTTTTAATTATCCACAAATTGATTACTAGTGGATATTATGATGTAAAATTAATGTAGTTTTGTATTTCAAGTGTCTGCGCAACTCGACAACGTGTGGAATCATTGAAACAGGTGCGATCTCGGTAAAATGGAGTCGAGAATTATTGTACTATTGACTACCACAGCAAAGCTTACCGAGAAGGCTGACCCGATACATTTGCTGCTAAATACGGCAAAAACATTATATCTACGTTCTAAAGGATTTCAAAGTAACTTAAAATGACTGAAAACTTAATACTTTTTAAACTTGACTCTGGCTGACAAAAAAAAAACCGCCTTAAGACGGAATGCCAAATGCTACAATTTGAAACTTACTTTTAAAGAGGTTGTAATGATATTAAATACTGGCAACATCTAAAGCGGAATATGTAAAAAAGAATAAACACATCGTCTGTAAGAACATGAATCTAAATTCAAACACATAAGTATCGCTTGGCGCCGTACATCAATGTGTTACCGTTATTTTTCACGCAAACTTAGTACCCGGGGCGGCGGGCGCTCGATGCTCGGAACAAATCACCGATTCCCTACAAATGGGGGGTGATCCAGGAGGCCGATTGTTGATTCTTTAAAGGGTTGAGAGGTCATTGTCCTTGTTTAAGGCAACGATATGGGTAGATATACGCACAAAACGTTTTGAGAACACATTGTGCGTACAGCTAAAGAGTGGAATTCCCTGTCGGAGTCTGTATTTCCTGATCCCTGACCTGGGAATCTTTAAGTCAAAAGTTAGAGGAGAGAGGTTGCTTCTAGGCAAGCGTGCTCCATCGTCGACCAAATCGTCGCTATCCATCAGGTGAGTTAGAAATATTTTGCTAAGAAAATCTAGATTTGAGTGAAATAAAAGTTTAGACCTTTCTGAGTGAACAATCTAAATTTATTCTGGAGTACACTGACCATCTATCTTAATACTTTCTCACTAATTCTCAAGTGACAATTACGATCTACAGATTAACTTAGTGATTAGAATTAAATTTTACTTGATAAATCCTAAATTCTCCCGTTAATAAAATACGTGTAAAGATTACCTAAACATTGAAGATCCATCTTCATCATTCGTCTAGTCGATAAGTTGGGACATTTACTGTCGGAATGTAGAAAGTTTGTCAACTCGTCCTAGGAGACGTTTTAGAATAAACTTCGCGACCTCTGGGGAAGCTGGACGCATCATATCGGAGAGGAAGGTCCGAGAACTTATCTTACTAAGCTTTTAGTACATTTTATAAACGTTGGGGGAGTCAGAAGCTCGAAGTCTGGAAACTTTCGGACAGTTATTTTATATTTTTCAAATAATATACACTAGTGCTAGACTGCGATCCCACCTGACGGTAAGCAGTGGTGCAATCGTCCATGGTGAGACGCTAGTTTATTAGGAGCCTATTACTCTAGCCTTGAAGACACCCAAATTATAATCGGACGGGAAGATTCGGGGGGGGATCCGAGGGGGGAGGAGTCGGGGTTATTTTGAATTCTTTATTGTACACAAAAAACTTGATGAAGTACACAGTGATTTGACAATTCATATACAAAGACGGAGAGAGATCACATTTGAGAGTTTAGGATCCAGTGTACAATATAAGCCTAGATAAACAGGTCTATCTAATATATAAGAATACATATACTAGTAAGAACTACTACTACAGAAGTGAAAGACAGCCGCCCCATTTAAAATACTGGAATTCAGCATTAGGTATCCGGTTAGACTGACAGACAGCCCGACGTAGCAGGGGAAAGGTTGGACATTAATATGGTAACGTTTCTCTGATAAACCATGTTATAATCATTTTTGTTTTAAGGTGGGAAATCATCAAATGCATCGCTCGCTCTCCCGCTCTAGAGTGGATCGAGAGACTAAGACTTTTACTGACTAAAACCAACCAGTGTTCTTCAGTCACTCTATCAAACGTTCCCAGATATGTTATAATGTTAATGTAACTTTTTGTAACCATTCTTCTAATCTTAAAACTCGTTATTTTCAGTCAATAGAGAACCTCTCAAAAGACGATTAACCGTATATATTATACAAAGTTTCCAGACAGGAAAATAAAATTTACTGTATCAATGATTTCTCGTATAAAACAAAGGCCAATATTTCGCCTTCCGCGTCAGTAGCGTTCAGCTAAAGGGGATGATACCGGTGCTGCCTGCGGCTGAGAGATACACCTCATTAATACAGGTGCCCGACACGGGTGACCAGGGCCACAGACTAAATAATACTGTAGACTGTTCTGTGAGGGTTACAATCAAAGTAAACTAGAAAGAAAGAAAGAGTAAAAATTTGTTAGTGACAGTTCACGAAAAAATATTTTAGGGGGATACTCCAAGTTAGCCCGCGAAACTCAAAATTCCTTTCTTCTCTTTTCTTTCTGGCGTTATAATGAAATAGTAAGACGGACTAAGAGGTTTGTATTGATGATTTCCATGCATCATATAACTTGACTCTGAGGTCAGAGTCAAGCCAAACGTAAAAAACTTCCAAATGTGTGTCTCACGGCTGCGCTTAACAAGCAACTGACAGGTCAGCATATTGCAGTCAGTAAGATATAGTAGGTCTTTCTAAAACTGGGCCTCAACGCCCGAATAAACTTGGTCACCCATTCTGGCCCAACCGTCATTGGAAGTTATCTAGCTGCACAGTATCACACACTGTTCTTGCTGGTACGCAGTCTTTATTCCAAGACTCGTCTGTTCCAACGCTCATCGAGTGTAGATCATAGACAAACATTTTATTTGCGGGAAAATTGCGCAATGTTAAGATGATACTGTGTGCCGATAGATGTGAGGAGCATAATCAGCCTTCTAATGTTCCCACTGCTGGGATTCAGGCGTCCTCTCTAGAAGAGGGAATGGGCCGTAAACCACTACGCGGGCCCAGTGCGGGTTAGTGAATGTCACATGTCTTCGATTTTTTTGGTTCTAGGACATGCCGGTTTCCCCACGACGTTTTACATAACCGTTTTGAGAGCAGTGGTGATGAAATAAATTACAAAAAGTAATGCGCCTGGCTAGGTTTGAACTCGCGATCTACAACTCGTAAATTAGGTAGATTTGAGTAAAATAATAAAATATAAAGTGACGCCTCTGTCATGCTCGCTACTCTGTGTAACAGTAGGGTATCAATCAAGATCGGCGCGGGTCACGTACGGGCCCGGCTCCCACTAAACCGACCGTGTTCAGAGTTTCAGACTACAGGGCTACGAGAACTTTTAATACCGGGCCAAAACACCTAACTGATTTCCGAATATAACTAGTAGAAGTTTTAAGGATGAAACGCTCCGACAAATTTCTTCATGAACAGAAATGGCGATATTGGTCTACTCAAAGCCAATTATTTACACGGGCTTTTTAGTAGTGATTTATTTATTTCATTTTATGGGTCACTTAAATGTATGTACATAAATGTTACTTTAATTTTTTAAGTTAGTATTGAAGGTTTCGGAATTTCGGACGATCAATTAGGCAAGCTACTTGCCTTATGCTTATTCGGCAAACATCGCGGAATAAATAATAGTTTTTTTTTTTTCATTTTTTACAAAACTTTGCCCAACACTACGAATTTTAATATAGAATTGGAAGCATTCACAAACACAAGACAAACAAACAAAGAAACAAACAAAGGTTGACTGGTAGAAAATGCCTAAGGCATTAAGTCCGCCTCTGTACATTTATGTGCATGAAGTATTAAATAAATAACTAAGACACCCAGAATCAGAACAATTTCGTAGGCCATACAATTATTTGTTCTGTGCGGGAATCGAACCCACGACAATTAGCGCAGTAGCCAAACGCTCAACCACTGCACCCATCTTACTGTCAAATATAAAAGTTGTTTTTTTTTTATTACTGGCTGATGCAGCCCTCTGCCACTTTTAGAAATAGGCGGAGCAGGGTGTACAGTCCCACAAGGAGGTCCATTGAAAAGGGAGAATCCTCCGACCAGACGGATGTATAGTCTGGTTTGGTAACTGCTCGCTATTATTAAATTTTGGGCGGTTGTATATGGCCAAATTGCGCGGAGAACGCGTAGTTTAGTTCTTAAGTGACGCCATAGATGTCGCTACAAGTAATAATTATTAACAATACTTACCTTTGTATTCCCGTGTTCCTACAAACAAGCAAAACTTTATCCAGTACCCTATTCTAAGCTTACAGCACGCCATTACGAACTATTTAAAACTTTACCACCAATAACTTACCGAGACTCTGCTCACCACACACGGGAAATAGCATGAACATATTGGACAGTTTTATTATAACTGCTGGAGTTAAGTGCGGCACTCGTAAAGTCCTCGCATAACTATATCCGCCAGGTCCGCTTCCGAGCTCGCGACACAAGGTTTGTTGAGGAGCAGGGACTTGTGTTACGAAGTTATTAATAGTCTACTAACAAACATACACAACAATAATGAGATTATAATTCTTAAATGCTCACATAAAACAACAATCAATCAATCACATCATGAATAAAAGAAGCACTAAAAGAGAAAAAGAGCACTATCTTTCCTCTCTAGTGTGTTAATTATATATGTATATACATTATGTATTTATTTTTAGTAAAGGTATATATATACTATATATACCTTTACCCTAGTATGTATAGTACATAAGTTTTTTTTTTTTTTTAAATTTAAGATTTCACATTCTCTTCTTCAATTACTTCTACACACTATTGTCTACTTTTCTTTTTATTTCTCCTTTCGCAGGTCTGCTGGAAGAAATTTCTAAATTGATCTAAATAAGCAGTACCTTTGTACAATTTTTATCAGAATGTATCTTCTTTCTTTATTCGTGTGTACAAAAATTATAAAATAAATAAATGAATATTTCAATTTCATTTGAAATAAGCAGCCCCTTTTTTTTTATTCCTGATAGGTTCGCGCCGGACCGCTATCTCAACTGATGGAAAGTGACGATGCGATTGACGATGTAACGCGCTTACCTAGAAGTAACCTATTTACTCTTGACTTAAAGATTCCCGGATTGTAGCATCAGGAAACACAGATTCCGGCAAGGAATTCCACTCCTTAGCTGTACGCACAATGAATGTGTTCCCCTTTGTGCTCTTCTATCTATCTGTATTTGTTCTTTTAATTTGTATGTGTTCTTGGTACATAAATAAATAAATGCCAATAGCTTTGGACAGGCCATAATCATGGCGATAACTAAAAAAGAGGGAATCTCTTTGAGGATTGGCTGCAGAGCATGATGCAGGTCCTCACCGAAAATGGTAGCGCAGGCTTGTGGACGACGAGCGTTATGTAGCTAGCCGTCCGGCTGTCTGATGGCCGTTTGGACGCGTAGTATTCCACACGCACCTCAAAGAAAAATGATAATGATTTATATTATGTGATTTTTACAAATTTTTTTAAATATTATATTGTAATATAATAATGACTATCTGCTCGTGTTGGTTTCAACTGTTGGTGCAGCGAATACCTGTCATAAAATCTATATATATATAAAAGGGGAAACTGACTGACTGACATAACAACGCACAGCCGAAACTACTGGGACTAGGAACGTGTAATTTTGCACAAGGTTTTTTTTATGACGTATATATGACGTAGGCGAGCACTAAGAAAGGATTTTCCAAAATTCTCTCCCTAAGAGGATGAAGCGAGGTTCAAAGTTTGTATGGAGAAACCTACATTCACGTGAACGAAGTTGCAGGCAGAAGCTAGTAAATAAATAAAGAGATGTTAGTAAAACCGTGGAGTACCGATGCCCGCTAGAATTTCTGAAAAGGAACGCATAGGGTAACTGAAAAACACAGGTGTGACAGTAACAGTGATGAGTAAAAGTCTGACACACCCTGAGAAGTCTTTGGATAATCTCCCAATTAAAAATATGGCTGTAACTTGCACAAAAGTATGCAGCTTGCATGCCAAGTGATACTTTCATATTTTTGTACCAGTAACAAGCAAAGGTATCACTGCCTTTACTTTAAAACAGCCGTGGTAAAATAATCATAAAGATTTTCGCCTTTACCGTAGAGGTGATGAATCTTTCTCTTTAGTTTATTGAAGTAAGCTCCTGAAAAGCAAGTGTCGGACTCCTGATGTCATTGTTTGCAGTCAGTTTCTGAATGAAAATCATGACTTGTAAGATCGACTGGTAGGAAATAAGGAAATATGATTTAAAAGAGTGTCCATGGAGTTTATTGCACGTTCTTCTCCATAGATATCTACGCTTTGGAATGTGCAATTTAGCTTCACTTGTTTTTTTTTTGTTTGTCCGACATTTTGACAATTCAAAAGTGCCTGTAATTGGTCTATTTGAAATAAACGTTTCTGATTTCTGATTACTCCAGGTTCGATTAGATGCTGCACTATTATATCACAGGTTCGATTAGATGCTGCACTATTACGGGTTCGATTCCCGCTTGGAACAAATATTTGTGTGCCTACAGATAGTTGTTCAACTGCGGGTCTGGGAGTCTTGTGTATGATGTTTGTCAACACATCCACGATTCAAGAAAAAAACCATTTCGCGCATAGTACCGAAACTATAGAAAAAAACTACTACTACCTCCTAACACAAAACCCTTCCAAAAAAAAGATACTCACCATCGCAATAAACACGTTCCAATCTCTTGCCATACCTTAAAATCTTCTGGCACATTAACTGGCACGCTGGCACGCCAGGATGAATGGTAGTCTCTGGCACGTTATCAGCACGGGCGAACGCGCTAACTGCGGCGTCTGGCGGACCCCTCCCCCCCTTCTGCCTCATCGGACACGCACGCAAGACGGGTTCGCGTGTTTGTACAGTGATTAGTAACTTGTTTTGTTGAATGCGTGTTTGTTTTGGATTTAATAAGGACATTTCTACATCAGGAAAATAAAAACTTCCCGTGAAAGAGTGAAAGATTTAAAATAAAAAGAGTTGTTCTTAAAATGTTTTTGAAAATCTGAACTATTATCGCCTTGGCTGGGTACCAATAACCACAAATAATATACTAGTGTAAACTGAATCCTGCGAAGCAGTAATGCTAGCGAAAGGGCGCGGGTGGCCGAAGAGTGAGAGAAAGAACTTTCTCACGTCCCTAGCCACCGCGACCCTGATCTCAATTTCCGCTTACCCCAGGCGTGGGCATGGCCGGACTGCGAGATACCCATTCAAGACGACGAGTAATGGGTATCTCGCAGTCCGGCCGTCCGGGAACTGTCCGAACCGAGCTCGAGTCATTGACGGTGTGTAGTGTTCCACGATAAACTGCGCCTCATGGAGATCATGGTCACCGTAACCGTAGGGGCCCAACAGGGCCGAAGCCTACTAGGGCCATGGGTTCGCTTCTGAAAGGAAAACTCGGAGTCCTGGAACGCAATCAAAAGGAACATAAAAGTGGGTTTTAGTCAGCAAAACTCTGTTGGATGACCTACAAAAAAAAAACATACACTGAATGGCTACGGGTTCCCTTATTCTTCAATAATTATAGAATTAATAATTAATTATTATTAATAATAATGCTAGCTGAAAGTAAAAAAAAAATAAAGAAAATAAATAAAGATGAAGTCGGGATGACGGAACAGAAAACAACTTTATATCCGTTTCAAGCAGCTTAAGTTATCCGGGCACGTCAAACTTCCCCAAATCGACAGCCACTTTACTATCCGACGTGTTATAGTCACGCTGTCCCGTACCGCGGTGACACGGGTCGGCGTGATTACAGCAGACGTGAAGATCGCATGTTCGGGGTGACGAGCGAGCTCAACGCTGTCACTTGACTTACTGTCCTGTACCTTATTGATCCGTAGAGGATTGTAATATCTGAGACATAGTTTGCACTTCGCCTTTTATCACCTATTTGGAAATAACATAATAGTTATAACAAGCTAATATTAAAAAATATTATTATTATTACTAACCCATATTGTCCCACTGCTGGGCTAAGGCCTGTCCCATTCCTTCCAAAAATCACAATTTTTCACTTCTTTATTCCAATTCATAAGGAAGACCTGTTAAAAACATACCTATTTTTTTTAAATAATCTTTAAAATTGTTCATCATCATCATCATCATCATTTTAGCCGAAAGACGTCCACTCTTGGAAATAGGCCTCCCTCAAGTGTCGCCACAATTAACGGTCCTGTGCGTCTCGCTTCCATCGTATTCCCGCAACCCTTGCCATTGCTTCATTGGCCACCGGTCTTTTAAAATTGTTCGCCATCATGGATTTATTATGATATAGTTTTTTTTTTTTTCGTATTCTTCTCAATAAAACCTATTCATTGATACCCATATCAAGGGCGCGCATAAATAACAACTAGTGCGCCATCTTCAGCAGTCTGCCATTTTGGATTTAAAATGACGTCACTTAGCTAAAAGGTTTCTAATCTAACCGTATACGGCTTGGACACGCCATAATTATGGCGGTAAGTCCCCTCTTTGAGGCGTGGTTGGAAAGACCTCACGGCGTCCTCACATTCCGCATGACGCAGGTTCTCACCGGACACGGTAAGTTCGGGAGGTTCCTGCACCGGATTCGTGTGGAAACGACTCCCGGGTGTCGCCACTGTGTGGACCGCCCGGAGGACACGGTAAAGCACACGGTGGAGGTGTGCCCCGCTTGGGCAGAGCAACGCCGTGTCCTCGTGGGGGCAATCGGCGGCGGCGATCTCTCGCGCCGGGCCTTGGTTCAGGCCATGGTCCGGAGCGAGGAGGAGTGGCAGGCGGTCGCCACCTTCTGCGAAGCAGTAATGCTAGCAAAGGAGGCGGCCGATCGCGTGAGGCAACGGTTCTTACGCTCCAACCGCCGCCGGGATTCCGATCCCGATTTCCGGCCACCGTAGGCGCGGGCTTGCAGACGGCGAGCAATGGGTGGCTCGCCGTCCGACCGTCCGGTAACCGTCCGGACCGAGCCCAATTCGTCAACGGCGCGTACTGTTCCACGCGCGCCTCAAGGAGATGTCAGCAAATCGTAGGGGCCCAGCAGGGTCGAAGCCTACTGGAGCCACGGGTAGTGTGAAAGCGGAACCCGGGGCCCTGGGACGAAGGCAACGAAGGAACAGGAGTGGGTTTTTAGTCAGTAAGAGTCTGACACTATCTCCCGTTCCGCCCAAGAGCGGGGATGTCATAAGGATGATTTTCCCACCCAATAAAAAAAAAACCGTATACGGCTGAGTATTAGTATTTTGGATGAAGAGACTACCTAACTGACCTTCACAACCCAGTAACTGGGTAGCAATGTCCCTTTGGCAAGACTGGTGTCAGATTTTCATTCTTCTGACAAGAGTAAAGACTATGAAAGATTTATAAGTGACAGACGTGACTAACGATGTGTTTTTCGAGGCACTGACTACTCAGTGTCTCGAAAAACAATCGCTATATAAATAGATGTTCACCCATCCACGAACTGACCTATCTCTTTTTCCTTATAGCTGGTTTATTTGTAGCAGTAAATTTTCTGAAGCATTACAGTAAAAATAAAAAGTAGATAATAGCTAATAGCTTTTTTTTAAATAAAAATCTTTCTATTGGCCATTTGTGTCACTCGGTGTCGTGGTCAAATACATCCATTGCGCCAGTTCAACAATCAACAAACACTAGGTGTATCGATTTGAATGCACCAGTATTGTTGGTCGCATGTTTCTAATGGGAGCACCCAACTTGCCCATACTTTCCGATAGGAATGGGTAATTGAACTGTGTTGTAACCCGCGACTTGGCAACTCTACGGCCGGCATTTTAACGATATTCTCATAAAGCACTCAATAGTGAAGCTACATAATATTGACAGTCTTTTCAGGAAAACGTGAAATGCACCGTTAAGTAGCAGTAAGTAGGGTCGCTTGATCGGGTGGTCGGGTGGTCGGATGCTGACGCGGGTCGCCGTGATTAGGGGCGACGGGGGTTCGAGCCCGGTTGACAACCCGACTCAATGGGATTACCTACTTACCTACTAATGTCGATTACTTTCATGCGAATATCAATGTGATGGACTAAACTGTCTCTTATATATAAAATACTGGAACAGTGAACCAGAACTTATTGACAATTCTCATTTTATCGCACTCTAGACGATGGACGTAAAAATAACTCACCATTAAGCCATAACCCTAACGAAACGGAAAGAAATAATCGTATCACGGAAATCGAATATTATCTTTGATAGACCTCGTAATGCGAAGTGCTTTCAGTCAGGTGATACTTTCGTGGTCGGAAAGTCTTTCGTTTCACTGTATCTGTTACTCAACAACGCTGTACTTCATAATACATAAACCTGAAAAGAAAAACGTTCCTAAAATAACCAACAAAAAAGAAAACTCCATCTACAGGCGGACACAAAAGTGTAACAAATATAAAAGTACATTAAAATATCTTCCGCGAGCGTTCCGTCCGGGGCATGGTAACGCGGTATTATCCGGTTCGCGCCGGAATTTACCGGCCACCTGTAACCGGCCTCTCGGTCGCCGGTGAAATTTTCATAGCCCTCGAGCCACGGAGGACTTGCGTCGAGTGTTTGTGCATTTTTTAGTGTTCGCAACGTACTCCTGACATTTTTGTTTTTGTTCAAATTGTTAACGGTAAGAAAAGTTTGTCGGCTATGAAGATTCCTGAAATATAAATGTTCCGGACGTATTTACATATTTTTATCTCCAATTTTCAATTTAAATTTTCTCACAGAAATGATGAAAGTTTTAAAAGTTTTTCAGAGGGAAATCTCTTGTGAGATAAATGGGGTGCCTCAGAACTCCTCGACTTTGGATCTCGTCTTTGACAGTTAACTTGAGGCAACTATTTGCAAACTTCTCCACTTTCTAAGGGAACACGTTCTATTCCATAACTTTAGGCGCCGCTGAAGCATAAGTTCGCATACCAGCTGCAATCGTAGATGCCATACTTTGAAGTTTTTTTTAGTTATATAGTTTTTTGTAAATTCGTTGCTCAGCCAGAAATGGGAGTACTTAATTTTCTTTTCATAATAAGCTTAAACACAGCTCTATTTTATTTTCGCCACTTTACTCAACCGTTCTTTACTGCAGTCCATGAATGACTCCATCACATCAATAGACAAAAAACTGATTATACTTTCAAAAAATATTTTTTGCCCACAGGTGGCCCCTAAACACACGGCCGGGTAATACGGACCGTTCCGGATAATAAAACCATTCGCAAGCACCCAACCGGCTTGATCCGGATCTCAGGTGAAATGGCCGCGCATACACGGGTGATAGCCCACGGCGGCCGGGTAATGGGGCCCGGTCATAAAGTGGAGCGAGAAGTAATAATAATTACCGAAAACGAGGGTGAAGAGAAACTGTGTTTGAAAGAAATTTCGAATAAGGAACAATATTAGTAGCCACTGAGAAAAACGTAGTGGCTAGGATAGCATTTGATTCTGAATTTAGAAACTGAAGTTAAGAATGAGTCAAATCGTTATGTAATCTATTTCTTTATTAACATAAAAATAGTAGTAGTAGTACATTCTACCTTTGTACAGTGTTATTTACTATAGCATAAAGTTTTAATAAATACTAAATATATACAATGTAGGACAGCTCATGTAACTAGGAGAGTAATTAAAAACAACTTTAAATGTGTGTATCTGCCAAAGTCGTTTAGGTTTTCAAGCAGAAGTAACGTTCAACTTCAAGTTCTTGTCGAGCAATCGAGGGTAAGGCAAGATAAACAAAACAATATTTTTTTAATTTCTTTGCACGCAATCTAGCAGTGTCTTTTAATAAAATTGGATACATTGGTCTTAAGTTGACACGATTACATAAACATCAATACAACAAGGCTATCAGATATCCATCCTCGTCATTGAAACGCACTACCGCGGCCGATCACACTTGTCTCATCAACTTCTACTAACACCGGATGAGTACTAATGAGCTATACAAGTACATTACAAAGTGCGTATACGACACATGGCGCCAACACTGCCATTAATTAATTCCATATTCAGTTACATATTATTTGTAATTCTTTCATGTTTTTTCGCACTTCTATTCTAGGCGTTAGGTAGATGTGGATTATAGATAGATGTATATATTTTTTGTAGTAATTTAAGCGTTTGTCTGGCAGTTTGAGCACTATATGCGGCTTACCCAAATATCTTTTGTATTGTTCGTCGAATCATGAGCTCCTTACTAGTCCTAAGTTGCACTGTCCAAATGCTTGCACAGACTGGTACACTCAAGTATTTGTGTCTTTCCTCAAAAGATCATCTCGGACACTAATCTGTATGGTTCTTATGTGATTTGATCATAAATTTTGACAGTATTATCCTTAGTTTGTTCTCAGGGTAGTCAGTAAGGAAACACGACAGCTTGAATTAACGAAAAAATTTACGTTTAAAAGTGTTATTTTCAAAATAAAAATAACTTCATCATTGATCATTTATTTCCCTCAGAAGTTCATGCTCAGTAAAATCTAATTTAAAAAAAAATTACATTAAACTAATCAATTAAATTATTGATAAGTAAAAAATCCACTCTCACGCTTTATCATACATGCATTAAGCATCCGCATAAGTGGGCGGAACACACAGAATGCGGACTGTTGAGTGCTATGGGTCAGGTTGTGTGAGGCTTATTTTTTTAGAGGTGGGAAAACAGCCAATGACTTCTCCTACTCTAAGGTGGAGTGGGAGGGCGTGTCAGACTTTTACTGACTAACACCACACCTGTGTCCTCTAGTTGCCCCTTGCATTCTAAAACCACGGGTTTACTTTTCATAAATTTTCCGTAACCTTGATCCGGTCCGGACGCTTACCGGACAATCAGACAGCGAGCTACCCTTTGCTTGTCGTCCAAAAGCCCGCACCGACGATAGCCGAGAATCATAGCGGCTCGTGAGATTCGCATGAAACTGAACTACCCGCGATTCCTCATCAATTACACCACAATAACACCTTTCCACGCGACTGTACGCACCATTTCAGCAGCCACGGGTACAGTCGTACACACGCGTCGCTCGCTGCTTATTGAATGTAAGCAAGCGATGCGCTGTTCCTTAAATATTTTACGTCGAGTCTTACTTACTATATGTATGTTGTATGATGTGGATGCTTTATAGGTGCAGTTTGTACACGGGAACACATTCTCAAGAAGTTAGTAGAATCATCACAGCGTTGAATTGTAGGATTTGTATCTCAAAATAACGTTTGTTATTTGTATTTATGTATTTGACTAAGTATGAATTTATTATTGCATTATTTTTCTATTTCTTTGTTTGCCGTTAAGTTGCACCTTCCATGTTATGTTTCTGCACCAGCCTAAGGTTGAGCACGCCATAATTATGGCGGTAAGTCCCCTCTTTGAGGTGCGGTTGGTAAGACCTCACGGCGTCTCACCTTCAGCATGTCGCAGGTTCTCACCTAACACGGTAAGTTCGGGAATTTCCTGCACCGGACGTGCGAAAGCGACGCCCGGGTGTCGCCACTGTATGGACCGCCCAAAGGACACGGTGGAGCTGTGCCCCGCTTGGGCAAAGCAACGCCGTGTCCTCGTGGGAGCGATCGGCGACGGTGATCTCTCGCGACGGGCTTTGATAGTGGTAGTGTGAAAGTGAAACCCGAGGCTCTAAAAAAAACTTTTTTTGCGATTCGGAAATATCTTCATAACCTTAATTCTTCTAAATTGAACATACTGTTTTCATAGGTAAGTTTGTACAGAACCCTCAGTGCGCGAGTCCGACTCGCACTTGCCCGGTTTTTTAAGAGGGCCTCGCAAAAACAAAAATCATGAATAGTTATTGTTTTTTTTTTTTTTTGGAAATCGAAAATTGAAGTCGACATATAGTCGGGCGGAATTCATAATAATGTTAACATCTCAAAAATGTTCAAACAAAACCTAGCAGCAAGGATCCAGTCTACTACCAGCTCATCTTCTACTCATGGACTCATCCTCTTTCCATCGAACACCAAAAACGACATTACCTCCCCCCCCCCCCTTCCTAGCCGCACGTGAGCCCAATGGCCTTTATGACTTTATCATGAGCCGGGATATTGAGCCGACCTGCCGGGATTTACTCCGGACTCCGGGACTCAGGCGTAATCTGCCTTGTTGCGAATATCTCGCTTTTTTATTAATTTTCGTCTTAAAAGTTTTTATTAAGGGGATGTTTGAGGTTACATGCGATTTATGGTTGTTTTAACTTGGTTAATCTTGAGGTAAATATTTTGCTATCATCATAAATTAAACCATAATTTTCTCTCCGAAACATTGACTGTGCCAGGATTGGCTACACGATGGTCTTGAGCCAAATTCATGTTGAAAATAAAATCGATAAATCGTTAACTAAAATCTAAAGACATTCAGTAAGGACAACACTGGCTGAAATGAAATCAAAACAATTAATTAGTTCACTAATTAGGTGACAAAACACATACCTTACCAAAAATCAAAGTGCTACCGTATTCCTTTTAACGTGAGAAGGGTCCATATCAAACCAAAAGAAAATAAAATAAAAGCAATTCTCTGACACCTCAGCTCTGATTAGATGTTAGTTAATGGCGGACAAATTAATGTTTGTGCAGCAATGGTATCCGTGTGCTGCGATATCTGTCGCTCGTTAATTACAAACGAATGCTGAGCGACGAAACACGACGGGTCCAGTTACTGGGGTGGGGTCACACTGATGGCGATTACTTAGTAATTTAATTGTCTTCCAGTTTTAAATGTCTGTTGACACATTTTATAGTGTGTTAACAACTATTTCGTTTCGATTCTCTTTTCGTTGATCGCCTCGAGTCGGCCACGCCTCCTATTCCTTTGTTCTGACCACGTGACTGAGCGTTGAGATGACGTTAGAATAAAGGCATCGGAGGCGATTGACAAAATTAGTTTTCAGAATTTTTTTAAAAATTTTCTCTTCACACAATATAATAAAGACGAAAGTTTCTGTGTACGTTTGTCATTTCTTGACACTCGAGCAGCTTAAGGGATATCCATAAAATCTGGTCCTGGAACAGCACATAGGATTTTATCCCGGGAGTATGTTCCCTTGGCACAATTTTCTACTCTCACGCGGGTGACGCCGCTGGCAGTAGCTTGTCATATAGCTAGCATTGTGCTCATCCCACGATGTCAATATTTTATTTCTAATACCCCGTTTACATGTAGGCCCAGCCTCCGCCAATCGTCATTGTTTAAACGGGGTTTCTCCGTTAAAACAAAAGGCTAGAGAATGCGACTGGCCGGGGCTGGGCCCACGCGTAAACGAGGCATAAGATCTATGTTTTCTCTTTATAAACTTATGTTAAACTACGTCTAACAATATCTATGAATTTATAAATCCCACAGCCATAAGCAATTCTTAAATCACTAGCTATGTGATAAGGTACTTTATTGGTAATTCAAAATGAGTATTAAGTAGTAAGGGTGGGTTTCTGAAAAGCCAGGCCAAAATAGAGTTTGAGTAATACTCAACTTCAAAAGCTTAAATCAGAACTCGGGATATTGCATGTAAAAAAATATTGATCCAACTTGATTTAAAAAGCAGTTTCCACAAAACGAGACGCATTAATTTCTCGTTGTCAATTCGAATGCATGCGTGAGACATAAGTGATGTGTTCAATCATACAAGACATGTCGGGATACGTCGCCCGCGCGAGATGCGGCGCGCGCCGAGGGACGCATTAACACAGTTATCTTCACGAGACTAATTAATTAATGCGTCGAATACAAATATCTGCTAGCCAGCTTGTGTGTGTGACAACGTTGTGGTTTTTGGGACTGAGAAAATAATAAAAGTAAAGTTAGTCCATTATCGTAAGATCCTTTAGTTTGATTTTTATTTTGAAAAACAAGAAATGAGTTTGTACAAAGTATTTTATTCATTGTATTAAAACTGAAGTGAGAAATGAATTATATTAGAGGAAGTTTGAAAGTAGCGCCAGTGACTGAAAAGTTGAAGAGGAATCGTTTGTCTTGGTATGGTCATGTAAAGAGGAGAGATGAAACGCATGTTACTAAAAGAGTTATGAGTATACATGTGGATGGGTGGAGAGGGAGAGAGAGGCCAAAGAAAAGATGGATGGATTGTGTGAACAGTGATATGAAAGAAAAGGAAGTTAGTGATAGTATGACGGTTGACAGGATAGAATGGAAGAAAAAAACGTGTTGCGCCGACCCCAAATAAGATGGGACAAGGGCAGGAAGATGATGATTAAAACTGAAGTGTTAAAAATTTAACTTATTAATTCAGAGTGCTCTCAAAACGGTGTAAGAAAACATCGGGAGGAAACCGTATGTCCTAAAATAAAAAAAATTGAGGATATGCCTCCGCGATTACGACTCATTCCATCTACTAGAGAAGAGGCCTGAGTCCCAGCGGTGGGAACATTAAAAGCCAGATTATGCTATGCAGAAATGAAATGAAATTTATTTACCTATTTGCTAAAATATAGGAACACATAATAACATGGGCATGTATTTAACGCGGTGACAAACTAATCTGATGTAGGGTTTTAAAAATAATTAAAATGGGTAGCGAAAATAATAGGTTGGCAGCTACAGTGAAGTGGCGTTTTAATTATAAATTAGCAGCTTTATTTTGAGTAGCTTTGTTTCTGCGAGCGACTTGTATGTAGATTAGTCACAGTCCTAACCTAACCTAATTCACCCAGTTCAAAATGATGAATCTGCCTAGTCGCAGGCAGGTAATTAGACAATAGTGAAAACAAGCTGCCAGAGTCATTATTTTTAATACCTCACCTAATATTTTTTTGGCCCTGTTTAATATATTTGTTATCTTATAGTAGCCGCCATTATTTAGTTTTTATAGATCAAAAATATTTTAATCACTACCAAGTTATTTTTTGTAATCAAGTAGTTAGTCACCTAATTAGTTGCTCTTCGCTTCAAAAATAATTAGCCAATAACATGTTGCAATATTTTTTTAGGCTCATTATATTCAACTTATCAGAATATTAAATAATTGTTCGTAGGTACATACTAATTACGTCTGTTTAAAATTTAAATAATCATCTATTGAGTAAAAGCATCTGTCACAAACTCAATTGTTCAAAGTTCTATTAAATTCTAAATCATTCATTTTTTTTTTTTTCTGGTAGTTTCAGAGTGCTAACAACACACAGAATCACAAGTTACCTGTAAATATGATAACGTACAATTTCATAAATAGTGTAAAAGGCTTATTACAAACATTTACCCAATGTTTTAAAATACAGTTAAAAGTCATGTTTGCGGGCATCACTAACCCAAAGGCGCATACGATCGGCTCAAGTTACAGCGTGTTGGGGTGCCACTGACAGAGGCGAATGTGCTTTTTTTAGATGCACTTTGAATTATTCCCATTGTGAAATTATATTTCATTTAGCCGTTGGATTAAAACGGCTAAATAAAAAATGCTTTAGTTATTTTATGATACCTACGAGCTCTATGTATTTTTGCCCTGTTTTACCATAGATACATATGAAGCAACTTATTCTATTGCTTTTTATGGCTACTGAAATTACATGAATAGAGATGTCATGATCAGATCTTCAAACACTTAATAAAATGCAAACATATCATGAAGTAATCAATTCTAAGATATTTTCACGTCACAGAATACAGAAGTAGAAGACTTGCGGTACCGACCATAAATAAATTAGGATAGCGAGAAGAATTATGGCATATCCTTCTCGCTGAAGTTTACAAACTCAATAATTATTACAACATTGCCCATTACATAATCATGGTGAACATTAAAAAAGTCAAGTAGGTACTTAACTTTTATGAGCAATTTCATAAGTTTTCAAAGAGTTTACCATTAAAATAACACTCAAAACTAAATAAATAATGAAAAAATAACAGTCACAAATCTCCGCGACACTTCTGCGGCACACAGATCAATTAACAGAAGATTAAACGCGCGTAATAATAAAATGGCGTCGTGTCAGATATCAAACTCTCGGAACTAATTAGACATCTGTCTGCCCGTCTGTCTGCTTGAATCTTATTTACTGTAAACTTATTTATTAGACAGTGTTTATTGTAGTTAAATGTTATGGACGGTTCTGGATTAGGATGTGGGTTGTTTCTGTTAGGGTAATCAAACACACACACAGCAAACTCCTCTGTCTGAAATAGAAAACATAAAGTAAGAAAACACTTAATTAAAACTACAAAACATTTTTGGTTAACAAAGAAAAACAAATTGAGAAAAAAATGTTTGTCTTTCTTTCTTAGTACGAAAATCTGGACTTGGAAGCCATTGAAGCTCTTTTGGAACACACGAGAGAGTTCAAGTTATAAAAATAAAAAACAAAATAAAAGACGTTTATTTTAAATAAACCATTTACTCTATGGAGAAGGACGTGGAAGAAACTCCATGTACACTCTTAATCTCTCTCTTATTTCTCTTGCCGGAATCTGTGTTTCCTGATAGCTACAACCCGGAAATCTTTAAGTCAAGAGTGAATAGGTTACTTCTAAGTAAGCCCGTTCCATCGTCGACCGCATCGTCGCTTTCCATCAGGTGAGATGGCGGTCAAGCGCGAACCTATAAAGAATAAAAAAATAAAAATCTTAATAATTTTAAGAGTTATAAAAATCACGGTTACATATTTCTTGTCGTTTCTATTACGTAATAGAAACGACAAGAAATATGTAGGTACCTAAGCAAAATGTCAATAAATAGTGAAAAAACTAATAAAAAAACAGAAATATCATAAGCCATCCAACCAGTGACGCAACGTCACGTCGACGTACTGCAACAGTTCATAAGTTTGATATGTCAATCAAACCTGTACTACTGTATCTATTCTGTACAACGCACATTACGCCACGCGGCTAGGCGTCGACACTAACGCCATTTAGATCATTGTTTATGTGATCAACACTTGACCCCACATTACAGCGTGTTTTTGCTTGTCACAGCCCTCTATCCTTAAAACAACGGCACAAGGTTCATTTCTGGCTGGCATTTGATCGACTATTCAGGTCAAATATGAAGGACAATAGATTATATGGGACAAGAGTTTAATTTCCAATTATCGTGACATGATTCCTTTATTTAAATGTTGCGGGTGTGAATATTGACGGGTTGATACTGAGAAGTGGTTCTTAAGAGATGTTATCATTATTATTATAACTAGTATAAAACAATGATAACATCGTAGCACTTTAGTGCACATATGTAACAACATAGTAGCACTTTAGTGCTACTAGTATACAATACATATATACACACACACATTTACATATATAGGTACCTACAGGTTAATTTGTTATATTATATTGTTGTTTTCGTTTTCATAGTTTTATGTATATTGTTTGTTATTTCTTTTTATAAGCTAGTAATAGCATCGTATTGGCGTAATAGCTGTGATGGTGATATTTACATAATTTTAAATGAATTAAAATAAATGAACACTTAATTAACCCCAAAAAAAAAAATTAACTTAATTAACTTAATTAACTTAATTAACTTAATTAATTTAATTTTTTTTTTTTTTTTACTTAATTTGCCCCATTTCTTATCCAGGCAATTTACTGTCCATTCCAGGTTGCCTGGAAGAGATCGCGGAATGCGATAAGGCCGCCCATTGTATGTACGTATGTGTCTTAGTTTAGTGTCCTTTTGTAATATGTATTGGTGTACAATAAAGAATATAATAAATAAATAAATAATAATAAATTAACATCCATACTCCTGAAAAACATTAAGTACCGTAAAACGGGGTGAATAGAAACAAAGCTTGGGTTTGGTTTTTCACTTTCATACGATATTGTCGGCTTCTAACAAAGCATCGACATTTTAGAATAACAATTCATTAATAAATTAGTATAGTTCAATGCTGCAAAAAATATTCAAATATCGTGAAAATACCCTGTGAAGTTTTGTTTCTATTCACTTCATTTGACTGTACCTTCTTTTCTTCTGGGTCAGTCGGGTAAAATGAAGAAGATAACTTACTCTCTGTTTAACAAATTGTATTACACATATAGAATGTACTAGCTGCCCCCGTAGTATCGCAGCATAACTTTATATAGCCTATAAGCCTCCTCAATAAATGGAATACAGCACTAAAATATTTTTTCAATTCGAACCAGTACTTTCTAAGATCAGGCAAAGGGCAATGGAAAGGGCTATGCTCGGAGTTTCCTTGCGTGATCGAATCAGGAATGAGGATATCCGCAGGAGAACCAAGGTCACCGACATAGCACGAAGAATCGCCAAACTTCAGTGGCAATGGGCAAGGCACATTGCACGCAGAACGGATGGCCGTTGGGGCCGAAAGGTTCTGGAATGGCGACCACGTACCGGAAGACGTAGCGTTGGAAGGCCTCCTACAAGGTGGACCGATGACCTGGTAAAGGTTGCGGGAGTGCGATGGATGCGAGACGCAAAGGACCGTTCATTGTGGCGGCACTTGGGGGAGGCCTATGTCCAGCAGTGGACGTCTTTCGGCTGAAATGATGATGATGATGATGACTTTCTAAGATTAAAGTGTTCAAATAAACTGTTCAGCTTTATATAAATATCTGATGACGTAAAAGTAAAAGCTTACTACATAAAATGTAGACTTTCTACATAAAATGTAGTCTTTCTACATAAAATGTAGGCTTCCTACATAAAATGACATTGATAAATTGTTGTAATAAGTAAGTACTCGTAAATTTCAACAACTTTAATAATTAAGGAAAAGCCTATCTAAAACATAGGACAAGACAACGGCTTTTAAGCTTATTTATGTCAAAAGAATTTGAACTTGTATAAATCTGCCAAATAGCCTTATAGCAAGTCGATCAAGTGGACGTCACTCTATCTTCATTCTGAAAATTGAACCGCCGATATCACGGACAGCTGGTGCCACCATCCCGCCAATATTGGGGATCTTTTTTGTCCGAAAGAATCGTTGAGAAGATTTACTTAATCCATATTAATATTATAAATCTGAAAGTAACTCTGTCTGTCTGTAATGCTTTAACGATCAAACTACAGCAATGATTTTAATGAAATTTGGTACGAGTTAAGTTTGACCATAGGTTTTTTTTTTTAAATTGATATAAACTAATGTTTGACTGCGATCCCACCTGATGGTAAGTAGCGATGCAATCGTTGATGATGAGGTGCACTAGTTTATTAAGAGCCTATTCACTCTAGCCTTGAAGATACCTAAATTATAATCAGACGGAAAGCCCGCAGCAGGCAAATTGTTACTTTTACAATTGTTACTTTTTATTTAGCTTCGGTTCCGCGTCCGCTATATATAACCAACATTCACTTGAAGGAAATTGCGGATAAAAGCTAGTTTTACATAAATTCTTTTATTACACACCCTATTAATTTGCGTTCAAATATTTCACAAATGAGCTAGTGTATAAAAATAAAATAGTATTAACTGCACATCACTAATCATACTTCACTTTTTAGTAGGTACCTATACCTACTACTTTATTTTTTATTTCCAAAACGACATGTCTACCGTGTGCCAATCGAGCAATGGGCCTGTAAAACACAAAGTTGGTGCCCTAAAATCGCATGACGGGGTCACGGCAGCCCAAGAAGAAAATGGCGGGGTGACTTGGATGTCTTCTTTAGGAACTGACAAGAAGTGGCTCAGAGCCGCTAACGATGGAAGGAATGGAGGGGGGAGGCTTTGCCCAGCACTAGGACAGCATAGGCTAGATATAATAATACGAAAACTAAGTTTTTTAAAAACATTTACAGAAGAATAATAATCTTATCAATAAATTATCACATCGAATTCTTCACTTAAAGGTTCGCACAGCAATTACAGAATTTAACTAATATTAATTATATTTTGAATTAATTGTTCAACTATATGTATTTTATAAACAATAACAAGTACTAACAAAGAAAAAAAAATTCAATAAAATACAGATTAAGAAATTATTATAAATCAATCAATTAGACAAATTATGTCAGATTAAATTAAATTAAAATCCATCAAAATACATTACCTTACGTTAAATTGCAATTACACTAATTTAAATAGGTTAGGTTAGTTCAAATCAACTGATTATTTAGTCAAGACGCGCCTTTAGTGAGCACTTCATTTGCAACCTCAAACTACTGTGCTTACTCAGCGGACTTGATTTTGTTATTCAAAGAGGACAGGATGACCGAAAACTTCAGCATCCTAAACAGATACAAAGATCAAATATATCAGCCAGAACTTCAAACTAAATGAAATTCCCAATTAATTAGTAGATGTGCAATCAATCGCGGTTGCTAATAATCGGCACGACATGTGCGGTAGGGCGGCACCGATACGGCACGGCCACGGCACGGCACGGCAACGGTTCGGCACGGCAACCGGGCGGCACTAACGAGCCAAGCCGCTAAAGCAATCAGCAATCAGCGCTATATGCAGGGCTGCACAGAGTTGTTGATGCAAGGAGAACAAGATGCAAGGGATGTATGCGACTTCTTAGGGAGGTCTAACTTCTGTAGATTGTGTAGGTAACAGACAAGATTCTAAATGCACGGTAGAGTTTTTTAATAGCACAAGTAAATGATCTGTTTTAATATTTTTTCATGTTTACCACACATCGTTTCAAAATTACAACTAGCATTGAAAATTGTTGGCATTTCGAATTATTTTACTACATGATAGAATTTATTGCATAAGGTTACATAACTGCTACTATGAATTTAAGTAAGCCTGCACCACCCTCATATTCTCCATCTTTTTTATGGTACAGAGAAATAGTTGTAGAAAAATGTTTGGAGTCCATTGGACAGAGCATCAGACTAACGACTCCATACTAGCTGAACTCAAGACACCACCATACATATGCCAAAGAAAAACCTTAAAATTCTTTAGTCATATTGCTAGAAAGTGAGGTGATAAGCCAGAAAAAGCTATTGCTGATGGGAGAAGTAGATAGAGAAAGACCCAGAGGCAGGAGTCTGATACGTTGGTCAGACCAAATCTGTTTGTTGTACACATCGCCGAAGACAGGACGACAAAGATCACGATCCTCGAGAACATTTTGTAGTTTTGCTTAAATTTTTTCAAAAATACAATTCTACGTTTAGTCTATCAATTTCCTCCAACGCGCTAAGGTGTTAACCCTAACTCCCAGCACTTGGGCGCATGTTGTCTCGACGCTCGTGTTCAAATGTTTGCGCTGTAGCCGCTGCGACCGCTGCAGCGCTCACTGCGAAGCGCTGCCTCGCTGACCGGTCGCATGCACTATTTTACTTCAGTTAGATCGCTCCCACTGATTGGCTGATCATGTTTGTGGCGCCGTTTGACTGCTACATGGGATGGACAATTGGCTGATTTATTTGGTCTCATTATATTTTGAGCTCTATCTTCTGTGCTGCACGACTTTACATACAATCCTGTTTTTATCTGTTGTTTTATTCGCGTTTTTGGTTCTTAAACTTAAATGATGACTGAAAAATGTGAAGGCATTTTGTTCTTAAGTAATTCTGATTTTACTCTCGTGCCTACATACGTAGACTTTCATAAATTTAAAGCATTGTTTTTTTGGGATCCGTGCCTCAAAAGGAAAAAACGGAACCCTTATAGGATCACTTTGTTGTCCGTCTGTCTGTTTGTTTGTCAATCTGTCCGCGCAGGTAGGACCACAGACTCAGGTCTGCGGTCATTTGAAACTGTAAAAAAATTAAAAGTATAACGAAAAAAAGATACCGCTGAATTAAAATTCTGAATTGGTTCCCGTTGACCCAGAATCCTGAATTTTTATTATTAATAGACTAGCGTTTGACCACTATCTCACCTGATGGTAAGCGATGATGTGTCCGACGTTGGAACACGCTTGCCTTGAAGTAACTCTATCAGGAAACACAGACTCCGCAGGGTTAAATGTGTTTCCAAAACGTTTCGTTCGAATGGGTGAGTATCCTTCATGTAAGCATTAGAGACGCAACGCCGTATATTTAATGGTCCGATGATGGAACGGACTTGGCGGAATTAAATTGTGCAATTTATTCCAATGCACACTTCCGGAAATGTAAACGTCAGAAAACCGACAGGTTAGTAACTCTAGAGATTGAAGCTTCGACTTGACGAGTATTTCATTTATACGTGACTGCTAACTTATTAAAGAACACAATCAACTAAAAGTACGTAGTTCTCTCGTGGGAGGTGTCCACATGCCCAGCCAACATGAAATATAAACCTCACCCACAATGACAAGCAACACTAACATTAACCGAACCATGGATGATGTAATTCATCATAATATTTGACTTAATCTCGAAGCAGTCTACACAAACCGTGGGTAGTGTCCGTCTGCCTCAAGTGGGTACTCTCAAGTATCAAGATCTGTCTACGTCATGGTCGATTGAGGATGCATTTTGGAGAGTGTGAGCAGGAATAACATGACTTGAGTCCGCCATCACCTTTCCACCGGACAACCAGATGTACGGCGAGTGTCCATATCCTTACATTTCGCAAAATTAGAATAAATTGCTTGCAGCGGTCTTCCAGTCCGATTATAATTTAGGTGTCTTTAAGACTAGAGTGAATAAGCACGTTAAAAACTAATACGATTCATAATCAACGATCGCATCACTGCTTACCATCAGGTGAGATCGCATTAAAACATTAATTTATATTATTTAAAAAAAAAATGGTTTGTGCACGGTAGAAGAAGCCGTCAGGACCTCAGATGAGGATGGCATATCTGGTCAAGGAGTAGTCACAAGCATGTAAGTATTAAGATTAATCTATGCCATATGGTGTGGTGGTACAGTGCAACAGAAACACTTCAAGTATCAAAACTTGTAATGGTAGCACAGAGGTGTACAAGTATTAAAACTTGTCTACTCGAGGTTAGGGGCTATCAAGTGCCAGCTACTCATCTGTACAAATAAGTCAGCGTTAAGTTAACAGTGTCAGGACACTGGGTAAATATTACACATTATGGTTATTTGTACCCCAGATACTTAGCGTAATTCGAAAGTTGATTCTGTAAAAGAAATTCCAATTTCCAAATAAAATTCTCTAGAACAGATGATGAAAGTATCCAATATTAAGTTTTGTGTATAGATATTTTAACAAGTGTTTCCGAGTTATGCCCGGATCACTTAATGCTATTTTGCTAAGCTAAGCTAGGAACACTAGATTAAGCTAATAAGCTAGCAAGCTAATCATTAGCCTTGTGCATACACCATCAAATGTCGCCCAGCTCCCGGCCCAGACCCTTGGGGAACGGCGCGTTGTGTTCCCGAAGAGATGTCAGCATCATTGATGGGGACTGTTAGGACCGTTGTCGGCCAGAGCTGCGGAATTCTTCGAAAGAGTTAGAGGCTCCAGACCACAAAGGACAACTGAAAGAACAAGATGTTAGAGACAGTCAAGAGTGAATAGGTTACTTCTAGGTAAGCGCGTTCCATCGTCGACCGCCTCATCGCTTTCCATCAGGTGAGATGGCGGTCAAGCGCGAACCTATCCAGAATAAAAAAAAAAAAAAAAGTCAGTAAAAGTCTGACACACCGCCTCATTCCACTCAGGGCGACCGGAGTCATTTGATAATGTCCGACGTAAAAAATGGGTATATATAGCTAGCTTTCTGAGCTTTTAAGAGGGTCCTTTTCTACTCGCCTATCGTCAATATCGAACATGGTTTAAAAGCTTGTTGCTTCGCCTAATGCAATCCAATGCGATATTTGATGAAGAAGCAATGCAAAAAAAGAGAGATAACGCCTGAAAACTCTGTTGGCATTCGGTAATTCCGTGATTTACTCGAATATTTCACAGGATAATATACGTGTTTTTTTTTAAACCCTTAAATTTTTTTCAGAAAAAATATAGTCATTCGAAATCGCGATTAAATGTGCAAGGTTTCTATTGATTAAATAGTTTGTTATATTTTTAATATATGATGCTCATTTTGGAGGGCCATAGCCGATTTTCAGAGATCTTTACTAGATTAGTTTTACACAAATTTATGTTTTAATTTCCATAGAAGCCTAGATAATAGCCACAAGATAGCTGTGTATCCAAAATATCTAGAGAAATATGTCTAATAAAATCATAATAACGCAAGAGCGGTTGTATGAAAATATACCTCAAAAAGGACGCTGTTAGCCTCATGTAATCCGGAAATTAAGATCAGTGTGGAATTAAAAATAATGAGATCAGTAAGTAGGTACCCACTCTCCATAGCCCAAAAATCTCTCATCATCTCACTAAATATATAATACTAAGTTCTGCCCGCGGCTTCGCCCGCGTGAATGTAGGTTTCTCCATACAAACTTCAGACCCCCGTTTCATCCCGTTGGCGGCTGAATTTTGGAAAATCCTCTCTTAGTGCTCACCTGCATAATAATAAAAAGGAAGCCTTGTGCAAAATTTCACGTTTCTAGGCCCATTAGTTTCGGCTGTGTTGATATGTCAGTCAGTCAGTTTCTCTTTTTATATAAATAGATGACAACTTTTTGACTACAATATCTTTTTAGAACATTCAAAAATGGTGGTTGAATACCTACTTCCAACAGCTACTCGATTAAAATACCAAACAAACATGAAACTACAACAGACAACTAATTTTAAAAAATACTTTTCACCCTCTCGTAATTCCAATTCGTCACGCCACAATTTAAAAAGCTCTCTTCATGGCGCGTCATAACATGATGTTGGTTGTTGGACGGTATTGGTCAATAATTGTCAACAAATGTTTGTCCCCGCTCGTCAGTTGTTTGGTGTAGTTCGAAGTAGCCGCTACTGTTTGACTTTGTTTTTATTACTGTACGGTGGAATTAGGGTGGCAGTGGTAGTTGTGTGGAGTCATTTGGAGGATGATGGGTGGCCTGACGTGACATCTCGACTCTTTCCAAGGAAGGCAAAAGTCTCTGCTACATGTTACTTTTGACGGACCATTGAGCTAAAAGTACCTATGAGCCAGCTCATTACTGGCATTTGACTCAAAAGTACATAGTTTGGCATTAGTGTCCACTGCTTCAGCATTTGCCTGACCACAATGTACTGGGTTCATACAGTTTATACTAATAGGCTACTAAAATGGTGTAAAAAGTCCGCCTTTTTACATTTTGTTGCATGAAGATTAAATAAATAATACAATGGTTTCTCACCTACAGCCCGTGGGTCACCGGTAATCCGCAAGAACCAAAATATGAACCAAGAAATTCCAAACTGAAAAGTTACATTGATTTCAAGTTTTTATCAGAAATATAGTATTTTTTTGTTTATTTATTTTACAATTTACGTGTCATATACAAAAGATACATTATTATTTAGAAAAAAAATTATAAATGTACTGCTTATTTCAAAACGAAATTTCTTCCAGCAGACCTGCGAAATGAGAAATTCGAAGAAATGTTGACAGTAGTGTGTAGAAATAAGAAGAATTTGTGAAATCTTAAATTAAAGTAATAAATACTTATATTATATACCTTATACTAAAAAGATATATATATTTCCATTTATATCTAGGACGCAGGGATTTCTATCACGTCAATGCCCACTGTCTTTGATTTAAAAAAATAGGTGTGCTCCAAGTTTTGTATATAAGATGTACCAATTTTTTTTTATTATCAATACAATTTTTTTTTTTTTTTACAACTAAAGAACCATAATGGTTCCCGGTCAAAAAATATTGGCCACCACGGATATAGTGAATCAATATAATATTTTAAACAAAACACTGTGAAGTATTCACCTAACCACCACCAGTCACTTTTTAAAGACGAAGAAAACATACAACTCAAGTTAAACAACGACTTCAAAAAGTTTCAACAACGTATTACTTGGCAAACATTGCCTAGCCTCCTCAGTAACTGTGTCATAGTTTTTACTATCCAAACTTCACGGATTCTTATATTCAGAGGAATATTTATAAACAATGATGCATTTAATTTAGGAGCAAGTTTGATTTCTCTAAAACTTTATCTTCTTCATAAAGACCTACGATTTCAACAGTGCCTAACTAGACAATGACATCAGCGACTAAACAAACAGTGTACTTTGCACCGACAGACAAGCTCCCACAATTACCCAATAAGAGCGTGTCACCGGCAGCAGTGATGGATGAGGATCGATCGCAGGCGAGCGGCACGCCAGCCGGCGCGGATGTACGCGTCGACAGCCGAACTGTGATCAACTACAGGGACTTGTGCTGGCAGCAGGCTACGTGGAAACAACTAAAGGTTTATTGAATAGGATTATTGAGAACCTATCCGCCGTCACCAACGATGCCAATGAAATGGCCAATAGAATTTTGAGGTAGCATCGACACGAAGAAGAAGATTGCGAAAATTTAAGTATGGCTGAAAGTAAGTTCTATCCAGTAATATTATTTGGGGACGCGACGCCATTTTCAAAGTTTAGAGTGAACGCTTAGATTCTGAAGAAGTATTAGAAAATTATAAAGGATTATTTAGTGTAGAGAATCCAATCCTAATCTTGACCCCAGAAGTACCGGCAGCACAAGATAAAACTCTTCTTCTCTTACTTTATATGCCTCCAATTGTCAAAATTTATTTTAAAACAACACAAGAGCATTAAGTCAACCACATGCAGGTAATATGAGATAAAGGTAATGATGACAAGGAAGGAGATCAAGGCAATTGTGTAAGAAAGCTATCTCAAAACCAGTCGCCTAGTCACATGTAGAGTTTATCCGCGTAATTCCTAAAACGATACAATTCCTCCAATCCCGCACGAGTGCAGTAAACCTAAAGTTTACGACTGAAGCATGCATCACTCACGTATTACAATCACAACACACATACCATCGCAGTTCATTTTCTTCCACAAGCTCGAAGTCGATAAACCTGTCAAATATAACTGGCCAGTTGCTTGATTAAACAACGAATACCTCACCAATTTAAAAGAGAACTTTATCTTCCAGCCATATGGTTTTAGTTTCTTTGGACGCTGTGTGGTAGTTATGTCATTACGAACATGATGAACAAGAGTCGAAGGTGTGGAAATAACAAGCGAGCCAATGTTGTATATAAACTGTGGACTCAATCAAAACGTTGGCTTCTGGATCAGGGTGGTGGTCACAGACTAATGCAAAAGATAGACCGGCTGCTAAATAACTTCTCTAATTAAACGAAATAACTTATACCTGCCAATTTTCCTCGACATTTAGGCAGCGTGATAAATGCTTCTCTTACTCTTGTGCTCATGTGCTGAGTGCGTATTATGATAGGCGCCGGCTTTTTGATAACCTCATGGGTGCTCATGCTCATTCGATAGACTAGAAAAAGTGGCGAAGTGTGAGAAGAGAAATGCACACTGATAGACCGACTAATAAATAAATGTCCTACTTACATACTGTGTACTCACTCGTAATTACTAATTATGTTTGATAAAAATATAAATTGAAGCATAATTTCATGTTTATAGGTATAATGGTTAGTTGTAAGTATCAAGAAATATGAACATGGACAAAACCAAAGTCATGGTAAACATCCATGTAGCACCCACTCCTATCAAGATCGGAACTTCTACACTCGAAGTTGTGGACGACTACGTTTACCTGGGTCAGACGGTCCAGTTGGGTAGGTCTAACTTCGAGAAAGAGGTCAATCGTCGAATCCGACTCGGCTGTGCTGCGTTCGGGAAGCTGCGTGGTGTTTTCTCGTCCAATATACCACAGTGTCTCAAGACAAAAGTCTATGACCAGTGCGTGTTGCCAGTGATGACATATATGGCTCCGAAACGTGGTCGTTTACAATGGGCCTCATCAGTAGGCTTAAAGTTACTCAAAGGGCAATGGAAAGAGCTATGCTCGAAGTTTCCTTGCGTGATCATGTCAGAAATGGGGATATCCGCAGGAGAATCAAGGTTACGGACATAGCCCGAAGAATCGCCAAACTTAAGTGGCAGTGGGCAGGGCACATTGCTCGCAAAACAGATGATCGATGGGGACGAAAGGTTCTGGGATGGGGACGAAAGGTTCTGGAATGGCGACCACGTACCGGAAGACGCAGCGTTGGAAGGCCTCCCACAAGGTGGACCAATGACCTGGTGAGGGTCGCGGGAATCCGATGGATGCGAGACACACAGGACCGGTCATTGTGGCGACATTTGGGGGAGGCCTATAGAATAGAATAGAATAAACTTTATTGTACACCAAAATAGTAACAAAAACTTTTACATTAACTTAAATCTATGGGTACAAAGGCGGTCTTATCGCTGACAGCGATATCTACCAGACAACCTTAGGGTGGAATGTAAGAATTTGAAATAGAAACAAAGGGGGGTAGTTTGCGGTGTACAGCAAATGTCCAACAGTGGATGTCTTTCGGCTGAAATGATGATGATGATGATCAAGAAATATTATAATTTATACGTAACCTAAAAGGCGATTACTGATCTGTTCCTTGATGTCTATTCTCAGGGATGCTCGAGCCCCAGAGCACCCACGGAGTCGGCGCTCCTGATATACGCTGTTATAATACCTGCCGGTTAATGGATTTTCCTATCAGTTTCCCTTACATGCTTTAAGTGCCGTGCACTGAAATCGTCAAATGACATAAAAACGTCATAATCGGAGATTTTTTGTTTTCATTGTTATTATTTCTGTTGACACCCTGAACAGGAAATCTAAAACCTCTGCAGACTTTTTCGTTTTACGGCCGTCTCTTATTTAAATCGAACAGTCTTGAAATAATTCCAGCAATAGGTATTCATGCCTTCTCTGCGCATTATGTGGTCTACAGTGAAATAGATGTCCGATATGGGAGCGATCTATTTGTGGCGGCGGACGCGGCGCGCCGTACATACATGTGTTTACACGTGGCTTCGCTGCCAGCCCCGCGCGGTCGCGGTGCAGCCAGTTATAGCGATTGTGTAGCTAAGCTCAGAATTCCAGAGTTCATGGAATTTGTCGTCCCTAAGGCCGAAGCTGGGTAATTGGATCTAGATTTAACTCGGTCTTTTTTTCCCGATTTGGAATCTTGCCATATTGAGAAAACACTAGCTTCTACCATCGGCTTCGCCCGCGTGCTAGCAAAAATATATGCTTATGTCACTCAGTGATAAGGTATCCTTTTACTGGAAAAAGAATTCTTTAAATCGGTTTATTAGGTTTTAAATTCATTCATTACAATCAAAGTTGCAAACACACTTTATAATATTAGTATAGATAGGTGACAAAAATTTACTCTCTTTTGCCAGTTTTTCAAGCGTTCATACATATAATTAAAAGAAGATTCTATTTCACCTGATGGTAAGCAATGATGTGGCCGACGATGGAGCTCGCTTGCCTAGTAGTAACTCCGGCAGGCAGGTGACCTATTTTTTGTTAAGTGATAAATTAAACAACCAGAAAATACCAGCTTAGTAATTGTATACTAAACTACACCTGTTTATTTCTCTCAGAGATCTGTAAACACTGAGATAGCCATCACTAATCGACTCTCTCTACACCTCAGATAAGATCTAGCTAACAACCCGTTTCCGACATGTAGCACCTAACTAAAGTTCTGACTTATGTACCTACTTATAATATTACCTACATGTAACTCAGCTGGTGTAACAGATACATAACAATAAACCATTAACATTAAAATGTAAATGTAAATACAATTTGATATTTTCGCAAGAATTTACGTTCAATAGCATATAAACATAAACATATTTAGCAATAACATTAGCGCGAATAGTTGCGCAGGCGCATCCGTTGGACGCCACACTCTAAATATATTCTACTACCCTCGCCACAGCTTCCGTTCTGTAAGAATAATAAACAAACAGAAGAAAATAGACTCTATTGCTTTTTAGAATAAGGTGGACAATAATTTGGTAGTGTTTTCTAAATTGATTCCAAATTCAAAACATTGAGATTAAGAAAAAAATACAGGAATATTTTAATATCATTTGGAAAATAATGTTACTGTTACTTTTGTTGACGTCAAATAATTTTCAACCCTATAACTATTCCTTAAAGTATTAAATTGAGTGATAAGTTGTAATGTTGTTTGTTTTGAAGTGAGGTAACGGGTGTCGATGGTACCTCCGTGTTTGTATGCAGAGGCGCGCGCGCAGCGTGCTGTCAGACTGATGCTAACGTAAATATGATGAATACGATCCACTAGGATAATGGGTGGCTTAACTTGTTGTTCATAATATGTATAAAGATGAATTGTATAGTTAGAAGTTAAAACCATTTTAAACGTTATGGACTCTTTAAAAGTAGTCTGGACGATATTATTTGGTACTTTGTTGTCCAATCGACGCCTCCTATCGCAGTCCATTACAAGACTTGGGTGTGTTCCAAGCTGTGCCACATCACCCCGTTCTCCTCCTTCTGTACCCAGTCTGTCTTAGTCACAGTCGAGCCATAATCTTTGGAAATTGAGGACTTGGACGAAAAAATAGACTTGCAACAAATAGTATATTCGGCTCTATGCCGAATATTGAATATTGTAAGAGCTTTCTTGGACGAATAGCTGAATATTAGTAAAATATATTCGGCCCATAAGTGGCGCCAAAATATCATTCCCATATAGAGGCTCACATAGAAAAAATGCATTCCAATAATTACACACTCACTTACCATACACATGGCAAGGCAAGCTTAAAAGAAAATTTTGCGTTTCTAATCAATATTTATCGCCTCCAAGAAGTAGTGCTCAATCAGAGCGTATTTTCTTTAAATCTGGTATGGTCTATGAGAAAAAGAGAAGTAAGTAAACTACTTCCAGAAAATAGAGAAATATTAAAACTTTCTGCATCATAATGTTCCACTTCATAATTTTGATTATGATATTTCAAATAACAATGTCTTTGTCTTAAGATCGCTTCTAATATTGATCGTGAACCAAGGTCGCCGACATAGCCCGAAGAAACGCCAAACTAAAGTGGTAGTGGGCAGGGCACATTGCTCGTAGAACGGACGGTCGATGGGGCCGAAAGGTTCGAGAGTCGCGACCGCGCACCGGAAAACGCAGCGTTGGAAGGCCTCCTACAAGGTGGACCGACGACCAGGTGAGAGTCGCGGGAGTGCGTTGGATGCGAGACGCACAGGATCGGTCGTTGTAGCGTCGCTTGGGGTAGGCCTATGTCCAGCAATGGGCTTCTTTCGGCTGAAATGATGATGATTGATCGTGTCGTTTCAGGAAATTCCTAACTTTAAAAAAATAGTGAAAAAAATTAGTGGCTAACATCCCATAGGTTATTCGCTTATTCCTCCATCAATCCCATTAAAAATAATAAGTACAATAGGTACTTCCGAAAGTTAGCAATCACTTCATAAACAAGGACGGTGGACACGTCCGACGGTGTCCAAACGACGACAATTCTTCTGACATAAGCAAGTGCTAAATGATGGATGGTGTCCACGTAATGACGCCTGACTGCTAACCAGCCGTGATTGATGGCAATTGAGGACGGCTGCAAAGGGTTTCTGATTGTTTTCAATATTAGTCGGTGGGAAGTGTGGGACAACCTTTGATTGTCATTGTTTCTGCTGAGCTTGGCTCAATGACCGCTACGGTTAAAGAGGATAGAAGGACAAAGGATAAACATGCTCACTGGTGATCATTCGATTGAACTAAGTTAGAGGTTCTAGCGACAAAGTGTCATCCTACCTGTCGCATGTCGTATCAGCTAAAAACGTATGGGTTAGAAATACGCCACAGATATGTGACACCACGTCACATTTCTGCCCCGAAAAACAGAAAACCCGCAGCTATAAAAAGTAAAGGACAACTGAAGGACACAGGTGCGGTTTTAGTCGGTAAAAGTTTTATACGTCCCCCCACCCCGCTCTAGGGTAGAGCGTGAGATATCATTAGATGATTTCCAAACTTAAAAGTCAGGTCATTCCGAGAGGCGCGAATGATTTTTGTTTATAAAAGTTCTAATAGTAATTTCGTAGGAATAAATCCTTCGTGATACACGAATGAGCCCTTTTCATTATCTCCAATCTCTACACTTAGTGACCATGTTTTTAGTCACACTACAATATCATGAACTCTCATATTATAAGATACAGATACATATATACAATTCAACAAAAATGGTCGACATGCTTCGCCTTCAGTGCCATAAAAATCGCCTCACATGCATATGATCCAGTAATCATAGGAACTGCAGTTTCATGAGTTTTCAGCATTAAAACGGCCTGGTTAAAATGTTAGATTATTGTACAGTACGGAAGGACCAGTGCAAGTTATAAAAATAAAAGCCGCAAATGGTATGCCCGTTGACCTAGTAATAAAAGGCATTGTTTCATTTGTTCCTGCGGCCCTGGTACTGAAGCCTGGCTCTCTACAACTGTGTTTTTGAAACCTACCTCTTTTTCAAACTCTTTTTGTTCTTGTAATATTTACTATAAATCAGGGATATTATGGAGCTCCTTATCCGGAATATAAAACATCCGTAACCGTAATCAAGCCGATATAAAGTGGAAATGATTACTTGAAACAATATTTTAAATTACTGGGCAGCTCTCATAATCTCAACCTTCGAGCATCCAAAAACATTCTTCTTCATATTCCTTCTCACCGTACTGGGTTTATGGCTAATTCTTACACAGTCTCTACCATAAAACTCTGGAATGTGCTTCCCCTTGACATCAAAAAAGCTGAAAGTAAATTTTCCTTCAAGCGTAAAATTCGGAACTACTACTTGAAGTTATCTCAATCTTAATTCGGTCTTCGTCATAATTGCTATATTTTAAGTTCTCTTAATTAGAATGATTTCTTATGTATCATAGTATTTATTAGTTTATTATATTAGCATATATACGTATTTTATTATTATAGCCACTTAATTTAATGATACCACATTCTATTTCAAAATATCTGTTATTTATTTATTGTGCACAACTACCACAGTGTTGTCTTTTTAACCCAATGGTTGACTGGTAGAGAATGCTTTGTGGCATTAAGTCCGCCTATGTACCACCACTGTACATGAAGTTTAAATAAATAAATAAAATCATGCGCAACATGTGCAAAATTCTTCTTGGAAAACTGGTACTCCAGAACTCCATGCAGAGCTGTCTTAACTTTGTGCCCCAGTTAAAAATAACCGCATCAGGCTTGTTCGCTGTGCCTACGAGTCATACTGTCGCGAGCCCAGTCTCCTGTCCCTCGCACTCTCTTTGCGCTCAACACTCTTTTGGACACGCACCCTGACTGTGGTGTGTCCGCGGGCGAATGGAAGACGATCATCTCAGTATATCTGGAGTTCTGTGAGAGGAGTATGTGAATTTTGCGTACATATTCTTTAAGTAATGGAATTGGCGGATAGCCGTTTTAAAGAAATAACAGGCTACGACAGGTTTTTGTTTGTTTTACCTGGCCAAACAAATCACAACTAAAAATAAAAGTCAAATCTCGCTATTTTTTTCGGGCCCGGCCCGGACGGTTAGTTACCAGACGATCGGACGGCGAGCCACTCATTGCTTGCCGTCCATAAGCCCGAGCCTACGGTGGCCGGAAATCACTTTCATAATTCTTTTATATCCGTAACCACTAGCTAATAATTCCAATTTTTTCATATCCGTAACCGTATTCGAAACCGGTATCATATTATTCCTCTAACCGTATCCAGATCCGAATAACTTAATAATATTAATGTTGATTAGAATAAACCCAGGTTTCGTTGCCGTCTCTCGCCAAAAGGTTTTTATTTATTGTAAATGATTTTTTATTTGTACTAAAATATTGCCTGCCTAAATTGGTAGAAATCGTGAACTGCGCATTCACATATCACTCAGAAATATATTTAAATATATAGAGATAATTTCAATGTTTTGTTTTGTAATTTTTTTCATAATTAGGTAGAAATGCAATAGATTTATTTGATGGATGTCTTAATAATTATTTTCAAGTTATTCACTCAAGGATTATCATAAGCATACGTTTTGAACAGCACACAATTTGAAGACATTGTAAACCAATAGCATACCTTGAGTGGCTTGAACTGCTGCAGCTTCTGAATAAGTTTTTTGCTAACACAGAAGTATTGTTTTTTTATTGAGTTACTAATCATCATCAAAAGCTAGAATTGGAATAAGTTTTGGGTCGATCGGTCTAGAGTTTCATGTTACACAGTTACTGGGTTATGGAGGTATCTGACCTCCTGGCTTTATTTAAAGTCCAGAATCCAGATAAAAATGAAATTCTACTTCATCCGGCTATATTAAAAGACGATCTCAGCATAGTTTGGAAAAAGGCAGATTGATAACGAAATCAATATAAAGACTAAAAGAAAAATCGTTTAGGAATTCTACTTCTCTTTATTTGACCATTACATATTCGCTGTATGGACTTTAAAAAAGACTGACTGAGTTTGTTTCGGTGTTTCTTCTCAGGGTAGTCAGCCAGGAAACACCGGCTTCATCTAATTTAAATTGACAAAAAAATTTGACGCATGTCTGTCAAAAAAAATCGAAATGTTTTTAAAAACCTATTTATTCATTTATTAAAACTTTATGCACTAGTAAGAAACACTGTACAAAGGCGGACTTAATGCCTTAGACATTTTCTACCAGTCGACCTTAGGGTGGTACAGAAATATAACATGGTAGGTGCAACATAATGGTAAACTAGATTAGGAAAACAATAATAAATATATACTTAGATAAATACATACAAATTAACAATGTTATTATGAAAAACGTATCCAACAAATCATCGCTGTGATGATTACACCAACTTCTTACGAACAAAATGATATTTATCATTTAACTTAATCGAACATAAACTCAATATATTCACTAATACACCATCAACTGACGCCACAATATCAATAGTTGCCCCACATTTTATAAATCACATTACTATTTTAAAATAAAGCGGATGGCACACTGTGGACACGCACGCCGAGCGTTTAATCGCGGGAAGGCGCGACATTGCCCGCGCGGCTATAAATATAATGTGCAGATTAAGTTATTAAGCTGTCTTGACGCGCGGCTGTTTGCTACATGCCTGCTGTCAACGCCAGAGTTACATGCTGCCAGATTATTCTAGAGATTCGTTGTTTATTATGAACTCTATAAAAAATATTGTGCCAGGTATATTTTACTAGTTGCTGCTAGCGGCATCGCCTGAGTGAACGTAGAATAAAAAATAAATAAAAGACTCTCGGGAAAAAAACTTTTTACAAAAAAAAAAAACACTGAAACAGTCTGGTGGTCCATATTGGTCCCATACCACTCTGGAAGCATATCCTTTCAGAGGAAAAATATTGGCAAATCGGTCCAAAAACGAAGGAGTTCTGAGGTAACAAACGTAAAACAAATAAATTAACAAAAAAATACAACCGAATCGAGAAACTCCTCCTTTTTTTGAAGTCGGTTAATAATAAGTATCCTATGCGCTATAATATTCCAGGAAATGATCTACACGTGAGCCAAATTTTATCCAAATCCGTCCAGCCGTTTGAGAGTGAAGAAATAACAAATACAGATACACTCGCTAACTTTCGCCTTTATAATATTAGTGTGATTTGTCATCATCATTGGCAACATCGGTCTACTTAGTCCTCATCTGACTGTAGGTCGGATCTCTTGTACCATCTTTCCCTAGTCTGCGCCTTGTGTGTTGTATAGATTTCGCACACTGTCCTTTGCAAATCAATCACTTATCAGGGTATTGGTTTCACCGTAGGCGTGGGCTAGTGGACGACGAATATTGGGTAGCTCGCCGTCCGGCCATCCGGTAATCGTACGGACCTGAGCCTGAGTCGTCGACGGCGCGTAATCTTCTACGCGCACTTCAAAGAGATGTCAGCAAAACCGTAGAAGCCGAAGCTTACTAGGTCCATGGGTCGACTTCTGAAATGGTTACAAGTGCAGAACACAAAGGCAAATAAAGGAACATAGGTGTGGTATTTGTCAGTAACAGTCTGGCACGCCCTCTCACTCCACCCTAGAGCAGGAGAAGTCGTTAAGGTAAGAAAAAAAAACAATAAACATAGTAATTGAATGCTGCTTTTCATTGTCTGAAATGTTTAATGCATTCTTCCGATCAATTAGCATCTTCACCAGAATAAGTCGCCAAAATATGAATCACACATACCAACACAACGATTAGGTGTTTAATTCTGAGCTTAACCTCTGCCTACCCACCCAGGCGCGTGGCGTGAATATAGCTCGGTATATTAATCACGGCTATTTCAAGCGTTCAGGACATGCGCCGCCAATTAGTAATGTTCGCGATGATCTCTAAATGAGACCGCGATGGACTTAATGTATCAGTATTGAAAACATCTGGAACGTATAAAATGTGTACGGCAATTTAACTTGGGAATTTATATTAGGAGGATATTATGATATCAAATATAGAGTAATGAGGTGAAACTTAGACATTGATCGTATACATAAGATGAGCTGCCCCCCTAGCCAAGTTACAACCGTTTCGTTTCGATTCTGTTTTCGTTGATCGCCTCGAGTCGGCCACGCCTCCTATTCCTTTGTTCTGACCACGTGACTGAGCGTTAAGATGACGTCAGAACATAGGAATCTGAGGCATGACCGACTCGAGACGGTCGACGAAAAGAGAATAGAAACGAAACAGTTGTAACTTGGCTAGGGGGTATGGACACAAAGTATATATTATAGTTGTTCTATAGAATAGAAATCAGAAAAGTTTCTTTCAAATAGACCAATTATAAGCACTTTTGAGTTGCCAAAATGTCGGACAGTCAAAAAAAAAGTGAAGCTAAATTGCACGTTCCAAATTGTAGATCTCTATGGAGAAGAACGTACAAGAAACTTCATGGACACTTTTTAACTCATATTATGTTAATTGTTAATTGTTGTTTTTAATGCATTTATTAGTCAGAATATTGTAGGTACAAGGCTGTTCTGTGTTATGTTTCTGCTGTTTCCAGAGCACAAATGTAGTTGGAAAATTGTGGATCATCATTACATTAAAATAATTAAAAAAAAAAAAAATTGAAACTACAGTTGTAAATCGGATTAATTATATAAGTCACAATTTAATTAAGTCAAGGAGATTAAATAGGATTCATATTTCAGGTTTATATGATGCAAGATTGACGATAGTATTAAACTACATTAGGTCAGACTGGAAGCTAACGCCAACGTAATTAGAAAAGGACTCGGCAGATTGATTATAATAATATCAAACGGAAATCGCTTACAAACCTCTTCCCCATATACTGTTAGCTATACCGTTCCTATAATATTTAAACAATCACGCGCCCTTCTGGTGCAAGAAAACGAAAATAAAATCCAAGTGTCATTTTACCGCACAATTTGACACAGCATCTGCCTAAGAACCCGATCCTCCATCTTTAAGAATATAAAGCGGGCCACTCCCGCCACTTCATTCCATTGTGTCGTATTCACAGATTACACGTAACGTCTGCAATCGCAGCGGATTTGTACAGACATCCGAATGACAAGTCACAAGCGCTTTATTGTGGTGTGAATGCGACGTAATGTGCAATAAAAAATGTCTTTTGACGTGTCAATACGCGTTTCCATTATAGAGTTATGGTTTTGAAGAAAAATAATATTAATTCTTATGATAACTATAAACTTATCACGAGGATTTATTGTGGTTAACTGGTTTTATTGAAGTCAATTCGTTCCACGGGTAGTGTGAAAGTGAAACCCGGGGCCCTGGGACGAAGGCAAAGTAGGAACAGAAGTGGGTTTTTAGTCAGTAAAAGTCTGACACTATCTCTCGCTCCACCCAAGAGCGAGATTTGTCATTAGATGATTTTCCCACCTAAAAAAAAAGCCAAGTCGTCATGGCTTGAATTAGTGTCAAGAACAACAACCGTTACTAAAAATCAAAAAAAATCATTTCGTAATTTTTAGGGTTCCGTAGGTACCTCAAAAGGAAAAACCGAACCCTTATAAAGTTACTTTGTTGTCCGTCCGTCTGTCTGCCTGTCTGTCAGTCTGTCAAGTAAAAGGCTCGAGAACGCGTGGTAGTATCGAGTTGAAATTAAAACCATGTACTCAAGTAAGTGGTCCCTTGCAGCTGTGAAAAAATCAAACTACTGGGTTAACGAAAAAAAAAGATAGGGCCATTTATGTCGCAAAAAAACGTATATTTCGACTCTCTCAAGGGAATCAAAATTCAAAGGTGACTTCCCGTTGACCTGAAATTTGGCATGAACCAAAGTCTCATAGCACAAGTATTGGAAAAATACTGAAAACTGTAAATTTGTAGTTACGTCACAAAAAAAACTTTTTTGCATTTCGGTAAAATCTTCGTAAATCAAATCGGGTATTGCATTGTTTTCATAGGTAAATTTGTACGGAACCCTCAGAGCGCGATTCCGACTCGTAATTAACCGGGTTTTTTTAATGTACTTTAATCATCATCATCATCATTTCAGCCGAAAGACGTCCACCGTTGGACATAGGCTTCCCCCAAGTGTTGCCACAATGAACGGCCCTGTGCTTCTCGCATCCATCGGATTCCCGCAACCGTTACCAGGTCTTCGGTTCGCCTTGTAGGAGGCCTTTCAACCATACTACGTGGACGAAATTCCAGAACCTTTCGGCCCCAACGTCCTTCCGTTCTGCGACCAATGTGCCTTGCCCACGTACCACCTTCCATGTATACTTTAATAAAACCCCTAAATTACGGAAAATAAAAAGTCTGAGACTTCCTCTTGTGAGCAAGTTACTTCATCATTTTGAATACCGTACCGTGCCCAACAGTGGAAACAAGATTCGTAACAAAGAAACGCGACACAGTAGCAACAAGACGCACGTGAATGGGCCGCCCTAATGCGCCAATTGTTTGCTGATACACCGTCATAATGTTGTGACGCGACCCGCCCGTGATCCGCACTATTGTATGTAAGGATGCGGACAGGGCTGCCACTCTGCACTTTCCTCGTTATTATTGAATTAAATTGTATAAAATGAACATTATTCGCTAAAAGGGTAGCCGAAAAGAAGGCGAATCGTTGGAAGGCTTTCTACAAGGTGGACCAATGAACTGCTAAAGGCAGTGAGGATCCGCAGTATGCAAGTAGAATATAGAAGATGACGGATCGATGTGGTGACGGCGACTTTTAAGCGTGGCTCCAGCCGCAACAGTGGACTTTTTTTGGCTGAAAAGATAATGATTGATGATTTGATTTATTTATTGTGATTTTATTTTATTTATTTATTATGATTTCACTGTTTTAATCTTGATTTGAATTTATTTATATCCTGGTTTATTAATATGAGCCCGACTATATGTACTGGCTATGGACTCCTGTCTGATATTTTTTTTTCAGTTTTATTATCTTCAAAAGGCATAAAAATTAATCCAGAAATGATTTCAAAACAGAACACATATCAAAGTGACCGAAAAATGTCTACAATTCCCTCATGAACACTCCAATAAAACGAAAACGAAACGAGCCGATCTCCTGGAATATCACTGAAGAGAATTTTTAGGCTAAAACAATTTCCTCAAATACTTATCTTGAAGGCCGTTGTCGCCGGCTGTAAGACCACTTAAACACTTATCGTAAACAAACCCAGACATGAATCTATTCAGACTTGATCGATTTTCAAGGGAAACAGAATAGACGGGAAATTAAGGCAGTAATCGTTTTACCAGAAAACTGTTTGTCGATTAAATAAAGTTTTTATTGCTCAATCAGATTAAGAGGAAGGTATAAAATAAGATTAGTGGCCGACAGGACAGAGATCTCGCATTACCTCGCAGGATTGAACGTGCTTTAGCGATAAGTTATCGGTTTTGGCCGCGTGTTTAATCAATTCTAATATTTAAGTGGCTGTGGGCAAGGCACACTGCCCGCAGAACGGATGATCGATTTAGGGCCGAAAGGTTCTAAAGTGGAGACAACGTACTGGAAGACGCAGCTTTGGAAGACCTCCCTTAAGATGGACCGATGGCCTGGTGAGGGCCGTGGGGATCCGATGGATGCGAGACGCACAGAAACAGTCTTTGTAGCGGAAGTCTTGCAGTGGACGTCTTTCGGCTGAAATGATGATGATGATGAATATTATAAATGCGAGAGTAACTTTGCATGTTTGTTACCTTGTAACATCTTAACGGCTGAACGGATTTGGATAAAATTTAGCATACAGGTAGAGTATGTTTTTGTTATATCGTGATTATATTCCATTGTGATGATTTCCGATTTTCACGCTCCATTGGTTAAAGTAAGCATCAAAAAACTTTAACACAAGTAACGAGAGCGCCAACCCTACTTTAAGAACAGCGAATATAATAGAATCGGCGCACATTATAGAATTTGTGCATTTAATTGAGTGTGAACGAATGAAAGGAACAATTTGAACGAATGACGCCCTTCCGCGTCAAATGACGCTCACGCTAAAAGCTTAGCTTCATTGTGAACAAATTGACGAAATTCATGATCTCGTGTATGAGGAAACATTATGCTTATTCAGCCGACAAAAGTGTCAAATCATGGAATTAGGTCATGTTTCATCAGAAAAAGGAAACTGATTTACCTGTATTCATAGGCGTAAACCGTTGTTCATATAATATCGTAGTGGGAGTCCTCTGAGTGCGCGAAACACAGGACTAGTTCTAGCTGTGAACGTCTTTCGACTGAAATGACGATGATGACGCTTCAACGTTGATCTAGTGGTTAGTGGCCCTGACTGCTATGCCGGAGGTCGTGGGTTCGATTTCCACCCAGGACAAATTTTTGTGTGATGAGCACGATCATTTGTTCTGTGTCTGGGTGTAATTTATTTATCTACATATGTATGTATTTAGAAATATATAAGTATGTTTATCAGTTGTCTAGTACCCATAAAACAAGCTCTGCTTAGTTTGGGACTAGACGGCGTTGTGTGATAGTTGTGGAATATATTATATTATATCATTATTTTATATTAACTTTACAAGAAATATTTCAGTATTACACAAATAACATTACAAGAAAATCTGTAATTTAAACAAATACAGATTTTATCGTGTAATCTAGACTGAGTCTCAATATAATAGAAAAGTTGTATTGGCAGTGTAGTGGAGAGCTCTCGTCACGAGTCCAACAATAAAGGTTATTAGAAATGCCAATAACAAACAAGTAATAACAGTTTTATAAATTAACGACAATAACAGTAAAAACAAATGCAATCCAGTCGTTGTTCGCAAATAAAAAAGTACAATTCCAACCATTTTCTTTTTCATAGCGTTACAAAAAATAGGGTTAATTGAATTTTGCTTGGCGTTATTATTTTCTGATATAAAAAATTAACGCTCGTATTTCAAGTCATAACCTCCGATTAGACTTCACCTTTTTTGAGATAGGAAATCAATAAATGACTTCTTTCGCTCTAGGGTGGAGCAAGAGGGAGTGTCAGACTTTTACTGACTAAAACCTACCTTAGTCCTTGAGTTGCCCTTTGCGTTCCAGGGCCACGGTGACCACTTCCGGACATTCCCGCAGCCCACTTAAAATCCACCTCGAATCATCAAATTGACAGTAGATAATAGCTCATTAGCGAATTGTACAAATACGCTCAATTAGGTTTTAACATTGTGACTAATTGGCTACAAAACAATTTACTAGCATTGAATGCTGATAAGACAAAATATATTCACTTTCGCATGCGCAAGCCTCAATTTAACACTAACTCTCATTTGTATGCCCTGTCCCTGTATCTTTAAAACACGCGACATCAAATATCTCGGAGTCATAATAGATGAAATGCTCTCTTTTAAACCACACATTAAAAGTCTAGTTAAAAGAGTGCGCAAATTAATCTATGTCTTTAAAAAATTGCGAGCGATCGTAGATTCAAAATTGGTGACACAAATTATTTAGCCCTAGGTCAATCTATATTCCAATACTGTATCACTTCCTGGGGTGGACTTAACTCTCACCTACTGCTTCTTGAAAGAGCTCAGAGATCAATTTTAAAAGTAGCCAATGTCCTTACCTTTCTCTATCCTACAGATCAGTTATACAAATCCTGTAACGTGCTAACTATTCGCCAACTTTTCATAATGCACTTAGTACTAAAACAGCACACCATGCTTTCCTACAACGCCGAAATTACTAATAAGAGACGTAATGATATTGTTTGCCATTCTAATGCATCATCAAAATATGTATTTGTAAAAAGATTTTTTTACTTTTTAAGGCCCATTTCTGTTTAAAATTAAATAGAATATTAAGTATCTACAAATTAAATAAGTATAACTGTAAAAACATTATTCTCTAATATTTCCGAAACATATCTTATGTAGAGACAGAAGACCTACTTGCTGTATGTAAATAAAACACGCCGTATCTTTAAATTTATTTACATTTTTATAATAGTCGTAATTAGTGTTGATTTATTATTTTGTATTTAAGCACTCTCCAGCCTGAAGTGCAGGTGCACTTCAATTTACTTTATTGTAAATGTTATAAATAAACAATTTATTATTATTATTTATTGAAATTAACTAGTTTTTCACCGTCTTAAAGACGAAGTCGATAGGCGGTTTTTCAAACTGATTTGGATTAAGGGCCTAAAAAAGCGGGGTACAATGACATGAAGTTACCTAAGTTGTAATGTCGTTATGTCGTCGTGACTTTGTACTTAAATATGTCGGGCTGTGGCGTACATTAATTACATTTGTGATTTCTCAATTTCCCAGGAATTTATGAAACGTTGTAAAGTACATTTTTACGCTCCTGAGTTTTTCGTTTTTTTACAGTTATTTAACTCGGATCGTTGGGCAAAGGATATGAATAAACTGATTATTTAAATTGTGATATCAAGTGTTATACCTGTTAAATGCAATTAAGTAAGTCGCAGAACTTCTAAACTTTCATACAATAATATTCATATATTTATTTTTTATACATATTGTTTACATTTTTAAATATTTTGTTTAAAAAAAAAACATATAAATGATAAATGATATTTATTTTGTAAGTAGGTCTAAATAATATAAAACTATAAAAAAACATAAAAAATACATATTCATATTATTATTTCTTTCACGATTTCCATCCTCGTGGCAGTTTCTCACAGGAATCTCTTCTTTCTGTTATTATTTATAGGTGTAATAGTTAGCGATGTTGTGGGCGATGACGGAGCTCGTTTTTCTTTAAGTAAACTATGAAATTTTGATATAAAGGAAATATAATCCCATTGTTATACGCGTAATATCAGGAAGCAGTCCCAAAACAGCTTTCTCGTCGATTGAAGCCATTTTTTAAAACAAATTATTATCATTTTGCACTACTATGTCCTACCTTCTGACGTTTTTCAACTATCCATTATATGAAATAAAAAATATTTTAATTCGTCGTTAACTATCTAAAATTATAAATATTATAGCTTGATATACAAACTGGAAACAGTAATATGTATAGGCTAGAAAAAGAAATAAAAAATAAAACAAAAAAACAAAAAGTCATCCACATCGATGTCAATAAGAAAAGTACCCAAAACACTGGCACAATTTCCACGTTGAATAGCAATGCTGATTCGTTAACCGAATTGAATAACACTGCTACTATCTCTAAATCTGACTATATAACTACAAAACATAGCAGTGCACGTAGTAAAGTTAAATGGCTCGATTACTGAAGCCCGCCCCGGCCGGGGCCACAGTGGGTTACCGAGGGTTACACGGGGCTACCGGGGTTACAGTTCAGCCTATTTAACACACATTAGCGAAGGACCACTATTTATGCTAATGTTAGAAGTGTGAATATTATATGTGTCAAGCTACGAATGGTTTTTGGTGCCGAGTGCTTAGTGCTGCGGTTCGATGATGCGGATTGGAAACTGCCACTCAAGGATCCTAATGCGATGTTACTGTATTTGTGCTACAGTTAATAGGTTCTGTCGTTGTATTAATTTTCTGCGTCATAACAGGGTCATGTACTCACCAAGTTAAGACTTGTAAGTAACTCCATAAGTTTACATTGTGTGCAATAAATAATAGGTTTGTGAGAACGTTAAAATGTACCCTTGATTGCACTCTACATGAGATCCTGAAAAATTGGTTGATACTGCAGAATATTTAGATAATTTAATAACAAAATATGTATATGTACATAAATGACTTAAAACTTATTTTCTTTAATGACTTGTATTTTAATTCCAATATATCCTAACTCTACTGTATGTGTGAGGTACGAATAAAAGATTTTTCTTTTTTTAAATTTTAACTAACTTCCAATATTTATAGCCTAGCTACGTACCTACATTTGTACTTACATAGGTAGGTAGGTTTGATTTTTCATATATAGATACGAAAAATCAAATATACTGAGGCGTGAAAGTAGACTTCCTCATCTAAGACTAGAAGCATGCTAATACTGCAAAGAAATACCTTTTTTCGGCGAGAAATACCTTTGAAATGATGACGAACACTCGGACCTGATGACCACTTTAGTAGTTCTGCTAACATGTTGTAAAAATTAAGAAGAGAATAGATAAGACACAGTAAATGCCAATAAAAATCTGGTACAACTATTTGTAGGCCATACAATTTTTTTTTCCGTTCAGGAATAGAACCAGCGACATATGTAGCATACCCAACAGGCAATCGCTAAACCACTGCGCTAACTTTGCTAGAATGTCGAAGTTCCGTCGGAAAAGTGAACGATAAGAAGAAAATGGTCCCTGACAGTTGTCAGTTGTTATCGTAAGTTTACCATAAACCCTGAAATAAAACACGAATAGTAACATTTTGAACAAAGGCAGAACTGTGCCAGGAATAACCAGCGGACAGTTCTGACAGTCGTTGAGTTTTGCGCAGATTACTGCTGGTAATAAATCTATGCGAGATATTGCAAAGGCGCTGGGAACCAGAATAGAGCGAAGTTTAGTGCTTGGTAAGACGATGGTGAAGTTTGTGACAGCGTGGGCATATGACGTAGTGTCGATGTGACGGCCTGACAAAGTGACGGTGGTGTGCACGAACGCTTGTCAATGCAGGATGCGGTCAGCGCGGGTTTGTTACGAGCGCGACTGTTTGTGTGACATACGGGCGTTGAAGTACTGAACCTTAAAAAAAATACTTCCTCGCTCTACAGTGCCAGTTAAATAGGTACGTCTATGTAGACAACAAAGCCAGATGTAGCCGTCAATTTGTGAAACATTCAAACTAATTACTGAACTACAAACTAGTCAACACCGGAAAATCTACACTCATATATAAAATATTTATTTATTTATTTATTAAAACTTTATGCACTAGTAAGAAACACTGTACAAAGGCGGACTTAATGCCTTAGGCATTTTCTACCAGTGGACCAAAAAAAAAAAGAATAAATAAAAAAAAATATATGAATAAACAAAAAATGAATATAAATATGAATTAATTATAATTAATTAATTAGAGAGATTAGATAGACCAGCTTTTGCCCGCAGCTTCGCCCGCGTACATAAAAATAGCTTATGTCATTCAGGGATAAAGCAGCAAAATTTTACCAATCGGACCAGTACTTTCAGAGATTACCTCATATGAACAAAAAAATATTTTAAAAAAACAAACTTTACCTCTTTATAATAATAGTATAGATAATGAAAATCTTTGATGTGGCGAAACTTGGGGGAGCCCTATGTCCAGCTGTGGTCTTTCGGCTAATGATGAATTGATGATGATGATGACAACATCTACTAAGCATTAAATCACCTCTTGACAACGCAGGCTCAATTTGCTCCCCATCCTCCACGTCCGTATTCCTCGTCCATATAACACGCCAGCTACTCTCTAATGTGTCTAATTATTGTATTTAGTGTAAGCTAGTGTAAACAGCGATTGAACATCGTGTAAACGCTGCGATTGACTCGCACAGGACGTCGTTAACTCGTGCTGGTGCCGCAGACCACCGTCTGAGAAGTAACGTTGAAAGAAGCTGTTACATTCAGCAGTTTATTAAGGAAATGTTTACTGCAACAGTTGACGTGAACTGCAGACCATGATGATAGATATTCAGTGATCATTAGTCATAACTGGCGCCGTCAGTTGAGACTGGTCTTCTCTTAGCTGCCAGTGGCTTATTTCAATTTCTATTTTTAATGACTTTTTAAAATATTTATATACATAATGCTCACGTATTAAAAGCGACAAGATATATGTAACCATGATTTATGTAACTCATATGATTTAAAAGGACACTCCATGGAGTTTCTTGAACGTTCCTCTCCATAGTGATCAACAGTTTGGAACGCGCAATTTAGCTTCACCTTTTTTGACTGACCGACATTTTGACAATTCAAAAGTCCTTCCAAATGGACTGTTTGAAACACACGTTTTTGATTACTGATTTCTAATTGTCCTCCTTTTTTTAGGGGGAGTTAAATCTAGAAATAGCTTCTCCAGCTCTGAGTGTATCAGACTTTTACTGACTAAAACCCGCACGGGCCGCGGTAACTCTTTTGAGCAATCCCGCATAACAGTCAGGAGGACAGTTATCCACAAATATAGCATAGCACAATCAGCCTTTTAATGTTCCTACTGCTGCGACTCAGGCCTCCTTTCTAGGAGAGGGAAAGACGTCCACCGAAAGACGTCCACTGTTGGACATAGGCCTCCCCAAGTGTCGCCACAATGAACGGTCCCTTGCGTCTCTCACCCATCGGATATCCGCAACCCTTACCAGGTCATCGGTTCGGCTCGTAGAAGGCGTTCCAACGCTACGTCTTCCGGTACGTGGTCGCCATTCCAGAACCTTTCGGCTCATATATATAGATATGCATCATTTAAATCATCTTTTAAAAGAGTAACCATAGAGTTTCTTGCCGGTTCTTCTCCATAGGAAACGACTAATGACGTATGAGTTTGAATTTACTTTGGATCAGTACAGCATTCTTCTTCGATAAGAAAACAGCTGAACTGTACAATGTCATGGATAGAGACAAACATGCACGTGCTTCAACCCGTTGACAATTACAAACGATGCATTCGAAATATGATCCGGAATAATACAAAACTATGTTCTAGTTTTCTCTTTCGACCGATCGCTATTGTCATACATTCCGAAGTATTAATTCCGTATCTCGATACCCTGAGAACAACTCGGGTGGTCTGGGAGTCTGTAGGTACTGCACGTTTGCTTCACCTGCAAAAACCTGGTTGCATTAACGTTTCACGGTGGCCGGACAAGTTTTGTATTGGATAAAAACTTGTCACTTATATCGACAATGAAGTCACTACGCTCATTTTGGAAGAGACAAATGTTTTTTGACTGGTAACACTGTCTTTTTTATTTTTATATGCAAGTAAATAGCAGTTACTTACTGCTTTACAGTTACTAGCTGCAACCCGTGGCTTCGCCTGCGTGATAGTAAACAAATACCGTTAGGAAACAGGGAACAGACTCCCGAGATAAAAAATCTTTTGTGGTGTTCCGGGACATGGTCTATCCGGGTACCAAATTTCATCCAAATCCGTTCAGCCGTTTGAGCGTGAAGAAGTAACAAAGATACACACAAAATTTCACCAACAGCAGTATACAATACAATAGTTTCGGCACTTAGTCAATAGAAGTAACATATACACTATTAACGACGTTATCTACAGATAATTATACAAAATAGCTGGCTGTTAAAAGACAAAATCGATCTTTAATTGTTAGGAAGAAAGAGAGGGGTACAAATCAAGAAAAAGGAAAAAAGTAATCTAGCTGTATATGGACTCCGCAGGCAGTTAAACGACTCACAGAGTTAACATGCATATCCTCATTGACTACTGTTGGACTTTTAAGATGTTATATATTTCTTTTTTAAACGATGACTTAATAATGAACATTATATCTACTGAACAAAATTCTTTATTACAAGTGTCAACCAAACGAGGCAGTGGCGAGCGAGCTCCCGAATTAGTACGACAGAAAAGGGCAGCGAATAATTGTTTTGAGCGGGAGTCAGGCCCATGTGCTGTGCGAGGGACCAGGGCCTCAAGTCTACTATTACAATAGTGTTAGAATAGTCTATCAGTGACTTCATAATTGTTGATTTTGACAAGTTCGGTAATCTACTAATATAATGCCGTCATTATGACTTTCCAATGGTCAACCACAGGCACTACATTAAAAGAAGTGACATAGAATGGTAATCTCGTACATATTGACAAATGAATGTCTGACGTATGCGGCAATGTGTTAAAATTTTGACATTTCCTTTGATCAGTGACCTACCATTAGAATGTCATTGTGCAGTCATTGCTTTTAATAAGCTCGATGTTGTCATACTACCATGACTCTATAACGAGACCATTGACCGATCAATGATCGATCATTATGAATTAGCAGATTACGAACTTTTAACAAAATGACAATGGGATCGTGTTGGAATGATGAATTTATTAAAATAGCAGACTTGGCCCCCAGCTAACACAAACTATTTACCAGATTAGTACAATCAAACTTGTTTTAATATTAGTATGTTTCAAAATTTGTCTTAAATATAGGTGCATAATGTCTTCTAATTGGTTTATTTATTTATTTATTTATGTACACACAAACATTTAAAATCGAAAAGAACAAATACAGATAAAAGAGTACAAAGGTCCTGCTTCTTTCTAACGAAATTTCTTCCAGCAGACCTGCGACAGGAGAGTTGGATGAGAGATGTAGACGCAGTGTGTATAAAAAATACAGAGAAGAATTAAATAGACTATATTATCTAAATTAAACTACACTACACTACTATCGACTATATTATCTATATTTTCTTAATTAATTGGTTAATTCATTATTAGATATTAATGGAAAACTTGGAAATTATGTAATATAAAATTTCTTGAACTGGCAGCTTATCTGGCTCTAGATTATAGGGCTCAGACGGTGGGTAATGTCAATAGCAGGGTTAACTTAAAAAAAAGAGTATATATTTATTTGGTGGAAGCTACCGGGATCAAACCACATACTCGTAAATACAATAATAAAAGATTCTACATATTCAGCAACCTTAACATAAAAAGACACTGCTTTCTTTTATATTAAATAAACAGTTTTTTCTTAAAGTCTCATAATTTTACATAAATGTGGTTAGGTATTGTGTAGTCTGACTTCAGATTTTATATATTGTAATAGAGTTTAGTGTTGTTTTAGATTTTTAGGTAAAAGTGTTAGTCGTAAGATGATTTTTTCAATTATTTGTGTGTTTGGGTACCACTATTGTTTTGATTTCGGCATGTAAATAAAGATAGTGTGTGTATGTTTAATAAATAAATATATATTTTTTTATAGGTTACTCCGGATGAAAGCCAGGTTATTAGATCGAAAGATCTATGCTATAGAATATGCTATATGCTATAATATGCTATATAGCTTTATCTTCGTAACTGACTTACTCTTTGACAATTCAAAAAGTGCATACAAACGACTAAATTAAATAAATGTTTCCAGTTTGAATTTATTTCTTCACATAACATTTTCCTTGACCTAAAACTCCCTCACATACATTTCATTCAATCCCAGTACAGCACACACATTATTATTTATCACATCATTCATAAGATTACACGGTTCACCTTCAATCTCGTCAATAACTCGTCTTATCAATAACTAAACAAATGCCTCTCGTTTCAGATAAACTGAAGTCAACGCATCAACTCCGGTGAGTTTTATCTTCTCTCATTAATATTTATTGATAATAATTTAATCTTTATCTTAATTAGTTGGCTATTTAATAATGGTCTTTATGTGGTCGAGATAGGGGTGTTGTAGTGAATGGTGGCCACACGCAAAGCTCGCGTGGTTGCCTGGCTGTTAGTCGATAGTAAGAGGTGACATACGGTGGGCGTACTACATACAAAGGAGGCACAGATTATGTGCCGGAGTTCATACAGATCCGACATTCATCGCTTTAACCTTTTCAACGCCACAGCCGCCGTTCGACGTCCACTGTTGGAAATAGGCCTCCCCCAAATTTCGCCATAATGACCAATCCAGTGCATCTCGCATTCATCGGATTCCCGCGACCCTCACCAGCTCATCGGTCCACTTTGTGGAAGGCCTTTCAACGCTGCGTCTTCCGGTACGTGATCGCCACTCCAAAACCTGTCGATGGGGACGACCATCTGTTCTGCAAGCAATGAGCCCTGCCCACTGTCGTTTAAGTTTGGCGATTCTTTGGGCTTTGTCTGGTAACCTTGGTCCTGTGGATATCTTCATTTCTGACGTGATCACACAAGGAAACTTCGAGTAAAGCCGTTTGGGTGATTTATGATGACCTTCTGATGAGGCCCATTGTAAGCGACCATGTTTCAGAGACTAAAAATAGAAATATACATCATTAGTTTTAGTATATGCGAAACCCGATAAACGTGATCAGTATTTTTATGTAAAGAATCTATGTACAAAATGTCATAACTGTATCATGAAAAATCACAAAGCTATAGCTGTTATGTTACATGGTTGTCCGCATAAATACATGGTCACCAGGCCATCTGCGCGATTGAGGGGTTATTTTGCTCCCGCACCCAGCTGTGCGCTGGCGCCTAATGCTCGCTATGATCTACCGTGACCCTTGTCGTACTTAATGTCCGTGGTGTCCCACCTGTGACCTTTTTAAAATATATTTGGGATAAAATCTAACATGGAGTAAAAATTATTGGAATCACTTCAGTTACTGATTCTGAACAAACTATATTCAGATTTCGCATATACTAAAAATAATGTTGTGTAATTGTCGTGGCCAGATCTTAGAAATTGATCAGTGTAGAAATCCTACATCAATAATATGGCGGATGCTCAAAATTCAAAATTCAATCGTTGTCTTTGTTATTTAGTTAGTCGCATCTACACTAATTGCTTATAATCTCTATCCAGATGTGACAATAGTAAAGTTGGCAATAGTGCGCGGGCGCCGGCGTGGGAGGCTCACATGTAGTGTATGCAAATAATAATAAACCGATGATTTAAGCACGTGTGCAGATAAATACTTCATTACATGTTATTTGGTCTGGCGATATTAATTGCGGCTTTTGTCATGGCCACCATATTGTATGATGTTTAAATATGTTTTGTGATCCCATGACTAAAGAGACTGAATAATCTTTTCTGAAAAAAAAAGTTGACGTATCTAAAACGCGTTCGAGCCGCTAAAACAATTAAAAAGTTTCAAACAAGTAACTTTTTAAGAAGTCTGATATCTCTGTTCCTTGACCAACACAGTCCGATGAGATAGCAATCTAACGCGTTTGAGAAGAGATAGCAGGAGTCAGACGGCTTTACGTGCTTTCCAGCATAAGCATAATCAGCCTTTTTTAATGCTCCCACTGCTGGGACTCAGGCCTCCCTCTAGCAGAGGGAATGGACTGTAATCCACCTCGCGGGCCCAGTGCGGGTTGGTGAATGTCACATATCTTCGAATTTTTGGTTCTAAGACATGCCGGTTTCTTCACGATGTTTTCTTTCACTGTTTCGAGAGCAGTGAAGTTTTCAATACACTCACGAAAATACAAATAAACGGGGATTAACGCGCAAATCCTGGGGGTCGCTTAGCGCCCAGTCTGATACGATAAGTTTGATACGCACCTATACGCACAAAACGGTTTGGGAACACATTCATTGTGCGTACGGCTAAGGAGTGGAATTCCTTCCTGATAGCTACAACCCGGAAATCTTTAAATCAAGAGCTACAATCATCAACCTATTCAAGGTTACTTCTAGGTAAGCGCGTTCCATCATCGACCGCATAGTCGCTTTCCATCAGGTGAGATAGCGATCAAGCGTGAACCTATCAAGAATTTTTTTAAAAATTGTGGTGGGGTGAGCCCACGCACTTTTCCACACTAGTGGGTATAACAGTAAATTGCTTGTCTAAAAGCGGTAGCGATAAAAGCGGATTTACAGTAAGTGTATTGAAAATGAAATTTCATAAGACAATGTTATTGGAGGCTATATTCCCATCGCCATTTATTTATTTTATATTACAAATACAATGGTTAATTATGTTCCAGTGTGCATGCGACAATAGCCTAGTCAGGCTAGTAATGGTTACATACGAGTGCGCTGCGCGGGCGCCGGTGTGTGGGAGGCGGCGCATGAGCATAATGTAAGCTCCTGCCGCTGATCAATATAACGTGTGTGGATTAAACATCAGAATAGTTACGAGGGACTTGAAAATAAGTACTTTAGACTTTTTTGAACGTTTTAAAAACTAGGTACAAGATCTTTGTTCATCAACGACACTCACATAGATTATGATGTGGAAGAGTACAAAGGAAAATAATTTTATTTTAATAAGAACAGTGACAGACTACAGACTAAGACTATCAGCATAGTTAAGACAACATACCGTACATAAATCTGAAGTCCAATTATTACTGTACACAGCATTTAATCTATCTATATTAAAGGAGAAACTGACTGACTGACATATCAACGCACAGCCAAAACTACTGGCACTAGGAGCGTGAAATTTTGCACAAGGTTTCCTTTTATGACGTAGGTGAGCACAGGATTTTCCGAAATTCAGCCCCTAACGGGATGAAACGGGGGTCTAAAGTTTGTATGGAGAAACCTACATTCACGCGGGCGAAGCCGCGGGCAAAAGCTAGTGTTTAATATGCTTCATTAGAGACAGTAAAGGTGAAGTAATATGGAGAAGTTAATAAATGACACTAATGTAGTTACAATTTATACAAACAATTTCTAAATTCGTTAAAACTGTTCAAGAACAAGTCTATCTTAGGGCATATTACATAATATTGATGGCACATTCTGGATAATGGATTATTCTCAGAAACATTATTGTTGCTAGCGGGAATACTGAATAATTATATACATCACTATTAGGAGAATGAACATAACAACTTAAAGCTTCAAATTAATAATTATACCTACCTTTTTTGGGTGCGAGCTCATCAAAGTACTTCTCTCACTCCGTGTGGAGCGAGTTTCAATCTTTTGCTGACTGAAGCCTACCCGTATCGCTCCAATCGCCTTTGCATTCCAGCTCCCCTGGCCAAGTTACAAACATTTCGTTTCGATTCTCTTTTCGTCGATCGCCTCGAGTAGGCCACGCCTCCGATTCCTTTATCCTGACGTCATCTCAACGTTCAGTCACGTGGTCAGAACAAAGGAATAGGAGACGTGGCCGACTCGAGGCGATCAACGAAAAGAGAATCGAAACGAAATGGTTGTAACTTGGCTAGGGAGGCAGGGCCACAGCAACTTTTTCGAACTATCCCGCATCGTCTATCAACGCGCCGCTGTCATCTACTCGATCAAGGATCAGTCCTTATCGTGGACGACAATCAGTAGACGTCCAAGCTCTTGCCTACTGTGGCCGGGAGACCTCCTGCGACTTCTAACGCCCGGAGCATCTACTGCGACAAGTTGTGTTGGACCTGTATGTACCTTAGAACCTATCAGAAGAACCTTAGAAGATATCAGGGAATTGAGCATCTAATAGGCAGTTGATATCCTTTTAGTATTGGTCTAGGCATAGAACATAGACTAGCCTGTCGGTCTAGTGGTCAGTGGCCCTGACTGGTATGCTTATGCTACGGTCTTGGGTTCGATTTCCACCCAGAACAAATGTTTGTGTCATGAGCACGATTATTTATTCTGTGTCTGGGTATAATTTATCTATAATATGTATGTATTTAGAAATATATAAGCATGTTTATCAGTTGTCTAGTACTCATAACACAAGCTCTGCTTAGCTTGGGACTAGAAAACACCGTCTAGTCATCGCCTAGTGTGACAGTTGTGGAATAAAACAACGTAATATATCCCTAGCCGACTGCCCAGTTGAGCTATTCAATCACCAAACCCTCGCAATAGCTCATAGAATATTAATTACTCAAACTAATTTAAGTACAAACAAGCCTTAAACAATGCACAAGCACTAGTCAATGTGACAATGTATATTACCGTCAAGCTGCGCGGGCGCCGGTGTGGGCTGTCTAAATAATGTAAGGGATTTTGTCATACATGTCCGTTGTGGGCGGATTAACAATGGCATGACATGGCTGCGAAACTGTGCGGTTTTAAGTACGAGCAGAGATTTGAGTAATTATAGTAGTTACTAAACCTAGTTTAAATTGATACTAATAGTTTAGCTAAGTAGTTCTACTGTTTTAATCACTTAAACTAGTATTCAACTTTATTTAAGTGGCAGTGGGCAGGGCACATTGCTCGCAGAACAGATGGTCGATGGGGACGAAAAGTTCTGGAATGGCGACCACGTACCGGAAGACGCAGCGTTGAAAGGTCTCCCACAAGGTGGATCGATGACAAAGTGAGGGTTGTGGGAGTCCGATGGATGCGAGACGCATAGGACCGGTCATTATGGCGACACTTGGGGGAAGCTTATGTCCAACAGTGGACGTCTTTCAACTAAAACGACGATGAGTATTTACGGATACCTCGTGTCTTGGATAGCATGTAAAGCCGTTGGTCCCGGTTGTCATTCGTAGATCTTCGGGTTAGTACTTACAAAAACAATTATCATTTCATCTTCGCCATCATTTCAGCGCCGTACATAGGCCTCAGCCAAGTATCGCCACAACGACCGGTCCTGGGCGTCTCGCATCCATCGGATTTCTGCGACCCTCACCAGGTCATCGGTCCACCTTATAGACCTCTATTCTGACAGAATAAACATGTTTTCTTTCTTTTCTTTTTTTTTCTATATGGAAGGCCTTTCAGCGCTGCGTTTTCCAGTACGCGGACGCCACTCTAGAACCTTTCGGTCCCATCGACCATTCTGCGAGCAATGCATACTGCTAATTAAATTTGGCGATACTTTGGGCTAATATCATTTACTAACTTATAAATACAAGTACTTATATAAGAATAATAACAGTTTATTGGTAATACAAGTTTGAGTTTTTACAATACAGATTAGAGCATCTTTTTAGACAGGTAATCCTTATGTTAGGAGACTCTGCTATATACATTACCAATTAATTTTTTTACGACATCCTGCCTGCCTGCTAGCCTGCTAATATCTTTTGTTAAACATAGACAATTTCAGACAGAGTTCCCCTCAATAAAAAATACTCAAAAACTTCTTCAACGTCTAGAATCTATTGAACAGCCGACCACACCAACACGTCGTGTTCTGTTCATGAGTCCTGTCGGGATGGACAAGACAAACGTGCAATATATGCATACATCAGCGGCTTCGCAGAATTGTAGAGTCACGCGGGCTAGTTCTCATGAGGATGCCAAATACATCGTGATATTTTCCTTATGTATACATATAAATGGACAGACTGACTGACTGACATATCACCGCACAGCCGAGACTACTGGGACTAGGAGTGTGACATTTTTCATAAGACTTCTTTTTATGTCGTAGGCGAGTTCTAAGACAGGATTTCGCCTCCTAAAGGGATGAAACGGGGTCCAAAGCTTGTATGGAAAAACCTTTTTTCACACGGGCGAAACCACTGGCAGCATCTAGTCTGTAGAATGTGGTAAAAAGTTATACATGTATGTATTCACTATAGGCCGCACGTCAGTGGGAGCGAACCAGTATAAGTTGGCCTCTTGTACTTTGAAAACTTCGTACTACGATAGGCCAGCTGCCGCTGCAGCTGCAGCTCAAGTCAGACATGTAATAACGATGTGTGGACCACTTTATCTACATAAGAGGAGAAACTGACTGACTGACATATCAACGCACAGCCGGAACTACTTGGACTAGGAGCGTAAAATTTTGCAAAAAGTTTCCTTTCATGACGTAGGCGAGCACAAAGAGATGTTTTTCCAAAATTCACCCCCTAAAGGGATGAAACGGGGGTTCAACGGCTGTATAGAGAAACATACTTTTACGCGGGTGAAACCGCGGGCAGAAGCTAGTCTAGCATAAAGAGTCTATTCCAATATAATACAAAATGACAAGGACTCAATAGATTTATGAAGTGTTTGCAAATGTCAAGTTCTTATAGTGGTTTTGATTCTGAGAATAAATGTGCGCATCCTGATCTATGAGTAGGTACCTATTAGAGGTATTGATTTTTTTAATTTTCGACGGAATAATTTGGAGAATTATTTTTATTATCATCTTTCTAGCCTGTTCCCACCTAACCAGATGCCATTTGTGCGAAAGTCTGTCTGACCTCCACAATCCAGTTACTGGGCAACACGATACTCCTTAGATATACTGATGGTCAATCTTTCTGATGTCTGACTATCTGTAATAACTGTCAAAAATCTACGAATGACAACCGGAACCAACGGCTTTGCATGTTTTCCGAGGTACGGGGTGTCAGTAATGTCGTAGATAAACTCAGAAAAGTACATAATGAATTGAAAAATTCACATTGGTACTTGCTCGATTTCATGAGAGGATAACATAACCACTGCGCCGTTACGACATCGGAGAAGTATTTTTTTTTTTATATTATGTATGATGTGACCCATCGGAATTCACCGGAACTTACCTAAAAATATATTACTTTGCCACTAAAAAATCTAAGAGATCTCAAACAACATTATATAGACTAACTTAGAGGCTCTAGTTTCTAGACCCGCTAAGCTAACTAGATGCGATATTTACGAAACTTTTTTAATCATAACAACGATATCCTTAAACTAAGAGACGATTTAAAACGAATAATATCACTTGTACGCCGTATTGATCACACCCCACATTCATTGTCAATTCCATGGCCGTCCACTTATGAACATACATTTTTATCTCAGCCACTGAATCGAACACTTAGCTTTATCACCGGGCGTCGCTCACAATCAAATTGACGCTCGTATCGGATCGGAACGCCATCGGCATGCGATCAGCTTCTATTAGCATGCAAGCAACGCACAGCATTCCAGGAGATTCCGCTTTTAGCCATTTTTGTGCTTGAATCTCATGTTGGTACTTCGCTTGCTGAATGTCACAGTATGCCGCACCTTAGTGAGTTCTACGAAGGAATTGAATTGTGTCAAACTGTGTCTAATTAAGGCCATGGAAGATCATTCTATTCTATTCTTTATTGTACACCAAAACAACTTATAAAATAAGTAGATAACTAAGTTCATGTACATAGGCGAGCTTAATTCAAAGTTGAGATTTCTTCAGGATCCAGTGTACAATTTTAAAATTACAAATACCGAATACGAATAAAATAATACATAAATATACCTACATACATAAATACAAACATACTAATATATAATAAACATATAATATATATATACTATGTCATCGTGAAAGGAAATGCTCTTTAATCATATTAGTAATAAATAAGTTTTCAATGAAAATCCATTTTCAATAACAATTGCCCCATACTAGGAAGTATGCCTGTATAGTGGGTACGTTCTCAAATATGTAAATTCACGACACAAGACATCCAGTCCCGATACAACTATATATAGGCCGTACACATATTGGTTCCGATCCAGAATCGTACCCGCGATATGCAGCGCTGCAGTCAGCAGCTTTTCTGATGAATAAGCTTTTATGACGCCAGTATAGCAATAATCAAGACAATTGTCTACATCAACCTTAAATATCACTTTTAATAGTCCTCTTACACGTATGGCAATGCTTTATAATGAAAGGTCCAACTTGATGGATTACCCTATCGATGTCTTCTCCATGAGTTTCACTTCATACAGACGCTGCCTGTATAAACAGTGCGAATAATGTACGTCTTTATATTTCGGTGTGTTTTATTTTTGTAGTGTTCTAGATTTGGGTGTTCTGGACACACTTTTTATTTTGTGTTTGTCTCTAATATTCATTTGGTCAATGTCATGGATACCTGTTATTTGCATGGTTACTGAAATATCAATTTTAGATGTAAGTTTATTCGAATTGTAAGTGACTGTGCTGTTGGTGTGCTTATTACAAATAAATAAATAATGAGCACCCCCGTTATAAAATATAATATCAATTCTACGCGGGCGAAGTCGCGGGCAGAAGCTAGTGAAATCAAATTATCCTGTAAGCCAATAGGAAACACAGACCTATCTCACCCCATCATCATCGTCCTGCCCTTGTTCCATGCTACTCGGGGTCGGAGTAACACGTTTTTTTCTTCCATTCTGTCTGGTCGATCATCACGCTATCTGACTCTCTTATATTCGTGTCACTTCTTACACAATCCATCCATCTCTTTTTTTAGGCCTTCCTCTCCCTAAAATGCATATGTTAACAATGAAAATGTTATCTCACATTGCGTCCACAACTTATCCTTTATGACGAACCGTGCATAATCGACCATCACTAAATGTCAAATAAGTCTGGGAGGTTTAATAAAATGTAAGTTATTTTAATAAGGTACAGTGTCTTATCCAATCCATTAATAGAATTAAACATCAAGATAAAGCGATTATTCAAATTTTAAAACAATGAGAGGAAGCCTGCGTATCGGTGACTGGTTGATCGATCAACTGTCAGTCTCGGAGATTTGTACGTTGAATACAAATCCTGAGCAAAAAAAACTGAATCAAGGTGACCTCTGCAAAGCAACACGGTACCTATAATGTGTTTAAAACACAAGGCAGTCTGTGTACAATGTTGTCCTGAATACATTAGACTGTGACATGTGATTATTTATTTATTATTCTTTATTACACACATCATATTGATTAATTGCTACTTAACATCTTGTCAATGGAGCTTGGTATAACTACTCGTAGGTACCTACTTGGGCATTCTGCACAGGCACAGTCTTAAAAAGTACCTATAACGGCTCTTTGCTTTGTATTATTGTAGGTGATTCTATTCCTTTAGATTGTTTTACAATATATTTTGGACATTTTTGGGTTATTTCTTACAGCTTTTACCAAGTGAATAGACACCACCACGACTCTTCTCTACAATGGATTTAAACAGTATAGATTCTATCAAAGTTACTTACTTTTGTTTACTTTTATTAGCTCTTGTCAATTGCTTCGCCCACTTAAAAGTCGGAAATTATCCTAAAAGACGTACTCCCAAGATAAAAAAAATACTATATCCTTCTCTAAGATCCATCCTCTCTGTGAACTAAAATTCATCGGAAATGGTTCAGCGACTCAGGCGTGAAACAAACAGAAAGACAGGATTACTTTGACATAATTTGAGTGTAGAAATCTTTTTACAACCTGTCATTTTGCGTTTAACTTCTCCAGTTCCCACAGATGTGCTCATGTTGAACACCATCAGCCTCACCCCTCACACATCGACACAGTAACAAGCATCAGCCAAAAAGCCCGGCAAGTCAAGTGCAGCTGAGCAAGCAGCGCCACCTCTCAGCATTAGCGCGTGTTTGCCAAAACGTGCGAACCATGGGTAGAGTTACGCACAGGGCTGACACAGACAGAAAAACTCACTCCTTAAAAAAGTCAAAAGTCAAAAAAAAAAGTCAAATATATTTTTATTTCTCATAGGCCTACATAGGCACTTATAAAACGTCAAAAGCTATTGCACGGTACCAAATAGGTCGTTTCTTATGGAGAAGAACCGGCCTCCATAAAAAATCGCATATATTATTAGTTTCGTGTGTTACCTTTTTAAGTAATATGGGATAAGGGCAAGAAGAAGAAGAAGGAGATTACGCATGATACTAAAAGAGTTATGAGTATAAATGGAGAAGAGGGAGATGTGAAAAGAGAGTCTGTGACAGTGTGACTGGAATGATATAAAAAAAAGTATTGCGCTGACCCCAAGTAACATGTGACAAGGGCAGGAAGATCATGATGATTAACATCATCATCATTTCAGCCAAAATACGTCCACTGTTGGACATAGACCTCCCCCAAGTGTCGCCACAACGAACGGTCCTGCGCGTCTCGCGTCCACCGCGTTCCCACGACTCTCACCAGGTGATCGGTCCTACTTCTGGGGGGCCTTCCAACGCTGCGTCTTCCGATACACGGTCAAATATATATTACCCTAAACTGCCCCATCTCTAGGCAACGACTTTCTCTCAGTTCATACGAATTCGGGACACCAAAAGAGTCATGAATTGGCGATGAACGCACAAAATCTCTTTATGGTCATGGTTCTTAAGCCATCAGCCCTGTTCCCGTCTTCTCAAGAAGGATAAACTGGGTTCATTGGTAACTTATAAGTGCCTATCGTCTCTATTCATGTTGCGTTACATTTTTACTATAAAGGGAAAGTAATGATAACATAACTGATAGGAGAACATTATCAAGAACACTATAATTTACTAGGAGCCGTAGCAGTAACCAGTATAATGAAAGGTTCCGTGGCCAAAACAACTAACATATACTAAGATTATAAAGCCGAAAGTTTGTGAGTATGTGTTTGTTTGTTTGTCACTCCTTCTGACTCGAACGGATTTCGGTATCTAAAAACGTATATTCCCTTGGGATTATTTTCGACTATCACACAGGGAAGGCCGCTCGCAGCAGCTGTTAGGTTTTTACTAACTAACATTTTTATAAAACTCTACGACACTTATTCAATAGCTAAAAGTATGAGATTTGGAATTACGGCCTTTGTAGTGAAAAGGGTCAATTTGATATTATAAATGTGGATGATTGGATTAGTTTACTTTTTCATGTCTTAACAGATAAAAAAATAATACTTGTCATTAAAATGCTTCGTTAATATTTGAGCTCCTTAGTAGTCCTGAGTTGAGCTATACGAATAATGACAAATGCTTGCACTGACTGGATAGGTTCACTCAAATCTGTGTGATTCCTCAAAATACCATCTCAGACACTTATCTGCATGGTTCTCATATAATTTGACCATTACATACTTTCTGTATGGTCTTTAAAAGATACTTTGACCCCTAAGTTTGCTTCAATGCTACATCTCAAAAAAAAAAAAAATGACGTGTACACTTGGCACACAGGAAGACCAGTTCTGGAATAAGACACTTTATATCCTGGCTGTATGTTCCCTTAAGACATCACACGGATGTAGTGGCTGGCAGAAGCTAGTCACCAAAAAGAGGATATCAAAGACTTCATAAAAATACACTTTCGTTCACCCCTGTTCCGTAGCGTGGCTGCAACCCGATAACTGACAATTCCCGGCACTTACCGGCGACGCTCGCGCCTGGCGCCCCAGCAAACAATATTTACTACATCGTAGTTCATCATATCCCAATCGTGAGGGATTCGCGATTCCACCCACTATTAGTTTAAGAAGGGCACGATAAATTAGTTGCATTAGTGAAATGGAAATTGGATATGTACAAAGAGAGACAGGCGAGAACTATATTATTAAATTCTTGTGTTATTTAGCTGTGTGAAAAGCGTTGCGCCGCTTAAAGTCATTCTTATGACTCCAACTTCATCATCATCATTTCAGCCGAAAGACGTCCACTGTTGGGCATAAGCCTCCCCCAAGTGTCGCCACAACGAACGGTCCTGTGTGTCTCGCATCCATCGCATTTCCGCGACCCTCACCGCATCATCATCGCTCCATCTTGTGAGAGGCTTTCCAACGCTGCGTCTTCCAGTGCACGGTCGCCACTTCAGAAATTTTCTGCTCCTTCGAACATCTATTCTGCGAGCAATGCGCCCAGCACACCGCCACTTAAGTTTAGTGATTCTTCGGTTTGTCGATAATTTTGGTTCTCCATCTCCATCATTTGGACATATTTGTTCTCAAAAGGATAGGATATTTACTTCAGTAAAACCACCCTGTTCGATCACCATCAGCACACGGAAGGGGTCCTCTGATTTCTTAAAAGATCACCCCGTAACACCTTCTGTACAATGCCTGTTAGGGCAGAACGTTGTAGTCTAACCTGTGCCATCGTATTGTCTGGAGTCACTCGGTGGGCGAAAAGAGTCCCCACTGTAAGTACCCACAACCACGGAGTTTAGGTGTCGAAGGGGTTACCTCCCCGACGCCTTCTTCTCCCGCCTTCTTCCGGAATATCAGGGTCTCAAATAAGAAAGCCACGAGCAACTTCTAGCTTGCCGTTCGGTAAGGACTCAACCCGAGTCAACTCGACAGCATTTAGTACCGTCCAATGTTACAGAAAGCCTAGGTTTCCTAAACTAAAAGTTCAAGTTCACATAACTTCAAGTAAAATTACCGTTCAAAATATAAAAACTTGACACTACTAACTGTTATTGTTGAGCACGCGTACAGTTCCCCACAACATGGTTGCAACTGTTAACCTGCGCCCGCGCATGTTTGCCTAGCGTTTGTTTACAAGCCACATTGTTTGGGCAAGCGAACCGCGGTGGTAATTATAATACTTAGTTATGTCTGCGTTGTGTGGGCACGAGGTATTGTGGCGGTTAGTGGCTTGTTTGTGTTTAGAAAGTCTTACAGTTCTCACGTAATATGAGGGGTTGCGAATTGACTAATGGCTTGGGCTTTGCCTGAACACTAATCAGTGGGTTTAAGTCAAGTCAAGAAAAGACTTGAGAAGTGTCACCAGCGTAAATAAACCGCTAGCTTTATTGTTGGCCTCATATTTAACCCGCACCTCCACCTGCGTTCACCTCCTTCTGCGAAGCAGTAATGCTAGCGAAGGAGGCGGCCGCTCACGTGAGGGAACAGACATCATCACGCCCCAGCCGCAAAGATCCCGACCTCGACTACCAGCCACCATAGGTATGGGCTTGTTGGAATGTAAAACTTCTCTTATGAGGAAAAGCTTCTTTGGTATTGCACCGCAAATATATAATAAAAATCCCGATGAAATAAAATATATGCCAGTGCAGAAGTTTTAAAAAACGCTTGTTACTTCTTGAAAAATGTTATTATACTCTAGGTGAATTTCTTAATGACGAATCTCTGTAATTTATCATAATAATATCGACAAACACACAATCAATCAATCAAATCAAACAATCGATATAATAATATCGACATTTTTACTTATACTTGAAATTTTTAATATATTCTTTACTTAATTTATTTTTAAATTATTTTTTGAATTGATTATAAATATTGACATGAAATGAAATTTATTATGCATATTGAAATTTTACGTGCTTGTATATTATGACGAATTTATATTTTAATTTAATAGTATAATATTTTTTTTCTTAATAATTTGTTTGTCAATTGACAAAACATGCGCACTACCTAATTTTTTAACATCTTGTATATAATTATAACCTGTGTTTACGAATAAATGATTCTGATTCTGATTCTTGCGGACGACCTAAACCCCATACTTTTGAGATATTATGTCGCCATAATAAAAAAAAAACTCCATTTAACTAGACGCTTCGAATGACACCTGTTTCAATTCTGTTGGTAACTGTTGGATCATCGTTTAGTTACAGATACCGGGGGTTTATGATTCTTTATGTCCACACAAGGTCCGCTGATATGACCCAGAAACAAAGAAATTATTACTCACCTGAAAATCTTTACAAATGAAGAGAACAAGGTACACGGATTAAAAATAACGCAGCGCCATAACATTGACAAAAGCACCTAACTTTATAACCGCTGAACTGACAGCGAATAAGCGCTCATTGCGGGCAATATGTTGCCGTCTCAGTTAAATGAGCGCATTATTTTGCCACGCTCAACGTACGCTAGACGTATATGTTGTATGTTCTGAGCAAAGTTCCGAGTTCCCGCGTGGCGTAGCTGACTAATGTGGACAAATTGTTGGATGAGGACGGCTTCATTTCATACTATGTTGATGCAATTTGACGCCGTGTGAGCCAAAAATGTATGTACGAAGAAGTAGGTACAGACTCAATGAACATACAAGATTGCACCTTTATCATAGTGAAATCACTAAGTAAGTAAGTGTCTTGTGTAAGAACTGAATAACCTTTATTAAAAACTAAATAGCATCATAGCTTTTTCTGTTTTTCTTTTAGTAATAGGCGAGTGTAAATAAATTCAATACTCAATTGTACATTGCATTCCACAGAGTGTGTTTAGTGGTAAGCTGCCTGCCAGGGCTGCGGGATGAACATTTTTGGTTATTGCCCATCTAAAAAAGCCGACATTTCTGTTTTTATTTTAACGCCATTTATATTCACTTTAACTATTTACACCAATATTTTATATATGCAATAGATAGATTTGAGAGCTCACGATTGGACCTAAACAAACGCCATAGCTTTTCCGACTCAAAAGTTATACTAAAGGAAATCACGAAACGATGCAAAATTTCCTCAAAATGGCGACGCTTTCCCCTCCAACACGCACGATGCGTCACAGTCCTCACTTAGGCTGTATACAGAAAGAAAGCTGAAAACTTATAAGCGCTTAACGGCGCTTGACAGCGCTGGTCCGTTCTACACAAAGGAAGCAGGTTGAAGCAGACCAAGCAAAATGTCGGACTCACCGGACGATAATTTGGTCGTAATTGCACGTGTTGTCGCAGTTGTTTATTAATTTTAAATGGCAGCGCCCAGCGCTGACCAGCGCGTGTTGAAGCTTGTCGCAACTTGTCGGCACCGTTCAGTGCTTATCGGCGCGCGTTCATATATTTTCCTGCGCGGGTTACCAGCGCTGTCAAGCGCCGGTAAGCGCTTATAAGTTTCCAGCTTTCTTTCTGTATACAGCCTTAGCGTACCAAGTTCTTTAATTCTTTAGCTATCCTGTGGTGTAAATAAATTTTGGATGGAGATGATAGATATATAGCTGTAACATAAAACTTTATCCCCCGATTTTCATTATGTGGATCCTGTTGGACTCATCAAAATAGATATAGAAAGAGGAAGCTTTAACTTAGGTCCACATTCCTACCGGCACCAGCCTGGCTTGCTAAATATTTAATATTAATACTAATCTCATCTACTTGGACACCGTCCTGCACTGCTTTACAGAATACCCATTTCGAAAATCCAATGTCCCTACTCAAGTCAAACAATCACAAGTTTAATCTAGTTTGGTATCTCAGAGCAATTCAGGACATAGGTACCTCTCGTTAACTTGACGAGGGCAACGTCGTCGTGCGCCCTGACTAATGACAAACTGTACTGTTAAGATTGTCTTGTTTCGTTCTTTGGAGGTAATGCTTTAATTCTAGTAATAATAATTTTTATTCAGGTCATATATACCCATTTTAAGAATTAAATTATATCACTACGAAAACAATACATTAAAACTCGAATAAAATTACATCAAAATGAAACCTAATCAAATACATTGAAATTAATAAGAGACAGTCAATAAATTACAATCAAAATTAAATAGATTAATATATATTTTTTTTTTAAATACATATATCCAAATCAATTAATCAAAAACGGAAAAAATAAATTAAAAAACAAAAATTCAATAAATTGAACAATAGCTAATGGTATGTAAGTTATATCTCGATGCAAGTAATCAAGCCTAACATGAACCTAACCTATTTAGATAGTCTGGCTGCGTCGTGACTGCCCTGCGAGAGGTTCCAGGCGTGCTAGCTAGTGTTGTATGTGTCGCAGTGAATGGACAGATCTGACTAAACACAAGCGACGGTGGACGCTGAGAATGTTATGTCTGTTGTAAGGAATTTATCTGAACATGACTATACGGTAATTCATCAAGTTTAGGAGTTGTTATGAATTAAAATGTAGTTATTAGTCGTCTACACTGTTAGCACTGTCCTGAGCTGAGCTGAAGACAGAGTTGCCTGGAAGCAGCTTGCCACTTGCTAAGCATTTTACCTTCATAAATAGAGATCAACTGTCAAACTGCAATTGCAACGTCCTGATGAGTATCACATGTCAATTTGACATCATAAATGTCAAACCTTTGACAGTTATATGAGCACTGCATTAAGTTCAAGTCAAAACAAAGCCAAGCAAGTTGAATATCTGATAGAAGAATATCTAGTCTCACTTCCAAACTCGCATAGCTTGGTGTCGTGGGAACTGGGTCTTGCTCAACCCATCTGCGTTTAATAATGTCTTGAGAGCCCGACACTCGCGACACTCCCGACAGCGCCGAGATTCCTGGCGTGCTCTACACAAGCAATACATAAGTGTCAGTGAGCGAAGGTCTCTCGATGTCCGTTCTATTGCGGCAAGTGACAGCCCTGACAAATGACAAGCTATGGTGTTAAGGTGCGTGCCCAATGGAGTAGGCTGCGCCAATTATTGAATAAAGTTTGACGAAAGAATATTGGTCAGCGTAAATACTTAATTGTCTAGGGTAGACAAAACAAAAAAAAATGCCTTCATTAAAAATTAGTCCTGTATCGTGGGAGCCTTGTAAACTCACATACATAAGACACCCAGACCCGGAACACCTAAAAAAGTGTCTTAGAGATATTAATTACTAGGATTGTAGGTTACACAACGTTTAATGTGAATGTATCTTATGGTAGTCGCAAGTCTCATGCGACTGTGCCCCGCTTGGGTAGAGTACCGCCGTGTCCTCATGGGGGAGATCGGCGGCAACTATCTCTCGCGCCGGGCCTTGGTACAAGCCGTAGTCCGAGGCGAGGAGGAGTGGCAGGTGGTCGCCTCCTTCTGCCAAGCAGTTATGTTAGCAAAGGAGGAGACCCCACGGGCACGCGCGAGAGCGCGGCCCTCATGCCCCAGGTGCCGGGTTCCCGATCCCGATTTCCGACAACCGTAGGCGCGGACTTGCAGACGGCGAGCAATAGATAGCTCGCCGCTCGATCGTCCGGTAACCGTCCGGACTGAGCCCAAGTCATCGATAGCGCGTAATGTTCCACGCGCGCCTCAAGGAGATGTCATCAAACAGTAGGGGCCCAGCAAGGTCGAAGCCTACTGGGGCCAAGGGTCTGCTTCTGAAAGGAAGACTCGGCCCTGGCACGAAAGGCAACGAAGGAACAGGAGTGGGTTTTTAGTCAGTAAAAGTCTGACACTATCTGCCGCTCCGCCCAAAGGCGGGGGATGTAATTGGATGATATTCCCACCGAAAAAAAAAATACTCAAACGACAAAAACAATAAACAAAAGGTCAATCGAATATTTGCAAGTCGCTTTTGTATTTATTTGTTTTGAAAGGCAAACCCATAAAACTCCATAACAAGGTATTTTAAATGATCAGAGCATTAAAAACATCAATATTTAGACTATTCAGAAGAATTTATTAGTCACGAAATATGCAAAGTTTCAACTATTACTTGATAATGTTCATGAATAATTCATATCATGGCCTTTAGTCCAGTTTGGCGTTAAACGGGACAAATAAATACTTAATAATGACTCTATTAAGCATTCCCTACAAGCTTATTATTGCGCTAATAATGTTATTACTATTAGTCTAAAACTAATATTTGGTTTATTAGACTAATAATTAGTTATTTAGTCCATTTAACCCTTCACTGTGTATTCAAGAAACGTTTATTTGGGTATATATTGAGTGTATTATTTATTAAGAAGTTATCAGACAATATAATTATATAGTATTACTATTAGTCTAAAGAATGGTATTTATTGACCAATCAAGACGCTCAGCTCAATTCCGAATTGAATAACAAAAATCTGTAATAAAAAGCAAACCTCATTGGGAGCTTATAATCCTTTTTATAAAACTTCACGCAAAATTAACGACATCATAATTCGCATGTGTTAATTAACTGTATAATTTATAAGGCATATTTACAAATCGCACATAATTGCGACACATGCTACACAAAGTCGCAATAAGTGTGTGCGGACCCTAACACATGATCCGTAGGGCTGCCACCAATGCCACCTGATTTATTATCCTGCAGACAAACACATTAGCACAACCTTATATTTGCACGTCTGCCACGGTAACATGAACCTTGTATCCCCGTGATAAAGTCATCGGTAGTTTTGAATGAGGATGTATGGAGATCATGAATCAGCATCGCCATATTGAATTTTAACAGCAATTGCGAATAAAACCGTCGGCCTGTCAAAATATTTAAAGTTATTTGTGTGCGCAAGAGTGTGAGGAAGCCGGTAGAGGCGGCCATTGTTTTTTTTTTTAAATTTAAATATGGAAGGAAAACATTTGGGCTTTATTTTAAACCTTGAAAAGATATACGAGTGTATGTGTACCTAACCACACATACGGTATGATGACTTCATATTTCATTGTTTTCCACTAATTCTGATTAATTTGCACAAACAAATGGTTTCATGAGTCATTGCTCTATCTTCTTTACTAATTGTTTCTATTGCTACAACATTTTTATGAATAATCAACGTCTTTTTACAATTAGCTATCGATATGTTTACTATTGTTTTTTTAAGCTTCATATCTTTCACCAAATTATTCATATTACGTGGTTTGTTCACAATTTAACGCATATGCAGCTTATAAAATATATATTATATCACGCCTATATATCTTCAAGGAGCTGGGCAAACGTGTATCTTCTGTATACCCAAATTTCGCCAGATATAATTAAAGCCCTTGGGTGAACCAAATGCTATATAACTGGATAGAAATCCAGACTCCGGGTTGCTACTGAAAGTTGCTACAAAAGAAAAATAACCTTTTACCCGTGCCTGAAATCGAACCTACGACTTCCAGTCGAACTTGTGACCATTACACCATCAAGGCCGGTAACAAGACCTTTTTATGGTAAGTACCTACCTGGTAGTTATACATACATTTTTTTTTATTATGGATAGGCTCAAGTTTGACCACTATCTCACCTGATGGTAAGCGATGATGTGGCCGACGATGAGGCATGCTTGCCTAGAAGTAACCTATTCACTGTTGACTTAAAGTCACCTAGATTGTACCTACCAGGAAACACAGACTCCGGCAGGGAATTCCACTCCTTATCTGTACGCACAATGAATATATTCCCAAAACGGTTTGTACAGTGAAAATTAAATTATGTAACTCTTGCACCATGCCTGTCCTCTATCTGAACTCGCCCCACACAAAGCCTCCTAACATCACACGAACCCATCTAATCAGTATTCGCGTTTCTCCATCGGCCCACATTTCGTCACCGAACTGGTTCCAATAACTCAGCTCCGACCACAAATATCGACTAATTAGATATTATTTATCGGCCATAAATTACTATAAATTACACTTCGAAGCTAACTTGCGTTGTTTACGAGGACACAGCCTCATATCTCGCAGTTTCATGATTTAAACGAGCAAATGTACATTGGCTTGGCAGATTGTGCTTAATTGGGCATTACAAGTAAACTTCTAAACTATTGAAATCGAGATGTCCAACTGTTTGTTCGTTTCTCTGACATACAAACAAACGTATTGGGATTCTATGGGAACAGGCGCGGATCCGCAATTGTGGGCACGATAGGCATGTCTACAACCCTGCTAGGGTTGTGATGTCTCATTTACTCGGTAATGCTGATGATAGTACTTTGTAATATTGGTGGGCGAACAAACTAACATTTTACAGTTATTATTTATTTACTAGAGTTCGCTCTACGGCTTTGCCCACGTGGAACTATGTACAAAATCTTTGTCACGGCGTCATACATTTTAGAAATATCTCCTCTATAGGAATGTACTATAGCGATCAGTGAGTTCATACTCTGACTCACACTTAGCTGATTTTCCGCTTGCTGTTAGCTGTGACCACAACTTTTTTTGAGGTCTGAATCCGTACTGGAGGAGTGGGTAAGTAATCTCTGATCCAACCCATTAATGGCCAAAAAAAATCTAGAAGGATTTATTTGGCACTTTGTGTATATATTTATTGTGTTTGAGAAAAGTCGAGACGTAATTTTTATACAAAATGTATTAGAAAGTGCTTCATACAATAGAATATCAGTATAATTCAACCAGAAGCCTTTCATTTGCGTCTCCCCTATCACAGTACCTACATAATTATAAAAAAAAAAATAAATAAAAATTAAATTGAATTAAATTGTTTTACACGCCCAATATATTTCCTTATATTTGTGATATTATGTGAACACTATAAAAAATGTACAAGGATTTCTAGTTTATTTAATTTATTGATCTAAAAACTAACAACAATCCAATCAATTTGTCACTTCTAAACCTCCGTATCCTGTGCTATTTAGTATGTAGATATAAAAGGCAACGATTCTTAGAAGAATGATCAGCTCATACACATTTAAGTAACAGAGCTGCGGCTGAGCACTGGCACCTCGTTAAGGATGACGCAATAAGGACCTGACACACGAATTACTTGAAGTTGTTGCGATTTGCGATCAACAGTTGGTGTTTTCGTACTTCGACGGATCCTACGTACCTCTCAGAATTTGCCAGCGATACTTTGAGTTGAGCTGAACAAAAACGAAAACATATTCTCTTTTTGTATTTAGAGGGAGAAATCAGCCAATAACTTCTCCCGCTCTGGGTGGTTCGAGAGAGAGTCAGACTTTTACTGACTAAAACCCTCCATGTTCCTCCAGTTGCTCTTAGCGTTCCAGAGTCGCCGTGGAAAACAGCTCTCTGCAGCAGCAATACCCTGGGTTTGGGATGTGGAACGTATTAAAACTCCAATGAATATGAATTCAAAATGTTTTATTGTAGAATACCTACAGGTAAAAATATATAGTTACAATTTATATAGTAAAATACATCCATGTATGCCAAACGACGGCTTCTTTAGACATACAATAATATAAAAGATTAAACGTAAAGGTAACAAATAATTTAGTAATAATGAATGTACCTATAAATAATAGTCAATAGTTTAACATTAATTGAAAGAAAGGTAGGAAGGTAGGTTTGGAAGGATTATGATTAAGTCTTAGTTTCCTTTTATATTTGAAATGGTGTACAATAAAGAATATAATAAATAAATATATAAATACGAAAGGTCTCCTCATGAAGTGAAATGTATATTTTTTTTCCCAATTTCCTCAATGCTGCGGATAGTAAAATTAATGCGATAAATACACCTCCATACCAGTAACTGGGCACTAGATCGTCAAAAATTTATAACGTGCAGATAAAAACCATTTCCAAATGTTAGAAAGACTACACGTTTAGTATGTTCATGAGCTGAGTCAAGTCATGATCCTGTTTGTTCTACAGAAGCTACAAAAAACGCAAGCACGTGACTGTCATAAAGTCGCTAATCGCAGATGATAAAAGTATTGCGTCTGTAGCGGGTCTTAACCTCACGACATCAATAAAATTAATGCGCCAACATTAAACAAAACACAAGTTATCTGCATGATTTATGTGTTTTTATATTCTCTTTTTTTAGCACTAAAGGTCTTCTTCTTAGAGGTTACTGTAATTAGGAACATGTCAAACAAAATATTTGTTTTAAAAATATTTTTGATGTAGAGGTCAAAGGGGAATGTTTATCGATTGATATTCAAATGTAAGAACATAAAAATGTAATCGATTTTCTATGATAGATCTAAACACACATATCTAATATATACATATAAGTAACTGGCGGCCTTTCTCTACTATAATATGCATGTGTTATACACCTAAACCTTCCTCATGAATCACTCTATCCATTGGTAAAAACTGAATAAAAATCCGTTCAGTAGTTTTTTAGTTTGTCGTATTCATAAAGTCAGGCAGGAGTGGTAGGGGACTTTCTTTATTGTACACCATAACAGCTTATAACTTATTAGCTTGTAACTTATCACTTATCAGCTTTAAAATTTTTGTAATATGTATTTGTAAGAATATGTAAAAACAAGTGCGAGTCGGACTCGTGCACTGAGGGTTCCGTACAAACTTACCTATGAAAACAGTTCAATTCTCGAATTAAGTTACGAACATTTTTCCGAATCGTAAAATAGTTTTTTTTTTTTGTGAAGTGAAAACAAATTTACAGTTTTCAGTTTTTTTCCTATAGTTGTGCTATGAGACCTTGCTTCATGATAAATTTCAGGAGTCTAGGTCAACGGGAAGTACCTTATGAATTTTGATTCCCTTGAGAGTGTCGAAATTGTTTATGTAATGTTTTTTGCGACATAAACCGCCGTTTCTTTTTTACGTTAACTCAGAAGTTTGATTTTTTCACTGCTCCAAGGGATCGCAGACTTGAGTATATGGTTTTTATTTCAACTCGATACCGTCAGGCGTTCCCGAGATAAAGGGTCTTCACAGACAGACGGACAACAAAGCGATCATAAAGATTCCGTTATTTTTTCTTTTGAGGTACGGAATCCTAAAAAATGAAAAATATGTGTAACGTTTCTAACTCCATGAAGAGTGCTATTGATAATTTTTCCGACGAAAAATATAGTAGAATTTTCTTAATACTCTAGAAAATCCATCATTTAGAGGGTCTTGATGCTCCTCAGCCAAAAGGGTTGACAGAAATATTATTAGCTACGGGAAAAACGACCAAACCAAACGTATAAAACTGTCATAAGATTAAAAAAACCTCATTCTATCTTCAGAATACTGAAAAGTCTTCTTACAAATCTTACTTGGTACACATGTGACCGCCATACGTGGAAACAATGTCCCACGATAAATCCGTCGTCGCGCGGCACAATAACGCATGCGCTACAAATTGTAATGCGCGCGCGCAGCTAAACGTGTCAGCGCCTTCGACGACGCCTCCCGTAATGTACGGCACACGGGGGAGAGAGAAGTGATGACTACTGCGGATACGGGAGTCTATAAAATACTAATATGTTTGGTAAGAAATTGAAAGTAATGATCGTATTATTTTTTTTATTATTGTCAGTACTGATAATAATAAAACTTCATTTAGAAGTTAATTATACTATTATTTTACAACTAGCTTCTACTTGCGGCTTCGTACGCATTAATGTTGGTTATTGAATCCGAAGTCGAAGACGAGTAAAAAGCCTATGTCCATCCTAGGAGTTCAAGCTTCCTCCGTACCAAATTTTAACAAAATCGGTCCAGCAGTACCCATGAAAGTGTAACAGACAGACAGAGCTACTTTCATATTTATATTAGTATAGTATTACAAAACTGCCCCTCTAGCCTAGTTACGATCGTTTCGTTTGCGCCGAACGCCACGAATAACCGATTCCTCTGACTAAGCGTTGAGATGACATCAGAACAAAGGAATCGGAGGCGTGGCCTACTCGAGGCGTTCGACGCAAACGAAACGATCGTAACTTGGCTAAGGAGGCTGAACAGTTTATTTGAACGCGATAATCTCAGGGACTACTAGTTCGAAATTGAAAAGTTATTTTAGTGTTGTATAGCCCGCTAGCTTCTGCCGGCGACATCGCCCGCGTGCAAATAGGTTTCTCCATACATACTTCCAACCCCCGTTTAGGGTTGGAGTTTCATAAATCCGTTCTTACCGGATGTCTGCACTCTATAAGGAACCTACCTGCCAAATTTTAAGTTTGTAGGTGTTATAGTTTCTGAGATAAATCAGTGAGTGGTATTTTCGTGATAAATCAGTGACTGGTATTTCGCTTTTATATATGGATTTATCGAAGATATATAAAATCACGCTACGGCCTACGGGAGAAAACGCAGAAGACAGCAGCAGTTATGAATAAGGAAGCTGGCCTTATTGAGCGGGTGGAAACTCTTAAAGATCTTCCATCTATTAACAGGTATTTCTGCACTTTCTAATCACTGCACCAGTTCACCAGCGCAGTCTGACTGAGGAGAGCCTTATTTATTTATTTATGTACACACAAACACTTAAAAATGAAAAGAACAAAAGCAGATAGAAGAGCACAAAGGTACAGGTAAAGGACCTTGTGTCAGATCAGGTCGTGTCAAGTCCAGCGAAAAGAGCTTTTTCTATATTTCGTGATCTATCCATGGCTTACCGAGTGGTTACTTTGGTGTGTCTTAAAAAAAGTATATAGATTGAATATCTTGTACAAAGCCAAACACGGTTCCAATCTTAACAGAAATAGTCCATGACTTATGCCTACCAGTATCATGACAAAAAAATGCTCAAGTCATGCGGCACAAACCGCTCGTGAGCTACTAAACGTGTCAGCGCTGCGCCTGCGACTGTTCAGGACAACATGACTACCACGGATACAGAAAAAATAAAATATGGAAGCATTTCTAATAATATTTTTGTATTTCGTGAGAAAAGATGGTTCGCAGAAACTGTGGCGTAGCTAGATGACCAACGAACCTAGCGCAAAAAAAAAAAACGGGGCCTCCCTTTTTTACGTGAGAAATTATCAAACAACTTCTTGCGGAGCTAGAGGGAGTGTCAGACTATTACTGACTAAAACTAGTTGCTATTATTAGTGTTACAACCTATTTTATTGAAATTTTAAAGAAAAGAGAATTTTTCGCTTGTTCAATAAGAGGTTTGTTAATCAGATTTGGGGCCCCTCAAGCTTGGGGGCTCCGAGCATTGCCCCGCTCAGATCTTAGGCAGCTACACCAGTATGCAGAAACACTTGGAGTTGGTTTAACAAGAAATGGACTGAGATATGATCCTGTTCAGATATTCAGCAGGCATTTGAAATGCGACATTTTCCTTGAAAGCCTACTTGCTATGGCGGTCTGGAGTAAGGCTTATGTAGATTTAGTATGGGGCTTTTTCAGACTCATAATCTTATAATCATGAGAACAATTTTAAAATGTTTCTTTTTCTGTCGTTAATTTAATAGTCGTTAGTTTTGACACAATATATAAAGTCAAAAGTTTGTGTATATGTTTGTTATTTCATCACTCTCGAACAGCTAAACTGATTTGGCACATAAGTAGACCACTTTTTTTCCAGACTTAGTTTCTTTTGGGACAATTTTCTACTTAAATGCCTTCAATTCCGCTGGCAGCAGCTGGTGAATAGTAAATCTTTATTCTCAGATATAGATTTTTGTTGTTTTTCCTGCGCATATCACAAATTATCATTTTCGGACCTATACAATGTGATATTAAAATATATCTACATAATATCAGATCATTCAGCATTCAAAGAAAACTAAATTTAAAAAAAAGCACGTAAAATTAAATAACCCAATTAATTTATTAAACAAGTTCCAGTTAACAAATCCTAAGTTTGTACGGAACCTTCAGTGCGCGAATCCGACTCGCACTTGTCCAATTTTTAATATCTTTGTTAGTAGTTAGCATACTTACGCCTGATGGCAAGCGATGATGTGCTCGACGATGAAGTAGACTTGCCCAAAAGTTGTTGACTCATGACTTAAATACCCCTAAGTTGTAGCTATCAGGAAACACAGACTCCGGCCGCGACAGAGAATTCCACTCTTTAAGGGCCTTGCTCCCATTTAGTGCCATAAAACAATGACTTTCTGAAGCCTAAGTACTCCTTGGTAATATTCTTGGCTGGGTCAAGAAATTTGAAAAAAATATATATTTATTATAGATTCATATAATTATAACATTATCAACGTATGATTTCTTCGTATGACTAATACTATTGCCAAAAAAATCATAATTTAACAACATGATATTTTTTAGCTTGTTTTCCCTACTCCATTCAAACGGCTTTGATCTTTAGAAATATGTTTACACAAAAACTTGCTGGTAAAATGTCCTTCAGAATGTACATAGCATACGTAAATCAATCAATATTTTGCAAAGAAATGGTTTTTAAGGTCAGCGGGGCTCTATGCGAGCGCAGGCGGCCAGTACGAGTATGTGTGCGTGTAACTCCAGCCAGATGTTCAAGGGACTATACGCCTTAACTGTACGCACACAGCTAAGTCGATTAAGATTAGCCATACCTTAATTTTTTTTTTAATATGAAACTAATTTGCCAGTTTTTTAGACTGACAAGAAACAAACTCCCCAACAAGACAGCTGGCTGTTCAATATTGAACAACCTAGACAATACTAATAAAGAAAAATAAATGCTACTTAAATCCCTAGTCTAAGAATAAATTAGTTAGGAACAGCGCAAGCTCCAGCCAGTGTTATTAAAATGTAAAAACTTCAGCAAACTTGTAATGAATTCAGCCCATTGAAATTCGACAAAATCTGTTGAAATATTATCGTCTTAACTTTTTGTTTTCTAACAGCCATTTCAAAAGATATTTGTCTGATGAGAATTTAAACTATTAGGCTACTTAGATTCTTTGGAATTAATTCAAGATTTAAAACTTCCTTCAAGGATTATCGTAATTCTTGTTAAAGAGAATGCCTCTTGAGAACTACTCAAGTTATTTAAGTTCGGTGCAAAAACGTTTCACCATTGTATAAGTAATTTTCCGGGTAATGTAGAGATAGGTAGGCAAGTAAGTGAGTAAGTAAGTAATCATTTATAGCGCAAAAAAAAAACTATAAGCCTATAAGTATCATCAGTGAAGAAACATCAAAACTGAAAGTGGCTTATTACTCATAAATAAGATCACTATCTTGAAGAACAATACATTTACAAATTCTTTTGATACAGTTTCATGAATGAAGAGCAGTGGTGGCCGAGTGGTAACTGCCCTGTCTTACGAGTTGTTGATCGGGTTTAAACTCAACCAGGCGCGTTACTTTGTGTAATTTATTTCATCACCACTGCTCTCAAAAGGTGAAGGAAAGCATCTTGAGAAAACGAAAAGTCCTAAAGAAATGTCCTAGAACCAAAAAATTCGAAGAAATGTGACATTCACTAACCTGCACTGGGCCCGCGTGGTGGATTACGGCCCACTCCTAGAGAGGAGGCATGAATCCCAGCAATGGGAACATTAAAAGGCCGACTATGCTATGCTATGCTAGTTTCATAAAATATAAGTGAACGCAGACACATGTCATCCCACACAGGTCCTTATATCATCATGCATTTCATACTGATCGATCTGTATGAAAGGTTTTTCTCTGATATGGAACGTCAAATGTAAGCAACCTATATCATCATCATCATTTCTCGCGAAAGACATCCACTGATTGACATAGGCCTCCCCCAAGTGTCGCCATAATGACGGAATCTCGCGACACTCACCAGGTCATCGGTTCATCTTGTAGAAGGCCTTTCAACGCTGCGTCTTCCAGTACGTGGTCGCCACTCCATAACCTTTCAGTTCCATAGACCATCTGTTCTACGAGCAATATGCCTTGCCACTGCCACTTAAGTTTGGCGATTCTTGACTCAATCTATGTACTTATAAATAAATAATTCTCTACATTTTCAATTAACTACATCTTACCTCGACAGCAGCCTCATTCAATCCTAACTCTGCTGTTCACATAGCCTTGTTTAGTTCCGATACTGAGTTGCAAGCCATTACTGGCTGATGTCATAGGTTATCGCGCGACCCCGGCGCCCGCGCACCCACTGATTTCTGCGAACCCTTATCACTTCGCCTCGTAGTAAATATTTTAAGACGGATAATATTATATCATGACTGGCTTTCTGTGTATAATTAAATGAAACAGTTTAATTAGATTACATTCTTGGGATTTGGAGGTTAAGGCTATCACTGATAATATAAGTTTTTAAAAGATGAAAATATCATTAAAAATTCTTAGAATTTTAAAGCAACGTAGAGAGCGAAATGTCAAAGTTCAGTAACGTTAGGCCGATGAGGAGAGGTTGACTATTTGAGGATACTCCATCGTGATGTTGGGGAGCGTGGACCTTGTTGTAACAACAGCTTTCTGAAAAACAAATATAACTTGAAACTATCGGTCACATTACAACTATTAAACATAAATTGATACTTAATTCTTTCTCGGTCAAATAAAGAAAAAAAGATGTCATAACCATTGTCGTAAATTAAATCATATAATTATCTACCTTTGGGCAGCCAGAATTATGTTTTACCAGCTTGAATATATTAGGTAAAATCTGTTTGATATAAAGCTTAATATTGTTTTCTTAAATAAACATCAAGGAATGAAAATTATGACCCAACACGAAGGGGAAAACGGTGCCTTCATTCGCTCTCCCACTTTAGCCCTCGTAATCTCTTCAAACCTAACCTGTCCGTGCCGAGGCACCCTAAAATTTTGAGCTTATTAAAACTAAAATAAAACTTTTTAACTCTAAGACACATTCCTTTTTATTTAATTTATTAGTTTGATTTGATGCAAAGAACCAACCAACACTATCTGGGCGTGCTTGGTCAAAACCTGGCCATTATCCTTTGTATATAAATAAAACGTAGAAAGTTAAAAGGAATTGCGATCCTTCATTATATGATAAATAGATAAAATATATAAATAATAATATATCATCACCTGTCTCCATACCAACGCTCTGAAGAGTGACAGCTCCACATTTACATGAGTTTCAACACAAACATAGCACCAACACCTATAAAAGGGGGTAGGCAGTAAAAACAAGGCAATTATGACAATGAACTACTTATACATAGCGCTGAGGTACAGACGACAAACAAGTAAAGAAATATCTCTGTATTTTTTGGAATTAATTAGTCAATCGTAATTGAATGCTGTAAAATGTTTTAAAACAAAAACAATTAATATTATAATTAACAAGTTTTCATTAATAAAACATGTCTCAAACTATAAACAGTCGTCACTTTCTTGCAGTTGGTACCAAGTTCCAACTTAATTATTTTTTATGCTCTCATTACATACTTGCTAAATAATTCATTTGGACCATATTTAATCTGACGCCATATTGCATTAATGGAGGTATGCTAGCTATCCTGTATCTCCCGGTTTGGTTTGCCATCATCTTAGCTATAATATACTATTAGTGCGATAATATGGACGTTACAATGCAAACTGCAGAGCCTGCGTATGTACGGACTCTACTAAGGGCTGTTGGTTCGCTTTAATGAGCTTTTTTCTTATTTTTATTGGTTGTTACCGGATAGCGATCGCTGATAAACAGTTTATTAGTTATTTGAAGGACAGCTAGTATTATTTTAACGGTTTCAAACCCTATTATTTTACGACTTCCATTTGCTTCATTATAATTAATTCATAAACTTTTTTCACATTATTTGCAAAGTGGATTTCACGAACAAGTATTTTTTTTTATTGATATAAACCAGTACCTGACCGCGTTCCTACCTGATGGTAAGCAGAGATGCAATCATTGATGGTGAGGCGCACCAGCTTATTAAGAGCCTATTCATCTAGCTTTGAAGACACCTAAATTATAGTTGGACGGGAAGACCGCAGCCGGCAAATTGTTCCAGTCCTTCGATGTACGCGGTATAAACGACGAAGCGAAACGCTTAGTCCGGACCGTTGAAGTTTTGACAACGTAAGGGTGGGTACTCGCCGTACGACGGGTTGTCCGATGGTAGAAAGGAGATGGCGGAGGGATGGGGATGGATTTTTTTGATATTTTTAATAGAGTATCTCTTACGTAATATTGGTATATCTTAAAGCTTGGCAATCCATTAGCCAAGCATACTAACTGTGATATCATACCCTCAAGACCTTATAGCAAGAAAGTACAACACTACAACTCCATCAGTAGTACCGAAAACTTACAAACCTCATACCTTACCGACAGTACCTTACCACGATACCTCTCAAAGTCTTATTGAGTTTTTCTATGAGACAACCTTTTTATAAAGCCAAGCGAGAAGTGACAGACGACAGTCTGACAATTTGGTAAGTTTCTTTGATCATTTTCCCTGTCGCAAAAATGTGACAATTATGTCAGTGTTTGACAAATAGGTCTCATTGTCAGTGCTACATTACAAAGGGTTCTGGAATTACCCAGCAGTAAACCCGTAGTTCAAGTTTGTGCCTTGTTGACAACAGTAGGCTATAAGCTAAGACTGCTGTGCACAAGTCCCCTACTGAATAAAATAAAATAAAAATGCTAATTATTCAAGTAGGTACTTACAATTTAAAAACTTATTGTCTTTTGGAAGTAGGCGAAACAGAGTGTAAAGTCCCGCAAACCTCCGTTGAAAAGGGAGGATCCTCCGATGACCAGGTATGACCATGTAGGCATGCTGGTGGTCAGGATACCCTTTATAGCCGTGGGTGCTGGCTGTATGGCTCGCTGCTCGAAAGCTTGAGGAAGTGATGATGACGTCACGAGGTAGTAGCTGCACGAAGGCTGCGCTGACGTTCTTTGTCGAGGGTCACCAGTTTGGGGGTAGGCGGAACAGAGAGTAAAGTCCCGCTAACCTCCGTTGAAAAGTGAGGATCCTCCGGCCAGACGGGATGTTATGTCTGGTGGGCTGCAACTGCCCGATAGATGATTTCGGGCCGTTCTATGTGTTCTAATCGCGCGGAGAACTTTGATTGCGCGATTCAGGATTTTCTTATGTGACGCGATAGATGTCGCTACAGTCTCACTCTACGTTACATACTCGAGTACTGCCAAAAACAATTTTGGTGATAACAGATCACGTTACTGGGCATCTTTTTATATTGCACCTATAGATACCTTGTTTCTACTCCTTCTCTTTCTAGGTTAGGTTAGACTAGCCAAACATTTTTATGAGATAACGCTCTTGAATATATTGGTGTAGGTACTTTAGGTTTATTCCTTGGTGTGAAAGTGTTATACAAATCGCATTGTAATGTGTTAAATGCTGAGTTGTGGGATTGTTTGAAAGAATCACTATGGCCCTGAAATGGAAAGGGCTACTGAAGGAACACAAGTGGGTTTTAGTCAGTAAAAAGCTGATACTCAGGTACTCAGGTAGCCAGACTTTCGGTATTTTACAGAATGCATTTTGAAAAGTGTGTGCGGGAATTGCATGACTTGATTCCACCATCTCATTTCTATCATCAGACAACCCGACGAACGGCGAGTATCCACCCTTACGTAGTTAAAACCTCTACGGTCCGGACCAAGCGTTTCACCTCGTCATTTATACCGCGTACGAAACAACTTGCCTGCTGCGGTCTTCCCATCTGATTACAATTTAGGTGTCTTCAAGGCTAGAGTGAATAGGCTCTTAATAAACTAGTGCGCCTCATCATCAACGATTGCATCACTACTTACCATCAGGTGGGATCGCAGTTAAGCAATAATTTATAACAATAAAAAAGTAGTTTAATGATTTAAAACTCTTTTTTTTATTCTTGATAGGTTCGCGCTTGATCACTATCTTACCTGATAGAAAGCGACGATGCGGTCGACGATGGAACGCGCTTACCTAGAAGTAACCTATTCACTCTTGACTTAAAGATTCTCGGTTAAATAGGTACCAAAAAGTTTTATGGTAGTTGATAAAACACATACAAATAGTTTTCCTTCTCCTCTCATTACATGACGCTTAAACATTACTGGTGAAATGTGTGCACAATAGATACTCCCCCGCTATCATTTCAAGGAAAACTGCCGTCATATTGTTGCTTTGACACCTTTGAAACCTATGGTTATTCGCAGAAATTTCGGCTCTTAGGTTCTAATAACCTCAGTGGTATCCCATTCATGGCCAGTGTTTATCAGAAGCAATGAGTCACACAGACAAACGGACGTGCTCCCACATGAGTGTATTTGAGTATGAAGGTGTCGCATGCACTACGCGTACGTGAGACACAACATGATACGGGTTTTTCTCGAGAAGTCGCGCAGCTTCCTACGAGAATGAGCGAGGGTTATGGCTTTTAACTTCGTAAATTATTCGTGATTATTTTTAATATTATAGATAGGTTTTTTTTCGGTGAGAAAATCATCTTTTGACATCCCCGGCTCGTGGGCGGAGCGAGAGATAGTCTCAGACTTTTACTGACTAAAATCTCACTCTGGTTCCTTCGTTGCCTTTCGTACCAGGGCCGAGTCTTCTTTTCAGAATCAGACCCTTGGCCCCAGTAGGCTTCGACCTTGCTGGGCCCCTACGGTTTGCTGACATCTCCTTGAGGCGCGCGTGGTACAGTACGCGCCGTCGACGACCTGGGCTCGGTCCGGCCGGTTACCGGACGGCCCATGGCCTGTCCGGCGCGAGAGGTCGCCGCCGCCGATCGCCCCCACGAGGTCATGCCCAAACGGGGCACACCTCCACCGTGTTCACCGGGTAGTCCACACAATGGTGACACCTGGCGTTTTTGCCGCATGAATCCGGTACAGGAACCTCCCGAACTTACCATGTCCGGTGAGGACCTGCGTCATGCGGAAGGTGAGGACGCCGTGAGGTATTTCCAGCCACGTCACATAGAGGGAACTTACCGCCATAATTTTGGCGTTATTGATAGACTTGCGCTTGCCCACTATCTCTCTCACTCGACGGAGGAGCACGGTTGCCTAGAAGTGACCTTATTCACTTTTGACTGAAATACCCCTAGGCTATAGCTATCAAGAAACACAAACTCCGGCAAGGGATGCCACTCCTTAGCTGTGCTCCTTAGTGTCCCTACACCTGTCCGTTGGAGGACCTAAAAATGCCACTGACGCCGCTACCTACTGGGCGCAGAAACTTGGAGGGAAAAGACAGCTATCGATTCGAAAAGAAGAAGCTGAGCTATGCTTACCATGAATATGTTCCTAAAACATTTTGACGATTTTCCATAATTACCATTGTTTTATATTATACCTTATTTTATTTTATATTATACCGTATCCGAACGTGAGAATTGAAAAAGATACACTCGCATATGTAATATTAATGACATCTCAGCATTTCACCAGAATTTCTGTTAATGTGAGTTAATGAAGACCTACCTAATGTTCGGGACTAAATGAAAAGGAGACTCTCCCTAAGAAAAAAATTGGTATACGTAACGACACGGTTGGCGCAGTAAAAGAGCGATCGGCTGCTGCGCTGTGTTTCGCGGGTTCTATTCCCGCTCAGTACAAATATTTTTATGGCCAACAGAATATAATTGTTTGAGGTCTGGGTGTCTAGTTTACATGTTTATGAATGCACCCACGATACAGCAATATTTCCTATTGTAGAGCCACGTTATTTAAAAAGAAAGAATACCTTAAGGTTCAAAATCGTCACAATCTGCCTAACCATTCTCGAGCATGTTGGCGTCTACTTCTAGGCTGACCGGATAAAGCTTGATACCAGGAGGCTTTTAAATGAAATGGCTTCTACAGGCTGCGTATTCAAAAATATTCCAACACTCACAACAACAGTCAAAAAATGTATAAACGAAACATTCTACGTGAACTACACAATTTCGAATTGAAAACAGATAACTACTCAACACACACTCACTCATTTACATAGGTACCTCCCGCTCGGAAATAGAGATGTGTAACCAGCATATAAACTGCTAATTATCACTCCTCTTTCCAATTAGTCTATAATAAACTGGCTGACTAATCAATCGTGTTATTGATTAGCCTTCGTTGCCAGCCCTGTGGCCGCGTGGTTGCGCCGGCGCAGGTTTCCCGTACAACGCGAGGTGACACCGCGCATGCGCCGTAGAATCTTAATTACTGTTTTTAGAGTTATAGAAGCTGGAAGGGCCATCGTGAATATGTGACTCAAGCTTTGTTATGTAAAAGTGTCTAGTTATTTTAGACTCGGTGACAAAGCAAAACAAGCCCGGTTATAAATCCCATATTTTACAACGATGGCCAAGTGTGAATCCTCGTTTAAAGTTGTATCCACACAATTCTAATTCTTAATTCTGGGTCAGAACCTATTCCGTCCCTAACGGGACATGAATCCCTGACCTGAAGGGCCTGATGTATTAACTGTATAGGCCCCTGAATTTATCAACTCTGTGTGAAAACTGTATTTTTTTTTAATTCGCTGTCCCACACTAAAAATGGCTCCTGTATTGTGGATGCATTCACAAACATGTAAACTCACATACACATGACACCTGGAACAGGAACAACTATCAGTAGATTTATTCCGTACGGGAAATCGAACCAACAATACGCAGTGCTCAGCCAATTACTCAGCCACTACGCTCACCGTATCGTCCTTAACTTTTTTAACTAACACCTAAGTTCGCGAATATTGTTACTAACGCTATAATATGAGTTTTGATCGAAAAATAGGTTTTTATTATAAACTAGCTTTTGCCTACAGCTTCGCCCGCGTACATAAAATTTGCCTATGTCACTCAAGAATAAAGCAGTTTTATATCGGTGAAAAAATTTTAGCAATCGGACCAGTACATCCAGAAATTGCCTCCTACAAACAAAAAAACAAAAGCAAAAGAAACAAACTTTACCACTTTATAATATTAGTGTAGATAGCGGAAGCTCCTTCCAGTCACAGTTATCATATTCTGCAACTACCATAGCTGTGCCACCTTCTACCAACAGGTATATCGTAATTAGATACTTACTGGCAACACCTCTGTATTAGCTGGTGTTGCCCAACGATGTGGCTAATAGGAAAGACTGCTCAATTAAAACAGCAGTGCTGTTCCTAAGAACCTGCTCGTTTCCTTCTGCAGCTTTTATGACCATTCTTGATTAATAGTTAAGATAAGTTTATGGTTACATGTGTATGCATAATTAAGTAGTATACGAGGAACTGTTCAATGAAAATAAGGACATAATATAACACTTTAGAAACCTAAGGATTAAGGGCTAGACCTCAATTGCACTCAACAAGCTATAAATAAATAAAAATGATGTAATAAAGCCTTTGACTTATTGCCAAAAAAAAAGAAACAAAGTGAGTACCTAATACTAAACTTAATCCCATTTCGGTGTAAAGTAAATCATATTTAATCTTAATCCTAATATGGTAAGTAAAACTTATTAGTTTGCAAGAACCCTTTTGCAGGTGAAGGCCTCCTCCAAGGAACCCGAGATTTTTCTGTCTTGGGTTGTTAGCTTCCAGCTAGAACCCGCCGTTTTAAAATACACGCGGCGGGGTTTGTATGCGGCCTTTCTAACATGTTACCCTTACGGTCCATCGCCTTCTGACAATCTTGACGATTGCTAATTACCATAGCAGACTAATCAGATTGATAATCACCAATTATTTATTCCACTATCACACACAGGTTTTTAGTGCGGTCTATTTGCACCCCAGACCGCGCATCAAAAGACAAAAAGCAGCCTGACCTAAATAATATTAATTATTATTAAATAAAGTTGCCACATCGTGGTTACCACATTCCTTTATTCTTCACTTACAAACCAACGTTTACCTTGTAATATCCCCACTTCATTCCAATTGATTCACTCTATAACACGTAAATTCTATTTTAGTCTCATTTCTCACGAGTATACACGTAAAGCTCCTTCAAACGTCCTCATATGAACAGCAAACGATCTACAATTCCTTGTGAACACCTCATCTTGAGTTTCACGAGCGACATCTAAAATCTTAAATCGTCGCTGAATTTCCCGTGTTATGACGTCACATTTTACGCCATTCTCACTGCCAGGATTGAGAAAAGAGAAGCTCCATTCATAGCAAACATTGATGAAAAGTATTTTTTTAGGTGGGAAAAAAAAGGGCGTGTCAGATTTTTACTGACTAAACCAAACCGTGTTTAATCAGTTGACCATCGACCCGTGCCTTACTGAGAGGCCATGGCAAAATATAAGGTTGTTATAAGGTGTGTATCTCACCTGGCCACTGTTGGTCACACAGTTGTCGCATCATCTTTTTTTTTTTCTTAGTTGTTTCGATTTTAGCGTTCCGTACCTCAAAAGTAAAAAATGGAACCCTTATAGGATCACTTTTTTCTCCGTCTATCTGTCTGTGTGGCGGTCTCGGGAACGCGTAGAGGTATCAAGTTGAATTTAAAACCATAAATTAAGGAAGCTTGAAAAAAATCAAACTTCTAAATTAACGAAAAAAAAGATACGGCCGTTTGTGTCGCAAAAAACTCGTATTTCGACACTTTCTAAGGAATCAAAATTCATAGGGTACTTCCCGTTGACCCAGAATCGTGAAATTTGGCATAAAGCAAGATCTTATAGCACAGGTATAGGAATAAATCTAAAAACCGTAAATATATATTGCTACGTATGAAAAAAAACTTTTTTTGCGATTCGGGAAAATCTTTGAGATTTTTTGAGATTGAATCCTATTCGGGAATTGAACTATTTACATAGGTAAGTTTTTACGGAACCCTCAGTACACAAGTCCGACTCGAACTTATCCCGATTTTTTAAATTTTTCTTTTTGTTTCATTTAATTATTTTTTTGGTATCTTTAAAGGATTTGCACTGTGATCGGCCATCTGTGCCCACATATAATCAATCACAGACCAGGTGTAAACCTTCTCCACTTGCCTACTTAGTATCCACACACAATTCTCGCATACCGCGTGTGAACAATGCATCGTGATATATTTCCTCAATGTGTGGAGCCCAAAGGTTTCTATGAAGCCTCCTAAAGGACATTTTCATAGGAATCACTGCCGCATACATACACACACACACGCGGATTCGCTTGTGTTGAACGAATTCGCTTTCTTTTCCCTTTTTCTCTGTTATTTATTGTTCACTGACATTCTTCGCATAAATATGATGACAATATTTCTTTGTGACATTGTGTTTTTATTTTGTGTGATTGCCTGTGTGAGTTTTATTTCGCTTTGTGGTCTGTGAAAAGCTTTTTATTTTCAGCCACTGATTATATTAATATTTTGTACAACTTTAAGGTGATAGACATTGACCATCACCTAGGTGTTAAGTAAAGGTTTTTTTTTTATGTAAACCAGTGCTTGACTGCAATCCCACCTGATGGTAGCAGTGATGCAATCATTGATGGTGAGGCGCACTAGTTTATTAAAATAAAAGCCTATTCACTCTAGCCTTGAAGACATCTAAATTATAGTTGGACGGAAAGACCGCAGTAGGCAAAACGAAACCACGAAAGTCCCAAATTATTTATTTATTTATTAGGTAGAATTCCAGATAAAATTAAAATTAATGGCAATTTTTGTCAGGTTTCCTATTTTTAGCAATACACATGAACTTTTTTATGCCCTGAGAGCACTACCTTCTTTTTTCATTTGCATATTGTTTTAGAAAGTTTTCTTATTGACCGTTTAATCTTTAAGTTTAATTTAATGTCAAGTGTGGTAAAGCACGGTGTGGTAAGGTGAGCAAATATTAACTATTTGCTCACCTTATTTAATAAGTCGACGGAGTCGTTTTTATTTTTATCTCTATCTTGTTAAACTAGCTGCAATAAAGCTCACTAGCGACCGATATTAATCGCAATCGTATTCTTCTCATATACAGAAGTAGCTTTGAATTTCTTATAACATATTCCAGCAATTACCTGTTTTTATAAAACATGAAACAATAAACGAAAAAGACCTTTTTATAAAATCTTTTGTCTACCAGGGTGGGTGTTGTCGAAAAGAAATAAGCGATTGAACGTTGCTCTGAAATCAAAGATTTATTAGATTAAATAAAAATCGTTTCCCAATCTGGAATTACTCAGGCGCGGGCTTGCGGACGGCAAGCAATGGGTGACTCGCCGTCCGACCGTCCGGTAACCGTCCGGACCGAGCCCAAGTCGTCGACGGCGCGTACTGTTCCACGCGTGCCTCAAGGAGATGTCAGCAAATCGTAGGGGCCCAGCAGGGTCGAAGCCTACTGGGGCCACGGGTAGTGTGAAAGCGAAACCCGGGGCCCTGGTACGAAGGCAAAGATTTTCGCACAAAGTGAAAACAAAAACCTGAAATATAAAAAAACCGCTGATGTATGCATATATTACACGTTTGTCTTGTCCACCCCGAAGGGACTCATGAACAGAACACGACGTGTTGGTGTGGTCGGCTGTTCAATACAATCTAGATGTTAAACAAGGTTTTGAGTAAAGTCTTTGTTATTGAGGAGAACTCAGTCTGTGATAGTTGAGGCTTTAGAAGGAGATGTAAGTTGTGCTAAAATAAAACTGGGCTAGTGCGAGTCGGACTCGCGCACTGAGGGTTCCGTAAATACTTACCTATAAAAACAGTTCAATTCCCGAATTGAGTTACGAAGATATTTTCAAATCGTAAGAAAAAATTTTTTGTGACGTATCTGCAAATTTACAGTTTTCAGATTTATTCCTGTACTTGTGCTATGAGACCTTACTTCATGCCAATTTTCAGATTTCTAGTTCACCCTATGAATTTTGTTTTCCTTGAAAGTGCCGAAATACACATTTTTTGCGACATAAACGGCCATTTTTTTTTTTTCGTTAACTCAAAAGTTTGATTTTTTTACAGATTCAAGGGGCTGCAGACCTGAGTTTAAATTTCAAAAGGTTTTAATTTCAACTCGATACCTCCACGCGTTCCCGAGATAATGGGTCTTGACAGACAGACAGTCAGACGGACAACAAAGTAATCCTATAAGGGTTCAGTTTTTTTCTTTTGAGGAACGGAACCCAAAAAAGACAATTAAAGTTTATCCTTTACATCAATAAATCAAATAATATTTCTCATGCTAAAAACCGTTTGTTTATATTATCTTCTGCGTCTGCCATCATCCATCTGTCAGCGCTGAGCACGGCAGCACAAATCGCGCGGAGCGCATCACAATTCAATTAAAGAGTTGCAATTTATTTCTTTCTTAATTCTTAATTGTACACAAAAACATAATATAAAATATTGAGATATAGACAGTTCATGTACAAAGGCGAGCTTAACTCAGCAATGAGTTTTCTCCCAACAAACCTTTGAATTACAGAGAGAGAACATATTCGAGGGTAGGTTCTTTGCATATTTTTATTATTTCAACATTATTTTGGCTTTGTTGTTAGTATATAGTTTTACATAGCAGAAACGCTCGCCAATTGTTACACTTACCTACCACAACGAATTAAATCGTACAAATATTTATTGACCTCTCCAACCAAATACATTCAGTAATAAATCAATTAAACTGGTGACCAATTACAATCGATGACGCACGTATAGCGGCGCGGGCGCAGCGTCCGGAGCGATCTACAACCGTTACAATACACACCACGCTCACCAACCTTGTCAAAATGTTATTTATTTCAATTCTTGGTGAGGGCAGGTCATCGTGATGGGCGGTAGCGACATTGATGAAAGACCAGTAAACAATTAGGTGCAGCTATAAGACGCTGTAGGCACTTTTATGTCGTCGATTGAGGGCTATTGAGCACTAAAACACATCCTGGAAGACTTTAATTAAAAAAGCCTAAACCAGTTGTTTCTAAAACTAGAAAAAATGGTGACGAGAAACCTGTGAATTGAATATGCGAAGGCGATTTGGTGTACATAGGTACTCTAAAGAGGTACCTCTTTTATGTGTCTATAGACATGGAGTGCAATTGCTCTAAGTCCCTGCCGGAGTCTGCGTTTCCTTATAGTTACAACGTAGGGGCCTTTAAATCAAGAGTGAATAGCTTACTTCTAGTCATCATCGCTTACCATCAGGTGGGGCAGTGGTTAAGCGCGAACCGATCAATAGTAAAAAAAATATCGTTAAAATTAGAAGTGACCGGGACACAACTGTGACACGTATCTCATACGGCGCCAATTATATGTACCAAAGCAGACGAGCAGCACTACTCGCTACCGCTCACACCATGCTCTCACCCTAACTCAAACGACATCCAATAAATATGTAATTAATAACAATGTAGCTAGACAGTCCTCTGTTGCTCAATCACTGCGGGTCACCTCACGTTAACACAATACATCACCCTGCAGCTTATTTAGAGCTCACACGAATTACGATTTATTGAAGCTGCAGATAATTAAGTTATTTGGGGGTGTCCACACTGTCTGGCAAACGTGTTTATTTTTGTGGTGTGTGTTTTCACAAATGTTACCAACTGCCTGCCTAGTCACAACTGTCTTCAGAATCAGCTACCATAAACCATAGGTATGATAGACTAGCTGATATTAGCATACAAAGGATATGTTTCTGTATATCTGAGCCTTCGGGTCCTGGACCTTTGGAAGGCGTACGAGGGGCAGAGGCCAACTCTCAGAGGCCCCTTAAACACTGTTTATGGAGCATGGTAGCACCCGACGATGATCCCTGTACGCGCTACACACACTGATGCACCCAAGAAAAAAATAAAAAAAAACAAACCTCAGTTGGTTGGAAACTATTGCGACATATGGAAAATAAAAATATAGGGTTAATAGAAAAGAATATAATTTATTTTATATCGGACACAAAAAGATCCACACAGTGTTATTAACTTAATAAATAACCTAGTGTTAGTTTCAATTACTCTTTGCATAAGAAATTTTATAATTGGAGAATCTTGGCTACAGTTGTCAGGATGGAGCGAGAGGGAGTTTCAAACGTTCACAGACTAAAACCCACAGTGTTCCATCAATTGCCCTTTGCGAGGACCATACCAAGTCTTTCGAGCAATCCGTAGCCCTGGCTGAGATCGTTATTACTGGCCCCGTCAATGTTACTGACGTCGACCTAAGTTTGGTTTTTTACCGGACGGTGAGCTACCCTTCGTTGCCTTTGGATAAGGACTAAACTCGGGTCCATGCTCGGGGTGTCTGCTCGCATTACTGCCTCACCGATACCGTACCCGGGATCTACTCTCAAAGTCTACAATGTATTCTGCCCATCTCGCCGCTGAACAACTTACATTTCTCAGGAGAATCCCAAGAGGTTCTAAGGGTACTTGAACCTCCGCGAAGTACATCTGTAAGTAAAAGATTTATTAGATTCCTTATTTGTGTCCAAAAATAGATGTTTATTCAAGGAGTACAGCACGAGGCCTCCTGTCACCTTACACCATGATTTCTCAAAGTTTCCTTATATTATCTCGAAATGTTAAACTTAAGGCCCTAACTCCCGAGCAGTGCCATAAAACAGTGATTCTCTGAAGCCTACTCCTCGGTAACGGCTAAGTCAATAGGTTTGAAAAAAATATAAGTTTATTATTGATTCATGTACAACATTATCAATATATGATTTTTTTGTATGACTAATACGTTTGCCAAAAAAAATTTAACAACATGATATTTTTTCGCTTGTTTTACCTACTCCTTTCAAACGGCTTTGATCTTTAGAAATATGGTTACACAAAAAAATTGCTGGTTAAGTGTACTTCAGAATTTACGTAGCATGTGTAAATCGATCAATATTTCGCAAAGAAAATGGTTTAATAGCCAGCGGGGTTCTATGCGGGCGCAGGGTACAAATATGTGTGCATTTAACTTCAGCCAGATGTTCAAGGGACTATACACCTTAAACAGCCGCTTCAGGTACGAGACTCTGCTTCCGGCTGAAGACTCGCGTTTCAGGCGTTAATTACTGAACATTTACGATGCCACTGAAAAGTGTCGTATTACGTCGTTTTTCACATTAATTTCTTAAAGATTTAAGAATATTGAAACGCATTTTTACGTTCAAATGAAATTTGTTTTAAGTTTTGATGTTTGGATATCATCCAATGACTTGAAGTGAGCCCTTTTTTTCGAGATGGCCTAAAAAAGAGCTCACTTCTTTATTGTATAGCTAGCCTAAATAAGGTCACTCGCTGCTTTTTAAGACCTTATGGTGTTTTAAGCTAACTGCAAATGACTAAACATCAAGAAGATTATCATATCTGTTGATATACTTATTCATTCATAATCCTTTGTTCACTCACTTCTGACATCACTCTATAAGGCGAAAGTACGTACGAATATGTCCTTGTGTGTTTATGTGACTGTTTATTTGTTACTCCTTTACGCTCAAACGGACAAACCAGAAAGAAAGTAGGCCATGTTTTGTAGTAATAGTCCCGAAAAAAAAAATTTTTTTTTTGACGTAACTACAAAATTACAGTTTTCAGATTGATTCCTATACTTTTGCTAAGAGACCTTGCTTCATGCCCTGTGAATTTTGATTTCCTTGAGAGTGTCGAAATGTACGTTTTTTGCGACATAAACGGCCTTTTTCCGTTAATTAGAAGTTTGATTTTTTCACAGGTTACTCTCGGCGTAACTCGATACCTCCACGCGTTCCTGAGATAAAGGGTCTTGATAGACAGACAGATAGACTGACAACAAAGTGATCCTATAAGGACCTCGTTTTCTCCTAAAAATGTTCTAATATGAAAACGGGTCTTGGGATCATTTTTAATTTTCACGTGACTAAAGTCGTTAGCACAAGCTACTCATCCACAGGACAAAATGACGTGGCCTATTCTTTTTTTAGTGGGCATCTACTCACCCAACTAAAGATTATGACTAACTCTCTTACATATATTAGAGCAACCCGAAGATATTCTAAAATAGAAACATTTCTCGCTGCGCAGAACAACGTAACTGCTTTGAGGCACCTTTTATACCATAGTGTTGACTTCCTGACCCAAATATTACTTCGAGGTCATTGATTTATTTATTTGTGTAATAGTTTTATATTCGCTCTTCCCCTTCATACATTTCGGATACAAAAGATGATTGTTTCTTTTGAGCGAGTCTATTGAATTTGAAGAGAATTCAGAACTCAATTTACTGAGATAAAATATCTTTCAGAATAATTGGATTGATTTTCATATTCTTTGATAGTTATTCAATATTGCTTGTTGAAGTACTAACAGAACGAAATAGCCTTTTGTTTTAGAAAGGTATTTGAGATAAGTTTAAAATATTTGTGGGACTATTATTACATATTTAAATATAATTGAGCGCAAGGTTGACGCAGTGGATGAGCGATGCTGGGTGTCGCAGGTTCGATTCCTGCACGTAATAAAAATATGTATGACCAATACAAACAATTGCTCCAGGTGTCTTTAGGCATGTGAATTGAAATGTTTGTGAACGCACCTACGATACAGGAGTAATGCCGGACTCGCGCACTGAGGGTTCCGTACAAACTTACCTATGTAAATACTAAATAATTAAATTCCAAAGGAGTCACGAAGATTTATCCGAATCACAAAAGTTATTTTTTTGTGATGTAACAACAAATTTACTATTTTCAGATTTATTTCTACACTTGAACCTTAGACCTTGCTTTATGCCAAATTTCAGGATTCTGGGCGTTGACCCAGAATCATGAAAGTACCCTATGAATTTTGATTTCCTATCACAGCTTCAAGGGACCGCAGAGCTAAGTATATGGGAACTGGAAAACTAAGTATACGGGAACGCGTGGAGGTATCGAGTTAAAATTAAAATTTTTAACTCGATACCTCCACGCGTTCCCGAGATAAAAGGTCTTGGCAGACCGACAGACAGACGGACAAAAAAGTGATCCTATAAGGGTTCCGTTTTTTCCTTTTGAGGTACGAAACCCTAAACAAGGAAGAAAAAAATGAACAATTCAAAAGAAACTAACTTTTTCCTGCGGTTTCATTCCAGCGCCCATCTTACAGAAATTGCATGTTAGATAAATATTGTTCTGCGATTTTTTTTTCTAAGCAAATCGTAATTATGCTTCCGGGATCGCCTCCTACAAACAAACAATTGTAACTCATCACGCGAATTAATTTTGATAAACAACACACTATATGCACGAACACATCTCATATCACTGACATAAATTATGAAAAGGCACTAAAAAAACTTTTACACCATTACAAATGTGTCAAAACGTTCAAATAACATGTTTAACTTATAACTCCCATCTTAACTTCATCTACAAACTGCAAGTTACAATACTTGTCAAAGTTAGCGAAGGTAACCGATCCTCCACTAATATCGCGGTAACTATTATAAGTGGCACCGTAGGGGTGACGTCGTATCGTAGTGCCGTCATACCGTAGTGCCGTCATACCGTAGTGCCGTCATACCGCAACGCTGTCGTACCGTAGCGCCGTCGTACCGTAGTAGAGTGCAGTTAATAAGTTTATGGAGCTGTCGAAAACTTTCAGTTGGTAGTACTGCGCCTTCTCCTAAGTTTAAGTAGACAAGTTGGCTGATAACAAGGGGATGCGGTTTTAAACGTGTATGCTATTGCTGTTTAATTTCCTTTTAGTAAGTGTAACTAATTACCAACTGTAGTTGAACCACACAATGTTGGCATATACTGCAAATTATTTTTACTAACAGTGAATCTTCCGAATCTGTTGTACATCTCAACGCAAAGGGCAACTGAAGGACACAGGTGTGGTTTTAGTTAGTAAAAGTCTAACACTCTCGCTCCACCCTAAAGCGCGAGAAGTCATAGGATAATTTCCAACGTCAAAAAAAGGGTGGATTGCTTAGGAATCATTATCATGAAGAGGTCTTTTGTGCTTTTCAGCGCCATTTCATGACTCTCGTATGCATTTATAGCAATGACAACTCTTGTATGTGATTAGAGGTAAATAGAGACTGCTAACGCATGAGTTTTTCAAACATCATAGCAGTCACTAACGTACCATAGCATACATTCTTATAACGTTGGTCTCCTCTCTAGGAGAGAGCCGTAATCCACCACGCGGGCCCAGTGCGGGTTGGTGGACGTCACATATCTTCGAATCTTTAGTTCTAAGACATGCCGGTTTCCTCACTATGCTTTCCTTAACTATTTTGAGAGCAGTGGTGATGAAATAAATTTCACAAAGCAGTCACTGACAAGACTAAATACAATTATTTGTGCTGTTAAAAAGCTGCTCGTCGATATTTTCTATAAATAAGTAAAAGCCACATGTACTGGCAGTGTTGGGTTCCGCGGTAATGTGTGTAACTTGATAGTGGATGTGTTACCGACAGGAATGTGCCCTAAATATACTGAGCCGGGGATTCAAATATATTGGGATTCGTGGTGTTTCGTTGTCGGTTTAATTTTATATTTTACTAGCAACCCGCGAGTGTTACAAATCTTTAAAATTCTCGAATTCTCTAATATAATATGCATGTATTGTACACTTAAGGCTTCTTCATGAATCACTTTGTCTATTGGTGAAAATTTTATGAAAATCCAGTCAGTAGTTTTTGTGTTTACCACATTCATACAGACAGACGTGATGTAGGATGTTGAATTATGTATAACATTTATAGATGTCGGATTCAAAACTTACGTGATCACTACAAGCTTTTAAACCATTAGTAAAGGAGTAACGCAGTACAGGGCTTAGGAAAAGTTCGAAAAAGTTAGGTACTGCAATCTTGAAACGCAAATGGCATCTGAAGGAACACAGGTGGGTTTCAATCAGTAAAAGTTTGTGTATGTATACTCCATCTCGCTCCACCCAGATTGAGAAAAGTTATTTAATGATTACCCAACCTAAAAAACATAAGTGATACTGTACAATATGTACAGTGTCACCTCAGTCCACCTCTATCACAAGATTAGAAACCACTTGATTCTTATGGCGCTCATAAAATCACAGTACTTGTATCATGATGAAATAACTCATACAACAAGGTGGTAACCGGCCTGATTGCCCAGAGTTAACATAAATAAAGGTAAATGCTAAACATTCGACCCTATTCAATACGTTTCCTTATATCTCGTGGTTACACACCAATAAATTCATTTTATTGTTCACATTCCGTTCACATTTTCAAATCGTAAATTAAAACATTATCACAAAACGGCCGGTGACATTTATTTTGCGCGCGAAACAGCACAAGATGGCGTCGCATTGTCGGCCAAAAGGCGCCCTGGCTGGGCTCCAACAGGACTTGAGAGCTGGACCGAAATAAGGCCACTCATTGCCTCCTCGAAAACACCCTGGATTTTCTTTATTGTTCATTTTTATGGGGAAGTAATATCCTGCATGATTCATAAATGCGAACACTGGTAAGCTATAGTTGTCTGCAAACAAATCTTATATGTTAAAAAAATTCTTTTGTTTTAGAATTTTAACCTAAAATTTTGATAGAAAGCTATTTTTGCCAGTTGATTTCCTAATGGAATAAAAACGTGAAAAGGCATAAAACCAATCAAGCTCTGAAATGTTATTAAAGGAATTGAGTGGAAAATGAAAAAAGTTAATCAGAATCTAAAATCCAAAAGAGATTTGGATTAATATGAAAAGGGAACATTTTTAACGTTTCTTAGGTAACTGTTTAAGGTACCAATTTATTATTTCCTTATATAATAATGTCTGTAAAGTTCCGTCAAGCCAACATTTCATTCCTTGTTAAGTTACTCAAGGATCGAGTCACGACAATGGTAACTCAGTGCGGATCACATCTCGCTGACAATATCCAGTAATCCGATTATGTATCGAGATTAGAATCGAGTCACTCGTATCGTTATTAAATCGATAACGAGGTGAATACATGTGCGGGTTATTTTTTGGTCTAGCTGTAGGGTTGCCAAACGTTGGCTTTGTTGCAAATGTGTTTGGAAACAGCTGCAGAAAATAACGTATAACAAAAATTTGGCTTATCGGTTTTAGATATTGTGTTTTACAAATATATACGAATAATAAAACATTAAATTAACGATTATAGCCTAATTAACACATATTATTTTAATTGGACCATTTATTTTAAAAAGATTACTGATGATAACCTTCTTTTAAGTCTTCGTAAACACATTTATTCTTACCATATTATTCATTTTAATTCCTCAACTTTACTTTTTACGTTTCTTCTTTTTGCCGCGACATATCCACAAGAGGACATCAATACTAAAAACGTGGAGTCAAAAGGTAATGAAATCTTCTCGCGTAAAAACATTCCTTCGACTGTGACAAGTCAAAGCCACAATTTTTTACATGGAAATTTAAAGAAACGTAGGTAATCGGATTATTTTGAGGCGACTGCAACACGTGTTGACGAGTGCGACGTTTTGAGCGCAAGATAACGCGACACGACACGACTTTGAATCGCTTCATACGACTTGGACAACTTAAGTATCAGGTACGATTACCTCCTCATAGAAAAAGAACATCAGAGCAGAGATCGCTGCTTGTGATACGTGACCATTGTTCTTTTTATTTCGATGTAGGACATACCATTAACGTATTTCACTGTTTTATTGTTATCTGTCCATCTATATCCGGCTTCACCAAATAAAATAATGGCATTTACGACTGTGAAGCAAATTCTAACACTGTGTTTTTAATTATAACCTTATTTTCTGTCCTCAGCATCCAGATTACATTTAAGGTCATGTACTGCACAACCTTAACCAAGGAGTCAATGCATTATTCCTCTTATCGATGTAATGTGATAATTTTATTCCAATAAGATACGGCTTCTATATCAGGAGACCCTATCTAAATTCTCCTTTATAACATCAACACACGATTCTATTGCGCTACATCTTCTACAGCCGTGGCAGGAAGCATCGGCTCCTGGCAGTTCCGAAAAGTCGTACAGTTGCTCACTCTAAATCACCCATACCGCGGACACTTTCTTCGCTTAATGCTCTCCTAGACAAAAACACCGATTTTGATATGTTTGGTGAAGAATGGAAGACGATACTGTCAGAATGTATGAAATTTTGTGAAATGAATGACTGTGTGTAATATTTATTAAATAGGTCCCAATAAAAGTCCTGCGTGACTTCTGGCTTCTGATTTTAATTTCAATTATTGTTTTATATTTTTTTTTCTGTATGTGTTTAAATGGTGTAATTGGCTTCGGCCGTTCTGTTTATATTGAATAAATTAATCTTCTGAACAACTGACGGTCAACAATGAATGCTCGTTGCTACGCTCGGTCTTACAGCCGATAACAAGGAGGAATCAACAGCAATTATCATGGTCATTACATTGTCGCAATGAGAGCTTTCTTTTACAGTCAATGATAAAGTTATTGCCGCGTTCTCTTACAAGATGTTATCTTTAACTTCGTCGTGGAAATGTTCGTAGGCTGTCTCTAGTGCCTCTAGATGTGATACGTTTGAGATTCTTATCTGATCTGCTTCGATAGTAATTTGACTTAGTTTATGTTGCTTTCTAGTTAGGTGAGAAAGTTAATTTTATGTACATTCTACAGTATCAAAGCCTATTGATAGGATCGTTCGTTGCCATGATTCCAGGGAACAGGACAAAGAAGTTCATTGATGTTGGAATAAATAACGAATTTATCCTCGTTTTTATTGACATCAAATGACTTCTTGAAAGTAAATTGGGTCCAGGACTGAGGGTGAAGCGTAATGGAAATCTCCATTTACATTCTTGATCTAAAATAAATGGAGATTTTTCTTACAGTAGGTATCAGTAGTTCGAATTTGACCTGGCGTGATCAAACAAAGTTAGCTAATTCTGACTGAATTCTAGGATATCTCCTAGAGTACTCAAAAAGCGCCTTTTCGAAAGCCACAACATGAAAAGCACGCAAAACAAATAATGATTTCGTCCATCGGCTTCATTTCATCCATTACGGCAATATAGTCGAACTTCGGCGTGATTGCGCAGTGCTCCTTCTGAACGGCTGAACACTGTCGTTCAGTCGGTCAGCGGTCTTATCTCCATCTTAATGCTGCGCCCCAGGACTTGTGACCTGATGCTCTCGGCCTGATAACTAGAGACAGTCAAAGATGAAAGAAATGAACAGATGGGACAAACAGATAGTATTAACCATGATTATATTCAAATCGGGCACTTATGTAACATCAGCTGCTAGTTGCATGGTTCCAAGATGCTGATAACAAAGGAGTATAAGGAATAACCAGAAAGAAACTCAACGTTTACTATGAAGTAGCTGAGGTTACTATAACATAGACTCTATGTCTGTTCAATAGTAAGTGGTAGGTATATAAAAAAAAAAAAAAAAAAAAAAAGTGGTAGGTATAGAATATACTCGCACCCACTTACTTACCTAGCTATGACATCATATAAACACCACTTCACAAAAACTTCTTAAAATCTATTAATCGATATTTGATGAAGAAGCAACGCGAAAAAAGAGTGATAACAACTGAAAACTCGAATATTTCACAAAACTTGTTCCAGGAAATGCGTATTTTTTTTTAAACCCTTAAATTTTTTTCAAAATATTTGTCGTTATTCAGTATCTTGATTAAATTTGCAAGGCTTCTATTGCTATATTTTTTTGACTTTTTCATTTTTGTGTAAATTATGAAGTGTCAAAGTTCATGCAAAATAGCAGATTTTCAGAGGCCTTTACTGGATTAGTTTTACACAAATTTATAAATTAATTTCAATAGAAACCTAGATAATATCCACAAGATACAGTGTTTCCAAAACATCTAATGAAAAATGTGTAATAACGTCATAATCGCGTAAGAGCGGTTGTATGAAAAACAGTGAAAATGTAGAGTTTGATGCACTTAACGCGATCTATTTGACGACCTAAACTGAATTGTTAAAGCAATGGAGCTATATAGGGTGTATAGCTCCATCCCTCTCTCAAAAACGTCATGATAAGTGCTCTGTCTGCTACATAGTCTATGGTACAGAAGTCTGCACAGTGGTCGTCGGTAGCTATCTACTGAAAGTATCTCTGCGCGCGTCCGTTCGCGTCGCCTCCACCAACACATACCACTACAGTTTTATTTAAATACTATAAGGATAATTCGTGCAACTGTCTTACACAATTTAGTTTTGTAAAACTTACGGAGAAATGTTTTAAAGTATCCAATTTAATGGTGAGATTGTAGCACTGCCTTGTCTGAACTTACGTTGCGTAAGACCAGCACTAAAGAAAGAAAGAAAAACTGTTTATTCGTACCTCTCACATAAAGTAAAATTAAAAATACAGTAGAATACATTAAAATTAAAATATAGTAGAATTAAGTATAAAAAAATAATCGTATGATCTGTGCAAGGCCAAAAAGGCGCCTAACTCAGCATATGCTGCGATATTTAAAACGATAAATAACGCAGCGCTGATATTCTGTTAGGGCCCGCGGTGATGCCACGGTCACACCTACGGAGGTTAAATAAGACTATATAGGTATCGAAACAAAACAATAAATACAAACATTTATAAAACAAACATTGGAAAAATAATAATAAATACATACATTGGTAAAAAAGTCTACCTTACTAAGTCGACCTCATCCATGGAATAACTGTGTAGTCTTTTTAACCTTAAATTTGACTGGTAGAGAATGCCTTGTTACATTAGGTCCGCTTATCTACCTATACATAAAGTCTAAATACATTTTAACTAAACTACAGACCACTTTATATTTTCGTGCGGAAGGAACGCCTGGGTGTCATCATTGTGTGGACCGTGGATTGGTGGTCCTGGTGGGGGCGATCGGCGGCAGTGATATCTCGCGCTGGGCCTTGGTATAGGCCATCGTCCGGAGCAAGAAGGAGTGGCAGGCAGTCGCCTCCTTTTGCGAAGCAGTAATGCTAGCAAAGGAGGCGGCCACATTCGTGAGAGAAAGGCCCTCACGCCCCAGCCGCCGGGATCCCGATCCCGGTTTCTAGCAACCGTAGGCGCTGGCTTGCGGACGGCAAGTAATGGGTAGCTCGCTGACCGACCATCCGATAACCGACCGGACCAAGCCCAAGTTGTCGACGCCGCCTCAAGGAGCTTTCAGCAAAACCGTAGGGGCCAAAGCAGGCTGGAATAGCATGATCGAAGCCTACTGGGGCCATGGGTGATGCGAAAGAAAACCCCGGGAACCTGGAACGAAGGCAAAGAAGGAACAACTTCATATTGAAAAAAAATTTTTTTTGCTAAACTCAATCGAAAAGGAAAGCAAAAAATAATGTTTCCATGAATACATTCTATTTCAATTAATATAAATAACAGCCATAAACAACACCGCTATCCACACAAATTGCTTAATTTCGTCAACACAATCAGCGCTCGACACTAAAATAAAATAAAACTAAACAAGCAACAAATGTGATTAGCTAAAACATTCTACAATAAACTGGATTTGCATGTTTATATTATTTGAAGCTAAACAAACTTGTTTCACTAATTATTAGAAAGGCATGGCGTCAATTTGAGACAATCGGATCAATTAGCTATGTAAATGTGATCGTTGAGTATAAGAAACAGAAGTTTGTATCCGTAAAATGCTCGAATAAAATAGCACTACGAGAACCAGAAGAACAGTTGTCTAAACATAGAGTTCCGTTTTTTCCTAGGTACGGAACCCTAAAAACAAAAATGTAGCTTCATCATCATCATCTTCATTTCAGCCGATAGACGTCAACTGGTGGACATAGGCCTCCCCCCAATTGTCGCCACAATGAACGGTCCTGTGCGCAAAATCAAGTTTATTCGCTTGAATTCCGAAGTAAAAAATCCTTATTTTTCCTGTTCTAGTAAGCCTTCTCGTCGTTAAGTTGTCTCTAACCAAAACGTTAACAAAGTGATCGAGATCTATAAATCCGTGATAATGGAATAGGTACGCAAGTATTTAAGTTTAATTATGTTTGTCCATGTGGGACTATCGAGAGTCGAGTCCATCCACTCGGTAACGAGTGCGTGCTACCGACTAGATTAATGCGTGCAGATAGCGCTGCGTTAAGCACCGAGGTGATATACTGATGTCCAGAGGCGTTTCTTTAACCAGTAGTTAGTAGTTAACCTTCACAGTGCCTGGATGTAATTAACACGAACAGCATTTTAACATGCAACTTACGTGAGAAGAACGTCGATTTACCTTTTTTCTTGAGGTGGAAAATCATCAAATATCTTCTGTCGTTTTGGGTAGAGCCCATCTGTGTTTCTTCAGGTCCCCTTTGCGTACCAGGACCGCGGTAACTCGTTCAAATAATGCCACAGAGCGTCAATTTACCTATGTCCCGGCTTTTACCGGCTTTCCATAAATCTTGCTTGTGAGCTCACTGTCGTTCCTTGACCATAGGCTACATTGTGGCTTGTGTCTTGGAAGGCCTCCCACAAGGTGGAAGGTGGTGGTGGAGAGTGGATGCGAGACGCACAGGATCGGTCGTTGTGGAGTCGCTTGGGGGGCCTATGTCTAACAGTGGACGTCTTTCGGCTGGAATGATGATGGTCAATAATGAACTGGGAAGAAAATCATCATCATCTCCCTGGGAAGATGATGGGTAGTATTCTAAGGCTGGCCTTTCCCCAACTGGCTTGGTGTCGGCTATCAGTCTATCCGAATGCGGCTGAATACCCGTGTTTAACTTGGAACGACTGCCTATCAGACCTCCACAACTCGGTTACTAGGTAACATGATACTCCTTGAATAGACTGCTGGTCAGACTTTCTGGTGCGTGATTACCTGTAATGACTCTCAAAAATCTACGAATGACAACCGGGACCAACAGCTTTACGCGCCTTAATTCAAAGTACTCAGTCAGTCAGTAACTCAGTAATGTTCTAGACAGCATAGTCGGCCATATAAAGTTCCCACTGTTGTGACTCAGACCTCCTCTCTAGGAGAGGGAATAGGTCATAATCCACCACGCGGGTCCAGTGCGAGTTGATGAATGTCACATGTCTTCGAATTTTAGGGTTCTAGAACATGCCGGTTTCCTCACGATGTTTTCTTTCACCGTTTTGAGAGCAGTGGTGATGAAATAATTACACAAAGTAATGCGCCTGGCTAGGTTTGGACCAGCGACCTACAACTCGTAAGTCGGGGCTGTTACCACTCGGCCACCACTGCTCTAGATAAAAATTTCTCTTTGGTACTTGCTCAGTTTCGAACTCGCAACTTCATGCATAAGAGGAAGACCTTAATCACATGGAAAGAATGGATACTGCAGCAGTCTATTATTACTTTAATGTCCAAACTTTCCATTTACACAAATGGAAAGTGATTTTACGTGAGTACTTACGGCGACGACGATGTCGACACTATGAGAATCCTCTTGAGTATTAGTTTTTCTATCACTTCGCAACTTTAGAAAATATACAATATCACATAAGTTTGAGAAGCAAATCTTAAATCAACTGCGACATCTGACGGCACCATGTTCTTTATTTTGCTCACGCTTCGGAGTTTGTTCTTAATTAGCGTAATGCTGAGGATTTTTTGATGTTCTGTGATTGTTTAGTTGATTATCTTGTGTTTCCAAAATATTAACGTTTCATTATCATATCCGTTTCCTAAGGTTCAAATAGCTTACATCATTATTAGGAAGTTCTTTCTTAACTACCAAAAGAAACAAACAATTTAACCTACTTATAGGAATTTTCCATTTTAAATTAACTTTCGAATATAATCACCAGCCCTGCGTTCAAAAATAACCAGATTAGGATAGGGTCTATACTCTAACCGTTCAAAAATGCTTCGAGTTGCAACCCAGAAACGTTCTTTTATAACTCGAGTAGCTACCCAAGAGTTAACCCAACTAAATCCAACTCCAAGCAGGGTAGGTTGGTGTAAGCGGCAGGAATGATAGTTGCTTGGCATTGACAATTGAACTCTACGTTCGCGTTCAAAAATGCGAGCGTAGAATATCTAACCTGATGACGTCATTCGAGTTAACTCTAACCTCATTGTTGAACGCAGGGCAGCGGGATATTTAGATATTAGTTATTACAAAGGCCTACATGGTCACTTATAAAACTTCAGAAGCTATTATAGCACGGTTCAATTGACCCCAAGTTGTACAAAGGCTGTACTAAAAGTACAAAGGCTTACTTACTATCATCTAGCCATTTTAAGCACACATCATTTACCCAAAACAAAATTTCAATAAACGCCATTACACAATAACACTTATGCATTAAACCATACAGCTTAATTCAAACGATGACAATCAACTTAAGATACAATCAATCCATTCCCCACTTAATTGGTTCTATTATTATTCAAAATCTATTCACCATTCACAAATTCTTCACAATGCACATCACTATTATAATCCTGGGGACACACAGCACTATCTATATCTAACTGTGAACAAAGGAATGTCAAAACTATTCATTTGACAATACAAATGTCACTGATTGTCAGGGGATAGATACACAAACGGCTCGTAATGTCAAAATATTTGACACGTCTGGCCTTACCTGAGATGAAGCGATTGAGATAAATGCTGAATGGATTTTGCTTAAATGTTTAGTATTTCATGAATTTAGAGAGAATGGTTTGTGAATTGTGTCTCGATTTCACATAGTTTAGTTGACAGTTTATTGGGAGAGGCTTAAGTTCGGAATGGGTGGAATATATTTTTAGCTACCTATAATATATATTATATTATATCTCCCTCAATTATTTCTACGCATTGTTGATAACTAGCTGCTGCCTGCGGTTTCGCCTGCACGATAGTAGAAATGTATCCTAAAGAGACACACTCCGGAGATAAAAAGTATCCTATATTCGAAGGAGTAACAAGGTGAAAGTTTGTGAGTGTGTATCGCAAACTTTCGCGTATATAATAATATGATTTGTAACTCAATTAGAAAATTTTGTCGTCTTTGATAACTTTCTTATGTTTCATTTTCAATGAACAATCACTCTGTAACCTTAATTTCCATTTGATAAATTTATTCTTATACTAAAATTGTCAAATTTGATCGCTATTAAAGTTTTAACTTGCTGGCGTTCTCCTAAATCGGATTTGATGTTTACGGTCTCATACGGGTCTGTTGGTTCTCATTTGCATGCTTGTCTACTCACTGGTGGCAGCAGATTTGAAATGTCCTTTGCCGAAATAACTAGGAATGTAAAGTTAACCGACTGTGGATTTACAACACTCATACGTAAACTCACGTCTTTTCCCATGATAAAACTGCACCAGCTTGGACTCTTACGTACTCCAGAAAGAAAAAAGAACTTCCAAGATCTATTTATTTATTTATTAGGATCGACAACATTACACGCACTGGGAATTTCTTGTATAACAGTAATCAAGTGCACTTCGCTTAGAAACAATCACGACATTAAAATAAAACACGTGAATTGAGTAATTGAATTTCATTGAATAAAAATATCAACGAAAAAAAGAACACATTAACAAGAAACAAAAGAAAATCTATAGAAATCAAAGTCTAAAAAGCAGCTTAAACACTCGACTTGATTCACACTAAAAAATGTGCTTAAAAACAGTAATTCTTTACTATTCCACGAAAATCTGAAATCTTTACTATCGCATCTTTTATTTACATTCGAATAATCTGTAGCTACAATATAATCCTCTCTCCCTGATCTCGGGCTCTTATCGCCTCTCCCAGGTTCTGGTCCATTTTTTGTGACAAGAGATTATCAGCCGAGCCGGGTCTATGCCAGTTGACTTGTCACTGTTGTGACCACATTGCTCTTTTGCCCTTTTTGTCACATCCGGATTATAGTTATTGCGATAAAAGACGTGACTGATAAGGAATTCAAATAAACATTTGTATTTGTATTGGTAAAAGGGATGTTGAAGAAAAGGTGCTGAACAAACTGCAATAAACTTAAATAAATACAATTTGTGCATGCTAAGAGCTACGTGCCAGTTAAGCTAACAGCTTCCAATATTTATCTTTCTTTTGAAATGCACTTCGAAGAAAATATAACAAGAATTTTCAATTTCATGGAATTGTATGATAAATTTACAAATTCCTTCAATATTAATAAAATCATAATAGATTTCGTAAACTACTACAGTATTTTCATTATTACAGACAGTCTCAAGACGAATCCATGGAAATATTTTGTGCCAATAACCTAGTTCCATGTTTTTAATTATCCAGGTTTTTTCCAATACTGAAATGAAAATCACGTATTTTGCTGAAGCTCTGTAAGGGGTAATGAAAAGTATAAGACGAGAAATATTTGTGTTTTGTGTAACGGGTTTAATGTTTTTATGAAAAGATTTATGTAAATTAATCATAAAGATAAGATTCATTTTATGAGTAACTAGCTTCTGCCAGCGGCTTTGCCTGCGTGTGTTGGGTTTCTTTATACAACCTTTAGACCCCCGTTGCTCCCATTAGAGGGTGAATTTTGAAAATCCTCTCTTAGTGCTCGCCTACGTTACAGAAATCTTGTACAAAATTTTACGCTCAGGTGTGGCCAGATCTGGCGAATGAGCCGCTCGCGAGCCATTCGCGAGCCGCTTGCGAACTGTGTGCGTGCAATTCATGTTCGTACGAAGCGCGCGCGGCGCAGGGGTTTCGTACGAACGAGTCGCATGCGAAATGCACGCGCGCCGTTCGCATGCGGCTCGCGAGCGGCGCATTCGCCAGGTCACACCAGTAGGCCCTGTAGTTTCGGCTGGGCGTCGATATGTCAGTCAGTTTCTCCTTTATATGTATTATTATTATGAGCCCGTTGTGACCCACTGCAGGGCAATGGCCTCCCTTCCGTTATTCTATTATTTTCTGTCCTTAGCCACTTCTGGCCAATCCTTAAGGTAAGAGTCCAAATCGTCCCGCCGTCTCCTTCACCTTGTATAAATATAGATGAATAAATAGTAAAGAAAGAGAACATGTTTAAAGATATGCGGAACAAGATGAATAGTCCCACAGACCTCCGTTGATAACGGTGAATCTTCCGACCAGACGAGTGTTATGTTTGCCCCCCTAGCCAAGTTACAACCGTTTCGTTTCGATTCTCTTTTCGTCGATCGCTTCGAGTAGGCCACGCTTTCGATTCCTTTATTCTGACGTCATCTCAACGCTCAGTCACGTGGTCAAAACAAAGGAATAGGAAGCGTGGCCGACTCAAGGCAATCCACGAAAAGAGAATCGAATCGAAACAAAACGGTTGTAGCTTGGCTAGGGGGGACAGATTCGTACAACAAATTTTTTGTCAGTAAAAGTCTGACATTATCTCCCGCTCCGCCCAAGTGCGGGGGATGTCATTGGATGATATTCCCATCGAAGAAAAAAGTCAAAGTTTAATATAGATACATCTGGTTACGTAATGTCGATGGGAACAACATCAAATAATCCAAACACGACTAATAGAACATAAAATAAGTAAATAAAACCTAAACTAGACTCAATATACACCAGTCTAATACGATCTTCTCCCGGAAATCCTCCCGATCCCGCAGCGAGGGCGTCACTCGGAAGATGTACGGCGCAATACGTCGGCGTCGGCGTCTAGACACCAGCTATGTGCTAATATACTCGGCCATACATCACGACGAACCAAGATACACTGGGTAGGTAGCAATAATGGTGATGGAAGATGTTTTGACAATCCATAGTATTTAAATGCTTTGTCAGTAGGCTGATGGCAGACGATACACGATAAAACGTAAACACTTGACGGGAACAAGCCAAGAATTAAACTTTAGTACTGTCACAACTGCAGATTCTTCAAAAGCTTCACTGCGGCCGTGGAACAAAAAAACAACTGAAGATACACAGTTGGGTTTTAGTTAGTAAAAGTCTGGCATTCCCTTTCGCTCCACCGAGAACGGAGGAGTTATATGATGACACAAGAAAAAAAACTGTAGTAAGAATCCATGCATAGAATCTACACCAATATTATTAAGAGGTAGGTTTTTGTAAGAGGTTAATCTCAGAATGTACTGGTCGGATTGCTAATTTTTTTTCACCGATAGAAAGCTGCTTTATTCCTGAGTAAAGCTGCGGGCAAAAGCTAGTATTTATTATATTTGGCATTGGTAATTGAAGATCGTATTAAGATAAGATAATTTATGTCCAGGTGTGAGTCGCGGCGACCTGGTGAAATCGCAGGAATGCGATGGATACGAGTCGCACAGGACCGTTAATTGTGGCGACACCTGAGGGAGACCTATGTCCAACAGTGGACATCCTTCCGCTGAAATGATAATGATGAAGATAATTTGTTAGCAAACACCCGTGTTGCAGGAATCAGTGTATTCTCCCAAACATTTGGTGAATCTTGCAATTCAACTAAAATTGCCTTAGATTAGAGTTGATAACATAAATTATTTATTACAAATAAAAGGAGCTAAAAACTTAAAACAAAACCAAATTTAGATTTAAGTTGGTGTTAAGTAATGCATAATTTTCAACGCCATACTCCTAACCTAAAACAAGTATTTGTTAGCGATTGAGTATCCTTTAGTACCTGTAGTGTAGAGACAGAGCTTGAAAAATCTTTATCACCAACGCTTTTCCGCAGCTGATTCTTATCACACACCAAAGGGCTTACCCTATTCAGTGTTCACCTCACAAAATAACCGAAAACCTACCACTAGAATTAGGGTTTAGTCTAAGTAACCTTTTCCCTTAAAACATTTCACGCAACAAAAAAAGAAAATAGCAAAAGGTTGTGTCTAACCTCACCTACGTATGTCCAATCCTCTAGAGGAAAATTGCGAATTTGCCCACGAATTTAGTTCATGACGGGTACAAAAAGTCCACCGTCAACTGAATAGAAGAAATTGGGCATTTTACAGAATATATAGAACGTTTATCTTATTGGAGGTATCGCTATCGGCAAATCTTTAGCGTGCCGAGTAAACAAACTTGTGAAGGTTGTCGAGTGTCCTACACGACCCTCCGGCGTTAGAGTACACATCCAAGTTGTAGAGCGCTCACTATTTAGCGTGAGCGCTATGAGGCTAACACTAGCATAATCAGCCTTTTAATGTTCCAACTGCTGGGACTCAGGTCTCCTCTTTCTAGGAGAGGGAATGGGCTGTTATCCACCACGCGGACCCTGTGCGGATTGGTGATGTCACATGTCATTGGTCATGTCATGTCATTGGAGTGTGTGTGTGGTGTGTTTGGTGCAGCCGTGAGGCACACAACTATATTTTTTTTGCTACTGTTTGTTTTTTTATATATACTTTTTTATTTTATTTTTGTGTTTCCTGTTACCTAATAATGTGTTTGTGCCTTGTGCTGTACCTTCTAAATTCTTTTTTCTTTCTTTCTTTATGTCTTCGAATTTTTGGTTCTAAGACATGCCGGTTTCCTCACGATGTTTTCTTCATCGTTTTGAGAGCAGTGGTGATGAAATAAATTACAAAAAGTAATGCGCCTGGCTGGGTTTGAACCCGCGACCTACAACTCGTAAGTCGGGGCCGTTACCACTCGGCCACCACTGCTCTAAGACTAACACTAGGTTTAAGGTAATTTGACTAACATTGTAGATCTTTTTTTATCTGTGAAACAAATGAATAAAATAAGAGACATGTCCACTTTACATATCGTTGCTTTAGAACCGATCGGGAATAAAAAAAATATATTTTTTATTTCACGGGACGCGTGTTTTTATTTTACACAAAACAAGTTTAGCTACCCGCAGCACCATCAATGGTTTATGATAACTTCATAAAAATTCGCAAGTGTCATGACGAAAAGCTTGCAAGTAAAATTTGACGTGTTTAAGATAGTAAATTGAAATATACAACGTAATTAAATGTATCCTAAAACCTAATCAATTCCTAACTAAAACAAATTTATTTACATATATAAATAAAATGTGTAATAAAATTTAACTAGCCTTAGTTTTCTCTTCAGTTACCTCATTCATATTTATGAGGTTTTCACTCTAAGCTAAAACAGTGTAAAATTCTTATCTGAGTTTTTTATGATAATCTCTTTGATCGCTATTTCAGTTAAAGACTGTTTGAAAAATGTTTCCCTGCTTAGCTTTATCCCATCACAATTGAAGTCGGATTTTCTCGTGAATCTTTACCATGTGTCGGTTCTGGGTCGACAAAGCTTTTTTCAGATCGATGACGAGTGACGACGTACATCAAGAGCTTAAAGAAAGTCTTTCTAAACATTACAAACGGTTAGCTTCCGAAACTTATTTTTTATTTTATTTTAAAAATCGATTTATACACGTGATTCTTCGCATAGAAAATAATAAAAAAAGCTTTTAATTTCTAAAATAAAAGAACAAAGCGAGTCAAACTGAACTTTATCCTATTTCAGTGTAAAAGAAAACAAAATTAATCTCAATCACAATACAATATAAATTGTTAGTTTGCAAGAACTCCTCCACCGGTAAAGTCCTCCAAGGAACTCCAGCTTTCACTATATTAGGCTGTTTGCATTGCATTCATTCAGCTAGAATCAGCCGTGTTTATAATATCGTCCGCCCACCTTGTACGCAGTCTTCCTCAGTATCGTTTCCCACTTGGGTCTCTCCAACGAATCGCCCTTATGGTTCATCGCTAGTCTATCATTCCTGCCACATGCCTCGTTCTATTTCATCTTTATAGCATAGTCGAACTTAGACGCTTCTTATGTTTGAGTTTCTTCCTTTTTTAAGGTTGTTATATTCATACCCTAAGCGTGTCCTAAGCTTCCGACCGACTTGCTAAAAAAAAAGAAAACGTACGAATGTTGTGTAGTCAGTGAATATGAATCAGTTTGCCGCGGGGGAATGTTATCGGTCTCCAGATGAATCGGCGCTACTTTTCGGAAGGAACACTATATTTTAACTGTTGACAGGTTTGTTAGCATTATTAATGATACACTATAAATTCGCAGACCGTGGCAGGGATTTAATTGAATACATCGATTTAAAATATCATTCATTTTTTTAATTCATCATATAATTTTTCCTTTTAAGTCTATAAAATCGATCATCATCTTATGCTTAGCTCATTTGACAGTTGCGTTTATTAATCTGAACCTAACAATTCGCGACACTTCCGGAGTTATTACGTTACTAATTAATCCACTGGTTGCTACAGGGATTCACAATGACATGGTTACCTAATATTTAGGCACCTTATAAAAAATAATAAAAACTCATAGCAGGTAATGAATACGATACAAACACACTTATAAAGGAAAAGGTTTGTGAGTGCGAGTGTGTGTATTATTGTTACATCTTCACACTCAAACGGCTGAATAGATTCGATATATATATAGATAGTATAATTTGTGTATGTATTGTATAATTGTATGATGTTTATGGTTTATTAGATATCTATTCTTGTACATATTCGCCTTTTCTCTCTCTTTTATTGCACCTACCACTATTTATCTCTGCATCACCCTAAGGTTGACTGATAGAAAATAATGCCTAAAGCATTAAGTCCGCCGCTGTACGTTTGTGCATGAAGTATTCAATAAATAAATAATAAAAAATGAAATTTGGAGGTTGAACAGATCAAATAGAGGTTCCCTATTTGGAAAAGCACATAGGACATAGTATACTTTTTATCCAAGAATTATTTTCCTTGGGACAATGTTCAACTGTCACGCTGGCGAATTCGCTGACAACAGTTAGTTGAAAATAAAAATAAAACATTGAATGAATTGCTCCAAAAACATAACAAACTGTATCTATCTACTACAGATTGTTTACACAGATATAGATACCAATTTATTAATTACCAGGGGCCCAAGTCTGCTATTTTTATTAATGATTCGTCATTCCAACACGATCCCATTGTCATTTTGCTAAAAGTTCGTAATCTGCTAATTCTTAATGATCGATCATTGATTAGTCAATGGTCTCGTAATAGAGTTATGGTAGAATGACTATATGATTTTACTAAAAGCAATGACTGCACAATGACGTTCTAATGGTAGGTCACTGATAAAACGAACTGTCAATATTTACGAGATTACCATTCTACGCCACTTCTTTCAATGGAGTGTCAATAGTTGACCATTGGAAAGTCACAATGACGCCATTATATTTGTAGATTACCAAACTTGTCAAAATCGACAATTATGAAATCAATGATAGACCATTCTGACACTATTGTAATAGCAGACTTGAGGCCCTGGTTGTTTTACAATCTATTCTTAGTAACACTAAGGAATACCCCGTTCTCATTTCCAGATGAATCACGATCGTATAGGAAGTATCCACTTTCCACACGACTAGCTAAAAATAGCAACAATACATCTAGTAAGGAATGTTCACGCAATTTGTGCCGAGCTACAATGGGCAATAATTGCGCCACTGTCGCCCGACTGCATGCTAAGTTAAACGGATATCTATTTAGGTTCATACTGTATGTTTGTTACTGAATTGTTTCGAGAATTGTGGAGCTGCTTGCCTGAATAAAGGATTGGTGAGTCAGTTGGTGAATTTGATGGTTTCTCACATCCTATGTGACGTTGTGTTAAGTCTAAGACGATTAAGGAAAAAAATGGCTTATTTACAAAGCGACTTCAAGCAATAAAGCTTTAATCCTTATACAATTGAGTACCTTAAGTACATTGTGCATTTAAAATAGATCAATATGGCCCTTTACAGCATGTAATTTAAGTAAATATTTGCAAAGATATTACGGATTAAAAATGCAGGGACATAGTGGTTGCGGCGGTATCAGCATTGCACCAGTGCGAAGCCGGGGCGGATCGCTAGTTTAACAAAAAAAGTAAAATAATGCGTATAACCTGTTTCCCGAATACACTTGGACTGATTCGTCAAATCGTAATTAGCAATCAAACATACCTAACTGAGATTCGGACCATACTAGGGCTGCCATCCGTCCGGGTTTCCCCGGATTTGTCCTAGTTTGAAGGGTGTCCGGTGGGCGTCCGGGCGGGGTTTTTAAAAGTGTCCGGCTGAAACCCGGACTACCGGACAGTTAGGGTTTTACAATTAACCCTGTATATACTTATTTTATTACTAAAAATGTCTATTGATTGTTGCGGTTACATACGTACCTACCTAAATCGATTTTATTAACAACCAAAATTAAAATGATTTTTTTATTTTTGTTGCAAAAAATATTTTTCCGACGTGTCCGGGGAAAAAACCATGTTTCGCCTAAATATCCGGGATTCTGGCCGTGTTTGTCCGGCATCGGCAAATTAGGCGATGGCAACCCTAAACCATACATAACATTTCGTCAGCAGCCTTCAGCCTACCGGCACAGATACCATGTCTACATAATAGTTTTTCCTAATATGGATCTGAAGTAAGAAATAACAATAGTTGATATTAAGTGCGTGTACATGGTTTGCAACTATTTCCTGTGCACACAGTCCCGGTATGGTTCTCTAGTTAGTTCACATTGTGTTTTGCATACCAAAAAAATTTATACGATGGTAGTATAGACCACCAGGATGATTCCACACGTTGATTATTACTCACATGTAAAAAAACCTTAAGCTCAACTGTCAATACAATAGAGTCGGAGCGCCATGTTTTCCGCCTATAGCATATTCATCTCTATTGCCCCACTATTTAGGTTCGAATTTGCATTATGCAAATAATGAATTATGCGGTGAATGCGAGCGCGAAGCGATGCAGTGCCTATGGAACAAACCATTTATACTCTATTGCGGTGGCCTGCGTGACCAAGCGCACGTGGGTGCGGTGCGGCGACGGAAGACGATTGCATCACTGCTTACCATCAGGTGAGATCGCAGCGTCGCGTCGATGCTTAATCCTTCAGCTCTGTACCAGTGTGAGTTGAGCCTTAATTGTGGCCGTATAAGCCTGCTCACTTTATAAGTTTCACACACAGTGCAAAGTGTTTAAACGAAACACTTCTAACTGTTTTCATTATCATTGTATACACGGCACTTATACATTTGATTTTTTTTTGGTGGAAAATCATCAAGTAACAGCTCCTCCCGCCCTGGATGGACCGAGAGGCAGTGTCAAAGTTCTACCGACTGAAACCCACCGTGTTCCTTCAGTTGCCCCTTGGGTTCCAGGGTTGTGGTAACTTTTTCAAACCGCCCCTATTTTAGAATTACCTTAGTCAATATCTTCTTAATTTCTAAACTCTGCTACTATAACTGCAAAGAAATAACAGTAGTTGTTCATAAATATGAACAAAGAAAACAATAATAACAAATCACTCCACCACCCACTTACAATGTAAACAAGAAGTAGTAATATGCACAGTTGTTCAAAGTAGTGTCAAATGCTACACAGCTTAACGTAGGTGCTACGTGGTGACTAGTAGCCTATAAAGTAGAAATCAGAAAGTAAGTGAAAAACTATCACTCACCCGAAACCTCGGATATGACGGTCATACTATCATAGCTAATCAGCCTCATAATATTCCCACTGCTGCACAGTGTAGATTATTGGTAGATGTCAAATGTCTTCGAATTTTTGGTTCTAGGACAGGCCGATTTTGACGATGTTTTCCTTCACCATTTTGAGAGCAGTGGTGATGAAATAAATCAAAAAAAGCAAAAGCAACTGGGCCCGCGAGCAGCAGTGGGAACATTTAAAGGCTGATTATGCTATGCAAATCCCCTGGGGTAATATTCTAGTATCACGCAGGTGAAGCCAACGCACCAGCTAGTAATGTTACAAATGTAAAAGTAGCTTTATCTGGCTATCTTCCTATCGTCTGTATGTATGTACTACCCCAGGGCGGAGGACATCCACGAGGATTTCCATCCAGAAAAAAAATGTGACCATGTCCTAGATTTTGATAAAGGATTTTTTTATCCTTTAAGTACCCTTGGTTAGTTTACAAGTCCGTGATAAGAGCTGTCATACCGTATGGATCAGAGTGTTGGGCTGTGAAAGAGATGGATGAAAAAAGATTGCATGTAGCGGAGATGAGAATGTTGAGATGGATGTGTGGTGTGACGAGAATGGATAAAGTGAGAAATGAATATATTAGAGGAAGTTTGAAAGTGGCACCAGTGACTGAAAAGTTGAAGGGGAATCGTTTGTCTTGGTATGGTCATGTGAAAAAGAGGGATGAAACGTATGTTACTAAAAAAATTCTGAGTATACATGTAGATGAATGGAGAGGGAGAGGTAGACCAAAAAAAGATGGATGGATTGTGTGAGGAGTGATATGAAAGAAAAGGGAGCCTATCATTAATAAAAAATAAAAAAGAGTTAGTGATAGTGTGACAGGACAGAATAGAAGAAAAAAACGTGTTGCGCCGACCCCAAGTAATATGGGATAAGGGCAGGAAGAAGAAGAAGTTTGTTCCCTTGGGATAAATTTAACTTTCACGCAGAAAACGAAGCCGCTGGCAGAAAGTAGTGAACCAGTTTTTTTTTTCGTAATCTATATATATATAAAAGGAGAAACTGACTGACTGACATATCAACGCACAATCGAAACTACTGGGACTGATACTGGGGAGGAGCGTGAAATTTTGCACAAAGTTTCCTTTTATGTCATGGGCGATCACTAAGAGAAGATTTTTCAGAATTCGCTTCCTAAGTGGATGAAATGGGGGTCCAAAGTTTATATGGAGAAACCTACTTTCACGCGGGCGAAGCTGCTGGCAGAAGCTAGTATTATAATATTACATTCAAGTAAGGTCCAAGTTATATAATATCCACTTAATCAACGGCTTGCTCTCTACTTCAAACATCAAACGTTCGAATACATACCCTGAAGGCGAGATCCAGTAAATCAAAAGCACCTACGAATGCAAACACTTCATATAAATACACAAACACTCAATTTACAAACAGACTGCCGCAACTATATCACTACTCCCGGTAGCAGCTCAGTATCTGCGCGTGATTCACTGCCGTGGCTTACCTCTTGCGATAGCTCCGAAGTTTCCTCGACAATATTACAGTGACATTTTATAACGTTACGTTTATCAGTGACAATGATATCGCTGTGGTTTGTGGATCTGGTGGTAAAAATGTGGATCTGCAGACCCTACACAATACAATCAGTTTCTTATTCAATAAACTAGTAGTCTAAAAACGATAATTCTTTAACGTGTATGTTAAAAGAGGTGATAGAATTTTTTTTTTTCTAATACCACATGATAATTTTATTAATTAACCTTAAAACTACTATGGTAGGCTGTCGAACCTGGCCAAAAATATGAACTGGAAGTCCTAACCAAGGAACTGAGCGCAAGGTTGCTCCATGGTTAAAGTTATTCCTTCGCTGGCCTTCTGAAGTAATGTTCACAGTATGTCGCTTCGGCTTAGAAACATGAACACCTTTATCCTAGATTAAACTAATGTGGACAACCAACATCATTCATAACACTGACTATTACGCTTCCACGGTTACACTAGTCAACTGATTTTGATGGGTACGGACTGAACGAAGTCATGGACAAACGCTAGTATTATAATATAGCTATTACCAGCGGCTTCGATTGTGTCATAGTAGAAAATTATCCCAAGGAAACATACTCCCGGTATGAAAAGTACCCCATGAGCTATTCCAAGCTATGGTTTAACCTTGTGCCAAATTTCATCCAAGCCCGTACAGCCCTTTTAGAGTAGATATACATATATATACGCACAAACGGTCGCCTTTATACCTATCATTAGTGTTATCATACTAGCTTCTCTCTAGTGTACACTTCCTAGACCTAATCACAAACCAATCCCACTCTTCCTAAGGATTTCAAAAGATGCAATTATTAGAATTTAATTTCAACTTGATAACGAGGGAAGCCAAATCTTCTCATACCCTAATCACAACGATCTACGGTAGCTGATACCGATAAGAAACGCCATGAAATGAAAAGTCTGAAAGGACGCATTACTTTAATAAACCTTATAACTTTTAATCTAATTCAGTCTCTACAGGAGCAGGCGATGTAATCCCTCTTTTAAAAATGATTAATTAAGGATTAAGAAATGTATTTCAGCAGCCGCTGGCTCCCGGGAAAATGTATTCCCCACCTCTAGGGATCTAAACACGCTATGTAGGGATGAGAGGTTTTGATTTCATGTACATATTATTTGAATTTTGAAGCTCATCTGTAATCCTGTATATATAAAAGGAAAAATCCTGTCTCACTCTCTGACTCATAGCGTCCATCCGAAACACTTAAACGACATTTCTTACATGATGTATAAAGTTCGTATGGAGAAACCACCTTGACGCGTTCGAAGCCGCTAGCAGAAGTTAGTGTAAATATAAAATTAGAAGATCATGTATAAACAAATGATGTTTATACATGAATTTAGGTGTCTTCAAGGCTAGACTGAATAGGCTCTTAATAAACTAGTGCGCCTGACCATCAATGATTGCATCTCCGCTTACCATCAGGTGGGATCGCAGTCAAGCACTGGTTAATATCAATTAAAAAAAAATTTGAACAGGCTCATTTCTGTGAGTAAATCATAACGACAAAACATTGAAATCAATCAGTTATTGCGGCGTCTCTTCGTAGACCATACAGGTACCACTTTCCATTTGCGTCACGTACCCTTTTACCTGTTCACGTAAGATATAAGGATCTAATGACAGCGTCAGCGGACGGAATTGCCATAACCGAACACTGAGCCAGGTTAGGGCTGTTTTACACGAACCCCAGCATTTTGCTGAGCGCTGACCGTTTTACACGAATGTGGTGCATGTCCTACCAAATATAAGTCGTTGTTGTTATTTGTTTTTATTTTTAAGGTATGCGCCATGTTTGACGTGAATAGACTCCTTTTCTTTGATTTAATTTAGAAAATTTAGAGCCTACACCTGCTAGGGCCATGGGGAATTTCTAAAGAGGAACCCCTTGGTCCTAGAATGCAAAGGGCAACTTAAGGTCACAGGTGTGGAGGAAAAGTCATTAGATGATTTCCACCTCAAAAAAAAATAAAGAAAGTACTATTTTAGCCATCACGCATCATTCACGCTTAGAAGGAGAACAATTATAACACCTAGTGATAATTATATTCAAGACTACTGATAAAGACAATAATCACAGTAAGAACCAGTCAGACTACCCAAAATGCAAAGCATGAGTAGAATGCAAAGAGGATTCAAAAGAAGAAAGGCGGGCCAGTACCGTGGTTAGGAAAGACTGAAAAAAATTTTACCGGGTAACTTTTGTAGAGCACAATACCAGGAGGTTTTTTGAGTGTACCTTAAACATGACTCTTTAAACCAATTGTTAAAGAAAACAACAGATATCCATACATACGTATACCTCTCGTTCAGTTCAAATCGCTAGGTCAACTACACCACGAAATCTCTTCGACAACCCTACAGGAAGTCCTTCATAAAGGGCCGTATGAATGGGCCAGTTTAATAACTAGAAGCTCATTAGTTAGAGAGGCTCCAGCGACAGGCAGGCCGAATGTTGCGCCTAATTACGGCCACTCAGTCGTATGGAGATAGGACGCGTGCCTGTGCCACTGCGATACGCCGTCTAGATTTTTTTTTTTTAAATTACGCCTTTTTCGGCCAGTATTTTTCAGTTTTATATTTAATTATTTATGTTTAGAATAGGAATAAATGTGAGGCATAGAGGAAATTATAATAAATTATAGGAGTAAATGTAGGGTTGCCAAAGCAAAATTATAACCAAAAATGGCAGTTTCACATAGCTTTCTACCGGGGCTATAAAACTTGTCACCTAGAGTTTAAAATTAAGAATGGAGAATTGCCTAAATAATTGTAGTACTTAGAGTAATTAATGCAGTCAGTTCAAACTCAAGTTTTTAATGGACTTTCAGAACTTTAACTTGATTTATTTGCAATAATATGAAAGTGAATCTTAAAACTTTTGTTGAAATCGTTTCAACATTAACATTTTTTATATGCATGTAATTTAAATTATGTTAATACAATAAAATAAAGTAATAAAATCTTAAATCCGTAAATAATGTTTTAACGACATTAAACTTAAATTAACACGGCTTTTTTTACTAAAAGAACTTTTATATAATTTACTTGCAAAGTAAACAGACATCTTGTAAACAAAATTAATTGAGACAGCGCAAACGGAAAAAACATGAACAATGTATCAACCCACATAGAGAAACGTCACTTAACTAATATAAAAATATTAATAAAAAATGCACGAACAAACGGACTGATGGTATCGCGTGATATATAGCGACAACCCGCTGACTAATGTCTGCTCTACACACTACAAAAACAATAAAACCTCACCATGAAACAACGGAAAAATCGCTTAAAAGCTTATTGCGATAACCATCTCTATTTTTGTAGCAAACGATTTGAATAAAGACTATAGTGACGCAGCAATGGATTAGTAAAATATCGATAGTGTGTTCATAACTCTCGCATATGTTTGTTGTAATGTGACACACAGTGATGTCCAGTAGTATAAGCATTGATCTCACGATAATATCGACATACGATCGCCTGCGCCGGTGTTTTTATGACTCATCATTTAGTTTTTAAGCCCGCACCGTTGTTTTGACAGTGTCGTTAAATGTTTACGCCTTTTATTATGCGTGTAGGTATCGATGCAGTAAAAGTATCGATATCTGCTTTTCGATTAAAAATTATTCGGTTTTGAAATCTCGGTAGCTGGTTTGAGTTGCTATAAAAGATAGCATTTAACTGTACAGGCCGTTACATAAACTATAAACATAAGTTAGTTATGAGCTAGCGTTTGACAGAAACATATTTTCTAAACAAATGGTTCAAGTTATAGAGACAACCGTTCCTAAATCCTTTAAGTGGCTTACCGACATTACAACTGTTCGTAAATCCTTGTAGCAAATAGACAGCCAGATTTTAGAACTTCATGTTGGCACACTTGTTTACTTTCTTGTTCTTGTAATATATCTTTCTATGTCTTTATCTTTGGATCCTTATATACCTATTTTAAAACAAAGTCATCCGTCTGTTTGTTCGCTATAAACTTAAAAACTACTGAACGGATTTTCATGCCGTTTTTACCAAATCAAAGACAACAGACATGAGAAACCGGGATAACTCGCTAACTTCAAGATAAAGATCCATGATAGGCGCCTTTAGATACCTAACTCAATATTGCATTCTGTTCATCAATAGTCACCACATTTCCGACCGCTACTTCAAACTGCCATTAATCTCACCTTCTGCCAATACCATCTAATCAAAGCAATACATCTTCTGTTAAGCCTTTGTCTTTAAAAACAATTCAATCTCCTTCGTTTCTCCTCAGCATACGTCTTAATTAAGCCACAAATACATAATTAAAGTTCGACAGCGGTGTGGAGACATTAATTAGAAATAGTAGGAAAGCGGCGCTCAATTACTGGAATATTAATGAGCAATGAGACCCTTGAGGCACCACCTCTAATTATGCGCCGAGCCGCTGAGCTCGCCCGAATTACTTCAGCTAACTTACGAATACAAGCTCTAGTCTTGGATTTTTATTTTATGCAGTTGGTGTTAATAGGGAAACGAGGAATTAAAGGAATGTGGAAGAAGTAGGAAGTCATAAGTCACACTTTTTCAAACTAACAATTTTAAACACTTCTGTGACAGTGTTACAATGACCAATAAATAATATCTACCCACGTAAAGATATGAAAGAAAAGGGAGTCAATGATAACGTGATTGCTGACAGCATAGAAAGGAAGAATAAAATGTGTTGCACCGACCAAGTTATGTGCGACAATAGCAGAAGATGATGATGTAAAGACGAATATGACTGCTGAAAAAGTACTCAACATCATTAATATAGTAACTATGCGGAAACAAGTACTGAACAACCCTCTAGACTGTTTTTTTTTGTAATTTTCAAATAACTACTGCCGCTACGGGTGGAGCGAGAGGGACTTTTACTATCTCACCCGTATTCCTTCAGTTGCTCTACTATGCATTATGGGCCGTGGTAACTCTTTAGTCTAATCCCACAGCTCTGGCAAGCAATAACGGTCCAAAGGTAGTTTTATTGTTAACATTAGTACCTAGTTCCACCAAAGCTAAATACTGAATCAAAACTTCTTTTATATGGTGTTAATCAGCAGTGTTTCACGCCTAGACGACTACCAACGATCCGTTTGGCCTTGATTCATAAACTAGCCAATTAAATCATTTACCATAATCCTTACATCTCATTCTAACTCTATTACACTAACATGAATCACATTAACTACCTATTCATCTAACTCTTGTGTCATACATGTTCTAGGTTTCAACACTTTAGTTTTCCCTACTTCTCCGCCTGTCAATGTAAACTCAACTCTAACTCTTTAAATTTAAATACCAACATCACTTGGCCTTAAGCTGCATTTGAAAACTAGTAACCCAGACATTAAGCTATATGCACCTCTAGTAATATGTAAATAAAGTTGAGTTTAGAATGGTGTTAAAGCATGTGATTATTAAGTATAAGACGAGGCTAGTAATCCAGAGGTCGGTGACAGAATTAGTTCCTAATCAGTTGATTTAATCTCAGTCGAGCGACGGCTCGTTAGCGACTCGGTTATGTAATGCGACTGCGACTAATTGCATAGCAGTCGCTTTGCTGTCAGAACTACAATTTGGACTGTCTGAATGTTTGTAAACATCAGTTAATGATTCAGAATCTGTAGTTTGTTTAACAGGTGATTTTTTAAAGTCGTTATTTTCATTGAGATGTGGCAAGATAGAGACAGGTATTAATTACAATTGTGTGATGTTTTCTGTATCAACATTAATTTATTGATACATTTTAATCTTTCTACTTCATCTTTAGTTCATTGATTAAGTTCTATTTCATCATTCTATATTAGCAACTCTAAGATTTTACTTGAATAAATTTACTGACAAATATGCGTCGTTCTTCAACATGCTACTTTTCTTTTCCATTCTTCGCTTCCCTTGTTAAAAACTCCAACATCGTGCAAGGTGACAAATTCCTTGTCAATCACTCCGACCCGTTTCGCTCAGTCACCTCCTGCTACGGAATGTTAAACAGCCAATACTTACATTTCCTCCGTCTCTAAATCAAGTCAGAATGCCATAGTAATAAATCTAGAAACATTTAAAGTGAGGTATTCGAATTCGCTATCAAATGGCGGAGGCGCCGGCTGACCTGAGATATAGAGAGTACGTCACAAGTCTTATGTAGGATACCTAGTACACAGACCTATTTGAGATACTGCAAGTGTATCAGCAGGTCAGACTACTGATAACCGGAATATTTTTGACGCAGTTGAAGAGTTGAGAAAGAAACAAAGTAATAAAATGCTGAACGTTACGAAAATTGGACGAATCAAATCAAGAAAATAAAATGTAAAGCCAAATGTCTAGATAGTCGGACAAATAAAAGAGTTTGATATAGGTTTTTGTTAATGAGTTACGTTGTTAAAACTTGGTGTCAAAATAAAGTAAATTGTAGCGTCGTCATGTCGTTTGTATCATTCACTTGTAGATTAATTTCAGTCTCTTTGCAAAGCATACAATATCCATCCTTGCATGCAAGATTTACTTATTAAATTAGAATTCGATTCTTTAAGACGATAGGTAGTCATTATTTTATGTTACAGAGTTATTTACTAGATACTAAACATAAACTACTGTTAACAGACTACTTAATACTCCAATAGGCAATAAGATATGAAAATGATTTAGTTTTCAAATGCTGAGGTCTTTTGAAAACTGGTAAATTTAAAATATATTAATTAAAAACAAAGAATTATTCCAGTCGAGCGACGCCGTTGTCGTGAATGGACGGAAATAAGGCTTGTCTAGAGGTTTTATCTCATGGCAACAAAGCCGAAATGGTTGATGATGTAAAATTACTAGCTATTTTTTTGTGGGGATCTTGATTCTCCCGCTCTTGGTGGAGAGATAGGGAATGTTAGACTTTTACTGGCTAATACCCACCCATGATCCGTCAGTTACCGTTTGCGTTCCAGGACTTTTTCGACCAAGCCCGCAAACGGGGTGATACATTACTAACTCGATTAAGTCAAGTCAATTAGCTTGACATAATAAGCAATCAGAAGTGTGGGCACTGGAGAAAAAACTACCTTTACTCCAACAGTATTTTACTCTGGTTAAGTTTAGGCTACAATATATTATTGAGTTTTGCAACAACAGATACAAGAGCAATATCCACGTAACATATGAGCAAATTGAATCTGATAAGCGAAGACAAGCTAGACATTACATTCACAGGAAAGACTTACCTAATAACCAACCAAAATTGAATATTTCTTGATCCCTTTCATTACAACAAGTTGCTTTTAGAATTTTAAAGTTTAAATAATATGTAACTTTCAAACTTCTTTAAGAACAAATTTAAGACTTACTTATTGAAAAAGGGCTATTACAGTAACGACAAACGACAACCATATTTATTGGATTTATGAAGAGAGTGTAAATAGATTAAATATACTTTCCACACGATGTATTTTGTTACGAACTAAATGATTTGCCATTTACCTACTTCTCTGTACAACTTGATATGCCTTCTGAGCGCAGGTTATCAAAAATATTGATTATACTTACATAGAATAAAAACATACCGACATACATGCAAAAAATACACTAATATATGTAAATGGGGGCGAAACGATTAAAAACAATCTATTTTCGTAAAGAAGATAAACCAATAAAGATAGTGGAACCAGTTAATGTTTCAAACTATTCAAGTAATTACGAAAACATTTCACTTATAACACTATAACTGGTAATAACTGATCTTCTTTAGCAACACACTTTAAAGAATGCAGACGCGAGACTGGTATTCAAAACATATTAATTTATCTTATCATAATATTCATCTTATTATAAAGTCGTCGCTCTGGTAGCTAAATTCCACGCGGTATTCGTAAAAGATATTGATACTTTAAAATTAAAACATTCTACAATAAATGACGTTATATCTGACTGTAATTAAGTTATTATATTCAAAATTATAAAAACTTTTTAACTATGGTTAGTGCAAAATTTAATGAGCCCACCCTAATTTAACGTAACTGAGAGGAAAAAAACCAAAACGTGTTATAAACATAACGTTATTGACTCGAACTTAACCAAAAGATTTTTCATTATAACTCAAATAATCGACAAAGTCAGAAAATGCTCTAACCTGCGAAAAACTTGAAGAAATATCACGAATGACATCAATAAGACAACTAAAGTAATACAAACTAAGTTTATAAAGTTAAAATCGTCTTTAGTGAGCCCATCCAATAGATTTAAAGCTAATTGTGTTGGCACAGCTAAGTGTTCGGCATCGCTCCGATAGCCGGCTTTACTCGACCAATTACTTACCACTCCGACCATTCCAACTTGTCTGGCCGACACTTAAACTCTAACTATTAAGTCATTAATATTATGTACTTCCGAACGACCGCAGTTCCAAGTCCCCAGTTATTACGTTCAAACAATAAAATCTTATTTTTAAACCTTGCTAAGATTGCACGGTTTATAGTCAACTATTTTATTTTAAACATTTAAAACTTGTTTAGCTTTCTTTATAGTGTTTGTGTGTATTAAACCTCGCAATAAGTACTGCATTAAATGATCCAACATTTCACGAATGTATTCTTTTTCTTCATTAACATGCGCGCGTGCACTTCAGTTGGCAACACTAAAATTATTTGACTTTTAAACCCTAACAATAAATAAAGTAACATTACGAGTTAAATACATTATAAATCACACCTTTACGACTCATTCACAAGTATAATAGATTATTTGCAAAAGGAAAAGGAAGTGGTCCCAAATGCGCGCCCTGCGAGACACCACGACTTGTGACGCCTAAATAAATACGAATGCGTTTTGTTGGATTGTGAGAATTGATATTTATGGTCGAAAAAATGGCGTCCCGCAGCGGGACAGCTGCTCGAGCCAGGGGGATAATGGAGGGCTTTTAGAAATTATGTTTTCGACGTCGACCGACGCACTTGGAATCAAAACGATAAAGTATACGTTTAGGAATTTATACAGTAACGATTATTTCGTATTTACGATAATTTAATCGCTTGAGGATAATGTTTCAATGTTTGAGATTGGAGTAGCAAGAACGAGATCGTTGTTTTCGCAATTCACTGGAATTACGATAAACATAGATCTTGCTTTAAAACGTTCAGTTACGATTACTTATAAATCAGAGTGTTTATGTTACAATCGATAGATGTTTGTGAATGTTTTCTGTTTTACTGCTTTGCCATTAACATGTCAGATCACAGGCAGAACTGAAATCATTTTTATTTCGAAGTTACACACTGATCGTGCTTTGGGTCATAATATTATGTTAATCATAATCACCCATTCGAATCGTGATGCGATGGAATTTTATTAACTGACTACTTAAAACATACGTGCAGTGATATTAATTGTCTACATAAAGCAATGTAGCAGTTATGATATTTCATGTTTCCTCGTTAAGTATAAAACATTATAATGACATGATAAATCCGAAACAAACTCAACCGCATTATTTCATTCAATTCACCGCGACCTCCCGCGGACAGCCTGCATAATTTGAAAGCGCCAAATATTTAATAAAATAATATCAACGAGTATCGCTTGCAACCTTTATTGAAATACTTTTGTTTCTGTTTACAGATCGAAAGCTGCTCTTATTTCTGATCGTGATTCATAATGTAAGTACTACTTAGTTTAAGTACCCTGAAAATAATATTATGGTTCCATCGCCAGAGCATTCACAACACATGCAACATCAATTTAATTTAGCATTACTATTTTATATTTGATTAATAATTCAGCCAACTATTGCTTTGACATCGCAACTTGAAACATAACTTCTGTATATTTCTATAGAACAATATTTAGATATTGAGACTAGCGGTAGTTATCTTGTTTTGATTCATCTGCATCACGCAACATATAGTTCTGAAACCCACATTACGCAAACCTGCCTATTCATTAATTAACTGTTTTGTAAACATCGTATTAAAGATTAAACTAGTTAATGCTATCATTCACACTTCAAGCAATAATAGTAGATGCAATTATCAGAAAAGCTGGAATCTCGTTAGCGACACTGCGACCTTTGATTCGGACACGAAGCAAATTAATAAAATCACCTCGTTACTACATCTATACCTGCGTGGAATACTTTAATCTGCATGCAAATTAATACTGCCAATACTAATAGACCCCATACTATGGAAGCCCGGCTTCGTTCAATTTTATGCCGGTACAGGGCTCGATATTACTATCAATTTTTAAGAGAATTTTTTGCATGTGTTTTAAACTTCTATCGTCAATAATTTCAGCGCTCTTTATCTTATATAACAAGTCTCACATATCCAATGTGGTACTTGACATTTAATTTTAATAATAGATGCTTTCCAGCTTTTCCAATTTTATTACGAATTTTTATCTTCAATGTTTTCGGATCGTTCTAAAATAACCGTCCGATGGATAAAACAATCACATAAACATAGCATATAAGTAAGTAGGACAAAGAGAAGTCTATGCAAAAATTATAGTCATTACCGATCGATTCTCTCAACAACTAGCCCAAGGATGGAGCATAGGATTGCATGTATAATCAATACCACACGACCTTCCTCCAAGGTCGGAGCAAAGGATGTGTGAGGCTCTGTGTAAGTCAGCGGTAGCTTTGGCCTCTGCTGTCGGGTATTAATGATTCTATTAAACTTAGCCTCCAGGCCTCAAGCAGCCGAAATTTATAACGTCCGTAAGTTTTACTAATATCTCGTCTACCTGACCATAAACCTGCGGTTTGATTTACTGATTCGTTTGTTTTAAACCATGCCTTTTAATAAAACATCGTTTATTTATTTTTTTGGGGAGGAAATTCCGAAGATGTGACTGTTGCCTCTTTATGTAGTTGCCTATTCATTTTGTCACGTCACCTCTTACGCTTGAGACTTGGAACAAGATTCATCAATTAATTTATTATACAACATCTGAGAACTTTATACAATAGGACCTGCTCGGTAACCAATCTTCTAAGACAAATGAGATTAAAAGATATATTTGTTACATAATTGAGTTGAAAACTAAATATGGGTTTTTTTCTTTCAGTAAATATCATAGACACCCACAATGAAAACATAATAAAAACTACAAACCAAAGACTGTAAAAACGTAACAATTTAACATTTAATGGAATTACAAAAATCAACTCAACATGACATCGACAAAATACTCTCAAACTTAACAATCCCATATGTATATTCGATTTTGTTCGATTATCTCAAATCTTGAGCAGGACCGAGTTAGCCGGAGTCGGACAATGAGTAAACACGTCAGGAAAGGGTGGTGTCACTCCGAGCCGTGACGAATGCGTTTACGAACAAAACAAACAAACAGACGACGACATTTTGTTTTCTAACTACGACGAGGATGCGGGCGGTGGACATTATATTTTAAAACGTTTAAACGTTACAAATGTGTGTGGGATACCGTGCGACGTTATCTCATAATCTTTTCATCTCTCATAATCGAATGGAGCTTTTGTCACAGCGAGTTTTGTTCCCGCTGTGATAATTAATTGCCTTAATGAATTGAAAATGTACATATGTTGGTTTTGGTATTTCGGTGCCTTCGACAAAGAAAATGTATAAATTTTAACGATATAATATCCTTTATCTGTAATGAAATCTGTATTTTGGTTGATAAACTGTCTCATACAATTGAAATTTCCAATAATTGAGCCATAAATTTCATCTGTTTAAATACTGTTATTTATATAATACGAAGGTTAAATAACCATTTCTAAGTAAATTGACGAAACAATAGTAGAGCTATAAGCAGCGACAATGACAATCGATAACTGAAGGGGACGCTGTTTGGGTTATAGAAATAGTTGAGATTGCGCCACCCACTGGCGGCTGGCCCCACTGCCTGCCAACCAGATGTACACTATATTATGGTAAAACATACAATGACTTGCTCACTGACATAAATGACAGCAGAAAGGAAACTGTTTTTATAATGAATGACATAATAAGTAAAGTTTTTACTGAGCTTGATGATGGAAACAGTATGAGATATGATGTAGCAGTCAATGTGTAGGTATCAGATAAAGATAGACTTTGGAGATAATAACGTGGGATAGCTGCAGATGATTTACTTTATGATGATAGTGTTCGGACTAGAATAGATATTAAAACAATAGTGAAAGACTTGCATTTCTTCTTCATATCTTGATAATATTCTGACCTCAATAAACATCGTCTTTATTCAGATCGCAGTTTAATAACTTGGAATAAAGCAGTACAATTTCATTGAACATCTTTGTTTTATGTCTCGTGGGGTGACAGGGGGCTCACCCGCGGTAACACGGCGGTGTTCGCAAAGACCAACATGTATAGCAGTGGGTTCAGATGTCGCTATAATGTCCGCTATATTGGCTCCGCCTACATCAGGCTAAACTATTTCCTTGGTTCTCACTACACTTTAGTACCGAACATCTACTTTACTGGAAAGAGTTAAAACAAAATTTACAAGATTATTTCCTGATTGAACCAACTAATAGGTTAAAATTTACTGCAAACTTTTAAAATTTAATTCTCATTCCAAATTGATTTCATTCACAGATTGCCACTAAATATTTATGACATGCTCGTTATTGATAAAATATCACATGTCGACCGTTTAATTTTAAAATCATACAAGCCGTCCATCTTGTGGCACTAATCACCACTGAGGCGTTGTTACGATCGTTTCGACTATTTATAATTTTTAATCTATAATGAAATCTGCATGCATAATGTGCGTCATAAAAACAGTGAGGTGAGACTCGAGGCTGCGCGCGCTCCCGCGTGCCCACGCGCACCTATTGTAGCCACCCACACCACATCCAAACACACCAACTTAACATTTGCCGTCGCAGCACACGATCTCCCTTAAAAACTGTTATTTTTCCAACGAAAATCAACCGCAAACCTATATTTGTTGAGTTGGAAATAGCAAAGTTACTTATGCCGACAATTTAACCAGTTTCAACCCTACTGCCTCAAAACATGGTGTTGTAGACAACATTTGTGAAGTAAGCGAGTAATGTAAACTAAAAGGAACAGACACCATTCACGTCCTGTCGCGGCCATACATAAATATCGCGTTAAATAAATCATCGGCGACATGTTTTGTGACGTTTGTATTTTTAGCTTTCGATTGTAAATTGTCAGTGCCGTGTTTATTTTATGGGAGGTAAAAAATGATAGATTCTTCAGGTGAGGCGCTTTGTCATGCGGACACTCGTGGTCTCGTATGAACGAGTATTTGTGAACTGGTCGTGTTGTTAGGACTAATTAAGCTGACAATGTTATATGCAAATTAGACTCGGATACTGGAGCTATATTTACGAGGACTAGATTTTTAACCAGTACTAAAACTCTTTATGACTTTATACTAACTGCTTTTAGTTAACAATCTCCTAAAGAAACAAACAAGAATAAAAGTTATTTTCCAGGCAAGCTTTATATTCGCTGAAACAAACAATCCAGCAGTCGACACCACTTAAGCGGCTATTATTATCAGCTAATCGCTAATAAACTTCTGCTAATTAGCTAATTTAACGGCCGCAATCAACTCCCGACACGCTACTAAGCAAAATGTACCACTCCTACATAAAACGTCTGCCTACGAGCAATCGTAAAACAGATTTAAACAAACGGACCACAGTGACCGCTCGCCATACGGCACCATTTTTTGCCCAGACAACCCTCGTCTTGTAGTTTTTTTCGTATAGCAACACTGTCTTTTTCTCTCGTGTATTTATTGTTCCTTTTGTCTTATTTCTATGTGACTGGCTGAAGTTGCTGAGAAATAGAATTTAAAGCGGATTATCTGCCCGCATACGTCAAAATATTGAAAAGTTGTGGTTAAAGAGGATTACTTGACATCCTTTGTGTGAATTATATTATTGTTTTCTATGAGAAGAGCTTGTTCATTATAAATTAATATTCTTGGTCTGCCATATTTTATATCTTCGATAGAAAGTTCATTGATCCCTCAGGACGCTGCCCGACAGCATTAAGTTAGTGCTAGGTAGTGCAGGCTAGTAAACGTGATCTTAGCCACAGATTTATCATATCTTATGACTACTTACGAATCGACTAATGAGACTGGAAAACACTAGAAAAAGTAAACAACAAGATCTCCATCCACCATAAAGTTCAAAAACGTAAACGTAAGTAAAACCTTCGCGACATACCGTCCAAAAGAGATCCAGTCATTTTGGCCCGCGGGCCACAAAATGGCGACGAGATGGAGACGAGAGATAGTGGATGCAAAACCGGATTGATAGTGCTAGGTAGTGCGTCCCGTGACGTTTATAGCCATCCGGGGCCAAGAGTTATGGCGGCCCGCAGTCCCGCGCTCGCGGAAAGTTCGCTCCAAACTATTTATTGGCACCGCTCCAGCTAAGGAAGCGACGACTATCCCGCCGATATTAATTCATTCGTTGCTCAGCTAAAAAACATCATATTTCCCCGATAATAGCATATGTTGTGCCAGCCATAATGTCCGTAGTTCGTATGCAAAACAGATAACAACACGCTCTTGGTATTTCTTGAAGCTTCGACTTTCACACGATTCAATAAATGAATGCAATTATATTTTATTACGATATTATTTTTCTTTATTTATTCTCTCAGCTCTATCTCTGCCAATGCGTTGATTTATTGATTTAGTATGTTTACAAATAAACCGATTTCTCTGCGCTGCCTCCGGACGCTGTTTAACTTCGTGATCTCTGAGCCAATGACAGGATTATCTAAATCTGTCGACTGACTACTAACTTGTCCTCTTTAGAAATACGTATAACGTTAACTTTCTAAAAACTAAAAGGTATCTATAACTTAATTTATTACTCAAAATGTTTTATAAAAAAAAATGGAAACATTTTGACAGCTTCATTACACAACGCAATTATAAACAAAAGAATTGGTAAAGCTCGCGAATCCCACAGACTGTGATAAAGCATTTCTAAAGAGATTCGCAAAAAACGTTCATTATAGTGCGCTTGGTTGTTGTGTAAACATCCGCCGGCTCGCTCGCTGGTGAATCCGAACGCATTCATAGGATGCCATCTTTTTTCTCCCAGTTTAGTGGGAAGATTTATGGGCAGTGACAAAGTCAATTTCATGGCACGACGCGGAGGCGATACGGCACGCCTCAGATGCCTTTATGATGGAATTTGGCATGGGCTTTTAACTGTAATTGTCCTTAAGTAAACATTTTACCTGCCAATTTGATGAATCGCCTCTGTCGTTGTGAAGAGAAGCTTTGTGCCCGGAACAATTCAATTTTCTAGAGGCTTTCGCGGAAGATCGTTTAAATGGCGATATTGTCGCGTTACTCAGTAGGAGCCTGTGCAAATGCTATGTCAGTTAAATGACTCAAGAATATCTTAGGCGTGAGTCCATTTGTATTGAGAGGAAGAACAAACCTTATCTTTTAGGAGTGAGACCGGTTCTAAAGCTTTAAACCTTAAACTGAAACTTGCCTTCGTTCGAGTTCAGGTAATTTGGCAAATGTCATAAATTATAATTCTTAATAACTAGTAAAATGAGAACAAATAACACATAAACATTACCACTTGACTTAACCCAGGTGGGAATAATTTATTTCAATATGCAAGCATTTGTAAATAGCAAACAGATTCTCATCATCTTTTTATAATTTACATTTTTTTTTTACTGTGTGGGAAAATCATCTTATGACATATCCCGCTCTTGGACGGAGCGGGAGATAGTGTCAGACTTTTACTGACTAAAAACCCACTCCTATTCCTTCTTTGCCTTCGTCCCAGGGCCCCGGGTTTCGCTTTCACACTACCCGTGATAATTTACCATGGGAAATCTGTTACATAGTCCAATCTACATACATATTTCAAATTGAGTATCTACCTAATAATTTATAAAAGTAAACAGTATCATTACTTGAAGGAAACAGAGCCTTATTTATGTAAATAAAGTCACTAAAAGGACATGTCAATTGACTAGCTATGTCTTTAGTATAAATTGGTAATGGTATCCAATAATCGTAAATAAGTCAAAGTTTCAAATGGTCGCTGTTTTCTGCGCCAAACCTTTATTTTGATACCTATGGAAACTACAGTAGACATTATTAACTTTTGGTATTTCACAAAAAAAAGCAATGACAAAAGAAAACTGTTGCATAATATTCAGTGTCTATCTACCCTTTTTGGTCACAGTCCTTACCAGTTTTTTTCGATTCGGCGCCCAAAAACATCTAAAATATTTATTTATATCACGTAACATATTATACCGGTTTTATACACAAATCCCATGACATCTATAATAAATATTCAACGTGTTTTGATCATAAAATTCGACTAAACGGATTCTCAACTGTCGCCATATTGATTGCATCGACAATTTTATCGTTTGTTACGCAAAGCTGTCAAATGGAGTCGGATTTTTTTGAATTTGAATTCCGAACACGCGATCGACGGTTGGTATTTTTTCGAATGAAGAACTCACTTTACTTCGTGCGTGTGAAAAAGTTTAACTTAATGAAACAAGTAGGAATACTAGAAGTAGGCTGCACGTAAAAGACGGGTTAAAACTATCAAAATAATGAATTAAGTAAAGCAGGTTGTGATTATATCCCTTTTATAATCAAATCTATTGTTATAAGTAAGTACTTAAATGAATTTTATTCAAATAAAATAATTTACATCATCTCCCTTCCGAAATCAGGTGCACTAGTGTAAATTAATCAGCGGTTGATCCACTAAATCTTATTTAGTTAGGTATTGGTGAAAATTAACCAGCAATATATCCAATTTGGGGATTAGCCTGATATAATACCCCTTTGGACCGAGAATCTAATCAAGTAGTTCTAAGAGTAGTACCTGACGCCCTACCACAAGCTGTTGACGCGATCCATTTGACGACCTAAACTGAAACATTAAAGGGACGGAGCTATGTAGGGTGTATAGCTCCATCCCTCTTTCTCGCTCGCATAACTGACATTTTAACAAGACATGGTAAGGCCCCTGTTGTACTTACTGACAGATCCTAAGTTATAAATAATAAGCAGAGGTCGGAGTTGGGTAGAGTTATTTACGTACTTGCATCGAAATGTTGATATTAATATGGATCTTCCCGGGATTAATATAATATAATAAACAATCCTGTACGGCCAACAATACAAATAAATAATAATAATAACCCTCAGACATAGACAAGACAAAAAAAAACAAAGACAATTAACATACAATTTTTATTAGTTTTTTTCATTGAAAAAGATCGCTCTACGTCAACTGAGGTGAGGTTAGCACTTCCTCCTCCTCGTCATTAATGTAGGAAGAATTTTGTTGCTATATTTCTGAGTGTCATAAAAAAAATGTTTGCTCTTTAAAATTAATCTCCGGATTTCAGGCATATCCACTTTATTTTTTCGCTGTGTGAAATCAGTGTAAGTACATAAATAACTCTACCTAATTCCGACCTCTGATAATAAGCTTAACTGATGGAAAATCCATAATGGACTACGGGGTCAATCGTAACGGTGCTTTGCGTTCTGTATTCACTAAATGTAGATGATATATTCAGCATATATCAACAATATCGATAGCTGAACTTGCCTGAAGTCAGCAGACATCTCATTTTATTAGTAGGTAATTAATATGTCACCAGCGACCCCTCCCCGAAACGCCACGGTTCATGGAAATGCACCGCAGAACTAATATTATCACTACAAATATCTCACGTCTCCGCTACCAATTCCCAGAAAAATATAGTTTTTTTTTGTCACCAGCTATCCTGTCACTTTTATCCGTTCGGGAATTTTTCATCCGTCCCGCTTATTACGTGCCTAAATATCAAGTTACATGCCGCACCTGTTAGAGACGAGAGAGTTTAGAGGCGATAACAACGCATATGATAACTGTCATATTATTTTTGGTGCGAACTTGGACGCTTGCATACGTCGCTCTTGGTGTTCCCCATCCATCCAGCGGTAATGAGAAGATACGCTGATAGTGACAGCTCTGGTGTGTGGACGCGCGGCGCGTCGGCGCCTGACAGCAGGCGCGGCCAGCTAACGAGCCGTGTCTTCCACTCAAAAAAAATAACACCGTCTTATTCAAGATATTTGTCGATGCTCGCAGTGTTTTCGTTCCAATTAATGTATCGAGAGCGCACGAACCCAGCGTAATCGATTTTGAATCTGTCACGAACCCGGCTACACGTTCGCTACGACAAGAAATCGATTATAGATTAACTGAATCGACTGGTTTTTGGAGCTCAATTATTTACATTTAGTCGCATTTCTCTTTTGTCTCACAGATGATCGCAGTCGGTCGGGGAAACGTGTTCATTTGTCCCCGGCGTCACATTTTATTTGGACGTGACATAAAATCTCTCTCAGATTAATCAACGCTTTATTTATGACCAGTAAAGTTTATAAGTGTGAGAAACCTACGCTGAGCAGTAGGTGGGCACGCACGTGTGTGGATATATGCGTAGCGTCTCAACATTAATAAAGTCCGCTACTTTTCCTAATGTCTGCTTTACATGACGGGTATTAATTTCGAATGATTTGTATTCTCCATAAAACTAACGTTAGTCGCCATTAAATATGTTGTAGCATGTCGTATAGAATAACACGTCGTTCGATCATAAACGTGCCTGCTCAGTGCTCACGGTCCGCTCGATCTTGTCGATGCGATCGCGCTCGTTACCCCCGGACGACGATACGACAAACGCCATTATTTCCTCGGCTGTGACAGCGAGGCACTTTATACAAGTCGCCAAGCGTAGGTGGTCCCTTACTCACTATCTCGGACGCTCCTGGACTCGACTTCCTAAGTCAACAGTCCTCGCTGTGCTTTTGTTGTCACTTCACTATTGTTCTTATGAAACAGAACCATGAACAGACCTCCAACGCTCGCCACACAACGTTCAAATAAAATCTCTATGGCTCCTTTAAAATTAAAAGCGCTCGTAAAATGTTTCAATAAAGATCTGTTTTCGCAAACATTAGGAAAACATATTTCGTTGGAAGCTTTTACGACTCCATTATCATACAGATGCGTGTGTGGGGTGTTATTAAAAAAATATTGGTGTGTATGGCCGGGCCGAACTGGCGACCGCTACAGAGCGCCGTTTGCACAATCTCCCGGTTAAAAGTAATATTGTTTGCATTATGAAAGCTTTTTCGCGCCATATTTGAATTTATATTGTGCGTTTTGTGTCTGCATTGGAAATGTGCTGCCTACGCATTGTTTCCGTGTAGTGTTTATATCTCACAGATTTATGACGCTATAAAGTTGCATACTTATTACCGACGACGTAGCGTTTTAGGATAGCTTTGAATATTAAGATTTTGTTTACAAAAAAGGAACTGGCGACTTGTGAAATCAAATGAGTCACGCTTCAACAAACGAGTGCCAACACAACAGGACTAACAATTTAATTGATCAATTAACACGATGAAGAAAGATTAGTGCAATTACTAAATCTTTTTAATACATATACGTTTACAGGTTCAAAATCTGTAATCAAATTATAGATCGATGAAACTGAATTCTCAATACAAAGTTACATAAAAACAAAGCTTTTCTTCTACACTTGAACCCATTTGAAAGCACAAAGGGAGCATGACTTAGTACATGAATATCCGGCTGTATTGAGCCAATACCCGCTTAATAGTCGCCACGAAGTTCGCATATACCCACGCATCAGTTTACAATGATTTACCATAAAAAAGACATTATTTACTTACGGTGCGCCATAGATTGTCGCGAACATCATGCTTGCACACCACGTCACGGCTCCACCACCAATCGAATACTAATTACCATTACAAAAGTGAATAATTCATTCGTCGTGTGCATAATCAAACGCCAATCTTCCCTGGACTCTACGACACCCTTTCCTTTTAAAAATCGCAGGTCTGTTTACCGCGGTCGGTTAGAGTGGAAGCTAAGATCGTACGCATTTGTATTTTACTACGAAACTCGTTATAAACGCGAAAGTGAATGAAGTATACGTATCGAATAATGTCGAATGTTGAATAATCCTTGATGGTAATGTTCCTCGTTTCAGTCATGTGGATTTTTCTGTCGTATTAAGTCAACTGGTCTTTGCGAAGTCTGACTGTGTGGGCAAATGAGAGCTGGGTTGTATTGTGCTGGTGATGATTTGAGATTTATTTTTTTAACTTTGAGCTATATTTAGGAACCGTATAATATTAACCGTTCCTATTAATTCTGTATTTTATTCATTGTCTAGATAGCTGCAGTAACTTCAACAGACCTATATAGATTGCGTTCGGATTCATAGTTTCCAAATTGAGATTTCCACAAAATGCAAGGTTTTTACTCTGAAATAATATTTTGTTCAATTAAAAAACATAAATATTCGGCCACAACATTTTTATCGTTCAACAGCTTACACAGTGACATTGATATATGTAATGTAAATAAAATCAGAACACAGGTTTCCCCACGTCTTTATTATTTTATTTATTCGTCAGGTTCACTCATCGTTCGTTCAATTTCGTTAATTGAGGCAGCAACACTGCCATTGTCTGACTGAATGTAAACTGAATCTCCATGTTGTACTCACGGTATATTTGCTTACGTTAAAAAAAATATTATTTTTTAATTATTGAAACAAGACTTCTTGTCACACGACCTTACCAACAATCTGGTTAGCCTGAACCTGATTACAAACTGTGGATAAATCTCAGCATGTAAAGTGAGACCAGATATATATATATATTTCAAATTGCCAAGATACCGCTTAAAGCTATATATACGTATACATCCAACTTTGGATTCTCCAAAAGACCAAATTTATTTATTTATTTATAGCACACCAACGACTTATTCACCAGTCCATTTTTATATATAACAATCACACTTAAAATCTAGAGTAAATTTGTCTCTTACAGCTGTGCACAGCGTTAACATAAATAAAGGAGGCGGCCGATCGCGTGAGGCAACGGCCCTCACGCCCCAACCGCCACCGGGATTCCGATCCCGATTTCCGGCCATAGTAGGCGCGGGCTTGCGGATGGCGAGCATTGGGTAGCTCGCCGTCCGACCGTCCGGTAACCGTCCGGACCGAGCCCAAGTCGTCGACGGCGTACTGTTTCACGTGCGCCTCAAGGAGATGTTAGTAACTGTAGGGGCCCAGCAGGGTCGAAGCCTACTGGGGTCTGATTCTGAAAGGAAGACTCGGCCCCGGTACGAAAGGGTACGAAAGGCGACGAAGGAACGGGAGTGGGTTTTTAGTCAGTAAAAGTCTGACACTATCTCCCGCTCCGCCCAAGAGCGGGGGATGTCATATGATGATTTTACCACCGAAAAAAAAGCGTTAACATAAAAAGTGAGTTCTTTACTCATCCGTATTTATACGTAAATAAAAGGCAAACTTCTAACTCACTCACTGACTCACCAATGCTTTACCCAGGCCCATGGACCTAGAACTCTGAAATTTTGCACAGAAGTTCCGTATATGATATAATGAAAGAAATAAGAAAAGATTTTTCAAAATTCACTCCCTAAAAAAATTAAACGTGGTCCATAGTTAGTATGGAGAAACCTAGTTTGAGGCGAGCGAAGCCGCTGGCTGGAGCTTGTTATAAATATGATCCATGGAGCTTACTCAACACCTCATAAACATATTAAAATACTCAATCCATAGAGAATGAAATGTGGCGTGAAAAGAGAGATTTACAAGTAGTTATATAAATTGTTTGCCAATCCGACGCTGTCTATAATAAATTATGCATAAGGCAATTTAAATTTGTATTCATTTGTTATAAATAAACGGTTTATTGAGCCAATGATAAACGTTTAGAAACGGTTATAGTTTTATTGTGGGATAAGTTTTTAAACGTTGCGAAGTTTCAATCTACGGAAAAAATATCTAATTTTATAGCACGCTCGTATATCACAGATATGAAGAAACTGATTGAGGATGTTGTGGAAATGAATAGAGGGACACTCTTAACACTGAAGACGATGATAGACTTATCGAGCTTTGCGGAGATACGAATGAAGTCTGTGATTCCTTCATAAAATGTGGCTAAGCTGTAATATAATCTTAAATTACCCATATTTGCTAAATAAAATTCTATTCTATTCTATTCTATTCTATTCTATTCTATTCTATTCTATTCTATTCTATTCTATTCTATTCTATTCTATTCTATTCTGTTCTATTCTATTCTATTCTATTCTATTCTGTTCTATTCTATTCATGAACATCACACTGATATTATAAAGGCGAATGTTTGTGACTATTGAAAGTCGGTTGCAATTAGTTAATTGATATAAATGATGACATTTTTATAACATTGTATGAAACAAAGTCTCTTTCCGTCTCTGTCTGTATAGGTATTTATTTACCCGCTAACTCCTTTTAAATCACGCAACGGATTTTGATGTGGTTTCACGAATATAAATAGAGATAAGAAAGAAAGCTTTTTGTAATAATTTGCGCCCGTTTAAAGTCGGTCGAGTCGCTTCTTACATTATTATTAAGCGAAATATAATGTGAAATTTTATGTGTATGTTTGTTACTTCTTCGTACTCAAACAGCAGAACAGATTTGGATAAAATTTGGCAAACGGGTAGACCATGTCCTAGAATACCACATATCATACATTTTATCTCGGGAGTATGTTTTCTTTATGATAATTTTGTAGTATCACGCGGACGAAGTCGCTGGCGGCTAGTGTTCCATAAAAGCCTAGTACCATGGCTACTCCCGAAATGAGCGGAAGTAAGCTTCAATAAAGTAATTTTATTTAATCTAAGATTCTCGTAAAAATGTATCGTATAGACTTGGTACATACTGGTTTGTAAGTACATATTTGTTTAATCAGTTGATAGCACACGCCTGCGCAAACAGACACACACGCCGGCGGCCGTGCGTTTGTACAGCGCATAGCTCTGATTGGTCAGCGGTTCGTGGTTACTGCTGGAGATGCCGAATGTCTTGTCGTCTTGTGTGCATGGTTTCTTATTCCAGTGGTCGTATTTAATAGGGACATGGAGGTGTATAGTACTGTGGCGTATAAGAAGGTCACGTACTCGTTGGCTTGCATACTGGCAGCATAGCATATACCTTGTAAGTTTATGATAAGAAAAGCATAGTTGTAGATATTCGAAACATATATTGATAGACATTGTCAAATAAGAAAATACTAGGCAAATTATATATTTTTTTATAAATAATGTAACAAAGAGTGCTTCTAAAGCGTCCATTACACGGTCATGCAAGCGTCAATCAAAACCATCAATCATGAATGATGTTTGAATGACGGAATTTTATCGCCATACGTTTTTCGTCATGCAAACGCAGAAGCCTTTTAATTGCGTTAAATCACACACCTATACACCAGAGATGTTACGGAGGTCTTTTGAGAATGATTCATGAGAAAGGTTTAGATGTATTATTCACTAGCTTTTGCCCGCGGCTTCGCCCGCGTACATAAAATATACTGTATGTCACTCAGGAATAATGCAGCTTTCTACTGGTGAAAAAATTGGCAATCGGACCAGTGCTTTCAGAGATTACCTCCTACAAACAATAAAAGCAAACTTTACCTCTTCATAATATTATTGTGGATGCATATTTATAGTAGAGAAAAGTTAATAATTTCAAAAATAACACCTGATAACATCCGTACAACAAAGCTCATCATTTCAGCCAAAAGACGTCCACTGTTGGACATAGGCCTCCTCCAAATGTCGCCAAAATGACCGATCCTGTGCGAAACAAAATGATGAACAAAGCTGGTGTGGGTCACTAGTTCCCAGTAACTCAAACTGTCCTCATTTACAGTTATCTGACGTATTGATTTGACAAGCTCGATGATAATTCACAATGATTTAATTTTAGCTCCGAATCAGCTCGGGCACCGGTCAGCGCGGGCGTGCCAATCAAACTGACACTCAGTCCAGTTTCGAAATTCACAAAATTAAGTAGGTAGCGTTAATTCGGAAATTAAGTTTCATTTGTGAAGCTCATGTTAAACAGCGACCAAGCTGTAATTAAGCATGTAAATGAGTGAAGTAACTTAATGCGAGCTTAATGTGGGCAGTGGCGTGGCGGCCCAATGGTAACGACCCCGAATTACGAGTTGCAGGTCGCGGGTTCAAACCCAGCCAGGTGCATTATTATTATTCCTTTCATTCATTAAAGATCCATATTAGTTACATTTTTACACGACCATTTTGCTCGGACGTGGAGCATGTATGTCTTTTTTAAATTATGTTTGTGTCATGCAAAATGTTTGCAATATGTTAGTTTTAAGTTTGCGCCTTTTCCGGCAAATAAAAAGATTTTCTTTCTTTCTTTTTCTTTCCTCCTTTCTTTTAAATATTTTTGTTTTTGACAAAATAATATTGAATTATTATTTTTATAACTAGCCCGTATTGTCCCACAGCTGGGCAAAGCCCTCCCTCCTTTCTTTCCCACGATCACGGTTCCTCGCTTTCTTTTCCAATTCTTAAGGAAGACATCCAAGTCGTGCCACCATCCCCTTCGTGGTCTGCCGCGACCCCGTGTCGCTGTGTCTGAGTACCAGTCCTGTGTTTTAAGTGCTCACAGCTCGTTAGACATGCGGCAGACAAATCCTGTCCAGTGACATTTAAGTTGAGCAGCTTTTTGAGCCACGTTAACGATTTGTGTTTCAGAACGCTTTTTCTTTTGAGGTAAATAGTCATCTAATAACTTCTCAGGTATGTCAGACTTTTGCTAAATAAAACCACACCTATATTTATTTGTTCCACGCGCGCCTCATGGAGATGTCAGCAACCGTAGGGGCCCAGCAGGGTCGAGGCTTACTGGGGCCATGGATGATGCGAAAGAGATCCCCGGGGCCCTGGAACAATAGCAAAGAAGGAACAGGAGTGGGTTTTTAGTATAAATAATAAAATAAAACACACAACAATAAAAGTCTGACACGCCCTCTTGTTCCGCCCAAGAGCAGGGGATGTCATTAGATGATTTTCACACCCGAAAAAAAAAACCTATTATTTTTCAGTATGCCTCTGTATTGTACGACTACGAGTAACCTTTTCAGAAGTCAACTCTTGACCCCATTAGTCATCTGCCCTGCTGGGGCCCTACATGTTTTGCTGGCATGAGCATTACGCGCCGTCTACGAAACAGGCTCGGTTCGAACGGCAAGCTACCCACTGCTAGTCGTCCGCAAGCCCGCGCTTACGGTGACTGGTGAGCTAAAAAAATATTCTAAGATCTACCGCACGCCCCTGAACACAACCTAATGGAAAAACTTAGTGAAACTGCAATACCGTTCGGAACTCTAAACGAAAATATATCGGCGTTTCCCGTGCGGTGCCGTGCTTGCATCGGGATCCTCTCGGTGCGGCAATAACCGGTTTAATTACGGCATAAATTATCCTCAGCCGGAATTATCCTAATCAGCCGGACTGTGTTGCCGGCTACCGGGCGTGCGGCGCGGCTCCGGCTGCAACACACGTACACGTTGTTACAGAATACACCAGCCAACACTTAATGGAGCAAGATATATTCTTATTAAGGACTATAGTTATGAGTTAAGGTTTCAGTTTTGCGGCTAGAGTCATGTGAGTTTAGAAAGAGCCCTATTTTCTATCGCTTCCTTTTATAATGTGAATGTGGGAACACTGCAGACTTCGCGAATTCATAGATTGCCAGTGGTAACGACCCCGGGCTACGAGTTGTAGGTCCCGGGTTCTAACCCAGCCAGGCGCATTGTAATTTATTTCATCTCCACTTTCAAAACGGTGAAGGAAAACATCGTGAGGAAACCGGCAGGTACTAGAATCAAAAATTCGACATAAGACATTCACCAATCCGCACGGGGCCCGCATGGTAAATTATGGCCCATTTCCTGTCCTAGAGAGGAGGCCTGCGTCCTAGCAGTAGGAAAATTATAAGGCTGATTACGCTATTATGCTGATAATGCTTTTCCAAAATTCACCCCCTAAGGGGATGAAACGGGGGTCCAAGTTTATATGAAGAAATATACTTTCGTGCGGGTGAAGCTGCTGGCAGAAGCTAGTTTGAAGTAAATGCTTTGAATAAAAATAGAACAGACAAAAACAGGGCAAGTACGAGTCGGACTCGAGCCCTGACGGTTCCGTACGAACTTACCAATGAAAACAGTTCAATTCCCGAATTGGGTTACGAAGATTTTTGTAATGTAACTACAAATTTCAAATTTACAGATTTTTTCCTATACCTACTTGTGCTATGATACCTTGTTTCTTGACAAATTTCAGTGTTCTAGATCAACGGGAAGTACCCTATGAATTTTGATTCCTTTAAGAGTGTCGAAAAACACGTTTTTTGCGACTTAAACAGCCGTATATTTTTGATTTATGATTGATTTTTTCACAGCTTCAAGGGACCGCAGACCTTAGTACCTATATAGTTTTAATATCAACTCCATACCTCCACGCGTTCTCGAGATAAAGGGTCTTGACAGACAGACAGACGGACAACAAAGTGATCCTATAATGGTTAGGTTTTTTCCTTTTGAGGTACAGAACTCTAAAAACGAATAAAAACCAACAACTTATTCCCCATCGGATTTTCGAAATAGGAACACGACTCATAGCCACTAGAAACAATTGAACATTTTTCACTAAAAAACATTTGGCAATTTTGAAACTAATCTGTGCACAAAGGTCGGTCGCAAGCGATCACGCGGAAATTAAGCGTCGGTATGCGGCGCGACTAATGACGCGGCGCGGCACAAATCGCGCGACTAAACGACACACGCGCGACTGATCGCGTTTACACCCATTACCCAGCCGATGCTCTTGTTTGTTTTAAACAGATGTTTTTACTACATTCCCTGAGTTATTCCTATTTTTTGCACGTAAGTAGGTTGAGTTTTACTACGGAATGTAAAAATTCAAAAAATCCACAATTCTACTTCCTTTGAATATGATGCTTAGCATTTAAAAAGCGCTATTGATCTTAAAACTGAACGTTGCATTCATACCGAACCACACATGAATGAGAGACTCAACAAGTTCTACGCGCCATAGTTCAGAGTTCTAAGCCTGTCAGCGAAAGCACAGAAAAAGAAATCCACTGCTATTTATTTCCCACAAATTCCTCTGCAAACATGGAAATACGTAATTTATTGAAATTTGAAAGACGAAAAACTTTATCTAAGAAGTTCCAACTAGAGCTATAAATCAGCATGACACATGTCAGTTTCCTCTTCCCATGCCGGTGCGGATAATCGGCAGAAATATCGAATAGATATTCGGAATACGTATCGATACATCGACAAATAAATACGAGTAGTCGTACAAACGGCCAGTGTGTACGCGGCCTACATAATTCATGAGGTGGTCAGCTGTGACTGCGTACAACCCGATATTGCAAGAGTTTTGGGTCTCTACGAATTAAAAATGTAGTACATCGATCCTTCGACACTTTTGGATTAAAAGGACCGACATTAAAATAGGGATTGCAAAGTTGTTTGGTCTGTTTGTTTGTCTATGGTAATCATTGGTTTCGTTGATTTCCGCCCACGTTACGGCTAAACGATACGGAACTAAGGTTTATGTAGATTAGGGTGACACGCGATGAGGAGGTATACCCACAGGTAATTTATTTTCAATGCTTTTGATTGGTGAATCAAAGGTTACTGATACAAATACGATTCCTACAGAAAGTCTCCTTGCTTGCCATTAGAGGAAACAAACCCAGATCACTAAAACAATATTGATGTCCCTTCACAACCCCGTATAAACGAAGCACTCGAAGCATCTAATATGCAGATGCATTTATTGGATAAATGCATCTGCATATTACGAAGGCGGTAGGACTGACGTCAACATATACTGCTCTATCACAAGGAATGCTAGTTAATTGCTAGTTAGCAAGAAGGTAGTAAAACGTCTCATTACTAATTCTGCAAACGAAGCCTCTGCAGACGTGTAAATTCGACTAATTTGCAAATATATATCGCTAGCGGATGCTTTAGAGGACATTAAGTCACCTTTCATAGAATTTCAATATGGTATATTTAATTTATTGCAGCTGATTTATTCTACATAAGCAATAGAATAGTAAAAAGGAATAATAAAAAGAAGATGGCGGTTGATAATAAAATACATAATGGTAGTTTAAAGAACTTGTTGCCGCCAAATGATGATATTACTAAATTCAAGGTTTACATTTTTTATTTATAGACTTGACAAGCGAGCTGATTTTCGTTATTAAGTTTTATTAGATTATTTGACAGACATCTACAAAAGTAGACTTGATTATTCGTCTCCTCAAGGGTAGCTAGTAGCCAGGCTGGTTTAAGTTGAAGTTCACTCAGAAGTACCGAAATCGCAAGGGCGGTAAAATCTCTTTGAGATTAGTGTGTGCACTTACTAACGGTCCTTACTGGCCTAGATATTTCACGGATATACCAAGATATACCAGCGTATCATGTCATTCGGTTAGGATTATGGCTCCAGGACTCCGGGATTATTCGATAGAGTCACCACGCCCCTGGAACACAAAAAGCGACTGAAAGAACACGGGCGTGTTAGGACAGTAAAATTCTGACACTCTTGCGCTGCACCTAGAGCGGGAGAAGTTCGTTGATTCGATAGATAGTCGCTCTTTCTATGTAAAATACTAGTATTCAGCAACATCAACATCATCGGTTAGACCTTCTCGTCAGATAAAAACTGCACAAAATCTACCGGGTTATACCTACTAAAGTATCAAAAGGTGATATGAGGGTCCTTTTCCACTAGCCTATCGTCAACATCGAGCATGGTTTAAAAGCGTTGGATTGCGTTAGAAGAAGTTTGTTACTTCATCTAACGCAATCCAATGCGATGTTTGACGAAAAGGCAACGCGAAAAATGAGAGATAACGCCTGAAAACTCTGTTAAAATTCGATAATTGACTAACGAGAACGTTTTGTTTCGTTACTGAGTAACGTGATTTACTCCAATATTTTACAAAACTTGTTCCAGGAAATGCGTGTTTTTTTTTAACCCTTATAAGTTTATGAAAAAAATTGTCATCATTTAGAATCTTGATTAAATTTGCAAGGCTTTTATTGTTATACTTTTTTAATTTTTAAGTAAATTATGAAGTGTTAAAGCAAAATAGCAGAATTTCAGAGGTCTTTACTGGATTAGTTTTACACAAATTTATAAATTGATTTCAATAGAAGCCTAGATAATATCCACAAGATACTGTATTTCTAAAATATCTAATGAAAAAGGTGTAATAATGTCATAATCGCGTAACAGTGGTTGCATGAAAAACAATGAAAATGTATGTATGTAGAGTTGTCTTAAAAGGCTTGTTTTAATCTTTTTCTTAGCAAATAGATTATACAAATAGTAAATTTTCATAAATCAGTAAATACCTTGCCTGGCTCAGTATTCGCCACGGTAACCTCATCCGCTGACATTGTCATTAGATCCCTACATGAACTGATGACAGCAGTGCCGTAACTAGTCTTTGAGACGCCCAGTGCGAGCTTCTTTAACAGCGCCCCTAGAAAAAGTACAATACAAACAAAAAGGACTCAATACAAAAAAAAATTACGCCCCTCCAGGCTGCTCTACTGCAACCTGACCGGTGAACCTGGGCACAGCCCAATTTACGGCACTGAAGATAGGACTGACTTCAATCAAGTTTTCCTAATTAATCTTAGCCAACAATTAAAGCTCTTTCATAAAATACAAACGTTCACGTATGTCATGTGTGTATTGCTAACATTATAAAAACGTCATAATTAGGAAAGCTGAAATTAGTCAGTCATTCCTAACTGTTTTAACTTAAAGATGTTAGTTAGGACGATAACAATTGGTTCCCAGCATCCCTTGGCCTCGAGCGAAGCAGTTTAAAATTAACTCGTTTTAGGAATTAGACGCCAGACTGTAACCGGAGCCGCCATTAAGGTCGCAGTGAAGTTACCAGCAAATTGTTTAGCTGCTTAACTAACTGAACGTAATCCCGGCAAGCTACGGTGACGTCACAACGCTTACGAGCACGGAACTTCTACTGTACATACAGGTTTTATTAAAAGAACAAGATGAAAATTAGGTAAATGAATAGAAAGTTGCGTTTGGTGTAATCGTTTGAATCAAATAAATCAATAAGGCTAAATCTAACTCAACAGATATTCAGCTGATAATCTTGTATTATGTTAATTTTGACTGACTTAAAGATGCCGCTCACGAATTAGCGTAAAAAGGTCACGATGAGTTGATGTATCATGTTTCACAAACTGCCTAAAAGTCGTTAAAATAATAAAGATCTTTGATAATGGCGAGAATAGATCGCGATCAGGTAAAATCGAAAGATAATTTAAAAACATATGAAAGAAACTGTCAAGAGAGTAGCTACAACATATCATAACACACCCACGATACAGGAGTAACCCAACGCAATAACAACGCAATGTACGCAACTTTTTTTTTAAAAAAGAGTTTCATGTTCCAAGCTATTGTCCTTATCACCAAGAAGATCATCGGCGATGAGGCATTCTTTGAGACGAAACTCCAAAGTCTGCCGGTTTTCTATCATTTAAATTTCGGAAAGTATACATCGGAATTGCACCATTTAAGTTCGCCCAGCCCGTTTTATCTTCGGGCCACCAGCTCCAGCGTTGTGCCACTGGTATAATTATGGATATCCGACCCACACACACAAAACGTTTTGGGAACATAAGGTTAAAAAAAACACACAAATTACATGTGTTTTCTGTGTTTCCTGATACCACAACTTAGTAGTCTTCTCCTCTCCGTCTCTCATCTCGCTCCACCGTCGGCCACATCATCGCTTACCATCAGGTGAGATAGTAATCAAACGCGAGGCTGTCAATTACAAAATATATTTATTTATTAAAACTTCATGCAACACAAAGGTACACAGGCGGACTTAATGCCTTAGGCTTTCTCTACCAGTCAACCTAGGATAGTGAAGAGAATACATGGTAGGGGCATAAAAAAAAGAAAACAAGGGTACAAATGTATATATAAAATAAAAATACATATATATAATAAAAATGCATATATAATATTGCATCACATTCATGGTTTCTTTGGTCACTCTTACCTGTAGCCTTAACCTGCTTTGCAGGAATGTTAGAAAGAGACATCGCAGATCTGGAACGCAAAGGGCAACTGATGAAACACAGGTGGGTTTTAGTCAGTAAAAGTTTGACACTCCCTCCAAACAGAGTGGAAGAAGTTATTTATTAATGATTTCACGCCTTCAACAAAAAAAAGCCTCAAGCAAACATAATATTGAAATATAATATTAAGTCACGTGACCTTCCCAATCAGCTACCAGTTGTAACATAAACTGGTTTTGCCAACATGATTATAATCTTAATCATACCCTTGTTTGTATTGACAACCATAAAATATTAATTATAAAAATATACATTAGTTTTTCTGTTATAAAAAGATAATAATGTTTTTAAAAGCTCTCCTAATCTGTATGGGCGTCAAAGAGACCGTTTAATCAATAAGATTACAAAGCGATCGAGATTTTATTTATTTTTATATAAAATCGTTGATATATCTGTAGTGCGATACAATCTGGATATTGTCGTAAACGGGGAGGTGTTAATGTTAACAGTATTTGCATATTAATATAAAGCTCCTCGTTCGTTGGTGCGTTCACCCCGATCGGCTGTAACTATTACTTTATTGGTTGTTTGTATAATTTAGCATATTATTAGTTTGTGAGATATTTCCATTTCGAGTGATTTGTTTGAGAGCGTCTTTTGTTTTGTCTCGCCTCATTGGCATTGCGAATTCAATTTACAAAGCTGAGGTTCTAAGGAACGTAGCAGTATGGATTTTTTTTAATTTTCTAGATTTTAGCTTTCTATAAAAAAAAGTAAAGCCATACCTGTATCCTGTAGCATTGTTGTTGCTTCAGTTTGAAGGAACAACAATGCCTACCAATTTTTCGAACACACCAGCTCTTATACTTCATCAATAGCTGGTAATGTATCGTCTAATTTCTTCTTTACTGGTGGTATTCTCTTTTCATCATACAAGCGCTCCCTCTTCACCAATCTTTAATTCATGTGAAATACCCTTTACCTACTAAGGACTTACCGAACATCTCTTAACCATCTCGCAGCAACCCACGCCTCTCTTTGCATAAGGGCCCGCATCTATTTATAAACTCTGATCAATTCGCCTAGCAAACATTGTATTAATCCTCTTTGCAGGCTCCGTCAATAAATCAAAGCGCGATCATACTCTTAACTTTCATATCGTTGTGTAGGAGCGCGAATAAAAGACGATCGTGGTCGTGTCGTGCGTCGTAAATAATGTGAGGTATCGATTACTATCCGTTCATACAACGCCTCACTCGAACTCCTGCTGCGTGCTCCGCGCCTGGCATTGAGGGCGTTTAGATCGTGCGATATGACGGAACGACTGGGTTTTGAGAGTAAAATTCTTCCACTATAGGCCTATCCTATTTTCCTATTAATGTATAAATATGAAATTCTACTTATTTGTTAGCCAATCATGCTCTAACGTATGAACAGAATCTAGGAAATCTCAGTTAAAATGATATTAAGATGCATATTACCCTGGTACTTCGATCCCCTTGGGATCATTTTCGGGTAAAATTATTGGGAAATATTTTATTCAATTAGGTACAGATAAAACAGGCCTCAAAGTGACGTAAGAGTTTTATTTAACTCGAAAATGGGATGTAAGTATGCAACACTTACAAGTCTCTATAAGGTTCTTACAATTTTTTTTAGCTGTAAAATCCATAGCAGTAATAACACACACTATATAAATCAATTTCCATTATAACCACAACACAGTCGCTCCATATAAAGCTTCCTCATAACTTACGACAGAATTATTAAAATAAATAAATTAAATTATGTCCGTCCACCGGCCGACCGGTCGTTCGATCGTTAAATAATTCAATTCTCCATCGTTGCTACATAATGTCACTTTATTGGTTAAAATAAAAATGTTGGAAACGTTACCTGTGCGTGTGAACGATTGCGAACGAGATAGCTTGAGAATGGCCACACAGGCGCGGGCGCAGGTCTTGAATGTCAGATGATGTTACATTCATGTTTTCGGATCTTCATTAAAATGTTTCTGGGTATTGTGAATCGGAGGTGCATGTGTCAACTTCTTGTGATCTGACGCATGACATGAATAGTTTAATGTTACATCTTTGCACCTTAGAATTTAGGTTTCTGGATTTGTAACTGTTTTAAGTCAAACATTATTTTACAATCGAGCAAATATTCAGCAGTTTGCCAATAAATTTAATCAATACAGTGTAATACTAATAGTAAGTTGTTCAAGCGAACCAAGCATGACTACAAGATGTCCACTAAAATATAATATTAAAATCGACTTAAGTCCAAACACGCGACGCAATAACTCACAACGCTCATAAAAAATGACATATGTTTTTTACTTGAGTTAAACTTGCAAATGGCATTCATAGACTGAAGATTTATCTAACATATCAAGGTATAATTTACGTGTAAAACGCGGGGGGCTGCGTCGTGCGCACGCGCACTTAATCAGACGCCTACCTATGCACATTTATTGTTTATAATTGGCTCGACACGCGACTTGCGGCGTAGGAGCATTCTCAGCAATGCTAACTGGTTTGGAGATTAGAGTAATCAGCACACCAGGAGGAACCTTAGCGAATTCGTGGGAGATGCAGAAGGAAGAATTATCCATTAGCTTCTCTCGCTCTAGTGTAGAGTGAGAGGGCGTGTCGGACTTTTACTAGTTACCTGTGTCCTTCAATTGCTCTTTGCGTTCTATGACCACGGGTTTCCTTTTCAGAAATTCTCCTGGGCCCTACGGTTTTGCTGACATCTCCTTTAGGTGTGCGTGGAACACTACGCGCCGACGAAAACTCGAAATCAGTTATCATTTATAATTGGTATATTAGTAATTAGTGTAGAAGGGACGAAAATACCTCTACAACCCAGTTTTTGGGTAATATGATACCCTATTGGAGACTGGTAAAGAATGCTATACCTACTATAAGAGCTTCAGATCCGGGCGAGGATGGTACAGCACCATTGCTTCTTGGAATAAGTCTGCAATCATGATTAAAACATATTTTATAGTTTTTGCAGACATCTTTTACGTAATGTTTTGTATCGAAATGAGAAACATGATGAGAAGAGCAGATGCGATACTAAAGAAAACAATTACGAGCTTAGCAAACCCAGTTATATACTGCAGTTGTTCACTGTTACAAAAATCATTTTTTTTTTTAATTTTACTCCTCACTTGTCTTGAATTATTCCTGTAACGTGAGTGCGTTCATAAATATGTAAGCCATACAATAGTACATTTTGATACAAGTGGAAAAACTTTGTCATTGCGACCGAGGCGGAATTCGCTCGAGCCGCAGGAGAGGGTGTTATGGAGCGCTGCAGTAACAAATTTCCACATAATTATCACGACGTTTTTCAATACACTTACGTAGAAATACGTAAACGGGGGCTACCTAGCGCCCAGCCTGATAAGATAAATACAATAAATTGTGGCGGAGGTGAGGTGGCGCACTTTTCCACACTAGTCTGGAAAACAATAAATTTCTTGTCTAAAACGGAAAATATTTTTTTCGTGCGGAAATCGCACCTGTGACACGCAGAGCAGCTGCTAACTGTTCCACTAACCACTGCGCCAAACGTGCCTTATTAAAAATACACACAGTCCACTCACACCGATGTGACAATACCTATTTAATATTAATAATAACTTAATAATAGTAGGTGGCTACAAAATAATCTAAAAAAGGTGATCTTGTCAAAACAAACTTAATTTAAATAACAACGAGTCCTTGGCAGTTGTAGGTGCTCGTCTGTCGGCTCACGTCTTTGATCCATAATTAAATGTTGCCAATCCTAATATTATTCAATATTCTGCCATTAGCTTTATACAACATTATTTTAAGTATATACTCGGTGTCTTTGACATCGACGCACAAACGAATACCACGGATCCAGTACATGATTCTGGACCCCCTCCCCCCCAGTGAGTATACCACAGGTGACAGCAGGTCATAGCGGGCATTAGGCGCCAGCGCGCCACTTGGTGCGGGAGCAAAATAACCCTTCAGTCGCCCGGATGGCCCGGTAAACATGTATTTGTGCGGACAATCAGGTAACATAACAAGCTTATAAATTTGTGATTGTTCATGATATATTATGTGTACATAGATTCTTTAGATAAAAATACTAGACACGTGTTTCGGGTTTCGCATATAGATACTAAAATTAATATTGTACATAAACAAGTTTAATGGATATGTGGACTCTTTGGGAAAGATAAGATTAAAATCGGATGTTTAAGATTCTTATCTGATATAGAATCACTGTGGGATCTTCTTAAGATTGCAAACTATGGTGAGATGAGATTTCTTATCATCATCAATCATCTTTATTATTAAATTTTCTATTCACATCTGTTCTTACTCTGGTAAGAAAAACCGCTATGCTAGTGTTCTTATTAACATTTGAGTTATTCATAACTTTTTTCGAAACAGTCTAACTCCAGTAAGACTACCCCTCCCCTTCTGGGCACGCCATAATCATGGCAGCAAGTCCCATGACGCAGATCCTCTCCTGACGTGGTAAGTTTGAGAGGTTCCTGCACCGGATTCAGGCGGAATCGCCCAAGTGTCTCCATTGTGCGGACCGCCCGGAGGACCCAGTAGAGGTATGTCACACTGGGTGGAGCACCGCCGTATCCACGTAGAAGCGGTCGGCGGCGGCGACCTCTTGCGCACGTCCATGATTCAGGCTAGTCCGAAGCGAAAGGGAGGCGGTCGTCTCTTTCTGCGAAGAAGTTATGCTAGCGAAGGAGCCGGCCGCACGTGTGAAAGAACCGAAATCTTCACGCCCCGCTGCAGCGACCTCGGCCGCGACTACCAGCCACGGAAGGCGCAAGTTTGCGGGCGACTAGGACTACGAATGTTTTATGCCAAAATTCAGGATTCTGTGTCAACGGGAAGTGCCCTATGAATTTTGATTCCTTTGAGAGTGTCGAAATGGACGTTTTTTGCGACATAAACGGCTGTACCTTTTTTTTCGTTTACTTATAAGTTTTATTTTTTCACAGCTTCAAGAGACTGCAGACCTGAGTATAGGGTTTTAATTTCAACTCGATACCTCCACGAGTTTCGGAGATAATGGGTCTTGACGGACAGATTCAGACAGACAGACCGACAGACGGACGGACAACAAAGTCCTATAAGGGTTTCGTTTATTCCTTTTGAGAAACCCTGAAAAAGACAGTCCACCTAAACGGCCTCCCGCCACTAACTTCCCAGGTTTTCTGCTGGGAAGACGACGTGCCACAACAAAGTCCCCAGTAACACATCTACTTAAACAAAGTCAGTGCTGCCAGCAGTACCTACAACATAATCTACGAGGTATAATATCAATACCCTAATTGGCTAAATTGACGTATTGTCGAGTCTGTGGGGCGGGGTTGCGAAATGCTCGCGTAGGGCACTCTTGCGCACGTCGAATGCGATTAGTGCCCGTATTCCTCCAATGACAGGGCTGTCACACAGGCGTGTGAAAGTTTCATAAAAAGTTTCGTCATTAAATAGCCTAAAAGGACCAAGACGAAGTGACATAGAGCGGAAAAAAATATCTACTACTAAAACGTCGTATAGTTTTTCGAACGAAAATCTTTATCACTGACAAGAATCTGCCCCAGCCACCATCAAATCCGTTCTTATTCTGTGTTTATAATCAAAGGAACCTGTGTGCAAAATTGCAGCATTCTAGGTCCAAGAGATTTTTTATTTAAGTGGGAAAATCATCCAATGACAGTATGCGTCAGACTTTTACTGACTAAAAACCCACTGCTGTTCCTTCTTTGCCTTTCATACCAGGGTCGGGTTTTCCTTTCAGAAGCGAACACTTGGCCCCAGTAGGCTTTGACCTTGAGGCGCGCGTGGAACACTACGCGTAGTCGACGACTTGGGCTTGGTCTGGACGGTTACCGGACGATCGGACGGCGAGCTACCCATTGCTCGCCGTCCGCAAGCCCGCGCCCAGGGTGGCCTGAAATCGGGATCGGGATCCCGTCGTCTGGGGCGTGAAGGTCGTTCCCTCGTGCGTGCACGTACGGCCTCCTCCTTTGCTAGCATTATTGCTTCGCAGAAGGAGGCGATCGCCTGCCACTCCTCCTCGCTTCGGACCATGGCCTGTACCAAGGCCCGGCTCGAGAGATCGTTGCCGCCGATCGCCCCCACGAGGACACGGCGGATCTGCCCAAGCGGGGCACACCTCTATCGTATGCTCCACCCGGGCGTTACTTCCGCGCGAATCCGCTGCAGGAACTTCCCGAACTGACCATGCTTGGTGAGAAACTGCGTCATGTGGAAGGTGAGGACGCCGTGAAGTTTCTCCAGCCACTCCTCAAAGAGAGGACTTACCGCCATAATTATGGCGTGCCCAAGAGTTTGATCTGGGCGTTGATGGGCAGTGAGTGAGTCAGGATGCCTTCTTACATAACATATAGAATTACATTTTGACACGGAATGATAAATTAATTCCGAAATCCCTTGATTCAGCGTGAAAAAGACAGTATATTAGTATAGGTAAGCTATATTAGTATATGTAAGTATGTAGTTTATTTATTTGAGTATAATATATGCCCTAGGTTGACAGGTAGAAAATGCCTAAGGCACTGTATTTTTGTGTGCATAAAGCATTTAACAAATAAATATATTCATGAGTGTTAAATATTTAATCGGTTTGACACAAAACGTCCAACAAATACCATTACAATAAATAATATAACCATAAATACCATTGTTTCCCAGTTGATTTCAATACAGTATCCGATTAATTATTTTGAAGCCATTAAGAGGCACAACAAAACTAATAATGGAAGCTATGGCTCATGACAAATGAGTGCAGTGTTGCCGTAACAATAATGTGGTGTGTTATATGGCAATACCATTACGATTGATTGCCTTTATACAGCCTACGGGCATGATATTATTGATTTATTTTTCGATTCGTACGTAACTGGTCAGATTTGGTAATTTTTATAGCAATTGGTAGATTTCGGGGAATTTAATGCTTAAAACTCTATGAGCTTTTAATGTGATTTTGTTATTTTACTAATTCAATATTCAAAAATCAATATTTTTCAGAATATAAAGACATTGTGTTATTGTAATATAATAATTACTCTCTGTACGTGTTGGTTTCGACTCTAAGTGCAGAGAGTACCTGTCATAAATAAATAAATTCAATGTTATATAATTAATTTAGCGTCCTGATCAGGCGCAAATCGGGACGCGTCTCAAAACCCCTGAAAATCGGGACGTCCCGCGCAAATCGGGACACCTGGCCACACTACCTATAGCCCTCAGGGCAGCCCTACTGCAGCGTGCGCCCGCGCAACTGGTTCAAGGTTGTCCGTAAGAATGCGGGCCGCGTGCCCGCTCGCTAATTTGGTCAGGCACTCTATTGCCTTATACGGCCGTATGACGATTGTATGCGAGCAGATTAGGGCCCGCTGTGATTTATAGAGCTGTAAGTGTAGGCTGGTCTCATTGTTAATTGTCTGACTGTAGGTAGGTACCTGATAAATGTATATTTGTATTTTACATGCTATACCATATTATTCAAGGAGCCGTGAGATAAAAGGTAAACAAACCATTTATAATACTACTAAATTATAGACGACAGATATTGCAAACATTTTACAAAAAAATGTGACGTTTTGTCATCGGGTGGGTTAATCCGCCATACTTTTTGCTATAGATCAACTTGTTGTTGCGAGATATTTTCATTGAATTCTTGTTATTTGTCAAAGAAAAAGCAGGCAAAGAAAACGCCAATGCATTCAACAGAAAAGGAGACTGTTATTAATGTATTCGAACACGTCGAAGAAACTTGGTCGAAGGTTCAATGTTTACATTTTGTCTCACACCCAGATGAATAAGGTATAGTCGTAATCACCACAGACTGGACCTTATCATCATCTTTAGCCTTTTCCCAACTAGTTTGAAGCAGGCTTCCAGCTTAACCTGATGCGACTGAATACCGTGTTTTAAATGGAGCGACTGCTTATCATATCTCCACAATCCAGTTACTGGGCAACACATATGTGTTCCTTGGATAGTCTGATGGTCACCCTTTTTGAGTACCTGTAACGACTGTTAAAGATCTACGAATGACAACCGGAACCACCGGCTTAAGGTGTTTTCTGAAGCACAGGGTGCAAGTATTGTCCTAAATAAATTTAGAAAAGTTTGTACTTATCTAAGTTTATCATTTTTCATATGTATGAATTGAAAAATTCACATTCGACAGACTGGACCTTGCACACGGCCATATAGTTATATTCCAAATCTTACCCCATTTTTATGTTCTTTGATCGTTTGTCATACTTGTTGCATTATATTACAGTACTTATGAATTTGAAAATTTGCGAACATATAAAAAATTTTGACTCACTCTCGAAAAATACTGCTACTTACTATACCGGCAGTAAACGGGCGGGGGACGAATTCCGAAAAAAAACCTATACTTTTCATGCTCCAAGCATCAATTTTTTCAACTTTCATTGAACGGTTTCATAGAATGAAGAGAGAATTTTTTAAAGGCATAATATTACTATGTTAGAAGCAGGAATGCCTAAAGTAGGATATTGCAGCGTCTTCACTGTTTACTTAGCAAGGTCAAACGACTACCGGCCCCCGTCAGCACGCCTACACTAAATTGCGTCCTGTATTAACTGGAAGCCAAAGAAACCACGACAACGATGATGAAAGAGCCACGTTAGCTGCAGGCAATTCGCATGCAATTAGAACAAGATTTACGATCGAAATACAAACTTGAAACTAGTCTGTAAGTACGACAATACATAACAAATGTTCAATTAAATTGTTATGTAAATGGTACGGTTGAGCAAGAAGCTTGTATACAAATGTTAGCCTTTCCCAGAGCCGGCAAAAACTGTTCCATTTCTGTATTAGGGCTTGTAATGGAAATACACTGCGTGCAAACTGCTTGTTAGCTTGTTGTAGGCCTAAGTCTCGAATTAGGGATACGCGTCATTACCGTGTTAGAAAATGGTGGTAATTTGTGCCGGTGACTGGTGGCTAGCTTCCTGTACCAGTTAGGTACAATGGTAATCTTTGTAATCAGCAGTTGTGAGGGGTAACGTGAGGATTGACAGCTGTAGTTTTCTGTTTGCTAAGAAGTATTTCAACATTTTTGTGCGAGAAGAAATGATCGAAGAAGTCTAACCCGTCAATCAGACCTCAACAATTCAATTACTAGGCAACACGATACTTGTTGGATAGGCCGATCATATTTATCAGTGGAAAATGGCTACTGATGACGACTCCTATGGATGTGATACATGCAATGTAATCAAAAGTTAAATTAGTATAACATTGCGAGAGTCAGATACCAAGAAAGCTATTTATTAGACAGACTAGCTTGTGCTAGCGGCTTTGAAATTTGCGTGAAATTAGAAAACTATCCTAAAGGAACATACTTGACTGCGATCCCACCTGATGGTAAGCAGTGATACAATCGCTGAAGGTGAGGCATAGTATAGCATAGCATAGTCGGCCTTATAATGTCCCCACTGTTAGGAATCAGGCCTCCTCTCTAGGAGAGGGAATGGGCCGTAATCCACCACGCGGGCCCAGTGCGGGTTGGTGGATGTCACATGTCTTCGAATTTTTGGTTCTAGGACATGCCGGTTTCCTCACGATGTTTTCCTTCACCATTTTGAGAGCAGTGGTGATGAAATAAATTACACAAAGTAATGCGCCTGGCTGGGTTTGAACCCGCAACCTAAAACTCATAAATCAGGGCCGTTACCACTCGGCCACCACTGCTCTCGATGGTGAGGTGCACTAGTTTATTAAGAGCCTTTTCACTCTAACCTTGAAGACACCCAAATTATAATCGGACGGGAAGGCCGCAGCAGGCAAATTGTTTCAGTACTTCGATGTACGCAGTATAAATGACGAGACGATTCAAGAGAAACACACAATACACTCCTATTAATAAAATGAAATCAAACATACATGACCAATCAAAGCTAGATATACAGTTTCATACGAGCCAATAACAGTCAGAAGTTGACAATGCCACATAAAGTGCATGTTGCGGTCGTGTCGGGATAACGGGTTCGAGTCCCGGCGCGCTCGCTCACGGGTATACGTTACGGTAACGCGATACGTTACGTTTTTGTTAGCGATGTGTTACTGTCGCGTCTTGATGTTTTGTTCGGGTGGTCTTCTATTGTAAGAATGTGGGTCTATCGGTTTTTATACATATTACTACCACTGATTTCTCCGAATTTACATTGTAGGTATAATATATCTCCGTTTTGATCGAGGGTAGTGGAAATTGATCTTTATTTCCATATTCTACCATTGCGTTCCAGTTCATTTTATGCGTGTTCTTGGGCCAAGTCAAGATCCCGCTAGGATCGCAAGAGAGTTACCGTGGGCCTGGAACACAAGAGGTCACTGAAGGACCCAGGTAAAGTTTAGTCAGTAAAATTCTGACACTCCCTCTCGCTCTCGCAATGATTACCCACCTCAAAAAAAACCTTACAAGTTTCGCTTTATTTAAAACTGGCAAGTTAACTATTGGCGATACAACATTAAAAACCGGGTAGTGCAAGTTGGATTCGCGTACTAAGGGTTCCGTACAAATTTACCTATGAAAACAGTTCATTTCCCGAATTAAGTTGCGAAGATTTTTTCAAATCGCAAAAAGTTTTTTTTTGTGACGTCACTACAAATTTACAGGTTTTAGATTTTTTCCTATACTTATGCTATGTGTCCTTGCTTCATGCCAAATTTCAAGATTCTAGGTCAATGGGTACTCTATGAATTTCGATTTCCCTGAGAGTGTCAAAATATACGTTTTTACGACATAAACGGCCGTATTTTTTTTGTTCGTTAACTCAGAAGTTTGATTTTTTCAAAGCTTCAAGGGACCGCAGGCCTGAGTATACGGTTTAAATTTCAACTCGATACCTACACGCTTTCTCGAGATAAAAGGTCTTGACAGACAGACCGACAGACAGACGGACGGACGGACAACAAAATTATCCTATTAGGGTGCCGTTTTTTCCTTTGGAGGTACTGAACCATAAAAAAAGAAATGTAGTAATGATACAGAAATAGCCTTTTTCTTGCTAATCCTATTCCACAACTGGGCAAAAGCCTCTCTCCACTCTTTCGTTCTTTTGTAAAAATGACCAGTTCATCCCGTCTCTCCTCCGAAGTCCATCGCCTTCTTGTGTCACTCCTTCAGGGAATTGGTGACTTGAAAGAGGGCCAAAATAGCACAGAGCTACTTTCGCCCACAGTTTGTCGGGCAAGTGGCAGACTACGAAGGTATGATCTTATCACTACTGTTCACAAGAAAAAAATAGCAATAACTAACTGCTTAAATAATGCAGTTATAATGTCAGGTCACTTATCTAAGGAGAACATTACATTAGTGACAGTTAACGATTTGGCGTTAACTATTTTAACTGCAGGTTTGAAACATTAGAACATCGTTTGTCTGGAGACCGTCGGCGCTTGGCATAATAGCATTCCGATTGGCGATAACGTTCATATCAAGAATCCAATATGTTTAGGACAGACCACGTGATATTTTATTAGTACCATAGAGTCCCGATGCCCGCTAAGGCCACTGGGAGTTTCTGAAAAGGAAACCCGTGGACCTAGAACGCAAAGGACAAATGAAAGACACTTAGTGTGGTTTTAGTCAATAAAAGTCAGGCACGATCTCGCGTTCCACCCTAAAGCGGGAGAAGTTTTGGCGATCACTATCGCTGGCTAAACGTCAGTTTGCCAAGGACCTGTAAACTTCTTGACTATTCAATTTATTAGTTTGTTGTTTAGACGTAATGTGATCAATTTGACTGTGCTGGAATTTCTTTTAGCAATATTTTATCGAATTACGATGACATAGACCTTTTTTGAAGAGTTGTCCGTCTATCTGTCTGGTTGTCTGTCAAGACTCTTTCGGGAATGGGTGGAGGTATCGAGTTGAAATTAAAGCCATATACTCATGTCTGCGTTCCCTTGTAACTGTGAAAAAATCAAACTTCTAAGTTAACGAAAAAAAAAATACGATCGCAAAAAAAGTATATTTCGACACTCTCAAGGGAATCAAAATTCATAGGGTACTCTCCGTTGACCCAGAATCCTGAAATTTTGGCAAAAAGCAAGGTCCTGTAGTACAGGTATGGGAATAAATCTGAAAACAGTAAATTTGTTGTTACGTCACAAAAAAAAAACTTTTGCGATTCGGAATAATTTTCGAGACTCCATTCGGAAATTGAACTTTACATAGGTAAGTTTGTACGGAACCCTCAATGCGCGAGTCCTAATAGTGTTTATCAAGTTTAGTAAACAAATCTTCTATTTTTGGTTATTTATCTTTTGTTACCTATCTATCGCATTGAATTTAAAATATTTCTCTAGACTAGGATAAGGGGACTTATGCAAGTATTTGCTTTTTCTACGTTATTATTAGTTATCTCTTTTTTTACCCGACTACGGCAAAGCCAAAGGAGGGTTATGATTTTGACAGGCTATGTATGAATGTATGTTTGCGAGTTTGTTTATCTATTCCCTCATATATGAGGTATCGTTAGAACCGTCTTAATTTTCCGTTGTCACAAAACTCGATATGGCGCCCTCTAACGGACAAAAGTTAAGTGTTAAAAAATAAAAATGGAGATAAATACGCCGTGTTTGGTATCATTTGAAAGGGCTTCATTTGTACATACCAAAAATATCGACAGTGTTCAATATGGCACCTTCTAGCAGATAAAGCATCGTGCGCAAATAGAAATAATAACATAAGCTGGGAATACCTTCACGCGGTGAATGCAGAAACAGTTAAATTAACACCAAAATTGTTTAAATAAAAAAAAAGTAAAAAACTAAAACCCGGCTACGCTAAAAAAGTATGAAACAAGATTTTCATTTCAAGACACGTTATAGGTACTAACCGAAACACTTTAATAACGTGTGAATACGGCTTTTCTTTTTGTCCTGAAATGAAAATCTTGTTTCATACTTTTTCAGCGTCGTTTGTTGTTAGTCCTGTATACTTCATTTCTTTCTATCTTCTTTATTTTTATTAAACTGTTATTTTAAGATAATCAGAGAAAGAAACGATACACATTTGCCCATCTAGAACAAAGACTTAAGAGCCACCAGTTCATAAAACTGAATTGTTAAAGCTACTGCCCAGTTAAAAGTTTTGAAACAAAAAGAAATCAAAGTATCGTTCGAAAATACCTGAAGCAGTCAGATCCCGGGGATGATGGATTAAACTGTACGCCACTGTAACTGGAAATACAGAAAAGAAAATCTACTTTATAAATAATATTGACCGAAAACTTACCAGCCCCCCTAGCCAAATTACAATCGTATCGTTCCCGCCGAACGCCTCGAGTAGGCCACGCCCCGGCTTCCTTTGTTCTGACGTCATCTCAACGCTCAATCACGTGATCAGAACAAAGGAATCGGAGGCGTGGTCTACTCGAGGCGTTAGGCGCGAACGTTATGATTGTAACTTGGCTAGGGGGACAGCGGTGAGCAATGAGTAAGCTCAAGTCCGGCCGTCCGATAATCTTCGGCGCGTAGTCGCACCTCATGGAAGACGCATACCTATATGAAGCTATCACTATCAACTTTAAGACCTCCAGGTTGTAGTTACAAAGAAACACAGACTAAAATAGGAGATTCTCCTTAGCTGTACGCACAAAGAATGAGATTGGCCATTTTCACATTAGGCGTTTACGATAACGACCCTATATTGTAAGGCTGCTAGTTTCATTTAACTGACGATGTCGAGATGACATTACAGCAGCTTCTACATGTACGAGTACAATCTCTAGTCCGTTCCGTGAGCAATCGATGACAATATTGACGTCAAATTGTATCGGTGACGATATTGATTGACGAAAATGTATGAAACAACCAGTTCTACGCGATATCGTGTCGTTATCACTGTCGCCTAATGTGAAAACGGCCAATATGGTAGTATTAAATTATGCAATGGAAAGTAGTCGCTCCGCGCTACGCGAAGTAAGTACTGTGTGGCTACGCTTTCCGTAGCGCATACACGCTCGCTGAACGTTTGTGTAATTCGCAAAAACTTATGATTCGCAAATTGCGTTCTATTTTAGTTTTTTTATAATTATATATAATATATATATATATACATATATAATCAATTTAATTTTGGACAACAATGGAACCATTTTTGTTAGTAACTTACATGCTAAAACTTAAACACTAGGATTAGTAACTATAATTTCATCGACAACAAATTACAACTGACAAAAAAAAAGAATTAGTGAGTCATGTACTTACGAGGCACCTCAGGCGGACAATGATTCCTCATGAGATGCCTCAGGAGCTCTCGGATCCTCAGCAATGACTTTCAGGATGCTATTTCTATGATTTTAGAAATACTCAAATAGTTCGAAATTTGAAATATAAACAATCTTTCTATTCTCAGTATCAATACAGATTTCCATTACCTTCACTACGTAGCTGTGTCCTTTTAAAAATTGAGAGATTAAAAAGAATACGTGGGCATTCTGTTTCTACCCTGTGGTGTTATCGCGGTCGCCTATCTGTCGCTAGGTGGATTACGCAGGTACGCTCAAAATGGACGAATATTAAAATATGTTAAACTTAAATATTATTTTCATAGAATTTTTGATAGTTTAACCGCTTGAGATCGGACTGTGATAAGAAAAGAGCATATGTATCTGATTACGTCAAAGTTTTAAGATTTTATCTTTATTTAATATCAATTTGAAATGTTAATTTTATTTTACTAAGGTGTGGTGACACAAAACTACAATTAACTTAGTGTTATGAATAATTATTTGTTAAGATACTTGCGTAGCTGAAATATGAAATAAAAACTATCGTAGACTGTAGTATGTATGAGTATGTAGTACATTGCTTACTTGTTGATATTTTTGCAAAAGGCATCTCTGGACGAAAGCTGGTCCGATTACTGGGTACCTAATATGTACTTAAATAAAATTCATGCACCATGTTGAAAAGTACCACAGTATGTAGGTAAACCGTCAGCGAATCGATGCGGTAACAGTTACAAGGCCTTCATTATTCATCTTGATTATACTAGCACATTCCGCAGTAGATTTACTGCATTAATTGTTGAGCTAACGACAATAGTCCTTAGCACTACCTAAGTAAAGCAACTGATGGGATTATTACATCACATTTATCAGAGCAAAACAACTAAATTATTTGTGAATAAACCAACTAAACATGACATCACACCTTAAGCTTAGGCAAAAGGATGACCTGTGCCTAAACAGAAAAAATAAAACGCGAAATTGAAAGACAATTTTTGTAAGCTTGTTCAAGCTTTTTCGTTTCATGTTCAGTTTCGTGGTAATGAAATGAAAATCACTAATCTTATAATTTCTACAACCAAAAATACTTAGTGACTAGAAAGTATAGTCTCTACAACTAAATGCTTGTTAATCTTAAACATAGCCAAAGCTTGCAGGATGCTTATTATGCGGGCGCTCATAACACTAAAACAATGGATCGTCGCCGAACTAACACACAAATAAATAATCCTATTGAGAATATCTACCTAGCAATAGAATATAGAACGTATTTGAATACGAACCAACGGTGCACAGATTAACTTCTGTCACGGCACTGTCCCGCCAAATTTATAGTCTGTGGTCCCGCATGCTACTGTTGCTTTTTACGTTGTATTGTTTATGTCGTATTGTTAGGGTGGATGATGAATAACAATTATTAGCTTTTGCGGATTAAAAATGAATATTGTTTAGTTATTGTTAAAGTGTTCAAGTCAGTTTCAACAGTTATCTTACCTTTTGGGACGACCCTATGTCCGTTATTGGGCGGTAATAGACAGACTTCAGTGGTTTAACGAGTTCTATGTCTTTAAGTCCCTTGTTAGTTATAAAGATCCATTATAACTGCCGAAATCGCAGGCTTATGACTTAATTCTGACAAAATCGGTGTCATTTGCCCGCAAGACTCAGGTATTCCTTTGATTAGGCTTTTTTATAAATCAGAAAGGATGTTGCTGATGAAATAGGCAAGGTAAGACAGTTATGTTTAAAAAAAAAAAGCGGAACGGAACGAATGGAATAAACTCTAAGGAAAAAAATCCACAGCCTAATTGCTCCAAAATTAAAACTTAATCTAAAATAAACAGAGTTACAATAAAAATAGAATTAACCCTAACAATTACTAGCTATTAAAATTGTTACAAATCATAATTAACTAGCTAAAGCCGCGGCGTTGGCTGCAATAACTCTCGCTAGAAACACAGGGCTAATGGCTTATTGAAACCATATTGTTCATGAGTAACGAGCTGGCTCAACGGAGCCCGATTTACCAGGATTTAACATCTGTTCGCTTAATCCCTTGGCTTCTGATAAATATCGACGTGAGCACGGATTGTGACTTTCACGGTACTGATTATGATAACAATATGGAGGATACGAATCGATCTTCGATAGAAATTGTGTTGATCAATAATTCAGTAGTGATTTTTACAATGATCAACTTACTTTCTTTCTACCATTTTTTTTTTAAAATAAATATAAAAGTTAATAAACAAATATTATTGGTTTATACATATGTATATAAGGTAATGTTGGAATCTTTAATCCAACATATTTTTTTTTCACCTTTTTTAAATTAATTGTTCTCATCGAAATCGGGAAATTTTGATGGATAAACTTTTCTATTTAAGCTTTTAACAATCACAAAGGTTTTACGAAAATCCATTTAGTAGAACTGGCTTCCGAACTTTTTATATTTTTATGTCTTTCCTCTAATTGGAAAGTCGTTTGGGGGAAGAACTCTGAAAATACTTACATACGATTTTTTTTTTTTTAAACCTAAATCTAAAATTTTTAAGACCTTCGTGTAAGATAACTCTATAATATTATATTATCGCACCAAATAAATATTGTATAGAATAACAGATATTCAATACTAATTAATTACCTTGTTAAAGTTTTTTAAATAACTTTACCATATTAAATCTGCAAAAGATATCAGTGCGAAGCGGTCATCACTCACTCTAATTCGCTGTATTGTTCTGCTTGGACGATTATCACGGAAGTGACACATTTATTATGGAATCTTTCATTCGGTCACTATTCCGGTTCCAGTAGCGTCCATTACACGATAGGTTTTGCTGTCAGTTTTGCCACATACAAATATTTTGACTGACAAAAACCTAACGTGTAATGCGATGACTGTCGTTTGCATGACGAAAAACGTATGGCGACAAAATTCCGTCATTCAAACATCATTCATGATTGATGGTTTTGGTTGACGCTTGCATGACCGTGTAATGGACGCCTATGCATTTTCTGATCAAGAATAGTTCGAGAATAAGCATGCTTTACGTAGTACGTGGTAACACTAAAATGTATGCTTAGTCGTCAGTAGCAACAAGTATGGCTTAATCACTGAAAATCTATTTAATGCTCAGATTTTAAACGGTAAGCTCTGAACACTTGCCAATAAGTAGAACAAAAATGTTGTACCGATAAAATCTCTATAACAATGCTGGCTCCGAACTTTAAACTAAACTTACTTCCTCGGAACCATTAAGGCTATTACAAAAATGCACTTCTTAGTTCTCATATATATAGCACTTTAATCAAATAGCGTGTATCGTATTTCGCCGGGCAGTACAGTGCAGTGCAGCGAGCCCACCTTCCCATTGTGTGGCGGCATGCCACATGCACGTATGTGTACATAATGGCCGTTTGTTTGCCATCGAGTGTACGGTCTGTTCGTCGGTAAGCACCGCGACCTACTACTATCTGTCATGTGCTCCTGGTACTCCCGTGGAAAGTTTTTGTTGTGCTTTTGAATAGTTTCTTTTGCAATAAATAGCCGTTGTTTTGACAGCTAAATATGGCTAATGGGCTCTCATGTATTTTTGGTCGTTGTCCATTATATTTATTTTTTAGGTTGCCTAATTTTAACTTCCAAGTCATTTCAAGCTAATGTCATTTATATTAGTTCCAAAATAAGTGAAATTTCTTATTTCTACTTTTGGAGCTTCAACAAATCTAATTTGTCTACTTGTCTGAAATTCACAATTTATGTACAGTGATAAGATTAAGCAATGGTATGGCTGGGCTATTATAATAATGTAATAACAAAACAATTTCTAACTTGCCTTGAATGCAGTGCCAAGCCGCCAAGCTCGCTAATATTATCTAGTATCTACAGACTTAGCAAAATTATTATGTATGGACTATTTAACTGTTGCGCCATAAATTGTATTCAATTTATACTTATAAAAACATGGTCACTAATCTCCGTACAAGTACTTATTCATTATAACATAAATTGTTGCCATAAATAAACACTTCAATTTATTATAATAAAATAACGCACCGATAACATAGGTAATGAGTTCGTTAGTGTTCGATATACAGGGCTGACTGTACGTTATCGGACAAATAATTTGATTTAATTGACGTTTATAATGTTTTTATTGAACTTTTTATTGCTTTATTGTTTCCTAGCAATCGGCACTATCTGACACATGTTCGAACATTAATTGTTATGAATTGCGATCGAATGTGATGTTAATAGGGGTTGTTGAAGCTAAAAAAATTCAAAACCTATTTATAGTTCTTATTGCCAAGCAGTTTTTTCTTTAGGTTGGGAATCATGTAATGACATCTTCCCGCCCTTGGGCGGTGCGGGAGAGCGTGTCCGACTTTTACTGACTCCCACTCCTAGTTCCTTCGTTGTCTTGCATTCCAGGGTCGGATTTACCTTTCAGAAGCGAACCCATTAGGTTTCGACCCTGCTAGGTTGATGACATCCCCTTGAGGCGCTCGTGGAACACCACGCGCCGTCGACGACTTGGGTTCAGTCCGGACGGCTACCGGATGGTCGGACGGCGAGCTACCCATTGCTCGCCGTCCGCAAGCCTTTGGCAAATAGTTAACGTCCACAATTTATAGTCCAGCGTGAAGAAGAAGACGACCTACATAATCATAAATGTTAACAAGAAGCTCTAGAGGATAATTTTTTCGTTTGTCATTGCACTGTTTGTGCACTTAGCCAGTGTCAAGGTTAGAAAGTGTAGTTTTTTTTTTATTCGGCATACAGTCACTTTATTTTCCATTGTTGTAAACAAATTCTAATGTTTTTGTAGTAATTGGCAGCAAAATTCAGTCTTCTCGGCAGTTTTCGCTGAAGTAGTCCCATATACTACAATCAAATTGTCAGGTCCATTTTACCGAGATCGGGCCAGTTTCAATGATTTCATATTTTGTCCAATTATATAGACAGTTGAGTTATAAAACTACACCAATTTTAAATTAAAATAGGGAATCAATTTTGCGTATAACCCGCCAAAACGAAATGTAGAAATTGATTACATCACATTTGGGAAGTGTTGGTAGGCTTGCCAAACTTACTTTTGGGACCTTTTGACGATGGTGGTCGCTGAAACAATGTCGCTTGTCTAAAGCCTCTACAAAAGAAGTCGTCATAGGGAATCTTAAAACTTCCTGCCGGGGCTGAGGATTGTTCGAAAAAGTTACCGTGGCCCTAACAAAAGGCAACTGAAAAAACATTGGGTTTTATTTATTTATTTAAACTTCATGTACAGTGGTGGTACATAGGCGGACTTAATGCCACAAAGCATTCTCTACCAGTCAACCATTGGGTTAAAAAGACAACACTGTGGGAGGTGTGCACAATAAATAAATAACAGATATTTTTGAAATAGAATGTAGTATCATTAAATTAAGTGGCTTATAATAATAAAATACGTATATATGCTAATATAATAAACTAATAAATACTATGATAAATAAGAAATCATTCTAATTAAGAGAACTTAAAATATAACAATCGGTTTTAATCAGTAAAAGTCTGACACGCCCTCTCCACCCTAGAACTGGAGAATTCATTGGATGATTTCCAACTTCAAAAAAAGTCACCTAAGTATTACGATAATACCGGCTTAGTCCATACTCATCACCCCAGTCCTAACTCACCCGCTTTTTTAGCTGCAAGGGTACAGTTTGTCGGAAAAGCGCTACGACCCACTAAGTATAGTAAACCCAGTATTATCGAAATATTAAATCGTATTGTTCACGTTATTAACATAAAGCACATAAAACCTTTTTACTTTTCTTATTTATATAAATTCTCCGATGTAGTCTAGACTAAGAACGGGGCTTATATTGTAATGAAACTCCGACGAAGGTCACTTTCATTTATTCTGAAAAAAAAGTAAAATGAATGAACTTTTACTTTTTGCGCTTTTTGTTCTTTAGCATAAAAGCTTTATTAAGCAACCAGTCATTCCATAAATGGTAGGTACCTATATATCTATTTTGCAAATAGGTTATACATAACACTTTAACATTTAAATGTTTTTCGTCAGTTTAACTTTAAACTAGACGAGATGAAGCGCACAGGACCGGTCGTTATGGCGATACTTGGGGGAGGCCTATTTCTAACAGTGGACGTCTTTCGACTGAAATGATGATTATGATGAAACTAGACGAAGCAGGATGGTGTCCAAAGCATCAGGCACCTGGAGGTAACATAGCAACCAAACTTAAGTGTAATTTTAAAATTAGGTATGGAACTACAAGAACCAAACCATAGATATTAAGCAAACATACGAGTATATAGGTATAAGCGACGCGACATGACTCTGAGATAAAGATAAGCAGAAAAGGTTAAGAAACTACATACCCACGTCTACACAGGGCAGTTTACAAAGCCATTAAAAAATAACTCAGCATTTTTTCTGGGCAGGCTGCACTCTATCACCGAATATTTCTATATCGACCGTCACCATAATTGATTTAAGGCGCTCGCCACACTATAAATCAGCTTTTATCTGCCCTTATCGCGCCCACTTCATTGTTTATGGTCGCGCCTATCATCTGTCATACCATAGAGTAAACTTGTTTATGCCACTAGCGCCATCACTGTTTATTAATTAAGACACTGTGATAAATTTTATTTGATTATTTAACAAGCTTCTTGTTTTGATTTTGTGTTAATTGAGATTATTAATAAAACTATCACACAATAACGCAGTCTTGTAACAAAATTAATAATATTTAGCTTACACAAGAAGACTGACACACGATTAATTTTGTCTGCTTACCCAGTGCGATAATTAATGATGCTGTTAATTATTCAAATGAGACGTGTTTACTTCATGCTTCTTTAATAAATATAAAACCACAGTTAGCTCATCACTACCTAACCGTCACAGTAACCCGTAAAAAATATCTATTCCTGCACCTATTAATTGAAAAAAATATTGTATAACAAATGCAAACACAAAACCTACCTATCTAAGCCATATTCTCCTGTCGACGGGATAAGAGAAAAAAAAAACCTACCTACATTTAGTAAGCAGTGAATCATACCCTTTCAAAGTATAATTCATTGTAGTAGACTAAAACAATTGCTTTTTTTCTTACTCGGTTATTCGGGCCACACATCAAGACGCTTTGTTTAATCCCAACAAGGAGATTTGGCACCACTCCGGATTATAATGACGAATTGTTGGCGCTCCTTCACAGACTTCAGAATTCAGATAAGTGTGCGACGTTCCTAATACAGTTAATACAAAAGAAAAAATGGCAGTAGGTAGGTAACTACTATTCTAAAAAAAAAAACATTCTAATGCTAACTTTCCCACTAAAATAAATTGACAGATACAATCTAAGTTGTATTATTTCCTTTAAACGCGTTTATGTCTATAGGCGCCCAACAAACATTTTCCTTTATTCTCGTCCGAAGGAATGAGGAATCGAGAATGAGTTCATCTACTCCGATCGGCGCTCTGATAGAATCCATCCCGAGTGCCTCCGCAAACTTTAATCGATTTCCATTCGCGATTACCAGCCCAATCCGTGATTTAATAGAATTTTTACATTTACACAGCTCTCCACGCTTCGTTTCAGAAAACGAGCAAATTTTTTCCACGACGTTAAAGAACGCAATGCACACATTAATTTCCATCACGTTAGAAACGGCAACAGGAGGTGGGAAAATTTAAAATGCCTAAAGTAGATTCGCGTAAATTGATTCCGGACATCGAAGGAATACGACGAATTGGAGAGTAAATGTTTGACGGGAAATAATTTGAAAACGTTTTCCTAATTTATAAGGAGGCGGGCGGACGTTTAGCGTAGCCCGCCCAGCCCTCAATCCTCACCCACGTAATCATTTTATTTTTGTTAAAAAAACTCGTTTGAGAAAACCTTGCTACGCCATCTAGCGGTGAAATACGCCGCAGTTTGTTCTTCGGTCCTTCCCCCGCGCGCGCACCGCCCGCTCCGAAGAGAAGCGAACTCCGCTCCGTTCATTCACTCATCAGTCCCGCTCCGCGCGCTGTGGTGTCTATACGCTTTTACTCCGCGCTTGATTTACGTAAACCCGATATTGTTTCAAACATACGCTCAGCTGATCTGTGACAATAAGTTCGTATAGCAGCTACAACAGTAAAGCGAACAAGCAACGTTGTGTACTCGTGTGTGTGACTAAAAACCGGACTGCTATCGAAAATATCTCATTGTTGAATGTAAAAATATACGGCGTCGCCTGAGACCCTTCGCACCGCGTGTGACTGATCGATATTTTAAATGATAACATGGATTCAATTAGGTGTTGTTTAAGACGACGGTGAGATAAATAGTGTGTGCAGTGTGTGTGGAGTGCGACTGCCGCCGCAGCCTGGCGCCGCGAGCTGCTCAGCGGTAGGTAACCTATCTAATATTGATTCAATGTCGATGTATTTACGTATGCAGGTATTTGAGATAACGCGTTTGGGATTTGTTTTGAGGCGATAAGTGTCCGTTGACGAGATATGAACCATGCTTCCTTTGTTACTATGTACGTACCTACCGAAAGCTGCCTGCAGTTCCAAAGCATGGTCTATCTAAGTAGGTATGACTAGACGAGAGACCGTTATGTGTACTAAACACAGCTCGTTATTATCTGGTCTAGATAGCCGGCATTATCTGTGTGGACGGCTTTATATCTCGCTAAAACTTTAATTCTTACGTTAATCAACTGAGAAATACCTACATACTATAAGAAATACAATCTATTTATACTTCTAATTCAAAACAACTGGTATAGTCACACATAAAAATAAATCTATCATGTAATAAACACATTATTTCTCATGATCTATAGTAACGACCTAATCTTCGTTGATTTATCATAATTTGTATTAATTTATGTCCATAAAGCTGACTTGTTTAAATAAAAATGGTAGTTGTTAATAAATTTTAAAATAAAACCAACTTTATTTTAGACAGCATTCTAAAGGATCAAATAAAAACTTGTCAAGGTAGGCATCAGGTGTAAAACGGTAATGGTAATGTCCCATCGCCAGTTACATTTGTATAATTATTCGTTACAAAAATAATTTTATTTGCATGCACGTAGCGAGAAAACACTTGATTGCGTTTGAGTACGCGACAGTGCAACGCACTCGCCACCTGGAGCGCAAAGGAATTACACCATACTGCCTACTTATTTATGCAGAAGTCAATAAGTAGCCGTCTATGCATCTATATTGGAACATTTAACCAACCTATAGGGTTCCACTGTCGATGCACTTTCTCATTTGCAAGTCGAAAATAGCTCGAAGCAACGCCAGCGGCCGACTGAGTCACGCCTTTATTTACGAGCAGCTACCTACCACTTTCCTCGCCATCTTCCTGCCGAAGGGAGTATTAACTGCTCGCTAAGTGTCCGCGAACCTATTCGGACACTGCACTAAGTACCTACCTACCTACAGCACGTGTCCACGCTTATATTTACTGTTATTTCCGATAGATTGTCGAAAGTATGTTTTACAGCCTGTTAAAATGTTTAGACTAGATCAACTTTATTGTGTTTCATTTTTAAAACTTCAACGCTTGTTTATATTCATAAAAAAAACGTGAACAGAATGTGTTTAGAAATAATAATAGTGATTAATTTTACAAGTCAACTGCTAATGTGTAGGAAACACTGCGCCGCACGAAAGTGGATAAATAGTGAGTAATGTTTACAATAATCATTAGATTGGGCATCGTTGTTTGTATTCGCGAGGTAGCGTGGGCGATGGTAAGAGCACCTCATAAAGCAGTCTAATCGTATACGTAAGCGTGTAAACAATCCCCAAAACTGTTTCGAAACCGTTAAACACTGTTTCACATTTTCTAACACCTCCTAATTACAGGTAAAACGCATTAAATATAATTAGTGCTTATTTGAATGGATATAAAGGCGGGTTCGACGGCCGGGCCGCTGGGCGCGCAGCAAACACGGCGGGATCACACGCACGGATCGCGCGCTCAACAATGCCGTGTTTGTTTCCCGGCTGAGGCTTTACAAATTTGAGCTCGCATAAATTACCGTCGGATTACACGGCATATTTGATTAGCTCGTGTACATCCTCTATTAAACTCGAAGCACCTAATTAGAATTACGTGTCAACAGGAGTTTCAACGATAAACCTAATTCTATATAAAACAATCAATTTGTTCAAATGTAATGCGTGCTTGAGTCCGGTAGCAGTAAGCCAGTTAAATTTCCGATAACAGTGGATCTATTTTTTTTTTGAGCTATCTTATCTCTTAATTAAACTTGCGTCTGAGATAAACGAGGTGGGCGGGAATAGTATTTTTCACTCGTTTTCCATATTAGTGAGATGGAAAACAATAAATAAACTAAATCGCATGTACCACGGAGGAATCTCGCGAGCGCCTTTCATGGAACAGTTAAAGTCTCTCATTCGTCTTAGATCTAGTCTAGACTTACATTACACCCTCCCATCCGTCCTTATGTCATTTCAAAGAAAAACATCTCATTCGCGTTAATCTGTTCCCCCAGTCGCGTCTAGCCCACATGTAGGTACTGTACGTCTAGCCAACAGGGGACGAACAACTATTAACTATATTAACGAGCTATGCACGCCTGCTGGGCTACCGTCCTGCCCGTCATTTATCAAATTATATTATTTATATCGTAGGTACCCCACTACATGCGCCCACAAGCCCACCCATAGCTTTACAAGGTTCACCAAAAAACGGTCGCTTTCGTCTTTTTTTGACCATTCAGAGTGTTTCACTGATAACGCCTGGTCAGGTTTTTAGATTTGCTCGTTTTTCTCGTGGACGGATATTCGCTAGGGTATAAAATTCTTTTCGCGCGAGTGTTTTAGTCTGCAGTGTTTGTTTTTAGGTCTGTTTTGAGGTTTTCTAGCGTTCTTCAGACAAAAGTAAAGATATTGCAGAGTCGTAATAAATAACGAACTCCGTAGACTTTGAAGTAGTATAATAACTCCAGACAGATACAGTTAGACTCAGGAAACGTCTCACAGAATATGGCGATAGCGATAATGTAGACGCGACGCGACGCTCCAGCAAACATACTTGTAAAGCCAACACTTGGTGTGCTGTGTCGACTGTAGTCCCGATACCGCCCGTCTCAACTTATGCTCATACCACTTGGAATTCTGCCCACACTCCCTCCGAGGCGCAGAGACAGCCATATTTACATTAAAGTCGAGACGCAAACCAAATACACCGTAAACGACCAAACCTCTGCATCAAACAACGAATCCTTATAAAAAGTTGTAGCTAATCTCTGGTTTATTTAAAAAAGGAAATGGAACACCGTTTCAAATTGATTCGGTTAGGATTGGTAGGTACGTAGTTGTAGGCAGTATCAGGCGCACGGTAGCACAGTGTATCAACAGGGCCATTCATAACGATAACACTGGCTGTTGAAGACAAGTGCCCGTTAAACACCACAACACGTGCTCATACAATGAGTGTTTAGAAAATATTTGATCTGTACGTTTGTTATTCACTTGCGGACGTTACAGGGATCACTTCAAACTTGTGTAAAGAGTTTTGATGAACTTGGATAGACTTTCTAAACAAGCTGTCAGTCGTCGGTGCTCACTGGAAGTTTCGAACATAAATCTGTGAGAGAGACATTCAATTTAGGAATAAGCGAATCTCAACTACTGCGAACATTCGACCGAAAGTAGAAAGTAAAAGAAATTGGAACAGTTTCCCAAAATAAATCTTGTAAGCCTGAAAAGTTTAAATTACGTTATATAATAATAATCTTACCTCATAATACACCTATCTACAATTCAAAATTCACATAATTCAAGTAATACTAGGTAGGTATTTTGTGCTCGCTGTAAATTCTGATTTTAACGTCACAAATCGACAATTCTAATTCATATCAAAAGCTTCAAAGATAAAGTGTTTAATGAACACAAAAATTGTATTACATATCTAGACAAATAATGATGCATGTTTGTGTGAAACTAAGTGGATTATTAGCAATTAATCTCCGTCAAATAAGCCAAGGCCATCTTGATACAGATATATCATAAAATTATGAGTTTGGCTGTCTTTGCTTTTACCGCCGCCATTAGCTTTCCTTTCCTTGTTCTTGTTAATTTTTTGCCGTTTAAATCCATTTGACAATTAATGTTCCTGCTAATTATGCTATGATAAGTTATCTTTACAATTTGTTTAGCGTTTCTCACAGGAAAATTTCGCTTTTTTAATACAAATTGTTTTTAAATCTTATTATTAGTTTTCAATTTCCTAACAAATGGATCTCGCCTTCCGTGTTATTTTTTATTTTCATAAAAGTAAACGAGAGTCCATGTTTAAAGTTAAGTAACTTTTTGTCAATTTATTATTGATTCATAAGTTAAGCTCTTTATGGCTAACAAATGCTCACGGTTTTTATTGACTCTGCAGAGAATCGGAGGTTCTCATTTTTTATAGCCTTTGAATGTATAATTTTATTAATCAGTATTTGTATAGGTAACATACGAATAAATAATATTATGACAGCAAAAACTGGGAGGAAAAAACCTTTCCAATTAAATATTTAGCAAACATCGAGTCAGTTCGATCGGATAGTTAATCATGTCTATTGAAGGCACAACTCCATAAAGCTATCTCTTTAACAGCACTAGTTCATAAAACAATTCATAACGCGAAGCCCAAGTTACAATCAAACTTATTTCTGTGTCACCATATCGCGATACGCAGCCAATATCAATAAATCATGCGCGTCGATAACTCGCCGTAATTAAACAGCACTAGTGATCGATCATAGATAGTGACGTGTCGATGTCGACCACTATCGTAGTCCTACATGAGTTCCACACTATGATAAACTACCAGCAGACACCGGACACTCATTGGAATTAATAGGGATTTGAAACACGGGAATTGCCGCCACCTACTTAAGTAAATCTCGAACATAAGTCTATGGTCCTAGTAATGACAGAAAACTTCGCGTTACATTCATTCTAATTTTAAATAACTCTGTTCCCATTTCAAGAACACAAATGTCAAAAACGTATTTGCAGTGTTCCGTTTTCAAAATCAAAGTTCGGTTACATAACCATGTTTTACTGCCTTGTACAACATGGAAGACACGGCCCACTCCACGCTACCGATAAAGAAACTTATTTTTTCATACAATTTGATATTGTACGTTATCAGCGCCTTATCTCGCAATCTGGGTACACACTATACCTTGTAACGATGCTCTATTACAACCGCACTACATGTTTATTTGACAAAATATCAATAACCCACACCAGCACTATTATCGCGAACGCTATCTTCAAGTGATAATTTTATAATCTTCAACGTCTGCAATTCTGGGAATGTTTGGATGAAGAAAAGTGAATGAACGCTTTTGCAAAAGCTGTAGTAATTAGAGAGGCAGGGCAAAATAATCAATGAATAAATTTTAATGAAAGTGCTGTGCTACTACAAATCCAATAAGAATGTAGGAATCGATACCGCCGGCGCCATCGTAACTATCGAGAATGTAGGCAAGGCGTCTTGCTGACAGCCCAGTAATAAGCTTCATCGATGAAACTTTTATCGGATGTCAAGCGAGATATACGAGCGTAATGTACGATGTTTACATTAGCGAGAGAAAATTATATCTATTTTATTATAAACAATATTGCTGACGGCGCGATGACTCCCCGATTCAGTGCTGCAATAAATTCGCATGGAAATTTAGCAAGCCCACTCGGTATTGTCCAAATATTACGGCGAGCCAACACTGCACGCACGGTATTTTCGTTTAGAACCATTAAATCGAGATGCGTTCGGTCCGCAACATTCAAAAACTAAACGTGGGGTGGTTGCTTTATGGGTTTATTTCGTGTGACGCAGTGAATTTCGCCAGGGCATCGATTATTTGAACAAACAAGCCGGGTAATAAATCATCCGCTCCGGGTTACCTGCTAGGGATCGATACGAAAAAAGCCCCTTTTTGAAACAAAAGGGAGTGACATTTCTAACGATGCTCCACTACCGTGCTCGCTACTCGGGCACACTCGACGTGATCAAAGATGAAATGGTATTGAGTTGTGCGTTAATTCAAACGATGATGAAAGTAACTGCCTGCGTGACATGAAAGCAATAAGTTACCCTTTCAGTTTTACACGTCATTGATATAAATACTGTACTTACACTAAATTGAACTACTTGTAATAACATACCTACTATTCTGTGAAACCTTGAAAGTATGTGGGTTGTAATATTTTACATGTAGAAACAATCAAAAGGTCTATTGACGTTCTTACAATAAGCATAAACCATAGTCGCCACGTCAAGATTTCACCAGAAAGGCAGAGACATTGACACAAATAATGGACACGAGAAGAAATTGTCTCCGAGATCGTAAAATTTGCAAACAACAAATTCATTTGGTGACGGCGATGCTCCATTGTTTTCCGCTGTTAGTGTACCGTTACCCCGCCATTGTTAGAAATACGTCGTCCTTAATAAATTATAAAAAAATATTGCAGAAATATTTGCAAGCGTCTCGTCCAGGTAAAGCGTAATTTTTTCTCCCGTCGCTGTAAATTTTATTGACCTAATTCATTCCGGCTATTCAAATAGACGTAAATGACGAAATGAGAACTTATTAGCTGTTCCCGAATGCTCGACTCATTGTTCTTACTTTTATGGGTCCTGGTTTCCTTTGAATGATGTCAGCATTAGTTAGCACAAAGACGTAATTACTTAACGTTTTGAAGGCTTTCAACGAACTTTAAAAACAAGTGGACTATTTCGACACTGAACTTTTCAAGTTTTACGATTTAGAACGCGTTTGCTAAATCGTAGCAAAACTGGGGGACCAGAAGCCGTGGACTCGTTTTGTTCAATATAATCTGATTGTCAATAGTAAATCTAAAATGGTTACCTTCGTGAGGGGTACGGTAAAGATACGGGCCCATCCACACGGTCGCTTCATCGCCTGTATCTCGAGCCGGATATCCGTAAATCTTAGCGGCCATTCTCGGGAATATCGGACGCAAACGACAAACATCTGCTGAGTGCGATCAGATGAGATCGTACCTGCGAACGTGCACGATTTGCTTGCCAAGATTTTTTTTTAAATAAGAAAACTACTCATTGGATCGTTTGCCAAGAGATTATAAAATACTTGATGAATATCGTGGTTTCAACAAATATTAGCATCTCGTAACATGATAAATTGTCTCATAAATTCAAATGTTCAACGTTTAAAATCATAATTTAATATTAAAATCGTATTCATAACAGTGGCTGGTCGGGTACACTCGGCACAAAAAGCTTGTCATTCATTTCACAATAAAAATTGTAATGGAACTAGTCGTATTTGATACGATCGCGTCGCAAAAATGTGGAGTCGCCACAACGGACCAACATTTACATTAAAATGTCATAAAGCCGGTTGTGGATACATTTTTTCAATATCAAACACACGCACGCCATCTGTCGGCGGTATTTGGTGGATTGACAAATATTGTCGACGAATGTATCACCTAGCTGAAAGTCAAATCAATTTGGCTTAACACGTTTTTGTACCTATTTTTTAGTGTGGGGCATTATCAACTTTTGCTCTGGTTAGAGCGAGAGGGAGTGTCAGCCTTTTACTAAGATTCAAGATCTTTCAGTTGCTTTGCGGTTCAGGGCCGCGATGAATCTTTCAAGCAATCCAGCAGCTCACATTTTCGTTTCTGAACTTGTGATTACTACTAAAAGGAAAATAAACAAGCTTCTTTAGGGTAAAACGTGCTAAAATGTGTAGTTAATCCTCCAAGGCTAATAAATTATTGACTATCCGAGCTGCCTCCATTATTATCCTCACCTTTTTCCCAAGTAGCTTGAAGTCTGCTTCCAGTCTAACTGGATCCTGCTGAAACCCCGTATTTTACATGGATCGACTGCTTATCAGGGCTCTAAAACTCAGTTACTGATCAACACGATACTCCTTAGACTGACTTTGCGAAACTAGAAAAAAAACCTTTTTATCAATGCACAATTTAATTTCATCCACCGAAACGAAAATAGTTTTCCCCAAATAGGCCTCTCAAATTTTCGGTAATATAAGTCATTACAAAAGTTTAAATTGGAAATATCAAGTGTCTCCTGTGGTACAGGTTAGAGACGCCAGCTGGTAGCTTAACCCTGTTAGCGATGACCGCCCGAATACTGTGGAGCTGTGACTTCGGGGTCGGAAACTACGCGGTGGCGTAGCGAACTGAACTCACCAAATTGAATTTCGAATGTTGTTTTAGAACTTTGGAGAGAGACGTAGGAATGCCACTAAATAAATGCTTGATAAAAGACCGAAATTGTATTTTTATGGCAAACTTTCTCCTTGGCAGGTAAAAAATTATCTTAAGGGAACACACTTCCAGGATAAAAGTATCCTATGTGCTATTCCAGGACATCGTCTACGCATGTGCCAAATTTTATCCAAATCCGATCAGTCGTTTTAACGTGAAGAAGTAACAAACATACACACACACTCAAAAACTTTCGACTTTATATTTGTGTGATATAATGTGAAGTGTGAAGGTTGATTACGAAGAGATATTTAGGTACTATATTTTCAATTATTGTAGTGTAGCTTGAAGCGGAATTTATACGAGAAAACACAAAATATTTGTATCTTTCGTATTTTATCTGGACCAGATGTCCGCTTCGTCCAGTGCACCAGGACTTCCCCTGTCCACCTTCCTATACAATTATCTCTTGCCGCTGCCGCTCATCAGCCAGCCCACACCCGTAGCATAAGTTTGATTTGTCAAGCGGAAAATTGCGAGGAACGAGAAAACGTTGACCCTTGTTGATTGCGTTACGTCAACCGGCCTGCGTCGGCACGGCCAATCGCAGCACGAATATCTTATTCCATTGCGTTTTAGCTACATTTATAAACATTACCGAAGCTATAAAAAAAAATCGCTGAAATGTAGGTTACAATTTTAGCTCATTTCATTAAGTCAACATTACACAGGATTGCAAATTGCTTACGTTTATGGCATTGCAAAAATACTAAATCATAAGCTTGAGACCTCTTTATCAAAATTTAAATGCAATATAAAAGCTTACGCTACCACTTTCCGACAATACCGCAATAACACCATTACATTGCTGTGTCACTACGAACTCAATGCCAAATCGTTCTTACAAAACATGGTATGGAAAGCAAAGTGCAGTTCAGTGTCAAATAATCATGTACTGGATAAATGAGTGCTTGTTTTCCGTCGTGTTAGTTCGGGATAACTCGGCGGAAATGGTGATTATTAGTGTTACACATTATCCTCATTAATTTGGCATTCGCTTTTGAGTGTCGCTACTGTGCATGTCCCTTTTGCTGATAAGATTAACGTTTTTGACGGATTACACCAAAGCTTTTTAATTTAGAAAAAAAATGCTTCACTGCGTGAAAAATAAAGCATAGTATAGATAGATTGATAGAATATACTGTATATAAAAGTGATCAATGTATGATCAATGTAATATCCTATTGTGTTGTTAACCATATGCGGAATTCATGTCAAATACCAAATTTCGCATTATGAGAGGATAGTCATTTAACATCGCTTAAATAATTATGATAACTTATTAAAAACGGGCTACATGTTGTATTGTCTATACTAAGTAAAGATTAGTCTATGGTTTCTAGGTTCTAGATCGAAAATCTGTGTAGACGTGTTTAAGGAATAAAATAATGTAAAACTCAAATGTCTTGTCATTCACTATATCGCACAATCCGTAAAAGCTGAAATCCACGGAGTAACAGACAGTCGTCACAACAATGGGTTCCCCGGACGCGTGCGGGACCCTAGAACGTATGTAAATAGTAAATAACGACATCAAACACGCACGCTGCCATTGTTAGCTTCACTAACAACTCTATAAGAATCGTGAAGAAAAGTTGTTTATGAATGAGACTCCGTTGGTTCAGCGATATATCTCTATTTTTTTATTAACCTATATTGTGTCCCACAGCTGGGCAAAGGCACCTCCTTTCTCCTTCCAAACGTCTGTTTTGGGCGATCTCTGGGCTAATTTATCCCGCAGATATGATCAGATCGTCACACCACCTTCGCTGCTATCGACCTCGACACCACCTCCCTCAGGCGTCCAGTTAGAGACAATCCTCGCCCATCTGTCCAGAGACGTACAAGTACCACTTCAGCTTGGTCGACACCAGCCAAAAAAGTGACCTTATTACACGGACTAGCTCTTTACTTGAGAATGTTTTCATAAAATCTTTAACACCCCTTAAACCATATTTTGAGGGTAGTTTTGAAAACGAATAGCGAAAACTGTTCTATATACTTGGGTTACTATTTAAGCTAAGTTTCAAGTATGTAATTAAATATATAATAATAGCATACAAACGAATTTCCCCCTTTTCACCCCCCCCCCCCCCTAAAAGTTGAATTTTCAAAAACTTTTTCTTCGTGCTCGCCTACATCATAAAAGGAAACCTTGTGCAAAATTTCACATCCCTAGTACCAGTAGTTGCGGCTGTGCGTTGATATGTCAATCAGGCAGTTTCTCCTTTTTAAATAGATAAATGATTATTGACCACTGACATTTCGATAGCACATGTCAATCAAACCCATACATTTAAGACTTAAAAGTCTATGGTAGAATGTCACTGCGTCTATGCCCTAAGACATCTTTGTATGAGGACGTCCACCTACACAATTGCTTTTTGGTCATGTTGATGTTACTTGAGTCTTTTATGAGCTTCATTTACGATTTAAGATATTTCTAGCGGCCCAACAAACTGTCAGTCCCTTAACCGCGGTATTTACGGCAATTGCCAACATGATGTTTACGGATGCCATAAAAAGGAACATGGAAGACGGCTAAATCATTCGCTAACATACTTCCCTGACATCAGATAATATTTCATCTGAAAAAAAGAGAACCGCCGGCGACAATACAGCGAGTTCTTTCACGCTGACTCATCGGCAACTGAAACAGTCGCTTAGAATTTTCTCCGCTAAGAAAATACGCATAAAGATAAGGCGTTCTATTTCTCATATCTTCAACTTTTCGCACATACCTACCCCCAGGTCATTGCCCCCGCCGCTATGTTAGTTCCTTCCTTTACGGGATGGGCAGACCTCCTAGTGATTGGCGTACAGCCCATTAATCACGTAGCTTGGTACGCATTTAGCATGCAAGAAGTTAGAGTGACTCATTAGTGATAATGTCACAATGGGCCTTTCTTGCGTATGCGCATCGAGATCGTCTTGTCACACCATAGTACTTAGGACTGATAAAATATTTTTATTCATTATTAATTACAATGGCGTATTGACCGGTATCTATGCTCGATGTGAACTGAAACTCGTTTAAGACTTGTGGGAAAATAATAAGCCCTTCATTGTACTAACTCATAATTATTATTTTTCGTAATGGAATTATAGTGCTCTCATTCTCTTCATTTACTATGGAAGATAAGCGAGTCTCAACAGCCATAAATATCCGGTGCTGATGTCTTGAAGAGAGTTTAAAACTTAATTAATGGCCGCAGCAGATCAACATTCACATTTTTTTAATATCTTCAAATAACTTCTGCTGCTCTGTGTGAAGCGAAAAGGAGTGTCAGGCTCTAACTGACTTTTTCAATATTTAAGTTAGTATAAGCCTGATGAGGAATTTCAATTTTAGTTCCTGTGTGGTGTTCCACAAAATTCAAAATCCTACATCGCGGTATTAGATGTCACCCCGCGATTAGAATATATATATATATATATAAAATAGCTTCTGCCAGCGGCTTCGCCCGCGTGAAAGTAGGTTTCTCCATGCAAACGTTGAATCCCCGTTTTCTTCCCTTAGAGGGTGAATTTTGAAAAATCCTCTCTTAGTACTCGCCTACGTCATAAAAGGTAACCTTGTGCAAAATTTTGCGATGCTAGTCCCAGTAGCTTCGGCTGTGCGTTGATATGTCAGTCAGTCAGTTTCTCCTTTTGTATATAGATATAGATAAACTAGCCCAAAATCAACTATCAGGCATTTGCCCGTACCAGACACAATTTCCGTCTGGTCTGAGGATCCTCGCTTTTCAATTGAGGTTTGCAGGACTTTACACCCTACCGCATTCCTCTAAAAACTAAAACCTATTGAGTTCCTTCAGTTGCTCTTTCCGTTCCAAGCCCGCAGTGACTATTTGGACATGTCGCAGCTCAAAACAAACTTTACTTACAGTTCATTCTCTCACTTCGTTAAAATATAATATGATAGAAGTCAGAACTTCAAACACCAGCACAAAGAATGGTTCCTTGTTGTCACCTCGTCCAATTTAACAAACTTTCCTCATTTATCTCTTGCACAATCGGCACTATTCGGAGTGAACCTCGTTAAATGCAACAATACTCACGACTTGACCCACAATGCTAATATAAGGCAGCACAATAATGGTGACAACTTGTCACTTTCAAACTTCGACAATTACAAAGTGACCAGTACTTTTTGACACTACCCCGTGGCGCTGTTTGCTAAGAGAAACATCAACTAAACGTCAAATGCTATACGTTTTACTTTGGTTTCTGATGTCGCGGCGTGTCTTCGTACGCTGGGCTTGTTTAGACAGTCCACTATCGCTGAATTATCGTGAACGGTTATTTGTTACTTTTTATTGTCATTCGACCTGGTTTATGTGGTGAAGACTTGGAAATTGATAAAAAAAAAGTGGAGAATTCGTGTCATGGTCTCGACATTGACTGCTATCCTAATTTATGTGAATGTATTAAAGTTATTTCATGCGGAACCTTCTAACTGAAAACTTATCGAAACAATCTGTTTTTTTTTTTGTTAAAGTGCTTTGGCTATAAAGTAAGAAAAAACGCTCATTCGTACCTCACGCATACAGTAGAAATAAAATAGGTATGGAAAAATAACATTAAAATGTGTGTAAGACCAAAAAGGCGCTTAACTCAGCTTATGCTGCGATATTTAAAACGATAAATAACGCAGATAATGATTGCTTGGATACTAAGTCTTTTAGGCCATGTCTTCGTATGAATAGTTAATTTGGTTACCATTAGAATATGGATGTACACATTCTAATTTTTTTTTTAGTATTTGGCAGAAAATGTATCAAATCAACTTTCTCGGCAAACTTCGCTAAGATAATGAACACTACCTCAGCAAAGCACTAGTTTCTTTTATATGCACTAGCTTCTGACGTTTTGTAAGTGCCCATGTAGGCCTATGTATAAAAACTTTTGAATTTTCTTTTTTTTGTAATTTTTCTGCAATAAAATTTTTTGCTCCTATTTACAGATATCGCGCATATTTCAATGATAGGTATGTGTATATTGTCCAGTTGTCCACTTGAGATACAAAACTACAACAATTTTGCATCACGATATCCACTAGGAATCAATTTGCGAATAATGAAAACAGCCATTGAACTTCATTAAAAAAAACCGTAATTCTTTTCAAAACATCCTGTTGTTGGCAACTACACTATAGAATAATACCTATATAGGTTTGTCCATCAGTAGACTTTTTTTTTATTCTTGATAAGTTCGCGCTTGACCGCTATCTCACCTGATGGAAAGCGACGATGCGGTCGACGATGGAGCGCTAGACTGATTATATATTATGATTGATGCTTATTCGACACTAAAACTAAATACAAAAAAGTAAACCGCTATAAAACTTTTAAAAATAAATCCTAAAACTATTAGTCTCCTCTCACTTCATATGTTGATGTTATTCTGATACGTCAATCAAAGTCTATCTATTTATCACAAATCAAATTATTAACGTCGGCAAAACAGCACATCAGACAAACGCAAATCATCTCCAAGTCGCGTCCGTTAATCTCCTGACCTTACGAGATGTCCATCAAACATTATTCTCGTTAACTTGCAAAAAAAACGGCCTAAACATTGCCAAAAAATAACATGTAACATGACTATCAATCATGCAAATAAGTTTGAAACAAAGTTACATAAAAACAAAAAACGACTAGTCTTAACGAGGCGTAGCTTGCTTACCAGCGGGGTTAATCTCCCACATCGGTAGGTTTTTGTTCAGTTTTCATGTGTAATTAACAGTTACGTGTTCCCATGTATTGTGATGTGTGGGAGGTATCGGATTTGCTACAACGTATGAATGTAATACACAGGTAATGTATGTAGATTGTCGATAGACCTAGAAAGGAAATGTAATTCTAAAACACACTTGAAAATCGGATTACATCAGCAACCCGCATGTTATAAGATTGAGATAGTATCACTAAAGATTTCGTTTTACACTAGCTATACCTATAAGATTATACACGACTGTTTAAGGCTGCCACAGATGAGCGCAAAGCGACAATCTATTCAGGGTTCTGTTACCGTTCAAACTAAGGAGCCTTATAATGCGCCTTCGCCCGTCGCTTTATTTAGATATATTATTTCACAGATAAATTTTCAGTAATAAATTTTGCAGAAAAATTGTAATAATCCACTATTCCATCACTCTAGACTGCGGAAGTGTTGACGCCTTAGTTTGTACCAGCACACCATTAACGTACCTACTATTTTATAACCCCATCAGAAACACATAGACCAGCAACATCTCAAGCTTTTACCACCACACAGCTACACATAAGTCAAACCGCCTTCGCACGCCTGCATGGGGTTCAAGTGTCGCCCGCTGGCATGCCGAGGCTGGTTTATAGGTGGTAAACACGGAACTGCCGCACTCCTGCGGCCTCCGCGATCCCGGCTTTACGGCCCAACAAAGTCGTAAATTATTTTGATGTCACTCTGCATATTATTGCGTAGTCTGTGGTATGCTGGCTGTAATGTGGACTCCCTGTACTGGTCATAAATTTAGGGTAAGCAACATAGGCTTACGGAAGTCAGTAGTCGCTGATCTACGCAGTGCTAGTGACAGGCCTGGTAATGTTAAAGAAATGTGAAAAACCGCTCATCCGAATTAACGTTGTCATCAGCACGTTTTAAAATTTTAAACCAAGCTTTGACCTTTCTCTCCTGTCTCTGGAGATGTGTCACCATTAGGGTAAAAGCGTCAATGCTTCCTAACTTCAGCCCATAACTCGCCCTCAGGTGCGCAGGAAGCACATTACTCATACCTTGGTGCAAAATGGCCGAAGTTTCAAACTTAGCGCTGCTTAGAGTAGCTTGCAATACTCCCGCATATACACACCATGTACATACACGCAATATTCTCCAGCGTTCACAGGATACGATCGGTCGTAAAATAGCGTTCGGCGACGCGACGCGACGAACTAGTCGCGCGATTTTACGACAAGACCGCGACCGCGGCCGCGTGGTCGCGAGATGTGGGCCCGCGAGCCGGCCATTGTGCAGCCTCGTAAATAAAAATAACTATAAAATGGAAGCAATAATAGTTTTATTGTACGGACGGAGGCTGTTATGGTAAGCGCGCGTTGTGTGAAACGGAAACATCTACACCATTTGTTTATGCACTAAAAAGTGAAATTATTGCATAAATATGTGAATAATATGTTCTAACATCGTCACATGATGTTACAACAATTGACGGGGCTGGCGCACCATAACGTTGGAATGTAATGGGATAAACGCGCCGTCATAATTACGCAGCGATCAGTGCCGGCAATCGCGGCTGTTTAAAAACTAGCAGTTTATTCACGTAACGTGCTACAAACTATGTGAGATATGTTAATTGGAGTCACCGACGCCATGCTGTAATTGAATCGATGAGCTTGAGACTTCATATTGTTCGCATTTTATAAGTCTGTCAGCATCCTGATAGTAGATTCTACCGCCTCCACTATCCAATAAGCATAAACCTATTTCTGATTCGGACAATTCCAACTTTCTGCGGAGATCTGGCGACATTGCTGTAATCTTCTGGATGTCAAAGGATCACTGGATATAAATCCTTCTATTTACGTCCTGCGATCCACTGACATGCTATTGTTGGAACCTCTCGATATTAACGCCTTTGTCAATTCGTCAAATGTTAGGAGCTATCTGGTTGAAGTCAATAGTCAGAAGATTAAAAACCACTAGCATATAAAGCTACTCCTATACCTTTCAATTTATCAATGAAACTTTGCCATATATTCACGCCTTTCCGTTCAGTTCAAAGAAAAGCGACAATTTCACAAATGGAACACTACGATAATCACAACTACATGAACTGATGACGAACAAAACGATTATTTTTATTCATTATCTTGCTACATAATTCCTCTTGTTCATGAGCTGGTGTGGGCTGCACCATATATCCGTCTCTGGCGATGAGCAGCGCTCGTAAAGCGCGCGTATCGATTGCGAACATTTGACCACGTGTACACGTCGTTTGTACGCATTTTCATTAGCAACAAACGTAGAAATGTATGGACCAAGTTTTGCGAGACAGCGGGGATAAGGTACAGGGGATAAACACTAATTAAATAACAGAAATAGTTCGGCAGAAGGTGGACTAGGAGTAGATTTTTATTAAAAGTTATTTATCGATTCTTAAATTCCAAGCAGTCGTTTCCTCCATTCCTTTTCGCTGTAGGAATGCCTTATTGGTCCATGGCATCCCTTAAACAGAACGGTCGCGAACAGCAACAAATGCTTTGTGTTTTGCATCAAGACAAAACAGAAAAAATCCTATTCGAATGTTAGTCGAGAAGCGTTTTAAGCTTAGGAAAAAAGTTGATGTAGGTATTTGACTTCTCTAACGACTGCTACAATAGATCTTTTGACCAGGCTGTCAAATCATCGCTTGGAACATTGATTTCGCATCACTTGACATTTAACACCATCACTCGAGACAGCCACAAAAAAACTGCACATTCAAATTAAAATAGTCGCTCAAGTGTAAATGTTTGGCATTGGTGGTGTAAGTTTATAAATAGCGCCTGCACAAGACCCGCCCACGTCAGTAACTTGTCCCAAAACAGAAGTCTATAAGCTTTTAAACAGTTTGGCAGGCAGCCAGGCGATCGGGCATCAACCTCGGAGCACCACGAATATATGCCAATTTCGAACCTAATCGACCAGCCAGATGACAAACACTGAGTAAAATGACACCTAAGAAGTGTTTCTTTATGACTAGTTTTTGAGATTTTTTGTGGCAACACGCCAGCCGTAGACAGGATGCAGCTCATTTATTTGAAGTCAAAGACTTTTCTAATGCCAAAATAATCTATGAAAACTGTCAAATATTTATGATAAATGTAGCTTTCTACACAAGATTTACATGTAACGATAACGAGTGAGGGAACGGCTCAATTTCCTGGCGAGTAACTCGTGGTACCGTCACGCGAATACATTCACAGCCTCGATTCCGAACAGTCGTCGAGTTAACGCAAAGCCAGGACGCGGAACTAATACAAATAGCCCAGTTCTGAATAACTCAATAAAATTAGGTTTAAAGCAAACACGGCAGGTCCCGCGGCGCGCGGCGTGCTCGACGTGCTCGCCTGCGTGCTGGGCGCGCGGGAACACGTTCGGGCTATAGGTGTCGTTGCTAACTCGACGCCGACTATTACTATTTCCAGTGAAGCGGAATAACCGTGCGACTGTAATAAAGGGTAGGGCACGCCCCCATTGGCAGCGGAGCGTATTGTAAGCAAAAAAGTACAACGCTCTATTTAACCCAGTGCAATTTTCAAATGGATTTGCATTCGTTTGGCTGGTCATAGCCTAGACTAGCCTGCCATTGTTATTTTTTTAATACATTTCTCTTAAGTCTTAGTTCTTGGCTTATAGACAATATCGATTGAATAACCATTACTAACACTGAATATGTGTTAAGTAACACTGACGCATCGCTTAATTTATAAAACTATGTATTGACAAGTATCTTAAACATGTTTTAACGATCTAACATTAGACACAGTGACACATGGTTGGCTTGTTACTTGGATCAATAAATCTTTCGCTAATTCGTCTAAAGACGTTTTCATTGCGACGCATTCTATAACTCTATGATTAATTGATTAGCCAATCGATCTAAATACAGGAAGCAATTCGTTGCAGTCCGCTGGCAGAAAGTGCGATGCAACTTGGCACGACGTCGAACGTGACTATTTATTAATGGAACTAAGCACAAGTAACACTATTTAATTACATAATTGGTGGAGAGAGAAAGCTGACTTTTCTAGTGCAAACCGCTAACCAGCAATTTAATATTTGGCATCATACATCTCTCATCTTTTAAAAACGTCGTGTGGAAACCGGCATGTCGTAGAACCAAAAATTCCAAGATATGTGATTTCCACCAAACTGCACTTTACCTTCGTGGTCATTTACGACCCCTCGACCTGAGTTCCAGCAGTGGAAACATCATAAGGCTAAAGCTTCGTATTTGCTCACCTTTTAGGAACCTGTACTACTGATTAATTAAGCTAATAGCTGAATGTCTCGTTCCCGCTGACTGTGAGACCTATCCCTACGTCTGCATACGCGTATCGTACCGGGAACCCGCACAGTTTTACGAGCGGTTTGTTTATCCGACTACGATACGTTTCGATTCCATTCAATTCAAATCGCTGCCTTATTAAACGCATAATGTGCGTTTTTACGCTTCATTAGCGCTTAAGCGCTAACCGTTATGCGCTGCGGACGTCCAGTCTAGAACATTTGCTAGAAAAAATATAAATGCTGGCTTATCTTTCCTGGACCCAGGCTTTTATGGTTACTCGGAATGTGGGGTAGCTTGTTGTGTCAAACTGCTATGCCTGAATAACTTTATTTTTGCTGTGACTGTACTACTAGTAGGTACTAATCCGACAAGCATTGATGAATACCGAGCCAGACTTGGTCTTGAACAACAATAGCACAAAAAGGACTCTGATATGCAATGCTAGGTAAAATAAACTAAGCTGCATCTATGGACTTACTATTTCTTTGAATCAATGGCTGCATCCTTGCTTCATTCGCCTCCTACTTGATCATCAATGATCAAACAAATCTTACATCCGCGCCTGCACATAACTATAACAACTTTATGAGATTTCATTACACACTGTTTAAAATAGAAGCAATACCAGTTATAATAAATAAACTGCTCGACGTGAACCATTCACTGCGCACTTTATATTGTTGTGTTAATCGCACTTGAATTATTGCGCGTCGCACAATAAACTCATTAATATATTGGAGAACAGACGCAGACGCTACAGAGGGTCTTTAGCAACAAACTGATACACAGTATTATTACTATCAGCTATAAACGTCCTGGCAAACGTTGACCGACCCATCCTATGATAATAATCCCTTCCTTACCCAAAGAAAGGGACGATACGCACAAGCGATAAAATAAACCTCCCGAATCGACGAATTTGGCTGCTAACTTGAACACAAGGAGATCTCTATAACATTTGATTAGTAAAAAAGGCCTGTAATACGGTACAATTAAGTTGGTGTAACCACAGAATTTTAAATAGCTCACGGCTAATTTAATTTAACGGTGGAATCAGTGTGTCTGTTTGTAGCAGCCATGTGTCGATATAACGTGTCGTTAAAAGCGCATTAACCGACAGTTTGGACGACGAGCGCGACGCGGAAAGCACAGAACAGCTAGCTGCAGACTGGAATGTTTTGTGCAAACATTTTTACCTACTACCTGATTAATTATGATTTTACAACTTGAAATGCTGTTGTAAGTTATTTCAACAAACTCATCAAACAAGAGTAAAGAAACTTCGTCGTCCGTCAAAAGCAAAGTAAAACGTCTTGTTAAACAGATAATTAACTGTAGTCCTGTCTATTAAATCGCTCACTATCTTCTACAAGCGGATTCGTCCGCGTGATTTTCGCGAATTATCCCAAGGGATTAAAACCCAGGTTAAAACATATCCTAATTCAAGACATGGTTTACCCGTGTGCCAAGTTTTATCTATATTCATTTAGCCGTTCAGACGTTATTGAATGACATACAACCATCTTTTCACATACAGCGGGCTTGCGTGCGACGAGCAATGGGTAGCTCGCCGTTCGGCCGTCCTGTAAAGACCAAGCTCGAGTAGTCGACGGCGCGTAGTTTTCCACGCGCGCCTCAGAGATGTCAGCAAAGCCGTGGTCTAGGAACGCTAAGGGCAACTAAAGGACCCGGGTATGATTTAATTAGTAAAAGTCTGGCACGTTCCACCCAGAGCGGGACGAGTTATTGACTGATTTCCCACCTCAAAAAAAAGACATGTATACACTTAGCGTCAGTGAGACTCACCTGTATAGGCAGAATACTAGCACCCGGCACGGCATCCTGTCTCCACCAGCGCATAACTGATCTCTGCGCCATCAACCGTGGCACATGTTAGTCTTAGCCTACAAATAAATAAAACTATTTAACTCCACTAATTCCAACTCGGACTGCATTGGTATTCTGCAGAATGGTTCAGACGAATTCGACATTCTTTTTGTGTCTTTATTGCACTAAAATCTAGTTTTTATGACCATTAAGCTTATCGGTATAGAATGACGAATTCATAACAGTATTTTAAAATGTCTAACATTATTTTCGATCAACAAATTGGAGTGTTGTTATTCTCAAGAATTTTCTTCAAAATGTTTATTTAATCATCGTTTTGCCTTTACTATAAAATGAAACAAATTTTAATTATTCATTCAATTTATTTGTTTTCGGTGACTGTTTGATGATACTAATGTTTGTATTGACCTAATTAACAAAAACATTGACCTCGTAAACGATAATTACTTACAAATTAGAAGGAATTATCAACTCGTCGAAGATATTGCGATATACGAACAAGAACATTCCTATTGTGGCGGTACTTACTCAATATTAGCACAGTAAAATATCATCCTGAAATTCTTCTTGAAATTGCTTGTATAGACTTTAAACTATGACGTAACATGCAGTAAATTCGCAATACAAAGGATTCCCCAAACAAGCAGCAGAATTATCAGCAAGCTATCGACGAGGTATGACAATAAACGAACAGTAGTCGCTCCACAATGCGATGCTATGATATTGTGTAATCGGCGTGTAGCGATAGTAGCGATAAGCCGCGATATCGGCCAGATTGCCGCGATACCGCCGCCTGGAGAGCTAGTCACTTGCATCAACAATAACAATCGTGTCTGACAGTTTCATTTTACATGTTCCATCGTTGTTCGAGTGTATCAAAATTGGTATTTTGTGTAGAGCATGTTGTGTAGTGGAACGTTTTATGGGAATTGTGAGAATTGAAATTGATAAATAGTTTTCATAAAAAGATAAAATAATGTAGTCGAGTAAGTTGACTTTGGCACGCAGTCTATTATGTATAATTTATTTCTGATAAATCAAGATGCAAAAAGCCTTTCTATTCGCCAAAAGCAGCACATTAATTACAGTAAATAACGTGAAAATACAAAATCTATTTTAAACTTGATTAATTTAATGATACTATATGTTATTTGAAGTATCTGTTATTTATTTATTTATTGTGCACACCTGTCTTTTTTAACCCAAAGGTTGACTGGTAGAGAATGCCCTGTTGCATTAAGTCCGCCTTGCACGCCATGTACCACCACTGTACCTGAAGTTTAAATAAATAAATAGAACTTGCTTTCAAAATCCCCTTGAATCTGCTGTCTGTTCTGTGTTAAAATACATAAAATTTTTACTTTGTTGCAAAAGCGATGAAATCGCGGGTAGAGACTTTTTTCTTGCAGGGAATGAATTGAATAGTCCAATCTTTAATACTTTATCGGTCTATCTATCAATCAGTACCTCCAAAGATTATCTTTTACAAACAATTTTTAGATTGTAAAACCCATGTCCTAAAACTGTTTTCCTCTTTATTCCAGATGCGGCTCTGTTAGCACCATGACGATGTGGGTTTGGTGGGCGGTGGTGTGCGCGCTGGTGGTGCGGGGCAGTGCGCTGCAGCCGCGCTGTCAGGAGATCACCATCCCCATGTGCCGCGGCATCGGCTACAACCTCACGTCCTTCCCCAACGCGCTTGACCACGACACGCAAGAAGAGGCCGGGCTCGAGGTGTGTATCCATTCAACCAAGCCTGTTGCATCATCATTTCAGCTGCAAGATATCTCCTCTGGACATAGGGCAGCACCAGGTCTATCAAAGTCCACTGCTGAAAGATCTTTCCCAAGTTAGCAACACAACACAGTTTTCAGTAGCAAAACTACAAAGAATGAATGGTTATGTATTAATATCGCTGCGGTTTCCAATATCCCTAGCATGGTTCTGTAATTACATAAATATATAGTCTGTCATTCACGACCATCTTTGTTAATCGACATCCACACGTATCTATGATGTGGTTTGATCGTTCAGAAACCAACACTACACATAAACAGTTCAGAATTCATTGAAACTGTTTTTTTTTTGTTCATTTATTTCTCAGAGACTTATGATCGCTCGTTTATGTTTCCAGGTCCACCAATACTGGCCGCTTGTCGAGATCAAATGTTCAGCGGACCTAAAGTTTTTCCTCTGCTCCGTGTATACGCCTATCTGCATTGAAGACTACGCCAAGCCGTTGCCAGCGTGCCGCAGCGTGTGCGAGCGAGCAAGGGATGGGTGCGCGCCGCTAATGCAGAAGTACGGGTTCCAGTGGCCCGAGCGCATGGCCTGCGAGCGGCTGCCGCGCGCCGGCGACCCCGACCAGCTGTGCATGGAGGAGACTGAGCGCGCGCGCGAGCCGCCCCCGCCGCCCGCCCGCCGCCCCCCGCGCCCCGCGTGTACTGACCCAAAAAACTGCCAGGCAGGCGCCGCGGCTGCGGGCGCGGCGGGCGCGGGCGCGGGCGCGTGCGCGTGCGCGTGCCGGGCGCCGCTCGTGAGCGTGCGCGCGCTGCACAACGCCAGCGCGGCCGCCGGCGTGGCGGCGTGCGCGCTGCCGTGCCGCGGCGCCTTCTTCACGCGCGAGGAGAAGGAGTTCGCGGCCGTGTGGGTCGCCATGTGGGGAGGCCTGTGCGCCGCCAGCACGCTCATGACCCTCACCACCTTCCTCATCGACTCGCAGCGCTTTAAGTACCCCGAGCGTCCCATCGTGTACCTGTCTGCGTGCTATTTCATGGTGTCCCTAGGCTACCTGGCGCGCCTGGCGCTCGGCCACGACGAGGTGGTGTGCGAGGGCGCGCTGCTCAGAACCTCCGCCAACGGCCCAGGCGCCTGTACGCTCGTCTTCGTGCTAGTATATTTCTTCGGCATGGCATCCTCAATATGGTGGGTGGTGCTATCATTCGCGTGGTTTCTCGCAGCAGGACTGAAGTGGGGCAACGAAGCCATTGCGGGTCACGCACAGTACTACCACCTGGCTGCGTGGCTCATTCCGGCCGCGAAGACAGTCGCCGTACTGCTTGCGGGCGCAGTGGACGGTGACCCAGTGGCGGGCATCTGCTACGTTGGCAACTCTTCACCAGAGAACCTAAAGCGCTATGTGCTAGCGCCGCTGATCGTATACTTCGCACTCGGTGCCACGTTCCTGCTGGCCGGTTTCGTGTCGCTGTTCCGCATCCGCTCGGTGATCAAGCGTCAGGGCGGCGTGGGCGCCGGCTCCAAGGCCGACAAGCTGGAGAAGCTGATGATCCGCATCGGCGTGTTCAGCGTGCTGTACGCGGTGCCGGCGGGCGTGGTCATCGGCTGCCTGGCGTACGAGGCGGGCGGCCACGAGGCGTGGCTGCGGCGTGTGGCGTGCGGCGCCAACTGCGGCCCGCGGCCGCTGTACTCCGCGCTCATGCTCAAGTACTTCATGGCGCTGGCGGTGGGCATCACGTCGGGCGTGTGGATCTGGTCGGGCAAGACGCTGGACTCGTGGCGCCGCGTGTGGCGCGGCGGGCGCGAGGCGGCGCCTGCGCAGCGCGCGCTCGTCAAGGGCGTGTGACGCGCGCCCGCGGCGCCCGCCGCCGCCCCCCTCGCGCCCCTGCCGCTGCCGCACCCGCCGCCCGCGCCCACCTCGGCGTCGCTGGCGGCGTCCGCGCCGCTGGTGCCGCACGCGCCTGCACCGGTGGCGCCGTCCGCCCGCTCAGGACAGCCGCTCTCCGACTACGGACCCGTCTAGTCAGTTCGGCTGATCTACTAACACGTCCACTTGTCCCAACCAGCCGTTTGCAAGTTGGGACAGATGCACGCCCTCCACTCGGCGACCAGAGGTTCGTGCTAGCGTCGACCGACATGGTGCTCTATTGAGGCCGCAGTTCTCTAGAGCTCGCCAGTGGGTGAGCTGACGCGAAGACATTCTCGTGAAGTAGCGCGCCGCGGCGCCAGTGACGTTGTGTAACATTGTGAGTGAGCCGTCGCGCGTTGTCTAGTCCTAGTGTATCTCCGCGCGCACAACATATACGTAACTAGTGTTAAGACGAGGTGCGGCCGTGGCGTCCTCTCGCTCGGGTGCACACTGACGAAGGACACTCTCCTTTAAAAGATTTCTACATTGTGACAATGGCAATTATACGTAACTTAGACAAATGCGCAGCAAAAGTCACTTAAATTAAAAGTATCCTAACTAATGTACGTCTAGTTTTAGTCTTAACGACTGGACGTGTAACGTAAGAGACAGTAAAATACTCCACCGTTTAGTTTCCTTACCTCATGATCACTTCACTGCCAATTTCGTATATTTTTATTGTTAACAGTGAAGTAGTTTACTGCTCTGTACTGTAACTATTATGATACCTTGACGTTCGCTAAGACAAACAACTGAGGCTCATCATCATTTCACTAACTATAATAAATTTATGTATCTCATACACATGTTAATATTGATGAGTCCTTGTCGTTTGTGCTGACATTGTTCCGTGACGTTAGACTCTTGTGTACCGAACGCATTTTGTGCATTTTGTATCTACTGTAATGATCTCTGATGTCATATTGTAAATAGTGATCCTATATCATTTCATCCCTATAGTAAGTAGTAAGAAGCTATTCATAATCTACTTATGTATTTGTTTAACTTCGGTTATGTTATTAAAACTTGTAGAAAAGACAATCCTAGTGAAAATACCAATCTAATATTGTATTTTTCTTTATTAGTTTCGTATGACTCGACACTAGATGGCGGTAGACGACCGCACTGACTGTTACATTCTCACGCTACTGACGTCGTACAGCGCCATCTATTGTCGAGTAGTTAACACTTGTAAATATTATTTTGACAGATGCCGAAATAAACTAGAACTGAATATTAATTTGTGAAGAATGACAACATTGTATTTTGTGCAATGGTTTAGTATAATCTTACTTAATTGTAAAGTGAATAAGATGTGTATGAAAAAATTGTATATTGTAGCCTCGGACGCCGCAGCCGAAACCATAAAAATCATTATGTAATTTATTTTATATCTAACTGTAGATAACAAATAAAGCGACTTTTTTATGTACAAACCTTAGTTTTATTTATCACTTAAACAGTAAAATATCTGCTAAACTGACGCTTCTGCCTCTTCGAACACTGAGCTAAAAACAGCCTGTGATTGTTAAAGTAAATCAGATTGCTACTTGCGTTTAATTTGTTATAGATAAAACTAGAACTTGCTAGCAACTACTACAAAATTTAAAAACTGTGGAATCAATCCTTTAATGTTAATAAGTTTAATATATTATTATTTTGTGTTTTATTATTGGATAGGCTCAATTAAATCGCATTTTTCCAATCACTAGCTAATCAGAGTTAATACAGTTTTTCACTCGTCTTCAAAAAACACGATTATGTATTCGTCTAGCCCTTTTTAGACTCAATTCGATGATTGATGATGATTTTTTAAAATCGATCGACTAAAATATAAACTAGCTAGCTCTGCAGCAGATATAGGAACAATTATATGCCAAATATGTAATCTACAAGAATTAAGATTATCATTATTTATGCGATCACGGGAGGAATATGAATTATTCCTCCCGTGATCGCATAAAGAATGACGATATCCGCAGGAGAACCCAGATTGCCGACATAGCCCAAAGAATCGCCAAACTAAAGTGGCAGGGCACGTTGCTCGTAGAACGGATGGTCGATGGGGCCGAAAAGTTCTAAAGTGGCGACTGTGCACCGGAAAACGCATGTTGGAAGGCCTCCACGAAGTGGACCGACGACCTGGTGAGAGTCGCGGGAGTGCGGTGGATGTGAGACGTGCAGGATCGATCGTTGTGGCAACGCTTGGAGGAGGCCTATGTCCAACAGTAGACGTCTTTCGCCTGAAATGATGATAATACATTCAAATGGTAAATAAAGAAAATTATGTTTCATCTAAGGTTTATCATTGAGTCGCACTAGAAAGGGCTCTAACAACTTTCATACGTCCTCAATATGGCGGGGTAAGGATAGAGCTATCTTTACCCGTGAGGGGTGCAAGACCAGAGATCGGATTTCTGGGGGATTCAAGCCGTACGTCAAGACCCTAGATAAGTACATTCTACTCGCAGCCATAGATAGACCCAGATAACCCAAGTATTACGCTTTGTAAGAAAATTGATGAAAACCAAGTGAGTTGTAGTTTTTAACCGACTTCAAAAAAGGAGGAAGTTCTCAATACAGTTATTTTTGTTGCCTCTGAACTCTCGTCATATTTTTTATGGACCGACATCGATGCCACCTAACTTTTACACCATAGTGTTGAATATGCTTGAGACGCCTCTGGGTAAAGGGGAGGTAAATAAAACAAAAATTCAGTCTATCAAGTTTATTATAGGTCTAAATTCTATACGGTGGGAGATAACGCATGCACGTTTTAAAACTAAGATTATTGCTAGTTTGAACATTGACTTGACAAATTAAACTTTCAAAAAAAAAATCACAATTGAAAACAACGCCATCTATTGAGAAGTATATAAATGGAGAAACGCCACCTAGTGGCTACTGGACAACTACACATAAAAAATTGCGAATGTTGAACTCGAAACACATTATACAAGCTTTTAATAAAAACAATAAACATTGTTCTACACTTATAGATCTACAATCTATCACAATAAAATTACGTATTTCATCTGGACAGAACGTTACAATCTTATTATTAATTCTTTCGTATATTTCCTTGAATAACAAGAAATTGCCACTTTGCCATTAGATTACTACACGTCTATTCGATACTTTGTTTCTAAATAAAGGCATACAATAGACCTTATCGTAAATACTACGTCTTCTCCTAATATTGCTGAAAATCATCACCTATATACCTACCTACCTATTAATAATTGAAAATACCCCAAAAAAGTACAAAAGGTACCGTTTCACTTCACGTTATGAAAGAAAAATGTTTTTGAGCTTAAAAAGCACTTCTCCTAGCATAGACAAATCTCTTTCATCCTACTACATATAGAAAAAATCGATGTAGGTACTATACTCCCATCTATTTCTAAATAATAAGCATTATTTATTTTCTCACTTTAGATAGCTCTGCTTTCTGTTACTTATTGAATGAAAAAATAATTGAAATGGTACAGTTCCGATGTATCAATAGCTACTTAATATAATATTATTACAGCAGTATTTATGTTGTAAAAACTGTATATTTATAATATAAGAACTTATTACATAATTACGTATTTTATATTGGCAGTTTTCTCTAGTTTCATCTAGCAGTTTCCTACCTTACGCTAATAGATGTCGCTACTCGAACTAAAATACTGACAACCATAGAAAATGTGTTGCACACAATCAATCGAAAATAATAATGAACTCTTATAAAATACACAATTTAGCTGATTAGATCAGAAAACTAACACCTACTTAAATTTTGAATAATCGTTTACCATTTCTATAAATTTTTAAGATTGATGAAGTTAAATAAGCAAAAATAATAATCTAGGTAATTTACCTACCTAGGTACTGTTTACTTGCTGCCGTTCCAATGAAGGTAATAATTACAGTAGCAGGTCTCATATTATATATACAATACTATAGGTACATAAATTAAAGCTAGAACTACATTAGACCGACACACACGTGTAACACGCCTGATTTGTACATAGAACGACGTAAGTGCGTGGCGTGGGTCAAGTGTAGCTCTACAAGTCTAGTTTCCATATATCCAATATGTATGGAGAACAACGCGCCCGCGTTCGGCGTGTGTGGCAAACGGTTGCGCAGTGTAGTTCTAGCTTTATAGTAAGCTGATAGGTACCTACCATGTAAGTAATTGTAAAAATTACAAGATTGAAGACTAATAAAAAACACGTTTGTTAAAATTATTGATCATTCAGGTCATGTAGTCATGTAGGTAATTGTGTACCTCAGTGGCCAGCACGACTAGCTTCTTTCCTAAAAATAATCTCTATTAAACAGCGAGCGAACTTAAAAACGTTCTGAATTCATGCTATTGTAGTTTCTATTTACAATTAAACTAACTTCACTTGGTCCACGCACAAATTCCACGACCAAGAAACCATAACATTTTTCTAACAGAAGACAGAACGATTTATTTATTTCAAATACAAACTTTTTTGGTAATCTGAAGAAATCAAGATTGGTGTTATCAACAACTGAACCTAGCCACAGAATAAGTAATTGACCTAGTCAAGGCGAGCCTTAAATTCAATGTTACATTTTTCTTCTTATTTAGAAATATGCTGCCAGTGACTTCGTCTGCGTGTTTTTTTTTTGTAGTAAAAAATTGTCCCAAGAAAATATACTCCCGGGATAAAAAGTCTCCTACACGCTATTCCAGGACCTGTTCGTGTGCTAAATTTCATCCAAATCCGTTTAGCCGTTCGAGCGTGAAGAAGTAACAAACATACATACAAATTTTCGCCTTTATAATATTAGTGTGAAGTTAGCGACATCTAAGAATTACGTACATATGAACTGGACATCCTTATAATAAAACATTTGCATTCACGCTCTCAAAAAAGGCGGACTTAGTTGACAAAAATATTCACAAAATAAAGGCTGAAACACATGAGTGACACACGACGCCACTGTAGTTCAAAGACGATGGAAACTAGGCGATGGTATTTGGGGTGGCGTCGGGTGTCATTAATATGTTTTCGCCTTACTAAGGTCAATGTCAGAGCCCCTCACTATTAGAGGTGTGTCCATACCCTCAGCTGGTCGCTATGCTGTTAAAACCCTGGTAGTACTGCGCGTACTGGTCTTGGTGAGTATAGTCGTGCATGTGGGTGTATGAGAGTGGGTCCGCTTCCTGGTGGGTTGGTACTTGGTGGTAGTAGTGTTGCACCTCGTGGGGTTGATGCTCTTGCTCGATTTTGTGGGGGTCTTGCTGTAGTTGGTGCTGATTTTGGGGGACACCCTAAAACAGGTTTTTAGCTAGCATGATTAGATGTTGATTGATACTGGCCACTCATAATAGTAGATTATATGACTAGTAGACAAAAATAAAGGTTGCTAAGTTTTAATCCCGATCGTCAATGGGGGATTTACATAATTAACTCCCAAGCATTACGAGGGAGTTAATATAGAGACCTGAGTGGAGTGAGGAATTCAATCGTCCAAGACAAAGACAGCTTTATCCCCATGTTTGATTCTCTACTTTTTACACCATCTGTGAGATAATTAAATGACAATTTGCGAAAACTAATTACATATTTCAGATATAATATATATAAGTATTATTTACAAGTTCATCATCATTTCAGCCGGAAGTCGTCCACGGTTGAATATGGCCTCCCCCAAGATTTACTCGACATTTTTTGAGATTTAAAACTAACAAAATTCACTATTTTAAGATTCTATAGTTTTAATTTTCTACAACGCTCTTTCATTACCTACTTTGTTTTTAGAGACTCGTCAGTGACTACACTTAAATAAACTTGTTTGATGCCTACGTACATTTTAATTCCTTTTTTTTTTCAAAGTAATAATTTTTGATGTTCCAAATTCAAATCCAATGTAATTTATAAAAGGGCATTATCAAGCAGGTGATATAAAAATATCTTTTTACACTCCATCGCAATGCTCGGGAGTTCATTTTATAAATCCCTCACTGACGTTCGGGATTATAACTTAGCGACCTTACCTTCGTTCGGAAATCAATTTGCTGCCCGCGACTTAAAGAGACTGCTTTATCCTCTAGTCACATAATCTACTATTTTTTACAAATACCGTTATCACTTTTTTATGTTGCATTACTTTATCGTAGGTGTGGATATATGGATAAATCAGTTTTTCCAACCACTTGATTAATAAAAAAAATCTACAGTAAAGATACTTTTGATGAAAAGCGACGTACAGAAATAACTTATGCAGGATGCACTGCTTGTGCTATACAGGATTTATTTATATATGACTTAAAGTTAAATTCGTAGTTCGTACATAGCGGTATAGAGGTCGACACACTATTGATCATCATCATCTTCCTGCCCTTATCCCGTGTTATTTGGGGTCGGCGCAACACGTTTTTTTCTTCCACTCTGCCCTGTTACTCGTCATGCTATCACTAACTTCCTTTTCTTTCATATCACTCTTCACACAATCCATCCATCTTTTCTTTGGTCTCCCTCTCCCTCTCCATCCATCCACATGTAAACTCATAACTCTTTTAGTAACGTGCGTTTCATCCCTCCTCTTCACATGACCATACCAAGATAAACGATTCCCTTTCAACTTTTCAGTCACTGGTGCCACTTTCAAACTTCCCCTAATATATTCATTTCTCACTTTATCCATTCTCGTCACACCACACATCCATCTTAACATTCTCATCTCCGCTACATGCAATCTTTTTTCATCCGTCTTTTTCACAGCCCAACATTCTGATCCATACAGTATGACAGGCCTTATCACGGACTCGTAGATTTTACCCTTCAACTTGAGGGGCATCCGTGGGTCACAAGTTGTTCCCGTGACCTGTCTCCATTTCATCCATCCTGCGTTGATCCGATGTGTTACGTCCCGGTCTACCTCACCATCCCCTTGGATGAGTGACCCGAGGTACCGAAAGTCAGAGCAGATCGGTATGGGCGTTCCAGCTAGAGCTAAAGGCACTGGATTGGAGAGACCGCCGAAATCGCAGAACAAGTATTCCGTTTTGGTTCTACTCAATTTCAGGCCAACACTCTCCAGTCTGTGCCACCACACCTCCAATCTGTTCTGGACTTCTAGGCCACTCTCGGCAACCAACACAATATCATCGGCAAACAACATACACCAGGGAGCCTCTTCCTGAATGTCCGACGTCAGAGCGTCCATTATCATCAGGAAGAGGTAAGGGCTGAGAGCCGACCCTTGATGTAAGCCGACTGCCACATTGAAGCTGCCAGTGGTACCCACTGTAGACCGGACTTGGGTACTGCATCGACTGTACATCGCTCGGATCAACTGCACATACTTCCCAGGCACACCTTTCTCCTTAAGGGCCCACCACAGAACCTCACGAGGTACCCGGTCGTATGCCTTTTCGAGGTCAATGAATACCATGTGCAAGTTTTTATGCGCACCTCTATATTTCTCGCACAGCTGGCGTATAGCAAAAATGGCATCCGTTGTACCCCGACCAGGCATAAAACCGAATTGGGTCTGTGAAATTTCACTCTCTTCTCTCAGCCTCCTTTCAATAACTTTCTCCCAGGCTTTCATAGTATGTGACATTAGCTTTATTCCTCTATAATTGTTGCACTCAAGCACATCACCTTTGTTTTTAAAAATCGGCACTAAAGAGCTATTGCACCACTCATCAGGTATGGCTTCTTCCAGCAACAACTTATTGAAGAACAAAGCTAACCACGTCCATCCATCCACTCGCAATAACTTCCACACTTCCACTGGTATTCCATCTGGACCAATGGCTTTACCATTCTTCATTCCATTTACTGCTATTCTGACTTCATCCATATTAACAATTCGCACTAATCCCACATTCACTGGTTTATTCTCTAACACCCCACTCCAATTATTTTCCTCATTCATCAGTCTTTCAAAATATTCTTTCCACCTCTTTTTGATTTTTTCATCATCCGATAGAACCATTCCAGTTTCATCTCTTATACATCTTACCTGACAAAACATCCCTCGCCTTTCTCTCTCTTATTCTAGTAAGCCGGTATAGCTCTTTTTGGCCTGCAGGACTGTCCAGTGTGTCATATAGTTTGTCCTGGGCCTTTGATTTTGCTATTGCCACGGCTTTCTTAGCTTTCTTCTTTAGAACGTCATACTCATTCTTTTTTTCAGCTTTTAAACTAGCGTTTCCTGGCTCTACACACTGCCATTCTTTGAATTTTTTCTTCTTTTCTTTCAACACACTCTGAATTTCTGTCGACCACCACCATGTATCCCTATCTATTATACCCTTTCCTCTCGTCTCTCCCAAAATATCTTTCGCTGCATGCCTGATACACCCAGCCATCTCATTCCAGCTTTCATTTATACTTCGATCATTCATGTCTCCCATCTCTATCATTCTGTCCACCACTCGCTCCCTGAACTTCTTCGCACAATCATTCTTCTCTAACATATGCCATTTTATTTTAGGGGGAGGACGCTCTTTGTATTTGGTAGAGAGTACTTTGACCACTGATGTCATAACCAGGAGTCTGTGTTGTGAGACTAGGTCTTCTCCTGGCAGTACTTTGCAGTCTTTGACGTGCTTTAGTTGGTTGCGCCGAACTAGAAAGTAGTCTATTTGGGTCTTATGATTACCACTTTTGTACGTGATCATGTGTTCGTCTCTTTTCTGGAACCACGTATTGGCTACTGCCAGGTCAAATGCAGTAGCGGATTGCAACAGTGTCTCTCCTTCACTGTTCGGACTACCGAAACCCCATCCCCCATGTACTCTTTCATAAACACCTTTCATTCTTCCCACATGTCCATTAAAATCACCTCCAACTATTAATTCTTCATGAACAGGGATGTTCATTAACGCTCTATCAAAATCCTCCCAAAACTTCTCTTTCACCGTTTCATCACATCCTACTTGTGGTGCATACACACTAACTACATTCAACATCACATTCTCTAACATAACTTTCACAACTATAAATCTATCACTAATCCTTTGTACTTCCATCACGCTTTCTTTCAATTTACTGTCTAACACTATTCCTACACCATTTCTTTTTCCATCACTTCCACAGTAGTAGAACTTATATCCCTCACCAATTTCTCTCGCTTTTGTTCCTCTCCATTTAGTTTCCTGCAAGCATGCTATATTTATCCGTCTTCTTTTCAATACATCCGCTAACTCTCTGGCCCTTCCAGTCATAGTCCCAACATTCCAACTTGCATACCTCAATCTCACTTCCCGAGCTAACTTCTTACGTTGCACCCGCCCGAGGTGGTGCAACAACCCTGGTCCATTTCCCACAGGAGCCGGGTGCTGCCCCTGCGCGTCGCCTGTGGGGTACGCCCTAGCCCTATCGCGCATTCTATTAAGACCGAACATGTTGCTATGGGATTTGGCTAGTTTTATTTTAAAGTCGGCCGCCAGCCTGACACCAACCCTCCTTGGGAATGCTTTTGTTGGTAGTTTACCCGACACCACGGGGTGACCTAAGGTGCTGTAGTATGCACAGAATCTAAATATCCCTTAGTCGCCTCTTACGACACCCACGGGAAGATATGGGATGGTGCTATTCTTTACGTCCGACACCATACAGAACCACACACACTATACACACTACACACACACTATTGATAATTGAAAATAAATAATGCTACAGTACCTGCATTTGATACTTGCACCTCTTGAACCTCCCGTAAAGCGAGGAGTAAGGCAGGTTGTAATGGATCGCCGCCTGGTTGATGGACATCTGCCCCACTCTGTCAACATTGAACGACAAATAGAACTTATTTAAGAAAAAAAACTTGATACGCAGATTCTTAATTCAAATTGGCAATAGAAAAATTATAAACTGAGGGGGTTAAACAAAAATTTGCGAAAGTGGACATTAGGTATTCTTTACACGTAGACCAAGAGTCGTAGAGAGATATAATGGAAAGTGCAAGCCAGTAGATGACAAGCTGCTTATTGAAATAAATCATAGAGTGTTTGGCGAGGATGAATGAGATATAAAATTTCCTAACAGTTAGGACATTACATTCTGAGTATAGCATATATGTACGGTAGTCACGTGGTTTAAAGTGAATTACTATAGCACAGCGCTTTGAGCTCTTTCAATCTTTAATAGCTACGTCAGGACTGATTGACACAGAGCCAGTAAAGCATTCGGAGAGAATTTTTATCCGCTGAAAACTTTAGATTTTTAAATATGTAAACGAGTTTTGTGATGTGAGAAGTTAATGTCTCCAATTGAGTAGTCCAATATAGGTTTTCCTAGACGAACACTCGATATATTTTATAGATTTTACCATCGTCGCCGACCGACAATTACAAGCAATAGTGTTTTGTGGATTGTTATGGGCTATTAGATTTCTGGTTTCTTCAGTTGATTTTGATATATTGTGGTAAAATAAAGCGTTGAAATTTGGTCTTCTTGATAACCAATGCATTACTCTCCGTAACGTGTTTTCCATATGCATTCTAGAGTTATCCCAACTCTTACCATATGCTACGAGTGCAGTGTCGTCTACGTAAGTGAAAATATCATAGTTGACGAAAGGCAGTTTACAAAGGTCGTTTATACACGATTGGAAGAGACTAGGGCTTAAAATACTATCCTAGAGAACTCCGAAGATTATTTGTTCCTCTGCGGTAATTATATTATCTACCTTAACATATTATTTACGGTCAGAGATAGTCTTTAAAGATTACAAGAAGTAGACCACGTATACTTAGCTTAGCTTAGCTTACTAGCCACATTTTCATTCTGTGTATCAATTCGGAAATACAGACAGCGTCGAATGCTTTACTGAGATCTAGAAAAATACCATAGCAATTAATTTTTTGATCTTCTCTGTTAGCAACCTTTTGCCAACGTGTGTAGCCAAGGCGGGTCGCTAGTATGATTAAAATTATACAGGTAGGTATCTATAGATACCATAATTATAATATTATGGGTACCTATAGTCGATTGGTTACTCGGAAGGTACCTGACAGCTTCAAGCGCTTCGCCCATGGCATCTTCAGACCATGGTGTGGGGTTGGAGCGAGACAACTCGATGCCCTCTCGCTTACAGCGACCATACAATGTTCCTGCAATAGATAAAATTCCAGACTTGAGTTTTAATATGCATCCACAATTTTATACAGACAACCTGTTAAACAATGGTATTCAAGTCGGATCTAAGGCGTTCCTAACTTCAAATAGTCAATTCAGAAACTGGAAGGTTTTGAAGAAGTCATCGTTGATGTTAAAAACCACATCTTTCGTCCATCTTAACCCGAGCCCTGCATGGTAGAACAAATTCACCAGAGGCCACTAAAGGTGAAAGGTGTCACACTAATATTATAAACGAGACAGTTTATATAAATGTGTGTATGTTTGTTTGTTACTCGTTCACGCTCAAACAGCTGAAAGAAATGGGTATGGTTAGACCATGTCCGAGAGCAGAAGACTTTTATGGAGTACCTATATTCACTTAGGATAATTTCCGACTATTGGCCGGTTAAACCGGCGTAACAGCCAGTCTTTAATGTTAATAATAGTTACCTGTAGGTATCCCATACTGCGTGGCAGCGCGCTGCACGGAGCTGGCGCCGCAGCGGATGGAGGCGAGCGCCAGCTGCAGGTCAGCGCGCCGCCACGCCGTGGGCGCCGCGTTGAACGGCGCCGACAGCCGAATGCCCTCGCGCCGAGCTATCTTGTACAGTGTGCTGCTGGGGATACCTGGTACAAGTTACAAGGTAAATAGAAATACTTCTGATTAGTTCTTCTGGTTTCCGAGATAGCGAACAGCTTGAATGTTCCAAATGTGTCTTAAATATCCCAGATTCGTAAAAAGTACTATGGTGATTTGTTATTTAGTCTTGATGCTACTTGCTGAGGGATGCGAGGACATTGATCGACGTCTCAGTCAAGGAGTTGTAGCTTTTGGCGCTGTATTAACTGTAGATTTTCGTTGACAGATCCATTCTAGTTTAATGAGGTAGCTTATAGTAGCTGACTCATTAGATTTTACCGCTTTCCTTGTGTAAGAGCGCACCATAAAGTGGTGGATACCGTCTGCCGATTCCATCAAGTGATCATCGGCAAAAAAGTCAACTTCTTAAGTTAAACCAATGATGTGGAACGTCTCACCATAAGCTTTGCTGGCCTTGTTAGCGGAGATAGCGCCTGCCCTCAGCGCGTGCAGAGCTCCGCGCAGGTCGGCTTCGCTCCAGGACTTGGCGGCGCCTTCCTTCTTAGGCGTGTCGATGCCCAGACGATGCGCGCGCTGCCAAAGTGTAGTGGACGGAATACCGTATGTCGCTGATGCCTGTGGATACGTAATAAAGATAAAATTGTGCGCACAGCTATAGAGTGAAATTTTGTTACGAAAGTTTGTGTTTCCTATTAGCTATAACCAGAGAATTTTTCTTTCAAGAATGAATATCGTGCTCTATCGTTGACCACATCAGCATTACTTATCGTCAGACTAGATTAGTGTTGAAAAGCAAGCAAAAACACAAACTAAACAAGGGTTTCTAATGTCCCTTTTTACCAATACTGCCAAATACTGTTAACTTTTTTACGCTCGCGCTCGACTAAGCGCCTATGTTGGAAAATCCAACAATGCTATAAATAATAAATTAAGGAGTTCATGTCGTTGGGTATTCTATCTACGGTACTCGTAATAACATTGAAGAATCAGTAAATCATATAAGTAGGTACAGATATTTTTGAATTGTCAAGATTCATTGATGATCTCAGTCAGAAAAATTATATAATTCCACATTCCAAAGCGTAGATCTCTATAAAGAAGAATGTGCTAGACATTCTATCTATAGATACTCTTTAAAATCACGTTATGTATTACAATTATGTCAGTTACATATTTCTTTCCGCTTCTATTAGGTATGTGAGAACAATAAAAAAAGAAGTTCTGTAATTACAGCTTTCTAACGAATAATCCAAAAAAGTTTTAAAACATTGAAAAGACGGAGAATATATCTCATTAGGTAGGTATACCAATACTAACAGAAACAAGCTAGATGGATGGTCATAAAGGAACTACTTAACAAAGAAAGAATGATCATATAACAAAAGCAAAAGGAAGTGCCACATTATGGCATCCTTCAACTTAATTGGCTCACTTCACCTCATAACAACTCTCTTAGAAACTAATACAGTCATCATGAAATTACAATATGTACAAATTGTACATAGTTACGTTTCCGAAGGTTACACACACCGTCACGCATATAAAATCTGTGTTGTGGGATGCCGACCGTGACGGCTACTTCCACCAATCATCATAAACATTTATAAATCTCAATACGAGCACCACCCAAGTTCTTGTACTGTCATGTGAATTCATGTCATACCTGTTAATGACTTATTATTGGTGAAAGATTGGGCAAAGATGACATGATGATGATGCCCATTTACTATTTTATAGTTTTTAATAACAAATTTTACCGGGCCCACATTTTTTACTGTAATTGTGATAAACCAGTGTTTATAGTAGATATATATTGAAGCCCAGCTCCGGCTGATGCTTATGTGAATCTTTGCTAATCCTGAATTTTGCTTATGTTTCTTATTTGAGTTCGTTCAAATTAGAAATATTTTCGCTAACAATAAGAAAAAAAATTAGAAAGTTAGTTTAAGCAAGCGTAAAAAAAGCCAGCGGAAACTAAGTATTACTTTTTTAATTTGGTTCTTATACAAAAATTCCCTGACGGAATCTGTTTCCTGATAGCTACCACTTAGGGGTCTTTAAGTCAAGAGTGAATAGGTTACTTCTAGGCAACTCCATCGTCGGCCACATCATCGCTTACCATCAGGTGAGATAGTGATTAGTGGTCAACTCGAGCCTATTCATAACAAAAACTAGAGCTACCCTACACAAAATCAAGTAAGTACCTTCGTAAGGCTCATCTGGTGGTTTCTGAGAGCGTCCAAGGCTCGCTCCATGTCCTGCTGGGTCCAGCTCTTGGGGCTGTGCCGCGGCGCGGGCGACGCTTGACGCCCGCAGGAGTCGCTTGTGTCCTCGCCACTAAGATGCGGTTGTTCTGTAAGTAATGCTTATATTTGTCGGACATCTAAATAAAAATAAAATATAATCTCTTTTTATATCTCCTTTCGCAGGTCTGCTGGAAGAAATTTCTTATTGGAAATAAGCAGTACCTTTGTACAATTTTTATCAGAATGTATTCGTGTGTACATAAATTATAAAATAAATAAATCTAAAACATACAACTATACTTACACGACGCTATTTGATCGTTTGATGAAAGACCATATGTTTCTCATTGTTTCGATCCAGCGGGGTCACTCGAGATGGGCCAAAAAGTAGAGGCTTTAGTTTTTTCGTTTAATGTATCTCAAGAAATTTTGATAGAAATTACAATTAATCTCCTCTTCCATTCAGCGGGACCCTTGGTTCTATTACGCTCGGAAACATAAAAATAATACTGATCGTAACTCTTGCCAATGTTCCTCTTGATTCATGTATTAACTGCAAGGGATCTTTAACAAAATAGCAAAAATTCAACAAGAAAAATTTGTCTACCCAGCAGGGCCCTTTGTAATTTGAGTTTATTTTATTATGTGCATAAAAAAGCACACCATTATTATATATCACCAATTACCAATGAACGAATAGTAAACCATTGATTGAACCGTTTACGTTGTTTAAAAATATACCTACCTATTTCAGTATATTTTTAAACGACTTCAAAAAAGCTTAGCCTTTTTTGGGTTCCGTACCTCAAAAAGAAATAAAAAACGTTTTACAAAAAAAAAAAATAACCGAGTTCACTAAAAAAAACACTAAATAAAAGGATTAAAATAAATTTAACTCGGAAGTCGGTGTTTGAAATTAAATTGTGAATTGTAAAGATACTTTGCATTTTGTTTATATACATAGTATTTTTAGTTTCTTGTATTAAAGTCTGTTGTATTTTTGCGTATAGTTGTTTTAATGTACCGTAAATGAGTTCAACTGTCAAACTGCAAGAGATGGTTATCCATATCATGAAGAGAAAAGCGATCAGAGTGCTCTCGTTTGTATTCAATCTAAGCTACGGCTCGCAGAGTTTATGGGATTTCACACGATGACGACGATAACAGGTTTTGAATAAGACCTCCAATCTCTTCGTGTCCAACCAAAAAATAGAAATATTCGCGCACGCGAAAGGGAGTTAAAAAACAGGTTTGATCCGTTCTAAAATAGCGTGCGTAACTACGCAGCTTACCCTATCACTTGTTCAAACGCTCAATAAATTACCATAACTATCAAAATAAGTAGGCATTACTTTCTATACGTTTTTCACATTTCCGCGATATTAATCATGCTTGCCTACTTCGCCTTTTGTTTAGTCAGAAAAAAACAGTAATTAAATCAATAACAATACATTGATAGACAGATATGTATAGGTAGATATATACTTACATTACCTACTTACATACCAAGCCTAACCTAGTTTAGAGCCAATGTTATAAGTTGAACACAAATAACGCATAATTGAAGCTAAGGCTCAATTTATCAGATATTAATTTTTTTCAGTTCGAAAAAGATATTATGTTGTACCTAACTTAGATTTGCCTAATTTCTCGATCGATTCATCACCATTGTTTCAGCCGAAACAAATCCACTGCTGGACATAGGCCTCCTGCAAGTGTCGCCACAACGAAAAGTCATGATGTACTACTATACTTACCATCATGTGTTAAAATGAAGAGTGTGCGAGCGAGAAAGAGATGGAGCTATATACTCTATATAGCTCCATCCCTTTAACAGTTTATTTTAGGTCGTCAAAACTCTACAATGTTACCACATTCTCCTAAGGTCGTTTTCCAGTAGCTGCAGTAACAGCTATAGTAATGGTGTGGGTACGTCACACTACCCTATCTCAAAAGTTACAGAACTTCAAATAAACTATTCTGTGACCCTGTGAAACAAAACAAATACATATACAAATACATAGCTGGGTCAGCGAGACAGTACCTACGCTCAAAATATTATGTTGGTCACTCTGAATGCCTTGTAAGTTTCTTTTACGATAATGCGATCGACACGATTATGACGTTCGGCACTCCGATTGGCCCGCTCCAAGCTAATAACCAATCAGAGAGCCAAACGCGGTAAACGTTTTGATCGCGTAAAATCAACTCGCCCTCAGCGCACGGGAGTTGGCGTTCCGAACTATTGCGCATACTCGAAAAAATACACAATACAAATTCACCATTATGATTCTTAAAAGGAATCACTGCGCAGCCAATTGTTCGAAGTTCGGAGCATTGAAAATATCTCGGCCGTACTGTATGCGCGATTTACCACGCAAGGACTGAGGTAGCGCTAAATTCCTACTGCGCTGGAATATTAAAGGCCTATGGGGCCTTTCTATGGTACGATCCGTCGCTTCAGACTGAGATCGTAACGACGAATCGATAGTATATGTTAAGATCGTTAACAATTTACCTTGAAATACACTATCGATTCGTTGTTACAATCGGTCTGAAGCGACGGATCGTATCGTTTTTAGAACAGTAGTGATAAAATAAATTACACAAAGTATTGCGCCTGGCTTTTAATAGCCCTAACTAAATAGCAAATTTTATGAAATTTGATAAACTGATTGATTCTATAAATTGAGAGTGGTACTGAAGAAGGTGTGGTAAGACAGGGACTTTAAGGTAATTCATAAACAAAACCCTCTGTTTTTGATTGCACAAACAAGGAAATTTTATTACGAAAATAATCAGTCTTTCTTTCTTTAATTATAATAAGTCAAAACAAAAATATAATAATCTCCCATAGAAATAACAACTTATGAAAAATAACAAAATCTACCCATCTTGCCCATAGGGCAAGACAGGGTACCCCTGGGGTAAGTTGGGGTATCGTCGTCATCTTCACAAACGGCAGATAAGGACAGGTTCACAGTTATCTTCCACCACACACACAGCCACAATGCCCCCACTTACCGCAAGTCTGGCATGTGATCCGTTTTTCAATACACTCGCAGGCCATAAACCGTGGCAGTACAGACATTCTGTATCTTCATCATCTGATGTCTGAGCTTCTTCGTTAACTTTCTTGGTTCTTTTTTTTTGTTACTTTTTGTTTATCCCTTTTGGTTTCTGTTTTGTCCTTCTTCTAACTTTTTTTAATAAGGAGAACCAGTGATGATAGCTGTTTTTCCTCTTCCTCGAACTTTTCTTGTCCTTTTTTCGGCCATTCGTAGATAAGGCATTAACTTTACTGTTACATAACATTAGGTTTACTGTTGTTTACTGTACTTAAGAAAAAGTTTCAGGAGTTAGTTGAGATGCTGCTGTGTTATTTGTAGAATTTAAGGTGGTGCAGGTGGCCGATTGGATATTATGGGTGATACTGGATATGGATGTTACTGACGGTGGGACTCTCAGTGTTGGTTGTGAGGTTGCTGCTATCGATGATGTCGAAACTGTATCAGCCATGGGATCCATTTCAGCGTTCAATACGATATCGGTGGCCTCCGCAGCAATGAAGTCGTCTTCAGTAAAAAAAGGCGATTTTCTACATGATTTAAAAGCACTGATTGCAGTTGGTATTATTACTGCCCGAATAATCGCTTGCCCGAAGAGTTCAGTTACTTGAAATTTTGGCACTACTTTCCCAGGATTTGACCTTAACCATTAATTCAAGAAGTGACCAATAAGCGGGTAAGATGGGTAACCACCCCATCTTGCCCTCGGGTAGGTTCCCAATTTTTCCCAAAGTGGCCTCCATTGTTGTACAAATTTTTTGAGATTGTAAATACAAACAAGCCGGAACGGTTTTATGACTTTAGAGTAGTAAAAAAACAAATATTAATAAAAAAATATGACACAAATCTTCTATACCATACACTACGAACAGTCATGTCTTTAAGATACGTCAAAAAAATACATAAAACCACTCAAAATTAATAAAAATACTGAGTTACGACGTGCACACTATACAATCAAACTTTTTGTGAAACTAAATACTTCTGTTTAACATTAAATGGCGTTAAAATAAATTTTCTAGCGACATTGTATAATCACCGGTCACCGTCTTACCTCGCTACACCATCTTACCCCACCTTCCCCTAAATTTCTATTGTTAATATTTAGCTAACTTTATTGGTCTTTCATACATCCTTAATGAGTAATTTGTACTATACCTATAGATGATTAAAATCTCTTCATAGCATTTCTCAAATTGATTTAAAATCATTAGACTTGGATGGCGAATAATTCCAATATCCAAATATATGTGTCACACTCGTCCTATAATAATTTATAGAGTGTTGTTGCGTAAACATTATAATTACTAACTGGTTGGTTGTAACATAAGCTTAATCAACCTTATAATTTTCCCACTGTTGGAACTCAGGCCTCCTCTCTCAGAGATCGAACCGGCCGTAATCCACCACGCGGCCCAGTGCGAATTGGCGGTAGGTTGGTCTGGTAGATATCGCTGTCACCGGTAAAACCAAATGGTGATTTAAGTTTTTGAAAAAGTTGTTTTTTAATATTTTGTTACCTATACAAAATTGTTTATTCTATTCTGTAATATTATTATACATACCGCCTTCTGACGAGGGTTCATCCTTGACAGTCAGCAGCGGCATGAAGTCGGTGGAGTCAGGCACTTCGGTGACGTTCATAAAGTCTATGTGACGATCCAACAGTGACGTGCTCTAATGAAAGGGAAACAAATACGTTATAATTATTATTTCTTAAAAACCTTTATAATTATTATTTACTTTACTTTTTAACTATTGATTACCTAAAACTAATACTTATGTGAATGATAAGCCCATGAAAATATGAGTTGACAGTATTTAATTCAAACACCCTTAGTACATTTGTAATATAATTAGTAGAATATATAATTTAATTTTCTGATTGTGACAAAAGTATAAAATGATATTCTTGTCCAGAATTAAAGTATTGAACACAATGGACGAAACTTAAGTATTGTTTCGTAAGTAACTAATTACATGTAAATGTCGACTTCGCTTACTTAACTAACAACTATGTTAATATAGGTAAAGTTCATTATCGGTAATTAGAACGTCATCTACATAAATTAAGTCACACACTCAATAATTATCTAACAGACAATTTCACTGAAATAAACCAATGTTTCAAATGAGACTGATAGTACGTCTAATAATAAGTACCAATTATATATACTAATTATGATTGATTACTGTACTTAGTTGATAAAGTTACGTAACTCATTGTTGTAGTTAGAATTTGGTGAAAGCTCTGACCCGAATCCATCGAAATTAATTTAAGTCCAGTATGCGGCGGTTAATATGGCACATTAATTCTATAGTGCGTCATCTATAACACGGGTACAGTACCTGCTTGTCAGTATCATTAGCTCAACGTTATTATTGGCCGGGTCCTCTTATACCTTGGCATTATGAGGAGCCGACTCGAGTATCTCCAACGTCGTCGCTGGTGGGGACTCAGCTCGCTCCTGTTTAACACACACCGGCGTGGCAGCTGGGCCCGCCGGCGCCAGCGGTGCCAGCTCCTCCAAGCCACTGCCCTAGAGAACCGACAGAGGAGTCCAATTACCGTATACTTTTTTACAAAGTCAATGCAATGGACGCAAGTAAAATGTCAAATCCTTAACCTTATCAGTTATATAACAAAACAAAAAAAAATGGTATATGGGCCCAGATAACGATTAAAATAGGCACATAGTAGTTATTGTATAGTTTCAGAAAGTAGATATTTAATTAGATAACTTTTTTATGATTATGCAGAGTTCTTTTGTGTCTCTTATCATATATATCAAATCAGTAATATATGTACTTGCAAATTTATCTAAAGGGAGGTGTTTTTAATAAGATAGTTCTTACAATTGGTGGTGTATTCCCCAAGGCATTATTCTGGGACCTTATTTATTATATCTTACAGAAGAAACTTTAGTACTTTTTTGGGTACCATTGGTATGAATAAGGAAATGGATTTTTTATAGGATTTAATAAGGATAAAAAAACGTATTCTTATAAGAATAAGGATAAATAAATGGAATCCTTATAGGAATAAGGGTTCCATTTTTTTATTCGTTAGAAAAACGAAGAGTGATCCTTCACTCCTCGTCTTTCTATCGGACTGACTGGATCTGACTGGTCTGTTTTTTTTCTGATGGATAGACAATCCATCTGTCACTACCATTTGGCCACTGCCACTTTCCAACAAGTCAGTCTTAGTGTAAATTTTTTCGAACGATTTAAACGATGAAATTTTTGGAGTTTTATATATAACTTTCAAATATCACTATTATAGAACGAATCAATTCTTTTAACATTGAGCAAGGAGTTTAAAGACGGACGCTGACACTACGGAGGGGAAATAAATGATTACATTCCCGCGCTCGCATCGTGCTGGAGCCTTGCCACTACTGACTTGAATCTATATATTCCTCTATTATAAACTAATACGCGAACAGCGTTACTACAATCAATTAAAGCACCGGGACAACGAACGTCTTAAAATACTTAGTGAAGTTAGTAGTAAGTATAAGAATTTGAAGAATTTCGCATCAAACTTACGAAAGTTCATCGAAATAAGCAAATAACGCTACTTCTACTCGTAAACACGTCCACATCATATTATAACTTTCTATCGCAGATATTGAGAATGTAGATATACAATCTTTTTCCACATATAAATATAACACATGTACTGCAAAGTAGGCAATATGAAACAAGTTTTGTATAATTTGATTAGCGGTTGAAAAACTGTTTTACGAGATGCGTTCCGCGAGCTGACTTTCAGCGTTGAGTGACCCTAATATACTGGCAAATAATTCTACATAATTATATAAGAATTTTAATAAAAAATATTAATAAATTACTTTTGCAAAGTCGTTTCTATCATATTATCACGCTTTTATGGCAGCTTAAAATATATGCGCTGCATATTTTTAAGGAATGTCATGTTCCGTTACGAATAACTAAATTTTGTTGTTATAGACCGCACACTTTGATGGGTAGTCCGAGCATTACAGAAACTAGTTGAAGATAGCATAGAAGTAAAAACTAGTCATTCTAAAGCTCTTAGACATGGTATCAAAAAACTGCAAACTATAATTAAAAGCTATTAAAAAGTAGGTACCGATAAATAATTGAAGTGCCCGCGAAAATCGTGCAGAAAAATAATAACATGCTAATATAAGTTACCTGACTGGATAGATAACTGTGCGTGAACTGTGAGTCGCTGTCTTCTTCGTCCGAGAGTGGTTCGCACTTCACTTGTGACAGTCCGTGGCCGGGCATCTCCTAGCAAAACAAATAAAAACAAACTACTAATGTCTCCTCCTCCACTATAAAATTAAATACTGTTTCTTGAAATAAATCTTTTACTGTGATTAACTTGAAGATGAAGTTCCTATATTTAAGAGTTATGAATACAAGTTTATATTGACGATATAGTCGTACTTATCGCCACAACAAAAGCGCGCTAAATCTATCCTACGAGTACAAGCGTAAACAACAACGTGGCACCCCATGTTCTCCCCGGAATGTCGCAGAAATCGAACAATCGCTATGTTATAAGTAGGTTTACATAGGCAATTAGACAAAAGGAAGCGAGCTTTATTGAATTTTTTCTCGATTGGTGCACAAATGAAGAGTGCAAAGTTTTAGTCTCTCTCTCTCTGTCGCCCGCGAGCCAGACCGTCTCACGAGCTTTTTTAATTTTGTTTGTTTAAAGCCCATAGGCATGTAGCTAACGTATGTGAAGTTCGTTGCAATGATTCAAAACTTTATACATAGAGAAAACTTATAAGATTTGGGATAAGCAACTTTAAGAGATTGTTGTTAGCGTGTATATTCGTGCGCAATCACCTGTCAGAGGTAGAGGAAAGTAGTGAATGTAAAGTTGCGCGGTTAACCCTCTCTCGTCGCTTCACATCGTTCCATTCGAGGAGCCGGCGGCCGCGGACACGTCTGCGCGACCCCGACACACCGCGAGATACGAAAACACATTCACTTTCACCGTCTTCCCGACAGACCGGCACACCGCGAAGGACGGTGCGAAACGGGTGCCGATAAACGCGAGGGAAACGGAATTGCCGAAGACGAGGGCGCGAAATTCACTCGACTCACCTAGTCGGTCAGCGGTAGCCGCCGCAAGCACTCGCCCGCGTCACACATGCACCGCGGACTCGTCCCGGCACCCGCGACTGCACGGTGACCTTCGGGAAACGATGAGATGTCGCAAATGAAAGTGAATTCGGCACACACCCGGCCGACTCTGCGTCGCTGCGTGGCGCATGTTTAGGAGGTGCAGGGCGGGCGCGTGCTCATTTTTTTCCGCGCCAAAGAAATAAAAACAAACGCCTTTTTGCCGACAACCGGCCGCGCCGCACTGTAGCGGTGCTCGGTGCTCCCTCTCTCGCCACGCCGCTTCAATGTGTTCACAGTCCAAAGCCAAACTCGGCCAGCACTCCAAGTAGGAGGCTGACTAAAGTTTCGAGACTACTTTAGATACATTGTTTTTCAATTCAGGAAGTTTTGTAAAGCGACTGTAACCATTAAAATTGGCGATAGACGAAGTCTGCAGGGAGGGTAGCTGCATTATAGCACGTGTAGGTATGCAGGGAGGAGGCAGGGGGTGGTCGGCCGCCCGACCAGTCGGCGCCCCGCGCGGCGCCTTCTCTCTCCGCTCCGATTGATTTTTATTACAAGAATTTCGCTCGTGGTTTTTTTTTGTTTCCCGCACACCGAAAGCCTGGCGACGCACACAAAGAGATTCGTATAATTCGTTTGTACGAAGTTACTAATGCTATTGATTTTTATAACGAAGCGACAAAGCTTACGAGGGAACCAGCGCCGGCTGTATCTTCAAGTTACGAGGAAAAGTCTCGCTAGTATTTTATTGAAGAATGTTTTTCTTACGATTACTGCAGCGGTTAACAATTTTGGCAAAATTGGAGGGTAGTTTAAAAACTAGCATTATTTGTAGTTATTTGTATTAAGTTAAAGGGAACACCATTTTTTGCGAAATTAGATATTTCACTGGATTCCCAAGAGACTTTGGAGGCTGTGAGACAGTTATGAATGATTATGATTCGTGTTTTAAAGAAAACTAGTTTGAATTTCCTTTCCAATCTCAAGCTTCCGTTTTCTACATGATACCTTGATATATGTCATTCTTCTTCAACTTTTTAATATACGAATTTATCACATATCGAACTTATCGCATCTGTAACGTAGTGTAATCGAACTTTCTGTCCGATTCCCGCTAAAACCTGGAAGTTATCAAGCTCGCTAAAGTGTTTGTATGTAGGCGAGCAGCGTCGCTAACTTACGTACGAAGATAGATAACAAAGGCGAGTCTAGTGATGTATGCCTGCATTAGCCAGCAACAGTGCAAATAGCTACAGACTCTCATCTTCCAGTATTTACGTCCTAAAGAGACACATTTCTATTTGTTGGTCTTCATCCTGGTTGTATCCAGCTCATCTCATCGTATTCTACATGGTCGGGTCCAGCTCGTCCCACCGTATTCTACGCGGTTGCGTTCATCTCGTCCCAAAGTATTCTAAGTGGTCGTGTCCACCTCGTCTCACCGTATCTTACGTGGTCGTGTCCAGCTTACTCCGTCATATTCTACGTGATGGTATCCATTTCGTCACGCCATCTTCTACGTGGGTGTGTCCATCTCCCACCGCCATCTTCTACGTGGTTATGTCCAGTTCATCCCGCTATGTTCTACGTGTTTGTATTCATCTAAACCCGCCACTTGCGTGGTAGCGTCCACCTCGTCTCGCCGTATTCTACGTGGTCGTGCTCAGCTTGTTGTGTTTTTGCTTCCACAATGTTCTATGTAGTTGTATTCAGCCCGTCCCGCCAAGTTCTACGTAGTTATATGCATCTCTTCCGCCACCTACGTGGTTGATTCCAAGTCATTCTGCCATGTTCTACGTGGTTGAATATGGTTATATTCATCTCGACCCGCCACCTACGTAGTTGTGTCCAACACATCCCGCCAGGTTCTACGTGGTTATATTCATCTCGACCCGCCACCTACGTAGTTGTGTCCAACACATCCCGCCAGGTTCTACGTGGTTGTATTTATCTCAACCCGCCACATACGTGGTAGTGTCCAACTCGTGCCGCCATGCTCTACGTGGTTGTGTTCATCTTAACCCGCCACTTACGTGGTTGTGTCCAACTCGTCCCGCCATGTTCTACGTGGTTGTATTCATCTCAATCCGCCACCTTAGTGGTTGTATTTAGGTCGTCCCGCCATGTTCTACGTGGTAGTATTAATCTCGACTTATCACCTACGCCTGGAAATCTGGGCAATTGCCGACACCAGACAAAAAATCTGACTGGTCGGCGGATCCTCCCTTTTAACGGAGGCGTGGGCATAAAGTCCCTTTTATACCCTGTTCCTCATACCTATAAAGATCGTCATCAGCGCGAGAACAAAAACGTCAACATGAACCTAGAAATAATATAAGAGAGGTAATTGAAATAACCTGAAAGGACTACCTACTTCATTTTATTGCTGCTAGGGAACTAAATACTACTGACAATTCTAAGTGATTGTGTGGTAGCAAGCTACAAAGCATGAAAGTAACAAAATCTGATTCTACTATTTACTGTACCGCTGCTGTGCTGAGGGACGTAGTACCTCCTATAGAATCATGTCTGCCCAATCCTTCGTGGAATATAGGCGTGATATTCCATGATTTCTGAAGTAGGTATTGAACGTTGAGTAGGTATCTCTTAATCTTAAATTTTATTTTGCTCTGAAAACTAGTAAAAATTTTGCATTAGGTTTTGACGCGTTCCTAACTCAACATACCTACTCAATTCAGAAACTTGCCTATTTTCATGTTGTAAATTATCTAGCTATCAAATTGTTAGAAGCATGTCAGTCAACTGATTTGATTGGTTGACTGAATTATCTAATAGATCACTTCAGGGTATTTATTATTTTGAAACATCATTGATTTCTAGTTGAGAACCTGGATGTCAATGTCTCACAGGCGTCCATTACACGATAGGTTTTGCTGTCAGTTTTACCACAGTCAATATTTTGATTGATGAAAAACCTACCGTAATAATAATTAATAGAAAAAAAAAATAATGGCGATAAAAATTCCGTAATTCAAACATCATTCATGATTGATGGAATCGATTAACGCTTGCATGACCGTGTACTGGACGCCTTACGTCTCACGCCAAAATAATCAACTTTTCTTTTTTCTCTGTGCAGAAACTGTCCCATTATTTTGTGTGTATTTGTGTAATACGCATAAAAAAAAAGAAAAATAAACCAGAATAAAATATCTACTGAAAATCATCAATCTCGAACTTTAATACGTAATGCAACGACCTTCAATCACACACAATAGGTCCATCAAAGTCGTCAGTAATCTACCAATTGACGATCAAGCGTCTGCAATGCAATAGCTATTGTGTCAAAGTGTTGAATATATGTACTTAGTTGTACCTACATCTATAAAAATGGGTACTTTAACAATTCCACTGTAGGATGCTCTGTTTGTATCGTGCACTTCAAGGAACTTCGGTGAGATGACCTGGAGAAAACAAAATACTTAATATATAGAAAAACAAGCTGGACACAATCACGCACATACGTGGCGAGTTGAAATGACTACAACCACGTAGAACATGACGGGACGACTTGAACACAACCGCGTAGGCATGTCGAGATGAATACAAACACGTGAAACATAGCGGGTAAGCGTGTGTAACTGTTTACTGAACCGACTCACTGTTTCGAAACATTTTAGTGTTCCTAAAGATTGGAACATCAGTGTTTTAAATGCATCATTTGGAACAATTGGAACACTAAAACACTCTTTACTTTAAGCGACCAGCAGTCTTCTTAAAATTCAAATTATAATGTAAATAGTGTAAATATAATTAATGACCTGAACTAAAAACATCTGCTTTAAATTATTCTCGAGTCAAAATTCAATTAAATAAAACTTTTAGTGTATTTGACGTAACGTAACAGATCACGATTCTTAACAGTCAGTGTCTGTATGAGCCGTTGTTCCAAATGTTCCGTTTGTATCTTGTGATTCGATGTTTCAAATGTTCCTTTTGTATCTTTTGAGCCGATGTTCAAATTTTCGGTTTGTATCTTGTGAGCCCTGAGCCGATTTTTCAATTGATCCGTTTGTATCTTTTGAGCCGATGTTCCAAATGTTTCGTTTGTGTCTTGTGAGCCGATGTTTCAAATGTTTCGTTTGTATCTTGTGTGCTGATGTTCTAAATGTTCCAAACGATACATATCACAGTTTCAGAACATTTCAGTGATTCAGATGCAAATGTTCCAATCGCAAAGATGACACACTTTTCCCGCATCTAATGCACCGTGTATATTTCAATTGTGCTTTTCTATTTATATTTTTTTTACAATTTGTTTTTTTTTGTGTTTTTTTTTTAATTTGAAAATAATAATTATATTTTACAATTTGACATTGATATTTGTTTTTATTTAACAATATGAATTTATTTATTTTTTAAATTCATTTTTGACATATACTTCGTGAAACTTGAAAACGCCATATCTGCGATGAAATCAACAATAGCATCAAATAATTAAAACGCATTGCTAAACGAAATTTCTAGAATGGAAGTAAAGCCAAAGCCTGTCAATTTTCAGAAAAGTCCGACATAAAGTACCTACCACTATTATTATTAAATAAAGTTTAGTAGGTAGGTACGTAGGTAGATAAGGGAATTTGTACCTTCCTCAATTAAAAATAGAGTCGAAATTCGCGTGAAAGTAGGGAGGTACGTACAGGTTTGTAATAAAAATAATTTATTACCGATTTAACCGAATCGCAAAAAGTTTTTTTTTTTATGTAGTTAGCTTAGTATAGGTAAAGCGAAAAGTTTTCCAAAAGGCTTTTTTCACTGTAAAGGACTATCTTGAGGAAAAAAGGCTTAGGATTGACCTACTCCAAGACGCTCTACAATAATTGTTATTTTTTTTTAAACATGGTGTCTTTGACATTGACGCACAAACGAATAAGTACAGTATATGATTCTGGACCCCCAGTAATGAAATTTTTCGTCGGTTTTTTCCTATTTGTTTTTATTTTAAATCTTCACGTTTTTTAATTTTAACTGTATAAAATCGTTATTCTAACATGTTTAGTGAAAAAAAATTAATGAATTACTTTCAAAAATTAAAAATATCATCAAGTTTGATTAGAATAACGATTTTATCTACCCCAGTGACTTTTTAATAATATATATTTTTTTAAATATTATTGGGATTAGTTAGAATAACGATATTACACAGTTTAAATTTAAAAAGTAGAGTTTTTTTTTTAATTTGGAAAAAGCCGACGAAAAAATCCACCACTGGGGATCGAGAAACATGTACTGGATTCGTGGTACATTTTTGTGCGTGTATATTTCAATTGTGCTTTTTTATTTCTATTCATTTTACAATTTGATTTTGATAATTGTTTTTCTTTTTCAATTGGACAACGATAATTGTTTTTTTTTACAATTTGACATTGATAAATAAAAATAAATGATTTTTAATTAATTTTTGACGTATGTATTTAGTTTGTAAAATATTACATTTTTCTACACTTTATTTTAAATATTTTTAAATAGTTTATTGTGGTGAATATGAGGACTATGTGATTTTTATTTTTTTTTGTTATTTTAATGTATGTCTGTCAATTTGAGCATTTCTGCGACCTACCTAACTGTCCTTTCCTTGGTATTGTTCGTCAAATAGTTGAGCTTCTTAGTAGCCCTAAGTTGAGCTATACGAATACGGACAAATACTTGCACTGACTGGACTCCCTGAGGGTTCCTTACAAACTTACCAATGAAAACAGTTAAATTACCGAATTGAGTTAGAATTTTCCGAATCGCAAAAAATGTTTTTTTTTTGTAACTTAACTACAAATTTACAGTTTTCAGATTTTTTTCTTATAATTGTGCTATGAGACCTTGCTTCATGCCAAATTTCAGGATTCTAGGTCAACGGGAAGTACCTAATGTCCCTATGAATTTTGATTTATTATTCGTTAACTAAGAAATTCGATTTTTTCACAGCTTCAAGCTTCTCCACGCGTTCCCGAGATAAAGGGTCTTGACAGATAGACAGACGGATAGCAAAGTGATCCATCCTATAAGGGTGCCGTTTTTTCTTTTGAGGTATGGAACCCTCAAAAATGGTCAAAATTAAAAAGCCTAACAAAAACCGGAAAGGCCGACCTCTGCCTAATTTAGCCGAATACGTAACCATAAAGCCTGACCGTGTCTGGCGTTATCCGGACGCCTGGCAACGCTCGATCCATGGAATAATTAAGTTCTTCTTGCTAGAAAAAAAGTATATTAACATGTGTCTAGCTAGACGAACCCATTAAATGATTACAATTCTGGTGTAATCATTTAATGGGTTCGTCTAGCGTGCAAGCGAACTAATTAGGTAGGAAATTTCAGTGTGTCTATATGACAATCAAGTCTCTTTGTATTCTTAGCTGCTCCTGGCATACCTAGAAGTAAACGACCTCCTCAGTGATCGTCAATACGGCTTTCGCCGAAAACGATCAACTGGAGATCTTCTAGCGCATGCCATCCACATCTGGAATGAGGCCAACGACAGGTACAGGAAATCGCTTACCATCTCCCTCGACATCTGGAAGGCTTTGATAGGTACTGGCATGAAAGACTTATTAGGAAGCTTCCTTCCTTCGGTCTACCCGTTGAATTGTATGCTTAGTTTGCAGACTTCCTGAGTGATCGATCAATCCAAGTGGTCGTCGATGGCTACTCGTCTGGTCGATGGGTTATTAATGCCGGTTTCTCTTAGGGGTCGGTCTTCTTGGCAACATTGTTCCTGCTGTAGTTAAAGGACCTACTTAAGCCCGGTATGTTTGGATATGCAGACGACAGCACTGTTGTTGAGAGCTACGTGTCCAGCGCGTGTACTAGTGTCGAGAGAGAGTAGTCTCTCCGAGAAGCTATGGTCGAACGCTTGAACTTGTCCTTGCAGGTGGTTTCTGAACGAGCTGATGACAATTTGGTTAAGTTCAATGCTGCTAAAACCTAAGCGTGTCTTTTTTCCGCTAATAGGAGCCAATTTTGCCCTGCTTCAACTTTCCGGGGTGAAACCGTACCGATAACCGACCAATTTTGATTTTCTTACTACGCTGACTAAGTTAAATGATTGTTTTTTAAAAGGAAACAAAATAGTTGAATTAAAATTTGATGCTGAATATAAAGCGGAGTATGGAGAACCTTGTATTGTATTATAAGATCTGTACCATCATGTTTCAGGCAAATAAATGAATTATTATTATTATAACATCTACTCCCATTTTTAGGCCATACATCAAGGCAAAGGCTCAGTTGGCTCCCAAAAAGTTGGGAACCCTACAAATTTGAGACAGTTTTTCCGCTGGAATAACTCGGTACTGAAACTTTATCAAGCACAAGTTCGATCATATATGAAGTACCTACTGTTCTCATTGTTGGGACGCATCTGGCACTTGCAGTTACCAGCTTGATGCGCCTAAGTCAATTGAGAAACGAGCCAAGAGGATCAAGGATAGTGATGCACTCGTCGAGTCAAAGCTTCAAAGTCTTGGGCACTGTCGCGGAGTTGCTAGCCTGTTGGTTTCCTACCGGTTGCTTTTCAGGGAGTGTTTTTTTTTTTTACATTGATATAAATCTGTGCTTGACTGCGATCCCACCTGATGGTAAGCGGAGATGCAATCATTGATGGTTAGGCGCACTAGTTTATTAAGAGCCTATTCACTCTAGCCTTAAAGACACCTAAATTATAGTTGGACGGGAAGACCGCAGCAGTAGAAAGGAGATGGCGGAATCAAGTCATACAATTCCCGCGCACACTCTCCAAAATGTAACCTGTAAAATACCGATAGGCTGGCTACCCTGCGCCTGTGCTCGAGGCTTTGTAGATTGGATTGGATTGGATTGGTGTGTGTTGGATATGCATAACTTAATTCCACCAAGAGCTAGATTGACTCGACACTATACCGAAGATATCCAGGACGTGAGTCCTGAAGCAGCTGAAAAACAATAAGGCGTCGTTTGAGAACAGAATTATGGCCGGACTCTAAAAGGCGGGTGGATTACCAGTCCCTAAGGCCCTTCATTTAGAAGCTATTTAATTCCGTCATTCTCAAGTGAAAATCGCAACGGGCATGAAGCAGAGGTGCGGTGGTACTTTTCTTTAAGAAGGGCGACATGCCTTGCTTAAAAATTACAGACCCATCTCACTTCTGAGCCATACCTACAAGCTGTTTTCCAGAGTCATCACGGACCGTCTCGCGCGTAGTGTAGACGACTTCGAGCCTCCCGAACAAGTTGGACTCCGAAAAGACTTTAGCATCGTGAACCACACATACGCTGCGGCAGGTTATTCAGAAGACTGAGGAGTATAATCAGCCTCTCTGCTTAGCGTTTGTCGACTGCGAAAGGGTTTCCCTTTGATTCGATCGAGACCTGGGCTGTACTGCAGTCTCTCCAACGGTGCCAGATTGACTATCGGTACATCAAAGTGCTTGTTTTTAAAGTTTTGGTACAAAAACACACCATGTTAGTCCGATTTCAGGACCAAACCTCGAAACCTATACAGCGAGGTGTGAGGCAGGGAGATGTCATTTCTCCGAAACTGTTTACGACCACAATGGAGGATGTCTTCAAGGTTCTGGACTGGAGAGGGCTAGGCATTAACGTCAATCGCGCGTACATCACTCACCTTCGGTTTGCCGACGACATAGTAGTCATGGCTGAGATTACGGAGGAGCTCAGTACAATGCACAGTGACCTCAGTAGAGCTTCGGAAAGAGTGGGACTTAAAATAACCATGCTTAAAAGCAAAGTCATGGTAAACCTCCATGCAACACCCACTCCTATCAAAATCGTACACTCTACACTCAAAGTTGTGGACGACTACGTTTACCTGGGACAGACGGTCCAATTGGCTAGATCTAACTTCGAAAAAGAGGTCAATCCTCGAATTCGACTCGGTTGGGCAGCGTTCGGGAAGCTGCGCGGTATCTTGTCGTCCAATATATCACAGTCTCTCAAGACGAAAGTCTATAACCAGTGCGTGTTGCCAGTGATGACATATGGCTCCTAAACGTGGTCGCTTAGAATGGGCTTCATAAGACGATTTAAAGACACACAAAGGGCAATGGAAAGGGCTTTGCTCGGAGTTTCCTTGCGTGATCACATCAGAAATGAAAATATCCGCAGGAAAACCAAGTTTACCAACATATTCCGATGAATCGCCATAAATCGAATGATTCTGGAGTGACGACCACGTATCTGAAAACGCAGCATTGGAAGGCCTCCCACAAGGTGGACCGATGAGCTGGTGAGGGTCGCGGGAATTCGATGGATGCGAGACACAAAGGACCGGTCGTTATGCGACACTTGGGGGAGGCCTATGTTCAACAGTGGACGTCTTTCGGCTGAAATGATGATGATGAATTCCACCAAGCCTATTCCATCATTGGACCACCAGAAGTAAAGCGATGCGCCACCGGTACATGATGGATATCCCACCCATACGCACAAAACGTTTTGGGAACACATTCATTGTGCGTACAGATGAGGAGTGGAATTCCCTGTTGGAGTATGTGTTTCCTCATAGCTACAACCAAAGGTTTTTAATTTTTGAAACTGCAAGAGGGATATACATAATTAACTCTCGTCGCAGGAATTATTTTTCCACCTCTTGTTTTGTTTCATATTTGGAATGTTATGGATTTGCTCTTCATATATTATCACGTACTTATTATAAACGAGTTTTTTTTAATAGTTTTAGTGGTTTTAGTAATGTGTCATAAGACACTTGTGACTCCGTCTCCGATTTCGGTTCCGATTCCGGTTTCGCTTCCGATAAACCAAATTTAAAAACGCCAGTTCTGAATTCTGTTCCGTTATAGTCACTTTCGTTAGGTACATTTATACATAACTATTTCGATACAAATAAATAAATATTTTATTTACAATCACTACTACTTTTTTTTCATAAAGTCCTACATGGGCACACAAAAACCTTCAAAAGCTATATAGTCATTGATGTGCACCGTGCACGATTCCAATATTATTGGTCGTTTCATAATTTATGTAAAATAACCGGCAAGAAACATTATGATTTGATTACTCACACTTAAAAAAAAGTTAAGTAGGTAGTTAAGTACTACTAGAGTAGGTAATAGTCGATTTCTGATTTAATTATGCATTTGAAGTTGAGTACAAAAGGTATTTCTCAAAGTTCTCAAACTCTAATCCGAAAATCTGTCAAAATATGGCATTTATGTAGGGTTTGAGACGAAAGAAAATACTTAGTTCAGAAACCCGCCCTAAGTTATTTCTCATCAATTATTTCTTAGTTATTAAAAAAAACAAGAGCTATCGCTAGGTACTGCATGTATCTATCTAGCTTACTATACTTAAAAAGTTACTCTGTGATTTAACTAGCATTTGAACAAAACGATTACAGCGCAGCGGGCGAGACAATTGAAGAGAGTTCATTAAAGTTGTGAATTTCTCATAAGCCAATAGATGGCGCTATGCGTTACTCGTAAGTTGTAATGCAATGCTCTTCAAAACAATCTAGGAGTTCAAGATAAGATCTAACAAATCTAAAATTATTACAATATCACCTGTAATTAATTGAAAAAAGAATAATAATTAGTATTTTTAGAAAATATATCAAACATTCTGTAATCACGAGATGTGCCGTCAAAAAGTGGGTCAAGGACAAGGTGTTCTAAATACATAATGGCAGTTGTTGTATACCATAACAAAAGAATAAAGATTTCGAAATTTTTTATTCTAAACTTAAATATATTTATTTATCTAATTAATTAGTTAACCGGGCATCAGTTAAATACCGCATTTACAATTTTTTCAAGCTTTCTAATTATTTGCTAATGGCAACATTTGTGGAGCTTATTTTGGGTCATTCGCGTCGCTTCCAACTTGTACTTCGTTTGGATTTTTGTAGAGGTGCCTTTCTCTAAACTTGCAACATAGCATAGTTTTAGTTTAGTGTTTTCAATTTCATTCATTCAAGAAAGCTGGCGGGTGTGCAAATGTGTTAAAATAAAAGTGGCAATTAATTATTGAAGAAATAAAAGTGTTAAAATACGTTAGAACAGTTAATGCAATAGTCAAGGTAAGCATTTTAATCTTTTGGTGTAGCGTTACGACTCCGATAAGGGCTTACTTATTGCTAGGACTTTTCATCTTGAAAATTTCCACTCGTGAACTTTCGAAGTAAAGTTCTCAGAAGTTTCTTTGTCGACTTGAAACTTTTTCGATGTTCGTCGTGCCTTAGCAACGCGATGAACTTGAACAGTTTATGTGTGTCATGAAAAGTTTGCCCAGAAAATAGTAAAACTTAGAATTTTCGTCGCCATTTTATTTTTTGTCGCGCTGGAAAAGCGGCCATTTTCTTTGTGCCGCGTCGCTTACGACGACTCGTATGTGGTCCATAAAGTTAATTTAGTTAAGTTGGGGCGTGATCTCATCGTATGAAGTGATTCGGTGAGATAATTAACGCTATACAGTGATAATCATTCAGAATCCAATGTTTGTGTAGTCATAGTGAAGTTTTCCTAATGGCCTAGTTATTGCGTGGTGTTATTAGACCTTGTTTAGACGTTGCTTTGATTTTTTCGTTTGTAGGGCTGAGGGCGCGGCGAGTGGCTAGACGGCATCATGGACGACGACCAACAGTTCTGCCTGAGGTGGAACAACCATCAGTCGACACTGGTGTCTGTTTTCGACACTCTCCTCGAGAAGGGAATGCACGTGGACTGCACCCTGGCTGCAGAGGGACAGACGCTCAAGGCGCACAAAGTGGTCCTATCGGCATGCAGTCCCTATTTCGAGGTACTTAAACTCATTACAATGTAGGTCAATTACAATCGTGTCTAAGTTACTTGCAAGGCAACACAGTTTTGCTCTAATAAACATAACACTTGTACCATTCTAGCTTTCATGTATTTACAATTAGGCAGTATACATAGGTGCATAGATGAGTTGGCAACCGAAAGTTGCCTCTACTACTTTTTCTAAATGCCTGCTTGCAATTATTCATTACCTAACATCATGCTATTAGTAGTTTTTAACTTATGACATGCTAGTGTTTTGGTGCATTAACTAATTATATTTAATTGATTTTGATCTCAAGTGAAGTTGAAAAAGAATTTTACTATTAACAATGAAATTATTATTTGACTGCACCTTTCAGTAGTATATTTATAAACACAATCAATAGAAAAGTAAACAAAATGAACAATGGTTGCATGATTTTGTTTCAGAGTGTATTATCACAGCAGTATGATAAGCATCCAATAATTATCCTCAAAGATGTGAAATATGCTGAGTTACGAGCAATGATGGATTACATGTACCGCGGTGAGGTCAATATATCTCAAGACCAGTTGGCCGCACTGCTGAAAGCCGCAGAGTCCCTTCAGATCAAGGGTCTCTCTGACAATAAGCCTTCCAGGCCACCGTCGCGCCCAGCGCAGGCTGTAGCTGCACACCCGCCTCGTGCCCCCTCACCACCTCCACAGGTTTGTGATAACAATACTATTCAGTATTCTTAATCTGGTACTCTCTTTAAAGTGGATGAGCTATAAGAATGAATATATCATACTCAAACAATGAAAAAGGCAAATACATTCTAGAACAAATCAAACAAGTGGCTACATAGGAGTAGATGTGTTTGGAATGTTGACAAAAAGTTTAAATCTCACATGATTGGATGAGAATCACAAGTTATAGTAACATTCAAATGTTAAACCTTGGCACCATGTTCATGTGTGTTGGCAGATGTTGTAATGTGTAATTCGTCAACAAAAGATAAAGTGGGACTGCAGAACACATGTAAAAACATAGCAGTCTGTTTTATTTATATTAGTCATGAAATGTTTTCAATGTAAAGCTTACATTGAATGAAAGTTGAAATATATTATTTGAACTTGCAAGTCCATGACTATGCATTTTAACAATTCTTAAGTACCCATATATTTCACCAAAAGGTGTCTGAGATGTTATAGCTTTTACATATAGTAGGTAACTTGTTCTTTATTTCAATATTGTGTAAGAATACAAAAATTTGAGGGAATTGTTTCTGAGTTATAAATATTTACTTGAATATAACAGGAAAAATACTTAGTTTGTAGATAATAATAGCCTTTAAAGAAAACAATATTCTAGTTAGTTCTAGTACTATCTGAATTAAAATAATATTATAAAGATGAAAGTTAGTGAGTGTGTATATTTGTATGTTTGTTTCTTCAAGCATGAACAGCTGAATGGATTTGGATGAAATTTGGCACAAGGGTAAACTAAGTCCCAGAAAGGCATATTGGTTGCTTGTTATCCCAGGAGTTTCCCTTGGATTAATTTTCTAATTTTATATGGGCAGAGCCACTTACAGAAGCTAGCACCATATAACTATGATCTGTTGCATGGTCACTTATCTACAAAGGGCTTCTGCTAAGTGTTCTGTACACTTACTTCTGATTTTTTTTATTTGTTGTTAAGATTCCAATCTTAACAACAAATAAAAAAAATCTCCAGAACTAACTTTGTACTGCTTACCATTAACTATTTAATAAATAATCCCAGAGTAAAAGTTCTAACCAGTGAGTGAGGTTTTCCTGAATATACATATTTTAGCAACTTGAAGGTATTTAACCTTTCAAATGCTGTAATAAGAGACAATAGAAAGACAATGAGAGAGTGAACACATTGGGCATACAATACTTATTCTGGTAGTAAATTCCCATTAAATAATCTCTAACCTCCATGAAGGCATAGGCTAATGCGGGCAATTCAGATACAAAGATGATAAACATAAGTTGTTTTTGATCACCAGGCCCGAGACGGTAGTATAGACAGCAGCCGCGAAGGGTCTGTGAGTCCAACACGACGTCGGAAGAAAGCGCGACGTATGTCCAACGAGTTGCCGCCAGTACCTATCCCGCCGCCCAACGACAACGCGCAAGGCAATGGAGACGATGAAGCATGCAAGGAGGAGCTACAGAGGGACGGCGTCGAGGACCTTACTCTAGACGAGGAAGCCGACGAACAGCCCGTTGTGGCGCACAATGATGTTGTACGCAGTAAGTGTTGCCTTTATTAAAATTTTGCTAGTTTTTTTTAATAGTTATACACCTTTATGATTGACAAGTGGCCAAGACATGAACAATTGAATTGATTCTTCTAATCAAGTTGATTTATACAAAATTGGTCTAAGTAAAAATAATGGTAGGGCAATTAATACCTAATAGGAATATTAATTATGTCAATGATGCATTTGTGTATCACCTTAAACTGTGCATAAACACAGTAAACTGATGTAAAAATGTAGCTTTTTTAGTAAGAGACTCATCCTTTATATGTTATCAAGTCGGCAGTTGACGAAAAATTGAATAGAGTTAGTTGACTTGAGTGTCATCAGCTTGTCAGATGCGTGATTCGCCTGCATGCGTATAACCAGATGCTACATAATATATGCAATACCTCCAGCACATACAATCAATGCATAAAAAGGTGTCACATAACACCAGGGTCATGCTTGTATGAGCAAATCCAAATGACACCAAAACTGTCATACAGGTGGAAATGATAACTTTTAAATTATTAGCCATTTTCAGATTATTGTTCATATCTTTGGTAGGTTGCCATACAAACCAGCTTATGTGGCCCAAACAGTTTCTAGAACGAAAATCATTGATACGTCAGGTGCTCCCCAATCAGTTTATTTGGAATTTGTTTGATTTTTTGCAGTTCAGAAACCACCAGGTGTTATTATAAGTGGAATGCTTATTTGACCTTCTAAAAAAATACTTAGAATCTAGCTTATCTAAAGGTTAAGAGCCAACAAAATTATTTCAATTTTTGTCCACTCATTTCATAGAAAACAACCAAAACTGCAAATAATTTCAAGAATAAATAATTAACTGCTGTAATTTAATTTACAAGTAAAGACAAAACAATTCATTTTTTTTATGATATCATTAACTCGATTATGTTAAAAGAAAATGATGAAGGGTCTGGTATAAAAAATAATTGTGGAACAATCTTAAATTAAAATGTACAACTTATTTTATGTTATTTGATACTGTCTAAGGGCTTCTGATAGAAATGTTAATATCTGTTACAATTTGGGTGGGATCCAGAAGCGTACGAAAGTGCTTCTGGATCCCATAGTACATCGCAATTCTTGTCCCTTGAGCTGTATATGGTATGTTCATATGACATGTTTGATTAACGCCAGATTTGATCGTTACAGATTTTCAATGGCACATGGAACGATCTCAAGATGATATAATGAACTCGAGTGAGGGCGCGCGGGACTCGCAAGGTAAGCTCGCAGTCAGTACGCGCCCCCCGCGGGGCCGAGCTCAGGCAACATGTTGCGTTGACACTGCTTTCGATGTTTTTTTTAATAATGTACCTTTCAACAAACAACGCGACATGTCTCATGGGATTCAATTGATAGTCTGGGACAATTAAGTTTTTCTAACAATTTTTTCTCATTATACACGTCCGTTTGTCTTCTCAAATATATACGAAAAGTTAATTGTCCCAGACAAACAAGGAACGGATGAAATGCGCAATGTCTTCCCATAATTTGAAATAGACAAACAGTCATTGCTTAAAATAATCTATTTATGTTATATATAAATATTATATTTTCACGACAGTGGATATGAGAGTGCTAGTGTTTTCACATGTGAAACTCCAATCTTATATTAATTAGTATCTAATCTAATATTATTATAAACTACTAATCTTATTACAATTCTATATTTTATTACGTTACAAAAATTTTTGAGATTTTCCAGTGCATCAGGTAAAGGTATATAACTTTGGTAATAAGGTTTTATAAAATGTAGCCTTCTAAAGGCGAGGTAACTGAAAGGTAAGTATAATAAGTTTACGTTAATAATACACAAAAATTGTTACGCTTATGTTTGTGATATGGGATCTTAGTGAATGTAGATCATTGCATGCTTCAGTAATGTAATATTGTCGTAGACAGCACGCGTTGCAATTAACTTTGGCAATTAGTGCAACTATTTACTATTTAAACACGTTAATAGTCTAACACTGGAGTGTAATGGTTTATTTTATTGGTAAGTAATTTTTTACGTATTTATTTTCAATGATAATTATTATCTTAGTAATTAGATATGTAGTTACAATTAATTATTTCAATAAGCACGACACCTCACTTCGCCCATGTTTTATTGGGTGATTAAAATTAGTTTGTTCAACTTCGCTAAGTAAAAATACCGTGGAAAACATTTTATAGCACAAGTGTGAAATTGAATGTTTGTAGAAGATTGGAGTGTCTGCACGCGGCGCCCCAGATGAAGGTAAATGTGAATTATTTACATTGTCCACGTAGTTGATGGTTATGTGGCTTATTTATTTATTTTATTATTTTGTTTTTTTTTTTTGCATTCACATGTGATTTCACTGACGTCTTTTCTTAGCAATTCATGTTCAAAATTATAGAAATATTTTTCGCTGAATTTATGCATGTTCACTAGGTCTACATAATGTTATATAATAAACAAAATTATCGGAAGCATGGTGAGACACTACCAGTTCCTAGTGGATGCGCATTTCATTTTTCAATACCCTTATGCAATTATTTCGTAGGACATTTAAAAAATGTAATGTTTGAAGCCAAGACACCAGACTACAACAGGACATAAACTTGGGGCATAAACAATGAAGTATAATTTTTTACCTTTTTAAATCATCATACACGACATTGCTAACATTACCCTACGCTTGTTTACCTTTGTGCCAACTATCTCTTGCCCGCACGCACATTACTTTAACAACACCCGCTTGTAAACACAACATCAACCGCAGGTCACCTTCTTGACATCATGGTTTCCTTTCATTGCGAGCTTACTTTTCAATCTGTGTCACAACAATGCTTTGTAATAATATTATCTCGCTTTCCATTTGCACTTCCAGAACTGGAAGACGTGTTTAATACTCACTATGCCAAAACCCCTTTTCCATTAACCCGTGGGTATTTTAAGAACATCGAAGTTAAGATCGAAGATGGATGTGATCAAAGTGTTAAAAAGAAAGTCAGAAAGATTGTTAAAAAAAAAATGGTGACAGTACAAAAAAAATCGAAAAAGAAACGAGATTTTGCCACGACTAAGGCAGGGAGTCGTAAAAATGAGAATAAAGATCGTTTATACGTATGTACTATATGCAAGAAGAAGCGGTACAAGTATAGAAGGAACAAGTTGAGACATGAGAAGTACGAATGTAACACTGGACCGCAGTTCTTTTGTGAGATTTGCGAAAGGAGATATTCACAGAAAAAAACGTTAATCTCGCACATTGCTCAGAAACATCCCAACTGGGTGGAGAAGCCTCACAAAGCAAAATAATTGACGCTTGTTTTAGAAGCAATTGGTTTATTTTTTTAATTATGTTATCATCATTTATTACTTGTTTTTCTTTATACGAGAGTTTATAAGACATGAATTGTTAAGAATAAGAATATTAAGTTTTTCTTTGATTAATGGTTGTTAAACTTTAGTCTCTTTGATCTCCCTGTTGATAATGTTTTTTTTTTTTCAATACGTTATGTTTACCCTTAAAGACACAGTTATAACTTAGACTTGTGAATTTTTTATACTGTAGCCAGTTACTATCTCGTTATAGTTATTTTTCTATTTTTTTTCTTTTGTTTTTGAATATATTTTTTTCCATTATTATAAATTTGGTTTTTATTTGTTTTTTAAATTGAAATCTTTTAGTTAACACGTAACCTTCGAAGGCTGATAAACGGACTGTATTCAACTTTTTATTGCAGGAAATACGACGCCGCTGAGTAATATCGTGACTCGTAGTAAAAAAGTAGAGGAAGACTTAACAGAGACAACCACCACCACACTTGCGATATTGAAGCCGGTGAAATCTGTTCCGCCGCCTCCGCCGCCGGTCAGCGCGACAGAAGAGGCCAAGGAAAACAAAAAAGTTGTGGAGAATAAAAAGATTATTGAGAATAAAAGGGTGGTTGACAACAGGTCTCCGAAACCGTCTCCTAAGTCTTCACCTAAATCATCTTCTTCAGCTAAGTCTACCCCCAAGTCTTCACCCGACCGGCCGCACGGGAAGCCCCGTTCCTCGTCGTCCCCATACAACATCCTGCCGACGCACTCGGCGCTGGCGTGCGCGCAGTACAAGACTGAGAAGGGCTACAAGTGCCCCAACTGCCAGCGCTGCTACAACGCGCGCAAGAACCTGGTGCGGCACGTGACGCTGGAGTGCGGGCGCGAGCCGCAGTACAAGTGCCCGTACTGCCCCTACAGCAAGCATCGCCGCAACGAGCTCAAGAAGCACATCGACAAGAAGCATCCCAGCGCGCCGTCCGTCAAGTGAACGCGCCGACATCACACCACAGTGCTTTACTAGTGCCTTATTACTACTACAAAAGCTATTTGATCTTCCTTTAGATACTATTGAAGTTAAATTTTATATGCGTCATGTTTACCTGTGTATTGATAAATGATTGATATTCAATATTTTTTGAGCTATTAAACGATAAAAGAGTTCAGAGACTTTCACTTTTGTATCCGTTCAATACCACCCAGTCCATTCCGATAATGTTTTATGGGAAGATAAGTTTAAAATCAGTTCTGTTATTTGGATTGTGCATGTTTTGCATGAATTTAGAAGCTTCGCCTTATAATTTCTAACAGAAATTATTTTTTTTATATTTTTATTATTATAACGCATTTCTTTGGTTCCTTAATTTTATTTTAGCCTTTGGTAGAATTAACAAGACTCAGTATGTAGTTCCGCTTAACTTATTATTTGCAATACCTTTAATGTATTGTATTTCAGAGTTGCACAAGGATAGCCACCTGCCGTCGGCTCTGCTGTCGCTGCTGTCGGTGCAGCAGGCGCAATCGCAGTCGCTGGTGTCACTGGTGCCTTCCTGCATCCAAGTCACTAATATCATGAAGCCCTCCGCCACCAAAGACCTCGTGCCCTATGCTTCGCCTCTGCACTTACCCAAGCTGCCACTAGATACGCTCAACTCCATTCCGGAGAATATAAAGGCGCATCTTTTGCAGCAAGCATTCATGCAGAATAACAACATGCCCATCAAACAAGACGACACAGAGTCAGACGCGGAGTACGACGATACCGACGACATCGTGCTGCCAGAGGAGTCCGACACGTTCTACGACAGCAACGGTGGCTTCCCGAGCAACTCGAGCCACTCGGACGACGCGTACGACACCAAGCCCGACATGAAGGGGCACTGGAAGCGAGACGGCAACAGCTCGGACGACGCGTCGCGGCAGTTCGAGTGCAAGCACTGCGGCAAGAAGTATCGCTGGAAGTCCACGCTGCGCCGCCACGAGAACGTGGAGTGCGGCGGCAAGGCCCCATCCCACCAATGCCCCTACTGCTCCTACAAGGCCAAGCAGAGGGGCAACCTAGGCGTACATATTAGGAAGCACCACAACAACGAGTGGTACATTTATGCTAGTAACAAAGTTAGGCGGAATAAAAAAACGTCTATTTAATCATTTAAGAAGAGAAATATATTATTATTTAAAAAATCTTTAGACCAAAGTAGATACCTAACCAAATCGGTACTGCAATAATTTTATTTATATTTACATTATTTTTTGTTGAAGACATTTTAATATACACTAAAGAAATAGTTGTAATGTGCACATTCCCTAACGGCATTAGTGTTAATTTTGTTGTTTTTGTTTTAGAGTTTATTATGGTAGTTAAGACTGACCCTAAGTATTTTATTCAGAAGAATATGACCCAAGGTCGCCGTAATTTTAAATATTAGACAAATGGAAACTAGTTTATAGGAGCTATCCTTTCCAAAGTGATTTCGACGTAATCGTCTAATCACTAACGACCCATAAGAGGGTCAGATCAACCTAATTTTTGGAATTTCCATTATTTAACTCGAATTTGTTTAGTTTTAATGACCTATCATTCCTAGAAAGGAATAATTCCAAATTGATAATTTAGTGCAATGATATTAAATAATTAGTTATTACATTAACACTACCTGCTCTGTCAGGTATTTGTTACATTAACCACGTAGTTTCCAGCACGGGTAGATTTATTTATAATGTCGACACCATAACGTCGCGACGAATTGTTAGTCTCGCTATATCGACCCTCTATTGTTCATGTTTATAATTTATTTAAATTGTTTTCTTCCATTATTTTAGTACATGGGACCATTTTACCTTGTCTTCCTTTACTTTCTTTGTAGCAAACCCAAAGTTATTTTAATGTTGTTTATTTATTAGGATAATGTTTTGAAGGACTCTTGTCCTGTGGAATGCGTTGTTCCGAGTTTTTGTGTGATGTAGCAATAGTTTACTTGTCGCTAATTGTACCAAACTTCGGAACAATTTGCAAATTAGTTAGTTAAAAGCTCATCAATAATGTGCCTACAATGTTACCTGTAGTTATAAAACATATTTATTGATATTTTACATTATTTTCGGTTAGAATTTTTGGTGAACTGGGATATAAAATGTGTTCAAAATTTATATTTTTGTTTAAACGTGTTGTCTTGATATTAACTGATATTTACATGCAATAACATATTTTCATGTTTCGTTTAGCATATTGACTGTTGATATTTTTTGTTAAACTAGGATAACAAAGCTATTTGACCAAAGTCAGTATTAGATTTTTAACGTGATGATAAGAAATAAAGAATGTTATTTGTTGTTGAAACAAGTCATGGCTAAGCATAGAAAAATAATGTTTTTGATATATGCAATATTCCCTTCATATCATGTTACGATTGCGGTATGAGGTACAGATGTATGGATTTATATAAAAATTGGATGTTATTATGTTGTTTGTTAATGTTATTGGAGTAGTTATCGATTAGTGTGATTTTTATATGAATATATTGGGGTTTACTTGGTAGGAAAAGTTTAATCAAATATAGCTATAGTATATCAGAACCAATTGTGTTTTCCTTGCTTCATTACACTTTTTTTTTTGCCAATTCCAGTATGTTACATGTATCATGTTTGTAACTTGTTATGTACAAACTTGTTATTAGGTAAGTCGTTTTGTCACGCCTATTATATCTGTTCGTCGATTAACAAACGCATGTACGCATGTTCGTCAATAAATACATCAAAACCCACTTGCTTGAGTTTTCAACTTGCGCGCGCATGTTGCATTATTTTCTTTTTCCTTTTTCGTTCATACTAATATAATTAATAATTTCAGGTAGACAAGAAAGCCCATGGGTCGGGAGACTACATTTCATTAACAAAATGTTTATTACAATGACAAAAGCTGTGTGACTAAAATGCTCCAGTAACACCATGAGATTTCTTTACATGCCTAGAATTTTCAAAGAATTTGTGAGTCGCTTCAGAAACCACTGTAAACAAGAAAATATATTGTGAAACAGTGAATCCTTGCTAAGAAAGGATAAACATAATTATAAAAAATAAACGTTATTTCTTTTTTTTGTTCTTTTTTTTTTACTTTTCCTTTTTGCAAAGCTTTCATCACAGCACTCGGTGGACACTCACAGTAGAATATTATCTTTATTTATGATATGTGTACCTATACATCTATTTATTTGTATGTATGTATCATGTGTATTATGTATATAACAAGTATTTATGTTTTGCTTGTAACTGTTGTTAACCTCACGGGAATGTTGAATGTTGCGTTTGTGTGCGCGGCCGCGACTCGTGCCCATTTTATGATACATCTCCGCGATTTCAGGCGGCGGCGGCGGCGCGCCCGAAGACGTGTCGTTCACTAGGATCGGGGGCCTCTCGTGGGACCAGTGGTCGGCGCGCCTGGCGCTGCCCTTCGGCGCCATGAGGGTCACGGCGCCCGCCTTGCCGCCCACGCCCGGCGAGCCCAGCTTCACTTGCCCCGACTGCGGAAGAGTCTACAAACTCAAGTCTTCACTCCGGAATCACCAGAAGTGGGAGTGCGGTAAAGAGCCACAATTTCAATGCCCGTACTGCGTGTACCGCGCCAAACAGAAAATGCACATTGCGCGCCACATGGAGAGAATGCACCGAGAAGTGCACATGAAGCCTGAGCAGTACATCAAGCAAGACAACGTCGACGCTTGCACATAGCTCGGCCGACTCAGTGAATCTTAGTCACTAAATAAATACTCCATATTTAATAAGAACGTTGAACAATGATAAATTAGGTTTTACATATCATTTGTCTATTAAAGTTTACTATTGACACAGTTTAAGTAGATACCATTTTGAAATATCTATTTTGGCGTTAACGGATCGTTAGTTAAATTTAAAAATGTACAACACGTTTAGATAGAGAAGTTCTAACAAATTCCCAAGTTATCCCTATTGTGATAAATGTGATGAAATCTCTTTTGTGATAGTGGCGTCAGACAGTCACGTTAGATATAATCGCCATTCGTGAGGTCACAAACAGTGCCTTAAATCGTTACCTAATCGAGTAATTAACGTAACAATCGAAGTTATGATGACGAAATATAGATACCTTTAATGAACTTGAACAATTTGACGAATTACTAATAGTATTCACGCTGTTACACTATTGTAGCAGTGTTTGCAACTATTGCATTTATCCAGTATGTTAAGTCGAAAAGTGATTTTGTATAGTTACGGTTTTACTCTCTTTATATTTTTTATGTACAGCATTTAATATTGTAAACTAGCATTCCTGGTTTCGTGTACGTAGTTTGAGGCGGTAGTTTGAGTTGATTTTGGATTTATGTCGTTACCAATTGCAGTTACTATCTTCTAAATCTGAATTTATAGTTAATTATGGGTATTCAGTTGTGTTACAACACTGAGAATTGAGATATTGTTATGATTGGAACTTTGATATGCCAAATTGTATTCAATTTGTAAAGCACAGCTTGTCGAGTTTAGTTGGGATTGATAATGTTGTATTCGGGTGTACGTGACGAACACACGATCGTGTATAAGCTCTATACCTACTGTATATCATAGTTTTAATGAAAATGAAGCTATTTTCGCTTAGTTAGCAAGCACTAGTTCTTTGCCATAAATGCATGTTCCATTATTATTGTAATACTCATAAGTTAATTTTTTTTATTTCAATTTATTTTTAGATCTCTTTACATCTAATGCATTTATTTTATTTTTAATTTAAGCTTGATATGTTTTTGTCGTAAAATGTGTGAAGATTGGTTACTCTTTAGTTCCTCGATATGAATATCTGTTAGTACTAATACTAATTACTGCTACTAGTACTAGTAATTATAACTATAATTGATGTTTGGGGCCAATTTATTAGTGATTACTAGACCAGGAGAGTGCCTTAAATAGATTGTTGAATCTTTTGAAATTAAATACACTGCCATTACAGGTTTGTTACAATTAATAAATTAAGCACAATCATGTTGGTATGTCAAGGAAGTTCCGGTTAATCTTCCACATAGTTTTAAGTATTTTTATACATTACCATTTAGAAATTATTTTAAGATTAGGAAGTGGTAGCATGTATGTAAACTCATACCGTCGTAGCTCTAGTTAACCATTTACAGATACACCGTCACGAGACATACCGAGTTACAATTGAGTGATTTTACCAACAAACTACCACATTAGATTTTTATCCGCTGGAGTTACCATCATACAATCAAAATGTAGAGTTCACAAAGTACAACCATATAAATCTTGTCAGTATAAAACTAAGTGCCTTCAAAAAGTTAGTCATTAGGGTTTAAAATGTTTCAGATTTTAAAAATGTTCGGTTCAATCAAGGAAGACTCGTAACTTATTATTGCAAAATTTCTAGGTTGTGATATAATACCGTACAACGTCGTCAACCATTTAAAGTAAAAAAGGTAAATGCTAGACATAGGGCTTTTTTGACTGTAGTTTTTATAGAAAATATATACTCTTGACAAAACATATACAAGTTACTTTTATACACAATAATACACAAATAGCTGTGATAAAGTTTAAATTCTGTGGGTAGATAAGGCAGAACAGAGGAGTACATTTTAGTAGACAACGCCCCGCGTATCAGTATCATGACCCAAGTGATGTTACGAACAAAACGTAGTTACTCTTATTGTATAAGAAATTACTACCTAGAATATTTTTGTAGTTATTGTAGATACAATTTACTGTCAATAAGAAGTTACAGTGATTAAAATGCATTTGATTGTATTTTTTTATAACCTTTTTTTGTATTTTAAATAAAGTTGCTATTCTTGGTACGTACTTGTTTTAATACTTGTGATGAAAAAGGGTTGGATTTTTTACTCAATGATTCGAAGATTGTATGTTGTGAGTCTTCATTGCATTGAGTATGGTAAAAATAACTATAATATGCATGTATACATTTTTATAATTCAAAAATGAGGATGGGGATTTAATAAAATATTAATTTTAAATAAATTCTCGTTTAAATTTTTATACTGTAACTAATTAATGGTACTATGCATATCTGGTTGCATGCTACTTTAAAATAGAAAATAAGGGAGCTAGTCTTAGATTAATAACAGTAGTACATGAGCAAATTAATGGGAGACATGGTGCATTTTCCTAAGCTTTCACACGGTAGCACTTCTCTATCGGTGGCTTCGCTTTACACACGGTGGTAGCTGTTATGTGCACGTATTTATTTTTATTTGCGTTTAATTTCAGTTGCACAGTTGTACACTCCTTATATATTGAGTTATGGTACGCCTGGGTTGAGCAGCGGTAAGGCTGGGTGGACACTGTACGAATGCGTCGACTGCGGGAACAAATACAAGCACAAGGGCTCACTCCAACGGCATATAAAATACGAGTGTAGAAAACAGCCAAGTTTCAAATGTCCGTACTGTGTGTACAGGGCGTATCAGAAACACAATCTGTTGCTACACGAGCGCCATCTACATAAAGATATGCCGGAGAAGGTGGATTTCGTGTCAGAATGACCCGCCGCCAAAGGCCTCCAATGTCAGTAATTTTGTTATTCCTTTACTAACTTTCCGTCTAGTTTGCGTTTGCTACTAACGCGTTTGTTGTACTTTCGATTGTAAAGTTCCATGTTACTAATTCTTGATGAGAATTTACGTAAACTTCTTATCACATGGCCAATACCTACACACAGTCTTACATAGCAAAAACAAGCTCTAAAGTAGCCAACTAATGGTTTATTTCAAATAACCTCCTTTTTTATAAATTATACTTCAAGTTCATTAATCATATGATTGCCTACTTAAAATCACATTATGATTACCCCCAACTTTAACATTATAACTGTACCACATTTTCATTTCCACAAAGTATCTTGTATCCAATATTGTTGTTTGTCTATTGTACATACAATAGTCTTAACTAAAGAGAAAGTGTCTTCACTGTTAATTTTTCAAGCAAATCGAAGCTTCTCAACTGTGCTTAGGTGTTCTTTTGATATTTTTCTGTAAAGCGTCCTATTTTTGTTCAATTCCAAACTTAGTTGCATGCATTTTTTTGGTCTTATCAAACAGTTTTGCTTAGCACTACACAAAATAAATCTTTCTGTAAATACAATCTCGTTTCAAATCAATAACAATTTATATCAATAGTAAGGCGGGATTACTAATGCTTTTAAAATTCTTCTGTTGCAGCTGTAACTGTTACCATGAAGCATAACGTCTGGACCTTATACTTAATTCAAGACTTCAAACGACTCAAGGGATTGGTGAGAATATAAAGAAAATACAGACAACATTAATTTTATTTTGTATCCAGTGCAATCTTCAGTGCCAAAGAAAGAATATTTAGTAGGCATGTAAAGGCCGAAACTACATAAAGCGGACGCCCGCGCATTCCCATACAAAAGTGCTCCGTTTTGGAGACCCACGCGAGGAACCGGGTTCCACGCCCGTTTTGCTACGTAATAATATATCTGTCATGGCCAGATCTTAGAATTGATCACTTCATGATGTGACCGGCCATATCATGACAAGTGGCATTTCATGATGTAGTACTTCATCCGCAACATTATATGGGCAAGCCAAATCAATGAACACTCTGCGTTTAACGATACGAACGACTAAACGCATGGTATTTCATGATATGGCCAAACATGGCTGATCACATCATAAAATAGTTACATTATCCACTATTAGAGGCGCTGATGTGGTTTTGTTTTTGTTATGAATCATGGCAGCGGACAGTTATTCATGTGGTTATTCTAATAAAACTTAGTATTAATGTGCCAATTGATAACAATGATATAGTGAAACATTACTACGATAAATAAATACTTGAATTTTACGAAAGCCATTCAATTCAATAAACGAGCACCGCTTAAAAAAAACCTTCGAGTTTAGAACGTATTTCATAAGTTAGTAGATTTCAATCTTTATTAGTACTATTTAGTGTTTATTCTTTTATGTCATGGAAACCCTAGAATATACTACATTATTATATGGCCAAACGTTGATTGAAATATCATGAAACATTGACGTTTAAACGATATGGCCAACTAAAACTGGCCGGATCGTACAAACGTTAACATTTGATGATATGTCAATCCTCGTTTGGCCAAATGATTGATGTAGGATTTCAATGATATTAAAAAGTCTAAAGAAAATAGACCAAACGATTTGGCCATTTCATGAAGTGATCAATTTCTATGATCTGGCCACGACATCGACACGACTACATGCACATCGTTTAAGTTGAACTAGCGACATTGCGTAGGTAATAATCCGGTTTTCGCGACGGGAACACGCGCGAGCACAATGTGCCCGACGCCGACGGGTGCCTGCTTTACGCAGTTTCGGGCCTAACTAAAGAACTTGCCTTAATTTTTGTATCCTTAATACAATTTTTTTTTTATATATAATGTTACTCTTAGAGCTGAAAATCACTACACCGTGCCGTACTGTATTTATATAGAAAATTATTTGACTCTGGTTACTGACTACTTACTTACCTATGTTTTAATCACGACACGAATACTTGTCTTATAATACCAGCACAATGCAACTGTTATCAGATTATTCCTTGCCTCACATGGACAGCGCACTCTGACGGCAATGTTAATATTCAGGCACATAACGTATCGTGGCGTGGGATTATAAACCAATTGTTCAAGACTGCATCAGGTTTTCCAGTTAAATTAACTACTACGTCAGAATGTTTCCCGTACCGTCATACATTTTTGTAAATCGAATCTTTCTAGGATGTTAATAATCGCCACGCCACGCGATTGGATATTTGCTTTTTATAATCTCTTCCAAGTAGAAGAGATCTATTATCACTTAGAGACCGATTTCTGAATTGGGTATTTTAAGTTTTTTTTTACGAGTACTTCTCAAATCCTACTATGACAAATTTTAGGTGAAAATAGTTTGACAAATAACTTCAAATGCTTAATTCAGAGAGTAGGGATCAGTGCTTCTATTGGGCAATCATATAGTTTGTGCTGTACAGTCAAACGCGGTGAATAGGAACAAAAGTTTGAAGGGGATCTTCGCTTTTAATTAACAATTTTTTCCAGCATTCAAGCACTCCCCTGGACTGTGTGTGAGGACTGGCCTGTTGGTCTAGTGATTAGTGGCCGTGACTGCTATGCCAGAGGTCGTGGGTTTGATTCCCACCCACTACAACTGTGTGTGATGAGCACGATCATTTGTTCTGTGTCTAGGTGTAATTTATCTATATATGTATGTATTTAGAAAAAAAAAAGTATGTTTATCAGTTGTATAGTACCCATAACACAAGCTCTGCTTTGCTTGGGACTAGACGGCGTTGTGTGATGGTTGTGGAATATTATATTACATTATTATACCAGCGGCTTCGCCCGCATGAAAGTCGGTTTCCATACAAACTGGACCCCCGCTTCATCCCCTTAGGGGGTAAAATTTTGGAAAATCCGTTAGCGGATGTCTACATCCTATAAGCCTACCTGTTTAAGTTTGTATGTGTTATAGTTTTTGAGATGTCGTGATTAATCAATGGGTGGTATTTCGATTTTATACATATTATAGATTATTCCTGTTTATTCATTAAATTGTAAAAATGCTTTGATAGAAATCAATAATCTAAATAGGTATATACCAAAGTGAAAAACCTAACCAAAGTTTTGTTCCTATTCACCCCGTTTAACGGTAGTTATTTAATGTTTCTAAAGCATCACAGCAATAAACAGGCCTATTCACAATTACCGCTAAGCAACACGAAAAATAAATTTTAGAATTAGGCATTGTATTAATTAAACCTAGGGTACCCGTTGATTCTAATTATGTTGCAGTGTAAATTTATTTTGCTGTGAAATCATATTTTGTGCTGAGTTAAATTACTTACTATTTCGTTTTTTGTTTGACCATTATGGGTACTGTTGAAAATATTATTATGTAGATATTTTCGAAAGACGTCAGTTACCAATATTTACGTTAGAAAGCACCATTATTTAAAAAAGAATAATATTTAGGAAATGTTATTTTGTTAATTACCTGTACCTAACATAATAATAAATGAAAGACAAAACTCGAAGCAGCTTAGAAATGTATCATAAAGTTAACAATAACACAAGTATTACGTCACAACTAGGAGAAATATTACTAACTTTATTATTAGGTTTCCTGTCTACGAAACTCGGTAGCTTAGAAGGCAGCTTTTGGATTTACTCGTTAGAAGAATGTGTTTATTCAGTTCAGAAGAATATAAATTTAAGATATAGACAACAATATACATATACGTAAGACATCAGTGTTTTTCGTTTATATTATAAAGATAGAGCATAATATTAATAGATTGTTATATTTTCTTGTTCTTGTTATTAATGTTTGTTTAGTGTGTGTTCCTTGTTACCAAAGAAAATTTATTACTACAATAGAAATTGTGACAGAAGCAATGTATTATAGATATACAGATACAGTATTTGTGTTAAAAATGTCTTATTTTATTATTTGCATTTGTTACTGTTAAATAAGTTACCTTAAAAGAGTTCAAATTTTGAATCATGCAATATTATAAACCAAAGAATCTTCCAGTCGATTCTTAGCCATAATAAGAAATTAGTGCCTTATATAATAATAATAATTTTATATACTATTGTTAAGTAAATTATTATGGTTATTTAATGTTAAGTTTTTGTAGAGAAACTTAAGCACTCAATGTAGTGTTAAAAAATATGAATGTACCATCAGAAATAATAATTATGTAATGTAATGAGTGTTCACGGTATGACTACCTATAGATTAGAATTTTATATTTTATTACGAAGTTTAACCTAGAGACCCACCAACAAATTAGTTTAGATATTAATATAATCGGTGGTAGACAATCTGACTCACAAATTTATTTTAGTCAATAAATTATAAACTATGTTACGACCACTAGGTCAATTGTAATAATTAGATCACCAAAGAATTGTATTCCCCTATGTCCAAAGATGCGAACCAATGTAATTACTTAATTACATGCATTTGCTACATGTCATAAAACTGATTAAAATTTCCAATAATTATATTTTATTATAAAGTTCCTTAATAATCTGTACAAGCCTACGTAGGTACAGTATTTTGAAAAATATCAAACTTATTTTTTTGTTATGACCAGTAATAACAGAACTTGGTCTAGAAAAATATCACCACATTATTTATAGCTAAGCCTATGAGATATGAGCATAATAGTTTCGGTTATAAAGTGGATATTACATCTTAGTGAGACCAGCACAAAATAATGTTAATTATTATTAATGTTTGAGGTATTTTTTATTTTGTTTTCAGTGAAGTCGAGTGTGTTTGGTTTGTTCTTTTTAAATTGGATTATGCATGTGAATAAATGTTCTTGATTCAATAAACAACTTGTTTGTCTAACAAACACCTTGACTACCGATTGCGTCACTGACTACCAACGTTACAGTTAAATGCGAATCCAAGTTAATGAATTAAATAATATTAACAGAAATAAAGCTAAATAGATTCGTTATCCGTTAATTAAAAATATTAACGCTTGCATAAAGTGACTACAGCAACATGCATTTAACCACTTCGGCTCTTCAAGTAAATAAAATGGGCTTGTTGGATTGATTTTTACAAATTGTTTTTTTTTTTAATTTTAGGTAGGTAACTCATCGTCGTGTAAATATAGTGACCCAAGTCTGGACGCGTTAACTTGAATTTGGATTATTTTATTAAATTTTGGTAAATACAGCAGTCCAACATTTGCTTCCAGATCAAGATCACGGTGAGACCATGTAACTTGAAAGTAATATAAAGTTAACGCGTTCAACTACAAAGAAAACTTCTTCGGAATAACTCGCAAAGAAAAGAATCAGATTCTCATCTCATTGTTGCAGGTGATGTGGATTTCTTTAAAACAATGATGCAAAACATGTTGCCGATTATGCCAATGAAGACAAAAAATTATTGGTCACAATACGACATGTCTTATGAATGTGAGAAGTGTAAACGGAAATACAGACACAAAAGTACGTATAGAAGACATGTTACGTACGAATGCGGTAAAGAACCAATGTTCAGATGTCCGTTTCTGGATTGTACATATAAAGCGTACCAAAAAACCCATACAGACGCTCACATCAAGACGAAACACAAACTAGTGGCGCTAGAATACAAACGATGATCCATGCATGTGAGAATGAAGAAGTATTAAGAATATGTGATATTAAAAGTTAATTAATTTTAAATGAATGTAGAAGTTTTATTTTTATTAAAATTAACTTTTAATTATATTGTGTACCTATGCTAAACGGTATCTTACCTGTTGATTATCAATTCCTTTAGCTCATCTCAACCTCGTATGGATGTCCGCGGCCACTACTGTCAGCTCACCGGCCTATTTTATCTCTTAAACAAATGGAGTAATAAATGTAATAATTTGTATTTTGGGCACTAATTTTCTGTTTAAGTTTAAGGAAGGCGACCAGCTCCTCAAACTTGGAATCAATATCAAATATCATAGCCCAGCTGATGGAGCGCGCCATAGCAATCAGCTAATTGATTTCTCGATGTATAGGTACCTAGAATATTATAATTGTGTACTAAATAATTCGTACATTAATTACCGAAAGAGTGGGACTATAAAATGAACATGGAAAAAACCAAAGTCATGGTAAACAGCCATGTAGCACCCACTCCTATCAAGGTCTCTCACTCGAAGTTGTGGACAACTACGTTTACCTGGGACAGACGGTCCAGTTGGAAGGTCTACCTTCGAGAAAGAGATAAATCGTCGAATCCGACTCGGCTGGGCAGTGTTCGGGAAGCTGCGCGGTATCTTCTCGTCCAATATACCACAATGTCTCAACCTCAAGACGAAAGTCTATGACCAGTGCGTGTTGCCAGTGATGACATATGGCTCTGAAACGTGGTCGCTTACAATGGGCCTCATCAGAAGACTAAAAGTCACCCAAAGGGCAATGGAAAGGGCTAAGGGCTAGGTATCTGAGTTTCCTTGCGTGATCGAATCAGGAATGAGGATATCCGCATGACAACCAAGGTCACCGACATAGCACGAAGAATCGCCAAACTTAAGTGGCAATGGGCAGGGCACATTGCTCGCAGAACGGATGGCCGTTGAGGCCGAAAGGTTCTGGAATGGCGACCACGTACGGAAAGACGTAGCGTTGGAAGGCCTCCTACAAGGTGGACCGATGACTTTGTAACGGTTGCGAGAGTCCGATGGATGCGAGACGCACAGGACCGTTCAATGTGGCGACATTTGGGGGAGGCCTATGTCCAGCAGCGGAGTCTTTCGGCTGAAATGATGATGATGAATTCGTACATTAAGAGCGTCGTCGTCGCTGGCTCACGTACTAATGTCTATTTTTTCGAAAGTTATTATGGTACTTACTATTTTTTATTCAGATACTAATTATTACTTAATTTGGAAGGGAATTGCGATAGTGTGGCACGATATAGTTATGGACATCTGTCATGAGTTCATTATCATGATCTTAATATTTCTGAACATGAGCTGGCAAAATGGCAATCAATCAAAACCACGGATATCGAAACATATTTTTCCGCCTATTTCTAAGTGTTACCTGTAAGATACATTTAATTCTTTTCATCGAATTCGGAGTTACCAACAGATGAACAAACTAAAAATTTCCTCGTATATTAAACCTAAAACAAAGTCCCTTTATTGCATCATCAATAGTAAATTATCTAGTTCATTTACCTAATTTATTATCTTAATTTAAACCTAATATTAAAATAAAAGTATTGTGTTGTCTATAGTAGCACCAACTGTGTCCGTGAATGGCACGACCACCAATTAGAGCGCGAGGATTTGAATATTGACAGAAATGGAAAAAGCGCGGGAATATTGGCGCGTCATGCCATGCCGTTCTGGTGGGCCTGGGCTTGCAGCCGTGCATCATTAGTGCTTTTAGTTATACAAAAACTAGAAGTATATTTGGTTTCTGTGATGGAGAAATACAATAAGTAAGTACATGCACAACTGTCTATTATTTTCATTCATAAAAGCCATAAACCAATGGCAGTGAGATACATGATTCGGATGATATCACCCCATGAGAGAGTAAACACATCAGTCTGTCTGTTCACGATAAACTCAAAAATTACTGAACGGATTTTCAAGTAGATTTCAAGGCCATAGGTTTTGAAAGAGATACCGTAGTCCTGAAACGCTAAGCATGGGCAACTGAGGGGTAGATTTTAGTCGGTAACAATATGACGCCTTACTCGCCCACCCTGAAGATAATTTATAATAATAACAACAGGCAGTGAGGTTTAGGTTTTTAATGCATGTTTTATTTTAGTAGAGAATCTCAAAGACTTGTACCGTGCGTGTGAAACTGGGGCGGGTCGCTAGTAATCCTTACCTACCTACATTTCGCCAGTAATGTAGGTACTTAGGTGTTTTAATCTTAGCAGACTGGGCGGAGTTTGAAGTACTTAATCCACCCGTCCCTAGTTTAAGAGATAAGTACTTAAGAGGTTCCTTTTCGCCACTCGCCTATCTTCAACATCGAGAATGGTTTAAAAGCTTGTTGCTTCACCTAACGCAATCCAACGCGATGTTTGATGAGGTAATGCAAAAAAAAGAGGTAACGCCTAAAACTCTGTTGGCATTCGGTAATTCCGTGAATTACTCGAATATTTCACAAAACTTGTTCCAGGAAATTTGTATTTTTTTAAATCTATTTTTTAATTCTAATTGCAGTTCCTGTAGAGTTAAAACGGTTTCTCGTGCTGTATGAGTTCTTGCGTTATCATGGAGCAATAATGGTGAAGATCGATTCATGAGTCGGGGCTGTTTCACTGCTCGTTTTGCTATCATTGGAGTTCGGCGCAGTAGACATCTGCCGTTATTGCTTGACCAGATCGGATAAATCTATAGTGAATAACACCATGCTGAGACCACCAAACCTTTTTATTGGTAAGCTTTGCTTTAGTACCCTGTTGCGGCGTTTGACCTGGGGTCAGCCATTGCATTTTTCGCTTACGGTTATCGTAAAGAATCCACTTTTCATCACATGTCACAATTCGATCCAATATTCCTTCATTTCTGTATCGATTTAACAAGGCAACACAAGTTTCAAAACACGCGTTTCTTTTTGAAGATCAGTCAAATCATGAGGAACCCATTTTTATATTTTTTATTTTATTGATTTGACGCAAATAAGTCAATATTGATGGTAAGGTAATGTTAAACCATGCCGCTAATTCCTGGGTAGTTTGGCTCGGATCGGTTTCCACTATCTCTTTCAATTCAGTGTTATTTACCTGTGTGGGCGGTCTCCCACGTGGTTCGTTCTTCAAATCAAAGTTTCCATCACGAAAGCGTTTAAACCAAGATCATGCGTTGCGTTCATTAGCAGTCCCCTCTCTAAACGCAACATTAAAATTGCGAACTGTTTCTGCCGCGTTAGTTCCGCATCGGAACTCGTATTCAAAAATCACTCGAATTTTCAAAGTATCCATCTTTCTTGTCTAAGCTGAATAAAAAAAAAAACAACTGAAATTGAAAGTCGACAATCGAATTTTGCACATTTTTTAAAAAATAACTTCATAGGTACTATGTGAAAAAGTTTCACTAAAAATCTCAAACCATGAAGGTTCTAGTCAATTCGAAGTAGGTACCTATTACAATAAAACGGCAATTTCATACTTTAACCCCTATTATTTCATTTAGTTTACTTACCCGCGAGAACGCAAAAGCGAGCGTAGTGAGTTCGATTATATTATATTCTATTTATTCACCGCCGATTCAGGGCTCGTAAAATGTGTGCCTCTAAATTTATCTATAATATTTGGAAACAAATAGAAGTCGCAGAATGCGAGGTCTGAGCTATAAGGCGGATGCGTCATCAGTTCCACATCTAAAGCCTTCTAATGGGCTTTTGTTACCTTAGCGGCATGTGAGGATGCGTTGTCGTGGTGGAGGAGTACATCGCTTCGAGGACACTTTTTGCGGACGTCTTCTAAGACTCTAGGCAAGCAAGACGTACAATCTGCAGTCACTGTCCTTTGATCTTCAAGCGATACTATAGTGTAATGTCCTGATTTGCTGAAAAAAGAAGCAACCATTTTTTTACCAACACTTCGACTTTTCTTAACTTTTGTCAGCAAATCTTCAAAAGGCAAGACCCACTCTGCCGACTAAATTTTTCTGTCGGATTCAAAGAAGTACACCCAAGTTTCGTCACCAATGACTATTTTTTTATCGACTTCGTTAAGTCATGTGGTATCCATCGAATGCAAAGCTTCCGAACCATGTAAAATGTTTTGCACTTGGCTCATTCCAATGCCTAACAAAGCACGAATTTGCTGGCAAGTAATTCTTTTGTCAGTTTTAATAAGTTTTCGTACGGTATCAATATTCGAATCTGTAACCGCAGTCGCCGGCCGACCTTCACGTAACTCGACATAGAGATGATCACGTCCACGTCTAAATTCTCCAAACCACGAATACACAGAGCTGTGACATGGTGCTAATGTTTACCGAGTTAAATTCATTTTGTTAGCAACACAAAATCTTCGAAAGGACGCCAAAAAAGAAATGATGGTCTCGCAAATTAAAAAGTAATATGTTCGCAAAGAGTTCCATTTTCGAATTCCATAATTGTTTTTTAAATTCTTTCATTGTAAGTGGCCAGATCCAGAGACTTTGAGTATGCCCCACGTACACGCCCTGGGAGACCCTAACTTCAAACTGGTTTCGCTTGCTTGAAAGTAGAAAATGATCCCAAGGAAATGAATAAATCTTCTCGGAATGAAAAATATTTGAGTGTATATATTCAAGAATTAATTTCACCAAATCCGTTAGAGTGTGGTGAAGTAACAAACAAACATGATGGAAATTATTGCCATCGCGAGTGGATCTGCTGTAACGAAGTCATAATACAAAAATAAAAGGTCAACTAAAAGGTTTTATGGTTATGGTAAACTCCCTGGATGAGGTTGGAACATGTGTTTGAGGATTGGCATAATAAAAGAGAGGTCTATTATTAATGCCTGATGTCGGCGAATGTGGATGACGATGCGAATGTGTAACCTATTGGGAAATGTATTCCTTCCATTCTTTCCATGTTTCACCACTAAACTATTGTTACATTTTTTAGTAGTTCATTTCGTTGTAATAATGCTAAAAATGGATTATTAGACCCACGGACTAAGCAGAGATACTACGTATGTTCTATTCTATTTATTTATTTATTATATACTTCATGCATATAAAGGTACAGAGGCGGTCTTAATGCCTTAGGCATTCTATTCTATTCTTTATTAATGGCAAGTAGAGCCGATGTCGAATATTCTGCCAATGTCAAGTAAATTGGAAAAGCAAGCGTGTATATTATTATTTCAAAAATTGGAAAGGGACAGTAACTGTAGACCAAAATTCTTCGATTTAGTTCAACTGTATCGCAGTTGAAGCCCATGAGTTAAATAACTTGGGTTTGGAACCATTCCGCAAATCATAGTTGTGAACCATGTAGTGCTTTCGATCAGCCGAATTCGATGTGGCGTACTTTGCTACACATAAAAATATCCAGTTGGTTAATAAACTCAATGCTCAGTTGCCAAAAGGAAAAAAAAATAAACTCAATGTCACAAATTGTCAATGTCAATCATGAACTGTCAAAGTCAAATGGTCAATGTCAAATGATTTGGATTTGCCTGTTCGTGAGAATGTTTATCGCACGATTTTAGTTATTACTTGAGAAAAATGAAATAATTCTAAGAAAACAGTTCCTGGTATTTAGAGTTAAATAAAAATATCAAAATGAACCGTCTTGTGTGGGTAAACAAATGTTACATCAATACATTTAGGAGTAATTTGGTTATAAATACACCGATACTTGCTTCTAAAAGACCGATACAACCGGGTATATTTATTAGCCGCGGATCCCATGACCAGAAACATAAAATAAAATCAACACTTAATTATATGATAGCGGTCGGTGTGATGACCGTAGGTTTAAGTTATGCTGCTGTACCACTTTACAGAATATTTTGTCAGGTAAGCTCAAGATAACCTGTGTTAGATAATCATTTTATCATTTAGTTCAAAATTATGTGATATAAATACAAATTAGTCGGGTCTTGGAGGTGGGTCCCTTTAGGATACACATTTTCAATGAATCTAATGAATCTCTTTTTAATTCTAGTATAGTCCATTAAACCAGACAATGATGTCAAAACTATGGAAGTTTTGGGACAAGTAAGGTGGCAATCCACCTATAACTGAAATACTACAGTGCCCATACATAATTGCATGCCCACCGCACCAATAAACAACAAAACTATTTATACTGTCATGATATTCTAAATACCCTTTTGAGTAGCGTAATTAAAGACACAATAGAAAGACAATGACGAGCCAGCCTTCGCTCGGTCATTGTCTTTCTATGATGGGTTTAATTAATTGATAAAACACAACTGTCACTCCAGGCTTACAGCTACGGAGGGACAACGGGTCTAGCTGAGGCTGATGAGGGTATTAGTAATATGAAGGCTATAAAGAATAGACCTCTGAAGATCAGGTTCAATGCTGACACGGCCTCCTCAATGCAGTGGAACTTTAAACCTCAACAGCTGGATATTACAGTAAGTTTACCTTAGATTAAAAATAATATTTCTAATTTAAAGATTATACTTGATTAAAAAGAAATTGAATCCTCTGATACCAAGAGCTGCTTTTTTATGCTAATCAATTGTTCTTGGCAGCTATCTTTTTAACTTTTCGTCTATCTTGAAGTATAGTAAACTAACAATTTATGACACTAAAATACTGAAATTAAATAGATTACAAACTCTAAAGTATGCATCATCAACAGTTGTCAAACACTATCCAAATAACTTGAATACATTGTCACTCATGGTCTTTGGTGATGAGACTGTATATCCCGGAGATCCCGCAGAAGCGTGGGAGTTAAGGCTTTTTGAATCAAATGTAATGTAATTTATTTCATCACCACTGCTCTCAAAACGGTGAAGGAAAAACATCGTGAGGAAACCGGCATGTCCTAGAACCAAAAATTTGAAGACGTGACATCCACCAACCCGCACTGGGCCCGCATGGTGGCTTACGGCCCATTCCCTCTCCTAGAGAGGAGGCCTGAGTCTCAACAGTGGGAACATTATAAGGCCGACTATGCTATGCTAAGTAGTCTCAGGGAATATTTCCTAGCACTTCCCAAGTCTGGCTCCAGACTACAGAGGGCCGGGACCTACCCTGAAGCAGCTCCTGCCTAGCATATGGGAGTCCTGTCTCAAGTGCCAGATAGCATGGCAGAAAGAGTACTGCCGAGATCTCTGAAGACAGTCATTGTTGCAACCTAGCGCCAAGCGTTCTACAATCGCGGCGGCCAGTCCCTCTTTGAGGAGTGGCTAGAGAAGTGCTACAGTGTCCTCACTTTCCACCTGACGCGGTTCACCAGACACGGCCGGTTCGGAAAGTTCCCGTTTTCAAATTTAGAAGGAAAAAACTCCCAGGTGTCACCAATGCGCTGATTGCTTGAATGACACGGGGAAGCCTACGGTTAAAGTCTGCTACGCTAAGGCGGAGCATCGCCGTGCCCTTATAAAGGCGATTGGCGGCGGCGACCTCATCCACCCTTGATTCCGTTCAAGAGTGAAGGGGGACTGGAAGTCTTCTGAACATCAGAAGTAGTAATGGGACCGAAAGAGATAGCTGTAACCGTGAGGGAGCGAACATCCTTACACCCTAGCAGCCGCCACAGGAGACGCGTTTTCACCGAAGGAGCGGGCTTGCGGACGACTGGTAAACTGCCGTCCGGTAAGGACTGAGCCCGAGTCAATGGGGCGTAGTTTTCCACGCGCGCCTTTAGGAGAATTCAACAAGGGCTGACAGCCCTTTAAGACTGCGGAAACTTTGGAAAGAGTAACCCAAAGGGCATGTGAAAAAACGTAGGTCGGTTTTAGTCAGTAAAACTCTGACAGGCCGTCTCGCCTAAAAAAAAATACATTGAATATTTCCTAGCTTCTAATGTGGGTACGCATCGAGATGTAGTGGCAGTGGACAAGGGTGAGTCCCTTGTCCTCTGCTCTCCTTGGCTAATGAGAACTGGCGCAAACCTGTAATGCTTGACACTAACGACCGCTGTTAGGTATTGTTGAGTAAGGAATTTCACGGACGCTTTTTCCTCATGGGTCCGATGTTGACCAATTAGCGTTCGAAGCCTGACTGCGTTCCAGTATCTCTTTAGGGAAACCTTGTTTCGTCTGTGCAATTATAGTCAAAGTTATCATGACGAATAACTACTAGAGTTTTATTGTAAAAGACGGTACAGTCTGGGAGAATCAATCCCCCACATTCAGATCCCCACACCCAGAGGTAATGTGGGGGACATCTAGCTAATGGAGAATACTTCACAGGCACAACCTTGTAGCCAGGATTATCCAGCAACTTACTCTGAAATACTCTCTTGTGTAACCGGAAGTGTTGTACTACAATTACGCGCCCGACCCAATGCTCGACAATAGCCCTATCACTTTGTACTGGGGTCAGGCCATCATTACAGACAAGACTTATTCGATAAGCCTAATATAGTGGTGGTGGACCGACAGGCGTGCAACATAGTCGTATATGGGAGGGCGAGTGGAGAGTGATCGTATCCATCCAAAATCTTCACTGCTCGTTTGGCCGCGGGTAGCTTGTACCCTGTTCCCAATACTGGTGGGATACTTTTTTTTTATTCTGCCTCCACCCACATCTACGATGGTACGATGGTGATGGGTATCAAATATACAAAAAAAAAGTCTGACACGATCAAAGTCACGGGCACCAGCTGGTTTTTGTTTAGCCCATCTCTATTTATGAAACAATTCTATTTCAGGTAGTACCTGGTGAAACTGCTCTAGCATTTTACACAGCCCTCAACCCCACAAACAAACCGGTGACGGGCATCAGTACGTACAATGTGATTCCGTTTGAGGCCGGCCAGTACTTCAACAAGATACAGTGCTTCTGCTTTGAGGAGCAGCAGCTCAATCCACATGAGAAGGTAAAATAAATAAATTTTCCTTTTTTTTTATTTCTTCAGGGCTTTTCTAATCCTGGAGGGTGGGGATAGCAAATTGATAATAATATCTGACAGCATTGTTCCTCCAACTTCTGAGCAGGTACAGATCTCCTCTTTATGCCATGCTTCCCAACATTTTAGACAAATGACGTTTCTGTCAAATGCCAAGTACAAAATGTATGGCAAAATAAGTTACCTGTCACGCCACTTGTCACGTGACTTCTTTGCGATTAATGTCATTACCATTCATTAACCGACTTCAAAAAGGAGGAGGTTCTATGTTCAGCTGAATGTATTGTTTTTTGTGCTTAACGTTTGACGGAAATGCTGATTTCACAGTGAAACATATTCTTTTTTGATATTTTAAGAAAATTATGAAAATTGGTCATAACTTTCATCATCGCCACTCATTTAAAACAATTTTTATTTTCGTTTTCAGGTGGACATGCCAGTATTCTTCTATATTGATCCCGAATTCAATGATGACCCAAGGATGGAGTTTGTAGAAGAGATAGTGTTATCTTACACATTCTTTGAGGCTAAGGAAGGCATGAAACTGCCCGTGCCTTCATACGTCAAGTAAACAGTTTTAGGTTAGAATTGTGAAATGAAATGAATTATGTTTACACTCACTTGCAAAATTAATTGGATCTTAGTCACTCATGAGATTCACAAAAGGACATGTTGCTGCTTTCTGATTGATCCAGATTCAACAAAGATCATATGAATTATTTAGATTTAAGATGATATTATAGTATAAAATATGTACCTAAATAATGTGTTAATCTTTAGTACTTCAATGAACCTTACCTTTGCAAGTGAGTGTACTGTGTACAGAAAAGCTACTGTTTTGTTAAGTTTTATTATTGAAATAGACGAAAGCCAACATAATGTTGGTCTTTATTTTCAGTTTTTTTTTTTAATTCAGAACTATCCGAGATATAAAATAAAATAAAAAAACAAAAAAATTATAACAATAAAAAAAACTTTTTACAAAAAATATACAACCGACTTCAATGTAAAAAAAAAACTCTAAAAAGTGCAAAATAACTTTAATTTCGGAAGTCGGTGTTTCTATAATAGTTTTTTCTTATTACTTATTGTGTGGTTATACAGGGTGATAAGAAGATGGGTGCAAAGCTTTGAGGCGAATATAGTACAGACAATTTAAAACCATATAAGCCATAGTTGTCTTAGACAAAGACTTGCCAACTTTTTTAACCTGATTTTTAGGTTTTATTTCGGAAATTCCCAAAATTCCATATAAACTGCAACTAAGCAGTTTATATGGAATTTTGTTATGCCCAAATTGAATGATAAATGAATTCATTTTTATTTATTTTATTAAAGTAATGTATAAGCAATCCAGCAAAACATGTTTTAGGCAACTAAGGCGCCCTAAGTTTTTTTTCTAAATAGAGTTTAAAAAAATGATAAAAACTTTAAATTTTTTCTGATTTTAAAAGTATGTAAAAAAAAATATCTAATGACACAGAAGCCTAAAACATGTTTTGCTGGATTGATAGATTGAAATTGCCTGCACTATATTCGCCTCAAAGCTTTGCACCCATCTTCCAATCATCCTGTATGTTCGTTTGTAGTTCAAAACTGTGGTCTCGTGAGGTAAAAGGGTCCTTTTCCACTCGCCTATCGTCAACGTCGAGCATGGTTTTAAAAGCTTGTTAATTCATCTAACACAATCCAACGCGATGTTTGACGAAGAGAAAACGTAAAAAACGAGATAGGATGCCTGAAAACTCTGTTGGCACTCGGTAATTTACTCCAATATTTCACAAAACTTGTTCCAGGAAATACGTAGTTTTTTAAAACCCTTTTGAGAAAAATTATCGTCATTCAGAATCTCAATTAAATGTGCAAGGCTTCTATAGATGCACTTTTTTATATGAATAGATTATGGCGGGTCAAAGTTCACGTAAAACAGCAGATTTTCAGAGGATTAGTTTTACACAAAATGTTTCGATTTCTATAAGAGAAAGATGTGTAACAACATCATAATCACGTAAGAGCGGTTGTATGTAAATGTTCCTCGAGTTGGCTGCTTTTAAGGTGCGGCGCATTCGCCAGGTCTTGGACACACCATAAAGAAATAAAACAGCCGTTCTACTAACGCAGGGGGCGCAGGAGAAAATTGCTTCGTGAGTTCTTAGCCTGAGAGTATGGGACTACTATATTGATGACCGCCAAGCGTTTCTAGCGCGATTAGGAGTCCTAAATATTATTCCCAAAGACCAGGCGCCTTTTAAAGGATTGCTACCCAACAAAAAAAGCATGTCAATCTTTCTACAACGACAAAAAAAACACATCCACAATTTCAATAACTTTATTGCACTTGTAATTTGTCTGAATCAAAGTCAGGCACGAAGCTCGGCGGAGGCTCGAACTAAGACTTGATGGCGGCGGTGACGGGGTACCCGCGGCGCAGCCCCATGCACTGGTCGCGGTCGATGAACAGCGTCGTGGCCTTGTTGCGCAGCTCGGCCTCCAGCCCGGCGCGCACGCCCAGCAGCGTCTGGTGAGTGCCCTCCGCCGTCGCGATCTTGGAGCGGAGAGACTCCATTGTCTCTTGGAGGTCACATACTTCTTTTACCAGTCTGTGAAGGAACAAACGCTTTGTGAGGAAATCATTCATCCGTGTTACCTAAGTCTTTTCGTTTACTCGGTTTCCCGCAATCAAATCATCATAGCTACTAAATCAAGCAGAGTTGAGGAAGTTTATTTTGTAAAAACTTAGAATACAGGTGTCAGTTTCTGCAATTTAAGTGTGGTTCGTCTGACTTTATACCACTGACATAAGGTTTCCACTTCCACCTGCATTGGTTGCAGCTTACAGCTTGCCTGTAGTAACCTACTCACCGATGCTGTGTCTTATTGCGGCTCTTCTTGAGGTAAGGCCGGTTGGTTCTAGACGGTAAGGCATGTGAGCTGCCTTCAGAGGTTGCAGCTTGCCTAACTATTCTGAACTGCTCTTCTTGAAGTGAGACTGGTTGGTCCTAGACTGCAGGTGCGTGTAAGCCACCTCCATGAGTTGCAGCTTGTCTGACTACTACGAACCTGTTTTGCGCCTCATCGCGGCACTTCTCGAGGTGCGGCCGGTTGGTCCTGGCCTGCAGGCGCGTGTGGGCCACCTTCATGGGCTGCAGCTTGTCCTCGATGGCCTTGTTCAGCAGCTCCAGAGTCTTCTCGACGTCGAAGATCTCTTGTTGAATCTGAAATGAGTAACGATCGTTTTTTACTAGAATATTACTTCAGTGTTAGCAGAACATACAGTTCTCCTAATAAGCTCAAGATAGTGATTTCCGCGTCAATGTTTTCTATGAGATTTCTTACGATTTCTAATCACAGTTTCGAAATGTCATTATGTTGCCATCTCAGATCGTAATAATATAAAATTATACTAACATAGTACGACATTCTTTAATTCTTCTTTAGTAAACTTTCCTCACATTGCACATTTTGGAACATACCTTATGCAGATGCATTTGCAGTTTGTTCTTGATCTCTATAGTTTCTGCGATGCGTCTTGTGAACGCGCTGTTGGAGTTGCTCCATTGGTCCCAGATCTCCGTCGCCGACACGTTTATCAGATTCTCCGTATCTAAACGACCAGATACAGTTAAATAAAGAGGCACTCTTGCAACATCAGATGCGGCCTTCCTGACGTATAATTTCAAAATATTTTTATTTCACATGGGCACTTATAAAACTTTAGAAGCTATTGCACGGTTCCAAATTGGTCGTTTCCTATGGAAGGGAAGAACCGGCAAGAAACTCCATGATAACTCTTTTGTATAATTATATTCTTTTGATAAATATTGTACCCAAAAGCAAAATAATATAAAAAGTGAGTCGTCGTATTAGGAAGTAGGTAATCTAAGATTGGAGTGGAGTCTACAGTGTTCTCACATTCATTCAATACAAATTTAAAAAAAAAAATACAAAAAAGAACTTCAATGTAAAAAAAAACTTTGCAAGTGCGAGTCGCACTGAGAGTTCCGTACAAACTACAATTCCCGAATGGAATTTTGAAGATTTTTCCAAATTGCAAAACAGTATTTGTTATTTTTGACGTGCAAAAATCAAAATCAAAATCAAAAATCAAAATCAAAATAGCATTTATTCCAAATAAACCATTTACAGGCACTTTTGAAACGTCAAGAAGTCAGTCAGTCAGAAAAATAAAAATAAATGATGCTAATTGCACATTCCAAAGCGTAGATCTCTATGGAGAAGAATGTGCAAGAAACTCCATGGACACTCTTTTCAATCATATTTTGTAATTACAAATATCTCTGTTACATGTTTCTTGTCGCTATCATGTGAGAACAATGTAAATAAAAATAAAAACTAAATATAGATATTAAAATAGCAACTGGCAGCTAAGAGATGACCAGCCTCAACTGACAGCGCCCGTTCACGGACATGACGCTAATATTAGCACCACTCAGCTCAACCATTTTGAAGGGAACCGAATGATCCAACACCCGCGCCACCATCAGTGAGACATTTGAGTGAGCATGACAAACTCTCAACTGCCATGCTCATTTATGTCAAATAAGTCCAGTAGCAACATAAAAACTATAAAAAGCTCCATGGTACTCACATTTACAAACTGTGGAAAAAATGCTTCTATACATATAATACAATACTTATATTTTACAATTTCAAGAAAAAAAAACATTAGAAAATAATTTCCATACTAATCAATTTGTACACCCCGGTGGTAGTGGAGCTGGACCAGCATTGAGCCAAGCATTTTTATCCTGAATATAATCCTCCAACTTATAATATGCTTGCCTGCATAGTGTGCGTTTAATACAAGATTTAAATTTCGTTTCATTGAGTTCTAATATTTGTGAAGGTATTTTATTATAACATTTCAAACAGTACCCCATAAAAGAAGAGGCCACTTTTGCTAGTCTGAAACTTGGTTGAACTAATTGGTCCCTATTTCTTGTAACATAATTATGTCTATCGCCTCTTTTGCTAAAAAGATTAAGATTTTTTCTAACATACATGCTTCTTGCGTGCTTGCTTTATGCCAAATTTGAGGATTCTAGGTCTAGAAAATCAAAATTCATAGGGACCCCCCCTATGAATTAATGTCAAAATATACGTTTTTTGCGACATAAACGGCCGTATCTTTTTTTTTCGTTAACTCGAGTTTGATTTTTTCACAGCTTCAAGTAACCGCAGACATGATTATATGGTTTAATTTCAACTCGATACCTCCACACGTTTCCGAGACAGGTCTTGACAGATAGACAAAACAGACGGACGGACAACAAAGTGATCCTATAAAGGTTCCCTTTTTTCCTTTTGAGGTACGGAACCCTAAAAGCACTGAAAAGTGCAAAATAACTTTAATTTCGAAGTCGGTGTTTCTATAATAGTTTTGTCTCTTCGTTGTTGAACACCGACTTCCGAAATTAAAGTTATTTTGCACTTTTCAGTGTTTTTTTTTTTACAGAAAGAGTTCGGGACGCTGCGTAGTACCTATATCTTCTCGTCTAACATACCACAGTGTCTTAAGACGAAAGTTTATGATCAATCAAATGCGTGTTGCCAATATTGACATATGGCTCCGAAACGTGGTCGCTCACAATGGGCCTCATAAGAAGGCTTAAAAGCAGGAGCAGAAGGGAAAGGGCTATGTCCCTTAGGGTTAGTCCCTTGCGTGATCACAACAGGAATGAAGATATCCGCAGAATCAATGTTACCGAAATAGCCCGAAGAATCGCCAAACAGTAGCAGTGGACAGGGCACATTGCTCACAGAATAGATGGTCGATGGGAACGAAAGGTTCTGGAGTAGCGACCACATACTGGAAGACGCAGCGTTGGAAGGCCTTCCACAAGCTAGACCGATGCCCTGGTGAGGGTCCCAGGAATCCGATAGATGCCAGACACACAGAACCGGTCGTTATGGCGACACTTAGGGGAGGCGTATGTCCAACAGTGGATATCTTTCGGCTGAAATGATAATGATGGTTTCTTCCGGCTTGCCTATGGTGCTGCGTGCATACTCATCTCCATACACATTACCTGAAAGCATCTGTATGGCCTTGGCGCGCTCGGACTGCGAGCGCTGCAGCGTGGCGGCGGAGGCGGCGGCCCAGCGCGCCGTGTCGCACACTGTAGGGTCGTACCGCTCGATGCCCGCGTAGAATTGTAGACCCTGAATCACAAGGCTGTAAGTTATCATCATCTTTGTCTCCAAGTGAACACAAGTGGTAAGGTATAACTCCAGCTCTTAGGGGTTTCCATGATGCAATAGCAATATGAAATTTCTGCCACCTGTCCTATTCTACGTGCCCCAAAATATGCAGCGTAAGAACTAAACTTGGCAGCTTTAAACTATTTGTTTCAGAAATAAAGATTTTGTTTGTATTTTATAAGTCGTCTGCGCTACCACCAACACGCGACGATGCCATGGCGAATTTCGAGGCAGTAGGTAAAATTTGAATTACTCTCGTGAATTGAATAACTTCGTCGTGTCGCTGGAACACAAGGAAGTTATTATCGGCTGACTTTCAAACAGAGCGGAGTCATTGCGAGATACACAAGTCATTGCGAGATACATAAACAGCCTTCAACAATCAGCCGATGTATCAATTGAATCCCCGATCGTAATCAAAGATGAAGGAGGCAGTTGTTAGGATGCTTTTACACCAGAGATGTGCTATGCTACGTTGCTATGGATGCGTTTGATATCCACCAATCGTATTCATTGGTGCACATAGCTTAGTACTGATGGAAACGAATTCAACTAAGATGTGTTTTTTATATGGAAGGATGCGTGCAATGGATGTGTGCTTCAGATACGTGATATGGATGGTCGCGAGTGGTGTAGCTATGTACCGCTTCGCTATGATCAGTCAATTAAAAGCGTATAAAAATAATGTACTTATTAATTAAATTCTTCTTCTTCCTGCCCTTATCCCATATTTCTTGGGGTCGGCGCAACACGTTTTTTTATTCCATTCGGTCCTGTCACCCCGTCACACTATCACTAACTCACTTTTATTTCATAAACCTACTAGTTAAATTAACATTTACAATTTCATTGCCATTCATTAAGCTGATGGAAATGGAACATAATTATACATCGTGGAAAACTTATTTATAGACCTGCTGGCACAAGTGTTGAGCTGATGGTAAACGTAACTGTGCTCAACCAATGTTCCAAGTTAACGAACTTGGAACATTTGTTGAGCACAGGTTTACCTTCGAGATGTTATGGATCTGAGGCCGGACTACGATGGCAACGTCTCAATGCCATAATTAATGCCGTTGTGAAAGAGAAACGAAGTTACAGGATGAAAAGATTAAAGCTCTTTTTCACAACGAAATAAAGCATTGGCACGTCATGTAAGCCTCTGTTGACAAATGTTTACCTTAGAGTAGTTGTTGAGCTGATGGCACATGGAGTCGATACCGAGCGCGTACTCTTTGTTGCGCATGTCCGTCTCCAGCTCGTGTTGTGTGGCGCGACAGTTCTTGGACTGCGCTCGCACCTGCACAACAAACGGTTTTGAACCACTAATTGAATGCAAAAGCATTTTGATTCAAAAAATGAAGACCCAGCCCCCGCTAATAATAGTCCGAGAATCTGCCCACCTGAAGGCTGTGGCGTGTGACACCTGATAAGTAACCATGGTAGTCACAGTACATTTTCATCGCCCACGAAGCAGAAAGGCGTTTAGCAGCAGTGTTTTTTTTTAAATCCTCCTTGTTTACTTTAATAGTAAGTTTTTATTAAACCCAGAGTGGTAGTCTAAAGATCTTGTGATACCTTTTCAAGCATATTTCGGAACTTGTCCTGGCATTCCCGCAAGATGGCGACCTCCTTGAGCAGCGACTGTTCTACTGCGTCGTGCACCTGCTCCAAACCTACCGTTAGAAGAAGCTAGAGTACAAAACCTTTAAAAAAATCTTTATTTAAATTAGGCCGTCAATCACTTTCGAGAGACAAAATAACGTAAGACCTCAGTATGGGCCATTGAGTTCAGCCCGGAGCCGACTACTGATTAATATCTGGCTGGATATGAACAACAAATTAAATCAGAGTTACGTGATTAAAAAAATAATGGGTTTAAAACTATATAATTACACTAAAAGCTGATATAAGTGGTAAGAAGTAATGGTAAAGGAGGACCAAAACAAGAGAGCCAACGAGCATGACGACGTGAGCAATCAGTATTTTGAGCTTCTTAAAGACTTTATGTATATAATATATCTCTTCTACTCCTCTTTTACTTACCCTGCCTCTTCTCCCTGTGGTACAGACACTCCTGAACGATGTGCAGCGGCCCCTCAATGCCGGCGATGGCTCGCTCCAGCTGCCTGCGAGTGTCATTCAGCTTCTCACACGTCGCCACTAGGCGTTCCATCTCTATTGAGACCTGTCACAACAGCTTTAGGTAATTAAGTATAGACTGAAATGACTGCCGAAAGTTTTGCCAACATTCGTAGAGTCAAATTCTTGTGTGTTTAATTCTAGTCTCCAAAGAATTTCGAGAGTACTCACTTCAGAAAATATATGACATTGTATCTGTAAATGTTTTGCTTTGGCACTGTGTTTTGGAATTACTGATCATTAGATGCAAAATTGATCAGTTAGTTTGTATTTAGGACAAGGTGAAAGGATTTATTTTCTTTAGGCAAACCACTTGGGGGTAACCCAAGTCGGTGTTTATCTGGAATAGTTGTCTTTCTATCATCAAATCGTGTGTTAACCGGCGACTTACCTCATTCCTCCAAAAGGTAGTGTCGGTAATTCGTTCACCGATTCTCCTGCCGGAGTCTCTCTGGCCCTGTGTGCCGATCTCATCAGTTTCCCTGTAACACTCCATCATCAGTCAGACTGTATTTCCATACATTAAGGTCTTTGCAGAAACCAATCATTTATTTATGTAATCCATTGTAAAAAGTGTTTTCCAAAAGCTTTTCGCGTTTTTCTTTTTTTTTTCCTAATGTTTGTTGTGGTCTTACCTCAACATCCTCATGATATCATTCCGAACGCGTTCAGAGAAGTTCCTCTTGGCATCCGACTCGTTATAATTCTTAATGCTATTCTGGTTCCATTCATACTGCGTATACCGCGTGTACAGGGCTGCGCGGGCCGCATGCTCCGGGCTCCGGTCGAACCCGGTCACCAGGTTGGGGAAGCGAAGGGGTTCCGCGGCCATTCCGGCTGGAGTGTAGCATGGGTCCACCATTGTGTTGGTTATTGGCTGCGACGGCCTGGTAGAGAATATTAAAAAAAACTTGCATTTAAATCAAATTCGTGTTACTGTGGTCATATGATGAAAACAGAAAAAAATATTCTTGCTGCATTTTGAATTTTTTTGTGCGAGTGATTGCAGACTGCAAAAAAATTATTAAATCAGTGTCTTACATAGGCGTCACCTCGATCTCCTCGTAGCCCATGATAGGCCTCCATGGGTGCTTCTTAGGAGAGTGGAAGCAATAGCCGACTTGTGGAGGCACACTGGGAGCCCCAGCCATTTCTTTTACCGGAGACCATTGTTGGAGTTGCTACAAAAGTTTAAAGTAATAGTAACCATGTAAAATATTTTAATATTATCATTTCAAGAGCTAGTTCTGTGGTCATTACCGTACACATAGACACTTCCTTAGCCATTTTTATTATTGTTTAAAAACAACTTATAATAATTTTGAAGGGTTGATAATCATTTATTAAATTATCAAACAAAAAGTAAAATTCAAAATTGAAAATTTTCGTGTTACTAAATTAGACAACCTGACGGAATAAACATTTCCCGATCCTACGTTGCATTCGTGTTTAAAACCAAATTATAATACGAAATGATTTTCAAATAACACGAATTTTGTATTAGATACCACTATTGATTGAATATTATTATTTTATAAACCTCACTAAAATATTAATCTTTCCAATTAAGATTAGGCAGAACTAAAGCTTATTTTACATCAACATTATGATGCATGATTAACGCCAATGAACGCAGTCCATTTTGTCCAACCAAACAACAAAAATTAGGGACTGACAGCTTTTCATGTCAGTGTCAATCACATTTCAGTTGTCACAGAGTACTTTGGCAAAATTGTGGTGTCTTTTCCACAAATGCCATTAATGAAGAGTTGAAGTTGAAGTTACTTTGTCAGTTGTCAAATCTATTTAATATTTTGAGAAAGTCTGCTCTCCGAGTTCTTGGATTCACGACGTTCAAAACAATATAATTTGTTAATATAGTGTTTTTTTATACTTCAAGAATAGATTTATGTCTCTTTAGTTAATAAGCAAGCATGAGTGGCGTACCAGACAACGCTCCAGAGCGTAAGTAAATAACCTATGTAAATATTTCAAGAAACTTTGGACATTTTAGTAAATCCCTGCGTTTTTCTGTTGTAGATTGTCCCGGGACTCAAAGTGACGATGCTGGAAAGGCCTCAGCGTGTGCTGGATGTCCTAACCAAAACATTTGCGCTTCAGGTAAGTGTGTAAACAAACACTGATGTTGGCTCAGTTATTTATTCAGTCCATGTTGTAAAAGCTATAATTTTGAGCTTTTATTGGCTAATTGTATTGAAACCAGTTGCTACTATCCGGAATTGTATTACTTTTAAATTGGCCGTAATGCTTATATGGTTTCTCAGTGTGTTATACCTAGATATAGATGCATGGCACAACATACACAGACAAATTATTATTGTATTGCTTTGCTTTCTATCCAAACTTGACAATTGTTTTAAAAGAGACCCTAGAATTACCTTTTAGTGGGCTATTCAATGTTGACCCCACTCTGGCATAAAAAATGTGTTTCTGAAGAAAAACTATTTATTCCAATTTAAGTTAACTCGTTCTTTCAAGGAATGACATTGCAACATTTTTGCATTATGTCATTTAACCTTAACCATTTAAATTAGGTTCTTGCACTCAGCTTGTATCATATAAGAATCACTGTAATCTCAATTTTACCTTTAAAATATTTTGTAAGATAATTGAAAATCCAAAATCAATAACTCTTGAGATCCTGTTTAAAATCTTATCAATGTTTTCAGAGCTAGGAATGTTTGAATTTTTATCACCACTTGGCTTATCTTTACTTAGCAAAGTCAGTAAATAAAGTATTAAAATATAATCAAAACAGAAGCAACATGTTCCAAATGTAATAAATATTTAAATAATGACTAATGAATGCTAAAATTGTATTTCTATTAGTGATAACCTATGAAAATCTGATGCATGTTTTAAGAGGAGTTAGTGGATAAACAAAAAAAACAGATTAATACAGAACAGCGTAATAGAAGTGTTAGTGCAGTAGGATTGTGGACTACGAGAAATGGTTAGCTCATAGTCCAGTAAAGAGCAAACACTCTCACCTAAAGAAAAGATGTGTTATAGAACTTTTTTGAAGAGATGTGTAATTTTATCATCTTAGAAGAGCCTTAGAAATTGAAATTGATAAAACAATAATAGAATTAACAGAAATCTCTCATTAAATGGACCAAAATTTTTAACAGGTGCCGTCTCAGGACCAGATCCCGCTATCCAATTAATCAAGGAGCGGCTGTCAAATGTGAAGCACAAGATATTAATCCTGTCGGGAAAGGGAGGAGTGGGCAAAAGTACTGTCACTTCTCTGCTGGGGCATGCACTGGCTGCAAGGAACCCTGATGCTAATGTAAGTTAGTTAAAATGGTGATATGTTTTAAAAAACAATTTCCTCATACTAGTATTTGTATTTACAAACATTTAAACTCACATACACTATTAGCCAGATCCTGTACAACTATCTGTAGGCTATACAAACAGAAAAGGTAATGTCTGAAAGCTCAACAACATCTATGCTCTCTGGTCTCAACATTGCTGTATACCTCTAGCATCTGCCAGGCTACACTCGCGTGATAGAAGAAAATTATCTCAAGGAAGCATATGAATAGGAAGCAAAATAATATTGAGAAGGCAGAATTTTCGCTAAAAGAATGAACCTTAACATCAATCAATTCCCATAAAAATTGCTAATGCTATAAAAAGGAAGCATACTCCTGGGTTAAATAGCATCTTATCTGCTATTCTAGACATGGTCTACTTGTGTACCAAGTTTCATCGAAATTCGATCTGAAAACATATTGATCGTGAGGAAGTAACAAACAGACACACACTTGGAAACATTCCTCTTTATAATATTAGTGTGATACTTTGCATTGCTAAGTAAGTTCATCATCATTATCTTCCCCTTGTCTCATGTTATTTGAGATTAGGGGAACACACACAAGCCATCCGCCATCCATTTTTTCTTTGGCCACCCTCCCCCTTTCCATCCATCTGCCTTGCTAAGTTGCTAGTGGTTTTTAACCACATACAATTATATAAATGTGAATATTGTTTGCTTATAAATAAGGTAACATTCTTATGAAACATCTCCTTATTAGCAAAGTCAAAGTATAATCTTTGAATCTTGGCCTTATTTCTAGAATACTGGTTTAATGACAAAGCATAAATCTTTAGTACTGGCCGTATATTTCAAATTAAATTGATTTGTAAAACATTCCATTGTTAGAAACCTTTCTATTTTTTAATCCATTGATTGAAGCGGTGTTGTAAATAAATAGCCATCAAGGATGTTATCTATTTTATTTACTTTTCACTTAATTTTTAATGACAAGTCTTATCTGTATGTAATGCGCCCGACCTTCATTGACTTGCCTATGATCAAGCGATAAAAAATATTCCAAACTTGGTAAAACCATGGCTTAGGATACTGTGTATTCGTTTTTTTAACATCATTAAAAAAAATGGGTAGGAAATTTGTATATTATAGCAATATCGACTTATTTAAAAAATATGTTTTGCCCTAAGAAAAGTATATTATTCGAGATAATTGTAATCTCGATAGTTCTGTTGTTCAAATGGGCACGCAGCTAGTTGTCTATTATTGTATTATAATTGATTGTTCACTTTAAACGATCGAAGCAATTTATTGTCAATTTATTGTTGTCATTGTCACCTTGTCAAGTAAGAGTTCATACACAAGAGCGGCATGTTGCCAGCGGCAGAGGTAATTAACACGGGGTGACGGCAACCGTCAATGCGCCGGCGGCAGCGGTCGCCATATAGTGACACTTGACACACACGACGGCTGCCGCTGATCTTTAAAGTTGGAATGTCGACGGCCGCCGTCGACGCGTCAACAGCTGCCGCCGACGTGTCGACGGCTGCAGAGTAGATCTGCTGTTGGGAACAGGCCACTCGTGTGTATGTCCTCTAAACATTGTCAATCGTAATTGACCGTTTTGGAGATTCTTTAATAGGCGTCAATTAACCGACGTTTATCTAGAGAAGCCATTGAACTGAAGGCAATGCACTTTGATGCACTTGCGTGACTTCTGAGTTTAATTTATTCAATGGATAGCTTTTATAATTTATAACGTGTTTATAGGGGGCGTGTTTGACCCGTCGGCGTCGGATAACCCCTCTTATCCAGAGGGGTATATTTGTAACGCATTACTTTAATAATAATCATAGGAGTAATTAAAAATGCATTTTTTTTTTTAACTCAAATTAAGAGTAGGTAAAAATCGAATGAATAATTATAATTTGAAATATTTCTTCAATTTGTACACAAAATAATGCAGTAGTAATTCGCCTTATTCCCCGTGTTAAAATTGATTGTTTATTAATTTGAAACGCTTGTGCCAGCAGTTTAATTACACGCCAATTAAAACGTCACGATGCGACAAAAGAGCCCCGCTGAAGAGCACAATTACAATGTATTATTTAAATAAACACCTACCCTATTATATCTCGAGCGTCGCTCATACGCGTTTCCAAAATCCATTTTCGCGGCAAAATATTTGGGTTTTATAGAAAAAAAAAAAAAATTAAAGGTAAATTTAGAACCGGGCACAGACAACACGTGTATCGATTCCAAACGCACGGTGGCAAAGAATTCGCAACGTACAGCCAGTCGGTGGCACTGCCTGGTACAACCTTCGTGCCTCGTATATAGGTCAGGTTTTATGGGGTAATTTATTATAGACGATGCATAAGTAGTTTTATGCATGGTTGTTTTGTTTACACGCCTTCAGCGAAAACATAGAACTAAGCTATTTTTGTACAAATAAAATAACAGATCCCGATGTAAATAATAATGAAGCAAAAGTAGAATGTAAGTATCGTGACAGCTGGTCTTCCGTAGATTCTAAGACAAAAGGCTTGAGTATGTATGTATAACATTAACACATGTAATATTGGCTCTTAGAAAACTGTCTGTTTCAAATATCAAAACACTTAGAACATCCTTAGGTAACAACGTTCCGAGGTAACAAACATGTTAAATAAAAAAATCCTCCTTTTTTGGAGTCTGTTAAAAATCTCTTAAAAACATGACTCGTTCTCTGACAGCATTATTGGCGCAGTGGTTGAACGATAAGCAGCTGCGTTGCATGTCATGGGTTCGATTCTCGTACGACACAAATATTTGTGTTTTTTTGTAGTTTTTCCGGATCTGGGTATCTTGTGTATGTGAGTTAACATATTTATGAACGCACCCGAAACAAAATTTTGTGTTTGAATTCGCTATTCATTTAGACTTCTCCCAGTTTTTTATTAATTTTAGTAGTGTTTCATTTGGCGCTTCTGCCTACGCCTCTGATTTCAGTTCCGATTCCTATAAACCAAAATTTAAAACTCGGGTTCCAAATTCGATTCTGATATAACCACTTCCGTTACATCCCTAATGTCTATTAATAAATTTCAGGTTGGTATTCTGGACGCTGACATCTGTGGGCCAAGTCAACCGCGCGTGCTGGGAGTCCGAGGCGAACAGGTTCACAACTCAGGATCAGGATGGTCGCCTGTTGTAAGTATTTAGTATTATTTTAGATGTCTTCGAGGCTAGAGTAATAAGCTCTTAATTAACTATTGCGATTTACCATCGGCCATTGCATCTTTGCTTACCATTAGGGGGATCGTGGTCAAGCACTAGTTTATATCATTAAACAAACCCAACAGTTGCTTGCAATTAATCAAAAACTATAAGAACGTTACGGACTACATCGAATTTGAGTTCCTCTTTCCGAAATGGAAATGTTCTGAATTCGCACAGACGGACTGAATGACAATTAAACGATTTACAAGTAGTATTACTTGTACTTCGGTAGTCATCGAGACCAGAAAGTCTGACTGTCAGTCTATCCAAGAAGTATCAGTGTCGGATAGGTAGTCGCTCCATGTAAAACACGGCTATTCATTTACATCTGGTTAGACGGGAAGCCGACCTCAAACTAGTTGAGAAAAGGCTAGGGAGGGGGAGATTATGATTACGGCTACTTCGGCCTAAAGTTTGGATTCAGATCGGTTGCAGTGCAAACTACAAAACCCTATCAAGTTAAAAATTAAAGTAACTAACATAATCGGTACTACAGAAAACTACCAAAAACGCTAGTCATTCACCTAATTTAATTCGTTACTTAAGACCGTCCTTTTCGAGGTATATTTTCATACAACCGCTCTTACGTGATTATGGTGTTATTACACATCTTTCTCTAGATATTTTGGCTACACAGCTATCTTGTGGATATTATATCTAGGCTTCTATAGAAATCAAAACATAAATTTGTGTAAAACTAATCTAGTAACGACCTCTGAAAAAGAAAAAAAAAATCTGCTAAATATAAAAAAGTACATCATTATAAACCTTGCACATTTAATTGAGTTTCTGAATGACGACAATTGTTCTGAAAACCTTAAGGGTTTTAAAAAAAAACGTATTTCCTGGAACAAGATTTGTGAAATATTCGAGTAAATCACGGAATTACCGAATGCCAACAAAGTTTTTAGGCGTTGTCTCTCTTTTTTACATTGCCTCTTCATCAAACATCGCGTTGGATTGCGTTAGATGAAGCAACAAGCTTTTAAACCATGCTCGATGTTGACTATAGGCGAGTGAAAAAGGACCCTCTTAACTCCATTTTATCACATACCATATCCATGTTACAATTGTCTCCATGACAAGGAAAACTTTTTTTCTTTTAATTGATATAAACCAGTGCAGTAACTTTACGGTTTTTGAATCGTTGTTCGAATGTTGTAGTTCATTTCACCGGCAATCGAATGTATATATCAATAGATATATTAGATATGGTAAAAAAGCCTTTTGAAACCCTATTTACATAATATAGTGTTTCAGTCAAATGCAAGACAATATTTAAATAAAAAAGCTACTACTTTTTGCACGCTCATTCTAGCAAATCTTTGAATAAACATACCTCCTTTTTTATGTTGCTGAAATTCAATAGGGTTATCATAACTGAGACGGTTGTAGTGATGATTTTAATGATTATAAGTTTATAACTCAATAAAACCATATTTTTTACGGTCGCAGAACATAGTTTAATAAACATAGAACCTGCAAAATGAAAAAAAAACACTTAAAAAAACCCAGAAAATTGGGAAAATTTGGCCCTGGAGCATTCACCCTTGTAGCGACATCTATGACGTCACATAAGAACTAATCCTGCATAGCGCAATTAAAGTTCTCCACGCGATTAGAACTTACAGAACAGCCCGTAATCATCTATCGGGCAGTTGCTCACCAGACATAACACACGTCTGGTTGGAGGATCCTTCCTTTTCAACGGAGGTTTGCGGGACTTTCTGTTCCGCAAGGCAGGCGGAACAGAGTGTAAAGTCCAAACCCTGAATGAATTAAAAACATTCGTATTTGTCCACAGTATGTAACAGACAATCTGTCGTTGATGTCGATCGGCTTCCTGTTGGGCAGTCCAGACGACGCAGTCATATGGAGAGGACCCAAAAAAAATGGTGAGCATCCAGCGGGGTCCATTTGATAACCTAAACTGAACTGTGAAAGGGTAAAATAAAATGAGAATGTATTTGTATATTATCAAATATTTTTGAAGGGATGAAGCTATACAGGGTGTATAGCTCCATCCCACTTTTTGGCTTGCACGCCTTATATTTTGAAACGTTATGTTAAGGCCCCTAATCCCGTAACTAACCTTAAAATAACGTCCTACGAGCGATTGAAAGCGATTGCGGTTGCAAAGCGATCCGATGCGAAGCGATCCGTGAATTCGTGTCCTATATGCGCGTGAAGTCACCGCTTTAGCCCCCATTTATATAAAACAAGTCACCGCACTGCAAGAGTACGTAGGCGCTTTCTTGCGGACGGCGAGCAATGGGTAGCTCACCGTCCGGTAACCGACCGAACCGAGCCCAAGTTGTCGAAGGCGCGTAGTGTTCCACCCGCGTCTCAAGGAGATGTCAGCAAAACCGTAGGGGCCCAGCAGGGTCGAAGCCTACTTGGGCCATGGGTGATGCGAAAGAGAACCCCAGGGACCTAGAACGAAGGCAAAGAAGAAACAGGAGTGGGTTTTTAGTCAGTAAAAGTCTAACACTATCTCTCGCTCTGCCCAAGAGCGGGGGCAGAGCGGAGCGGGGGATGACATTGGAAGATTTTCCCACCGAAAAAAAGAGTTCGTGCGAAAATATCAAACTAGCTGATCGCGATCGCTTCGCTTCGCTCATCGCCGCACCGCACATAAATGCGGTTGGTCACGTAGGCCACCGCAATAGAGTATCAATTGTTTGTTCCATTCGTGTCGCTATCGCGACACCTTGTAACTATGACCATGCCTTAACTGACGTTTTGCACAATTATAAGCCAAATCGTCTCCCACTGGGAGCTGTCTTAATATACTCTATGTTTTGTTTCAAGGAATGATCAAGCAGTTCCTAAGCGAAGTGGACTGGGGAGATCTGGATTATCTGCTAATAGACACGCCACCAGGTATTTTTATAAAAAATTAAAGTTAATTCTACTAAAATGAATATTTCAGCGCTGAAGGGGTGCTGCAGATGTATAAAGTTCACAATCATTTTACCAATTACGTTAAAATTTTTGTGTGAGTTATAAATTAAATAATATTTTTGTTTATGGACCGATTATGATGATTCTTTTGTGTTGGTTTAAGTTATACCTCCGTGATAATCCCTTTATACTTATACTAACTTCTACCAGCGGCTTTGCCCGCGTGAAAGTAGAAAATACGTAGTACCTATGTCACGCGGTGATAAATACGTTGTAACTATGTCATGCGGTAATAGAATAGCAATCTGCTAGATAAAGAATTTTTAAAATCGGTCCAGTAGTTTTTGAATTCATAAACAAAAATAAAAATCTTCTTCTCTTTTTTCTTTTCATTTGCCAATGCCAACGCAATGTGTCAATTGAACAATTATGAGTACTTACCTATTTTGACAATAGAAAATAGAACTCATATTGCAAAATAATGCGAGTTTTTTTAGATTTCATACAAAAATGGAAACCAATAAACACCTAATTTCGAATAAAAAAATGACATACCTTTACAGTTTATTTGAACTTATAATTCTAAGTCAATCCAAAGATTCAAAGCAACCCGTTTTAAAAAACGGCAATTTCTTAGATAAAGATCTATTAAACATTTTAGCTGCATAACACAACTATAGATAAAAAAAAATAGATGTTTATTTTTTAAATAAGTCTGTTGAATTTTTGTGTAAAAAAGCTACTTACGTTACTATCCGTGAACTCTTATCCCAATCGTATTAGAATAACACACATTTCCTTGCTAGGAGATCACTAATGACATCTCAAACATTAACTAAGTGTGGTTTATCAATGTACCCTGTACATATATTGAGGTTCCCCCTACCCAGGCACATCAGACGAGCACTTGTCAGCGGTGCAGTACCTGACGGCGGCCGGGCTGAGCGGCGCGCTGGTGGTGACGACGCCGCAGGAGGTGGCGCTGCTGGACGTGCGCAAGGAGCTGCAGTTCTGCGCCAAGCTCGGCGTGCCCGTCATCGGCGTGCTCGAGAATATGTCGCTGTTTATCTGTCCTAACTGCAAGGTAACTTCGTCTGTATTCATTTTTGGTTTTTAGAAACTGATCGTTACTTGGCCTTTGGTCTTCTCACGTAACCCATATTAGAACTAGAGTAAAGAGAATGAATGAAGAGCTTTATGAACTTGTTAATCGATCATTGTGGACATGTATTCGTAATATGCTTCAATTACCTAAAGAAGTCTTCCTTGGGGGAAGAAACGATCTGCGCCAGCCCTGTATTTAAGTCGCAATATAATTTGTTATATAAAATAAAACATGCCTGAGAATCAAAAAATATGATCTATAATTTAATTTCTATAATAATAAATATAATTTTAATTACAATTTTTTTTTTCCAATGATTAAATCCTTATGTTTTTACACCCATTTTAGTCATAAATTAATTGTAGCCTTTCAAGGGTGAAAACGTCATCAAGGCGAGGTTAATAATACAAAATCGCAATTGTTCGGCTAAGGTCGGCCGACTCGAGCCGACCGCACCCGAACGAGCGTTATACAGCCGAGCGAGACGGCTCAGTCTCGTTCAATATCCACAAAATAAAATACTCAGCGCGCTTAAAAAGTTATCCCTTCAAAAACAGCTGGCAGCGTTATTCTACTCACTAGTGATTACCAGCCTGACAGCCCGTAAATAGCGTACGAAATTATCAATATTCCTCATTACTGTTTTCTAATCTTTTAGACCCGCAGCGAGATATTCCCAGCTACAACGGGTGGGGCAGCTCAGATGTGCGCGGAGCTGGGCGTGGCTCTCCTGGGCAGCTTGCCGCTCGACCCGATACTAGCGCGCTGCTGCGATGATGGACGAGACTTCCTTCAGGAGCTGCCCACTTCGCCCGCCGTCACGGCACTGCGTAGCATTGTAGGCAGTAAGTTGTTATCTATTTACTTATAGTTACTGCCAGCGGCCTCGCCTGCGTTAAAGTCAAGAATTATCCCAAGGGAACATGCTCCGGGGTAGACCCGGGATCCTATTTCAAGATATGGTCTACCCGTGTGCCAAGTTTAAGCTCAATATGTTCAGCCTTTAGGTCGTAAGAGTTTCCTTCGTATTTATATTATAATATTTAGAGTCTGTGAGATTTGAGGGCGCTGCTGTATATAAATACCATTTTTGTTACGTTGACAACATTGTTACGTCATTATAGTGCAACCGTTACATCTTGATATTTTGAAACTATGTTGGACTAGCTCTTTCCAGCGGCTTCACCCTCTAATAAAAATTATCCTACTTGTTGAACTTGCTCATGTGATGAAACTTCGCAAAAATGTAGCTTTTAACTATATTATTGCAACGTTTATCATTAAGTTCATCCGTCTAGTAGTTTTTGCGTGAATGGGTAACAAATATCCATACATACATACATCCATCCTCACAAACTTTCGCATTTATAAAATTAATAGGATATATATGTGAAACCACGAGTAGAAGCTGGTTAAATATATGTAATTGTGAATTGATGTAATGTAGTTTAAAGTTAGGTTTAAAGAACATGACTAAAAATTAATTAAAATATTACAGTACATTATAAGTTTGTAAAGTTGGTGATCACCGCTGAGGCGGTATTTAGTCATGACCCGAAGGTGAGATTTTTGCTAAGGTCCGTAATCATCAATACTCACGTGTATCATGTGATATTTTTCAATACACTTGTGAAGAGAAATAATATATTTACTTCAACAGTGAAATTAGTAGGAGTAATTTTTTTTCTGACATGGCGGTAAAAAATTGAATCTGTTTTCTGATGCGCGCGCATCTAAATGTTTTGCTTTAATTAAATTAAGTTGCTTAGCTACAAAGAAAAAAAAACAATTTTTATTTGAATGTACGATTTGTTTATTTATTAAACATATTCAAGTTAAAATTGTATATTTAAACACGAAATTGCATGTACCTCCTTCCTTACAACATACAATGCACGAATTTAGTTACGCAGGTTTGCTCACTTATCAAAATCATAGAACTATAAGTTGATAGAACTATTTTCCTGATGTGCAACATACACCGTTATTTATGGAACCTTCTTATCGAATAAAAACTTTTTGTTACAGAAATCGTTGCCACGTGCGAGAACACATCCAGTTGAGCCCTCGAAACAACCAATGATGCCTTGTAATTTAAATATTTATATTATGACCTAGTCAATTCTATATTTTGTTAAGAGCACAGTGTTAAAAATGAGAACGGAGTAAAATTCGACAGTACTTACTATTTTAAAAATCAATCTGCTGAAACTGTAACCGTAATGAATTTATTTGTGAGAAATATATGATAGTTATAATAAAATGTTTTTTTTTATTTACGAAATAATATAACAAAGGCTTCGATCAATTAAATTTGTTTTAAAATATACACTTCTGGACACATCTATTGGCCCACCTTGTATTTTCAGTTTCGTTTGGTCCTAGCTAAAATTTTATATTAGGTCGAGCAAAAAGTTTTTATGCAGTTTTGAACCTGGCACATTCACAATTTCATTCAATAGTCTTTTTTTGAATTTCGAACACAGAATTTAAAGAAACAAAAGACAATTTGGAGCCTGTTTGTTGATATCAAACAATCGAATACTAAGAAAACTTGGTTTTATTGGTTTACTTGTATTTAATTCTTGAAAAAGTGATTGATATCTTTGGTTTTGCAACAAACATTACTTATTCTTAACATTAAGGTGAGGTTCTATCAATAATCTATGGATACTTCACCTGAAGTCGCCGCCCAAGCTGTGGCACTTATTCAGGCCGGACACAGCCAAAGAAACGTGAGTGCTCAACTTAATTTAAGTCGATCTGCGGTCCGAAATGTTTATCGGAGGTACCTAGAGACTGGCGGCTTTGTTCGTCGCCAAGGAAGGCCACGATCTCGGGTCACAACTGAAAGGCAGGATCGATTCATCGTGACGACCAGCTTGAGAAATCGTTACCTTACCTCCATTGAGATACAAAACCAACTTCGCGACTTCCACGGAGTATCTGTGAGCGCTCGAACTGTTCGGAGAAGGTTAAAAGAACGCGATATGGTACCACACAAGCCAGCTAATGGGCCCAAACTAACGCGAGCCCACCTAAGCGCGCGCCTTCATTTCGCACGCAGTCATTTAAATTGGACACAGCAAGATTGGAGCCGTGTACTCTTTTCTGATGAGTCTAAAATTGTGTTACATGGCAATAATGGAAGGAAGAAGGTCTACCGACGTAAGGGAGAGCGTTTCGCACAATGCTGCTTTGAAGAGAGGGTTGCTTATGGCGGTGGCTCATGGACTGTCTGGGGCGGTATATCCGCGAGCGGCAAAACTCAACTTGAGGTTGTTACAGGACCACGGCTGCCAACATTAAATGCTGAAAGGTACATTCGTGAGCGCTTAGAACCTCACGTGATACCATACGCGGACTATGTGGGCCCAAATTTCCTTTTTATGCATGATAATGCAAGAGCCCATGCGGCCGGCATCGTCAGGGAATATCTTCGGGATGTGAACATCACAGTTATGGACTGGCCAGCCAGAAGCCCAGACATGAACCCCATTGAGCACATGTGGGACGAGCTAAAAAGACGTGTTAGGGCTCGTCAGCCAGTTGCCCAGACGATGCAGGAGTTGAAAACTGCCATAGAAGAGGAATGGGAGATGATCCCTCAAAATCTCATAGAGCGGTTGATAAGCTCTATGCCTAATCGTATGAGAGCTGTGGTAGATGCCCATGGAGGCAACACGCGTTATTAAATTAAACCTTTATTTGATAAAACATGTTTTTTATTCAAAAATCAATTGCCTTTAACAAGGCGCATATCCGACTTGTTAGGCGTAGCTCCATGTCGTATGGTATTCTGAATTCAAATTTAAAACAATACGATCTTATCGACGATAAAGATGGTAAAATGTATCAGGTTTAAAACTGCATCAACAGTTTTTGTTCAATCTAGCAATCATATTTCGGTAGGGGCCATCGAAACCTAAACTCTAAGGTGGGCCAATAGATGTGTCCAGAAGTGTATATGCACCATTAAAACTTAATTCTTAATGCTGATTCACAGTATTTAAAAAAAGTATAATTTTTGAGTTAGCAACACTAAACGAGTTCTGTCAACTTCGCGTGCCAAATTGTCAATTTTGACAGTAGTAGCACAAATTGAAAATATTCCAAAAACCGGCAATTTCACAAATTATTTAATCTAGAATTACTAAGTTCAGACGACAGTGTACATTAATCGTCTTTATTGAACGCACGCACAGACGTTGTTGTAATGTAGTTCCGGTCCAAGGCAAGCTTTCAATACTACGAATAGTTACATGGGCACGAGCGTAGTTTCAAGTCACGGAAGATGCCTCATACTCATGCCTCCTCAGCAAATGGTGATGAGGATAAGCCGTGTAGGGCGTGTTCAGATTTTAAAACTTGGGCAAAGACACAGAATAGAGTCACTTTCTCAACACCGGGAAAAAACAAACAGGTGAGGTTATGTTTCGTAACTATAGAAGTTTCTAGTGAAGTTCATAGCCTTATCCCGGCCTGAAATAGAGTACACATATAATTCTTAAGCAAAGTATAAACAGTTCTTTGATTTGTGATAATTTATTAGTTTTACATGGCTATCTGAGAATGATGCAACCTAGATGCAACAGCTGATTGTCATTATAAGTCAAGTCAAATTAGGTTAGAACATCGCAACTCAGTTGTAAAGCATGGATTTTTTTAATTTTGTACACTAGTAATAAATTTCCCCTTTGAAATCTTCCACTCCGTTTTTTTTTTCATACATCGTAGATTTTTGAGATGGAATGGTAAGGGCTATTAGCATAACCATTGCTGCTACACGAAAGAATTCAAAGGAAACTGTCATTATTATGTATAAGCTCGCTTTTGACCCTATCTCACTTGATAGTAAGTGATGACTTGGCCGAGGATGAAGTACACTTGGCTAGAAGCAACCTATTGACTCTTGATTCAAATACCCCTAGGTTATAGCTACCAGGAAACACACTGGCAGAGAATTCCATTCCTTAGCTGTATGCCTAATGAAAGGGTTCCCAAAACACATATGTGTGAATGCATAGATTTTGATAAAACAATGACAGTCTGCAAGAAATTGAGTGATGTTCACAAAATATTATCCTAATGGGTCCTGTTTCTAATTTCTAATAATGATAAAAAGTCTTTCAACTCACTTAGGTTTGGGTACTGGAAAAGCTACAATTTGCTAAAAGAATATCAGGTGTATTTATGCTTGCTATGAGCCAATGAATAGGCTTGTGGCTACTCATTATGATGGCTGATGATTCTCTCATTTTAAAATAAGTTTTCCTGTTCTTAAATTTTTGTGAAAAGCCATGATAAGTAAAAAAAGCAAATTTTCACAAAACAAATATGTTTTTGTTTAGCCACCTCCACGGCGGAAGGACTGTCCCCTAGACAAGGATGAAATTGGCACAGCAACATGGTCATTCCTCCACTCAATGGCGGCCTACTTCCCTAAGACACCAAGTAAGCAGCAGTCGGAAGATATGACAAGGTTCTTTAACATCTTCGCACAGTTCTACCCGTGTGAACCTTGCGCTATTGACTTCAAAGAAGAGTATGTATTAACAAATTAATAATTATGTATTTAGATACAGTTTCAAAACTCAAACTCAACTCACCCTTTTTTAGTTATGATCATGAATAACAAGGTCTATTCTACTCAGGAATATTGTAGCTTTCTGTGGATTACCTATTAAAACAATTTTTTTATCTTTTTAGAATATTGGTTTAGATAGTGTTATTATTATCTACACTAATATTATAAAGAGGAAAACTTTGTTTGTTTGTAATGAATAGGCTCAAAAACTACTGGACCAATTTTAAAAATTCTTTCACCATTCGAAAGCTACATTATCCACGAGTAACATAGGCTATATTTTATTTTGGAAAAAAATAGGGTTCCGTAAGTTGACCGTTGAGTTTTTCGGGCACAATGTGTAAAAAGTCAACCAGAAAAGTTACTTATTTTGCGTACGCTGCCTAAACTATAAAAGATAAAACCATAAAATGTTCTAAATAATTGTAGATCTTATAAATATCTACCAAAGTTTGTTAGGAGAAACCTACTTTCACGCGGGCGAAGCCGCTGGCAGAAGCTAGTAATAAATATATTTATTTAATGTATGAATAATTTTAACTAGAGAGAAGGAGAAATCTTAGTCCTATGTTGACCAATCAATTTATAATAACCCCTTACATTAATCAGTTCATTTCTGTTGTAACATGTTAATAAATTACTGCACATCCACAAATCATAGTTTTATAAAATAATAACCAAAAAATTTATTTTTCAGCCTAAAAAAACATCCTCCACGGACAGAATCACAAGATGCATTCGCAAAATGGCTGTGTGAGCGTCACAACACAGTGAATGTCAAGCTTGGTAAACCAGTGTTTGACTGCTCCAAGGTTCACGAGAGGTGGAAAGATGGCTGGGCAGATGGCTCATGTGATTAACAAGAGTCTTCACAGACTAAATGTTGAATATAGACCAATAAGCTTTTTGTTACCCGTCAGTCGGTTTGAGTTGGGTCCCAACATGTGATATTAAAAAATAATATATTTATTTTACACTCTGTTAAAATTAAACTACATGTAACCACTAAATAAATTATGTAACATTAAGAGTGCTGAATCCTCACAGTATTTCATACAAACTGGCAAGTCCTTATTGTTGGTAAGATGTAAGATTTAGAGAGATTAAGTGCTATTTTATATTTTCTGTACAAATGAACTTACACTTACTGTTTCTCTTAACCCTTTTCCTTGCTTATGTGTACCTTGTTTAATTGAAATCTGTTCATTCATTTCCAAGAATTAGGACTTGTCGGTTTGTATAAAATACTGTGAGAAATAAACACTCTTATCTCATATTGAGACTATCTTGTTACCATTTAGATTGATGTGTCTTGATGAAACAATAATATTATGGTGAAATCCACCATAATACTTTGATTTAACTGCCATATTGATATGAAGACATTTGTCTGTGAACACTAGTAAAGAGCATTATCAGACTCTGAGCCTAGTATTAGAGAATGTGTAAGTTAGCTCAGTGTTTTAGTCACTGTGTGATCGACCCTAGGATTTTACTGTAGTATTGGTTACTTGTGATTTTCATTAGGCTTAGCAGTTCGAATGACGTTTGTACAATGTATATGTGTAAAAGAATACCTAATGTTGTTACTATTTGTTAATTTTAATATAATATGACACTCTATTGAGCTTATGAGGCGTTTTATTTCAAAGATATCAGGACACTTGATTTTTTTAAATCGTCACTCACAGTAAAGTAGTTGACCTACTGAACTGGTTGGGCTGCGATAAGCGTCGCCCACGCGGGCCCACACGTGTCCGTTACCCAGGCCAGATGTTGTCGAAAATGGTCATTTGAATCATATAGATAATTAGTTTTGCGGCTTCTGTAATTGTTGCGCACATTTTTAAATTTGTTGCGCTTATAGTTTTTTAATTATTTCACAAAAACATTTCCTGCTGGCGTAACGTTACGCCAGCCAGACCTTTTTCTTTCTAATGGGAATATTTAAATAAATATTAGCTATAAAATTAGTTGTCTAGATGAAGTAAATGTTGTGCCTTATTTTGTATTTGTTCTTTCTTCGGTTGCGAAGTTATTCGAGATTTTGCTGGGGTAACGTTTTTGGTTTTGCTAGATCTTTGAAATGGTTAAGCGGATTCTTATCATATTTAGTACATAACTTCTTAGGACTTAGTTTAAATTTGTTCTGCAATAATAAAACCAAAATATTGCATATCTTAAAGGTTATTTCATTAAACAGAAAAACACTTCAATTGGTCCCAGCACTCTCAATAAGAAGTCTAACGACTTACTTTAAACGTTATTTTAAAGCTTGTAACTGCCTTCAAATGTATGTGAAGTTTCATTAGTATCCTGTAAGTATTTAACAAGTTATGATGATATTCAGTTCTTCACGAGCACGGTCTTGATGCGCGCGGTTTTATTTGGCCACTGGATTGGATATATGAACTGAATGTTATGTCAATTATTAGTTTTTTAAATCAGTTATATATCAGTAAATTTTCAGCTCAGTACATTGGATAATTAATGAGATAATACGATTAAAGTCATTAGGAAGTGAATGACCGTGGTAACCCGACCAAGTTTAGGTGGTTACGAAAAAGCGAAAACGCAGAACATTATACTATCTTTTGAAATGTTTAGTATAATACACCTTACAATTTCAGTACAGACGCGTACACTGTTAAATACATAATAATATTATCTGTACTATGAAAACATTATTATTATCTTCCCAGTTGCACAAACTTATCAGAAATCACCGTTAGAGCATGCACAAAAAGAGAGGTGTCAGTGCAGTGCAATCCACGCTCGAGTACGGATGTGTTTTCACTGTGCACGTCACGAATTTTATTCGCGTGGCAAGCAGCAATAGTCGCTGCTCGATAACACTATGAGTTCTAAAAAACTCGTAGTCAATGAATTGCTGGCTTTCCTAGTCCATGCTATTGACTACATGGACGAGGTGAGCATCCTGCAGATATGCCGGTCGAATTTCAAGGAGGACGAGATCAGCAGTGGAAAACTGTTACTGTTCCAGTCCCTTGGGAAACTAGACGAGATGCCGTCACGCCGCAGAGATGGTACTGGAAAGAGTCTTCAGGATATCATCGATATGTTGAAGAAGACTGACCCGGACGACGTTCCAGATTTCGTGGCGAAGGAGCTGAGTAAGCTGCCCCCCGTCACGTTCGATCACGTCGACGTCACACGGCTGCTAAAGGACATCACTACATTGAAAGCGGAGATGACCAGAATGCAGTCCAGAATGGAGGTGTCAGAAAAGTCCAATGCTGAGCTGCGTGCGGAAATAGCATTTTTACGCAACGTTCATTCAGTAAGTGAGTCACCTGAGGCCTCAAAGGTGAACACACGTCGAGTGGCGCAAAATGCATCAGTCGGCAGTTTTGAATCGACGAACCCAAGTGCGTCACCAGCTGCCGAAAATGCTGATCAAGCGTCGCCCGCACCTCAACACCGGCTGCGGAAACGTCACATGTAGGTACGTTGACCCCTAAACGTGCCTACGCTGCTATTGTCACCGTCGGCAAATCAGGTGCGTCGCAACCAAAGCGACAAACGAAAATAGGGGAAAAGCTGAAAACGGGTACTAAATCTACCATGTCTGTGGTCCAGAGCACCTTGCCAAAAACAGTCCAAGTGGATGAAGAGGGTTTCACAAGAGTAGAAAAGAAGAAGAAGAAGCCCTGTTCTCGTAACCAGTGCGGTGTCGCACCGAGTGGTCCGAACATGCTGCTGCGTCCTGCTGTGCCTACGACGCAGCTATACATTTCGCGCCTGCATCACTACACGAAGGTTGAGGAAGTCGTGGAGTATTTGAAGGTGAAGACCAATTGGACTCTGAGGGTCGTAAGGTTGGAGGCGCGTCACGACGTCAACTTCAAGTCGTTCGTGGTACGAGTTCCAACCCAACAGCTACAGACCTTCTTAAAAGAGGACTTCTGGCCGAAAGGTGTCGTATACCGACGTTTCCGAGGACGGTTATGCGACACCACGCAGCGCAACACGACGCCGACTTAATTACATGTTTAATTATAGTTTAATAAGCATTGTTTTTATAATATGTATTAGTTTATTATTGTTTAAGTTTATTTTATGTATTTTTTCTATGGGCCTCTGATGCCTGAAAATAAAATTATTATTATTATTATAAGTTTGTTGATAATGTATTCTTTTTTTGTCTTCTTTATGCGTATATTATAAGGTATATGATAGAAAATTAAAAAAAAGCAAAATTACTATCTGTCATTTTAATCTTTGATTGTTTTTAAGTAGTATAGGTAATAATACTTTAAAAGTTCAATTGAAATGATTATTTTACCTGTCATTAAAAATTCTTTAATAATCATGTAGTTTTTTTAAAAAACTGTTGTACATGTCTGTACTAATTTTGTAACACTATCCTACATATTTTAGAAGATACCATAATGTTCTGCGTTTTCGCTTTTTCGTAACCACCTAAACTTGGTCGGGTTACCACGGTCATTCACTTCCTAATGACTTTAATCGTATTATCTCATTAATTATCCAATGTATTGAGCTGAAAATTTACTGATAAACAACTGATCTAAAAAACTAATAATTGACATAACATTCAGTTCATATATCCAATCCAGTGGCCAAATAACACCGCGCGCATCAAGACCGTGCTCGTGAAGAACTGAATATCATCATAACTTGTTAAATACTTACAGGATACTAATGAAACTTCACATACATTTGAAGGCAGTTACAAGCTTTAAAATAACGTTTAAAGTAAGTCGTTAGACTTCTTATTAAGAGTGCTGGGACCAATTGAAGTGTTTTTCTGTTTAATGAAATAACCTTTAAGATATGCAATATTTTGGTTTTATTATTGCAGAACAAATTTAAACTAAGTCCTAAGAAGTCATGTACAAAATATGATAAGAATCCGCTTAACCATTTCAAAGATCTAGCAAAACCAAAAACGTTACCCCAGCAAAATCTCGAATAACTTCGCAACCAAAGAAAGAACAAATACAAAATAAGGCACAACATTTACTTCATCTAGACAACTAATTTTATAGCTAATATTTATTTAAATATTCCCATTAGAAAGAAAAAGGTCTGGCTGGCGTAACGTTACGCCAGCAGGAAATGTTTTTGTGAAATAATTAAAAAACTATAAGCGCAACAAATTTAAAAATGTGCGCAACAATTACAGAAGCCGCAAAACTAATTATCTATATGATTCAAATGACCATTTTCGACAACATCTGGCCTGGGTAACGGACACGGCCCACACAAAGGTGCTTTGTCGCGGCTCGCCGAGCGTGCAGCCGTCACGGAGAGCAGCCGCGCCCCGCGCCCTTTTGCTACGTAATAATACATTAAAATACTCCATCGACACGACTACTAGTGTAGCTACATTAACGTTGAACTTGCGCCACTGCACACGACACGCGCACCGGGCGCGTCGCGGGCGCACGACGCAGCGTCGGCCCTAATAATGGTTACGCAATCAAACCAGGTAAAAGTAATCAATATCTTATCATGCTTTTGCGATATATCTACCAATATCTTACCGGTTACACGATCTCTTTTTTTATAACCATAATTTTGTAACTATTTATCGATTTCAAAATTATGTTCATAGAATTCCATGCTCATTCTTCTCAATATAGATCTATGCTTTGGACAGTGCAAGCAAATAGCTTCTGATTTTACCTTTTGGAATCTTACCTACGATGATGGTTTAAAAGTAACTGTAAATGGTTTTGTCCGCATCCTGCGGGCAACCCTTACGAATGAAATCTTGGTTGGTGTTTACAGAAGATTAATAAATAATGCAGTGTTGTGCTCGGCCGATGCTGACGAAGTTTGTTTTGTCGAATGCATTTCTGTCGATGTAGGCTCCCAAGTTCGAGTTTTTGGCTTTTATTATGAACCAGAAATTCATGGAAACCTTGAAGTATTTCACTAGTAAGTCATCGCCTCGTTTGAACTGAGTTGGAAAATTACTTACCATCCATACTCGATGCCTTGAAAAGTAACAAGTTGTTTATTTGCCTTCTAAGACTTCTAATCTAGGCCGGTCATGGCTCTATGCAGTTCTCTGCGGGATCATTCACCCCCATAGGATAATGACGACAAAAGAAGAATAGATTCTTACCGATCTCGTTTAAAAAAAAGAAACAAGAACATCAAATGATTAGAAATGTTTATTGTAAAAATGTTAGAAATAATCAGTTCATGTTTCTATAATAAATTGTAACATTAAAAGATTCACCAACTTCGGTACATCAGACGTAAATATGATAACATCAAGCCTTAGAGAATAATGTCACCTCAGAGTAAGCACTTTGAGGGGTCTTTCTGAAGAACTGATGGGTGAGTAGCACACACACATCTGCGTGTAACTCCGGGTTTTAATCTTTTTCTTAAAGGGTCAACCAGACGGTCGCAAACCAACGTCTCAACATAGGTGACCTTGCTAGTTTCAATCCGTGTAGACAACAGGTGTAATTCATGACCTTCAACGCCCTTGGTTGGCGAGCGGGTTCACCCAACCGCAGTGACTGATTTGCGAATGTGTTGACGCGTGATTTACATCCATGTAGCTGTCACCTTGGTTGGAGCTTGGTTTGTGTTGACCCACCTGGTGGTTTACGAAACAGGCTTGAGTCCCAGCAGTGGATACGTTATAAGGCTGGCTAGGCTGTAGTGGAGGCCTTCACTACAGTAAATGAAAAGTAGCAAACTATAACACCTTCACTGAGACAGGGCTTAGTTGCTTTTTTAATTTTAAGCTCCTACTGTACTTTTTAATGGTATACAATAGATACCATATTATCAATTTTCTTTTCTAAAAGTTGATGCGTTATTTTTAAGTGTCCGTACTGCTAAATAATACAGCTTACAACAGTCGTCATAGCTTACAACTAAGATGTCCATGACATCACTTCACTGTTTCATAGCTTCATTATGATTGAAGGCTCGTTGCAACTCGACGTGGAGGAATGTCTGTCCTAGGACTGTTTGGATTGCTCTCATAAGAATTCCATTTCCCTCTCGATGCCAACGAACTTGAGTTGTTCGGTGGGCCCGTATCTGGAATAAGACATAAACCGTTTAGTCGTTTTTTTTTTGACTAAATTTAATGAAGTGGAATGTCCGATTTTAGCAAATATAATTTGCTTGACTTAATGCAGATTTGCAGGTAGGCGGAACAGAGTTTAAAGTCCCGCAAACCTCCGTTGAAAAGGGAGGATCCTCCGACCAGACGGGTGTTATGTCTGATGGGCAACTGCCCGATAGATAATTTAGAGCTGTTCTATATGTTCTAATCGCGTGGAGAACTAATTGCGCGATGCAGGATTTGTTCTTATGTGACGCCATAGATGTCGCAGACAGACAATAAAAGCAGAATTACTATATTCTGATCACGCAAGGAAACTCTGAGCATAGCCCTTTTCGTTGCCCTTTGGGTGATGTTAAGTCTTCTGATGAGACCCATTGTAAGCGATCACGTTTCGGAGCCATATACCAGTGCTTGCATATGCTGGCAACACGCAATGGTCATAGACTTTCGTCTTAAGAAACTGTGGTATGTTGGACGAGAAGATACTACGCAGCTTCCCTAACTCTGCCCAGCCGAGCCGAATTCGACGTTTGACCTCTTTCTCGAAATTAGATCTACCCACCTGGACTGTCTGTCCGAGGTAAACGTTATCGTCCACAACTTCGAGTGTAGAGTATCCGACCTTGATAGCGAGTGGACATGGTTGTTTATCCTTGCGTAATCGAATTAGAAATGAAGTTTGCCGCAGCAGAACCAAGGTTGCCGAAGAATGAAAAAGAAGCATGAAGAATCGCCTAACTTAAGTGGCAGTGAGCAGGGCACATTATTCGCAGAACACGCAGACGCAGTGTTAAAAGGCCTCCTGCATGGTGGACCGATGACCTGGTAAGGGTTGCGGGAAATCCAATGGATGCGAGATGCACAGAACCATTCATTGTTGCGACACTTGGTGAAGGCCTATGTCCAACAGTGGACGTCTTTCGACTGAAATGATGATGATGATATTCTGATATTTAATTAGCTGGCTAAACTGACAGCAGTGGACAATGTCCAGCTGTCGATGAACAATGCATAATAGCATAGCATAATCAGCCTTTTAATGTTCCCACGGCTGGGACTCAGGCCTCTTTTTCAGGAGAGGGAATGGGCCGTAATCCACCACGAGGGTTCAGTGCGGGTTGGTGAATGTCACATGTCTTTGAATTTTTGGTTCTACGACATGCCGGTTTCTTCACGATGTTTTCCTTCACCGTTTTGAAAGCAGTGGTGATATAATAAATTGAGTTTAAACCCGCGACCGCGACTCGTAAGACGGGGCGGTTACCACTCGGCCACCTCTGCTCTATTCGATAAATATGTCCCGCTGTCATTTAACTATTGTTATAGCTGTCACTTTTGTTAACGTAATAAAAATAAATAAAAATATTTTATTTCAAACAATACAGTCCATAAAATTTACTAATTAAAAATTATGATATAAAAATATTGGTCTCAACGCCATTTAGCGAGAAGATAGCCCGCTCGAGCCTTTTTTACTTTAAATCAATTAAAAAAAAAAAAAAGTCAAATATTTTAAAGGATTACGGCATTCATATTTTTATTGCATCATTCAAGTGACTTCAGAATCCGGTTACAAATGATGCAATAATCTATTTGTTATTAGGTAATGTATTTAATTAGTATATTGTTTTGCGCAATAATCACACAAGTAGTAACAACACTAAGTGCAGCAGTATTCACTTTGCTTCCATCGTATAATTTATTTCGTTTTGAAGGTTATAAGGTTTTTGAAAAATTTTACGCCATAACATTTGTAGCGACATCTATAGCGTCACACAAGAAATCGCGCAATTAAAGTTCTCCGCGCGATTGGAAAATATAGAACAGCCCGAAATCATCTATCGGGCAGCAGCCTACCAGACATGACACCCAACATGATCCTCCCTTTTCAACGGAGGTTTGCGAGACTTTACACTCTGTTCCGCATAGCTCCAAACAATCATCACATTTTACGACATCGTATTGTTTTATTGCGTCAGCATCCACAGAACTGTCTCGTTACCACTTAGATAAAATGGTAACGCGGGTTTTTCACAGATATGAAGAACTGGCACCAGGCGCAGATCCACAATTATGGACGATAGACATGCCCACAAAACTTAAATAGGCTTGTGACGGTACATTTTCATCGGTGTGTAGCGTCATTAGATGCTACTTATTTTTTATTAATTTAATAGTGTTCACCCCACTATTTTGCCTACGTAGAAACATACACTGTACAAAATCTTGGTCAGAGCGTCATACATTTTGAAATCTCATCACTTTCCTTTTTTTTTGTATTTTCTCCTTTCTATATCGGTTATAGGCGAGATCATATTCCAACTCGTAACTGGCCGATTTTCCGGTGGCTGTCGGCTGTGACCACAACCTATTTTTGCGTGCTGGATCCGCGAAACGGACATAATACAACAAGCCGTCTAACGCTTAAATTGATTCGAGAAATTATATGAGATCTACCAGAGTAAATTGTCGAGTAGTTTATAAAAAAAAATACAAACATCATGGACTCTTGACAGTTTAGTTTAGTACAGAGATGAATATATAAAATGTTTTATATCATACCTGTAATCGAAGAATAATTCTTCTCCAGGCTGAATCGCGCGCTTGGCGAAGATGCCGATGCGATGGTCTCCGTTTACCATCATGACCTTGGCGTAGCAGTTGGGGTTGATGGAGTGGTTCGCGAAACGGATCTTGTTGCCCTTGCGCGTCGCGTCTACCACGAAATCTGCAGGAAGATTATTAAAGTTATAATTAGAAGATGGTTGTTATGGTTTGATCAAGAATCAAATTTTCTGTGACGCAACTTAGGTTCATCCCAAGTATTACTTTTTTTTTTTATTCTCGATAGGTTCGCGCTTGACCGCCATCTCACCTGATGGAAAGCGATGAGGCGGTCGACGATGGAACGCGCTTACCTAGAAGTAACCTATTCACTCTTGACTTAAAGATTTCCGGGTTGTAGCTATCAGGAAACACACATTCTGGCAAGGAATTCCACTCCTTAGCTGTACGCACAATGAATGTGTTCCCAAAACGTTTTGTGCGTATAGGTGGGATGTCCACCATGTACCTATCATGTTTAGCTCTGCAGGTATTAGATACCACACTCCTGATGCGCCATTTCATATTGCTCGATGTCTTGAGGAACGGTTTTTTAGAAACACACATCCATACTAATTTTATAAATATGATAGTAACTACGCTTTCACAGTTAAAATATTCAATTGATTTTGACGAATTACATAGGCTTCTTTTTACCTGGCTTCAACTTCGTCTTGGTATCCGCAATAACCAACATTCACGCAGGAAAAGTCACTGGTAGAAGCTAGTTTACAATAAAAAATAAACTCACTAAGTATAGCAAAATAGCTCACCGTTGTTAAGGTTGAAGAGGAAGGAGCACATGTACTTGTCGTACACCTTGCCGCGCCGGTCAGCTTCGTCCTGTGAGATGATCTCGCCGCAGTACTCCGAGATGAACTCATTCTTGTGAGCCGCTTCCTTCAAGAAGATTCCCCAGCCTGCTACGTCACTTGGAGCTAGCAGCAGGTGTTTGTGGAGACCTCTGTCGAGTACAAGATTCTTATTTGTTTTAAACAATAAAATTAGGGAAAGAATATTAGACAAAGGGAGATTATGATTAAAGTCATACCACATGAAGAAGGCGGCTAGAAAACAAAAAAAAAACTATTTTCTTGGGGGAAATAACTTCCTGCCCTTTTTACTACAGTGCATGCGCGTGAGGAGCGTCGTGTAACAGTGTATATGTCGCCACAACTCACCTCTGCACCTGCACGTTCTTACAGAACACCTGCTGCGCATGCGACCTGGCCAGCACGCTCCTGGCGGGCGCGCCCCACACGTGCGAGCCCTGCGCCAGCGTGAGGAGCGTCGTGTAACAGTGTATATGTCGCCACAACTCACCTCTGCACCTGCACGTTCTTACAGAACACCTGCTGCGCATGCGACCTGGCCAGCACGCTCCTGGCGGGCGCGCCCCACACGTGCGAGCCCTGCGCCAGCGTGAGGAGCGTCGTGTAACAGTGTATATGTCGCCACAACTCACCTCTGCACCTGCACGTTCTTACAGAACACCTGCTGCGCATGCGACCTGGCCAGCACGCTCCTGGCGGGCGCGCCCCACACGTGCGAGCCCTGCGCCAGCGTGAGGAGCGTCGTGTAACAGTGTATATGTCGCCACAACTCACCTCTGCACCTGCACGTTCTTACAGAACACCTGCTGCGCATGCGACCTGGCCAGCACGCTCCTGGCGGGCGCGCCCCACACGTGCGAGCCCTGCGCCAGCGTGAGGAGCGTCGTGTAACAGTGTATATGTCGCCACAACTCACCTCTGCACCTGCACGTTCTTACAGAACACCTGCTGCGCATGCGACCTGGCCAGCACGCTCCTGGCGGGCGCGCCCCACACGTGCGAGCCCTGCGCCAGCGTGAGGAGCGTCGTGTAACAGTGTATATGTCGCCACAACTCACCTCTGCACCTGCACGTTCTTACAGAACACCTGCTGCGCATGCGACCTGGCCAGCACGCTCCTGGCGGGCGCGCCCCACACGTGCGAGCCCTGCGCCAGCGTGAGGAGCGTCGTGTAACAGTGTATATGTCGCCACAACTCACCTCTGCACCTGCACGTTCTTACAGAACACCTGCTGCGCATGCGACCTGGCCAGCACGCTCCTGGCGGGCGCGCCCCACACGTGCGAGCCCTGCGCCAGCGTGAGGAGCGTCGTGTAACAGTGTATATGTCGCCACAACTCACCTCTGCACCTGCACGTTCTTACAGAACACCTGCTGCGCATGCGACCTGGCCAGCACGCTCCTGGCGGGCGCGCCCCACACGTGCGAGCCCTGCGCCAGCGTGAGGAGCGTCGTGTAACAGTGTATATGTCGCCACAACTCACCTCTGCACCTGCACGTTCTTACAGAACACCTGCTGCGCATGCGACCTGGCCAGCACGCTCCTGGCGGGCGCGCCCCACACGTGCGAGCCCTGCGCCAGCGTGAGGAGCGTCGTGTAACAGTGTATATGTCGCCACAACTCACCTCTGCACCTGCACGTTCTTACAGAACACCTGCTGCGCATGCGACCTGGCCAGCACGCTCCTGGCGGGCGCGCCCCACACGTGCGAGCCCTGCGCCAGCGTGAGGAGCGTCGTGTAACAGTGTATATGTCGCCACAACTCACCTCTGCACCTGCACGTTCTTACAGAACACCTGCTGCGCATGCGACCTGGCCAGCACGCTCCTGGCGGGCGCGCCCCACACGTGCGAGCCCTGCGCCAGCGTGAGGAGCGTCGTGTAACAGTGTATATGTCGCCACAACTCACCTCTGCACCTGCACGTTCTTACAGAACACCTGCTGCGCATGCGACCTGGCCAGCACGCTCCTGGCGGGCGCGCCCCACACGTGCGAGCCCTGCGCCAGCGTGAGGAGCGTCGTGTAACAGTGTATATGTCGCCACAACTCACCTCTGCACCTGCACGTTCTTACAGAACACCTGCTGCGCATGCGACCTGGCCAGCACGCTCCTGGCGGGCGCGCCCCACACGTGCGAGCCCTGCGCCAGCGTGAGGAGCGTCGTGTAACAGTGTATATGTCGCCACAACTCACCTCTGCACCTGCACGTTCTTACAGAACACCTGCTGCGCATGCGACCTGGCCAGCACGCTCCTGGCGGGCGCGCCCCACACGTGCGAGCCCTGCGCCAGCGTGAGGAGCGTCGTGTAACAGTGTATATGTCGCCACAACTCACCTCTGCACCTGCACGTTCTTACAGAACACCTGCTGCGCATGCGACCTGGCCAGCACGCTCCTGGCGGGCGCGCCCCACACGTGCGAGCCCTGCGCCAGCGTGAGGAGCGTCGTGTAACAGTGTATATGTCGCCACAACTCACCTCTGCACCTGCACGTTCTTACAGAACACCTGCTGCGCATGCGACCTGGCCAGCACGCTCCTGGCGGGCGCGCCCCACACGTGCGAGCCCTGCGCCAGCGTGAGGAGCGTCGTGTAACAGTGTATATGTCGCCACAACTCACCTCTGCACCTGCACGTTCTTACAGAACACCTGCTGCGCATGCGACCTGGCCAGCACGCTCCTGGCGGGCGCGCCCCACACGTGCGAGCCCTGCGCCAGCGTGAGGAGCGTCGTGTAACAGTGTATATGTCGCCACAACTCACCTCTGCACCTGCACGTTCTTACAGAACACCTGCTGCGCATGCGACCTGGCCAGCACGCTCCTGGCGGGCGCGCCCCACACGTGCGAGCCCTGCGCCAGCGTGAGGAGCGTCGTGTAACAGTGTATATGTCGCCACAACTCACCTCTGCACCTGCACGTTCTTACAGAACACCTGCTGCGCATGCGACCTGGCCAGCACGCTCCTGGCGGGCGCGCCCCACACGTGCGAGCCCTGCGCCAGCGTGAGGAGCGTCGTGTAACAGTGTATATGTCGCCACAACTCACCTCTGCACCTGCACGTTCTTACAGAACACCTGCTGCGCATGCGACCTGGCCAGCACGCTCCTGGCGGGCGCGCCCCACACGTGCGAGCCCTGCGCCAGCGTGAGGAGCGTCGTGTAACAGTGTATATGTCGCCACAACTCACCTCTGCACCTGCACGTTCTTACAGAACACCTGCTGCGCATGCGACCTGGCCAGCACGCTCCTGGCGGGCGCGCCCCACACGTGCGAGCCCTGCGCCAGTGCATGCGCGTGCGGCGCGTCGGCTCCGCACGCGGTGCACAGGTCAGGGTCGCACTCGCGCACGCCCAGGTAGCACGGGCACTGCTTGGTGTTGCACTGCGCCTTGCAGCGGCAGCCCGGGAAGCGATTTTGACCTAAGAAATAAAACGAAAGTGATGAAACCAACAGCACCGAACGAGGGGTCGAGATATATGCGCAGGAATTACATTATGTCGATGCGTATAATATTATCTACTTGGACAAGTTAGTATCTGACAAGAGTCCAGGCATCCAGAACGTCTGGAAGAGCTAGTGGTCAATTAAGACGCTATTGATGGGTGATCTACCGATCTCCCTGCAGCGTTAACTCATCGACATGTATAGCCTGCTCGTCTACTACCACTTACGGTGCTCAGACCTGGTTACTCAACGAATTGAAAATGTTTTGCTGTGGGTTTGCTAAAGAGTTATAGAGCGCAATATTCTGAGTATAAAAAAGACAGACCGAATACGGATTCATTCCGCTGCACTTAAAAATGAGCATAATAGATGTGGGCTAAAAGGCTGCCAAGCTCAAATGGGATGGGGCGGGCCATGTCACGTCATGGCATGCGGCCATTCACAGCGATCGCTAGACAAGAGTCGCAACGGATTTCTGGAGGGAAAGCGCCGAGCTGTCAAGGCCGAAAAAGTAGAGGCGAGATTATCTAGACGTGTACGAGAATCTGGACGAGTAGGACTGGTTCGCTACGGTACGGATGAAGAATGTTTAGAAAGATTTGTAGGAAGCCATTGCCCAGCAGTGGAATAGTAACGGAAAAAAAAGAATATTTACGTTCAAAGTTGGACACCTACGAGCGTCTGTTCTTATCTCCTCAGCGAACTAGTCCTCTCTTTTAGTTTGTCAGCTCCCGGCTTGAACCAGAGAACGTTCGGACGCAATTTTAAGTTTTGTTTCTAAAATAATTTTGCTGTCACTTTTTAATTTTGTTTACTTATTTATATTGTAAAAATAATAATAAATTATTGACATAAATTAACGTTTTATAAAAATAGTGAGGCCTTGACTCCGGCGCTAGGCATAGTGCCTGTGTTACAGGAGCCAGTGTTTTCTACCAATTACATGCATCGTTTTATGCAATAAAATAAAAGAGAAAAAAGTGTTTATGAATGTAGTGCATACGTGGAATATATGTAGATTAAGTTTGTTTTGAAGCTATTTAAGCAGGAGTTCGGTTTGCGTGTAATCAAGGGTAAGAAGCCATGATTGTACCTTATTTTTTACATAAATGATTGTGAAAGGATTTATCTGAAGTTCGTTATTTATCCTATTATGCAAATAAATAGACAAATGCTTGTGCTGCCTCCAAGCTGATGCCGTTCGGCATTTTAACAAAGGGCAGATGTTACGTATGCGCTTTCCTACAATACTTTTATTGTATGGAGTAATAAGATGCTGTTTGGAGACAATTTGTAAAATATACATTTGCTGTACTGTTAAAACTTGACATGACTCATAAAATTGCGGTTGGGAACCTGAATGGTCTGCATGTCATTACCTTAAGAATAGATCTTTGAGCTCTCTCAAGGCGTATCATGTACGTTTTGCACTCGCTGCCCTAAACCCGGACACTGTTTACGAGATTGTGTACCAGCTCAAAATCAGCCACATCGCAGTTTTTTGAAAACCCAAACCAATTTCCTGATACGCGAGGTGGTAAGTTCAATGCGTTGGCGCCAGCTTAGTTTTTCATCTAATATAATTCCCAGATATTTCACAGTTACAGATTTCCCTATAACTAAGCATAAGCAGGACGCATTACCATCAATTGAATTACACACATGCAGTTTTATGGCAATTGCTCTGGGTTTACTTCTAGAGAACCTGAACTGAATCTGTGTCGATTTTGATTTAGTGTTAGTATATGAGCGCACAGCCACTGGTTGACCCTATACAAACCCATCTCAGCATTTCGTCTAACTTCGTCCCAAGTCCCACCACGAAAAACAAGAGCTGTATCATCAGCATACGTAAATATCCAGCCATCTTATCAATCTTATCAGTTATCTTTTGCCAGCGTTTGTTGACACAAGTCATTTATGTAAATTAGGAAGAGAATTGGGCCGAGTATACTGTCCTGTGGTACGCCATATACAACCCGGGCATTTGAGCTAATGTGATCCCCAATTTTCACACTTTGCGTCCTGTAGTGGAAGAAATCTTTGAAAATCCCTAAAGCGTTTCCCCGAATACCAATCCTTTCTAGTTTGTCTACAAGAAAAGGAATTGAGACGGTGTCGAAAGCCTTGGCCAAATCGAGGAAGATACCGATGCATTTTTGATTAGAATTCACACACGAATGATATATGGCCTACAAGTTGACTTACAGCATCCTCAGTGCTTTTCCCTCGCCTAAAACCAAATTGTGATTCCAATAATATCTTATTACGTTCTAAGAAGCTCGTCAGCCTAGTATTCAGTACTTTTTCTAGAATTTTTGATAGTTTCGGGAGCACCGAAATAGGTCGGTAGTTTTCGACCCCGGCCGTCGGTCCAATCTTGTAGATAGGAGTTATCAGAAATACAAAAAAAAAGAAACCTTAAAATCCATTCATTTTATGATTGTTTTAATTTTTTTATTTAAAAAACGCGACCTGTCCTAGCTTCGCATGGGTGTTATAGACCTTTGAAATTCTTGCCTTTTCTCTAAGGCCGGTTTTAGTGCTTGACCGACCGTCGGTGCGTATGTCGGTCGCGCTTGTCATTTGTATGAAAATTTACAATTTGTAACAATGTTCGACCGACCGTACACACGCGTATATTGAGTAACCATGGAGTTTCTTGCCGGTTCTTCTCCATAGGAAACGAATAATTTGGAACCGTGCACTAGCTTCTGGCGTTTTATAAGTGCCTATGTAGGCCTATGTGAAATAAAAAACTTTGACTTTGAATTGCTACGCACCGCGTGCGAGGACCGACGGTCAAGCGCGTCCGCATGCGTCGGTCGACCGACGCGCTTTAGAAACATATTAACGCTTTCAGTGCTGCAGTGGATCGGTGGACCCACAATTTGTAAACGAATCTATTTCGTGTACGTGTTTGTGACTGGACCAGTTCGGCCAGTTTGGTTGGTCAGGAGAGCACTGAACGTTACAAACCGACGATTGGTCATTCGTATTGTCAGGAATGATGGTACGCACCGACGGTCGGTTGAGCACTAAAACTGGCCTTAACTTTCCTCATGAATCACTCTGTCTATTGGTCAGAATTGCATGAAAACCTGTTCAGTAGTTTTGAGTTTATCGCGTTCATACAGACAGGCAGACTCGGTGGGGGGACTTGTTTTATACTGTGGAAGGATGATTAATGCTCTCATCTCTGGGATGGGCCTTCCAAATACCAGTTTGATGCACTAGAGTCGTGCGAGCGAGCTAAGATCATCAGCAATGACGCACTTGTCGAGTCAAAACGATGCTCAAGACTGGAGAGCATCGACGTCGAGTCGCTACTTGCTAGCCTGTCGTATTTCTATCGTTTACATTTCGAGGAATGTGCATTGGAATTGCACAATTTAATACCGTCAAGTCCGTTCCATTTTATTAACCGACTTCAAAAGGGAGGAGGTTCTATGTTCGGCTGAATGTATGTTTTTTTTTATTTATTTATTTTCACCGATTTCTCGGTCATTTGTGGGCCGATTTTAATCATTTTTTTTTTTTATAGAAAAGTTATGTTTTCAAGTTGGTCCCATAGAAATATTGTTATGATCTGATCATGAATTTTTAAGATATGGAACAGATCTCCTCATAGGAACACAGCAGAACTGTCGTAACAAATAAAATTGATTTATTTATTTTAATTAGAAAGTAGAGGGGGTATATATCGAACTGATCTGATGATAAAGCCTAAAGTTAGGCACCGGAATTCTGTAATAAATTAATGTAATCTAACCGTGTTTGGGATAATTAGAACTGTCATGAGATGCATTCTGGCTATAAGGTATTTAAGTATGATTGAGGGGCACTTTTTAGTGATGGTACCATAACTAAAAAGTGAAAAATTAAAAAAAAAATACAACCGACTTCTATGTAAAAAAAAAATAATGAAAAGTGCAAAATCATTTTAACTTCGGAAGTTGGTGTTAAATAACGAAGAGACAAAACTATTATAGAAACACCGACTTCCGAAATGGATTTTGGTAGGAGGAAAGAAAATGGCCTACTAACCTATTTTTAGATTTACCAAATATATGCAAAAAAACTTCATAAGAATTGTTCAGGCCATTTTGGAGAAGTTTGATAACAAACAGTGGAACGACATTTTTATATATTAGAATTGATAAACATGCTTAACTTAGGTTTTAATGATTAAAATACTAAAGGAATTGGGGCTTAGCATGCCGCCCCCCCCCCCCGCTCCGCGCCCCCGCCGCCCGCCGCGCGTCCGCCACTAATTCCATTCTCGCGACATTCATGTCAATGTAGCTTCATCTTATTAACTAGATCTAATTATTCTAAAAATCCTAACACGTTTACGTAAGGTGTAAACTTACAAAAATAGAAAACTAATCTATATAAAACTCTTTCAAAAAAAACTAACAAACAAATGAAATAATTCTACAAACTATTATTTCTAACCAAAAAGAAATAAAAAGCAATCGTTGCTTCAACTCCATGTCTTCATTTATAACAATTCTCCAACAAATGATAAAAAATTCTCACAGTCAATAATCTTCCACAATACACTAGCACATACATCTACACCACTAAACCTACTGTATAACAAATACTCCATTTTTCGAATAATTTCTCCCTCTCTGATAACAATATGAAATAACCAACTTTCACCTAGTTACAACCCTCCTATGTTTCTTCAATTGCCTTTTACATTTCAAATTCATGATAACCCTTTCAAAAAATAAAATAATACTACTTACCAATACCGCTACTAAAATAATAATACAATTGACAACTCTAACTTACACAGAAAACCACTTTCCCCTTAATTATTCATCATTTCAGGCCGTGGACATCCACTGTAGGACGGCGGGCTCCCCTCGCGCGACCCGCGCGGCCCGCACAGTTGGCCCCGCCCCACATCGAGCCGCGCAATGTGGACGTCCACTATGGAGCGGCGGGCTCCCCTCGCGCGACCCGCGCGGCCCGCACAGTTGGCCCCGCCCCACATCGAGCCGCGCAATGTGGACGTCCACTATGGAGCGGCGGGCTCCCCTCGCGCGACCCGCGCGGCCCGCACAGTTGGCCCCGCCCCACATCGAGCCGCGCAATGTGGACGTCCACTATGGAGCGGCGGGCTCCCCTCGCGCGACCCGCGCGGCCCGCACAGTTGGCCCCGCCCCACATCGAGCCGCGCAATGTGGACGTCCACTATGGAGCGGCGGGCTCCCCTCGCGCGACCCGCGCGGCCCGCACAGTTGGCCCCGCCCCACATCGAGCCGCGCAATGTGGACGTCCACTATGGAGCGGCGGGCTCCCCTCGCGCGACCCGCGCGGCCCGCACAGTTGGCCCCGCCCCACATCGAGCCGCGCAATGTGGACGTCCACTATGGAGCGGCGGGCTCCCCTCGCGCGACCCGCGCGGCCCGCACAGTTGGCCCCGCCCCACATCGAGCCGCGCAATGTGGACGTCCACTATGGAGCGGCGGGCTCCCCTCGCGCGACCCGCGCGGCCCGCACAGTTGGCCCCGCCCCACATCGAGCCGCGCAATGTGGACGTCCACTATGGAGCGGCGGGCTCCCCTCGCGCGACCCGCGCGGCCCGCACAGTTGGCCCCGCCCCACATCGAGCCGCGCAATGTGGACGTCCACTATGGAGCGGCGGGCTCCCCTCGCGCGACCCGCGCGGCCCGCACAGTTGGCCCCGCCCCACATCGAGCCGCGCAATGTGGACGTCCACTATGGAGCGGCGGGCTCCCCTCGCGCGACCCGCGCGGCCCGCACAGTTGGCCCCGCCCCACATCGAGCCGCGCAATGTGGACGTCCACTATGGAGCGGCGGGCTCCCCTCGCGCGACCCGCGCGGCCCGCACAGTTGGCCCCGCCCCACATCGAGCCGCGCAATGTGGACGTCCACTATGGAGCGGCGGGCTCCCCTCGCGCGACCCGCGCGGCCCGCACAGTTGGCCCCGCCCCACATCGAGCCGCGCAATGTGGACGTCCACTATGGAGCGGCGGGCTCCCCTCGCGCGACCCGCGCGGCCCGCACAGTTGGCCCCGCCCCACATCGAGCCGCGCAATGTGGACGTCCACTATGGAGCGGCGGGCTCCCCTCGCGCGACCCGCGCGGCCCGCACAGTTGGCCCCGCCCCACATCGAGCCGCGCAATGTGGACGTCCACTATGGAGCGGCGGGCTCCCCTCGCGCGACCCGCGCGGCCCGCACAGTTGGCCCCGCCCCACATCGAGCCGCGCAATGTGGACGTCCACTATGGAGCGGCGGGCTCCCCTCGCGCGACCCGCGCGGCCCGCACAGTTGGCCCCGCCCCACATCGAGCCGCGCAATGTGGACGTCCACTATGGAGCGGCGGGCTCCCCTCGCGCGACCCGCGCGGCCCGCACAGTTGGCCCCGCCCCACATCGAGCCGCGCAATGTGGACGTCCACTATGGAGCGGCGGGCTCCCCTCGCGCGACCCGCGCGGCCCGCACAGTTGGCCCCGCCCCACATCGAGCCGCGCAATGTGGACGTCCACTATGGAGCGGCGGGCTCCCCTCGCGCGACCCGCGCGGCCCGCACAGTTGGCCCCGCCCCACATCGAGCCGCGCAATGTGGACGTCCACTATGGAGCGGCGGGCTCCCCTCGCGCGACCCGCGCGGCCCGCACAGTTGGCCCCGCCCCACATCGAGCCGCGCAATGTGGACGTCCACTATGGAGCGGCGGGCTCCCCTCGCGCGACCCGCGCGGCCCGCACAGTTGGCCCCGCCCCACATCGAGCCGCGCAATGTGGACGTCCACTATGGAGCGGCGGGCTCCCCTCGCGCGACCCGCGCGGCCCGCACAGTTGGCCCCGCCCCACATCGAGCCGCGCAATGTGGACGTCCACTATGGAGCGGCGGGCTCCCCTCGCGCGACCCGCGCGGCCCGCACAGTTGGCCCCGCCCCACATCGAGCCGCGCAATGTGGACGTCCACTATGGAGCGGCGGGCTCCCCTCGCGCGACCCGCGCGGCCCGCACAGTTGGCCCCGCCCCACATCGAGCCGCGCAATGTGGACGTCCACTATGGAGCGGCGGGCTCCCCTCGCGCGACCCGCGCGGCCCGCACAGTTGGCCCCGCCCCACATCGAGCCGCGCAATGTGGACGTCCACTATGGAGCGGCGGGCTCCCCTCGCGCGACCCGCGCGGCCCGCACAGTTGGCCCCGCCCCACATCGAGCCGCGCAATGTGGACGTCCACTATGGAGCGGCGGGCTCCCCTCGCGCGACCCGCGCGGCCCGCACAGTTGGCCCCGCCCCACATCGAGCCGCGCAATGTGGACGTCCACTATGGAGCGGCGGGCTCCCCTCGCGCGACCCGCGCGGCCCGCACAGTTGGCCCCGCCCCACATCGAGCCGCGCAATGTGGACGTCCACTATGGAGCGGCGGGCTCCCCTCGCGCGACCCGCGCGGCCCGCACAGTTGGCCCCGCCCCACATCGAGCCGCGCAATGTGGACGTCCACTATGGAGCGGCGGGCTCCCCTCGCGCGACCCGCGCGGCCCGCACAGTTGGCCCCGCCCCACATCGAGCCGCGCAATGTGGACGTCCACTATGGAGCGGCGGGCTCCCCTCGCGCGACCCGCGCGGCCCGCACAGTTGGCCCCGCCCCACATCGAGCCGCGCAATGTGGACGTCCACTATGGAGCGGCGGGCTCCCCTCGCGCGACCCGCGCGGCCCGCACAGTTGGCCCCGCCCCACATCGAGCCGCGCAATGTGGACGTCCACTATGGAGCGGCGGGCTCCCCTCGCGCGACCCGCGCGGCCCGCACAGTTGGCCCCGCCCCACATCGAGCCGCGCAATGTGGACGTCCACTATGGAGCGGCGGGCTCCCCTCGCGCGACCCGCGCGGCCCGCACAGTTGGCCCCGCCCCACATCGAGCCGCGCAATGTGGACGTCCACTATGGAGCGGCGGGCTCCCCTCGCGCGACCCGCGCGGCCCGCACAGTTGGCCCCGCCCCACATCGAGCCGCGCAATGTGGACGTCCACTATGGAGCGGCGGGCTCCCCTCGCGCGACCCGCGCGGCCCGCACAGTTGGCCCCGCCCCACATCGAGCCGCGCAATGTGGACGTCCACTATGGAGCGGCGGGCTCCCCTCGCGCGACCCGCGCTGCCCGCACAGTTGGCCCCGCCCCACATCGAGCCGCGCAATGTGGACGTCCACTATGGAGCGGCGGGCTCCCCTCGCGCGACCCGCGCGGCCCGCACAGTTGGCCCCGCCCCACATCGAGCCGCGCAATGTGGACGTCCACTATGGAGCGGCGGGCTCCCCTCGCGCGACCCGCGCGGCCCGCACAGTTGGCCCCGCCCCACATCGAGCCGCGCAATGTGGACGTCCACTATGGAGCGGCGGGCTCCCCTCGCGCGACCCGCGCGGCCCGCACAGTTGGCCCCGCCCCACATCGAGCCGCGCAATGTGGACGTCCACTATGGAGCGGCGGGCTCCCCTCGCGCGACCCGCGCGGCCCGCACAGTTGGCCCCGCCCCACATCGAGCCGCGCAATGTGTCCTACCCACTGCATTTTTATTCTTGATGCGATCGAAACTCCGAGTATAACCATTTGGTTGACTTTATTCCTTCTGATAAGGCCCATTGTGAACGACCACGTTAAAGACCCATATGTCAACACTGACAACACACACTGGTCTCTATGACCAGTGTGTTGTCTTTCGTCTTGAGACACAGTTGTATGTCCTTTATTGCATAAATTTTCGTTATTGTTAGTACAAATGTGCACTCCTTTATACCTGAAGCAGACACAAAGTTCTTCTCATGACGTAGTAATATAAATACGATGTACTCACAATCGCTGCTGCACTGACAAAACTTCTCGCAGAAGTTCTGCGACTGTAGGCACGGACACATGTTGTCGCACGGCTGGTTCGGGTGGTCGCACGGAGTGTAGTTGTAACTGGAACAGACAGAAAAAATAAATCATTTAACAGACGTCTAAAAACACATAAATAGGTTAAAAGTCTAAAAAGGTTCCTCAATTTATCATAACCAGAGGTCGGAATTAGGTGAAGTCATTTATGTACTTACACTGATTACATACAGAGAAAAAATAAAGTGGATATGCCTCAAATCCCGAAATTAATTTTAAAGAGCAGAATTTTTTTAGACACAATCAGAAATATAGCAGCAAAAATTTCTTGCATTAATGACGAGGAGGACGAAGTGCATAAATTTGCTTACCGCGCCTCAGTTGACGTAGAACGATCTTTTTCAATGTACAAATGGATTTTAGACGTTCGAAGAAATTCATTGAAGCCAAAAAATATTGAAAAGCTAATGGTTATATATTTGTTTATCTCGAAAGTTTTTGACTATTATTATAGTTCGCGGCTGAGACGTAAGGATGTCTTCAGGGTTTAACCTAACAAAATAAATAATACAAAAGTCTTACACATGATGCGACGCGGAATCCTTCTTGAGCTGTATCTTACGGCAGTGCACGGACCACAGGCGATGCTTCTTCTTCTTCTTGCGAGGAGGCGTTAGTTCTGCTTCCACGCGACACTCTTCTTGGCCGGTGTTGATCCAGTACGTGTACACCTGGTGCAAAGAGGGAACAGGTAGATATTACATGAGCCAAGACAGTTTGAATACATACAAGCCTTGGTGGTTTATGTGAAGCGTCATAGATTCGAACTCACACACTTTATACTCGGACAATTTACTAGCCGTCCCATGCGGTTTCACCCGCTTCTTTGGTTACTGCTCCGCTCCCGTAGGTTGTAGTGTGATGTTATATAGCCTATAACCGGTCTCGAGTCTTAGTATTTTTCAATTTGAACTAATACTTACTGAGATTAATGCGTTCAAATGAACAAATTAACTCTTAAGCTTTACAATATTAGTATAGAAGTATATTTATATATATATACCATCACCACTACTTTCAAAGTGGTGTAGGAAAATATCGCGATTATAGCAGCATGTCTTAAAATTAAAATTTCGAAGACCTAACAGGATACACTCATCAACCTAACCTGGATCCTCATGGATCATCCATGAGGATCCAGGTTTATGAGTGTGAATGACCCTCTACTTCTCTCTCTGTAATAGTGGGAATATTTTATGTGCTGTTTTATCATTATCATCATTCAAGCCAAAGGACATCCACTACTAGAGTGCGAGCCTGTGGTCCGGTCGTTTAGGGGGATATAACAAAGGTATGAAACTTTAAATATTAGCAATGTTACCTGCTGGCAAGTCTTGGAGAGCATGACCTGAGCGATGGCGCAGTAGTTGGAGGGAAACACCTTGTGCAGAGCTCTAAACAGTGACTGGTCAGAGCCCGTCCACTCTGACTCTATGTCGCCCACTGTCAAACCTGGAATACAAAACTAATTATTTCATGGATTGTAACAGAGAATAGGAAATTGTTTATGCTCATGATTATTTCCAAAGGTTTTTTTTTATGGTCACAACCAATCCTTTAAAAATTCAACTCTTAATAATATTATGGCAAAATGGAATTTTCAATGGTGTTTTTTGTAACTGCCGATGCGATTGCTCATCACATTCATGATAAATAATATTTACTTTGCAAATAGGTTTAAAAAACACTTTTGCACATAATTTTTTTTTTTCATTTTAAACTAGATGAGGCCAAATCAAACTCACAAACTCTCTTGACTTTAAATCCAAGTAAATATGTAATGGTCAAATCACATGAGATCCATTCAGATTTGTCTGAGATGGTCTTTTGAAGAAAGAACCACACAGATTTGAGTGGACCTGTCCAGTTAGTGCAAGCATTTGTCAGTATTCGCTAAGCTCAACTCAGGACTACTAAGGAGCTCAACGACTTGACGAACAATACCAAGTAGAAGACATTTGGGTAGGCCGCAGAAAATACTCAAATTGACAGACATACGTTAAAATTACTGAAAAGAACATGTAAATGGAAAAGCAACATAGAAATTTGCAGCAAAATTTCAGCGTGTTTTGCGACCGTGCTTTAGCGTAAGATAGGATAGGGGAGAATCCAACACTAACTTTTTTATGTATTAAACCGGTTCTAAATCAATGTACCAAGTCGTTTGCCAATTTTGTTCCATTTGACTGTCAATCAGGCCTTCACAACCCAGTAACTGGATAACCAGATACCACCTGGCAAAACTCTTCTCAGATTTTCTGGCTTCTGCATCTCCGTAACGAGAGTCAAAAAATATCTACAAATAATAGCCAGGACCAACAGGTTAACATGCTTTCTGAAAAACTGAGTTACTCAATGTTATGGATGGTTTATCCGGATCGTCCTCGCCAAACGTTGCTTAGCCACGAACTCCTGAACCAGGAATAAAAAATTTTGAAGATATGTAAGAACTCACCTAGTACGTTGTATGCATTCTGCTTGAGCTGACCGTTGCTGCTCCAGTTGCTGTTGCTGGAGTTACTGTTGCTGCCTACAACTGTACAACATAAACATTAGTCAATTTAAATAACATAATTTGGAACACACTTCAAAAACCCTTTCTAGATCATCAAAAAACTCATAAGACTGGACAGAGGCGGCCTGCGCCTGGTGACGGGGACATTCACCGGACACTACACGCTGAATAAGCACCTCCACACAATAGGCATCGCAGACAGTCCCCTGTGCAGAGCATGTTTGGAGGGGGGAGGAGACAATTGCACATGTGCTCCTAGACTGCACAGGCGTATGTGGAATACGTACAAGAACCTTAGGATCCCCGAACTCCCTTACTGGTGCCCTGAAAAACCTAAGAGGCCTAATCTGTTTTTGGAGAGGTGGGCTGGTTGGAATGAGCCCACCTAAGATTATGGCCGCCATGGTCCACATAGGACTAAGTGCGGAAACCATACCTAAACAGATAGATAGAACCCTTTCTAGTAAATGAACTTGTAATATTTCAACATAATTATATCACATGCTTAATTAAAAAGAGAAATAAAAGACAGTATTATAAAATAAAATTTAACCTTAATTTAGAAACATGTTTTCAGACTCAAATACCCTCTTTTTGAGTTAGGTCACATTATGATAAAGCAAGCGAATGTATATTTGTCAGTATATTGTCATTAGAGAACTAATAATATATTTTTTTACATACAACTCATTAAAAAATAAAAGGCCCGTTTTCACTCAACGTAAAACCAACTCACGGTAGGCACTCTGCTTATTCTACACGTCAATTTGACGCACGCGGTATTTCAAAAGATCCACCATTTGAGTTACTCATACTGTTCATGGACGCGTAGCTTCATAGACGCGTATTCGTCATTATACGCTTGGTGTACGCCTGCTCACAGCTTACATACAAATCTATGAACCTCTGTCGACAAAACGACTATGTCGTCGTTGCCATATATAATAATAATATAATATAATATTACACAACTATCACTCAACGCCGTCTAGTCCTAAGCTAAGCAGAAATTGTGTTATGTGTATTACACAACTCTTAAACATACTTATGTATTTCTAAATACATACATATTATAGATAATTTACACCGACATAGAAAAAATGATCGTGCTCATCACACAAACATTTGTCCTGGGTGGGAATCGAACCCACGACCTCCGTAGCAGCATAGCAGTCAGAGCCACTAACCACTAGACCAACAGGCCAGTCTAAATCATATGAAGCTATGCGTCCGTGGACAGGAGGCCTAAGTAATACCAGCAAGGCTGACCTTTCTGGAAGCGGTTGCTGTCGTTGCTGTCCTCGGAGGAGGCGTCGTTGGGCGAGTCGATGGCGTGCGACTTGCCCTTGTCCTCCTCGCCTGCAGCCTTCTCGCGTGCGAGCTTCTCGCGCATGCCTTCCTGTTGGAATATTTTATAATGAGAACACAGGACTCAGTTGGCCCCATCTAGCTGTCCGGTAAAGACCATGCCCAAGTCGACGGTAAAAAAAAGGCAACTGAAGGAACACTGAAGGCTTTAGTAAATAAAAGTCTGATGCTTCCTACCGCTCCCCCCAGAGCTTGCGGCCCAGAGCACCCGGACAATGATTTGATGATTTCACACATAAAAATAAGAACCTCATTAACTTATTGCTGTAATGTTGCTATGATTAACTTCCATTTTATTGAAATTGCTGTACTGTACTGCATGCGCTGAAAATCTTCTACAACACTCTTGTTATTACAGAACCTTCAAACTTTTCACAGAAAGATTGAAAGGGAAACTACAAAATTTTATTTAACTTACAATTTATTAGATATCTATGTTTGTTTAGGGCATCTTGCAAATGGATTTTGAAACAATTATCCTTAACAAATTGAGCTGAAATTTTGGTTTGTAATTTGGATGAAAATACATTAATATTGGACCATGGAGCTGGTCTGATGATGGAGTCGGATAGTGGCCAGAGGAACTACTGAGCACAAAATGATAACGCCATCGTGTTTGAGTTCTTTGGAATGATCATGATCAGTACTGTATGTACCATGCAATAAAAGCTTGTTATGGACAAATGTTTTTCATGGAAAACTTATTTTGAGTAATGTGTATTTCCAGTCTTATCCTCATTCCTTCCTATGTGGACCTTAAGAAAGCTTACTAGGAGTTTGAATAGAATAGAAATACTTTTATTCGGAACAGACACAGCACAACGGTTATAACCACAAAGTATATATAAAAAAAAAACAAAAGTACAAATTGCGCCGAGCGTGGCCGCACCGAAAGTTAAACTATTATATTTACACCGAAAGTTATATTTACACGTGGGCCCAGCCCCCCTAGTCAAGTTACAATCGTTTCGTTCGCGCCGAACGCCTTGAGTAGGACACGCCTCCGATTCCTTTGTACTGACCACGTGACTGAGCGTTGAGATGACGTCAGAACAAAGGAAACGGAGGCGTGGCCTACTCCGAGGCGTTCGGCGCGAACGAAACGATTGTAATTTGGCTAGGGGGGCAGCCTCGGCCAATCGACATACTTAGCAATTGTTTAAACAGGGAAATCCCTATGAAATAATGGCGATTGGCCGAGGCTGGGCACACAGGTAAACGAGGCATTAAACAATGAATGACACTTACCAAAAGCATGTAGCAAGTGGAGCCGCAAGGTTCAGAGAACGCTTTGAGATCGGGCCCCTTTCTCTTTGTCAAGTTGGGCCCCGGGTGGCACGCTTGCAAACCTGGTATCAGAATATTTATATTCAAATCACGTCGTTAAATTTAACTTATATTTATATGATAATGAAAAGAATAAATGCTTTCTGAATTTTTATTTTTAAGATAATGTAAAGTGAATTACAATAAATGTTTTTTTTTTGGAACTGTTAGATTTTTTTGTCATCTCATGAAGATATAAGACTTTAAACAAAATATAATTATTATAAGTTGGGAATATAATTAAACTAATACTTTACTGAATTGTGGTTGGAAAGTGATCGTGAACTAAACTGATGTACTGAAATGTTAAGTGATTCTGAGGCCCTACCACGAACTCTTAACGCGATTCATTTGACGACCTAAACTGGACCGTTAGAGATATAGAGTTATATAGGGTGTATAGCTCCTCTATAGGGAAGGAGGTTGCTCGCACGCTTGATATTATATCACGTCATGGTAAGGCCCCCGATGACTAATGACGCCAGAGGATTAATAGGAGAGACATGAGTAGTTTAACTGTCACTGAATGAGCAGGGGCCGGAATTAGGTAGAGTTATTCATGTACTTGCATCGATGTTGATATTAATATGGAACTTCCCGGGATTTGTAACGAAAAATCCCGTGTGGCCAACAATGTAATAAATAAATAACAATAAAAACCTTAGAGACAGATAATGCAAAGATAATTAAAAATTAAAATATAATTTTTATTAGTATTTTTCATTGAAAAAGATCTCTCTACGTCAACTGAGGTAAGGTTAACAAATTTATCCTCCTCGTCATTAATGCGAGAAGATTTTTTTTCTGCTATATATCTGATAACGTAAAAAAAAAATACTGCTCTTTAAAATTAATCTCGGGTTTTGAGGCATATCCACTTTATTCTTTCGCTGTATGAAATCGATGTAAGTACATACATGTTTAACTCTACCTAATTTCGACCTCTGTTAATGAGTCTTGATAAAATTTTTTGTTGATATAATGATTTCTTTTAAGGATTTGAAAAATTGTGTATAATCTTATACATAAATGGATAAAATAATATGAGTGATACATGAGCAAATAAAAGCATAATATTATGGGACATTGCTATAATACAAAAATTATATGTAATACATTTCGTACATAAGGATAAACTTTTTGATAGGAAAATAATAATTGATAGTAATAAATGTGCAAAATAATGTTTTGGGATTTTGATATACTAGAGATGTACTGTTCAAGGTCCAGAGATTTAGGGTCTGGAATATCTCTAGTCAGTTACCGGTTAAAATTAACTTTATAGAAATTAAGAATTTAAAACTGTATACGAAGTTGTATTTAGAGCTGATTCTGTTATTTATATTTTCACACAGGTTTTTTTTTTTAGCGGAAAATCATCCATTGCCTTGGGCGGAGCGGGAGGGCGTGTCAAACTTTTACTGACTAAAACCCACTCATTTTCTTCTTTACCTTCGTTCCAGGGCCCCGGGCTACACTTTCACACAACCCATGATATTTTCATACAGGTTAGAGAACGACGAGAACAAAATAATTGACTTATTTCCCTTTGTTACACATGATATTACAAGAAAATATATTTTGTAAATTCTCACCAACCCGCACTGGGCCCGCGTGGTGGATTACGGCCCATTCCCTCTCCTAGAGAGGAGGCCTGAGTCCCAACAGTGGGAACATTATAAGGCCGACTATGCTATGCTAAATTCTCACTAGCTTCTGCTAACGGCTTCGCCTGCGTAAAAGTAAGTTTCTCCATACAAACTTTTGACCCCATTATCATCCCCTTAGGGAGCGAATTTTAGAATATCCTTTTTTATTATTACTCTGTGTACATCATAAAAGGAATCTCTGAGCAAAATTTCAGCGTTCTATGTCCAAGAGCTGGGCGTTGGTGAGTCTGTGAGTGAGTCAGGACTTTGCCCTGGGAAGGATACATCTCTAGTGTTGGGATTAGAGCTTGGATCACAAACATTTTTTTCAGTGTTGGAATAGCATAAATAATAATAATATCGATGGAATGTTTGTCTGTACGGCCTTACCTGCCGTTTGACTTCCTGCGCGCAAACAGAACAACAAATATGTCAGCCCTAGGAATACACAGCTTAGCTAATACTTATATTTAGTGCTTAAACTATAAATAAGTAGTTCATTTAAGTTTGGGATATAAACTAGAACAACATACTCATACATAGACAATATCAATACTAGTCTAGCAACAATAAAAAAAAAAGATTTTCCCTATGTTTTTTTGTATGTTTAGAATTTAGCATCGTAGCATTTCCCGAATTTATCATGATTGGATCTTTATTCATGGGCCTACTGGCCACAGGCCTGCTCCTCACGATATGCCAGCAAAAATCTACTCCAAACCCAAAAAAAGTCTACCTACCTAACTACCATCTCAATTGGAAACATGATGAAAGCCACTCACGATGTAAGAAGCAGTCGTATTTGAAGCAGCGTCGACAGAAGAGCGTGTGGAAGGAGTGCATGGTCTGCTCGCGCGACACGGACTCGGCGAGCGGACCGTCGATGTTGGGCGTGCACTCCGGCGGCAGCGCGTTCGGGTCGCTGCGGGACGTCAGCTCGATGTACCTGCAGGCGAGGGGAGCAAGCGGGGTTAGTGTGCCTAGTACCACAAGCATTTTATGAAATACTCGTGTCTCGATGTGATTTCGAGCCTTAGTCTGAAATTGAGTACTTGACTCAATTCTTTTGATTGTTTGGGGGTATGCGGAACAGAGAGTAAAGTCCCGTAAACCTCCGTTGAAAAGGGAGGATCCTCCGGCCAGACGAGTGTTGTGTCTGGTGGGCGACTGCCCGATAGATGATTATATAAAATTGTATATATCAAAAAGTACTTTATCTAAAATCGCAAATAGAAAGAAATTTTCAAATTCGTTCCATATTAATTAAGTTAGAAATCTTTCAAATCTGGTGGAAGTTGAAACTGTCAAATAACAGTATATGGGTCCACATACTGAAATGTGACGTCACCGCCATTAGGTTACGTGTGCTCAAAGGAGATGGCGAGATATTGCCACCACGCCCCCAATCTTCCTCAAACCAATATTTGAAATGCTGATTTCTTTGTTTTGTATAAAAATAAGCACAGGCAAATACCCAATTCCTCCTCCCTCTTCTAGAGAGGAGGCCTGAGTCCCAGCAAAAGGAACATTATAAGGCTGATTATATATGTATGTTATTTTCTTTGTTTTTCTACTGTGGTCACAATTCTCTGTCACCAGATTATATTTCTTCTTCCATCCTTTACATTCTTTTTCTTGGTGTAAATAACAGTTTCCTTGACCGCGCTAATCTCTTGGTTCGAATTGAAAAATATTTCTGTGTTTATCGAGGCAGGGGCCAATAGAAGTGGAGCAGTAACCAAAGACGCTGAGGACATCTAGTGTAGGATAAAAATTTCGAACACACAACCACACCCCACCACCACACATACACACACAGCCACAATCTTCCTATTTACTTATTAGAAAACAACAAAACTTTTGAAATATGTTAACTAATGACACGTCGAAATACCTCAAAGGCCATAAGCGCTCTCTCTAGAAGAAAAAGAATATAAGTGTGATCGTAAGTTTGAAAATCATAGAGTAGCTTCACCAAAATTAAAAAATAAAATAAAAATAAGATGAACAGGATTCCTTACTTCTCTCGCAGCTCCTGAGCAGTGCCTTTATCAGGAAACTGAATGCTGATAGCTTGAAATATGGTGAATATAGGGAACTGCTTATCATTGATCACTTTCTTGTCCCCATCCTTGCTTACTTCTTTATCTTTCTCTTTTTCCTTGCTTGAATCTTTCTGAAAAACACACGAATTTATTATACTTCTTATAAGAAATTTGAATTTTTGAGCAAAAACCCCACCTGCCAAAACCATTCTGCCTTCATATTTGTACCGTCAACCGCACGTCCACCGACATATCTAATAGGGACGATGACGAATTTTTAGAACTGTTTTCATTATTATTCATATTTCATTATTTCAAATAAAAAATCACATTTAATTAGTTCCAATTATATAAATTTCGCGCCTAAATGCTCCTAGCTATCACGTAATCTTGATTACGTCACAATGTGATAAATAGACTACTGTAAAACACTCACCCGCCACAGATACATTAGGGGACAAAATTACCCCCAAAATAACGGGTAACGCAGCCCTGCGTCTTAAAATGAGGTCAGAGTTAACTCTAATGACGTCATCAGGGTAGATACTCTACGCTCGCATTTTTGAATAGGAACGTAGAGTTCAACTGTCAATGCCAACAACTGTCATTCCTGCCGCTTACACCAACCTACCCTGCTCGGAGTAAGAGAACAATGTATTTTTATAAAAGAACGACCCTGGGTTGCAACTCGAAGCATTTTTGAACGGTTAGAGTAACGACCCTAACCTACTCTGCTTATTTTTGAACGCAGGGCTGTCAAATTGTCCAACAACATGTCCTGTGGGACATGAATGCCTTGTGGCAAATTGCGGGACACTGGGCAACGTTGCAGCCTCACGTAGAATGAACGTTGCGCATCATGTGTGTCAATCAATATATCTGAGGTTTAAAGCATAGCTCAAAGATCAAATAAAAATTGGCAAAAACGTGACAGTTTGTCTTGAAGTTCATCTCACGCCGTGACGTAACGCGCTCAGAGTGGAATTTGCAGTCACGTGATTATTTTTAATTAATTTATAACACATATTTACACTTACAAAATATGATTTTCATCATTCTAATATTCCTTTTTACGGTATAAACTTAAATTTTTATAATTGGGATGTTGACATAAATTATGTCAACATCCCAATTGTTACTAAAAACGTGCGGTTGTCAATACCAGCAATAGAAAAGGCAAAAGCTCACCTCTACTTCCTTTTCCTCTTTAGTTCCCGGATCCTTGAACTCCTCGGCTATGTCATTGCTCTGGAAGGTCATCACTGGTACCTGTTTAGTATACATGTATCAATAAAACAACCCATCTTACTTCCCCTCCTCCTTTAACTCTTGAAGCTCCTTTCCTCTGTTCTTCTTGACATAAGACCTCCTCCGTGTGCCTAGTTAAGTATTACATGCACTAAAAAGTTTTCTGTGTTACTTACTGCTTTTTCTTTGTCCTCTTTAGAGTTTCGTGCCTCTCTTCGGTCTTCAGTTTTGTCCTTGTTTGCCAGAACCTGGATTTTATTACATGTATCAGTAAAGTATTTACCCTGTTTTAAATTACACACCTATAGATCATGTCCATGTCATCAGTCAATCCTTATGTCACTTCACACACCTCAATACTCATAAATATATGTAAATACATAGATGTATGTCCTTGTATACTCTAGATTGTGCTTCCCCTTGACATCAAAAAAGATGAAAGTAATTTTTTCTTCAAGCGTAAAACTCGAAACTACTACTTGAAGTCCTCTCAACCTTAGTTCGTCTTCTTCATAATTGTTATATTTTAAGTTATTTTAATTATAATGATTTAATATTTATGATAGTATTTATTAGTTTATGATATTAGCATATACATATTTTATTATTATAAGCAACTTAATTTAATGATACTACATACTATTTGAAATATCTGTTATTTATTTCTAGTACACACCTACCACAGTGTTGTCTCTTTTAACCCAAAGGTTGACTGGTAGAGAATGCCTTGTTGCATTAAGTCCGCCTATGTACCACTACTGTACATGAAGTTTAAATAAATAAATATGTTCGATATGAATTCAAAAACGGATTTTCATGCATTTTTCAACAATAGACAGAGTGATTCCTGAGGTAGATTTAAGTGTACAAAACATTTATATTATAATAGGGAAAAGCCGAGAATTTCAAAGATTTGTAACACCCGTGCGAAGCTGGCTGAGGCCCCCAGTATATACGAGACACGCCTGTCGTGACGTGACTGACGTTTGATGTGAGTAAATCCGACTTAATTATTTATTTTTTGATGTGACTATATCATTAACTCGATGTGAACGTGTCTGATACGTGTACTTACAATCAATCTTACTTCTCCTCACATTTTCCAGTTAGTTTTTTTTTTTTTTTTTATTATGGATAGGTTCGCGCTTGACCGCCATCTCACCTGATGGAAAGCGATGAGGCGGTCGACGATGGAACGCGCTTACCTAGAAGTAACCTATTCCTATTATTCCTAGTTGATACCATATCTTCCTGATTAATTTGGTTACCATGTATATTGTTTATGATAAAGTCGATAATGGTACTTACTCCTTTCTCCTTATCTTCTTTAGAGTTCCGAGCTTCTCTGTCCTTGCGCTCCAGTATTCCTTTCTCTTTAGCCAAAGCCTGGAAGTAAATGATGTATTCAGTGGTTTCCCATTAACGCAATTTAATTATGCTTTAGCAGTTTAGGAACTGTACAATACGGCCGACGTAACTTGGCGAGCCTGAAACAAACTGTTTTTCTATGGAAGTTTAAAACATTCTCAAACAGTCGTTATTCTAGTAGTCGTTTATAAATAACTGGTATTTAACTAAATCATGTCTTTCAACCAAGAAAATAAAATTGTATTAGTTTTTATGTTTGTAAATCTATTTCATTCAATATCTCATATAAACAAAAAATATTAAATTACAAATCGATTGCGAGATTTGATGATAAATATCGATTGCGAGATTTGATTGAATAAAGGGTCGATTGTGTTTATATAGAGTCAATCTCGTCGCCTAGACTTCCGCCCCGCGCACGTCGCCTCATGCCACGTTCGTGCGCAGCCCTCTGCACAAAGTTCGGGCTCGCCAAGATACGTCGGCAGTACTGTATTATGACTAAGCACTATAAAATAATATCTTTAGCACTAAATTTGGAAAGGACATTCAATTTCTCTAACTATTAACAAAAGCTAAAAATATTTTATGAACTAATCAGTCTTTTTTTACTATATTTAGGGACACAATAAAAATATCCTAATTACAGTAAACTCTAATAAGAAATCTTATTAATATTACTATTACTAATACTTCTTATTATTAAGGTTGTCTGGTAGATATCGCTGTCAGCGATAAGACCGCCATTGTACCCATAGATTTAAGTATTTTGATGTCCAATAAAGTTTATTCTATTCTATCACTGTTTAAATTCAATTCAATTTATTGCAAATCACATGTGTTTTAAGGTCTTCAAAAATGTATACAAGTTCACATGGACCCTGTCGGGCACAGCAATTTTATACAAACAGAGTTACAAATAATAATAATAAACAAAATTAAAAATAAATTAATAATAAAAATCAAATAGAATAAAAAAACAAGTGTCAAAAATAAAATAAGTAATTACATGTAATGAAACATCCGTACAAACTACAATTACCGAATGGAGTCTCGAAGATCTTTCCGATTTGCAAAACAGTATTTTATTTTGTGACGTAGGTAACAACAAATTTACTGTTTTCAGATTTCCTATATATAGACCTAGACCTTGCTTTATGCCAAATTTCAATTTTGATTTCCTTGAGAATGTCGAAATATACGTTTTTTGCGACATAAACGGCTGTATCTTTTTTTTCGTTAACTCAGAAGTTTGATTTTTTCAAAGCTTCAAGGGATCGTAGACATGATTATATGGTTTTAATTTCAACTCGATACCTCCACACCTTCCCGAGATAAAGGGTCTTGACAGACAGACAGACGGACAACAAAGTGGTCCTGTAAGGGTTCCGTTTTTCCTTTTAATACTTAATGTTATTCAAAATAAATTCATAAGGATGTCAATAAAAAATAAGGTCAATAAAAGTCAGTTTAAGTACACTCATTGTCTTATCAGATAATAGGTTCACAGGTTCAGCGTCAATTTTACCAATGATAAATAAATCGATTGGTCAATAAATAAATCGATTGGTCAATAAATTCACTCAGTTTAATTTTACACGTGTCGCGTCAACATGATCCTCGCTATCGGTTACTACCTTATAATAATAGCACTAATTTTATTTTTAATCATATTTCTCTTGAGTTTAACTCTAGCGCTATACGTAAAACTAAAATTAGAGCCCGTAAAAGGAATATGTACATCTAATGTACGCCTTGATGGAATGGTCGCTCTCGTGACCGGCGGGAACCAAGGCATCGGGCTGGAGACCGCCCGCGAACTCGCGGCCAGAGGAGCACGAGTTGTCATCGCCTCCCGGAACGCCAAGAAAGCCGCAGAAGCTATCGCCGATATAGCAGACACTACGGGAAACAGCTTCGTCGAATATAGACATCTAGATCTAGCAAAATTCAGTAGTATACGGAAATTTGCCAAAGACTTTAATAGCTCCTATGACCGTCTCGATATTTTAGTGAACAACGCTGGCTGCGGTGGCCTCAGCCAGGAGCTTACTGAAGACAGGATAGATGTAGTGATGCAAGTCAACTACTTCGGAGCCTTCTTGCTCACGAACCTGCTGCTGGACAAAGTAATCGCCTCCAAGCCCAGTAGGATCATCATAGTGTCGTCATGGCTTCACATGTTCGCAAGATTACGTGTCGACGATTTACATAAATTCGGAGGAATTGGATTTATTGGACAATTTTTAACTTACTCCAATAGCAAGTTGTGTGGTGTTCTTTGGACGAAGGCATTGGCTAAGAGGTTACCTGAAGGAGTGACAGTGAATTCTTTACATCCTGGAGTTGTTAAAACTAGTCTATTTCGACCAGCTGTTCTACGGAAGGTGATGCATTTTCTCTGCGACATATTGTATAAGGTGCCAAAAGAAGGAGCGCAGACGACGGTATACCTGTGTGTTTCTGAAGAAGTGGAAGGCGTGCGAGGAAAGTACTTCATGGAGTGTAAGGAGGCTGAGTACAACGGGAGGGCTGATGACGATGAGTTAGTGGAGCAAGTGTGGAACAAAAGTTTGAAGGTAACGAATTTGAGTTAGCCACTAGTTACCTACCAAAACAAATCTGTACTCTGTGAAATAGTATATAAGCCCAGAACTACGATAATAGTTTTAAATACGTTGTCAGAAAAACACAATTTTCAAATAAAAGTGTGATATACCTTTTTTTCTCTCTTGCTGTTAAAATAATGTTAAGAGCAGTGGTGGCCTAGTAATAACGGTCCAAATTTACGAGTAGGTCATGGGGTCAAACGCAATCAGATGCATTACTTTGTGTTATTTATTTCGTCACCACTGCTCTAAAAACAGTAAAGGAACATAGTGAGGAAACCGGCCGGAAGACGTGACATTCACCAACCCGCACTGGGTCCGCGTCCCTTGTCTAGAGAGGAGGTCTGAGTCCCAGCAGTGAGAATATGAGAATATTAGCCAGAAAGGGCTGCCCAGACTTGTGATCTCGTCAATCGACTTCAAAAATATGTCGGAATCGGAGTTTTTGAATTTGGTTTATCGGAATCAAAACTAGAACCGAAATCAGAAGACAGAAGGCAGAAGTGTCAAATGCACTACAAAAACTAATAAAAAAAACTCGGATAAGTATAGATGAAAAGCGAATTCACAAAAGTTCACAACATTGCAATTACGAAACAAAGCCACTAGTGAAAAAGTAATCGACAGAAAATATAAATTTGTTTGTAACTCTAAACTTCCGATTAAAAACGATCGGAACCGAAATCGGAATCGAAGGTGCAAAATCAATCGATTTTTTTAAATTGCTATAGACTAGTGCTTGATAACTGCGGTCCTACCTGATAGCTAGCAGTGATGCAATCGTTGATGGCGAAGCGCGCTAGTTTATTAAGAACCATATTTTTTAAATTGATATAAACTAGTGCAAAATCAAAATCAAAAAGCATTTATTCCAAAAAAACCATTTACAGGCACTTTTGAAATGTCAAGTGTTTGACTGCGATTCCACCTGATGGTAAGTAGTGATGCAATCGTTGATGGTGAGGCGCACTAATTTATTAAGAGCCTATTCACTCTCCTTGAAGACACCTAAATTATAATCGGACGGGAAGACCACACCAGGCAAATTGTTCCAGTACCTCGATGTACGCGGTATAAACGACGAGTTTTCGAAGACGTAGAGGTTTTAACAACGTAAGGGTGCATACTCGCCGTTCGTCGGGTTGTCCGATAGTAGAAATGAGATGGTGGAATCAAGTCATGCAATTCCTGTGCACACTCTCCAAAATGCATCCTGTAAAACGCAAAATTTTCCGAAGGGAAACAGATCTACTGCCAAAGATAAGACGCATAGAAGTGCCGCATCTCATCCCAATCTGCTGACTTGTAACACCACATTCGCCGTTCACCGCGTGAGTCGCAGTCAGGTGGGAAGAAGGACGATACAGACTTCACCAGACAGTGATCTGAAGTTCCAAGTGGAGAGAAAACTGTTACGATACATCTGTCCGGATCGGTGGTTAGCAGAAGGTCCAGACAACTAGCAGTATCCGTTCACCTCGTCAGTGGGAAGAAGGGCGATACAGACTTCACCAGATAGTGATCTGAAGTTCCAAGTGGTGAGAAAACTGTTACGATACATCTGTCCGGATCAGTTGTCAGCAGAAGGTCCAGACAATTGGCAGTACGACCATTACAGTAGGGTGACATTAGGCACCCTTGTCGCTTGCTTTACCAACTGGGAGAGGCCCATCGACCTATTCACTCTAGCCTTGTAAAAACCGAAGTTATAATCGGACGAGAAGACCGCAACAGGCAAATTGTTGCAGTGCTTCGATGTAAGCAGTATAAAGTTTCAAACTTTCGGAATCGGAATGGAATCTCCGTAACATCTCTGCTTCAGACACAGTCAATAATAATGACGGGTGTAGCTACAATGACAATAGTAAACGCCATCCTCTATTCCATACTTTATAGGAAAAAATCGTTACCTGAGCTAGAGGAGGAAATTCGCCCTCCTAAAAGTTCTAGCAAGTGGTCTGATCAGTGCCCAAACTGAGCTGCAATACCAATTAGACTACCTGACGTTCTGTGACTTACTTCTTTCTCCTTTTCCTCCTTGGAGTTCCGTGCCTCCCTCTCACGGCGCTCTTCGGCAACCTCCTCCTTGGTCTGGAAAGCCATCAGCGCGTGCACGAGGTCCACGAACAGCTGGTCGTCGATGAAACCACCTTCTTTGTCTCCTAAGCAATAAAATTTAGAATGTTTATTGTTATAGTAGAAAAAAAATGTGTCAATTAAAGTATACTTTTGTTAGGTGCAGACTGCACTATGAAGATCGTCTTCAATTTACTGCACCATATTTTTTTTAGTATTTTTGTTTTACAGTTTGGTGTACAATAAAGTATTGTCTATGGTTTTCAACTACGTTTGCAACTTTCAAGTAAACTTAGAAAATGATTTTTGAAAAAAAAAAAATTGTTTGAATGAAATATTATGGAAGGTTTTATTACTAAATATTGAATCAATGGCTGTTCTTTTCATAGATTTAACATTTTGTACAAAGCCTTATGTGCGTGAACTAGTTCTAAAGGTAGTGAATAATATCTATGAAGCACGACAAGCGTGACTGTGTGAGTGCGTAGGCCTATGAAGTGTATAGAATACTGATCTGATAGAATCAAGATTTAAGCTTTTAATTACGATTTCTTAGTTAAATGAATATTACTTTCTTTTGTTTATGATAATATTTCAAGAACCAAAGTCATAACCCCTGTACTATACATTTTTTTTAAATATATTTTTGTTATTTAAATACAGTAGTGGCCATGTCTTTAGTTTATGAAATTATATATATTGTTTTATCTCTATTATAAGCATAGATGTGTGCACCACACACCAATGTGTATTAAATTCATGGAGTCTGTGGACAGAGCCATTGGGGTACAAATCTGCAGTTACACTGCCAGCAACATACAATTTTTTTTATTGGCTTAAACAATCTTGATATCAGTTAATAAGATTTGAATATTTATTGCACCCCACTGATAAACAAACCATAAACAACAAGAGGTTTTGATAGACAGTGTGTATTGTTGCTTTGGATCTAAGATGTAACGTAGAAACATAGAGCATAATCTAGTTTGTAAAAGAATCATGCAACAAAGATCGGCACAGTCCACAAACATAAGAGTAATGATGTTAAGCAGATGTACCATGCACTTTCCCGTCGTAGTTCTTTATGAGCTCCTCGATGAATGTACCGTCCTGGTCCAGGACCTCGTCGCCCATGTACGGGATGTTGTGGAGAACCGTCTCATCTTCCACCATGAAGTTCTTCTGCGTCGGTGCCCATGTGTACATTGTTGGGATTGGGTTCACGGAGTTTATTATGCGGATTGGGACTTGCTGTGTTGTTACTACTCCTGAAGCTGAAGAGAAATTATTATGTATTTATTTGATTCTTTAGGTGCACAAAACTGCAGAAGCAGACTTAATTAAAATGTTATACATATGCATAATAAGCATTTACCTATTATAATTAAGGGGCTCCCATTAGCCGATGACCTTTTTTTGTGTTTGTCTACCCCCATATATAAACAATAAAACTATGTAAATACAGAAGCGTGCCCCAGCTGTCCAAAGTACTAAGCGACCTATCATTTGACATTTTGACATCTACGGGCCGCGGTGCGATTGAATTGAAAAAAAAAACGAATAATATTCAAAAGAAATGTACTGTTAAAAAAAAAAATATTTGTACAATATTTAAAATCATTATATTCTCTATAGAAAGGTATAAACTTCATGTTGGTAATTGCTTAGGTAACACAAACAATGAACGCAAATATGCATTTTTTTTTAATGCAAAAAAAATGTACATAATTGAAAACCATGATTAAAACTATTGCATCTACTGCATTTGAACTGGCAGTAGCCAATACGTGGTTCCAAAAATGAGACGAACACATGATCACGTACAAAATTGGTAATCATAAGACCCAAATCGACTATTTTCTAGTTCGGCGCAACCACTTAAAGCACGTAAAAGACTACAAAGTACTGCCAGGAGAAGACCTAGTCTCACAACACAGAGTCCTGTTCACCAACGCGGAACCTGGTGGACCGCTGATGTCATCATCAGCGGTCAAAATCATCATTACAGCCGAAAGATGTCCCACTGTTGGACATAGGCCTCCCCCAAGCGATGCCACAAAGCCCGAAGAATCGCCAAACTAAAGTGGCAGTGGGCAGGGCAACATTGCTCGTAGAACGGATGGTCGATAGGGCCGAAAGGTTCTAGAGTGGCGACCGCGCATCGGCAAACGCAGCGTTAGAAGGCCTCCCACAAGGTGGACCGACTACCGGTGAGAGTCGCGGGAGTGCGGTGGATGCAAGATGCACAGGATCGGTCGTTGTGGCGTCGCTTGGGGGAGGCCTAAGTCCAGTGGTCAAAATACTATCTAACAAATACAAAGAGCGTCCTCCCCCTAAAATAAAATGGCATAAGTTAGAGAGGAATGATTGTGCAAAGAAGTTTAGGGAGCAAGTGGTGGACAGAATGATAGAGATGGGAGACATGAATGATCGAAATATAAATGAAAGCTGGAATGAGATGGCTAGGTGTATCAGGCATGCAGCGAAAGATATTTTGAGAGAGACGAGAGGAAAGGTCATAATAGATAGGGATACACGGTGGTGATCGACAGAAATTCAGAGTGTATTGAAAGAAAAGAAGAAAAAATTCAAAGAGCCATTCTATCAATTTTTTCTTCATTTCTTTCAAAAAACATATACTATGCATTCCAAATAAGAATAGGAAAGTCAATAGCCTCATCTGTCAAAAGTTGATTGGAAGTATGGTTTGCAAAGAAAATCGGCTTCGGGAGCAATAATCCAATGTAAATCAAGGTAAATTAAAAACATTATTTTTTTATTCTAAATTAGCAAAATATAAGTAGGGATGTGAAAAAGTCATTACAGAAATAATTGGATAAAAATCGTTTTTTTTTAATGAAATTTTTAATGAAAATTCGTTACAAATAATAGATTAATAATAGTTTTTTTTTTAAATAATTACAAATCACTCAAAATCGATTTTTCATCTGCCACCCGACATTAGGTCTGGACTTCTAGTTTTTCGATTTCTTCTAATAGGATAAAAAGAAGACGCATAGAGACCTAGAGAAGCTATGAGGGAGCTTATCCCAAACTGACTCGATTGTTCTCGAAAGCTGGCGCCATATTGACTAAGACCAGGAGCCGAATACTGTCCAAACACTAATATAAGCTGTTATTTCACAACTGCCTATGGATTTCTATTTTTATTTTATTTCAAACGTTTAATCTGTTGATTATTCTAAAACTTTAATTAAGTAATCTTGATTATTTAAAAACTTGTTATTTCTGTTGTTTATTTTTAATTAATAAAACTGTGATTAATATAATATTTTTGGCGTTTATTTTGGAATTTTGACAAATTAGGATAAAAATAGATTAATATAACAACATCGATTATTTTTAAAAGAAAAAAATGATTATTAATTAATCGATTATTAATTAATCGGTTTTTAAAAGTAAAATCAATTGTTAATTAATTGATTTTTAAATCTACAAAAACAATCGATAAATTAATCATCGATTTTTTTGTAGAATATCACATCCCTATATTTTTTATTTATTTATTTAGGAAGTTAGTGATAGTATGACGGTTGACAGGACAGAAAGGAAGAAAAAAACGTGTTGCGCCGACCCCAAATAAGATGGGACAAGGGCAGGAAGATGATGATGATGATGATGTATATTTAAGTCAATACCAGTTTAAAAAAAAAAAAAATTTTCTTATTTTTTAGGAACAATTTGCCTTCTTCCATTTGCCACTCAGACACTTCACACAGTGATGCAGACATTGGCAAAATTGAAGAACTGTATTCTGTATAAACTTTTTTTGTTTATGATTAGTAAATAAATATTATTTTAAATAATTCTTGTCTTGTTTCATCATCATCTTCCTGCCCTTGTCCCATCTTATTTGGGGTCGGCGCAACACGTTTTTTTCTTCCATCCTATCCTATCATTCTAATTCTTGTCTTGTTTACCCTACCTGTACCTGTAAGGTTGTTTTAGGGTTGTTTGACAGCTATGACATCACAACGTGGCATAAAAATTGATCCTATTCTTATTAGGAATGCATTGTATTTTCAAAGGGGTTATGTGATCAATATAACCAATATATAATGAATGTTTAACTGTAATAAAAATTTTAGTATTATTTCATACAAGCTTGTGTTAAATTTATTTAAATCCTAGCATTACATGGTGACCCTACCAGGATTCGAATCTGGACCCTTCTGTTTAGGTAGACAATGATTCTTCGGATAAGGAAGAATATGCTAGCCAGTATATTTTGTCACAATTCTTTTACATTCCTATTTAATTTTATTTTATATAAGACTAGCTTTTGCCCGCAGCTTCGCTCCCGTCAACTGACTACTCTATTCTGCTCTACCCAACTCTACCCTAGTCTACCCTACTCTACCATACTACCCTCTACTCTACCCAACTCTACCCTACTACCAATTTTTTAATTTTTTTCTTTCTTAAGAACCTACTCGTAACAATAAAACACAACAAAAAAAAATTTGTGTAATCGGTCCTGGCGTTCATGCGTGATGGCGTAACCAAGGAAAATAGGGATTCATTTTTTATATATAGATAGAGACAATAAGAATCTCTCAATCTTTGGTACAAAAAGAATAAAATACTTACCATCAGTGCAGGACACCTCAGCTCTCTTCATTAGGCTCTCATGATTGAGGACAGGAGCAGCTGGTGGCCAGAACGGTTTCTTCGGACGATCATTGCTCTCGGAATCATGTGCCTCCACTGACTCCGACATTATCCTCAGGTTGCGCGCCCATGCTACCTTTACCTCGTCTACGCGTTTGAAGCGCTGCAATGTTTAAAATTAACCGAATTTTAAACGAAAAATACATGGTAGAACGAAATCGGTTAGATTATGTGGAACTGAATGATGAGACAAGAGGTAATCTTGAATTTCTGCATGTTCATGTGTTGTAAGCTAATCTCGGGAACGATGCTACATAAAGGCCAATACACTTGGTGGCACAGTGCAAAGGTAAGGCGTTCTTAGAACTCCTCTTGTTTTAAACGTACCTTCACTTGGCGTAGCCTCATGTATTCCGATTTCACACGTTTCTTCCATTCTGCCGACACTTTAGATTTACTCATTAGCAATAGTTATTTATTAACTTGAATTCCCATAAAACAGAAAAACTAACAATCACACCGCATCAAACAAAATGGCATGACCAGAGGCGGGCTGGTTGACAATTTGATATGTCAAAGTTTTGACGATTTTTTGACAGCTGCTGTCAGTTACTGTTAATGTTTCTGGCTTGGAAACTAAGTCCTTTAAGCCATGTCTTCGTATGAATTGTTCATTAGTTTACCATTAGAATGCGAGTGAAACCCATTCTAATGTTTTTTTTTTGTATTTGGCAGCAAATTTAAAAAAATAAAAGAAAATTAAAGTCTTAGCCTATTCGGCAAACTTCGCTGAGGTAACCACAACTACAATAAAATTCTCAGCCCCCTTTTTTTTTTTTTTTTTTTAATTGATATAGACCAGTGCTTGACTGCGATCACCTGACGATAAGCGGAGATGCAATCATTGATGGTCAGGCGCACTAGTTTATTAAGAGCCTATTCACTCTAGCCTTGAAGACACCTTTTGCCAAGATCGCGCCTGTTTTAATGATTCCTCACATTAATTAAATTATATAAGACTATAAGAGGTGTAATACGCTCTTAATACGGCACTGTATAGCGTCCACTACACGATAGGTTTTACTGTCAGTTTTGCCACAGTCAAATATTTTGATTGACGAAAAACTTACCGTCTGATGCGATGACTGAAGTTTGCATGACGAAAAACGGGCAGTAAAATTATCGCGATAGAATTCCGTCATTCAAACATCATTCATGATTCATGGTTTTGATTGACGCTTCCATGACCGTGTATTGGACGCCTATAATCTAAGGTCCTCCATAGTTTACGCAATACACAAATGTTGGCTTCGCCAGCAATAATAAGTTGCTACAAGGTCCGTGAGGATCAATCCCTCAGGCAAGGTCAAGCAATAGTGAAAATACAGATAGAAATATGATATATAAACATTAGAATCCAGAAAAAAAAGAAATACTCGACTAAAATAAAATGGATAGTTGTTAGAGGCGAAGGCTATTTTAGTCTATAGTTTTAAATTGTTTGTGGAATTGTTTATGGGCTTCTTGTAGCGAATGTGTGCGCTGCCATTTTCTGTTGAAATAAATTGTTGAGAAAAGGCTATTTTGTGAAAAGGTGAGCATGTAACAGAGGTATTCTATTGTTATTCATCTATTATTTTACTCGCTTTAAATGTAACGCATGCTTTAGTGGCGCATTTTGTACTCCGTCTTCGGGTTACGTAATTTGTTGTTTCTCGTCATAAAATTATTTATCTACGAAACATGAAAAATGTAATCGATGCGCGAGGGTCTCTCTTGAGCGAGGTAAATGTAGAGCTGCTGTCTACACCAAAAAGTTATTCTGTTTGTAGGTGTGTGCGCACCTACAAACTGCCGCAGGTTATGCGAGGAGACTTTGATAAGTATGTCCTCGTATCGCGGCACGGAAGGCGCGAGCGGCGCGTGGGACGGCGGGCCGCCGGGCGCCGAAGCGGACTACCCGGGCGCGCCGAGCTACGCGCCCGCCGCCCCGCCACGAGCCATGCCCACCACGGATCCCTGGACTGGCGTCAGCTACAGCCAGTACGGCGCGCCGCCTTACGACTACCAGGCGTACGCACCCGGCTACACCTACGCCTACGACTCTAGCTACTACCAGCGCCCCGACGGAACCTACTATGGAAAGTACCCCGAATCTGGGACCTATACTCAACAACCAGCAGGTTATGAGTATCAGACCCATAAACGTGAAAGAACTCGTTCGCCTCTTGACTCCCATAGATATGAGCGCCGAAGGTCTTACCGAACCAATTCTAGAAGTGCATCTCCCTATGATAGAAGGGAGAGAAGTTACTCAAAAAAAAGGGACAGCAGCTATGAAGAAAGTCGCCGACGTAGGTCAAGAAGCAAATCAACTAAACGCAAAAAGTATTCTTCCAGTGATCGCTCTAGCATATCCCGGTCCCGTTCACATTCATATTCACCGCTGAAAAGAGAAAAGAAAAGAAAATCAGTTTCATCTAATTCTTCTACTTCTTCCAATAGATCTTATAAAAAAAAGTCTAGTAAGACTCGTGATCGTCGTGATCAGTCTGTGCCACCAAGAGAGAGAAGTTCTTCAGGCTCTCAAGATGAATTTAATGTTCATAGATTAGCTAGTGTTGATAGACTAAGCAAATCTTCACATGAAGAAGATAAAAAAAGCAAGGATGCTAAATCTCATTCCAAAAAAGATAAGAAAGCAAGAAAGGTTACTACACCAACAAGAAAATTGAAAAAAAAATCTAAGGCTTCTCACAAAAAGGTGAAAAAGTCACCTCTTCCACAACCACCGAAAGTGAATAAAAAACAAAAGGATAAGTCTGATGCACCTGCCAAAAAAGGCAGAGATAGTTCATTGACCCCACCAAAAATGTATAGGAGAATGTTATCAAGTTCGAAATCTCGTTCTAGATCAGCGTCAGCATCGGAGTCGCCCTCGCCGCGCCACTCGAAGCGCAAACGATCGCTGTCGAGGAGCCCGCACCCCTCGCGCTCACGCTCACGCTCGCGCTCCTCAAGTAGGTCAAGGACGCCTGTGCGGCGATCGCGATCCAAATCTAAACGGAAAACGAAACGAAAGTCGCGATCAAAAAGTCGTACGAAACGGCGATCAATAAGTAAAGCTAGATCTAAGTCGAGAGGTAGTCGCTCGAGATCAAAAAGTTCTCGTTCCCGCAGTCGCACGGGATCACATAGCGATGATGAGCGCCGCGGACAGTTTACAGTGGCTGATAGGAAACGTTTCTGGAAAATGCACAGAAACAGACAAGAAGAGAAGGATAGAGAAAAAGAACCTAAAACTCCACCCAAAGAACTGAAACCTCCACCAGGTGCCGTTGAATCAACAACAGTTGATGACATCGAATATGGCGATCCTCCTGAAGTAGAAGGCCCTAATTTTGCAGAATTATTGATCCCTGATCAAGCTATGCATGCTTCGACCTCAAGGTCCAGGCCTGGTCCAATTCCCATAAAAAATGATGGAAGCTTCTTGGAAATGTTCAAAAAAATGCAAGAGGTGACTAAAAAAGATGAACCAGAAAAGAAACCAGAAATAAAAAAGCCAACATTGCCTTTTATTGGAAAGAGACGTGGTGGCAGGGTTTTGAAGACTGGATTAGTGAAAAAGGCTAAAGCTATTGATGAACAAACCGCAGATAATGCACCTAAGGATGCATGGTCCCTTTACATGCAGGAAGTGAAGAAATATAGAGAGACTTCCTGTGAGGAGGAGCGGAAAACAAGACCTCTTGTGAAATAATAATTTACTAACTAAATAATAGTAGGGTTAAGATTTTTATTGTGACCTCTGCAATGTATTTACATATATTACAATTTTTATTTTCGTCTATAAACTGTTTATTGAACTAGTATGTCTAGATGCCAGACTTTTATCTTATTCGTTATGGAAATGATTCCAAATAAAGAATTATGAAAATGACTAGGTTGTGTTTCGTTGCAGCATCATGCCCGAGATGATCAAATCACCCGCCGACATCAAAACTGCACCTTTCGACCCGCGGTTCCCTAACCAGAACCAGACAAGGTAACGTAAGCTTTATTTTTCGTGACACGTGTGTTTTCGAAGACTAATCCAGTGATGGCCTACTGAGAGCTTTAAAACGTAAGTAATAGAGTATATTTTATCAGTATCTTATCGGAAGAAGAATATCATGGTGACCAACGTAATTGTAAGTAATCTTTTTTTTTTTCAATTTATAAATGATACTTATTTTGACGTAAATTTTTTCGTCACTTTAAACTAGATAAGGCTGGTGTTTCCTAGCAGACTATCCTGAGAAGAAACACTGTAAAGAACTCGAGTTCGATCTCATATAAATTACGGGCAGGTACATACCTATCTACATTCCCAATGAATGCTTATTACCGTGACTGCCCATTGTTGTTTATGATCTAATTTTCTGTAGTTTACATAAAATTCCTCATTATGATATCGTTTAGTTACACTTAATCTGATATAAAAAAAGTGATAAATGCTATCAGCACTTGTAGGTAAGCTGTCTATCAATAAAGAAAAATAGAAATAGAATGGAGTTCCAGGTAGTTACCAATGATTAAATTTATAAAAGTAGTACGATATCCGTCCGTAGCTAACAACCATAATCGTCATTTATAATTAATAAAATACGCAACATTACGATGTTTACCCTCGGAAGTAGGCAGAAAGTATGGTTTGATAAAATATCAACGATACTTAAAGATCTGAATTCCACAGGTACTGCTACTCCAGCTACCTGGACTTCCACCGTTGCCAGAAAGTGCGCGGCGAGAAGTACGAGCCATGCTACTACTTCCAGCGCTGCTTCAAATCTCTCTGCCCCAACGAGTGGGTCGAGAAGTGGGACTCCCAACGCGCTGAAGGCACCTTCGCTGGAAGGATTTGAAGTATTCCAATTTCACCACTGACTTGTTAATTTATGCGAGTTTTATTTTTACTTAGGCCGAATTTGTGATTTAGGGAATAAATGTGTTAATTCCATGCTTTGTTTCATTAAGTCATATGAAATTCTAACTTTACTAGTTAAAGTAGGCCACGTTACTAATAAAAATAAATCCCAAACTAATAAAAAAAATGCTTTTAAAATCATTTAATTCCGAGTGTGACAACTATTTCATCTCATATTGGTCCTGGAAATGCTCCTTTCTCCCTGAGGTCGTCCCAATGACCTATCCAAACGTTCGGGCAGATAGTCTCGAAGTACCGCTTGAATATCTTGCAGTCATCGACGTCGCCTAACAATCTTCGGCACTTGTAGAAGTCGCAGTAATTGTCGTAGCATGCTCTGAAAAAATATATTACCTACCTATGAATAACGTAAGACATAATGCACGATGAGTGTAATACAGACTAGTGCATCCTTTTGGAACTACATCTAAGTTAAAGAAGGTATATTACGGTTGTTTTCATGGGCTTACTTGGTCTGATTTTGATTTGGATAGCGCGGGTCAATTCGCTGTGTCCTAAACTCTTGGTCACACATTTTATTGGTTCAATAGAACGTGAAATATTTATAAACGTACAATATCCATAAAAATCATTAAAAAATAAACTGATTGACAGATTTGAAACAAAAGATTTGTCATTCAAATTTTTTATCTACTTGGTTACTACCATCGAGATACGTATTTGATTAAAACCTTAGTAAGCATTTCTTCATGCTGCGGTAATAATTTGCATTTACTTATACGCGCGAGTGGCGAGGCGAACTACGAACACGCGTAATGTAAACAGCGCCTGTGTGCAGCGTTTATACTATAGAACAATTATTCCGTGGTTTTCAGGAATGTTTCGTGTAAAACAGAAGAAGTATGCAGTATTACCATATTATGCCTCGTTTACCTGTGTGCCCAGCCTCGGCCAATCGCCATTGTTTCAACGGGGTTTCCCCGTTTACTTACACAATTGCTAAGTATGTCGATTGGCCGAGGCTGGGCCCACGTGTAAATGAGGCATTACCTTAATCAGACCCATAAAACGCACGTTCAATATTATGGCGTTGTGTCCGCACTTGGCTCATCGCCAGCAAATGTGCAATCAATATCAGCATCGTATAGAGGTGACATAACGGCCCTGCTGCTTGCCGCGTAACACGATAATTGAATTACATACCTAACTAGCTTTTGCCCGCGGCTTCTGTATTATTTTTACTGACTTATCTTGCATAAGGGTATATTTAAACTAAGCTTGTGTATAATGAGAAGACTTTTATTACTTTAATTAGCTGCTATTTTTTTCTATAAAGTAGGTACAATTAACCAAAGATACATAAAAAATAATATGTAGCTCGGATTAAAACCGAATTTACATGAAGGTGTAAATTTAAAAATTACAATAATGTAGAATGTTATCAGCTACAATTAAAATTAATTACATAAAATATTTACAATTTATACGACGCCAACAGCATATAGCTATAAGGAAAACATGAGGATATGTTAACAATGCTTGTCTTTTGAAGCTATAAATTACATACATTGTGGAACAATATATCTTTTGTAACTTTAACAAAACCTCTCATACTATAAAGTCATTAAGTACATAATTGCATAGTCACCAAAGTCATACAAAACAGAACAGCATTCATGCGTCTCAACATGGCTTACACAAAGTCCATAACAGCAGACTTATTCTCCAATATTTTTCTTTTTATATTGGACACAAATGGTATTTAAATCCTTTCCACAAAAAAGGTATTATTCCACATTGTATTGACAATACTATATCAGTACGTAATAAGTGAACAACTAGTAACTAGTGGTGGTCAAGCTCGGAGTGTTTACTCGAAATACTGGCTGTTGTGGAGTACTGCTGCTGTCGGTGCAGGATGCCCAGGCATTGGAGCAGGCATTGCATGCTAGCAGCTGATGTAGCCTGGGGAAAAATTTTGAGGGTCATATAGGTCTTATGGGATTTTCAAGGCTATGCACTTCAGCACTTAAGTCAGGGTTACTGTAACTTCTGGATGTAATAAATAACTGACTTCAAGAACCATCAAACTAGAATATTTTCTTAGAAAAGCTTGGGGATAATTTGGTCTGACATAATTCCCTATTTTTTTCATAAATTTGTTTCTGTTTTCCAAGTTACTAAACCATTGAGAATTGAAAAACTGTTGTAAGTCATTAATAAAAAATATTTGAAAAAAAAAAACTTACTTTTAAAAGTAATAAGTCAGGATCTGTGTGTGGGAAAGGTGAGTCAGCTGATTCTATGCACCTTGCTAGAGCTGCATCACTGGAATACCAAACAAAATAAGCATTAGTCATCTTTCAGTACAATATCTTGTTTATTATCAGTAAGAAGAACTTAGAAACCATTCAAAAGGCATTTTTAAAAGAAAATAGATAAAATGGATAACTTTTATTTCTTCCTTTATTTAGGCTGGCAACATGAATTAGACTTATTCAACTTTATTTACCACCATTAAATAGTTAAACATTTTTGCAAATAATTGTTACAGTAAGTACATAATTTCATATAATATATTACTTTATATTATTTCTGAAATCTTGAGTGCCTTATTTATAGTACTAGCTGCTGCCAGCGACTTCACCCACATGATAGTAGAAAATTATCCCAAGAGAACACACTTCTGGGTTACAAAGTATCCTATGTGCTATTCCAGGACATGGTCTACCCATGTATAAAATTTCATCCAAATCCATTCAGTAGTTTTTGTGTGAAAGAGTAAACAACGTACATACAAACTTTTGCATTTATAATATTAGCAGGATTATTAGATATTTACCTGAGTTCTGTAGACTGCAGCTGGTTCCTAGCTGATGCCATGGCATCATGCACTGCAAGCTGTTCTCTGGGCTGCAGCGGGGGATTGGCTCCCATGGCCTAGCAATAATCAATAAGGTGAATCATTACAACATATTGTATACAGTAAGCAAAAAACTGTAAAAAAAAACCTGTTTCATGAATAATATTACACATTTTATCTAGGTACGAGGGGAGGTGGAAAAAAATTTGACAGTGATGAAGTCAAGACGGCAATTTCGGCCTACTTTAACAACCAATGACAAATCTTTTTTTTTCTATGGTATAAACAAATTATTTGAGAGAACCAACAAATGTATTAGGGCTAAGGAAGAATATATTAAAATAGTTTTAATTGACAAATAGTTTTGTGTTTAATTTCATACTCCTTCCCTCTCAATCTGCAAACTTTCTGATGTCTCCTCGTAACAACCAAACTTTTCTCAGTTTAGTACAGGGCAGGTCATATTAGTGCTTTTATTAGTCCTAGAATTATTCTATGTATAAAAAAAAAAATAAACTACTTTGTCAAATCTTACATCATATACCTTAGTGTGTATCTCAGCAATAGCCCTTAGGCCATTGACCCACTCCTGCCTGGCCCTGGCATCAGTGGCCCGCAGCTTGAGCATGTCCCCGGAAGCACAGTTGATCGTAAAAGTACGAGAGTCCTCATCACTTGGGCATATCACTGCAGCTGCCAAATGTGCCTGAAATTCATTATTTTTTATTACTCACCCACAATTTTTTGAAAAAGGCCATTGTAGCTTCCGATTTTTATTTGTTGTTATCACTAGATTTTATTATCTTGGCTGATTAGTGACGACTGAAGATAGCATACCTACTAGTGCTTTTAAAAAAATAAACAAATCCAAGATTGCAAAACATTACGAGCCTTTAACAACTAAAGTACTGGTTGTGCATTTAATTTATGACATAACAAATAGTTTACCTCGCCTCTAGCTGGCTGTCCTGGCTGAATAGTGTCTCCAGGTCCATCAAAAAGGTAATATGATAGAACTCCTGTTTCGGGGTCGACGGCAAACCAACGCTGCTGCCAGCCTTTCACAACGTTCGTGTATTTATATAACTGACCAGATAGTGGTCTGTGTGCCCCTGATCCCGTTGTTTTAATCATTTTATTATTTACGAAGTAATCCAAGAAATAAACTTGAGTAAAAAGTTCGATTATTTTTCTTCTCAGAATTTTGACATTTGCTATTTTACGTTTAGTTGAGCATTATATGAAAATTTTTTTAGTCGATAATTTCGTAAAGATGGTTATTCTATAAAACCTGCAATATTTTTATGATATGTGCTGATTTATTTTTGTACAAATACGGTATTTAGTAGTAACAGGAGTATTGTTTTAATGAAGTTTACGTCCTTAACTCTTATGTTAACAAAACGTTTTTAATGCTGACTTCATTCTCAAAATGTTAGAGCACCTATTAAACTACTCGATATTTAGCAAAGAGTACCTTTTTGATATTCAGACAGTCCTAGTCTATGTCGCGTAGTATATTAAGGGTAAGATTGTCTTACTCTGAATTCCGACGCGGCTAGATCGGGCTCGGCGAGGCTTGAGGGCCTATTACACTACGTCTTATTTTTTGTTCCGAGTAAGACCGGTCTAACCCTTATTACACTACGCGACATCGACTAAGACTGTCTGAATTTCGAGTAGTGTAACCTATTACAATTACAAATTGGCGTAAGTTGCTCTTTTTCTTGTGTGACGCTATATAGTCACGAGTCAAACAAAACAGTAAAAAAAATAACTCTCTTTTTTTTTTTTTTATTCAATAAAAATATCTCTTTTTAATTTCCAGAGGGCCAACCGCTAGGGCTACGATAATACCATTTTTTTGGTTATTTGATAATATTGGGGCTATGTTGTCACACTTCTCCTTAGCGACTGATTCAGTGTCTTGAATTAGTAAACGTGTAATCAGGAGCTCCAGTGACTTAATTTCTTGTCCTAAATTGGACACTGAATTTAGAATCCGATATTTAGGATGGTGTAATAATAAGAGCTTTAGAGATTGAGAAAGTTTTTATCAAGCGCGCTGTTTTCACATAACGTGCATGCTACTTGTCTCGCCACTCACGTGAATGTGTAAAAGCGGCTTTAGGTAAAATCTAAAATAATATATTTTATCACTATTATCCATAACCATATCATAGTTTAATACCTTGAATTTTTTACTGCCTCAGAGTAGATCTGTAGAGTAAATTAACTCCTTGAATTTACTGCAACTGTTAGAAAAACCGTTAGAATCATTGCTAGGATCTAACGCTCGCTGTAGTCGCTATTCGGCTCGCGCCTTTTTTAACATTTGTATACAAATGTTCTGTCGAACGAAGAGACGAGTGGCGAGGTGAATAACGAGGCGAATAATAAGCACGAATTTGTAAGCTTGGATGTTTGTGAAAATTTGGTTAGTGATGTGACAAGCCCAGTTAAACTTCGTCTTTAGTTTTTATTGTTGATTGTCCGGTTGCCCCAATGACTGTTTGTCTGTTGACTTCGATTGACTTGAACAAGTAGTAACTTGTTTGTTTTGATGTTTTAATCTGTCAATGTCAAATCAAATTTACCTAAATATTGTCAAAAGCTACATCGCTTTTTCTCTCGTATAAAAAAAATATTTTAATGTCCCGAACAATAAAATGGTATTCAAATTAGTGCGAATCGATACACCGGAGCCTTGTAAAATACAACTGACGATCGGCAAACATGTCATTGGAAGAGGGAAGTTTCTTCACGTAAGTTCCACTGGGGAAAACCTTGTTTCTCTAATTTTAATGATTATCAATCGACAAATAGCCTTGAAATGCCGTTTTTAATACATTTTGTTACATTTACCTTAATTGTATACCTATTGGCGGCGTTTTATATCTAAATAAAATAGTCTGTGTATTAGTCATCAAACATTGCTTAACATTTTTTTTTTTTGTATAGAACGATGAAACAGATAAAAGGGTATCGCGAAACCATGCAGAACTCGTGGTTACACCTGATACTGTCAGCTTAAAATCTGTAAGTAAGAGTGAATATTTTCAAAACTTAATTTTTTTTTTTTTTTTGAAATACTTAAATCATGGTTTTGCAAGTTAGAGAAGTCTAAATTATAAACATTATTTTCAGTTACACCAAAACCCATGTTTCTTCATGAAGAAGAGCATAGAAACACATTTACTTCATCAGGACACCACAGTTTGTCTCTGTCATGGTGACAAATTTGGTCTTCTCCCTGACCATTTCTGGTACGAAGTTCTACATTGCCCTGATCAGGATAGCGTGGAAGAGAGAGCGACCATCTCTGAAACTACAGAGAATGGAGTACATACTGATGAAGATGAGGGAATGGATCAGGCACTGGATGTAATGGAACACAATAATGTAACCCCAGACACAAGTACAGCTGCAGAAGAATCCATCAATTTTGATGGTGGTGAGGAAGAAGTGGATGCTATCAGGTCTGCGTCACCATCATTGTTGAGTAAGTTTACTCATACACATTTACTAGTTTTTTTAGGTGGGCAATCATCCAATGACTTCTGCTGCTCTATGGTGGAGCGGAGTCAGTAAAAATCTGACACACCCTTGTCAGACTTTTACTGACTGAAACACAGTCACACTGAAACAGAAATTGAACTGTTTTCTTAGGTAAATTTGTATGCACCCTCAGTGCGTGAGTCTGACTCGCACTTGCCCAGTTTTTTATTTATCAGAAAGTAGAAGGCTTAAAAAAATCCTAGTTTTTTTTTAAATTCATATTAACCAGTGCTTGACTGCGATTCCACCTGATGGTAAACAATGATGCATTTATTGATGGTGAGCCGCACTAGTTCATTAAGAGCTGTGGCAGAAATGAAACATAATAATAAGTGATAAAACAATAACCAGATATTATTGTGATCTTTACTTGCAAGTATATAAAAATTGCTAATTTTATTAATCAGGTGTCAATATTAACCAATAGCTTAATAAATTGTTAATTACTTATTTTTGATTACTGTATTTTTGTTGTACTTTATTTTTCATTGATAACTCAAGCAACCACAGTCAAAAGTGTCATTTGATGAGGTGGAACTGATGAATAAAACCAGAAATAGCCTGAATGGAACTTCACAATCTTATTTTTATCTTATCTTATTGTGGGGCTGGCCCTGGGCCAGAGCACTTCGGCCCTTCTGGATCTTTTGTGCTTTGCCCCTCTGTCTACTCCCTTCATGACTCCCAGTATGGCCTTAATGGGGCTGAATCTGTAGTCCTCTGGTCTTGGGAATGGTTGGCACAGATACCCTAGTCTTTTGAAGCCTAGTGCTGCACAGTCGCACAGCAAGAGTAACATAGTCTCCTCTGCATCTCCACAGATCCTGCAAGTCGGTACGCTTGCTATTGCCATGTTGTGGAGCTGTTTGTTGGTGGCATAGTGCCCCGTGAAGACTCCTGTGATTGTTCGGAGCTGTGATCTGCTGTACCTCCATAATTTTTGGGTCCAGGCCTTATCTATGTCTTTAAGAAATAGCTTTGCATGCTTCTGGTCTGATTTCACACTCACATGGATGAGGAATGAATTCACAATGAATGTAGTTAAGGAATTATAAAAATAATAAATGGTTCTGAATAGTATTGTTGAAAATAGTACCATCAAACTGATCTGATGGGGAGGCCAGAAGACAGGCACCGGAACTCCGTAATTAATCAATATATTCTAATAAGCCCAAACATGGGTTTGGGCTTATTAGAATTGTTCTGAGATGCACTTTGGGTATAAGGTACCATCGAACTGATCTGATGATGGTCAGCAGGTGGAAGGTAGGCTCGGGAACTTTGTAATAAAACAATGTATCCTAGCAGTGTTTGGGATAATTGGAATGGTAATGAGAAATAGGCATTATGGTTATAAGTATATCGCAACTAAAAAGTGAAATAAAAAACATTTTACAAAAAAAAACCTACCTTCCACCTTCCAGCCTATTTGGGCACGCTACAATTATGGCGGTAAGTCCCCTCTTTGAGGAGTAGCTGGAGCGGCAACACGGCGTCCTCACCTTCCGCATGACGCAGGTCCTCACCGGACATGGCAAGTTCGGGAGGTTCCTGCATCGGATTCAGGCGGAAGTCGCCCGAGTGCCATCATTGTGTGGACCGCCCGGGGGACACGGTGGAGCATACGGTGGCGGTGTGCCCCGCTTGGGCGGTACACCGTCGTGTCCTCGTGCAGGCAATCGGCAGCAGCGACCTCTCGCGTTGGGCCCTGGTTCGGGCTATGGTCCGAAGCGAGGAGGAATGGAGGGCGTTGCCTCCTTGGCCTCCCTCTGCGAAGCAGTAATGCTAACGAAGGAGAAGGCCCGCACGCGTGAAAGAACGAATGTCCTCACGCCCCAGCCGCAGAGATTCTGACCCCGACTACCAGCCACGGTAGACGCGGGCTTGCGGACGTCGAGCAATGGGTAGCTTGTCGTCCAACTGTCCGGTAATTGACCGGACCGAGCTCAGTCGTTAACAGTACGTAGTGACCCACGCGCTCTTCAAGATGTCAGCAAACCGCAGGGGCCCAGCAGGGTCAATGCCCGCTAGCTTGGACCGCCGGGAATTTCTGAAAAGGAAACCCGCAGTCCTAGAACGCAATGGGCAACTGAAGGACACAGGTGTGGTTTTAGTCAGTAAAAGTCTGACACGCCCTCCCGCTCCGCCCAGAGCGCGAGAAGTCATTAGATGATTTCCAGCATATTATGAAACGAAAAAAATAAATTTTGAATCGATTTTGAATTGGATTGATGCAGAAATAACTGCATCGAATAATATTTTTGAAGAGAGTATTGAAAAATAATTAAATAAACATATTTTTAAATCGACGCTTGAAAAATAAAACTAGCAATTTTTATAAGTTTGCAAGTAGAGATGACGATCAAAATCGATTATTATTTTATTATTAACGATCATTTGAGATAAATTTCTTTGGCCGGAGCTGGGTTTTTTTCTTTGGAACCAGAGCATTCTCCTTTGTAGTATCTCTCAGTATTAATGAGTTTATTTTGAGTCTGATCTTTTGAGTTAATCTAAAAACCTAGCATGGTTTCATGGTATATATTCCAAACATATAAAAAGGTATATTTAATAAGTAGTAAAAAGGGTAATTTAATTCTAGCTGTTAACGAGGAAGCTGAAAATCAAGCAACTAATGAAACAGAAATTACCGAACCACAATCAACTGTTGAACCAGAAGTAACAGCACAACCAACTGTTGAACCAGAAACAGAACAACTTACAGGGAAACAAGAATCTGCTGACCACGATGACCAGAATACCGAAAACTATGATCCACCAGCCCAACAGCCGAGAGTTGATGATGCAAGGTCTTCAACTAAAAGAGACCACAGTTCCAATGAACCTAGTCCTGTTGACATGAAGAAAGTGAAAATTGAGCGTGTTGATGCAGGGGATGGTGCAGCAGGACCTAGTAACGGACAGGTAAGACTGTGCATGAAATTTAGTTCGGTTTTAAAGTATTGCATGCCATACTAGCTTTTGCCTATGGATTTACTTCTGTAACCTATTTAAAAAAAAAACATATATTATTTGAATATAATAAAGTTGGCCCTCAGGCTTTCTGCCAGTGAAAGAATTTTTGAAGTCGGACCAGTACCTCTAGTTCTTGCAATGACACATTTACTGTTTTATCATATTAGGTACACTTATAATCCATTTCATGTATACAATTTTGTAAACAATCTTGACATGTCTTGTATCTTTAAATTGTCTAAAACCTTTATCTAAAAATGTTTACAATTAGTCATTTACCTAAACCGATGTTAGGTAAATAACTAAATTTAAACAATCTTTGTCTTCTATACGATTTTTTTTTTTTAAATAAAAAGACATTAACATTGTTTACGTTGAGTACTTACCTAAACAAATGGAGTATAGATCTTTCCTAAGTAAATGGGTTATCCAACACTAAAATAATTTTTCAAACTTAATTAGTAGTTTTTGAGATTATAGTGTTCACCCAAACAAACTCTTCAGGTTTATAATATTAGTGTTTCATAAAAACTAGTTTTATCTACTAAGTCAGCACTATGACAGAATACAACTTTTTTTTTTCTGTGGGAGAATCATCTTATGACATCCCCGCTCTTGGGCGGAGCGGGAGATAGTGTCAGACTTTTACTGACTAAAAACCCACTCCTGTTCCTTCGTTGCCTTTCCCCAGTAGGCTTCGACCCTGCTGGGCATACAGCTACAGCCATATTTATTAGCCTTTGGTTTCTACACCAATGTAACGACGTCATACATTCTTAGTTTATCCTAATTTTTAATTCTCCATTTTCCATTTGTCTTGGTGTCCTCTTTACCAAATCTTGTTATCTATTGGTGATATTGTGTGATCTGAGCATAATCTCTCTGAGTAACTTCTTTTGAATTAAATTATGTTGCAGGCTTCATCAGATAACGATACTAAGGACAACATAGTAGCGGCTGCGCCGCTGCCGAAACCTACCCCGCCTGCAAGGGAAAGGTGCATTTATGGAGCCAATTGTTATAGGTGAGTTGTGATTATGATTAAAATTATCAATAAATTTAGTGACTGATAGACAGACGCAAACAATCATGTACAAACTTGTGTGCCCTGTCATTGAACACGTATTAAAAGATAGCCAGGTGAATTCACACTTAATGACGGTTGTGAAGTTCCCTTTCTACTGCGTAGTACGGTGTACCCCACCCCTCCTCCCCGCAGTCATATGGATGTGCTAGTGCGGACGGACCCAACTTGTGTGTTTAGACCACCAGTAACTTTGAACCTTCCTATACTTAGAATGACATTCGGTCGGAAACGAAGGGCGTGTCAGGGTATTACTGACTAAAACTCACCTGTGTCCTTCAGTTGACCCTTGAGTTCCAGGATCACGGTAACTCTTGAAAAATTCTGCTGGGCCCTTACGGTTTTGCTGACATGTCTTTGAGGCGCGCGTGGAACACTACGCGATTTCGACAATTAGGGTTAGGCCCTTTCCGGACGACCGTATGGCGAGCTATCCAGCCACTCTTTAAAGATGGCATTTACCTCCGCGGTTGTGGCGTACCCAACTGGTCGCGTCTTTTTATGGCTAATTATTATAGTGTGAAAGGACTTAGCAGAAATGTGATTTGTATCTAGCTTCTCCAGACAAATTGTGGTACAAAAACAACCCCTTTATAAATCTTTATTTTCCACTATACAGACGCAACCCCCAACACAAGGCACAGTTCAGCCACCCCGCCGACGCGGACTGGGGCGCCGGCGACCGCGGCGTGTGTCCGTACGGGCTGGCCTGCAGGAAGGCCGACCCTCGCCACTGGGACAACCACACGCACCCGCCGGGCATGCAGCGGCCCAGCGCACACGCACCCAGACCAGGTGAGAATGAATATTTTATGTACAGGCAGATGATCTTTCTAGTCAGCTGCAACTTGAGTCATTCTTTCTTCAAAATCAGATTTCAAGCTGATATTCTGCTAAGAAGATCTGCTTGTCCCAACCCCAATCTGCATTTTTGTTTTTATTGTACTTGAAGCTAATTGGCAAGCCTATCTTACAAAGTATAGTCAGCAACATCGTCAGTGGTTTAAAGGGTCGACCAGACGGTTGCAAACTAGCGTTCTAACCAAGGTGACCTTGGTTTATGTGTTTGGTTTGTGTTGCGGCTACATGTATGTAAACCACGCGCCAACATGCTTGGACGGTGGTTGGAAAAACGCGCCTCCCAACCAAGGTCGTTGAAGGTCATGAATTACAACTGTTGTCTACACGGATTGAAACCAGCAAGGTCACCTTGGTTGGGACGTTTGTTTGCAACCGTCTGGTGACGCCTTTAGTTTAACTACGAAAGCCTTTTTTACTGTCCGTTCTACAGATTTTGACTTTTATTCCGTAGGCATAAGGATGGTACTAAAAGCCAAAAGCGGTTACAATACCAACTATTTACTGCAGCCGCCATTTGTCATGCCACCAACGCAATAAAAGTCTAAATCGGTTGAATGGACAGTAAAGAAGGTTCGTGTCTAATCTTATTGCGAATGGAGTGTAACACTTACTACGCGGTTCACGCGAGTACGCGATGCGGCGGCTTTGTCCTACATGCGCACGAAGTCACCGCTTTATAGGTCATTTATATAAAACGGGCCGCAAGAATTCGTGGGACAATATCAAACCAACTAATCGCAACCGCTTCGTTGAACGCCGCATCACACCCAAGTGTGGCTGATCACGATACAGTATCAAGTTTGTTCCATTCGCGCCGCGATCGACTTGCGTCTTGATGAATTTGTAAATAAGCATTAATAAGTTTCTCTTATGTCCCACAGGTATGCAAGTAGTCCAACGCCACGGCAACATATATTACATAAACGCACATTCCGTTAACTTTTTCGAAGACCATTTCGAAGTCGAAGACTCAGATGGCGATAGTGTTGATTACGATTACGAGTTTTAAATCGATTGTTGAATGAATTTATCAATGTTGAATCATGATTGTGAAAAGAGAAGTTGTTATAAATAAGTGTTCCGTTTTTAAAGTGAGATTCATTTAACCAGGTCATAGACGAAAAAGAAGGCAAAGGAGAGATTCTGTTAGTGATAATGAAGACGATTCTCCTGTCCATAATCTTATTGTGACGGGAAAGAGAGCCCGGAAAACTGTGCAAAGACAAGGTTGGAGCGACGCAGAATCAGGAGATGAGGAGGATCCATATGGAACAGACGAATCGGATGAATGGCAGCCACCTAGTGATGTACCAACCAGTCAAGATTTCTCGCAAGATTTATGAGTGCTTGGACACCTCAATAAATTTTTTTTTCAAAGAATTTTTTATTTTTTTTCATCACTTTAGTTAAGACTATATCACGCTAATATTATAAAGACGAAAGTTTGTGAGTGTGTTTTTACCTCCTCACGCTCCAACGGCTGAACGAATTTCGATGAAACTTGTTACATGGGTAGACCATGTTCTGAAATAACACATAGGATTACAAACTTACATACGAGTATGTAAATATCGGTTTTTTTTTGTGACGTAACAAATGTACTGTTTTCAAATTTATTCCTATATCTGTGCTATAAGACCTTCCTTAATGGCAAATTTCAAAATTCGGGGTCAACGGGATGTACCCTATGAATTTTGATTCTTATTAATTTTGATCTTTGAGAGTGTCGAAATATACGTTTTTTGTGACATAAACAAAGAGTATTAAACCACTAGAGAGCAGGCAGACGAGTTTCGACTAGGCACACGATTCACCATTGCGGGCCGGGGGACGGGGGAAAACGCAGCGGTTGTGATTGGCTGATGCAACAATGTCAGCAAACAAAGTGATGAACAATAATATCGATATCGATAAAAGCGACGTCGATTAATTCAGATTGCTTCTAAACTGAACGTGGTTGGTGCAAATCCATCAATAAACGAAGATTATATCGTTTATTTATTATTCTTACTTATTTAATACATTTTAAAATATTAAAAAAAAAAAACATTAAAAATAATATAAAGAAAAAAATTCGACTGAGGGATCCTTGTTTATTAAAAGTCAATTAAAAAAAATAGTAGCTCACCGGTATCGGGAACAGGGTCCAAGCTACGCCCTGGCCAAGGCTTCAAGAGAAAGGAACCTCCTAACTGTACGAACCGTGTCCAGCAGTACCGCGCTCAGAACCAAACCTTTGATCCAGTCAGCTAACTAGTGTTCCTAAGATGTTGATCAATAGTCACGCCATAATTATGGCGGTAAGTCCTCTCCTTGAGGAGTGGCTGGAAAGACATCACGGCGTCCTCACCTTCCGCATGACGCAGGTCCTCGCCGGACATGGTAAATTCGGGAAGTTTCTGCACCGTATTCGTGCAGAAGAAACACCTTGGTGTCACCATTGTATGGACCGCCCGCAGGATACGGTGGAGCATACGGTAGAGGTGTGCCCCACTTGGGCAGAGCACCGCCGCGCCGTGTCCTCGTAGGGGCGATCGGCGGTAACGACCTCTAGCATCGGGCCCTGGGTAGAAGCCATGGTCCGGAGCAGTCCAAGAAGAATGACAGGCGGTCGTCTCCTGTGACGCAGTAATGTTAGCGAAGGAGGCGACTGCACGTGTGAGGAAACGGCCCTCATGCTCTAGCCGCCGGGATCCCGATCCCGATTTCAGCAAACCGTTATAGAGGCCCAGCAGGGTCGTAGCCTACTGGAGTCATGGGTTGTACGAAAGAGAACCCCGAAGCCCTGGAACAGAGGCAAAGAAGTAACAGAAGTGGGTTTTAGTCAGTAAGTCTGACATGCTCTCAGGCTCCACCCAAGAGCGCGAGAAGTCAATGGATGATTTCCCCACCTAAAAAAAAAGATGTAACTCGAAGCTCGTGGCTAGTCGACGGCTAGTTGACATGACGATGAGTACAAAGATTACTAGAGTCCACATCCCACATGTCGATAACCTCGCGGGCCTCGTCAATGCCGCGTCATGAGGGACGGTTATATCAACTATCATTACATGTTTCTCGTATCAGTTTACCACCACTATGTCAGGCTTATTGGCTACAATAATCTTGAGATGTGCCTATTCCAGTACAAAGTGATATGACCATTATCGAGATATATCTGTAGTGCGGCACTGTCGAATTTTTTAGACTTTCTTTTGAAGTTGTCACAGCACTTCAGCACAAGGTAAAATTACTTACAGATAGAAAGGGATAGACTTATCTAATTTTAATTCTAGTGAAAGTAAGGGACTTTTCAAAATGACATCAACGCGGTATCACTTTTTATGTAACTAACCAGCTTAGCTTGAGCTCTGCAATATTAATAATGTTAACAAATTATTCATGTATTTTACTTACCGATGAAGATTTATGCCATACTTTTTATAGTTAAATGTTTTAGACAATTTTCCACACCATTTATTTGAACAGGTACTCATTTTTGGTTTTGTTTTATGCAATAAATGTTTTTTAAGTTACCAAAATTATCGCGTGTGCACAGATCCAATAACTGGCCAGAACTAAAAGAGACACTAATATTGGTATCTAATGTAAGTGCAACTTTGCACTTATGTGTCGTAAGCTTGAGTCGCCGCCCGAATGAGCAGTACAAGTGGTTGTATAGTCATTGGACATAAACGACCGTATCTTTTTTTCTTCGTTAATTTGTTAATCTGATTTTTCAGACTGACGGACAACAAAGTGATCTATAAAGGTTCCGTTTTTTTTCCTTTTGAGGTATGTAACCCTAAAAATGAAACACGACAATACAAATCAACATTTTTTATATAAATTCAAGCTTATCCTAGAATAAAAAGTGAATGAAGTCTGGCCCTAGGGCTAAATATTGACTTTTTAAAAGATAGAATTTTATGTTGGAAGTAATTAGATCAAACAAGTTGATCAGTATTTGAATGCAATATTTAATTGCTGATTTCTTTCTTTACATTGACAAAATATAAAATATATATTTTGGTAATTTATTTTTCTTTTAAGACACAAAGTTTAACACATATAGTCAACTATTTCGTTCCTCCCTCCGCGCCACACAAACAACTGCAGTCCTCAATAGTAACCCTCATCGTCAGACAAGTTAAGCGGCGACTCCCATTCGGCGTGCGCGGGCGGCAGCAGCAGCGGCGCGGGCGCCTCCCCGCCGCGCACGCGCAGCGCGTACACCGCCATCTCCACCTTGTTCACGTTGGCGCGAGTTGTGGGCAGCTTGCGGATCAGGAGACGACTACCGGTTATACCTGGAAAGAAAGTTCAAGAGAATTGTCTTACTACTATATAGATTAAGACTGCTATATTTCGCATTTTCTACAATTAATTGTGGAGATAGCAAACTTGGCGTTCAGCTGCATTTGTGCAGCTGCATTGGGAGAAAATAAAGTTAGTTGTGTAATAAAAATTGAAAAGACTATTGCTGCTGTTGACAGTAGGTAATGGATTACTAAATCCTTCAAAAAGCAGATGTTTTCTGAAAAGGATGACAGTGATTTTTGTATAATCATTGTCATCCATGTATGTTCAAGTAAATCATGTAAGCATTGACTCATTCAAAGAAATCATGTCAAATCTCACCCAAATATCCAGTATACAAATGCCTGACAACATCACAGGCCTGGAAACACTCTTCACTGTCCCCACTAGATATACTGTTGATGGCCTTTCTCATCAATTCTCCAGTGAGATCAGCTAGACCCAGCATATAGTCAGATTCTGATAACATAGTCACCACTGGCCGTTGATAGTCATCATCTGTGATATAATACTCAAATTCTTTCTGACATTCCGGGTATGTAATGATCCTTTTGTCAGTCATTAAAGAAAGCAGGGTTCTAGCCTCTATATACTCCTGGAAACCAGCAGTGACGGCCCTGGAGTGCAAGTGTGCTGGGCTATACTCCAGCTCCAAGCCAATGCTTCTGATGGGACCATTAATTAGCTTCTGAATGCGTTCTTTGGCTTCAGTCAGCGTATTTTCAGACGATTCTTTTCTAAAAAGGTATAATTACGTAGTTACAAGTTTTTAAAGTTGTTAGAGCATGGTGGCAGAGTGGTAATGGCCCTGACTTACAAGTTCAACCCCAGCCAGACGCTTTGTGTAATTTATTTCATCACCACTGCTCTCAAAACAGTGAAGAAAAACATGAGGAAACTGGCATGTCCCAAAACAAAAAAAATCGAAGATGTGACATTCACCAACTTGCACTAGGCCCACATGGTGGATTACGGCCCAGTCCCTCTCCTAGAGAAGAGGCCTGAGTCCCAGCAGTGGGAACATTAAAAAGGCTGATTATGCTATGACATTATGCTAAAAAGTTTTTAAGACATCTTTGAAGTAATAAAAAAGTTATTGCAGTTTTGTAAATGGTGCTTTTAGTGTCGAACCAAGACGGGTTTTTACAGCTGAAACTGAATAGTTTGAGGCAACACATGAACAGATTTCCTGAAAGGACTTTGGAGAGGCCTTTGCCTAATAAGAGGACATTATTGCCCAATAAAATAATAATTGAAAAGAAAAGCATGGAAATGATGTAGATAATACATAATGGACATCCAAATCATGGCCAATCAAATACAAGCAAGAGTAGCTTTCTTCACCTAAAGTGTAGCATGAGCTTTAATCATATGAAGGAAATTATGTAGAGGTTCACAATTCTAAAGGTGTTTTGTTTTCATAATCTTTGCTTACGTTATAGGCGAATGCAATAAGAATATGATCCGTTTACTCTCAATAGTGATATCGCGCGACAATTTGACGAGTCGCTCATGCCTGTCCTGGCGCTCGTTCAGTTTGTTAGCAGCCTCTTTAAAAATGGCCAGCACGGGACTATCTGCTGGCAAGGAGGTAGCGGTCTCTCGCGCCACGGAAGCCAGCGTATGACCAGAGTTGTTGGCACCTTTGCGATTGCCGCGGTAATGTTTTCCTGAAACATTATCATCGAGGTAGGTATGTGGCGCTTAAAATACAAGATAGGTACTGAAAATAAAACAAATAATTTAGTGCGAAAAAAAGTTTGAAACTAAATGTACCTGGACCTGGCATAGTTTTTTTTTATTTAGTTACTTAATCGCAATAGTTTAAGACAAGTTAGTATGTTTTGTTTTTGTCGAATTATCGCTTTCTTGCAGAAAAATTAAAAATTCCGCTAACGCATTTATTTCCAGATGTCACTGTCAATGTCAGTTCGATTCACAGATTCGATTGACGTTTTTTTTTGTATAGTTTTCAACTTTTCAGTTTTCATTTCAAGTATTTTGCATCATGGCAACTTCAGTTGATAACTTAAGCATATTATTCGTTTTTATATATTGTAATCGAACAGCTAGAGTGAGTCGAGTAAACTCGAGTGACTCATTTCATTTTTCATTCGTTAGTTCAACGTCAGTTGAAATCAGTTCGACGTTTTGTGGTTTCGTGTTCTAAAATAAATAGGTAAATAAATGCTAAAAATTGTTGTAAATTAAGTATTTTCATAGTTGCAGTGTTCTGGATGTGAATTATATTATGCGCACTCTTTCAGGAATTCGTGTCGACTGCCCAGAGTCCGCGAATTTCTGCTTATCTCCTGATATCGTTGGGTGTGACTGACTTCCCGTTTGCTTAACAACTTGAGGTAAATATTCACAAAATGTGCAATTTATTGAAGGTTCCCAATATCTGCGGTGCTAAAAATATTACCTTTATGGTTTCAGATACTTAAACATGTCTCAAACTCTTACATTTGGTGACTCAGTGGCACCGGTGACTTGTCATGCATGGAATAAGGATAGAACACGTAAGTATTTCACTGTTATGTATAAAACACTATTTCAGTTATTGAAATACACTTCCTTATGATTTAGATTTTTACCTAGTTTCAATTATAACTGGTGACTCTGTGTCCACCATTATTATAACACCCCCTGCTGTGATTGAATAAATTGGGCAATGCAGCATACCATCTATTATTCTAGCTATAATTTTAACTGCATAAGATATTTAAATTACATGTATAGTCTCAATATAAAATTCAAGAAAATTTTAAACAACTTCATTTTAAATTACAGAAATTGCATTTTCACCTAACAATAATGAAGTTCACATCTACCAGAAAGAGGGGAATGATTGGAAGCAGACCAACAACCTAGTTGAACATGACCTGAAGGTGATGGGCATTGACTGGGCTCCTAATACCAACCGCATCGTCACTTGCTCTGTAGACCGCAATGCTTACGTCTGGACTCAGGGAGACGATGGCAAGTGGTCAACTACTCTTGTACTGCTCCGCATCAACAGAGCTGCCACCTGTGTCAAATGGTCCCCAATGGAAAACAAGTTTGCTGTTGGCTCAGGAGCCAGGTTGATCTCTATCTGCTACTTTGAGAAGGAAAACAACTGGTGGGTCTCTAAGCATATCAAAAAGCCCATTCGCTCCACTGTAACCAGCATTGACTGGCACCCTAACAATATCCTGTTGGTTGCTGGATCAGCTGATTTTAAAGTGAGAGTATACTCAGCTTACATCAAGGATATTGAAGACCAACCTGGACCAAATGTTTGGGGAACCAAGCTTCCTTTGGGACAAATGCTGGCCGAGTTCCCCAATTCTCCAAATGGTGGTGGATGGGTGCACAGCGTATCTTTCTCAGCAGACGGGAACAAAGTTGCATGGGTGGGACATGATAGCTCCATAAATGTAGCAGATGCTACTCAAGGGAGAGGTATCATAAAAATGAAGACTGAGTACCTGCCATTCCTGGGGTGCAGTTGGGTGACCAACAACTCCTTGGTGGTGGCAGGGCATAGCTGCATTCCTTTATTGTACTGCCATGAAGGTAATCAGGTTAAGTTTGTTGCCAAATTGGATAATACTCAGAGGAAGGAGTCTGGAGGATTATCAGCCATGAAGAAGTTCCAGTCTCTGGACCGCCAGGCGCGCATCGAAACTAACGACACTCTGCTAGATTCTATCCACCAGAATGCTATCACTTCCATCCGCCTGTACGAAGGCACCAAGGCCAACACCCGCAAGTTCAGCACCACTGGACTGGACGGACAACTAGTCATCTGGGACCTGAACTCCCTGGAAAGGTCTATTGAGGGACTGAAGATTGTTTAAATCAGACTAAATTTAAATTTATGATTTTTATTTTAAGGAATAATATAATAATCAGTTTGCGTGCGAGTTCTGAAGTCACTCCAATAAAAACGATAAACATGGAAAGCCGTGACAAAATAAAACTTTACGATCACAGTCTGATCAGTCTAGCTAAAGAAATACGAAGCAATAGTATGTAGCAGAGAGTGAGTTCAGCTCCCCAGACAGTAAAAACTTTCAAATATACAGAATAAACTATTACAATTTATAGATACAACTTTTATGCTTTTATAATATACAATTAAAAAATTTAACTTGATAATCAAATCAATAATTTATAATATAAATTAGAAATAAGACTACTACACCCTATAAAATATGATAGATCACTTTTAATACTACTGAAGTACTGATTGCTGTCAATATTACATTAAATTTTAAGGAATCAACTGAAGTATTATTTTTAACATTAACATCAAAGTCATACTTTATCCTAGAGAACTATAAGGCCATATTGTTTGTTAGTGTCGCGTGGTTACTGGGCGTTGCTGACGATGTTGAAGACGGGCCCGATGCGGATGAACACGCGCCGCAGCACCGAGCGCAACTCGGGCTTCAGGTCGAAGCAGGTGATCTCACACAGCAGCGGGTAGTAGCTGGACACGTGAGCCGCGAACTGAAACACGTTGCATCACTCATTACTGTTTGCATATTGATAACATACGTGGACATGCTCGATGATCTCACTCTTTATACGTAACGTAAATGGGTTATAGTAATCTTAACTGTAATCCGAAAATCCAAACTACACGACTCTCGTGCAGATAATATGATATAATAATAATATTCCATAACTATCACACAACGCCGTCTAGTCCCAAGCTAAGCAGAGCCTGTGTTATGGGTACTAGACAACTGATAAATATACTTATATATTTTTAAATACATACATATATAGATAAATAATATCCAGACACAGAACAAATGATTGTGCTCATCTCACAAACATTTGTCCTGGGTGGGAATCGAACCCACGACCTTCGGCATAGCAGTCAGGGCCACTAACTACTAGACCAACAGTCCATACAGATAAACACAGATATCTCAAATCCAGGTCTGAGGACTTCTCAGACTAACTCATAAACACCGATGCTATTACGTTATCGATTAGGGCTTATGGAATACGCCATCTGTATACAAGCGTATTGACTAGAGTATAAATAATTACCTATTTATGTTTAGATTTTACTAAGCCACAGAAAATTTTTTGTAAGTGATATTTCGGTTAGAAAACTTTAGAAGTCTGTACCTCTATCATCTATTACAATGACCTCATTTATAAACGAGACAAAGCGACATCGTTGGGTTCGATTCTCGTCAGATTTGTAATTGGTACTCAATTTAACTTGCTTTTTGTCGACTTAGGTGTTCTGCAAATACTTGATAAACAAGTCACACAAGAACTATTTGCGCACCTTGTGTCGACCATAATTTATGCTCATCAAATAGAGTAACAAAGCGTGACGGTAGCGATACATATACATTATGTTAAATAAAATTAAAAGTTACTTTCAATCAACAACAATTCTCACATTTTATCGCGAAACGTGTTTTCTATCTGCAAAAAATATACCTACTTACTTTCTACACGAATTGTTGATAGCTAGTCCATCCAACGACACGTGAATATTTTAGTAATACAAACCGGCGCGACTCTTAAATCGCGACACTATCATATCATAACCGATAGCATCTACAATCTTATTCCATTATATTGCTTCGATAACAATAAGTACATGAGCACGAGGTTACTAAACAAAATGTACTTACTCTTTCGTCTGGCATCTTCAGTATTCTTGTGAGGATCAACAGCAGGATGGACGTCCACGCGTCCCGGTGCGATTCGCTCGTGACTCCCGCAAAGTACTCCAAGGCTTCACAGCAAATGCTGATGAGACTCTTCTGGACGGCAGGCCAGTGGTCTCGCCGCGTCTCATCGCTGTACATCTTGAACAGTATCCGCAGTACGCACGCCAGCGACTGCGTTTCTTGTTTCAACATATTCGGCTTCACAGAGCCCTTGAAATTAGCTTTCCATAATACATTCCTCTGCGCATTGTTAGTGTTAAAGGTTTTAGCGAAGCGGTGACTGCACATCAGGCATTCGACGAGTCGCAACAGATGTGGCGAGCTAAGCAGTCGATACATTCCCTGTTCTTCACGCTGACATTCCTGCTCGGTGCCCGGCGTGCCCCCGGTCAGCTCAGCGGCGGCCAGGGCGAGCGTCTCGGCGTCTTCCTTCCGCGACGTGGCGGGGTAGAAGACAATGTTGTCGATGGTTTGTATGAGCTCCAACTGTACCACGCACTTGATCAGCAGACTGTTAAATACGCGGTTCGAGGACTTGATCTCGTCTCCTCCCTGGGGTTTCTTCAGGATGCCGTGTCGCACCTGAGGCGTGTCGTTTTCCTCGTTCTCGTCGGGCTTCCACGTGAGGAGTGTTGTGGGCAGCGTGCTGTTGAAGATGTCGAGCATGATTTGGCACGTGTTGCTCCATGTGTCCTCTGTGAACTTGGTGCCGTTAGAGATGACGAGGTTCTCGAGGCAGTTGGTGCCAGAACGCGCCAGCTGCTCGTTGTCCTGCTGCACGCACCAGTGCAGCTGCGAGTAAAGCTGCTCCAGCAGGAGCGAGCCCAGAATGTCAAAGTATTGCGTGAAGACGTCGACGATGGCGTACAACGCGTGATTGCATGTCGTAGTCATCCACTCGTTTTTCTCCAACTGATGTTCAGGTAACTTCATGTTGTCGAAGATTCTGAACAGAATGTTAAATAGATCTCTCCACCAATGAGGGCGGAATGAATCTCCGTGAGTTTTGATAATCTCAAAAAGGACAGTGAGTCCTCGGGTGCGTACATCTAGCTTGCAGCGACTGACGACACACGACAGGGAGAAGAGGAGTGGGAACCATCCTCTGAGCCACACCCTGTCGACCTCGGGCGCGCCGGGCTCGCCCTCCAGCCCCGCGTGCTCTACGAATAGCTGCGGCGACGTGCCAACCGCCGTCGCACAAGACCGTACCAGTCTGATCGCTTCCATAGACGTGTCCGGGAACTTCGCATTACAAGCAAACTCTGACAAACATTTAACTGCATCTTGGAAAGAGTCTATCATCGCGGGGAACTGTCTATCGTATAATTCATTTATAATTTTGCCGGTAGTCTGGAATGCTAAGTCGACGATTGCTTCGTCTTGATCGCTTGCAGCCAGGTGAAATACAGAGAATATATTTTTCCAACCTGACTTAATGTTGGGCGCCTGGGAGTTAACCATCTGGGCGATACAACGAACAACCATATCTCTGATAGTTGGAGAGCTGTTTTTCTTCATAATGTGCTCAAATGGCCTTAAGAAATCTTTTTGGAATTTGAAATTAGAAAACTCGCCTTTTTCGATGAATTTCATGGACAGTTGTCTCAATGAATCCACTGCGAAGAATGCTATATCTTCGTTGCTGCTGCAACCTACTTTGTTGAAGTGATCACCAAGCACTTGCCATATTCGAGACCACTGCAGCCTGATGCGTCCCATGTTATAGTAAGATATTTCGACGATTTTCTGCAGTGAGAACATTCGAGGATTTGTGGGATGGCTCAGTTCATCAAGAGATACTTGACATAACGCTTTGACGAAGTCTACGATGGCGTCACCGTCAAGTTTCGTTGATCCCGTAAATATCCTATCTACTGCTACGACGACACTTTGTGAGCTGGTCTCCCCGATGTGTTCTTTGACGCTCGGATCCAGCGACATTAGACTAAACTTCAGCGAGTCAGGTTGAGGTTTGATGCCCGAGCCTGACAGGAACTGTGGTCGCACTCCCGTTCCAATGAGCTGCGCTAGTTCTAACTGAGAAATGCATTTAACCACATCCAACCAACTAGTTCCTAAGTAATTGCCGTCCGTGTGCGCCACGGTGATTAAAGTCTTTATTGTGTCGATGTTCTTTGCCTTCATCTCTGTGATGGGCGAGTTGGCAGTGAGCAGCGTGAAGCGCGCGAGAGCTTGCACGTATGCGTCCCTTTCCAGCGACATGTGGAAGATGCAGGCGATGCGGATGGCGCACCTAATACCGTCCAAGCACAGCGACGCGATTTCAGGGTCATCACAATCCTGCAACCCCACTGAAAACGCTGCCAGGAACGGTGTCCACGCCATCTTGAACATAGGACGCACATGTTCCACGTGTTTAGCCGTCGTGAACGGAGTTTGCACGTGAGATACAGATTCCATTAAATTTTTCGCCGCTGTCGATATCACGTCCATCTCCATATTCCAGATCAATTTTCTCTTCTTCTCGTTAGCGATCATGTGTTTCCCGGGTTTCGATGAACTCTTCATTTTAATCTCGTGACCGGCTATTTCGTCGTAGATCTGCGACAGATATTCACGTGGCAGGTCATTATTGTCACTAATGCCACTATTCAACTTAATGTATTGTTCTTTTGTCATTTTGTTCTTGACTTGCGGCGAATGTAAATCTGTTGTCAGCATTATTATGGAAAATGCTAAAACGTAGACGGTGTCCGCACTCATGAATAACGTGTTGTTAGGATTGCACTCACAGTAGCGTGACGCGAACTTTTCCATTAGCCTGTCAATCTTTTGGGCCTCACCGGGCAGTCTGAATCCTTCTAAGAAGTAACGTAAGGCAGCCACAATGTCCATGCTCGCGAAATTCATTGAATCAACGTAAGAGTACATCACTTCCTTGGAATGATCCTCGTTTTCACCTAAATATTCACCAACGAAGGTTTTGTCAAGTCTTTCGTCGGTAAGCAACCACTCGGCGATTTCTTTCGTCGATGTTCCCAACAGACCTTGTTCTTGTAAGAAAGATACTCCTCGTTTTGGTTTCCTGTTAAATAGGTCAATGCCAGTTTCCCAAACCTCTTTCTGTTGTTTCAATACTTCGAATTGTTCTGGAGAATCCAATGTCTCTCTATTGCCGATATTACTAGATCCCGTAGAAACTAGACTGAGACTAGATCCCCCATGAGATTTGATACTATGATGGTCATGATCTTCCTTTGCGGTTCTCTCACCCAAAGTAGTTTGTAGGTTTGGATTGATATAAAGCTCTTTGCTCCATTCAACCATACATTTTAATATCGAGACTAGACATTCGAGTCCACGTATACGCATGGACTTCTCTTGGTTGGGCGTAGCGCCCAGTTCTAAGGCTTGCCTTCCTTGGGCAATCTTAGAAACATCATTAACCAATCGCTGGAACAAATTGGCTGCTGATAGATCACAGTCGTAGTTCACGTATATGTCTACGACGCTCTGCGCGTCACCGCAGATCCTGGTCAATGCTTGGATGACCATCCACTTGTGTTCGAAAGACGAGCTCGAAGTCTCCAGAATGTTCATAAAGATCTCTTTGAAGAATACTTCAATTTGCTTCTTTAGGTGCACTTTGAAGTTTTGTAGAAGAGCCAAGAAAATAGCTAAGGATAGTTCAAATACTTCAGGTACAGAACTGACGCCATTCTTGGATAGCGCCACACAAAGATACTGCTTGATAGCAGTGATAAACATTTCATTGTTTCTAAATACTGGACCAGCATTTTGTAAGATAGATAAGAGAAGATGGAGAGAAAGAATTTTAGATCTTAGTTCATGTGATTTAGGGTCTGGAGTCCCTTCAGGTAGCGGCTTCATTGATAGCTTGCAGAGAGCTCTGAATACTAGGAAAGCATCTTTCTGTAACACATGAGTGAACTTTGCTGTGACTGAGTTATCGTTTTCGGAAGCAACATCGACACTTTCTTGCGATGGTATTCTTTGTATAGTGGCTTCAGTCGGCACTTGGCCATTACTCTCTTGAGAAACACTCCCACTGTCTTGAGAATCCGATGGATTTTCATTATTATCAGGACTATTTGTTACATCTTCAGATGTTTTCTTAGTTGCAATACTTATGGCATTATCTATAACTGAATCTACTATTTGTTTAGCAATTATTTTTGCTTCTAATACTTCGTCCACTTCTTCACCTTGCGTTTGTTCAGAATCTTTAACTTCCGCGCGTTCTTGCGTAGGTGATTCTTCTGATACAACATTACCGTTTGGCAATTTGTGTGGTATTTCTGTTACGGTATTGCTATTACTGTTGCCATTTGCTTCTGACTCAATGGCTTGGTTCTCCATTTTTGTGAAAATAACATTCAGCATCTGTGTCAGGGTTGCTCTCGCTGTGGTTTGATTGATGAGGTTTTTGCTTGCAAGGTAGATGTTGTAGCATGTTCTAACCGCAAGGAGTACTGTGCCTTCATGAACTTCGACATGTTGGCTTGTGATCACTGTTAGTAGTGCTTTGATTATTTGTAGCTGCACTCCTTCATCAGTCTGTGGTCCTGTGAAACAACTGCAGATTGTTTCAACAATTCGGTCTATGAGAAGTTTCCTAGGTGTGGTTGAGTCGGGAATGTTTCCGGTGAGATGACCATATGCAATAAGTTTCTGTAAGCAGTCTAGAGCTGTGACGACTATCCTGGCTGCCTTGCTCTGGCACGCCAGTTCGAATGGTAAGAAGTATTTTTCTGCTGTGATAATGTTGGAAGCGTCATTCTTGGGTAGAGGCAGAGTCCCTGATGTCGGACTCTCTGATGACTCAGGTTGACCTCCATTTTTCAGTTCAGTTTTGATTTCCTCTGTAAAGAAAAAGAAGGTTTTTGAATAGTGTTAATGGAATGTTACACACAAATGGTTTTACAAGGCAATGTAATGCACATTTGGATGTGCTATATCTTTGAAGATAATGATTATAAATAATGTAGTCAGATAAAAATTAATAGGTTTTTCAATAAACTTTTATCAACAGTCAATGTCCTCAATATTCGCTTTGATAATTTTACATCTAAAATTATCAACAGGATAATTCAAGGTCGGAAGGAAAGGTCTTAATATCAATCAAAATGTTTTCTTTGGGACATTGGATTAACAATCTATAATATGTAAATTGTGGTCAAGAGAATCGTGAAACAATAGGAACAGAAGAATTCATAAAATAGCATAATTTTTGTAAAACATTGATTAAAGCTAACTAAAAACAACAAAACAGTACAATAGTTAGAAGCTTACAAGTTGTAGGGCAATATTTGAAAAGGAAGTTGTCCTCGTTTTTTGTAATATTTATGAAGCGTTAGGCTGTACAACAAAATTTGATACCGTAGTTACTACTAATGCTTCTTAATTTTCTGAAGGCAATTAATAAAATGTTTAGAAGATGTTGCATTATTCAAGTATATATGTATTTAATAAACCATAGTGAATCAACATGAGAATAAATCATATTATCTTGAAGACAGTACAAACAGGAAAAACACTTCAAAATTTTAAGTGCGCAACTCTGTAATCGTTTCACAATCAATACCAGTTTCACTGTACTTTCCTTAAAATGCGACTCTAATTTCCGCATTTTATCCGCTGGGAACCAACTATTTCAACATTAATATTATAATTCAAAATTAGCTTTCTGCGCTATGGATTTACCCGAAATACGCACGCTCACCAATTTCCATCAAAGATGCACAAGCTGGTAGGTCAAAAGTATTCCTAGAGAGAGGTGAGCTAGCTGGAATAAAGCCCTCTGAAAGATAGCTACCATGGCCCAACCAACAAGGTCCATCATGGATTAAGTAAGACCAAACTCCAATAGAATAGCAGCTTTCATGAGCATGTTAAGGGCATTATTTAAAATACCCTCCAGATAATAGTAATGCTTCTATGGACTTAGCTGCAAACACCTAGACACCTACTTAGAAAATCATGTTTGTATACCAAAATTGAAACACAAGCTGCTAGGCACAAGGTTCCACTCATCATTATATTGGTTCATTGGTTTTACTATTTAACTTATTCCGCCCGGAGCACAGTTGTAGAATACAATGGAAAATTATAATACATGTTATCTTAAAATTTTAGCTTACTTAGAACATGAACAACAGAGAGTACTGTTACACTATATAAGTTAAACTGAATAAACATATTAATGTGCCTCCGGTTGCACTGAGTGCCAAAATTATAAATTAACTGTCAAGCTATGCATATAAGTAGGTTATTTACATAATACAGTACCCAAAGTCAATCATGCCGTAAGCATACAGGAAGTATGGTAACATACTAAGTTAGGTATTGTATGTTACAATGTTATTCAAGCCATGGGCACAGCATAGCAAGTGTTTTTTGTCATCATTCACACTCTTTCCTTAGAGTAAAAGAATTTATTATTGAAATCAAGATTTTTGTTATCTACCTCACTTCAAAGAAATGAATTATGAAGACAATTTTTTATCAATAGCACAATTTTATGATTCATTGGGTATTTTGTTTATGGTTTAATGGTTTTCTTTGAGTTTATATAATATAAAACTGTTAGGGCTTGTACTGTGTGTTTATCAATGAGCCAAGCGATGTTTGTGTGCTGCAGTTGACTACTGCATGTTGACAATAATGTGTGTTTATAAAGTTATGTGTAAATAATATTGTAATTACCAGACTTTGTAAACCGAGTCTCAGCTTTAGTGTTTGCAGTAGAAATACAGAAGTTTTCATACCACATTATTTAATGTTTCATTCACACTCATTTGTTACTAGTATTTCAATGCTTGTTAAAACTTTGGTAGTTTTATTAGACTCAACAGTAACCTAGGTGTGATGTAATGTATGTTTGCTAAGTTTTACATGTAGCTGTGACTTCATATCAACATGTATGCTCACCCAACATCAGTAAGAGGTATCTTTCAGTGAACATAGTTCTATTACATACAATCACACTAGGTCATGTACAAACTAGACACATTATTGGTTCCACACACTCCACTGACATTTGATCCACTGCCTGCCCGCTCGACACTGCGTCGAAAACACTTCACAAGATACTATGATAACGTAAAGTAGGTTTCGACTTTTAAAACCAAGGTCAATACATTCACTATCTAATACATTATCAATAACAATAAAACTATCGTAATGTAGATTTTAACTTAATTAGTGACAGGTGATAAATACATGTATAGCACAGAATATATTACTTATTACGTTATTGAATACTGTAAAATGTCACTAAGTCTTACCTAAAGCGACCTCGCAGGACTTCTTTAGTTGGCTGTGGTAGGACCTTTTTATGTCCTTATCAGCCAAAATCTTTTCCAAAGCTCTGACTATAAACATTTCTTTAGTTTTCAAGTTGGTTTGCATCGTTATTTCATAAGTTGATCACTCCATTCGTTCCTATCGGAACCGACTTAGTTGCGCGGTGGTTTTATATTCATTTATATTACTTATTGAGGCACTGTTATATTGTAATCGTATTACTGTATACTCGTATCGAGATAGCACAAATGGAACATCACAAAACTTTAGGGAACTTTAGATTTTTGTGAAATCATTTCTGCGAGACGGAGATTTCTTTCTACGATTCACACCTCATCACAAACATGTCAATTCAAAAGGTGCGTTCGTAAATGTCACCACATTGCACAATCAGGTCTGAACTAATTTTTAAAATTATTAGGTACTTTTATATGATCTATCTGCACTGGTTTATAGAAATAATTATGACGACAGTTAAAACTTTATTTTTGCATCGGTCTTTGGCTGTGAAATATTAGATTTTTGATGATTCAGTTTTGGTGCGTTCACATTTACATGTTTTCTCTAATATGTAGTTTTCATTACGTCACCGTAATTAAAAATTGAGAAAGGGTTTTTTAAGCCAAACTGAGTAATATTCGTATACAAAACTAAAATAAGCACACAAATTAATACGAATTAACAAGCACAATGCTTTTTTGATTAGAGTAAATACTAAATTATTTCCTTACAACAAAAAATGCGTTTAGTTTCTTTAGCTTCACGTCATGTCAAGAAAATTCAGTCAATTTTATTGTCATTTTGAATCTGTTGTGTCGCTGACGGATGAACGCGCTTGCGGTTAACCCGCTATTTACGTTAAAAATCGTGAAATTCTTCTTAAAAGAAGACCTATTTTTATATTTTGTGATATTTTAAATTAGCCAACAAAATTGCTTCCACAATGACAGTGACGCGGGTTGCGGAGTCCCGCACCGAGTTCAAATTGAAGAGTTTACCTGACGATGCTATATCGAGCGTTAAATTCGCCCCGAAATCCAATCAGTTCTTGCTGGTATCGTCGTGGGACTGCTCCGTGAGGCTGTACGATGTCACGTCGAACACAGAGCGCCATAAGTACAACCATGAGTTGCCCGTTTTGGACGTCTGTTTCCGGGTAAGAATTCAGTTGTTTTTGCATGCTTTTATACTTGAATGCTGGCTTTGTAGTGCATGCAGTTGCTTCACTTTATATAAATGGCTATATTTATGTTGGTCTGTCATTAGTTGTCATATGGAAATAAAAAAAAAAGTATGGACAATGCCTCAAATTTGGAGAAACTGATTAGGTAAGCAGTTTTTTAATTAAAATACATAAGATGTAAGCCTATTATTTTTATGATAACGCATCAGTAATCTAGTTATAAATGGGCAGAACACTAAATAAGTATGTTAAGCATGACATCTTGGCAATAGACCAACTTTTTGAAGATTTCGGTAACACATGGTCTTTTTTAATCAAGTTTTAATTTTCATGCAGCATTGCTTGCATTTGCATGCATTGTAATGCAATGGACAGCAAAAAATGGCAAATATCTATTTGCTCCACTGAATTATTACATAGCTACATTAACTATTTCATTCACTTTTCAGGATGCTGTTCATACCTATAGCGGTGGTTTGGACCAGACCCTCAAGATGTATGATCTCAATGCAAGTATGGAGACAACTTTGGGTGAACATAAAGGAGCTATCCGATGTGTGGAGTTTGCTTCTGAAGTGAATGCAGTGCTCACTGGCAGCTGGGATGGTACTGTCAAGATGTGGGATAGCCGTGTGCCGAATTGTGTTGGAACTTACAATCAGGGAAATGAGAGGGTATGCTATAAATGCCACAGCTGATTGTTGGTTTTATTCTGTGTTCAATATTTTATGGTTATTGCATTAATTCATCAAACCCCAAGCAAACGCCGGTGTTCGCTCGCTCATTGTCTTTCTATTGTGTCTCTAATTACGGTACTCAAAAGGTTAATGAGGATAAAATCGGATGAAATTGGTGATAAAAAATCAAAAGATACTGTAGACAATATGGTTGTTTTAGTAACACAGGATCTCCTGATACGAGACCAGGTGCTGCCCGCACTGATGTTTGTTTTTTGAAGTGTGTCAAATACATAAATAAAACATAATTATTAGTACACTAATTTATTACTTGGTTTTCTAGTATAAAGTTTAATAATTAATCATTGTTTCAGGTATACACAATGAGCATAGTTGGCGAGAAATTTGTAGTAGGCACATCGGGCCGTAAGATCTTTGTATGGGACGTAAGAAACATGGGCCATGTTAACCAGAGACGTGAGTCCTCCCTCAAGTACCAGACACGGTGCATCCGTGTGTTCCCTAACAAGCAGGGTTATGTTCTCAGCTCCATCGAAGGCAGGGTTGCGGTGGAGTACCTTGATAGTAATCCAGAAGTTCAGAAGAAGAAGTATGCATTTAAGTGCCACCGCATTAAGGATGGAGGTGAGTTTAATTTTTTTAAATACCTAATTTTCTAAGTTCAAAGTAACTTTAATTTCTAAAATGCCAAGACCAGGGAGCTTGAAGTTAATACTGACTGGATGATCCGGAAAACATTATCTGCTACTTCAAACTTATTTTGATGTTTGTCAGTTAATGCAAATGGTTGAAATTAGCCTTAACCAACAACCACAAACACAGAGATCAATCGTCGAATCCAGCTTGGTTGAGCAGCATTCGGGAAGATGTTTTCTCGTCCAATATACCAGTGTCTCAAAACGAAAGTATATGACATTGTGTAGTGCGTGTTGCCAGTGATGACATAGCATAGTCATATATGTCATCACCCTCATTCCCATCATTTCCATTGGAAGCCCATTGTAAACGACCACATTTTGGAGTTCGGAAGGCTTAAAGTAACTCAAAGGGCAATGGAAAGGGCTATGCTAGGAGTTTCCTAGCGTGATCACATCAGAAATGCAGATATCCGCAGGAGAACCAAGGTTACCAACTTAGCCCAAAGAATTGCCAGACTTAAATGGCAGTGGGCAGGGAATATTACTCACAGAACAGATGGTCGATGGGGACGAAAGTTTCTGGAGTGGCGACCACGTACCAGAAGACGCAGCGTTGGAAGGCCTCCTACAAGGTAGACCGATGACTTGGTGACGGTCGCGGGAATCCGATGGATGCGAGACGCACAGGATCGGTCATTATGGTGACACTTGGGGGAGGACCCTGAAATGATGATGATGATGAACAAACACTCTTATTGCAGTCTATTATTATATTAATAAATCAGAAATTAAATATCACAATACAATAAAGTTGTACAGAAAATCTCATTACATATTTTCACATAAGTGACTACACTTACTAGAATTACTCTGTATTATGGATACTGTCACCTTCATCTGGACTCCTAAATTTAAAAAAATAATCTTCATTACAGGTCTCGAAAAAATCTACCCAGTGAATGCAATAAGCTTCCACTCCGTCTATAACACCTTCGCAACCGGAGGCTCTGACGGCTACGTAAACATCTGGGACGGTTTCAACAAGAAGAGACTGTGTCAGTTCCATAGATACAACACTGCTGTCTCATCTCTAAGCTTCTCCCACGATGGGTCAGCACTAGCTATCGCTTGCTCCCAACTTGACGAGACACAAATAGAGGACCCAAAACCAGAAGACACTATCTACATACGATATGTGACAGACCAAGAAACAAAACCTAAATGAGAAGTGGATTATGCCCGACTAGTCTGTTATTAAATGGCCGTTTCAAAGTGTGTGTAGCTTAAGGTATGGGTGAAATTGGACTCCTAAACTTTGACTGACAATTTTAACGAATGATTAATTTCCACGTTGAGGAGCTAGTTTTTCAAGATTGCTGTGTGTCTGATTTTCCTCTGTCCATTGGATTCCAATTGCCCCAATAATAATAATAAATATACTTTATTATGATAAAAAAATTGTAGCATAGTTAAATTGGAAATGTTTTGCATAATTGATTCCGCTACAAGCTAAGTGTTTGTTGTTTTGCGCTTGTTATAATAGTGTCCTATGCGCGAATAGGTACGCACATGCGTATAACATTTGTGTCGCGTAACGTTTACAGGTAAACGTTTACAAAGCGAACGACTACTTTATTACTCGTGTTTCTTTTCAAAACGCTCTAATAGCAATATTATGTCGATGAGTAGCAATAAAAAATACGCGCGTAGAACGCTTTACATAAGTCTACCTATCCTATGCCTACACGTCCATATGTGAGCATCCAGGCAACCAGAATGTTGTCTAGGAAAGTTGAAAGTTTTGTAAATAGTGATTTTGTTTAATGAAGTACACTGAATTAAAGCCGTTAACAGACTGCCGGGTGACAAGATCTTTGTGAACGAACCTTACAGTTCAATTAGGGTAAATTTTAGTTGTAAGTGATTAATAAAAAGTAATTAAGTTTCATAAAGGTGCGTTTTTTTACTTGAAATTGAACGAGAATTATTTGGTCTTTAATTTTATAGCAAGATAGTCCTACGTCCAAAGTCTTTCAGGATCTTGGGCTTGGGCAACATTCCTCTTTTAAATTACACTTCTCCATTGAGCAAACCTCTTTCAAAACAACAGTTCGAAGCCTACCTAAAAAATACATCCCTTCGTCACTGCTTAATACTCGCATTCATGCAAATAGCAGTTAGCAGTAAATATTAAAAAAAAAATATAATGTTTTGAATCGGCACCTATACTTACGAGTATCTACATATTACACGCACTTCACACCAATACAATAAAGGCGTGCCTCTACATGCATACACAGGAACACCTTGCCCCCTAGCCAAGTTACGATCGTTTCGGTTGCGTCGAACGCATGCAAACGAAACAATCGTAACTTGGCTAGGGGGGCTTATCTTGCGGAAATTTTGGCGGGATGTTCGTGAGAGATGTTCTCCGGTTTATTTAATTACATGCATGATTCCTAGTGGAAAAGTATTTAGTTTTAACATTCTATTTAGTTGTATTATTTCTGTTTCGATAATTCTACATATTGTCCAGTGGTATAAACGCTTGAGATATAAAATTACAATTTTATAGCATAATATTCACTAGGAATCAATATGCGAATGATTAAAACAGCAACTGAACTTTACTCGAAGACATCCCGCCAAAAACTAGTGGATATTGTGATGGTCCAATGTCTAATATCTATCCATTGATTGATAGATGTGACAAGACCCGGACCTCGCCAAAGCTTTTGTCATAGTCTCCGTGCCATTATTGTGAGCTAATCAGAGAGTTTTAGTTTAACGGATAAGCGACTAAAGTTTTTCTCGGACTTTCTCAATACCCGATTCCAGAGGATTATAGTTGATATGTGGACTAGTTCTGATCTTGTTGTCGTCCATGGCGTCCCACAGGGTAGTATTCTCGGCCCCACTTTAGGGCCAACGCTGCGTTAAGCGGGCGCCCGCGAGGTTACCCTCGCGGGCGCCCGCTTAACGCAGCGTGATGTCGTACGTGTGTCGTGTGCGGCGGTCCCCATAGCGGAAACCGGATTTTTACCTGCGCAGTGTCGGTAGTTCAACTTAAACGGTGTGCATGTATTGGTGTCGAAGGAGAACTTTAGTTTCCACCCGCACATAGATGCTTTGTCCACTAGAATTAGGAACCTAATCTTTATATTTATGTTTTGTCTTTGTTATGTTGCGGACTTGGGAATATCGTAAGCGGTATATTTTGTGCTGTGCCACTCGCAAATCTCTTACTGTATCACTGCATGAGGTGGTGCGAAACATAGTAAAAGTTAGGAATTTTCTGCTGTTCTTATTTCTCACTTAAGATCTTTATGTGCATAATGAAGTGTTAATTGTACGTAATTTCATTTTCAATACGATCTTACGCAAGCCAAGCACTCACTCCTTACCTACCTAAGCGATATAAGCACGCAGTCTGTTCCTCAATTTGGTTCCATGTGACTTTTGCCCGTTGACATTTTCATTTTGATTTTTCTCGAAAAGTCCTGTCAATTTATGCCCTTCAAAAACAGTTTTGCAAAAACGATCCTCAGTCTGGTTACAAAAGTTAGATTATGGATGCCACTGACAGCTGCTGCGCTTTGTTCCTCGTAAGACGTGTGTAGGTACTATACATGCGCTCATTCACGCTCACGGTTTTTGACGGGATTTTTTGTGAGGGAAGTTCAGTCACTCTCTTAATTATTTATAAATTGATTCCTAGTAGATATTGTGATGTAAAATTGGTGCAGTTTTGAAATTCAAGTGTCACTCAACTGGACGCTTAGAATAATTGAAACGGGCGCAATTTCGGTAAAATAGAGCTGAGAATTTCATTGAACCTTCTGCGAACAAAGACATTAAATATATACCTGCGAAGCTTGCCGAAAAGGCTGACTTGATATATTTGCTGTCAAATACTGCCAAAAGATTAGAATATCTTACCCGCATTCTAATTCAACTGAAAGTAACTCAGTGACTGCAAAAACTAAATACTTTATATAAGCATAACTGTGTGAAGCAAAAACAGCAAAAAACTATCTATAAACCGAAATACTCGAACATATTTTCTTTATGAATATATTATAATAAGTGAACTTATATTGCATTCCCAAACAAATTGGGAATGCAATATAAGTTCACTTCGACAGATATTCATTGGAGGCAAAATAGGATGAACTCCTCTACAATGTTGTTTAAAACCGCCTCATTACAAATAATAGCAACATTTCCCAGATCTACTGCTTGCAATGACTCAGACTGACGGATGTCTTTGTATCTCGAATAAAAGCGCGCTTTTATCAGCAAACAAGTGCCGCTGCTGTGGAATGTGCACGCCATATAAGTGCATATTAAAAGCATACTGCATTGCTTTGAATTAACACATTCGCGAATACACAAGACGTGTGCGTCCGCAGTGTTTCGCAATTAAAATTTAAGAGCATTTATGCTGCTTTCTTTTGCGGAGAATGGAAGTTCTGTTGCTGTAAAGATAATGGTGATTTTCCCGTGGATAGTTAGTAAGGATAAGTTTGTAGTTATGAAAGCTCGACCAGTCCAAATTGGCACTCAAACAAAGCCAATGTTTGCGACCACCTAAAGGTTTCTTAGATGTTATTATAAACGTTTGGTGCGTCAAACCAAACGAGTGTTAGTTGTTTACTGAGCACGTTTACTGCAGTTGTAATTATATTCTAGTATACCTTCGAACACTTGTTAATTGAGGAAGTTGTAGCTAATACGGTACTTCGATCATTTGTTTGTTTAAACACGGATTTCTTAACGTTTCTCCTCATTGTTAAGTTTTAATAAGCCCTGGTGTGATGTGGAATTAACTCGCAGCTTTATTAACTTACTAATTATACAGTTGTGAAGATGTTGCGTCAGGTGAGACGAGTAGATATGGATGTCTAAATAGAAATCATAGGCTTGGCATTTATTGCGCTTTGACTAGCAGTTTATGTGTTTACGTACATATTAGGTATTGGAGAAAATTGCAGGTTTAGATGAAGATCGAGAACCTATTGTCAGAAGTTAAGATTTATATAACACATGAGGTGGTCTCGTCAGTATAAGGAACCTCCTGGTCGATGATTGATAGTTGATGACTATAGGTCCTCGAAGGTTATCGAACTACTTGAAGTAACGAGCGGTTAAGGGTTTATGTCTGTGTATCTGTATATGTACATATACCTATGATTATACGACAAAATAAAATAATAATTAAAAAAATAAGTTCAAAAGTAACTCGTAGCACAAAAGCCTCGAAATATTTTTCTATACATTTCCCACCGCACCGCATCCCACCGCTTTTAGGCACGAAATTACCTGTTTTTCGTACTAGTGCGGAGAAGTGCGCGGACTTGTTACCGCCACAATTTTATTACATTTATCGTATCAGTCTGGACGCGCGCCGACTTCCATTAGTCGCGTATCAAGCCCCGTTTATTTATGGTTTCTTAAGTGTATTGAAAAAGTTGTTTGATATACGTGGAAATGTGTCACTGCAGCCCTCGGCTCCATAACACATAACAATGAAGAAGAATAATGCCGCAAATGAAAGAATGTCGCTTCGGTTGCAATAACAAACTTTCTCCACTTGTATTTCCGAATGACTAATATAAAAGAAAATACGGGGAAAAATTCGAAGACGTTCAAAGTACTTAGGTTTCTCCTCTTAGTCGACTGAATGCTCGTGGTGATGTCTCAGTCGAGCTTTGCGAGGCGACGCCATGCAGTTTTGTGTGTTGGCGGCTTGGGTGTGTGAGGTCCGTCCACCGTGTTGGAGAGCGCCCACGGGATCTTTTGCCCTGCACTAGCAATCATCCCATCGAGTCCTCATTACGGTTGATATGTCCGAAGAACTTTAGGATTCGTATTTGCACAGACGACGATAATCTCTCTTTGATATTGATTTTTTTCAGGATTGAAACATTGGTAAGTAAAACTTAATTACAGGTAGTTAAGTACCTATCAAAAAAGCAATGAAAGCTGCTACTATCCATTTTAAAGCTAACCATTACAGACTGGCCTGTTGGTTTAGTGGTTAGTAGCCTTAGCTGCTATGTCGGACGTCGTGGGTTCGATTTCCGCGATGATTTGTGTGATGAGCGCGATCATTCAAATTAAATTATTATTATATGTGTGTATTTAGAAATATATAAGTAGATATGTTTACTGTTGTCTAGCACTCAAAGTACAAGCTCTGCATATTTTGGGAATAGATGGCGTTGTGTGGTTGTTGTGGAATGTTATTATTATGCATTTACTTACATCAGGACCCTGAGACCTTTAGAAGGCGTATGAGAGGCCGAAGCCAACTCGCAGAGGCCCTTTAGATAATTTTAATGGAACGTGACACCAACCGACGATCATCCCTGCATGCGCTACGCTAGTGCACCCAAGGACAACCCCCGGTTGGTGAAAAGCTATTGCGACATATGAAAAACAAAGATAATAGGGCTATGGTATTTTGAATCTTAAGTGGACTGGTAATCTGGAACTATGTTAAGACTGGTCATCTCTTAGCTGCCAGTTGCTATTTTAATATCTATATTTAGTTTTTATTTTTATTTACATTGTTCTCACATGACGCGAAGCGACAAGAAACATGTAACAGAGATATTTGTAATTACAAAACATGATTGAAAAGAGTGTCCATGGAGTTTCTTGCACATTCTTCTCGAGATCTACGCTTTGGAATGTGCAATTAGCATCATTTATTTTTATTTTTCTGACTGACTGACTTCTTGACATTTCAAAAGTGCCTGTAAATGGTTTATTTGGAATAAATGCTTTTTGATTTTGATTTTGATTTTGACTATGGGGCTCCTGCCTGAACCAAGTTATCAATATCTGTCGATAAAAGGTAGGGGGTGACTTGCACACTCAATTATTATTATATTATTACATGGAGTATCTAGGTAGTATAATGACCTACTAACTGCTCTCAATAGAATATTCAACGCAAATATAACTTCTACAAGCATTTTCTTGCGTTTCATTCAGCACGCTACGTCTTACAGCCGGGCCTGGCGTGGGCGGGCAACCTATGACTCGGCGACTTCGGGTCTACTCCACTACAACCAAGATAAAGTATTTATATTGTCCATTCATAATGTATGAGTAGCGATAGAAAAATGTCGGTGAGAGCTTGGGAACTTGGCTATTTTTAAAGATTTCGTGTGCACGGATTTGTCACACACCTACTTAGGTACCTACTTATCTCTTTATAGTTTGTGTTGTTGAAGTTATAGTTGGAATTAGGTACCAATGAGTCTTCCAAATCTATTGTTTAAATATTCAATTCAAGGTGAAATGGCGACAGCGACTGTCGCAATCCAGTCCTGGGCACGCCATAATTATGGCGGTAAGTCCCCTCTTTGAGGCGTGGCTGGAAAGACCTTACGGCGTCCTTACCTTCCACATGTCGCAAGTCCTCACCGGACATGGTCAGTTCGGGAGGTTCCTGCACCTGATTTGTTGCGGAAGTGACGCCCGGGTGCCACCATTGTGTGGACCGCCCGGAGGACATAGTGGAGCACACGGCAGAGGTGTGCTCCGCTTGGGCAGAGCACCGTCGTGTCCTCGTGGGGGAGATCGGCGGCAACGATCTCTCGCGGCGGACCTTGGCACAGGCCATGGTCCGAAGTGAGAAGGAGTGGCAGGCGGTTGCCTCCTTCTGCGAAGCAGTATTGCTAGTAAAGGAGACCATCGCCCGTGCACGCGCGAGGGCTCGGCTCTACGCTCCAGCCGCCGGGATCCCGATCCCGATTTTCGGCCACCGTAGGCGCGGGCTTGCGGACGGCGAGCAATGGGCAGCTCGCCGTCCGACCGTCCGGTAACCGTCCGGACCGAGCCCAAGTCGTCGACAGCGCGTATTATTCCACGCACGCCTCAAGGAGATATCGGCAAACCGTAGGATCCCAGCAGGGTCGAAGTCTATTGGGGCCAAGGGTCAGCTTCTGAAAGGAAGACTCGATCCTGGCACGAAAGGCAACGAAGGAACAGGAGTGGGTTTATAGTCAGTAAAAATCTGACACAAAAGAGTGGGGGATGTCATTGATTTTCACACCTAGAAAAAAAAAACCTACTGAGGGACAAACTAAAGGGGAAAACAGATGTCCCCATTAGTGATGTAACGAATGTTAGATTTCTCACGTTGAGAATATTCAAATTCAATATTGAACATAGCAGAGCCGTCATTCGAAAAGATTTCTTATGATTTGAAATTAACATGTTTCATTATTTTCTTTTTGTCTGTCAGCAACATTCGCCAAACATTCACATGTTTTTTGCGAATACGAATGCGAATGTCAAAAAATATGCGAATATTCGTTACATCACTAGTCCCCATACATTGGCTTAGGTCATAGTTGGTTTACTAAATGTAAATAAGCTTATAATCATAAAAAAAAGTAATTATTTTGTGATGTAACTAAAATGTAATCCGTGACTGTACTAATAATGAAATTGAGCAGTTGCCCTATTCAAAATGTGATTGGGTTGAGTGATTCTGAGAGTCCATTTCAAGGAGGCTCAGTGGACCAAAGACTCCAATACAAAATATACGTAAGTTTAGACAGGAATAAAGGCTAATAAATAATAGTAAAAGTGAAAAACACTAAACAATAATCTGGGCCGTTTTGAAAGAACACGTGATGCCATCGCCTCGTGTTCCCCTGAACTAGCTTTTCTAATCCCGCCCAGAATCATCTAAGTTACTTGACTCACATTATCTAGCTTTATTACGACTGTTTTACAGTGCTGGATCAGCCACGTAGTAAGAGAAACAAATGTTACGGGCCCCAAGCATTGGGATGGGCCCCTCTTGGACATACAAAAACAAGTCAAAATTCCTGTGCCACATGAAATCTAAACACTTCCAGCTTTAAAAAAATTGGCCAATGGTCTATGCACCCATCGCTACTTAAGAACACTGCAGCCTGTATAAAAAATTAAGTTGAAGAAGTTTTGATTCGTTATCATTTAAAAAGATTTTGGTCGTTTTTGTAGAATTTTTTAGAGGCCCCACGATAGCAAATCCGGTACTGCTGGTTTACCAACAAAACTAATAAATGCCTATGATTAATATGATTATTTAGCTCTCCTATCTTCATCGTATGGTGGATCACTGTATCCAGACTAACTTTAATTTCTTTCGTGAACTTTTGAATGATGAACAAAACCGAAGGTCTTACCTAATGTAGGTAGGTACTAGATAAACACTCCGTTATCAAACATACATATATCGAATAGGTTATACCGGCCGGGTTGTTACAGGATGCTAACTCAACATCTTAATTAGCAGTGAGGACGAGAAAACACGACGTTCTAGTATTAAATACTGGATATTAGCAATATGTTGGTAATTGACCTGAACTGGACCTTATATTGCTATCTTTGCCACTAACCGCAACCTGTGACCTGGTACTATTAAATGTCATACCTAACTAACTGGTACACAAGCTGCTAGCACATATACTGCATTTATTTAGGTAGTTCAACTAAACGTAAACAATCTTGATATGACTTTTTATTTAAAACAAATCGTATAAAAGACATACAAAGATTATATAGGTAAATAACAAATTGTGAACATTTTTAGATATAATTTTTAGACAACTTTTAGATAAAAGACATGAGATTGTTTACATTTAGTTCATTACATAAATAGGTGGAGTATAGATGTCGTGGCTAGATCGTAGAATTGATCACTTCATGATGTGATCGGCCATTTCATGATATGGCCGGTCACATCATGAACTGATCAATTCTACGATCTGGCCACGACATAGATACTTACAGTCTAAAAATAAGTGTGTAGGTACTGTAGAGACTCTTTCATCAGGGCCTAGCCATGACATCTTAAATGTCAGTCATGCGAGCTAGAAAGAGGGATGGAGCTATACACCCTATACTACATTATTTTTAGAATATGCGAAACCTGAATATAGTTTGTCCAGAATCAGTAATCGAATCGATTCCAATAATATTTACACCATGTTATAGTTTTACAAAAATATTTCAAAAAGGTCACAAGTTGAACAGCACCGACACTAAGTACAACACAGGTCATGGCAGGTCATAGTGGGCATTAGGCGCCAGCGCAGAGCTGGGTGCGGGAGCAAAACAGCCCCTCAGTCGCCTGGATGGCCCAGTGACTATGTATTTGTACGGACAACCAGGTGACATAACAAATTTATAACTTTGTGATTTTTCATGATACAATTATGAAATTTTGTACATGGATTCATTGCATAAAAACAATAGGCACGTGTTTCAGGTTTCGCATATACTAAAACTAATGTTGTATAGCTCCATCCCTTTGATAGTTCAGTTTAGGTCGAAAAATGAATCGCGTTAAAAGTTCGTGGTAGACTGCAGGACGTCTTAAGATGGTTTTGAACTCTTGGTACATTTTATACATGAAAGAAATAAATACTAATTCGAGTTTTAACCTTTCGAATACCGTAATTAGAGACATAAAGAAAGACAATAAGAGAGCGAACGCGTTCGCTTGGGGTTAAATGAATTAAAATAAGATTTTTTGACAGATGAGATTAATGCGGCATCCTAAGTGGGTGATTCAATATATTATGATTGCGATTTTGAAGCGATCCGATGCGGTTAGGGATCTTTAAGACAAGAGTGAATAGGTATACTTCTAAGCAAGCGTGCTTCATCTTTGGTTACATCATCGCTTACCATCAGATGAGATAGTGGTCAAATGGGAACCTATAAAAGTATGAAAAACCGGGCAAGTGCGAGTCGGACTCGCGCACTGAGGGATCCGTACAAACTTACGTATGAAAACAATTTAATTACCGAATCGAGTCTCAACGATTTTTACGAAACTCAAAATTTTTCGTTTATGACGTAACTAAAAATTTATAGTTTTCAGATTTTTTCTTATACTTTTTCTATAAGACCTTGCTTCATGCCAAATTTCAGGAAACTAGGACAACGGGAAACACCGTATGAATTTTGATTCCCTTGAGAGTGTCGAAATATACGTTTTTTGCAACATAAACGGCCTTATCTTTTTTTTTTCTATTAACTTACAAGTTGGATTTTTTCACAGCTTCAAGGGACCGCAGACTTGAGTATATGGTTTTAATTTCAACTCGATACCTCTACGCGTTCCCGAGATAAAGAGTCTTGACAGGCAGACGGGCGTACAACAAAGTTATCGTAAAAGGGTTCCGTTTTTTCCTTATGAGGTACGGAACCTTAAAAAATAGCTCAAAATGAATATATCCTTTGACCAGCTAGCAATAAAGCATGGTAAAGTACACGCTGTAAATATCTTGTTTATTTGGTATAACAGTACAAATTTTAAGAAATTTTAACTTCCATTTCCTTCCTCTATCTCAACGTTATCACTAGTATATGCACATTAGATAGCGCAGCATGATCGTCTTTACATACGATCACTGCATTCTCGCCACGTCTTACAAACAACGGTACCTAAGTTACACGTTAATTGAAAAACATTAAGCTTATAAATGCGTCACTGTCTTGGCTTTATCTTCATTAGAGGTAACACCTATATCATGATAGCTTGGAAGTGCGCGAAATAATTCAATGGGGATGGGAGTGTGAGAATGTCCTGGAATCTATTGAAAAGAAATGGACGGTGTGCAACTTTGAGTCGCCTCCGGTTTCGCGAAATGCAAGATTTCTAAGTTTTTTAATTTTGGAGGTTAGGTGTAGAAAATAGAAGGCTACTCTAACCCAGAATTTGAGAATAATCTTTTTTGGTTTTAAATACATATCTTTCTGTCTATCTCGTGTGTCCTGTGATCTAATTAAAAAAGAACATGGGTAATTCCTCATATTATAATAGGAAGTCACATTTCGACGGGTGCAAAGTAAAAAAAAGAAATTAGCAATAATGCGATTTTCTGATAATTACAAAAACTTACTAAAAATATTAGATATATTCCACAAAAAAGGCGCTGAAAATCAGCGCTGTGACTTTGTCCAATACATGAGCCCCAGCATTTTGCTGAGCGCTGGCCGTTTTGTGCGGATGTGTCGCATATTTCACTCTATTGTACAGATTAGTTATAATACTATATTTTTTTAAGTTATGTGCCATGTTTGTCGTAAATAAACTTTTTTTCTTCTTCCACAGCATGGCAAATCTTTTACAACGTGTAAAAAGTGCAAAAAAAGCGATATTAGTAAAAATTCAATATTTTTAGTAAATTATTGCTGTCGGAAAATCTACTACTGCTCTCATTTAAAGCTTTATGTAGGTAATCTCTCGTTATAGAAGTCAACGAATTTCAAAGTCATAGTAATTCAATCGTCAAAGCCATCCCACCCGATCTCTGCCCACAGACGCACAATTACAAGCTGCATTAGGTTTAAAGAAAGAAGAAAAGTTAGAAGCGAGTAAGTCCAAGCTCGACGAACAAATGTCTCGCTATCTAGCCATAGGTTTACTCCTTATATCTTCATTAGACCTAACACCTTATCATGTGACAAAGTGAAGCGTGGGCGACATAATTAAGTTAGGAGCTGACTTACGGATGTAACAGGGAATGGTGAGGCGTCAATAGTTTTACTTTAGACACCAAACACAATCTGGCTAGCCCTGCAGAGACTATCCGTAAATAAAATATATTCAACTTTTTGAATCATTTTACCTCGAAAACGGTGGCTCTTAGGAAAAAAGATATTTGGACATTTTTGTAGATTAGATTATTACCTCAAATTCGGAATTATCTGATCTACATTTTTGAAGGAGCTAATTTTGTGATAAAACTTACCGTTTTCAAAGTCAAAGTCAAAAGTTTTTTATTTCACATAGGCCTACATGGGCATACATACTTACAAAACGTCAGAAGCTAGTGCACGGTTCCAAATTGGTCGTTTTATATGGAGAGGAACCGCTTTTGCTGAAAATCGCGAAGAATTCTTTTTTGTGACCTTTGATCCCGAGTATTTTTTTTTCCAGCTAGCAGCTGTCGGATGGATGACGACTTTTTAGATTTCATTTATGGTTGTGTTTTGAACAATCTTACCAATTTTCAGCTGGGTTCGAATTGTTGTAACCTTACCCCTATTTTTTGGTCTAAATTGGACTAATATTTATTAAAGCTCTTTTTTAAGTTCTCGTACTAATATTTATTTAAGTTCTCGTATGCATTATATATGCTTTCCAAGGTTGTTACTCAGAAAGCAGTTTTGGCAGCGTATAATGCGTATGTCTTGTCTACCTTAAGATATGCCATCATATTCTGGGGAAATTCAACAGATAGAGAGGAAGCCTTTAGAGCTCAAAAAAAATGCGTAAGGGCTATTTGTAACTTACGATTACCTGATACCTGTAAACCACATTTCCAAACTTTAAATATTCTGACGTTACCATCTTTATACATATTTGAATTAGCAGTATTTGTCAAGTCCCATCCGGAATTATTTGAAAGACTAACCAGCCGACGCCATTGTAACAAAATTAAGTCAATAAGTCATACCACATCTTTATATGATAAAAATATTCTTGGCATGGCACCAAAAATATATAACAAAATACCAAAATCTGTAAGAGAAATCAGAGATCCAAAAATATTTAAAAAGGAACTAAAATTATTTGTGATCAAGAATACATATTACTCAGTAAATGAATTCCTGTCCGATTATGAGACTGACAACTACACTTTATCTCATAGGTATAGGTAAGCTACACCAGTAAGTTAATTTTAGTTTTGTTATGAAATAAAGTATCCATATTTTAAGAAATAACATAATCATGTGAATAGTACCTATATAAAGTAAAAAGGAAAATGAGTGGGCATGTAATAAATAAAGTAAATATGTATCTTTTGTAAATATTAGATAGTAACTAATATTTTATTTAAATAATATTTGTATGCCACTTTGTGGTAGAACACAGAGACACTAACACATTTTGTAAGAACTAAATTGTACCTGTGTACACAAATAAAGTTTTTGTATTTGTATTTGTATTTTTAAAGAGGTATACTTTTCTATGCTCAGTGTCAAAACGAAACACAATGCAACGATACATAAAGCATAACTTTGATATGTTAACGAGTTAAGACTTAGATAAGATTCTTGTTATACACAGACTGAACACCATCTGACCTTTGCAAGCCTCAGTGATTAGTTAAAAGCACTTGTGGCTTGACGCTAGCGACCGTATAATATTCACACTTACCTACATTATTACGTGTTTGCACACTTGGAACTTGTCGAAGTGCTTTGTGTTCGCATCAAAGAATTTTTGTACATCAGTTACCTCATCATCATCACCCACTGCCTGACTTCACTTACTGCCTAACATAGACCTCTCTTTTAAGGGTTCCGTACCTCAAGAAGAAAAAACGGAACCCGTATAGGATCACTTTGTTGTCCGTTCGTCTTCTGTCAGTCTGTCAAGACTCTTTATCTCGGAAACGCGCGGAGGTATCGAGTTGAAATTAAAAACGTATACTCAAATCTGCGGTCCCTTGAAGCTGTGAAAAAATGAAATTTTTAAGTCAACGAAAAAAAAAGATACGGCTGTTTATGTCACAAAAAAACGTGCACTTCGAGCCTCTTAAAGAAATCAAAATTCATAGGGTACTTCCCGTTTACCCAAATTCTGAAATTTGGCACAAAGCAAGGGAAGTAATTATAAATATAGGAACAAATCTGAAAACAGAAAATTTGAAGTTACGTCACAATAAAAACCTTTTTTTGCGATTCGAAAAATCTTCGAGACTCCATTCGGGAATTGAACTATTCACATAAGTTTGTACGGAACCCCCAGTGCGCGTGTCAAAGTCCGACTCGCACTTGCCTAGTTTTTTATAGGAACCAATGCTCACGTTCCTGTGCCAATGTCTTCTGATTACATTCACGATTGCAATAGGTCGTCTCCTATCAACAATTAGCTACCTAGTTGGGTCATTTGATTATTCTTATAAAATATAGTCACAAGCAAAATTACTAAGCCAGTCTCTAAAGTTGGTATCTACAGCAGCGAATTCCCTTAGGATCGGACTCTTCGGATTTGGACTTGAATTCTATTACTCTTGTGAGCTGCTCTGTGATGTGCATCAGTTTTCTAGAGATAAAATTAGTTTTTCATGTGTTTCTTAGTGCCAGTAATTTAAAAGAGTAAGCAATAAACGCACCTAAAGTTGCTGCTTATGTTTAAATACCTGTACTGTGTGTTAAATGTACAAATCTTTTAATTTTTAAAGTTTAGAATTCTGGTTTTGTAGATGTGCAACTTACGAGTATATAGGTACCATCAAGTAAGCCGCCTGCTTATTTGCCATTTGTCACGAAGCTTTTTCTCTTATTCATCATCATCATCATTTCAGCCGATAGACGTCCACTGCTGGACATAGGCCTCCCCCAGATGTCGCCACAAAGAACGGTCCTGTGCGTCTCGCATCCATCGGATGCCCGCAACCTTCATCAAGTCATCGGTCCACCTTGTAGGGGGCCTTCCAACACTGCGTCTTCCGGTACGCGGTCACCACTCCAGAACCTTTCGGCCCCAATGGCCATCTTTTCTCCGAGCAATGTGCCCTGCCCGGCAACCTTGTTTGTCCTTGTTTTGTTTTTTCCTTATTTTCTCTTATTAGACGTCCTTAATTAGGCTTGTTTTGTAAAAGTAAAGACGCACCTAGTCAGTTTTATTTTGACATCGAAATCATGAAGCAATCAATTCTTAAGACTTTCGTATAAGTTCCTACCGTATGTACTCGTGGACTCTCGAGGCCTCTGTCCGAATATTATTGTAACATCACAAATTATCTCACAATGCAGAGACAAGCTAGAGTAGAGACAAAAACAACAATGGCTCATAGCTTGAGTGATAGGGTGACTAGCTTATATGTTATTAAGAGACACGTGTACTTTACACGATAAAAACAAAAAAAAAAATGTTTCACATAATAATTTTATCTTCTGCTATTTTTTTTCTTATGTAAATCGCATCAATCAAGTAGGTAATATTGGAAGAAAAACAATGATTTTCACGCAGTGAGGTGAGGCTGTCCGTCGTACTCAATAAACGACGACCTCCAGAACTTAAATGAGGCTGATGGAAGAGCCACATCGCTACTAACTAGTCGAAGGAAAATATGTCTAAATTGACTTGCAAAGAAGACAGTGTGATGGTGGCAATAAGATTTCTATACAACTTTGAATGGAATATAATGCGCAGAAATACACTTCATACCAGTTCAAATAAGTACTCTTACGTCAAAAAAAAAAGTTTAACAAAACTGCCGTCCAATTTGCACTGCATTAGCAAATAAATTGCTTGTAATAATTTCCTATAAAAGCCCGAAAGCACAATCACCGTACAAAGCTCAGTCGAGTCCAGTCATCGCGCCTGGGAATCGCACTTATTACTCGAACTCGCACCCGATCTTGAACAGACACTTGTGGATCTCGAAACACAGGCCGGTGTCGAATCAGCCACTCGTCCAACTTTCCCGTCTCGAGGGCCCTCCTCAACGAATATCTAATGAATACTTACAGAATAAATATAATAACAATTGTTTTATAAAAACGTACGCTTTCACGTGTGGGCGTACGAAAATAAAGAGTTAAATTAAAAGAGTCCATTAGTCGAGTGTGCGTGTTAGGTCATTGGTTTGGCGAATTGAAAGTGTATGGACTTTTTAATTTTAAGTAGCGGTTAGCTTGAGGCGTGGGCGTTAGGACTTGATATCTAGTTTGACGAAGCTGTCGGAGAGATTCAAGTTATTCGGTCAAGATGAGGATGAGTCTTATTGTCTTGCTTTAGATCTTGAATGTTTTATTTTGTGAAGTTGACACTAGACAAGGCATAACATTTCACAAGATTTGTCTTATTACTCTGAATTTCCTTCTCAAAGGTTGACCTCTTTAACATAAATTATTATTATTGTTATAATTATGCCCCGTCTAATTAAAGGTAGCTAGCATCAATCACAAGTGCAGGACCTTTTCATCCAGAAGCCTGAAACATAACATCTTCCAAACAGCCATCGACATACCTTAGCTTCCACACTAAATATCGGCTAACAATAACAATAAATACAACACGTCACAACCACTGAGTAATATGTCCCGTTGTCAGCCAACAATAAAGCACTTTCTCACGTCCAGTGACAAATAGCGAGAGAATTAATACCAACTCGCTTTTGTACGAATAAATCAAATGTTGAGCAGCGCACGGCAGGTTGTTTTGACCGGCATGTAGAACCATTTAACCTGTACACTTTGATTGACCTCTATCACAAAGACATAAGGTCTTATTATAAAAAATCGAACGATATTTGTTATTGAAATCTGGAGTGTAACCAGCAACGTTACTTTTGCAGTCGTCATTACTTTTATAGTCTACTACCAAAAGGTTGTTTTAGTTCGTTTTAAGTCAATAGGTTGTTTTATAGTGTTAAATATACGCGTTCGTGGGAGGATGTTATTGCTCAGTGTCTTCGACAACGTGTAGGGATGCAGCTTACTGCTGAGGTGATTTACTTGAGCAGTTATTGCGAAGATGATATATTTAGGCTTTAATGGTATAAGCTGTATTTTTAATCTGTATAATATCATAGTTTCTCTGATATATTTTGTCCCAAAGACAGCGTTATGCCGAGAGAAAAGAATAAGGTTTGGAACCTCGTGTTATAGTAGCTCGCATTTGGTTTCATATCCTATGTAACGTCTTACTGAAGGACTTCCTTCAGCTTATTGGTTCCAAACAGTTTCAGGTCTTTGAATACCTATCTAATCTAGTTATCAACTTTATCCGAACTTTAGTTGGTTTTGATGAATTAATCAACTCCACCAACCACAATAGTATAACGTAAGAATTCTAGAATCTCTAAATCTAAGATTTGAGAGATGATATTTTCACTTGACCTTCGTCAAGAGTATCTAATGGGTATAGTTATTAGTCAGTTATTTGCGGAAACTGTACCGATTCGCAGGACGCATCTCCTTTTTCAAAGATATATTAATTGAATATTTTTCTCGAGTGGTCAGTACATCCCTAGGATCCGCACAGGGTGTCCCCCAGACAAATGTGTTGGGAGTTCAACAAGTGGTGTGCACAATTACGAGCACTGCAGTTGGGGGTTAATAGTCTCAATAATTTGACATATTGGGTGGTCGCCCTGCTAGGCCAGCACTCGGAGTCGAAGCAAATTAATAAGGGATCTGATACTCCGCGAATAGATAACTTTTCTAAGTGAAAAGATGGTTAATCAAAGGATATTTGAAACTTTTGATAAATTTCTGTAATGTGTGTAATTTGTCTGTTTCAGTATTAGTAATCTTGCACTATTAAGTGATATTGATATTGATACTTGTGATATTAAAGTCGCTGTAGGCATCTATTTCATGAGTATGCCACATCTGCTCTTAAATATTTGTAAAAAACCTTTCAAACAATGTAAGTGGCTACCATATGTAGATTTTTGGTAGTTGATAGAGTCGCAGAATTGATACCTAGTCTTGTCAAGGAGTATCGGGATTCCCAGTTTCTAGGCTCTGAAGGTCAAATAGGCAGTCGCTTCATGTGAAATTTTGATATTCCTCTTCATTCGAAGTTGGAAAAAGGTAGACAGATTGATATTACCTGATACCTCTTAATGACTGATTTTCTATTATTTTATCTCGGTCAAATGACCTCACGTACCTTCATTTCTAAGAACAGATACATAAAAGGATATAGTTAGCTGTTCAGTTTCCTACACATTAAGTTTGCCATAAAGGCACGCACCTTAAGATCGGCTAATTAAAGCGATTACAGTAGTTAAAATCACTGAAGTATTACTTGATGTTACTGTTGAGTTTAAGAGCGATACTAACTGATACAAGGAAATACAGACAGATCACGGAAGCGCATATTAAGGTCAATCTCGGATCATGAACTTTACAATATTTGTGTAGTGCGACGTGCAAACAACTAAAACTTTACGAGATGCGACGCAGATATCCAAGTGACATAAAGGCGTAAACAGATTGCAGTTGATCGATGTGTCATCTTAAAAAATATAATCGATCATCCAAATCAAGTACGGACGAACAAGTCGATCAATGAACTGGCTTCCATCAATTGACGAACGATGAAGCATCATCTATATTCTATTTCAATGATATTTTAACCTGATAGAACCTCTGATTTTTGAACTTTATCTCTCAATAAAAATTACTCTTCTATCGTGAGTCCATATGTAAGGCACCTAGACCCGGAACACCTATCTGTAGGCCATGCAAATTTTTGTTCCAAACGGGAATAGAACCGGTGAAATGGATTACAGCAGCCAATTGCTCAACCACTGCGGCGACTGTGCTGTCACATCTCGATCTATTACTCTCTCTACCAAGTTTTGTCTGCTTGTTCCATTTGGTGTCATCTCTTCTCAATATTCTTCGATTACCTGGTTGGACGTGCTCTTGGTTGGCCGCACTCCTTCTTTGCCTATGTCTATATTCCTTACTCTTCAGCTATTTTGTTCACGGCAGTTGAACAATTTCTCTGCAATTAATATTTGCGCTCCTGGTTGGGAGCACTACTCATTCTTCCATGTATATTTTACTCACTCCTTAGCGATCCGTAGTTGGATAATTTATTAAGGTATGATATTTGTTGAGTTGTATTCTCTCGGCGCTTTTCCGATTGACGCACTTTTGATTCTGATGTTCAAGCGTTGCAGTAGTTAGTGTAGCATGTGCCATAAAAGGTGTCTCTGTTTGTTGTTGTTATGACGTGCTTCTTGCATCGATCTGACCGATCGATGTCGTCGATGGGGCCGCAGTCTAGGCGCACCTTTACCCACGACGTATAGGTGACATTTTACAGTAATGGCCGCCATAAACCGTCCAGCTGTGACATGCGAGCTCTAATTAGTTTTACAGCAGCGGTGACATCACTCAATATTGATGCCATAAAATATTAATTCAATTTGAGTGTTTGAACGGTTCGGACAACGGAGTTTTTAGTTATTCTTTTTTTGTCGTGTTTGGATTAAAGTGTTTTTAATTATCTGGGTCGTAAAGTGGAGGTTTTATTTTGATATCATTTTTTCTTGGAAGAAATATGTGTCATATGTAGGCGATAGGTATGTAATGTTAAAGTTGACTCCACAGTGTAGCATGAACACAAAAACATTTGCTATTTTATTGGACAAGATTAATTGTGAGATAATTATAATATTAAATAAAACTTAGCTTGAACAACCCAAATTAATTGTATGTTTAATATAAAATAACTAAATCACACTTCATTTTTATAACAAGCACTGTTTACCATATGTTTTTAAAGCATAATATATTATGATAAAGACTGATGTCTAGTTAAAATCTTCTCTCTCAGTTCTTAAGTTGGCGTCATAGTCCTGCTCTAACTCCAGTTTATTCAAACTCGGTGCAGCAGGTCTTTTTAACCGACTTATCTATTTACATCTCAATTCACCATCATTTTAAAAGTTAGCTCAATTACCGCTATCAACTTTAACTATGTCCATCAGATTTTCTTCTCCAGAGTTTTATGTCGGAATCCTTATATATTATAAAATATAGATTCGCACCACATCTGTCTGTTTGTAAGAACGCGATAAACTCAAAACTACTGAACAGATTTTCATGCAATTTTACCAAAAGACAGAGTGATTCATGAGGAAGGACTATTGTGACTATTTATGCATATTTTATTAGAGAGAAATTCAAAGACTTCTTACACCCGAGCAAAGCTGAGGTGCATCACTAGTGGAGTGTATAAATAGACAGAGGGCATGACATGTAAATCTGACCTTTGAAATGGCTTAGATTCATGTCGTCTGAATATTTTAGCACTTCAATACAGAACGAATTAGAATAAAATTCTGTTTTGCGATGTAACGGATGTACGGAGTAAACACGACAATAAATTGGTTAGCACTCACACGACAGATTGCGATTTAGATATTGAAGGCACAATGTGGAATTAACATCAGATTGCCTTTACAAATAATATAAAACATATCACACTGGAGGGTATACTGAATGGGGTTATAATAGGTTATTGCCTTCTTGTATCATCTTACTGCTGAGATACAGAAATATATCAGTCCTCAGTCGTAGCATAACATAGCATTATCAGTCTTATAATGTTCCCACTGCTGGGACTCAGGCCTCCTCTCTAGGCATGCAGCTTGATGGATGGACGTTTTTTCCGTTTTTAACCCAGTGCAGATTGGTGGATGGACGTTTTTTGAGTAGTGCTGACGAAATCTACACTAATATTACAATATTTTATGTTTTTTGTTTGCAGGAGGTAATCTCTGAAAGTACTGGTTTGATTGCTAAAATTTTTTCATCGATGGAAAGCTGCTGTATTCCTGAGTGACATAGGATATATTTTATGTACGCGGGTGAAGCTGCGGGAAAAAGCTAGTAATTTATATAACGTAAAGTGTCTGTCCGGGTTTGAACCCATCACGTATTCCTCCAAAGATGGCGCCAATACCACTGGTCTTTAATCACTTCAGTGAAATGATATTGATAATGCTAATTAATATTTGATCAAATAAGCAATGTGTAATCGATCGAAAGATGTACCTAATTCGTTTTATTTTATCGTGATGACCATTTCCCGATATAGCGATGTTGACAAATGGTCGCAATATGATACAACTCAAAGTCAAACTAAAAACTAACGTAAAAGCAAATAAAAATGTCTGGCGTGAATCAAAATCACCATTTTAAGAGCTAGTTCTAGATCTAAAATAATTTGTAGTAAATGAGATCAATAAATCAATTACACGATTCAATATCTTTAGAATTAATTTATCGTTTAGACTTAGCGGTAATTGATTATACTGTAATTAATGTAATTTAAATTTATAACATCGTGATTCCTCATTATAATTAGGTATATGAACTCTTGAGGAATTAATTCCGCGTCTTTTACACGACAGACTAATTTTGCAACAGCAATAACTGTCAGTTTTGTAAGTTTTATTACAAATCTGGATCATAAACATGTTATAAATATGGTCGGATTAAAAGTCGTCCAAATTAAATCAATGAGATTCAACAGACATTGGCATCTGTCAAAAACATAAAACCAAAGATATTGGAACGGCAGACATTTCTAGCTTTCGAACACTATTGGAATTATAAACTTTCAATACATTTAATGTCACCCTAAATTACTTTTATGCAGTTCGGTATTAGACTCGTATCTTTATGAATTTATTTATTTAAACTTCATGTACAGTGGTGGTACATAGGCGGATTTAATGCCACAAGGCATTCTCTACCAGTCAACCATTGGGTTAAAAAAAACAACACTGTGGTAGGTGTGCACAATAAATAAATAACAAATATTTATATATTATTTAATTACTTTTGTGAACACATGGTGCAATGATCTTATTTAAAACGTTTGGTCCATCCTATGTTCCGCCGAAAGGTAAACAAAATAGTTTTGTTAAGGTCCATATTATCAAATATTTAATGATAATTAATTTTAAAAATACAAAAGTAAGTAAGTATTTATTTTGTATCATCGATATAGGATACACAGTTATACAGAAAATTACAGTGTTAAAGAAGGTTCTTGGGTTGCATGTTCGCGATTACACAAAAACAATTGAATCAATTTGAATGTTTTGGTTATTAACATAACTACATATTTTTGTTTGTAATGAGTTAGTTAGACACAACCAAACTATATGGTACACCTACTGACATACCTATTACGTCATCATCATCTTCCTGCCCTTGTCCCATCTTATTTGGGGTCGGCGCAACACGTTTTTTTCTTCCATTCATTCTATCCTGTCAACCGTCATACTATCACTAACTTCCTTTTCTTTCATATCACTGTTCACATAATCCATCCACCTTTTCTTTGGCCTCCCTCTCCCTCTCCACCCATCCACATGTATACTCATTACTCTTTTAGTAACATGTGTTTCATCTCTCCTCTTTACATGACCATACCAAGACAAACGATTCCCCTTCAACTTTTCAGTCACTGGCGCCATTTTCAAACTTCCTCTAATAGGTATATTCATTTCTCACTTTATCTATTCTCGTCACACCACACATCCATCTCAATATTCTCATCTCCGCTACATGCAATCTTTTTTCAGATACCTGTTACGTGTTGTTTACAATTATTTTTTAGATATTTTATGAATATACGTGAATTAACGACACAAATTTAACTCTTTGTTTTTTTTTGTTTGCACTATTGATTATCATTTGTTAATCAATAGTGTAAACAAAAAACTAGGTTTTATTAATTTGAAGGTTGATTTGTTAATTAATGGCACAAAATGTACAGATGTTGTTTGTTAAGTTAAAATTAAATTGTTGTGGTTATTACATCACAACTATAATATTTTTTTGTGTAAAATATTATGGTAAAAAGTCTGTCCAGTCTTAAACAAATTAATTATTGTCTTTTTTCATTTATTTCAGTACATATTACCGTTTTAGTCAAGATGGTATTTAAAGTGACCGGCTACGTAGTTTTTAGAAAGAAATAACCGTTGTCCTGGAACGCAAAGGGCAATTGAAGGAACAGGAGTGGATTTGAGTCAGTAAAAGCCTAACTCTCCCTTTCGCTCCATCCAGAGCGTGAGGGAGTGTTAGGCTTTTTGATTTGCCATCTCAAAATATAACAAGATTGTGCCAGAGATTAATAGCGAATAAGTTCTTGATATTATATCAAAAAGCTAGCGATGTGGTTTGATGTATGTAAGAGAAACATTTCATACGTACATTTAATTTAGATATGAATGCATTAGTGACTAAATTGCAAATGAACGGAGCAATTCGATGGTAACTAACCGCTCCGATAGTCACTCCACTACTCGCTCCGCTAGTCACTCCGATAGTCGCTCTACTAAACGCCTCGCTAGTCGCTCCGCTAGTCGCTCCACTAGTCACTCCGCTAGTCACTCCGCTAGTCGCTCTACTAGTCGCTCCGCTAGTCACTCCGATAGTCGCTCTACTAATCGCCTCGCTTGTCGCCCCGCTAGTCGCTCCTCCAGTCGCTCTACTAATCGCCCCACCAGTCGCTCCGCTACAGCCCGATCTTAGCACCCGCCACTCCGCAGGTCGCAACCTGTCGTTTATTATCTCCAGCGATACGAAGCTGCTCTATAAACCGAGTCCTATCTATCATTTTCCGCAGCGCCGGCATTTTGATAACACTACAGATTTACGAGCAGCTTACGAACCTACTCCTATCTTAATAGACTAAAAACAAAATAATAAACACCACAGCACATTGTTGCGTGTACTTTGTTGTTAAATACTGAACATTGTCTTCATTGTGGACCTTTATTGGCCCTCATTTGATTTGAGATCCTTTGGTGATGTAAGAAGACGGTATTATACTTTATTTATCAAATTTTGTATACTATATGCTATAAAGTTAGTGAGGGGGAAATTAGTCTGATGTATAGAGATCGGAAACTCGAGGAAGGAGAAGGTATTTTAGTCTTGCATAATCATTTAGAATTTTAATAATGTAGCATAGCATAGCAAAGTCGGCCTTATAATGTTCCCACTGTTAGGACTTAGGCTTCCTCTCTAGGAGAGTGAACGGGCCGTAATCCAACACGCGGGCCCACTGCGGTTTGGTGGATGTCACATGTCTTCGAATTGTTGGTTCTAGGACATGCCGGTTTCCTCACGATGTTTTCCGTCACCATTTTGAGAGCAGTGTTGATGAAATAAATTACACAAAGTAATGCGCCTGGCTGGGTTTAAATCCGCGACCTACTCGAAAGTCGGGTCCGTTACCACTCGGCCACCATTGCTCTAATAATGTAGAAAAATTAATTAACGGAGTCCTGGAAGTTAGCTGCTTCGAAAAAGCAAATTAGTAAGGATTGTTCGAAATTGTTACCGCCACCCTTTTTTTTGTGTGGGAAAATCATTTAATGACATACTTAGGCAGAGCGGGAGGGCGTGTCAGACTTTTATTGACTAAAAATCCACTCCTGTTCCTTCTTTGCCATTGTTCCAGGGCCCCGGGATCTCTTTCGCATCACCCATGCTTTGACCCTGCTGGGCCACTACGGTTGCTGACATCTCCTTGAGGCGCGCGTGAAACACAACGCACCGCCGACGACTTGGGCTCGGTCCGGACGGTTACCGGACGGTCGGACGGCGAGCCACCCATTGCTCGCCGTCCTGCGCCTACGGTGGCCGAAAAGGAACACAAAGGGTACCTGAAGGAACACAGGCTTTAGTCTTTAGTTAGGAGAAGTTACATAGCGATTTTTCACCTAACGAAAATAAAGGCACAGGTTATACGGAACTTACTTTTATTCAATACCCCATAGATATGACGTGAGAGAAAAATCAGGGATGCCACAATATAAAAATGTTGATGAATGAAACAGACTTACAATGAGTCAGCTGTAAGTAGTATAAGAATAGGTTCTTGTTTGTACAGCCTCCTATAACCGTAGAGTACAGTAAAATATCACCCTAGATTTTACCCCGATTTAAACCAAGATTAGCTCACGTTAATTAACTGTACAGATAAGTTAGACAAGACAACACAAGGTGCTATTATAAACGAGTCACCCTATAACTCAAGCTTACCACCGATAAAATACCCCACACACATATTGGCGAATATCATCCTCGTTCAAGATAAAACCTTCTTAGTTCAGGTTCAGTTTATATATCCTCTTAATATTTTTTCCTATATATCCCATTATCTTCACAGGTTCACGTAACAAGACCAACTTTTCAACTTCAAGTTAAGAACGTTGTAAATTGTACGCATTTATAGAGGCTGTGCGCGCCCTGGGTGGCGAGCGAAAACCAACGAAAACTTGACTGCCACGACAAGACTTGAGTGACTTTATTTTAGTAAAAATAAGGGTGAGTTTCCTTTGATGGGTTGTTGGTACAGGTGCATAGTTAGAATGGTGTATGGAAGTAAGTTTCAGAAAGGATTATGGCTATTGTAAATCTATCTGTGTGCTAATGACTGTGGTTGCGGATTAGGTCGATACTCGCGAGTTTTTTTTTAACTTTTTATTGCTTAACGCCTTGTTATTGTTGAGAAATTTCGATTGTAAAAGAAAAGTGTGTTGTCGCCATGATTACGTGTGCGCATCGCTGTAAAATTGTAATTTGACGGCGCTTCAATGTGTCATTGTCTTCTTTGATCGACCGCAGTGATTGATTGTGTGCTGTTGGGTGTGTCAAGCTTTTTAGAATTTATTGTTTTAACTTGTTATACTCTAAGGCGATTTATTTAGGAAGAGATTCTTTGTTACACCGGGAAATGGGGTTACTTTGGCCCTGAGGTCATAACTTTGACCGAAACTCGTTAACCATCTCCTTTCTACCATCGGACAACGCGACGAACGGCGAGTATCGACCCTTACATTGTTGAAACTTCAACGGTCCGGACTAAGCGTTTTGCTTCGTCGTTTATACCGCGTACATCGAAGACTGGAACAATTTGCCTGCTGCGGTCTTCCCGTCCAACTATAATAATAATAATAATCATTTATTATCAGGCAACTAAGGCCCATAGATAACATACACAAATAATCTTACAAAATAATAAACTAATACATAAGTATAAAAGAAAACTATAAAACTAGGTACTATTGCACACGAAGTAACGGCGTCGTGCTCCGCTGCGAGGTCGGTATCCTTCCACGAAATCGTCGATACACGACACCCTTCGGCCAAAACTCTCCTTTGAGGAAGGTCTCCAAATGGTGAGTTGGCACCCGAACCACAAACGACTTGAAATTAGTGTTATGGCGCGGCTCCAACTGCACGACTCTCAAAGTCCAGTCAGTCTTAACGCGTACATACTCCACGATCTCCTCAGCCTTCGTGGTGTGATGTAGCCTCGAAACGTACAGCTGCGTCGTAGGGACTGCTGGACGCAGCAGCATGTTGGGTCCTGCCAGTGCGGTACCGCACTGGTTCTGACAAGTAGGCTTCTTCCTCTTCTTCTTCTCTACCTTAGTGAAGCCATCCTCATCGCTCTGCTTGCCCCCTTTTGTTTTACCTGCTTGTCGCGTCGCTATAATTTAGGTGTCTTCAAGGTAGAGTGAATAGGCTCTTAATAAACTAGTGCGCCTGACCATCAATGATTGCATGTCCGCTTACCATCAGGTGGGATCGCAGTCAAGCACTGGTTTATATCAAATAAAAAAAAAAAAAAACAATAAAGCAAGTAAGTACTCGGTATGTAGTCTTACTTTTTATTTAAACAAAAAAGTTCTCTTTGAGGAGTTGGTACAGAGCATAATAGATACCATAGTTCACTAGATAAAGTTAATTAATATATTTGTAAATAACTAGCACCATATTATTTAAGTACCAACGCATCACCGCTATATACATTACACTACAAAACTGTGTTGCGTCCGTTACGTCACAACCTCAGGTTCAGTTGAAAATCAGCGTCAGGCACTAGTAGTCTGGCAATCATGCTCAACTGGACCTATTTTCGCACAGCCGTGAGGCGCACAATTTTATATATATATATTTTTTAATTCTCTGTGGAGACTGGGCAGTTGGAGTACGGAGGCAAAGTGTTTTGTGGGGGATTTAGGCCGTAGGCTCGGGGAGGCAACGGGTGACTCCCGGTCCGGGTCGTTCTTGGTGCAAAGGATGGCCATCGCTATTCAGCGAGGTAATGCGGCCAGTATTATGGGCACTTTTGCACCGGGAACGGTCAGGGGCAGGTTGTGTATTGACGTGTGAATTTTTAGTTTTAGACAAATGTTGCGCTATACAATAATCTATTCAGTTTAAGTCAATTGGAGTATATAATGTGCTATTCTCTTTTGTATGGTTTGTGTTTATTATTATTATTGTTTATGTGCCTTGTGTTTTATTTTCTTTCTTTCTTTCTTTCAATTATTTATTCTTCTGTTACTTTTTAATTTGTGAAAGCAACAACAGTAATTAAAAAGATTGATGCAATGATTTCAATACAGGATGTTCACGTTCACAAACAAGACATTTTAAATGATAATGTTAATTAATTTACATTCATTTAAGCACAAAATCTTTTTCATTTTTACAAATTAAGCTTGTTTTTTTTGTTTTATTTTCTGAACTAATAATACAGATATACACACAAAGATCGCAAGCCAAGATCCTGGTTTATTAATCCCTTAACAAGATATCTTATTAACGCATTAATAAGATGAATGCAGTATAATGTAAACTGACAGCAGTAATTACTACTTATCGCACTTGTGCATTAATCAGACGAAGAAAAAATAAAGCTTTCAGAATGGAAGAGGGTTATGTCGTGGTTACTTAGTGCGCTGCCCAGGCTGCATTCATTTGTTCATTTTTTCTCTTTATACTGCACTAGCTGGTGCTAGTGGCTTCGCCTGATAGTAGAAAAATCCTAAGGGATTATACTTCCGTGATACAACTATGTATTATTCCAGGACATGGTCTACCTGTGTGTCAAGTTTCAACGAAATCCGTTCGAGCGTGAAAAAGTAACAAACATAGACACACACACACAAACTGTTGCCTTTTAAATATTAGTGAATATATTTATTTATTTTATTTGATATAAACTAGTGCTTGACTGTGATCCCATTGTGATTCTGATGATACATATCTGGTTTATGAAACTGAAACGCTATATATTAACATTGAATTGAAACGCTCAAAATCATGTATCATGGTGTTAGAGTTCGGTGCGCCATTAGAAAATATACAACAATCCGAAATTAACAATCGGGGACTTGCTTTGACCAGACATACACTCTTTATTCGCCCTTTCCAACGGAGGTTTGCGGGACTACACCGCATGCTTTTAAACTAGTGACCCCAACGTGGTAATTGAAATGACTGATTGCAAGACTTATATGATGGTTGTTTAGCTACATAACCACACATTTTATACTTAACACAAACGAGTACCATAGTGTATAATATTTTAATTGATGGTCCAAAGCTTGGAGACACTTCTAACGTATATGTAAGAACAGTGAGAAAATAAAAAACGAGAGAGAAAATAAAGAGTTTGATTTTCTTTATTTTCTCACGAGCATTAAGCACCCACTGCACGTCTAAACAGCTTAAACCTTTAATTCTAAAGTCAACCTTTTCACTCAACCAACTTGACAAGTCCACAACTTAAGAGGGCCTCAAGTAGCACTCCTCTCGCGACAATATCTGTTAACAGTTCCATCATAAAAGCACGAAAGCTCTTTAACACTACATTCCAATGAGACAATTTATTGCCATATTTGACCCGCCACACAATGCCGCCCACGCACCCATAGCTATAAACTTTACATTGAAAATCAATTTTTACATCAGCCAGACAATGTCTGGTGGACAATAAATATGTATGTTACGGTTAAAGTTTGTGCTGGAGAAGCTGGAGGATTGTCTGGTTAGATATTTTTATTGTAATTGTATGTTTTGGTATGAACGTTGTACTCGGGAAATCTTAGGCTTTTAAATATGCAAAGGATGCACTTACTAAATGTTTAAAATAGGTCGGATAATCTAATTTCGTTCTCGTTAATTAAGATGTAAGAATCCACCTCGATTCAGCAATTAAAGGAACGAGGGGGCAGTTCAGGCTGCCAAAAAATACCCACGTCATTAAGTAACCTGTTCGGTAGGGTGTACACTTACTAGATCGTACCCAGAGAAAGCACTTTAATTGGCAAATTTTTCAAAACTGCTTCTTTTTGTTTTTTTCCTTGAGATTTGTTTATTGTTTAGTACAAAAAAAAAAACGTGAACAATCTTGAATTTAAGGCTTTTGTTAGTTAGAGAAAACATCAAATAATTTCTTCCTTCTATTTTGTGAGATCCCTCTCAAACTTTTACTGATTAAAACCCACCGTTGTTCCTTTAGTTTTCCTTTGCGTTCCAGGCCTATGGTAATTCTTTCGAACAAGTGAACAATCCGTACAGTTGACCACTTGACCACTGTTCAGACTTGTGCAGTAACATGAACATATGACAGTTTAGTGGAACTATAGTACCGTTATAGACATAATTGAATTAACATAAGAGCATAATGTTAACAGTAAATGATTTTTATTTTGCTACCGGGTAAGTGATGCTGTGATGAAGGTAGCTAGCGTATGATGGGATTGTGTTCAGTGGGTTTAGTGTCCAATGTAAGCATTTTATTTCATTCCCTTAGTAATAATACATTTCAATTAACAATATAATACAATTGATTATAGTTGATATTATATAAGAATTCAATTAATTAATTATTTATTTATTGAAACATGCACTACACAATTTTATTTAAATAAAAATGTTTCATGTAATTGACTTTAATTATCTGGTGGCAAAGTATCCAATAGGATATGAGAAAATGCATCTACCGTCGTGGGGCTCTTTAGACCGGGACCGCGACTCAAACTTCCACCTATAAGTATATAAATATATTTTTTTTAGTAGTTTTTTGGAACTACAAATAAAATAAATACAGTTTTTCTTGCGGTGCCAAAATACTAACAATAAAAATATATATGTGGACCGTGGTCCTGGACGAAAGAGCCCCACGTTGCCTAGCATAACAATGCATAATAATTATATTTTTTCCACGTCTGGGACTTAGGCGTCTTCACTAGGAGAGGGAATGGTCCATAATCCATCACGCGGCCTAGTGCGTTTTAGTGGATGGCGAATGTTTTCGGATTTTTGGTTCCTAGACGTGCCAGTTTCATCATAATGTTTTCCTTCACTGTTTTGAGTGTAGTAGTGATGAAATAAGTTACAAAAAGTATAGCACCAGTCTGGGTTTGAACCAACGACCTTCAAGTCGATCATGAGGTTTCAGGGGTCAGGGCCTTTACCTCTGGCCTACCACAGCTCTCACTCGTCTACCTTATTGGGTCAAACATTTGAAGATTTTTATCGTCTTATGTTTTTTTCTGAATTTGGAAAATCTGCACAAGTCATAATGGTTGATTAATCAAGTCATTAACTTCCTTGGCGTCTTTTCTTTTTCTTTGAGAAAAAGAAATTCAGTGTAATTAGAATAAACATTAAAGAGTTTTTATTATACACAACGGTGAACTTTCTGTCTTTCGTTCCTATATGTTTCTTAAAAGCTGCTTAAAGTCAGCACCTTATTTAGACTAGTATCGTAACTTGTGGAACATATAAATTAAATTCACATGTGAATAAATGAAGGCATTATCGCGAGGCGATCACCTAGACATCTATCGCAAGGAAAAATTTGGGAGAGGCCTTTATCCAACCGTGGGAAGAAAACACGGAAATAAAAAAAAAAAAAAATTGGAAAATGGAATACAATAAAACATTACTTGAAGTCCTCTCAACTTTAGTTTGGTCTTCGTCAGAATTATTATTAAGTTCACTTAATAATTTGATATTTTTCATAGTATTTATTAGTTTATAATTTTAGCATATATATGTATTTTATTATTATAAATAAATTATTTTTATTTTCTTTTTGAATTATCTGTTATTTGTTTATTGTGCAAGCCTACCACAGTGTGGTCTTTTTAACCCAAAGGTTGACTGGTCGAGAATGTCTTGTTGCATTAAGTCCGTCTATGTACCACTACTGTACATGAAGTTTAAATAAATAAATTATTTATTGTTGTTTCAGCTGAGTTATAATTTTATATACAATTTCGAAACTATTCAAGATTTATTTATTGAAGCTAAACCCATAGAGGTTTTAACATATACCTATATCTTGTCAACCCTACCCTACTCTGAGATATCTCAAACCGAATATAATATATAAAAATATATATTTATAACTCGACTGATCCTATTCGTAACGGTCGGGAGCGAACTCAACATAAATTATGTTCAAATTGTTGCGTATGCGCCTCGAATAACTCGGATAGGATGTCGCTACTGATTTCAAGCCATCTTTATTTTGCGTCCCATTTACGATAAATCCAACTTTATGCTGAAGGGAACAAAGGTGTTGTGCGATGAGAAGTATAGTTGTATTTTCCGATAACAATATTGGGATGTAATATGTAAGATAATATACCGATTATACATATAAACTCAATACAATCAATTTTAAACGTTATTTATGATAAACGCTAGATTATTTCACTTTGAAAAATCTTCTTGTAATCCTACCTTAGAAAGTGTAGGTCTCATAAAATTACATATTAATATCGTAAGGTGCACTCTTTGCTTAAAATGCTCATTTTATGTACTTGCTGGAGATAAGCTTATAGTTTCAAATTAGCGGGATTTCCATCAATCTGTGAGATTATTGGGTTTCCCACGGTTTTCATTAATATGTATGCTGATTTTTTGGAAATATATACGTTGTCGAGAATATAGAACTATCAATAAGACATTTTATTTGGCGTGTGGGTTTTGAAATACTGATTTTCTTTTTCATAAATTCAGGTTGACCATGATTGTGTTGGTTGGTTCGTATATCCATTTTTATATGTGCGTTCTTTCTTCTTCTTTTCGTGTCGAAGGACTTAAATATTTTTTTTCTGGCCAGAATTCCTCAACCTGTACAGCTCTTTTGTTGGCCTCATATAATCCTACAAAGTGCAGGCGGTTGTGCAGAACAGGTAGCATAGCAGGTGACGCATGTTCTGTGAGATATCGTTACAGAAAACAATGTGAACGTGAGTCTACAGACATATTCAAATTCAAACTACCTTCGTGAGATACAAGTGAATGCAGGGGTAATTCTTTGTGTGGTAACGTATTTTTTAAAACATATAGAAAAAAAAATGGTATATCCACATAGATATTTAAAATATTTTTTAAAACATATATAACCCTTTGAAGAAACCAAGCGTTTAGTAACGTACACGTAACTGCACCAATGCTAAAGTGTGTAATATTTCTTTTAAGTAGAAATGAAATGTCCACAAATAGTCCATTCAATATTTTAGACTCTATGCTACAAATTTTATCAGTCATGAACCATTGTGACTCTTCTACAAATAAATTTTAGATATTTTAGAACTGGTAGAGTTCGAGTGCACTTTTGACCTCTGACTGTACATGCGATCGAAAAGGCTTTCAAAAACCGGAGTCCTTCCTACAATTAGCGTAAAATTCCGCTAATTATTATATTGACTTACATATTTTATCTATAATATTATTATGAACAAACATGCAATTTCAGTTCCCTACGATGATTATTTAATAGGCTAACAGCCTTAATAGCTTGTGTAACATCGCTATAGCCTGATAGTGATCTGGAGCGCTATTGAATGTTAATATGTTTTGAGCAGAATATTGTACCAATTACCTAACGCACTGCTGGTACGCGCACGTGTAAACACGTGCCGAGATAAAGTATGAGAGTAACGGAGTAGGCACTGTTAGGGGAGCAGAGTGACTGGCCAAGTGCGAGTCGGATTCGCGCACAAAGGGTTCCGTACCATTGTCTATACAACATTAGGCATTATATTATAATTATTATTAATATCGAGCGAAAAAACGGCAAAAGAATCACGATTGTTGTATGAGAGTCCCACTTAAATATTTATTTTATTCTGTTTTTAACCGACTTCAAAAAAAAGGAGGAGGTTATCAATTCGGTTGTTTTTTTATGTGTGTTACCTCAGAACTCCGTCGTTTATGGACCGATTTGCAAATTTTTTTTCCTCATATACGATATGCTTTCCGATTGGTGCCATTTTCTTCAGAATCCAGTTTTGATGATTGGATTCATGAGGAATCGAGGGAACCCCTCAAATATTATAAACCATACACAACCATATGGTGATTTTGGTATTTTCATTGAGAACTTAAGCATTTACAGTCAAAAAGTAACATATGATGAAGTGGAACTGATGAAGAAGACTAGAAATGGTCAACGGAACTTCATACTCACATAGATATCATAATGAAGATAGTTAAGCGACTATGACCATACAAATAAATAAATGCTTCTGAATAGGTATGTTGAAAATGGTATCATCGAAGTGAACTGATGATGATGATGGAGCCGGAAGCTAGGCACTGGAACTCTGTAATTAATCAATGTATCCTAGCCGTGTTTGGGCTTATTAGAATTGTTATGAAATGCAGTTTGGCTATAAGATACTATCGAACTGATCTGATGAAGTGTGTGAGGGTAGACACAGGAACTTCATAATTTAACCATGTAACCTAGCAGTGTTTGGGTTAATTGGAATTGTCATGAGAAATATTCACTCTGGTTATATATAAGTTTAACGCAACTAAAAAGTGTGAAATAAAACACTAAAAATGAAAGTTATTTTGCCGGCTACAACCCGGGAATCTTTAAGTCAAGAGTGAATAGGTCGCTTCTAGATAAGCGCGCTCTATCGTCGACCGCATCGTCGCTTTCCATCAGGTGAGATAGCGGTCAAGCGCGAACCTATCATGAATAAAAAAAATGTAAAACATTGAAATATTGTGCCCTGTACCTCTAACCAAAGCTATAGACCTCACAGTGTTACTAAAGGTTAATCGTCAAGTCAGCGTTAAATACGAAATAATATGTTTAAAGCAGGCTGTAAGCTCATTCAGGGTCGCCGCAAACGGATCACACGCGACAGGCACAAGCGATGCCACGAGAAGCTAGAAGCGGCCACAAAGGAAGCTGAAGCGCGCGACAGCCACTTGTGGCCGGTGACTGCAACTTTTTTTAACCCATACGCGCAGTATTATTTATAGCATCTGGCGGCCAGCGGCATCAAACGTGTGCTGCGAATCCGTATAAAGTGTATGAGAACTATAGGAAATGTGCCGCCGGGTGGCGGCGTTTTGTGGTTGTTGCCGGGGGCCCGTGTGCCGCGACCCTTAGGCATTGAAGTATTTTGTTTTCGTTGATTATAATTTATACTAAAAAAAAATGTAATTTTTATAAAAGACTTTTACGAATACTTGTGAATGTATTATTGTGATTCGCTTTTGCGTTGCGCGTTGCAGTCTGTGTGCGTTGAAGTCTTTTGTACCCAAGGTTGATAGCGTACTTATTTTTCTTTTTTATATTTATCATACTAAAATCTATTAAATACACAAACGATTAATCTATAAACCAATCCAAACACTTTAAGTGATGTAAGTTTTCTAATGTTACAATTTCTATTGAAAAAAAAATTAAGTAAATTAATAATTTTATTTCATATCTGTATTTTTTTGATTCTTTGATTTAATTACATTGTGTATTTTAAAGTATATTCTGATTGAGAACTATAGAATTTCAAATGCTATGCACGCCCTTATTGTCTCGTACTAAATAGTGAAGCAATTTTATTTCTGTTATTTTAAATGTAAATGATGTGGTAATACTCTAAATAAATAAGTATACATTAATAATATTATTACATTTCAAAGTTCACAAACAACTTTGCTTTTCAAAAGTTTCAAACTTCAAAATCAATCATTTGTATAATTTTGCTCCTCAATAGCAAATCCATAAATAGTGAGCGCGTTGATGTCTTTTCCTCGCACATTCGCTTCAGCATCGACGGCAGCCGTGTCAAAGCAAAACTATCAATGTAATGACTGCTGTAGATCAAAAAATTTTATTTATTTTACAATTTATGTGCACAAAAAAAAAACAGAAAAAGACAACACATAATAGATATTAGTACAAAGAAACTGCTTATTTCCAAAAAAAAATCTTCCAGCAGACCTGCGAAAGGAAAATATTGTGTTATGTACCCGCCTGCGCCTGCCCGCGAACATAAAATATAGCCTATGTCACTCTGGAATAAAGCAGCTTTCTAACTGTGAAAAAATGTAACAATCGGACCAGTACTTTCAGAGATTACCTGCTACAAACAAAAAAAAAAACATCCTCTTATTTATTTATTAATCTTCATGCAACATAACGTACAAAGGCGGACTTAATGCCTTAGGCATTCTCTACCAGTGAACCTAGGGTGGTGAAGAGACAATATGGTAGGTGCATAAAAATAAAATTTTAAACGAAAAACAAGAGTTAAAAAAAGGTATTTAATATAACATTTATACTTAATAATATTAGTGTAGATTTGACTGTATATTGGAGACTAATTAGATAGTAAACTTGTTCATGAGTCATCTGTATTTAGACTTTTAGTGGTACAGGATACTTTGTATATAGTAAACCAAATTATTTAACCAGAAAGTATGCAATAATTTATGTAACAGCAATTTCTATAAATGATTGAGACTTGTTGTAATAGCTATTCTTATAGTAATCAGTATTTGTTTCGTTCATACATAGAAACATGTATTGACCGTATTTTCAAGTTTATTAAAATTGTCTAACCTTAACTTGGCAAATAGTCATCTATATACTGGGACTAGGGGTATGAAATTTTGCACAAGGTATTATTTTATGACTTTGGCGAGCACTTCAAAGTAAGACATTGAGAGCCATCAGAAATCAGAAACGTTTATTTCAAATAGAATAGAGAACAATTAATGCAAAATATAAATAATATAAATTTACTAAATTTTGTAAGTGCTGTGCACACCTATAAGTGAAGAATTCGCTGTGATAATTGTTTATTGTTAAAATTATTCTTTTGTTAATGTTTTTGCAAACTATTCGTTGGAGCGCCGTAAAAAATAAATAAATAAATAAGGGTTTGAAGAGCCGGGTTTGTATGGACAAAACTACTTTCACGCAGGTGAAGTCACCGGCAGAAATTAGTTCCAGATAAACATTCTTAAAATAACCTTTGGATTACTTAAGAAGTAAAAATTATCGCATAGTCAAAACCTAAACAAAACAGAAAGTTAAACGACAACTCTTCCGTAACTCACAAAAAAAATTCAAAAATTCACCATTAAAACTAAAAATCTAATAACGATAAATCATTTAGTACATAATACACCATCTATATACGCATCATTTAATATGTAATCATCTATATCATTAAGACAACGCGTCGGACACGCGACTAAATCCTCCATATACATAGGAATCACCTTAAAACCGTACTTTTGAGCCGTAAACCGATGGGAGGTCCCTTAATTGCTGATCATATGCAAATATGACTATTAACACAACTATATATTATAACAAAACTATGCTTAATTAGCGATGGGCCATTGCGAGATGGTTTAACAATCGAAAGAATTGGAGTCGTTAAAATAAACCATCGAGTCAACAATCGACTCGCCGTTCTAGAAAATAATCGAGATGTTTTTCGATTGTTTCGAGTCAACGGAATCGACCGCTAGTTTTGGATTGATCGGATCGGTCACTCTCACGGTGAAACTCTAAACCATCGAGGAAAACGGAACATCAAAAAAGCTGAAAGTAAGTTTTCCTTTAAGCGTAAAATTTGGAACTACTACTTGAAGTCCTCTTAACTTTAGTTTGGTCTTCGTCAGAATTATTATTAAGTTCTCTTAATAATTTGATATTTTTCATAGTATTTATTAGTTTATAATTTTAGCATATATATGTATATTATTATTATAAATAACTTATTTTTATTTTCTTTTTTTCTTTTTGAATTATCTGTTATTTGTTTATTGTGCAAGCCTATCACAGTGTTGTCTTTTTAACCCAAAGGTTGACTAGTAGAGAATGCCTTGTTGCATTAAGTCCGTCTATGTACCACTACTGTACATGTAGTTTAAATAAATAAATAAACACGGAACGCACTATGCTCCAGACGCAATAACAGACCGAGTCGGACTCGAGTCAAAGTTGAAACAATCGAGAACCATCGAGATGTTCGAACAATCGAAACAATCGAATAAAACCTCTCGCCATCGCCCATCGCTATCTTACTATATCAGAGTTTAATTTGACCTGAATTTTTCCGTTTGTTATTTTTATTTTTTCGTTGATTAAGAGGCTCTATAATGTATTGTTTATATTTCACGGGTTAGTCAATGACGTGCGGTCGATATTAATATGTTTTCTATGAGACTTGTTAAGGTTTCGACATGTGAATTATTGGGCGGCGCCGCGGGAGGCCTGTGTTTTATGATGGATAGAAGTTTTGTTTAAATCTGAAGTTCTGTGTGACTTTGATTTTGCGGGAACAATAAAATTATATGTTTGTTTTTAAATGTTTATTCGGATTACACCTACAACAATTCAACATAAGAATCTTGATAAGTATAAAAATTGATGATAATAGTATATACAAACCCGTCTAAGAAAGACTCATTGGGGTTCGAAAAATTGATCCGTATCGTTGTCAATGCGAAAAGAGCAGAGAATGCAGGTAAATGCAACAGTAATGCAATGCAACACGCTCGTACAATGCTGAGTTGTTGGCCAAAGAAACCACCATTCCTCAGAAAAGGTGAAGCCCCTTTTTGTAGACGTGGAAAATCATCAAATTTCGCTCTGGGTAGCGAGAGGGCGTCTAAGACTTTTATTGCATAAAACCCAACTATGTTTCTTCAGTTGCCTTTTGCGTTCCAGGGATTATTCTTTTTATGTGTCAGCATCATCGTCATTTCAGCCGAAAGACGTCCACTGTTGAACATAAGCTTCCCCCAAGTGCCGCAACAACAACCGATCCTGTGCTTGGATGCGAAACGCACAGGATCGGTTGTTGATCGGATTCCCTCGACCCTCACCAGGTCATCGGTCCACTTTGTAGGAGGCCATACCAACGCTGCGTCTTCTGGTATGCGGTCGCTAACCTTAACTTGTAAGATTATGCTATATGTTACGGAAAATTCTGAGATATGTCTGAAGTTTTTTTCTGTTTGCCGACTACAATAGGTAAAAAAATAATTCATATTATAATTTCCAGCTGTCTTCAAGGCTAGAGTGCGATCACTGCTTACCATCAGGTGGGATCGCAGTCAAGAACTGGTTTAAATCATTTTAAAAAAAAGCTGTCACAAAGTACACATGTTATTCGTCATAATATTTGAATACGATTCATATTATCACATTAGAGCATGTTCGACACCATTCAACATGCTTCACTCCTACGTAAAATCATAACTAGTCTATGTTATTATAACTTATTGTTTGACAGGTCTATTATTGTCTATGATCTTAGGTCCATCATAAAAATCAGCAAAAAGTTTGATTCATTATAAAGTGAATATTGACTGCCTTGTTGGTCTTTTTTTGAGGTTAGAAGCTCATCAGGTAAGAGGAAATGTCAGACTTATGCTGACTAAAGCCCACCCGTGTTCCTTTCCTGCAGTTTACTGCTTCGTTGGTCAAGTAGTTACAAGCTCTACTACTGAGCGAGGTCCTGAGTTGGATTCTCCAACCGGTCAAAGTTCTATTGTGACTTTTTATATATGAACAAGTTAACGAGTCGAACTTCGTACTGCCTAAAAGTCAATGAATGTAGTATATCTTTCGATAGAGTCAACCGATTGCGATGAAAAAATCTAAGTTCAAGATCAAGTTACACATAATTTTAATATATAAAAGTTCACTTTTGTACAACATCAATTTTGTTTATTTTACGTGATACGCGCTCAAATAAAATTTTATTTTTCTTCTGTTTACTTTGGGCTTGGTTAGTAGCAATAGACTACATCCAACTATATGGAACTTAAAGTAACTGGTCTAATGTTGCAATATTTTTCGTCCGATTATAATTTAAGTGTCTTCAAGGCTAGAATGAATAGGCGCTTAATAAACTAGTGCGCCTCACCATCAACGATTGCATCACTTCTTACCATCAGGTAAAATTGCAGTCAAGCATTAGTTTACATCTTTAAAAAAAAAAGAGTAACCGCGGCCCTGGCACGCAAAGGGTAACTGAAGGAACACAGGTGGGTTTTAGTCAGTAAAAGTCTGACATTTCCTGCTTCCCAGAGAGGGAGTAGTCGTTTGATATTAATCGAAAAAAAGTATACTATAGGTAGGGTTACCAGATGAAAATGTCAATAATCCAGAGAAAAGCCCCAATTTCCATTGAAAAATCCTGACATTTTTTACAGTTTGAGAAGTTTTTCACACTGCGGATCTAACTTATGCGTTACACATCGCATTCAAAGTGATGGGGGTAGCGGAACCCCGCTTTGCCAAAGGAAGATTAATTTTATTTTATTTAACTTTTTATTCAGATATTTTATGATTTTTTTAAGCTTATTTAATTTTGAAGTGTACCTAAGCTGTATTTTATTGAAAACTAGATTCTGCCAGCGGCTTTGCCCGCGCGATGCTTGGTTTCTCCCTTTCCGTCAGTTTTACCCAGTCAGGGGTAGAGTTTCGTAAAATCCGACGAAACCTACCTGCCAAGTTTTAAGTTTGTAAGTGTTATAGTTTCGGAGATTTCGTGATTAATCAGTTAGTGTTATTTCGGTTTTATATATATAGATTCTAAAAATCCTGAGATTTTATGAGATTTGCAAAATCCATCCGCATCTTGAGATATGACCAATAATCGTGAAATCTCAGGACAAATCCTGAGATATGGTAACCCGAGCTGTAGGTAGAGCTCTGTCTAACACCTCGGGAATATACACGTGATGTTAAGTTATAGTGGACATCACAAACATGTCCAAATCACGAACTTCTATTCTGAATTACTAGTTTTATAAGTTAAGAGGTAGGCGGTTATATAAATTATAATTTGAGACTAGCGCGCGCCGCGGCACCGCCCGCTTTAGTGCTCAATTAGAGACTACGCCCACGATACATTTGCATAACGTTATGTTTTAGTTTGAGCGTGTTTTTGACCGTCGGTAATATCGTGCACCTCTCTACATAGGTATTGGCCCAGTGGTAACGGCATACAAGTTGTAAGTTGTGGGTTCAAACTCTGGGAGTTTCCTTGTTGTTTTGTTCCTGTTGAGTTGTTTCCTTTTTTCTACACACCCTCTCACTTAAACACACTTATTTTTCTCATTTTACACACCTAGAGGACCTATTTCTTTTAAAATTATTTATTTAGTTTAGCTATAATCGTAATGTTAAGCATATTTTTGGGTAAAATTGTTTCTTTGGTTTTAAACTACTAAGCGTTTCGCTTCGTCGTTTATACCGCGTACATCGAAGGACTGGAACAACTTGCCTGCTGCGGTCTTCCCGTCCAACTATAATTTAGGTGTTTGAAGACACCTAAATTAAGGCTAGAGTGAATAGGTTCTTAATAAACTAGTGCGCCTGACCATCAATGATTGCATCTCCTCTTACCGTCAGGTGGGATCGCAGTCAAGCACTGGTTAATAACAACAAAACAAGATTAATAAATAAATAAATAAAGGCGTGAGTCTTTCAATTAGTCCTTACGTTCTAGAACCACGAGTTTCCTTTTCAAAAATTTGTTACCGTAAAGACCTAATAATTGCATCAGCCAATAACTGGTTATCTATTCTTGTTGCTGGTTCCGTGGCCAAATTACAAATATTGTTTAAATCGTATGAGAGGTAATATTTCTTATTTCTCTGGAAGTACTGACACGATTTCAACAATTATTTTCATCATCATCATTATTTCAGCCGAAGGACATCCACTGTTGGACATAGGCTTCCGCCAAGTGTCGCCACAACGAATGGTCCTGTGCATCTCGCGTCCGCTGCATTCCCGCGACTCTTACCAGGTCATCGGTCTACATTGTGGGAGGCCTTCCAACGCTTCGTTTTCCGGTGCGCGGTTGCCACTCCTTTCGGCCCCATCGACCATCAGTTCTATGAGCAATGTGCCCTGCACTTAAGTTTGGTGATTCTTCGGGCTATGACAATTCTTTTACTGATAGGAAATTTCACCACAGGTATTGCGAATGGATGAGCGGGAAAAAGTTAGCTATAAATATTCCTGAAATAGAAAAACAGATACGCTAGTAAGAAGTATGAATCAGAGGTAACATACAACATATACTATGGTTTTACCATTTCTTGACTCTTGCTAAAATTTGCAGTTTATTGCATTCGCAGTTTTGTCTCGATGCTGATCAAAATATTACTCAAGTATCTATAGGGGAAATCTAAAAAAAGTAAGAAGGTAATTTTATTTTGTAGAAGATATCTTCTTTATGTTCAAAGGGGTAATTCTCATAATTTTAAGGAATGTTCGCATTCAGACCGCAGTTCTCTAAAGTCGCTACTTTTTGACAAGTCTTCGATTTTGGTTGTCATTGAGGTGATATTACTATTTGAATCAGAACGTTTTTTTAATTATAAGAATTGGCCCGATCACGAAAATGAATCACGGAAAATATATTGTCCCTATGTGGCAGGTACGTTACAGGAACCAAGTTTGACAAAAACAAAGTACACACCACGTCTTTAGTGCAAACTACATGATCTACGTAAAATAGATAATTATTTACAGCTTTTAAACTCATGTAGATCAAATCAAATCTAATCTCTAAGACATTAACGACTGTTAATGCTCTAAGTTCCAATGATCATCTGTTCTACAAGCCATTTGCCCAGTCGTAGACTATAAATGCCCGGTAATTTCACTCAATATCACCCAAATGTCGTATAATTTACGTTTCTGTCGATATAAAAGTCCAAAATATATGACGATGTCAAAGTTCGAGTGGAGACCGTCACCAATCTATATTGCCGTCAAATAGCATCGGAATGTCACCCGACGCCACGCCATAGACTAAATATATAAAATTGTTGTATTTTAATACGGCGCATAAAGCGCGGCCCGACTTTATACCAAGTATCTGTAATGGCCGAGAGGGAAATCCGAAAATGTCACTTTAAATAATCGTGTTCATTAGTAAACATTTAAAACACGCATTAGGAACGCTGGGTGCCGGCGCCCGACACGATCACAATCTCGGTAAACTCAAATGTATAGCCATCCTGTTCACTCTGGTACTGTGAGCTTGCGTGCGAGGGGGTCGACGGCTCCTAAGCCGCGGTTTCGAATAAGGAATAGAGTGGTGAGACGGCGATTGCATCGACGCATGCGCAGGGGATACGTACTAATTAAGCGGCCGACTCTTAACGATAAACGGCCCCAAAAGATCCTCTCCTAAGATGTTGCAATTAAGACATACACTCAAAACTCGCGGGCGTCGAGAATCGGTACGATTTAATCGATTCCCGTTTAAATTAAACGTCGATTAGTATTTAAATTCGGACACACAATGTTTGACGACCCGCCGTGAGGTAATTGGTGATAATTTTTTTAATTGATATTGTCGTTTGTGTGTCGATTGTGGCGATTTATATTATTGGTAGTCGTGGTCCGCTCGTAGGCGTGTCGGCCACTCATCGTGCGGTATTATGTAATTTTTTTAATTGGTCACAGTTGACATTTAGCATCGTTCAATTACTTATTTAAGATATGAGAGTTTCTTTTTTTAAAAAAATAATTGTCGTGTCTCCCTGCAGGTCTTTTATGACTAAATATAATAATCGTGACTGTTCGTTCAGTTTCGTATCGGACAGAGTGACTTAATTGATGCATGGAGATGTTGAAGGTTGTTGTGAATTTTGTATAATATTGTGAATGTTCTGTGAGCTTCATAAGCGTGTAAAAACTGGGTAAGTGCGAGTTAGACTCGTGCACTGAGGACTCCGTACAAACTGACCTATGTAAATAGTTTAATTCCCGAATGGATTGTCGAAGATTTTTCCGAATCGCAAAAAAATCTTTTTGGCACGTAACTACAAATTTACAGTTTTCAGATTTATTTCTATACCTGTGCCATTGCTTTATGCCAAATTTCAGGATTGAGAGAGTGTCAAAATATACGTGTTTTGCGACCTAAACGGCCGTATCTTTTTTTTCGTTAACTTAGAAGTTTGATTTTTTCACAGCTTCAAGGGACCGCAGACCTAAGTATGTATAAGGTTTTAATTTCAACTCGATACCTCCACGCGTTCCCGAGTTAAAGGATCTTGACAGACAGATTGACAACAAAGTGTTTTATAAGGGTTCCGTTTTATTCTTTTGAGGTACGGAACCCTAAAAATGTCGTAACAATAACTGAATAACGGAGACCGACTGTTCCATGGTTCTATTGGATGCGGTAACGTTCATACGTTGAGTCGTAGCTAAGCATAACAATTTGCTAGTTAAGTAGAGACAGTTACTTGTTTTACGACGTTCTATGTTGGTGGTCGAGTTTATTTGCATGTGAGAATATTATGGGAGTAGTAATCGATCAGTAAATATTAAATATTTGATAAAGCAGTCGTCAGTACATGATTTGTATGGCTGTAATATATTTAAGTGAACTAACATTCAAGCCAACTTATAAGTAGTTATAACCTACTGCGTAAATGTAAGTTTGGCACTAAACCCTCGAATGAGAAGATAAAACGGGATTAAATCGTAAAATGAAAGTTTTCTTATAAAGTAGGGAGCTGTAGTAATGGCCCCGGCTTACGAGTTGTAGGTCGCAGGTTCAAACCCAGCCAGGCGCATTACTTTGTGTAATTTATTTAATTAAAACTGCTCTCAAAACGGTGAAAGAAAACATCGTGATGAAAAAGTCTTGTGACATTCACCAATCCGCACTGGGCCCGTGTGGTGAATTACAGCCTATTCCCACACCTAGAGAGGAAGGCTGAGTCTCAGCAGAGGAACATTAAAAGGCTGATTATACTAATCTTATGCTTTGAAGAATTTTCGCCATGACATAACATAATGTGTTTTCGTAATTACTTATGACAATAAACGAATTTTGTTTTTTATGGAAATCACAGATAAATCATTATATTATAGGTAGATAATAGATTTACTTTACTATTTAGATAACTACACATTAACACATACAGAAAAGATAAGATAATACATAATAAACATTATTTAGTTCAAATGTACTGCTTATTTCCAAAGATCTTTATGTAATGGACAGAAAGGTGCCAGAGGTGCAATAGATGTTATTGCATTTCAAAACCCTTCAAATTTCTTCCAGTGTTTTCGTGGTTAGATTTTTTCTAATCTGCATGAGATTAAAAATCTTTTACATCGCATTAAAATACAGGCAAATCATCGCGCTACAAAATTTTTCGCGCGATCTGAACATTTACACGTACCTATAACAGTTCAACAACCCATAACTTCGATCATGGTGGCCAATCTCAGTAGATATAACCAAGTACACAGGAGATATGTACCTATAATGCACAAGTATGTGCGCAAACACAGGTGCACTCTGTTCCTTTACTCTCGTAGTCCATTGGGACGGCCATCCAACATCTCCGAAGAAAGATTAGGCGTAGAAAGAACGGCTTTAGGCACAGGGATCACATCACCTACCAAAAAACTAACACAGACCTAAAACAAAATCTTTATATTAAAATCCTGTCTATTTTCCCAAAAAGTTTAATAATCTGATTCGTAATAATCTCAATAAAATCGTATCTCAGTTAATTCCGTGAGGACGGATGTGCCTATCCGTCGGATATCGCGCGTTAGGAGGCGATCGTTAACTGCACTAATTGAACATGTGGTAGGTAGCTATTATGATGAAGACATATCAGTAGGTACTATGGGCGTTCTCACTGGGATTCTGTAATCGCAGTTCTGTACACAGTGGCTTATAATTAATGCGTAAATGGAATAGATGGGATGGGTGAAACTATTCAAGAACTAAAGAGACTTACTATTCGCCGAATTCTAAAACAGGATAAAATAATTATCTATTATATACATTTAATCAAGTTAGAACTAAAAAAGATCAGAAGCAGTTAAACCTCTTTATCTTAGAAGCGCCGGGCGGTGAAGCGGATCTCCCGTCACATTGGCTTTATATTGGCAAACCATTGATTCCTAACACACGTAGATCGCTCGACCGTGCGTACCAACGGCGCAATTAGCCGGCTACATATTTGAAAAAATCATATATTTACAGTTATTTAGAAAAATACAATATTCTGTTAGACGAACAGAAAGGCTTTGCACATGACCATTTATGACCTACTCAAAACTGTTCTGGGCGCCAAGGACGAAACAATACCAACATATGCTATTTTTATGGATATGAGCAAAGCCCTTGACCGAGTTGACTACAGGATACTAATGCAAAAACTAAAGCATGTACCGTATAAGAGGCAAAGTGCTAGATTTCGTCTTTTCTTACCTGCATAAATAGAAAATATGTTTTTTTTTAAATTTTTTTTTTAATTGATATAAACCAGTGCTTGACTGCGATCCCGCGCGCAGTGCTTGACGGCGAAATAGTAGATATAACACAAATATGTCAGAAAACACGAAATGAGATTAAACATAAGTCAAACTCGAAAATTTTAAAATTTAGAGTTCTGCAAGGAAGTATCCTAGGCCCTTTATTGTTATTGATATATATCAACGATCTTCCTAACCATATCAACCAACCAATAGTGCTATTTGCAGATGACTGCACAGTCAGACTTAAAAGCGACAAGGATAATGATTACGAGCACGTTGTCAACCAAACACTAAATACTATTGTACAATGATTAACTGAAAATAACCTTAAAATAAATATGGACAAAACGAAAATTATGCTCTTTCACCAGAGAAGCCAACAAAGAAATATAAACGATAGCTACCATGGAAAAATAGTAAAACCAGTGATAGATACAAAGTTTCTAGGAAAAATTGATATTGATAATAAACTGACATGGAAAATACATTTAGAATAGAAAAAGAATCAATAAATCCTCATTCACACTGTACAAACTATTAAAAATTGTTAACAAAGAAGTTGTGTTAGCTGCTCACCATAGACTTGTTTCGCCTGTCCTTAGATATGGTATAATATCTTGGGGTAACTCAGTCGATAAAGACTCTGATTTAAAGCTCATAAGAAATGTATTAGAGCAAGGTATAATGTAGACAATACCACCAGCTGTCAACCCTACTTTAAAAGCTTAAAAATTTTGACACCACCTCCGTAACACATATACGAACTTAAAGTTTTTGTCAACTTAAATCCTAATTATTATAAGACTGCTACGTGACAATTACATGATAAAAAACGATTAGAAATTGTTATACCAAATGGGAAAACAACACTAATCAATATAAGTAGTCTTTGTATGTCATCATTGATTTATAACAAGCTGCCTAACGATATCAAAAAGTTACTTATTCATCAATTAAAGTCGAAACTGCATACATTTTTAGTTAATATAATAAATAAAATGTCAAAGAGTACTTATAGGATAAATATATATATATATTGACTTACAGTAAGGCTAATTTACAATATTTAATAATAGGACAATAAAAATAACGTGATAAGCAATGATAATTTAATTTGCCATCTCTATCTGGACCAATATTTAAATTTATTTGTTTATGACTTAATTTATGGCTCATCAGACAATATTTTTAATAGCAAACCTTTGACATTTTAATATGCTAATTTGATTTAATTTCACATATATTTCTTTTTAATTTTGCAATTTAATGTTAATAATTATGTACAGTACAATATTTGCACGCCTTACTAGGTAAAAATGATTTGATTAATTGATTGATTGTCTGCAATCAGCTTTCTCGCCTTCACCTTCTGCTGCAACGAGCGGCGTCGTCTGAAAACCGCCTTTCAGTTGTGTTGCAGTTCAAGGCCACATTGATCAGATTATTTTAAAGAATCCTGCCGCTCTGGCAAGCATAGTCTTAGCAGGCCCCATCAATTAGGCTGACATCTCTTTGAAGCGCACGTAGAACACACCGCGCCGCTGACCCGGAGTGTGAAAGCTTTAGTGAAAAACCTTGTTCGGAAAAGTATTAGTAGCAGCATACCTGAAGCTTCGCCCGAACAAACTTGAACTTCATCTTGAACTTGACTTCTTGTGTGAAGGATAAGTAAAGATATTGGTATAACTTCAGGCTAATGAGATATTACAGCTTTAAATGTCTCTAGAACGGTAATGTCTATAATTTATTTTTTAATGATATAAACAAGAGCTTGACTGCAATCCCATCTGATAGTAAGCCGTAATGCAATCGTTACTGGTGAAGCGCACTAGTTTATCAAAAGCCTTCACACTAGCCATGAAGAGAGGTACTGTAGTCGATCACTGGCGTCGGTAACCACTTACCATCAGTTGGTAAAAGTGCACAAGATTCTTTAATCTCAACCTCAGTGTGTTGGCGACCAATTAGAGGCATAATTGCGACTATGGACTATCTTATTTGATCTTCCGGTAACCTGTCGCTCAAACCAGATGTGTTCTAGTTTGAGCGACAGGCTACCGGAACTACTCGCATAATGACAGAACAACAATTTATGAAAATCTGTTTAGATGAAGGGCAGGAAATAAATAATGCGGAATTGTTTGAAAGAGGCAAAGGGTATCTGAGAGACACAGGTGGGTTTTAGCCTGTAAAAGTCCGACACACTCTCTCACTCCACCCAAAGCTGGGCAAGTTATTTAATAACTTCCTTACTCAAAAAGAAATTAGTCTAGTATCACCCTCATGCCATCTGAAAAATATATTATCACTCATACCTGCTAAGTCTGTAACAGAAAACAAGCATAACCATAATGATATCTATAGCTTCCAATCGAACAATATTGACCAAGCTGATCTTAAACACGGTCTTGCTAAACACAGTTCATACAACAACCGGTAAGTACTTTTGGTATGAAACCAACACTTCTGAATCCAATGTATCGGAATTAGCGTCACTCTGTTAAACTGTTAATGTCATCGGTAATTCCAATTTATGATGAAACTCAAGATTTTTGCTAGCAAGATGATAAAAGCTAACTTTAAGTTTATTTCCCGACTGTAAATAGTAATTCAAAGTGCAACGAAATCTATGGCGGTTCATAGGAACAAAACTTAAAAAAAAACTGGATCTTATATTAGAACATAATTATACAATACTCGCTAGTGATGACATATGGCACTGAAACATGGTCGCTTACAGAGGGCCTCATCAGAAGGCTTACAGTCACCCAAAGGGCAATGAAAGGGCTATGCTCGGAGTTTCCTTACGAGATCGCATAAATAATGAAGAAATTCAAGCAGGAGAATCAGGGTCACCGAGATAGCCCGAAGAATCGCTAAACTAAAGTGGCAGTGGGCAGGGCACATTGCTCGTAGAACGGATGGTCGATGGGGCCAAAAGGTTCTATAGTGGCGACAGCGCAAAGGAAAACGCAGCATTGGAAGGCCTCCCACAAGGTGGACCGACGATCTGGTGAGAGTCGCGGGAATGCGGTGGATGCGAGACGCACAGGTCGTTGTGGCAACGCTTGGGGGAGGCCTATGTCCAACAGTAGACGTCTTTCGGTTGAAATGATGATGATTATGATGATGATATAATACTCGTAATTTGTAATCTCTCGTAAATTGGGCAGTTGCCCGGACCAGACAAAACACCCGTCTGGTCGGACGATCCACCCTTTTCAATAGAGATTTGCAGATTTTACACTCTGCTGCGCATACCTCTAAACTGGTGACACGCAACTAAGAACGTCTGCGCAGCCTTCGTGCAGCATAGGTACCAGTACCAGTTTTCTATCAAAATTAAACCTAGGCAATAAAACAAAGTGTGTTTCGTAGAAACAAACAACAAATCAGTCTACTCCAATTTATAGAATGTTAAAAGCCCGTGTGTTTGGTAATTGATACGCTGTTCAAACTATTTGTATAGAAAGCGTGTGGCCAAAAGGTTGCATTTAAGTAATCTCAGGCGATCACGATCGCGTGACGAATAAATTCCATCGATATATCGATTATATATCGATTTTTATCACGGTTTACGGGAACACGGACCGATAGTCCGATACCGATGTGTGAGTATAGATAAATGCTTTCAATTATATCGATAAATCCTCTATTATAATTAACTAGCGTTTACACGCAGCGTCGCCGCCCAAATGTGAATATTTTAATTTTAGAATGAATATGCTGGATTTATTAAAAACTATTTCGATTCTAATGAGGATTTTAAATTATGTACTCAGCAGCTGTTAAACTCAGAGAATCGTTTAAATGTAATTGAAACACCTACTAGCTTCACATATATTATATGAAGGTGTTATTGACTGAAGTAACAGCCGTTTCTAATGCGTTTCGATTTAGAATTTAAAACTTGTTGCGAAATCTCAACGGTAATTCAAAACGCAATGTGATGCTAATTTGCAACACAAAACGTATGTACATACAAAAAGACGAATCTTGATGAAGTGAAGTACATAATAATGGTCAGAGCAAATATAGATTTTGTTCTCGCTCGTCTGTCAAATGTATTTCACGGCGTTTTATATATTTTTATAGCCGGCAATTTGAACATTTCCACAGTGACGAATCGATTCAGTGTAACAGTTCTATCGATCCTAATAGAACCGAATAAATATTTAATTATCGGCCTTTACAGTGAATGGTAACGCAACGGATTGGATTGCTTTGTTAATGATTTTAATTTGTTCGATCGCCGATTTGCTATCAGTTAGATCAACTGATATCGGATTGCGATCAAAGGTCATTGACAAATTGTTCACACTCATTTCTAACAAGAAAACTCTGCGATGTTTAACTAAGTGCCGATTGTGTTACATCGCTGTGAACTATAACATTTTTATAGTTATAAAGTGTAATGAAAATCGATTGTGAAAGTTATCGATTGAAACCATCGATAAAACTGGCCGACCGTGTGAATTTCGTCGTCTTAACGTTCGACTTTAAGATTTTTAAAATGTGTTCTAAAGGCGTTACTTCTTAACGTGCAGCGCACGAGCTAATGTAAAGCTAAACTTGCGTTAATCACAGTTATTACACGTTTATTATTAGCGCGGGTTTGTTAGCGGCCAGCACTAGGCACGTCACTTTACATATCGATATACCTGAGAGTTGAGACTGTAGCGTAACCTTTTATCGCTAACTATTAACATGTTTGCATATTACGTTTTTGATATGGCGCGCTATAAACTTAACATGAGTTCAAATTACTCATCAAGGTTTTATTATTTGAATATATTAATATCGTAGTCGAATGTATCGATATTCTATCGATATGGCAGCCATCAATCACGCGTCGGTTTGCATGAAAGGCAATGAAGACATTACCCTCAATAATAACACCTCAAACCTTAGACGGGCCGCGTTTATTAGATCAATAACTTTATAATGCAAAACGATTTATTATTATATAATTATACAGCCATAATCGAGCAACGATTAATTGGAGTAGACGTATAATCGATCACACGGCGTGACGAATCGGGTTGTTTGGTATCGATTTTTTTCGACTCGACTCGACTAATGCGTAGAGGGCAGTATGTTTTAATGGGTACGATTTAGTTTATCGTGTGATCACGATGTTAATGAGTATTCGTTTGGAGTTTATTTAATCAGTGCTCTTTGAATAAATGAGATGTTCCATTGGACTTATGTGCGCGCGCGCAGTTGTTTATTACATGTTAATATTTTCACTCTGTATTACATTTCCGCTGTCGCCCTGGTGTTTGTAATTAACTTTACTCCACACGACATATCTCACGTCTGCCTTTCTCGTTCAGATGCTTTATCGATAGATAGAAAGTGCTTATCGATAAATTGTTTTTTGCATTTAATTTAGAACTGAATTATGTTAGTGTTGTGTACGCGTGTGAGGCACAAATCTTTATTGATTAAGAGATAAAACTGAATAATGTACTTACATCAAGTTATTCAAGAGATGAGAAATGGGAGTTGATCACTATGGTACTTGTAAATGTAGCTGTAATTTGATAGTATTGATTCTAGTAATGATATTGATCTGGTTAACGATACCATATTTTTTAAACTTACTCGACCATTCTATTTTCAAATTTTTGGAAAAGTAGTTCGACTCTGGACGTATACTTAGGTACTACGACGAGAATAAAGGTAAATTGAACTCAAAAGTCAAAAATAAAATAATTATACAACAAAGGCGCTTCTTGTATACAAAAACGACCATAATCACATGCATCTTAACCATTTCTTTAAGTAAAAAAATATTCGGGATCAACTTAGTTAAAATCAAGTGCACCACAATTCGCATATATGTACCACTTATAGCTACCACCAAAGATCAGGTTGATGGATCACGAGCATAACATTACTCACACGAGCTTACATCTGGAGCACGACGGGATCAAAGACATACAGGAACTGGATGTGGTATATGAATACTCTAAACTACAGAACTGCACCTGCTACGATCCTTACATACTCCTTAGAAGCCGTTAGAAGTTAATGAGAACCATATCTACTGGATATCTAACAGTATTTGCAGTAACAACATACATAACACAGTTTACCTTATAATGTTCCCACTGCTGGGACTCAGGGTTTTTCTTTGGGATTAGGATGGAGAGGGGGGTTAGTACCTAAACTTAATACAGACAACGGGTATCCTCTGAAGTCTTTTCTTGTCATTGCAGTCTATACATATACATATCGACGGTGAAGTGCCAATAACTCCTAACTGTCGGAAGTCAAAATTATCTGTCCAAAAATTGTTAGGAAGTAATACTATAAATTGACACGTTGGTTTAGTTAGGTGTTTGTTTCCACAAATTAATTTGATGCAGTTGCAACTAAATATCCGCTTCGGATATTTTACGAAGCATGCGGAAACACGCATTTAAAATATAAGCACTTAAAAGTAATTTTATTGAAAAATGTCAGTTAGAAGATATTGGCACTTCACCGTCGATATGTCATATATATTTAACTATTATTTGCATTACTTGACTTGAAAAACCATCCGAGTTTATGTGTGTATTGTTTAGTGATAGTGAATAGTGTTCTGTGCACAAGTGCTCCCTAATAAACATAAGCAAGAAGTGTTTTTGTTAATAGAGACAATAAGAAACGAGCTATAAGACACATTCTTACGTAACGACAATTTATTAGTTAAGAATGTAATTAATTTACTTATTAGTCTATATACAAGGCTAGATTGCAATAAGATTGGGGTCCGTCCTTTGGATGTACAGTCAGGGGTCAAAAGAGCAGTTGCACTTTACCAATGCTAAAGTGCCTAAAATTTCTGTATAGTAGACGTTCAATGATCCATAAGTTGTTTATTCAATACTTTAGATGCTACGCTACAAAATTAAATAATACATAAACCATTGACACTCTTGTATAAAGAAATGTTAGTCACTTTAGCATTAATAGAGTGCAACTGCACTTTTGACCCCTGACTGTACTCTAGGATAAAGGAAAAAAAATTGACTTATGTTAAAATTTAAAGCGCCGACAATTTATTCCCAGGGATAGTCGAGCATCACATGAGAGCACATCCAGCGACCACATATCTCCGGCCGAGGTGAAGGGTCATCAATTAGGGTGAGCCCTATTTTTAACCCGCCGCCCGCAACCTCTCATCGGCGAACCGGCGTGCAATCACGGATTAACCCTAAACGAGAGTAAATAGAAGCAATCTCGTGGTGAAATGCACCGCATTAACGTTTCGTAGCGAGGTTACAAGCGCTCCCAGCTAGGTGGAGCCAGTGATTTCGTTGTAAGCGGTACAAGGAAAAATTTCTATCTTATGTACAGGTGGAATCGTGCACGGTAGATTGAGGATAAGATTGGAGTTCACGTTTGGGTCACAATGTTTTGATGAATTTTTGCATGTTGTGTTTGATTGTAGCAAATGACAGCGAATACTAAATATTTTAAAAATGATGAAAAAGACAGAAAACCTTAAAGAACGGCGATGTTCCATCCAGTTTTGGTTAATTTAAATTTCATAGTTGTCCAACACATGCTTATGAAATTGGTTGATAACATTCCAAGCATGTTGTTAGATCATTATCAGTAACAAAAGGCAAACCACAAACTCTTCATCTTATTTAGAAAGTAAGCACCTATTCCGAAGGCATGACAATATTTTTCCCGTATCAAAAAAATATCTCACCGCATCTATCCCCATTTCTCAAATCTATTAAGCTGTATCTGATAAATTTGAAATAAACTTAGAAACACACAAAAATGTCGTCCCAAACGCGGGGCATAAACAAAATTTTATTCAATCGACAAGAGACATTTTGAATCAATTAATAAATAATAAAAGTTGTTCGTAAAGCGGGCATTACCGGAGAAGAAACAATAAAATGCGGGGCGACCCATCCCCATAAATCGGCGTAACAAGTGTCCCACTGGGCCACGCTGGGCCGCACTGGGCCCCACTGGGCTGCACGGTGGCATAAATTATACGCGTCAGTGCACGGGCTGGGCGCAAGGTGTGGACTAGTGTGGGGATGACCATCATTCGGGAGCTTTCTATTGAAATTAACTTTAGGTTAATTTGGTACTAGGAGTCGATGGTAATGAATACGTACCGTTATTGTTACAGCTAAGTGTTTTTTTTGTTAATATTTTTGGCTTAAATACTAAAGTCCTTTAAGCAATGTCTTCTTATGCAGTTAATTAGTTGACCATTAGGTTATTTTTTTATTTGGTATAAATTAGTGCTTGACTGCGTTGTACACATTTTAATTGTTTTTGTAGTATTTGGCAACAAACGTGTTATGTCAACCTTCTCGGCAAAACTTCGCTGAGGTAGTCAACACTACAATGAAATTCTCAGCTCCATTTTATCGAGATCGCTGCTGTTTCAATGATTCCACATACTATTCCAGTTGCGCAGACACTTGAAATATAAAACTACACCAATTTTACATCACAATATTCACTAGGAATCAATTTGCGAATAATTGAAACAGCCACTGAACTTCACTATTTGTAGGAGTCGTGAAAATGTTCGGTTAGTTTTCTTGTAAAAGGAATAAGTTTGTAGAAATTTAATTTTTTCTGGATTTTTTTTGTCAAAAAACGAACGACATTATTAGTGTATAACTGGAAAATAATAAGCTAATTTATTTAGAAATACCTATCGTACCTACATTTTAAACAGTTAAATTTTTTGCTGACCCGAAGATCCAAATTGACAGATTTAATAAGCAAAAAATTAAAATCATTAAAAATAAAACCACCTCCAGCGCACCCATATTCCATAGGTTAAAATAATTACATTAGTTTGGTGGCAATAACAATAATTTTGTCCCGTTAAGGACGTCCCCGCGGGGCACTGTGCGTTCACAGATCACCAGATATGAACTTTGAGTTACACGACAGCTTGTCCCTATGTTGTTGGGACAAATAGTCAACTAGGCTGTATGGACATAGATGCCTTTGATGTTTACGAAAAATAAAAATAGTACGAAGATGCACAGACGTTCGATGCCGTTGGTCATTGGTAAAAGTCGGGTAAAAATTTTGCATTGTGGAAAAAAAATCGCCTCGGCAATATAACAGTAAGTCATATAGAAGAGTCTGGGTGAAAAGAGAACCGTCATAAGATTTGAGAGCGCAGCTGTGTATAAATAATATTTTTGTTATGTTTAGGTCACTGTTACATTTATAGTGCAACTGCAACTTCAAATATTTTGATATTTAAAAAAAAAGCCTGTGTTGACATTTGAGAAATACCCTAGAGTGTAACTTGGAACGATAGTGAAAGAAACAATAAAATAATAATTAATTACTTATAGTGTTTTAAAAAAAAATACATACATTTTTGTGGCGCGTTAAATAATATGGTGCAATATATTGCGAGTTTTCTTTTTACGTATTTAAGTATTCGTTTTGACAGATGTCAAAATGGGCCTTTTATTTTTTGATAACTTTATGTGAGACTAGCTCCTGCCAGTGACTGTGCACGCTAAAAATAAAAACGTAGCCTACGTATTATTGTGACTTTTTACATGTCAGTGCCATTTTATCCTATTCTGTATTATAGTTCTCTTTCTGCACAGACTCTATCACTCACTAATTTGTATGAATATTCTCTGAAATGAAAACTAAAATCGAAACAGTTAAAATCGGAAGGGGATCGTCTTTGTAAAGCGGTGAATATCCTTGGAAATTAAGTATGCTGCAAACAATCTACCTACTACTAATCTAAAGACATAATAAAAGATACAAAGGCGGTTACAACTTAGATTCTAGACATTAATTGCATAATTTATGCCCTAGGGCGTGCATGGATCACGAGATGTGAACTTTGACTTGTATCACAACTTGTGACAAAGCAATAAAATTATATTCAATGGATCTATTTAGAGATTTATCTACTTTCAGTTGATATGTCAAATTCAAAGCATTTATGTCAAACTAGCTGTTGCCAGCGACTTTGCTTTATTGAAAATAAGAATTTTTCCCCAGGGTACATAGTCCAGGGATAAAAGTAAAATAATTCTATATGCTATTCCAGGACATGGTCTACCCGTATGCCAAATATCCAAATCCTTTCAGCCGTTCAAACGTGATTCTGCGGCGAAATAGTGATAAACAATTTACAAGAAATGCCTCAACCATTTTTATCATTATCCTGAAAATCAGAAAATGATATTAGGTTTTCATAAATTCGACAGTTCCTCATGTTATTTTTAAAACAAATTCATTCCCCTCATTACTTCAACAAACATAAAATTATAAACGGAACTATTTACAAATAAAATTGTGTCATAACTGTGTAACACCCAACATAAAACACGAGAGAACATCGTTTTCTTTTTAACGACCCTTAAATTACCCTAAAATATGTTGCTTAATTAACGGTGTCATACTCCAATAAAACTAAAATAAAATCATGTGGAATTTATCAAACACAACGTGAAACATTTGTTACCAACAATTTTATCTCAACTCGAGCGCCCCGTGAAGATAATATATGGGCATAATGACAGGAATCCTTTGCCTAAAAAAAAGAAACTGACGCCATATTGAATTTGTGGTATTTGAAATGTTCGAAACGCGCGCATTACTCGTTCGTTATTTAAATTATTAAACGCGTTCGCGTGATGTCAAAATCGTTAATTTGATCTATTTATTCTGGATACTCTGAATTGTTAATGTATTTGGTTTTCCCACGAATCGATTAATGAAGTAACTGTTTATTTAGAAAATCTACGCTAGTTAAATATGCTTAAGGTGCATCGGTATAATGAATGGCTGTTACAAACTGTCACTGATAGTTGTTTGATTTCGTTAAGCCCCATCGATTTCGGATCGTTCCCAATTTCCCATGTTGATTTGGTAATAAATAAATCTATCTGTAGAATTGGGAAATGCTAGGGAAAAATAAGATATGTGTGTATGAGGAAAATTTATATTTTTTTTTTGTTATGGTAATTGAGCCGATTGTGACTATTCTGCCAGTGTCACGTTGGAACGGAAATTTATCCTTAACTTCTGGTTACAGAAGTGAAGGAAGACAAAAGCAATTATAATTTGGATGCTTTCAAGGCTAGAGTGAATAGGCTCCTCTTAAACTAGTGCCCCTCACCTTCAACGATTGCATCACTGCTTACCATCAGGTGGGATCACTGTCAAGAACTAGTTAATATCAATTTAAAAAATGAAATAGTAAGGATTGTGTTGACGGCTAAAGAGGAGGTGACAATTAAGGCCCGGCGCCCATTATCGGCATCGGGAGGAAAAAGGATCCTTCGGCATCCCTTAAAAGATCCTTCGGCATCCCTATATGCAAGCGAATACTGTCAGAAAATGTGCTTTGGCATGCATGTAGGGATGCCGAAGGATCCTTTTCCTTGCCGATGCCGATAATGTGCGCCGGGCCTTAGACGACGTTATTAGATAATTGTGGAGAAAAAAACTCATCGCTAAAAATAATGGGAAAAGGGGACATGAATTAAAATTTGAAAGAAAGTTAAGTGTAGTTAGAAAAGGATTAAAACCAAGAAAAAAATATTTAGACGAAACAAGAATCTCCTCTTTTTTGAAAGTCGGTTAAAAATAGCACCTGAAAAGACTTGCTTTTTCTCCAAAAAACATAATAGTACCGTGGCTATGATTTTATAGCCTTCGGTACTAAACTTGTCGAACTAAATACGCCCATTAAGTCAGAACCGATTCCAATACTAGCAACAATTTGCAATCGTTTAGAAGCTTTTTACGCGGGAAACTGCAACTGATGGACCGCCATATTATTTTCTTAATACCAATTTATTTTTACGCGCCAAAAAACATTTGACAAACAATTTTCATCCATACTATGTTGTATTTACGATGATATTGTATAAAATAATACAGAATGTTTATATTTGTTATAAAATTGTTCAGCAAACTTATTTATGCGGGTATCAAAGACGAAGGTTAGAAAAATACGTTCTAAATTCAAGCTGGCAGGATTCAAAGATGGCGGTTGAATTAAGACATTAGTTGTAGGATTAAGTTCGCGAAGTTGTTCGGCGATGGACGCGTAATGGTGGATAATTGTCATCGGCATGCTTCGCCCTCGTTTCGATAACAATTTATGAGTATATTTTGGTCACGACCTTTAAGTAATTGTTGAAGGATCGTCCCCAAGACTCGGGGCACGACCGGCTTGATTTGTTGCCTTGTTTTTGTTACCTGAGTAATTTTAAAAGACATATTTTCGTTGATAAACGTTGGCAAATTAACAGATCACATTTGTTAAGATTTTGTTTTGCGGAGTTTTGTGAGTTTTTAGGGTTCCGTAACTGAAATTAAAGCAACAGAATCCTACAAACATTTAACTCGCACACAGAAACACAGTTATTTTTGTTTTTGCTCTATCATAAAAATGGAATACATTTAAACATCACCATTAAAATTCAATAACAAATAAGAATAAAAAACCAATTAAGTGCGAGTTGGATTCACACATACTGAAAAATCACGTTTTTTGTGTTAAAATGATTGAATTAAAAATTAAAGACCCCTTTTAATTTAAATTTAACAATGTTTTTATAATTTGTTGTTATTACAGCAATAGATATACGTACCCCGTAGCAAGAGCAGTGGTGGCCGAGTGGTAAAGGCCCCGGCTTACGAGTTGTATGTCGCGGGTTCAAACCCAGCCAGGCGCAGTAGTTTGTGTAATTTATTTCATCACCACTGCTCTCAAAACGATGAAGGAAAACATCGTGAGGAAACCGGCATGTCCTAGGACCAAAAATTCACAGACATGTGACATCCATCAACCCGCACTGGGCCCGCGTGGTGGATTACGGCCCGTTCCCTCTCCTAGAGAGGAGGCCTGAGTATGCTATGCTATGCTACCCCGTAGTAATAGGATTCCATTGGTAAGGAACTCTCATAATAATTAGTCAAGAGTAAGACTCGCGTACCAAGGCTTCAATACTGCATTTTAGACACTTAAAGTCTATAGGATTCTTGCCTTTGACCTAGATCCATGAAATTTTGCAGGAAAAAAGATATTCTGCAATTTTACAGAATCCTTTGTGTGCTAGTACAGCTCGCACATGGCTTGGTTTTTGTTTTTTATTTATAAACATAAGTACCGAAATATTGTTTTGTATTCTATCGTGAATTTTAACCTAAGATCATCATCATTTCAGCCGAAAGACGTCTTAGACGTCACATAGGCCTCCCCCAAGTCTCGCCATAACGAACGTTCCTGAGCGTCTCCAACAGCCTTTAGATCACTTTTAATCATCAATTACCGTGTCAGTTCTCTTCTACTACCCTTTCACCTATATATACTAAATCACTTATTACGATAAAAACGATCCCTTTAAACAATTCTATCCGCCTTAAATCACGAAGTATGTTCAGGCATCTCAATTTGTCAACGATACAAGACCTGCCCTCGACTCGACACGAGGCGACCTGTCGCTGAGACATCGCATACCTCACGGGCGGGTCGCAAGCGTCATTTTAATAAATAACGCTCGACAATTTGGCCAAACTATAAAAGATAACAGACCGCAAGACGTTTTTCCGATAAGCGATGTGACCGACAAATGTGTAGAGTAGTGTTCGTAAACAGAGGTGACGCGGACTTACTTCCATCGTCATTTCAGCTAAAATACTTCCACTACTGGATATATGTCTCTTCTGAGTGTCGCCTCAACGATCGGTCCTACCCTCCGCCAAGTTACGATCGTTTCGTTTGCTTCGAACGCCTCGAGTAGGCCTTGCCTCTGATTCCTTTTTTCTGACATCATCACAACGCTCAGTCACGTGGCCAGAACAAAGGAATCGGAGGCGTGGCCTACCCGAGGCGTTCGGCGCAAAAAAAACGATCGACTGACGACTCAGTAGTCGTCAGACGGTAATTAAGTTCTGAAGCGATGTCAAGACAGTTCTTGACTTACCGTAATGACGTTGTTTTTTTTTCCAAGCCATCACCCCACTGCTGGATAAAGGCCACCCACAAGTCCTTCCAGACATTCTTCTCCTTTATTGACGTTAGTCACTTTCAACTTCAGCAAAACACTGTTTTTTTTAAAAGTATCTCCTGCCAGCGGGTTCGGCAGTGTGGAAGCAGATTTATAGCCATTACCACTCGGAAATAGTACAGCTACATTATTATTGAAAGAATTTTCAGAATCGGTTCAGATATTAACCCCTACATAAAAAATTACCTCTTTCTTTATTTTATTTTATTTTATAAAAGGCTGACAACTACTTAATAAAAAAATATAATTTTGAATAATAATAGTCAGAAAGAGAGAGAGAAAGTCTCTTATCTGCATCAAAGTATATTGATATCGACTCTGTACATAAAACTGTTTCAATTTTCCGGTGCCACAGCAATCCCATCTCAAAATCCGTAACGGAAAAGAATCGTCGTAAAAATCTAAGAAATTATTATAAAAGAATCGTCTAATTACTATAGAAATAAATAAATCCTTTTTTATTTGAACAGGATATCACTTCTTCCTGCTATAATTAAACTGAACAGCGATCAATAGTAATTTCCTTGACTTGGAGCGTAGAGAATTAAAAAATCACAACAATTTGGATACAACGTTCAACATGTTTGTATCTTTTGGTTTCTCCACGGTTATTTGATTTTACGGAAAAAGCAGAACTCATATCATAGTGGGTTATAACAGCTATTATTAAATATGATTCGGTACTTGTTTACCTGGTTTTGTTGTGAAAGCACACCAATCTAAATAATACGAGCTTTTATATTAGAATTATTTGATTTCGTTTTTCAAAATCGTTTATGCAGATCGCTTTCAGGTGTTATCATTTCACTTTTTTTTTATTATTGATAGACTCGCGTTTAACCACTATCTCACTTGCGCCAGTGATGATGTGGCCGACGATGGAGCACGCTTGCCTAGAAGTAACCTATTTTCTCTTGATTGAAAGACTCCTAGGTTGTAGCTATCAGGAAACAGACACCGGCAGGGAATTCTACTCCTTAGCTGTACGTGAAGATTCATCACTATCAGAATGTTTCTCCTTGTTCCACGTGCTTTATCATGAAGAGAACTAACTCAATAAAAGGGTATTTGAAAATTGAGTCATAAGACTTATATGTGTCATGATTCAATTTTAGAATACTTCACTTTTGAGCTGTGTCTCTTTCAAATTATGTATGCGATTTTCTGGTATGAGTTTCTATTGAGATAAAAATAAATAAGGTTGGTTCAAGGCTCTTTATCAATACCATTCTTTCCAAATGACGTTCTTTGTTGCTGTAGATAAAAAGAATCTATGCATTTTGCATACGTCAAAGTTTTCACTAACATTAAGCTAAAAGAACGCCTGAAAATTCAACGGTGCGATAATAATATATTTAGGCTGTCTGAGCAGTCGTTGGTGTTAGGGTAGTGGTGTTGTCATCAATTCCATAGTCTTTTCCCTACTAGTTTGAGGTCAGCTTCCAGTCTAACCGAATGCGACTGTATACCCATGTTTTACTTGGAGCGACTGCCTATGAGACCCCCACAACCTAATCACTGGGCAATACGATACTATACGATACTCCTTGGATATACTGTGATGGTCAGACTTTTTAGCATCTGACTACCAGTAAGGACTGTCAAAGATGACACTGTTGTTGACTACGAATGACAACCGAGACCAATGGCTTTACGTACTTTCCGAGGAATGAAGTATCAATAATGTCTTAGATAAACTCAGAAAAATACAAATAAATTGAAAACTTCAGATTGCTGTTCACCCGTTTTTGAACACGCAATAAAAAGGGTAATTTGAAGACTCTAATTAATACAAAACTATATCATACCCTACTATCTCTGTCTTTTCAACTACTCTGTACACTCATTACCCGCTGATGGCACCGACGTAATAATGTGAGCTATCCGTCAATGCGCGCGCAAAGGACACGGCTTTCTCAGCGCGGGTGGGGCAGGAGGGGCGGGGTGGGGCAGCCTGCGGCGCGGGCGCAGCGTTTTGTTCGCCTGTCAACTGCAGGTGAGGGGTCAAGTGCTGGACTTGAGGATTGAAGTGTTATGATGTGATTTTGGAGTGATACAGTTTGGACAGACGGAAAAAGGACTTTCTTTTTGGGTAGGTTACTTTACCAATGTTTGTTTTTCTTGATAACTGCTTGAATTTTTGCAGCTGAAGTAAATTTATCTTCGGATAAAACAGATGAAATAAGAATTTAAGTATGTATCTTGCTACAAAATTTTTATTTGTAGAATTCGAGCTCAAACAATTCCGAGGCCATGTGTTTTCATGGCCCTCGGTACGCGCCACCACCGGGTTCCCAACTAATGGTAGGAGGAGTTCACATCGGCGTCGGGTCGACGAAGTAAGTAAGTGAAGTACCTGGGACTCGTTCTCGACAGCCGGTGGGATTTTGAGGAGCACTTCTGACGTCTGTCTCCCAAACTGAATCGGACTGAGGCTGCCCTCAGGCCATGGTCCGGAGCGAGGAGAAGTAGCAGGTGGTCGCCTCCTTCTGCGAAGCAGTAATGCTAGCAAAGGAAGCGGCCGATCGCGTGAGGCAACGGACCTCAGGCCCCAACCGCCGCTGGGATTCCGATTTCTGGCCATTGTAGGCGCGGGCTAGCGGACGGCAAGCAATGGGTAGCTCGCCGTCCGACCGTCCGGTAACTGTACGAACCGAGCCCAAATCGTCGACGGTGCGTACTGTTCCACGCACGCCTCAAGGAGATGTTAGCAACCATAGGGGCCCAGCAGGGTGGAAGTCTACTGGGGCCAAGGGTCTGTCTCTGAAAGGAAGACTCGGGTCTGGTACGAAAGGCAACGAAGGAACAGGATTGAGTTTTTCTCACAATCTCCCGCAGTCGCGAAGTTTAACATTATCTCTAGCTCCGCCAAAAGAAAGGGGATGCCATAAGATGATATCGCACCGAAAAAAAAACTCACACACTTTCCAGGTATAATCGCTATCGCTACCATAGCGATGTTCACATTTAAATAAAACTATATTTTGAAATAGCCCAACATTTATGCATAGCTGGCACAATTAGTTAATCGTAGGCCCAAATTCGTCATCGTCAAAATTAATTTGAGAAAAAGTATAACATGTGTTAGCTGCGATGCGACAGTGAGGTGATGACAGAGAACTATATTTAAAAAAAAAACGAGTTAAAAGTGTGGGGCAACTACAGTAGGAATTAAACCTGAATCGTATGTGCAGTCACAGACATGTAAATTCACATACACAAGACACCAGACCCGGAATACATATTTGTAGGCCAAACAAATATTTGTTCCGTGCAGGCATCGAACCAGCGACACGTGGCGAAAAAGTTAATCGCTCAACCACTGCGACAACCGGGCCGTCAACGTCAAGATTCGTATCACTTCACTAACTAGAATGACACACACTCACTCACTCATTCACTTGTAACTAGAATGAGTTACAAATTAATCACAAGTTCCCGGTTTTTGGAAAGATGCCTACATACAATCTTTCCAAAAACCGGGAAAATCCTTATAAATAACGATTAATTAATCTCCATAACAACTGATGTCCCCAACAAATACGTTCTAGAGTCGTTTTCCGGATCACCGCCGGTGACATTACGTCCGTTTTTGGCGCGAATTTGACCTAACCTCTTATTGTTCGAGAGAAATTGACCTCCTAATATGGCGGAGATGCCACTAAAAATAATGATTCATTCCAAGGTAGGGTTGCCATCTCTAACATCTGGCAACCAAGACAAGAAGCTTATAGACTCTGGATTTTGGAGCTCAGAAACCGTATATCATCACTTTTTTTAAATTCACTCAGTATAATATAATTCGACTAATAATTCGACTGGCCTGTTGGTCTAGTGGTTAGCGGCCCTGACTGCTAAGCCGGAGGTCGTGGGTTCGATTCCCACCCAGGACAAATGTTTGTGTGATGAGCACGATCATTTGTTCTGTGTCTGGGTGTAATTTATCTATATATGTATGTATTTAGAAATATATAAGTATGTTTATCAGTTGTCTAGTACCCATAACACAAGCTCTGCTTAGCTTGGGACTAGACGGAGTTGTGTGATAGTTGTGGAATATATTATTATTATTATTATATTATTATAATAAAAAAATGGTTGCAATTATCATAAATTATTTTTAACGTTTATGCTCTTCTTGCATTCAGTTCATCAGTCTGTGTTAGAAAACTTCTAACGTTGTTTTTTCCAGCAGTCTACAGTTCCCAGTTGTCACTCCAGAACCTTTCAGCCGCATTAATAATTCGTTCTGCGAGCAATTTGCTTTGATTCACCGCCCTACTTCAGTCTGTTTTTTTATATATTGTCAAACAGATGAACAAAATTTACTGACGAAATTAAAAAAAATAATAATTTGCTTAGTTCTTGAAATACAATACCTACCTTGTAAAAATAATATAGCGAGTGGGTTCATCGCGGCATTCGCAGCATACGAGTCTCGCGGACACCCGACTGTGACATCCCATGGTTAGAAAATTTTATACCTGGACTTCAAATGGGACCCCACTCGGACGCTCCCCGGACGCCATTTAAACTAGGACAAACCTGGGGAAACCCGGAAGGATGGCAACCCTATTCCAAGGCAACATTAGCGGCTTTATAGACGCCGCTTTTGTTACTTTTTGGAATGGTTTAGAAAATATTAAGGTAATGGTCAACAAGAATGAAGAGGTCAGTCATTAATGGGATCACAGACAGACAGTTTTGTGTGAAGTGCCGAAATTGAGAAATTAGCGACCAAGTAGAACGGTACGTGAGCGTCACCAGTTGGAGATAGACCTTTTTAACTGCTTCCGTAATTGCTGTAATTTATCTTGCTTTGTAGAAAACAAAACGAAGCCATTAGTAGGTGTTGCAGGAGAAACTGCTCGTCGATGTGAGGTATTATTATAAAAAAAAAACGTATAGTAATACTGCAAAAGTACAGTCAACATAATCAGCCAAAACGGCTGGGACATTCGTTTTCACTCTGTTCCCCTTCTCGTAGTGGGACCATAATACATTACCAGGGAGGTGGGTTAAGTTCTAGGTACCTACATGCCGGTTTCCTCACGATGTTTTCCTTCACCACTTTGAGAGCAGTGGCGATGTTATAAATTAGTAAGAGTCACCGTAGCTGTGAAACACAAATGTCAATTTAAGGAATACGGATGGAAAGTAAGGAAATTAGTGATAGCATGACGAGTGACAGGGCAGAGTGGAAGAAAAAAAACGTGTTGCGCCAACCCCAAATAACACGGGACAAGGGCAGGAAGATGATGATGACGGGTGAGTTTAGTCAGTAAAATTCTGACAGTCTCTCTTCACCCAGAGAACCTTCAAAAAAAGGTGGTCCATCCACAGATCACAAAGCACATCTGGAACAAATTCATCAACCGATTGTTGTATCCTACAATCGATTAGCGTATCGATTACAAACAAACGGAGAATATCGATTTCGATATGTTCCATCGATGTGCAAAAAAAATCGATAATTAGTGAAGTTTACATGTATTTAAATGTTTAGATACGCGTTTGCAACTGCTTAAGCAATTAACTAGGAGCTAACAGTAGCTTCCTGGCTACATTTCTGCATGCAAAACCTTCGAAAAATGAGTGTTAAGATTGAAAATCTAGTTACACGCTTGTATGGCCACCATCAGCCCATAGGCTAATTTCGCCATGATTCGGTAACGATTCTGAAAATGCCAAATTCATTATGCGAAGTCTGTATGGGAAGTCATTTTGATGGTAAGAAGTTATATTTTTTATTACGATATTATTGGATTTATACTTAAGGCTTACCATTTATGCTTGCCTTGCGCATCTTTCCTTCTCCTAGAGAGGAGGCCTGAGTCCCAACAGTGGGAATATTATAAGGCCGACTATGCTATGCTATAAGCACCTTACCGCGCCTTTACTTCTTCATAAAATTTTATTTTGATAAAGTTTGCTGTAGCTCTAATACTCACTTGAGAGCGGTCTACCCATAAAGTAAATAGAATATGCCATTTAAGGCCATTATACTCCAAATATGATTCATCTACTGGTCCATTTTCTGGTTATTAATTAATTTTATTTTGATTAAGTTTTAAATGATCAAATATTCATTTAATATTCTTTGTTTGGTTATTTTATAGTTTAAGACACAAAATTCAACTAAAACTATGGAAAAAAACGCATACTTATACCTTTTTACAAAATAAAAATCATTCAACATTTATAGATATATTTTAAGTATGACCAAAAAAAATAAAGCCTTTTGCAAAATAAACGGGAATATTAGAATTTTTCTTTATTTCCATAAATATTACAAGAAAGAGGTTTTATTCATTTAACGTTGTATTGGCATGTTATTTGAAGCAGAATTATTCCTTTCGTTCCAAATTTAAATTTTAACATTAACTAAAGATAAATAATGATTATTGTAAAATTGTTTATTATTCGATATTCGATAGGCATCAACATCGAGCATGGTTTAAAAGCTTGTTACTTCATCTAACGCAATCCAACGCGATGTTTGACGAAAAGGCAACGCGAAAAAAGAAAGATAGCGCCTAAAAACTCTGTTAGCATTCGGTAATTCCGTGATTTACTCGAATATTTTACAAAACTTGTTCCAGTAAATACGTCATTCAGAGTATTGATTAAATTTGCAAGGCTTCTATTGTTATACATTTTGACTTTTAAAATTTTTGAGCAAATTATGAGGTGTCAAAGTTCATGCAAAATAGCAGATTTTCAGAGGTCTTTACTGGATTAGTTTTACACAAATTTATAAATTGATTTTAATAGAAGCTTAGATAATATCCACAAGATACTATGTTTCCAAAATATCTAATGAAAAATGCGTAATAATGTCATAATCGCGTAAGAGCGGTTGTATAAAAAACAGTGAAAATGTATGTCGAATTGCATGCCCAGTGCTGAAACTGTTTTGAACTGATTACTAAAATTTTTTTAGATATTTTCTGCAAACTAGACAATTTAATCGTAACTCCATCTCAATAAATTAAAAGAAAATCTCAAAAAAAGGTGCTGTAGGCCAAGTCACCAGGTGGGCCTGTGAAACAAAACACTCGCCCACGCAAACAACGCAGTCAGCAAGTTCAATTGAAACAGGCGTACGCGCGACTCGCCCGATGCCTACTACGCCGGAGTATAATCCCCTTAAATCGCCAGTTTTTCATCGTTGCGATATGTTTAGCGATAAATCGTAAGATGTATCGATCTCCGATGTCAGATGTAGTCATGGTGATAGATTAGCATTCGACATCGGCAATTTGTCGGCAGTTTATGCGTAATCGTTTGATGGATGGCATCTTTCGATGTTCTCGTCATACTGGTACCTACCTGTCCATCCATTTTGTTAGTGGATACACATGTAATATTTACGAAATTTACCAATGACACTGTTCTATTTACTCTTTTCCTTTGGGTGTTTCTAGGGTTCCGCACCTCAAAAGGAAAAACGGAATCCTTATAGGATCACTTTGTTTTCCGTCCGCCTGTCTGTCTGTCTATCTGTCAAGACTCTTTATCTCGTGAACGCGTTGAGGTATCGAGTTGAAAATAAAACCTAAATAGATACTCAAGTCAGTGATCCCTTGAAGCTGTGAAAAAATTAAACCCTAAAAGTACTCTTACACACTTCTGAAATAATTGTATTACTTGAAAATGTCAGTTTCATTCGGATCGTTATCTATATAGGTCACAAAATCAAAAAGCTGAATGAATAATAAACCTATCAGAAATAATAACGTTTGCCGGTCATCCATCTTGAGCAGTTTCTCTTAAACTTTCGATAGTGCCATAAATTAAACTAAGTTAAACGTATCGTCATCGACCAATTAGTAAGACGGGCTATTGCGCGCGCGCCGAGAAAAATGGCCGTCATATCTCATTCGAAACAAGATCAGAAATTACGACATCCATACATAGTAGGCCTGTTGGTCTAGTGGTTAGTGGCCCTGACTGCTATGACGTGGGTCGTGGGTTCGATTCCCATTCAGGACAAATGTATGTGATATGAGCACGATCATTTGTTCTGTGTCTGGGTGTGATTTATCTATTATACTCGTAAGTATGTGTTTAGAAATATATAAGTATGTTTATCAGTTGTCTAGTGCTCATATCATAACCTCTGCTTAGCTTGGGACTAGACGGCGTTGTGTGAAAGTGGAATATTATTATTACTATAGTGTCCCAACTATGATATTTATATACACAGAAGTGAGTTTGTTTGTTATACTTTCACGGCTTAACTATTCGACTGATTATTCATGAAAAATCGCATACACCTTGTCAGGGGTACAGGGTACCTCACATGCCCTTCTCTGTACCCCCGACAAGGATAAAAGTCATTAAGCTAGAAACAAAATGTTTTCGAGTAGACTATTTTAACACGAGTGAAGGCGTGGGCAAAACCTAGCTACACTAATATTTTAAAGGCGAATGTTTGTGTGTGTGTTCGTTACTTCGTCAGGCTAGTAGGGCTGAATAGATTTGAATACAACATTTTTTTTTACACCTATCACACAACGAACGCCGTCTAGTCCCAAAGCTAAGCAAAACTTGTGTAATGAGTACTAGATAACTGATAAACATACTTATATATTTCTAAATACATACACTAGACCAACAGGCCAGTCGAATTTGGCTCGCAGTTAGACCATGCATATGCACAGCAGGATACTTTTTATTCCAGAATTTTAGTATGTTTAATTGGGAAAATTTTCTGCTTTAACGCTGCTAGTAAATAGTAAATGCAAAAGTAACGCTGTCTGTAAATTTGTTACTTTATATAACGTCTTAATGGCAAGATAGATTTGAATAAAACTCGTCAGATAGGTAGAACATGTCCTAGAATAGCATATAGGATACTTTTTTTATCCTAGGACTACTTTCGCTTGGGATAAGTTCCTCCACCTTCGTGCGAGAGAAGTCGCTAACAAAACAAAGGTAATTTTTTTCATAATCTTTACTATGAACTATGACCCGGAGTAAGTTAATTATTATTTATTAAAATAAGGTATTGTAAACTTCCATAAATTGTACGTAATTAGAGGCTTGCCTCCCGGCGTTGTCTCATGTCTGCTGATTTTAATTTAGTGTTCGAGTCCTCAATGCGTTGGGATGATGTATCGCTTATTATTAACACCAATAGTGTGTTATTAAGTGGGAATAATTATTCAAATTAGCGAAAGGGATTATGGTGTTTACGTTTTATTGATCTTGTGTAAATGTGTAAAGATTACTGTCAGCTAAGTTCAAGGGCAAGCTGACGGCATTAACGTGACGTGTTCAAATGTCAGGCGAGCGAGAACGAGGGATGGAGCTATAATCCTATATTTATTTATTATTTATTATATCCTTTATTGTTCACCAACAAAAAAAGGACAAGAAAAGATGAATGATGATGATGGTGTTGTAGAAAAGATGGATGGATTGTGTGAAGAGTGATATGAAAGAAAAGGAAGTTAGTGATAGCATGACGAGTGACAGGGCAGAGTGGAAGAAACAAACGTGTTGCGCCGACCCCAAATAGCACGGGACAAAGGCAGGAAGATGATGATGATTGTACACCAATATCAACATAAAAGGAAACTAAACTAAAACACATATGTACATACAATGGGTGGCCTTATCGCATTCCGCGATCTCTTCCAGGCAACCTGGAATGGACAGTAATTGCCTGGACAAGAAATGGGGCTGTCATTGGTGTGACAGAACCAGCAGCTGTATAGCTCTATCCTTTTAACAGTTCAGTTTAGGTCGTCAAATGGATCGGGTTAAGAGCTCATGGTAGGGCCTCAGGATGCACCGTACTTACTAAGGAACGTCGCCCTTGAATTCGAGTACAGAAATAAAAGCTTTAAAGGCCGTGGGAAAAATAATTTTGATTGGTGTTTGGTGGATTGGTGAATCATGGTGGACTAAGGTTTCTTTTTTTTTTGTAGGTGGAAAAATCATAAAATGACATCCCCCGGTCTTGGGCGGAGCAAGAGGGTGTGTCAGACTTTTACTGACTAAAATCCTACTCCTGTTCCTACGTTGCCTTTCATACTAGGGCCGAGTCTTCCTTTCAGAACAGACCCTTGGCCCCAGTAGGGGACAAGGTTAACAACAGACTCAGAACAGACAGAGAATAGCTCGCGTCAACAGCGCGTACTGCTCACCGCGTGCCTCAAAGAGAGCTCAGCAAAACCGAAGGGGTCTAGTAGGCCCGATACCTGTTAGGGCTTGGAAGTGAAACCGTGACCCTAGAATGCAAAGGGCAAGTGGAAGACACCGGTGGGTTTTAGTCAGTAAGTTAAGGGCCTATTATATTACTCGATGTTCAGAGAGTCTTAGTCAATGTCGCGTAGTGTATTAGGGTTAAAAAATCTTTTTCAGGTTTTTTCCAAGAAAAACGAAGATGTAGAGACCAACATTTTCAGAAGAATAAATTTCGTACACCCGTGTGTATAATACGACAATTATGCGTTTTTAAGGTCATTCAAGTTGTACAACCGTATACGTACAATAGGCGCTCGAATGGGTCTGAAATGCCCCCTCGTTCCATCCTAAAGCAGGAGAAGTGATTTGATATATAGATTGGTATGCAGAGGTTTTATTCTTGATACACAAAATAGGTTAATGTTTTTGTCCATTTTTCACCCAAGAACAAACATAAAACATTTAGACTAACGCCATTTCGGTGATTAGATTAATGATCTAGTACCAAGTGCGTGTGATAACTCAATCGCTGGCGCTCATGAATAAAAAATCCATTTAATAGATGGTGTGATAAACAGTTCGGGTGCCGGTGAATTATGTCTGTGTGACTCCAAGTTAAGCTGAGCTATGAAGATGTAACTTGGAAATAAGCTGGGTAAGTATACTGTGCTTTTGTACGAAATGATTTTATTTGTTTATTTATTTAAACTTCATGTACAGTAGTGGTACATAGGCGGACTTAATGCAACAAGGCATTCTCTACCAGTCTACCTTTGGGTTAAAAAGACAACACTGTGGTAGGCTTGCACAATAAACAAATAACAGATAATTCAAAAAGAAAAATAAAATAAAAATAAGTTATAAGAAAGTTAGAAGAAAAAGAAAAGGAAGGAAGGAAGTTTAGTAAGTAATAAGTGTTGTTAGTTAAGTTATGATTTTGTGTGGCTGAGAAAAAAGTCACTGCTGTTTCGCTGTGCGCGTTGTGTGTGTGTTGGTTATCTTGCTGTGTGTGTGTCTGTGTGTTTTGTTGTTGTTTGTGTTTGGTTTTTGTTTGTGTTGGTTCTTGTGTTTTTGTTTGTGTGTTTTGTTTGTTTTTAGGTTCATTCGGATTGTGTGGTTTATGGATTGAACATTAGATGTTTAGAACTTGTAGGAGTCTATACTAAATGGCATATTTTCATGCTAAAGTTTAAGTTCTCAGCTTTGAGTTCTCAATTCAAAAACCGGAGAAAAATCCTCAGATTTTTTATTATATTTTTTTAAGTGGCACTTTATTAGTAATTTATATCGCAATAGACAAGCTAAGGAACATGCTTTTTGATAATATCAAAACACAAAATCAATCAAACACGATTTTCAATCTAAACGCATTTTTTTTTGTTTTATTTGCGAAGAACAGCCAACAGAAAAAAAATAACGTTGCCCTACTCTAAAAAAATAACGTTGCCCTACTCTAAAAAAATACTGCGTTCACAAAAATGAGAATTCACAAACAAGATACCCAGAGTCGCAGACCTGTAACAACCATCTTTAGACTATACAAACATTTCGCGTGGGAATCGAATCAGTATGTTGCAGCGCAGCAGCTTATCACTCAACCACTGCGTCAACCATATCATCACCATTCTGACTATGAAGTCAGTAAACCTTTTTTTTTTGTTATGTTATCCAAGAGCGTGTCAAACTTTTACTGACTAAAACCCACTCTTGTTCCTTCTTTGCCCTCGTTCCAGGGCCCCGGGGTTCTCTTTCGCATCACCCATGGCCCCAGCCCCAGACTCTGCTGGGCCCCTACGGTTGCTGACATCTTGAGGCGCGCGTGGAACACACGCCGTCGACGACTTGGGCTCGGTCCGGACAGATACCGGACGGTCGGACGGTGAGCTACCCATTGCTCGCCGTCTGCAAGCCCGCGCCTACGATGGAAGTCAGTAAACCTTAAACTGCATTTGGTCATGTACAAAAAGTAACTAGTAAAACATTAAATATTTCTCTGAATTTCGTGTATGAAAAAAAAAATGTAGATACTCCAACTCAAAGACAGACATGCAAAGCTTTTGTGCTGAAGTCCACCTCTGATTGCTAGGTAGCAGTGACCTGCCACGCTCGATTACCACCTCCTTACAAGCAGTTTTCTTCATCCACTCGCAAATCTAATGGATTATTACATACAAACGTACGTAGTGAGGCGCAATGCGAAATTCCCATTGGCATTTAATCAATTTCAATGTCGATAAAACTTTCTATGGCGCGAAATTTAGATGCGTGTCGACTCTGCACGCAATAAGCCGTCAGTTCATTCCGTTCTTTCGGTATATTAATTATTTTACGAGTAATTATAAATTAACGTGCAGGTTGCTGACTTCTCCGTGCAAATGGCGGTAGCTTTGGATGTAAAATTATCGTATTTACTGTCATACTTTCTTTGCGGGTACGGATAATTTGATTTGGTAGCACGAGAGCCTGTTTGCGTAGCGACTAACGGTTGTAGTTTATCGTATTTCTTTGTACAATCATCATCATCATCATTTCAGCCGAAAGACGTCCATTGTTGACAATAGGCCTCCACCAAGTGCCGTCACCTCCCACCGTCCTGTGCGTCTCGCATCCATCGGAAACTTTACTGACGTACAAACTTATGTTAAAAAAAAATGACCGGTCGGTCCTGTTGTCGGGCAAAGACAAGACAAGATTTGACTTATAGTGGATGCTCCAGGGTATTATCTTCTTATCTCAATGCGCCTGGGGTCGGCTTCCAGTCTGTCTTCACGCTTCATCGTGCTTCACATCATTGCGACACTCGCCACTTTACACGTTGCGACATTTTTTTGCAGACAGAACAAATGTTGCATCAATTTTGCCTGTCAGCTTACCTTTGCCATCTATTATAGTTCCATCTTTGAACAACCAAATATCTAAGTCCTATGCTTATCATCCAAGTAGGCTGTATTTAATACCCAAAATCGGTTTAGTTGCTATAAAAGAAGAAATAACACAAAAATTCTATACAAATCACAAAAACTTTAGTAAAGTAACTATATAATTATATACATAATCCACGAAGGCAGACAAAGTTTTAAATCTGTGTTTCCTGATGGTTACAACCCGGGAATCTTTAAGTCAAGAGTGAATAGGTTACTTCTAGGTAAGCGCGTTCCATCGTCGACCGCATCGTCGCTTTCCATCAAGTGAGATAGCGGTCAAGCGCGAACCTACCAATAAAAAAAAATCTTCCAAAAAGTAGGTGATTCCAACCAATTGTGTAAGTAATACCACGATACGATTACCGTTGATCCAACACAGGCATAATAATTAAGAAAACCAATAGCATTGACCTTTCAAAAAGTTGCGAAATATTCATTATCAGCAAGCATATAAAATGGTGTCCGGCCGTACATAAGTTCCTGTACCACAATAAATATATAACATATATATGATTGTATGTTCTAACAGAGATAGCGTCCCGTCTGTCACAACATTTAACGACTGCATTTCACTTGTATCAATAAGAACCATTAATTCTAATATTTAACGTAATGCTCATCTAGGTTTTGATAACTTCATTACCTTTGCTTATTATAACGGTTATTGAAGCGGGTTCAGATACAAATGTGACTCAGGTACTGTTAAGTGTAAACAAGTTAACTAATTGAATGACATTTCACATAATATCTTAGGGCCTTATTGGCCGGCCATTTTTCATTTGCAAAAATGAGGAACTTTCGTTAAAATATTCTTTGTTCAAATCATTTATGGGTTCCATTTTTTTCTTCGTTATATGAGGTAACTTGTGCAAAATTTCACGCTTCCAAGCCTCGTTCTGCTGTGCGGTTGCGGTCGGCGAGTAATGGGTAGCTCGCCGTCCGGTAACCGTCTGGGCAGAGCCCGAGTCATTGTCACCGCGCAGTGTTCTAAGCACACCCCAAAAACCCTTCTAGTAGTAGTAGGCTTCTGCCTACTAGGGTCATGGGTTCGCTTCTGATAGGAAAACTCGGGGCCCTGGAACGCAAGGCAAAGAAGGAACATTTACACATTTAGTCAGTAAAAGTCTGACACGGCCTCTGCTCCACCCTAGAGCGCGAGAAGTCATTGGATGATTTTCCATTCCACCTAAAAAAAAGCCTCGCTCTGCTGGGTGCAGGACCAGCATTTTAGGTTGTGTGTAGATGATAGGTTCTCTTTGTCAATGTACTAATTAGCCTTTCAGAAATATTTTAATAGGGCTTTCTTGAAGCATAACATAGCATGTCATAATCAGACTTTTAATGTTCCCACTGCTGGGATTCAGGCCTCCTCTCTAGGAGAGGGAATGGGCCGTATTCCACCACGCAGGTCCAGTGCGGGTTGGTGAATGTCACATGTTTTCGTATGTTTTTTTTCTAGGACATGTCAGTTTCCTCACGATGTTCTCCTTCACTGCTCTCAAAAGCAGTGGTGATGAAATAAATTGCACAAAGTAATGCGCCTGGCTGGTTTGAACCCGCGACCTACAAGTCGTAAGTCGGGGCCGTTACCACTTGGCCACCACTGCTCCCTTGAAGTCTTGCTCTGTCTAGCTTGCTGTTTTTCTTGAAGACTTCACATTTAAGAAAACAAAACATAAGTTTTTGGAATTTTTACTTATTTTAAAGCCTATCTTCAACAGTCACTCGTTTGAACTGCGCCTTATTCTCATGTCTCGCCCCGTTCCGCCCAGCTGGTGTACACAACTTGTATGTAATTACAATTACTACGACACAAATAACTTAATATTGTGCGTCATGTTTAACATTCTATGACCGATTCACGATGTTTATGACTTCGGAGACAAATGCAATGATGCAGACATTAATGAGTTCCTCGTAATTCACGCTTCAATATAAAAGTCTTTGTTATAAGAATCGGAAACTATAAACTTGATGTCGGTACAATTTATTCTTTAGATAGATAACAGAAAGTATTACAGAACAGTCGGTTTCCAACAACTGTCTGGTTTTACTATCTCTAGCTCGGCGGCACATAAATTAATGGCAGAATTAAAGCACTCTATTGGGTTTTTAACTCATAAAGTTAAGCCTGAAATGTAACCATGCGCTTTCATTTAGGGATAGTTTTTCATTTCATTTTAAACTTTTTCAAACTCACGGGATAAAGGGTGTGTAATATCTTACGTGCTGTATGTGTTTCATAGCCATTTGAGCATGACTTGAAGGAGTAACAAATATACACATAATACCGCCACACACACACGCATAATACCGAAGAACAACGGCGAGGAAATTGTTGATGAAATTATTAAGTGTCTACATAAGTTACCATGATATACAGGGTGCCTTTGACATCGACGCACAAATGAATACCACGGATCCAGTGCATGATTCTGGGCCTCCCAGTGGTGAAATTGTTCGACTGCTTTTTCCTAATTTTTTTTTTATATTGGCAGTACGCCCTGAAAAGTGTGATTTTAACCTTTTTTGTACAACGTGCAATTCTATGGGCTAATATGTTACAATGAACTGCCAGCGATTTGTGTTCCCTCTCTATATCCACATCGTCAGACAGACTATCGGTGACCCAATGCCGGTACTTGAACTGCTTCACTCTGGAAAGCGGAGCGCCCTCATGCTGACCGGTGGGACTGTGTCCAACCTTGAAGATAATTTTAATAAAAAATAAAATAAAAATTAACGCCGTCGACGACTTGGGTTTGGAGGTAGATAAAATCGTTATTCTAATCAACCCCGGTGACATTTTTCACTTTAAAAATAATTTATTCATTTTTTTCAAAAAAATGTTAGAATATCGTTTCTACACAGTTTAAAATAAAAAACGTATTTTTTTTAACATAGGAAAAATCCAACGAAAAATTCCACCACTGGGGGGTCCAGAATCACGTACTGGATCCATGGTATTCGTTTGTGCGTCGATGTCAAAGACACCCTGTATACGGCCAAAATAATTGACAAAATTTTATCAAATCAAGCTAATGGCCAGTCTAAGGGTCGCAAAAAACATGACATGAGATCTTGTATATAGTCAGATAGTAAAATAATCACTCTTCTCGAATCAATGCTAAACTCCTTAAATGCCCAGTAGGTGGTCATGATAATTGCTACATCAGTGACTTTCATTAAGTCCTCCAAACTGCCATTATATGGGCACTTAATCTTGTGGCTCATGTTCTAAACAGGGGCACCGGACTCTCTTTGGGTATCCGACGGGTCTATAAAACCCCATTTTGAGAATAAAGAAATAAGAACATAACTTAATTCCGCAAAACTTAATTATTTTATTTTATTCCATCACACGCACCAGACGTACGTCATACGCGCAAAACGGTTTTGGGAACACATTCATTGTCCTAACGGCTAAGGAGTGGAATTCTCTGCCGTAGTCTGTGTTTCCTTATAACTATAACCTAGGGGTCTTTAAGTCAAGAGTGAATAGGTAAGTTCTAGGCAAGCGTGATCAATGCGTGGAGCAGTGGTGGCCGAGTGGTAAAGGCCCCGACTTACGAGTTGTAGGTTGCGGGTTCAAACCCAGCCAGGTGCATTACTTTGACAATACTTTGTAATTTATTTCATCACCACTGCTCTCAAAACGGTAAAGGAAAACATCGTGAGGAAGCCGGCAGGACCGAAATGTGACTACCAACCCGCACTAGGCCCGCGTGGTGGATTACGCCCCATTCCCTCTCCTAGAGAGGAGGCCTGAGTCCCAACAGTGGGAACATTATAAGGCCGAATATGCTATGCTAAGCGTGCTCCATTGTCGACACATCATCAATTACCATCTGGTGAAATAATGGTCAAGCGCGGGCCTATAATTAATAATAAATAATTATTAAATGATCATTTAAAACTTCTAGTTTTGTTAACCAACATGGCATTGTCATCAAAACTAAACATGTATGCAAATATTTCTTCTCAATCTGTTAGAGATAACTGTTTTAAATACAGTTGCAAGAATTGACACTAACATACTAACTAACAATTAAAATTAAATAATATCTTGTTAAAATGAATTCTTGCAGTATGAGCGGCAGTGTGCATACCATCGCATTAAACATTTAAAACATTCGGTGAAGTGTCGATGGTCTGCGCTTGGCCTTACCGTCGTTATATTGCTCCGGGACCGGCGCACGCGCCGCGGGACGCTACAGTGATAAAAACAAACGGACCGCCTTGTTTACCACTTTTAAATACTTCGGTAACATTAATATAAACTACTATTAGTTTGAGAGAGGTGAATTTCGAGTGAGATTGGACAAGTTTGGGGTTCAGTACTAAAATGAGCATGGTTTTCTTCTTCTAGAATGGTTTTCTATAATTCAAAATCAAAAGCATTTTATTTCAAATAAACCATTTACTGGCACTTTTGAAATGTCAAGAAGTCAGTCAGAAAAAAAAATGATGCTAATTGCACATTCCAAAGCGTAGATCTCTATGGAGAAGAATGTGCAAGAAACTCCATGGACACTCTTTTCAATCATGTTTTGTAATTACAAAAATCTCTGTTACATGTTCCTTGTGGCTATCATGTTTGTGTATAGTTCACAATAGTGATTACTTGTTATCGGAGATTCCTTGAGTGATCACTACTGGTAATATTTTACTAAAATAGTAGCGTACAAATATTGTTGGTGAACCACAAAGTTGTTATCGTGGTTTCAAGTCTGATCCGTTATAACTCGACATCTTTATTTATTTTATTATTTATTAACATTTTATGCACAAGTAGTAAACACTGTACAAAGGCGGACTTAATGCCTTAGGCATTTTCTACCAGTCGACCTTAGGGTGGTGCAGAAACAAAACATGGTAGGTGCAGCTTAATGGTAAAGAAATACAATAATAAATATATACTTAGATACATACATACAAATTAACAATCTATTTATGAAAAACGAATCCAACAAATCAACGCTGTGATGATTACACCAACTTCCTGCCAATGTGCTTACTTGCCATCACCTTAAAAGTGAACCGACTGGACGCCATCGTGATGTTCGACGGGAGCGCATTCCAAAGAGAAATCGCCGGGACAAAGAAGAACATCTTTCATTATTGTCAGACCAGAGAATTAGCCACAAGACTCGCAAACATTTCAATGGTAGTGGTAATTATCAAACGTTCTCACGTAGAAAGTTGTAGTTATGGATCTAATTATATAATATGTGTTGTTTGACCCCCGTCTTATTTGTCTGTCTGTGCGTCACAACTGTTGTCTATGACAGATTGGAGGCGCCTCGAATGTTTTATTGTTCAATATTTGGAGCAGATGACGAGAAGAATGACGTTTGTGAGAATGGATGAGCTTTATAAAGCTTACCTAACTATAGAGGCAGGATTCGTCAAGTTCGAAACTTCATAACTACAACAGTATAAGGTAGGTTTGGGTGTAAATGTTCGGAGCAATACAACCGAACAGCTAAGCACTTTTGCTTTCATAACATAACATAACATAATCAGACTTTTTTTAATGTTCCCACTGCTGGGACTCAGGCCTCCTCTCTAGGAGAGGGAATGGGCCGTAATCCACCACGCGGGCCCAGTGCGGGTTGGTGGATGTCACATGTCTTCGAATTTTAGGTTCTAGTACATGCCGGTTTCCTCACGATGTTTTCCTTCACCGTTTTGAGAGCAGTGGTGATGAAATAAATTACACAAAAAAATGCGCCTGGTTGGGTTTGAACCCGCGACCTACAACTCGTAAGTCGGGGCCGTTACCACTCGGCCACCACTGCTCGGTTGCTTTCATGCATTTTTATAAAACTAGCAAAAGTTATTATTTAAGTCAGTGCATATTCGGCCATCGATCGCGCAACTCAAACCATACTAAAACCATTCAAACCATCTCTTAGATTAAACCAACTTAGCTTTCTTACTTATAGATATTAATTATTACTTGTTTAAACCATAAAACCATAATCAAATTAAAGTCGTATCATTTAAACTGAATCAATATCAAACCATAACCGTCGAATTAACCAAAATCATCAAATATCAACCAACTCAGAAAGTTGGTATTGCGCAGACAGATACCAAATTTCTACAGATGTCTGCTCCGAATGCCAAAAATCCACAGATTGATTTTGCTAGATATTTTTATATCGAATATGTGTACGGTGCCGTGGCATAAGCGTTGGGGATGAAGATACGGGACAAACATACTAAAATAATAAGAAGGAAGTTTCAGTGAAGGCGCAGAGGCTAAGATACAGAAAAGCAGAAGTTTTATGTCTACGCGATGGTTTTTAAAAATCACAGCGTAAGCTGTTATTTTTTTAGCTTCAGATTGTAAGTAGTTGTTAGAAGGCTAAAAATGTTTTTTTTGTTGGCCTATATTACGTCCCACTACCAGCAGCAACTTACACTTTTTATAGGAATAAGCCTCCCTTTCTTTTTTTAAATCTCTCTCTCATTGGCAATATCTGGTTAAGAAGTCCCATGAGCATGATGAGATCGTCACTTCACCTTCGTCACAGTTGACCTCGTCGGTGATATCCTCCCTAAGGCGTCCAGTTAGTAACGATCTTCTTCTATCTGTTCCCATGCATTCGTGCGACGTGGCCAGTCCACTCTCAATTTAGCCTGTCTGTTTTTTTTTCCTCGACAATTGAAAAGAAGAAAGAAAGAGGAAGGAAGGAAAATGGTTACAGATTCCATTTTAATTATTTGTCAGGTAACACTTGCTCCTACTTTTCAACTTGGTCATTTCTTCGATTTCATCATACGTCTATAATAGCAAAATAAAGATTTTATCGACTTAGTGCTTCCAGTTTCCATGACTAATAAGTAGGTATTACAAAGATGGAGCTAACAACATAGTTATTATGGTTGTGATCTGAAATTGACAGATGATGTAATAAGAAAACGAGTATTAATAAGGAACTCATTTTTTAATAACATTTGATTGGTTTGTTTCTCAAATTCTTTGCTAAAAACTTAATTTAACGTATGAAGAATGATCGGTTTGCATTTTATAGAGGAACCATATAAGGAGATGAACGGATAAGATAGCTTCCAGTCCTCAGTCATGACTAGGATGTATTCGCTTGTCTGTCGTCCTGACGATATAGAATTGACCAAATACTGTAGGATAAGAATATATTGTTATTGTGAAACATGCCTTGTTCATGTACCAGGAGCTGGTGAACCCAGGGCTGCGAAAGAGTCACCGTAGCCCTAGCTGGAACACAAAAGGGCAACTGAAGGAACGGATTTTAGATTTTAGCCGGTAAAAGTCTGCCATTTCCTGTCTAACTACCCAGAGCAGAAGAAGTTATACTACTACCGCCACTTAAAAAATAACCGCGCAAGTGCGAGTCGGACTCACGTACTGAGGGTTCCGTACAAACTTATCTATGAAAACAGTTCAATTCCCGAATTGAGTTACGAAGATTTTTACGGATCGCAAAAAAGTTTCTATGTGGTGTAACTACAAATTTAGTTTTCAGATTTTTTCCTATATTTTTGCTATAAGACCTTGCTTCATGCTAAATTTCAGGATTCTAGGTCAACGGGAAGTACCCTATGAATTTTGATTCCCTTGGAAGTGTCGTTTTTTGCGACATAAACGACCGAATTTTTTTTCCCCGTTAATACAGAAGTTTGATTTTTTCACAGCGTCAAGGGACTGCAGACCTGAATATATGATTTTAATTTCAACTCGATACTTCCACTCATTAAAGGGACTTGACAAACAGACAGACATGTACAACCAAGTGATCTTATAAGGGTTCCGTTTTTTCCTTTTGAACCCTAAAAAGATACTATGTGGCACAGTTTGGACATCAAGTAGTAGAAACACTTTTTGCAGAGCATCGGCTTGCATAGTCTCTGTGTATGTCTTAGTGGATGCAAGACCGACACTAGAGCGATCCGAGTGTATTCGCATTCGCAAACTTCAATTATCTTCAATCATGGCCTTGTCGACACTACGCCTATGATTTGATTAATTAACGATATTCATAGATTGAAACACTTAACATATTTGCTCAACTCACAGCGGAAGAGAGCGTGACCATCTAAATAGCTTCAAATCTTCAAAACAGACACTCCTTCTCCTTGAACCACATTAATTGCCGAAAGCGCTTCATCAAAGGACCGATTACAATAACGAACACCGATTATTCGATAAAAAATCAATATTATTTCGATATATCGATACCATATAAGGTATGACTTCATCTTCTAAATAGTGCCAGGTGCTCACGATTGAGGATCATGAATAAGTCATTAAGGCTCCCCCGTGAACCCGTGACCTATGTCTCCGTAGAACACAATCGCAGATACATAACGTATCGGTTTGCGATGAGGCGCTATTATGCGAAATACTCGTTATTTCATATAATTTTTTGAAAGTATGACATTGGTTGTTATTTTTTTTCGGGTTTTGTAACCGTCATTTATCATATTTTCGTTATGTAATTTTTGACAGAGTGTTAGTTAAATAATTGGCTTAATAAGTAGGTGCGTTTGCATGTTGTTATTATTAATATTTTTTGCACAATATATTCGCAAAAAACTGATCTCATGCCTCTCTAATTAATGAAGGTTAGTTATAAGCTCAGTCATCAAAATTGGCAGAGCCGTCTAGAGCTGGTGCCTGTCAGGATTGAAGGTTTCTTTGGAACAGTTACCGCGGCCATGGGACGTAAAGGGCAACTGAAGAAACAGGTGGGATTTAGTCAGTAAATATCTGACACTCTCTCTCGCTCTACCCAGAGCGGTAGCAGGAATCATTTGATGATTTCCCGCGTAAAAAAAACCATAAACTTAGTTATAGTTTCTGAATTGGAAGTACAGAAGGAGATAGCTCAAAACTTTTTGGTGAAACTATTGTAGATAACATTTTCAGAAGACCAATGTTAAGGAGCGGCTTCTGAATTTAGTTTTTTAACTACTAAGGTAAAGTTCGACCGGTTTTCAGGCTAAATTAGGGTATGGCAAATACTCAACTTCAACTTTTGATTGAGAAATAGGGTGTTAGTGCCTTTGCTAGATTGTTCGAAAGAGTTACTGCGGCTATGGAACGCAAGGGGCAGTAAAGAGTTATCGCGGCCATGGAACGCAAGGGGTAGTAAAGAGTTATCGCGGCCATGGAACGCAAGGGGCAGTAAAGAGTTATTGCGGCCATGGAACGCAAGGGGCAGTAAAGAGTTATCGCGGCCATGGAACGCAAGGGGCAGTAAAGAGTTATCGCGGCCATGGAACGCAAGGGGCAGTAAAGAGTTATCGCGGCCATGGAACGCAAGGGGTAGTAAAGAGTTACCGCGGCCATGGAACGCAAGGGGCAGGAAAGAGTTATCGCGGCCATGGAACGCAAGGGGCAGTAAAGAGTTACCGCGGCCATGGAACGCAAGGGGCAGTAAAGAGTTATCGCGGCCATGGAACGCAAGGGGTAGTAAAGAGTTACCGCGGCCATGGAACGCAAGGGGTAGTAAAGAGTTACCGCGGCCATGGAACGCAAGGGGCAGTAAAGAGTTATCGCGACCATGGAACGCAAGGGGTAGTAAAGAGTTACCGCGGCCATGGAATGCAAGGGGCAGTAAAGAATTATTATTTAGCCAATAAAATTTTTACACTAGCTCCTTCTCGCATCACTTAGAGTGGAAGAAATTATTTGATGATTTTTCAACTAAAAAACTAAAAGGGGGGTTTAATTGTTTGTCAATACATACCTAAATCTTTATCTTCTATTAATGTAGTCCACACACTCTCCTAAGTGATATACACACAATGCTACTCGATACATCAGAGTGGATCTAATACCATCTCATTAGGATCGTTTAGCGGAACAAACAGGCGATGCTCAGTTGATCGCTCGCTCGATAAATGCTCTATAAATACAGTTGTTGGCTTAATAGCACGAGCGAGTGAGCTGTGGAAGGGTTCACGAACTAGATACGTAGTATTCTAAGTAGAAAGAATATTGAAAAGGACTTCGGTTTTTATTGTGTCTTTTTTATATCCAAAAGAAGAAGAAGAAAATCATCTGATAACTTCTCCTGTTCTAGAGTAAAGTCATATGGCGTGTTAGTAAAGTGATATGGCGTGTTAGTAAAGTGATATGGTGTGTTAGTAAAGTGATATGGCGTGTTAGTAAAGTGATATGGTGTGTTAGTAAAGTGATATGGCGTGTTAGACTTTTACTGACTAAAACTTCCTATGTTTCTTCATTTGCCTTTTGCATACTAGGACCACCCTTCAAAACCCCTTTCCCTTTCAAATCACAAGAAACTCTTAGTTTTGAAAGACTTAGCAATCGGTGCAGTGATTTTAGGCAACTTAACAAAGTTTCAATCGTAAACTATTCAGAAATGAATCGTACAAATCTGATTGGTTAAATCGAATTAGCGCAGTCACTCATCGCCATTTAGATTTCTCTGATGACTAAAACTTCTCCTATGTTCCTTCTTTACCTTGCGTTTCAGGACCCCGGGCTTAGAGTTTTATTCTTGAGTTGCGGTGAGCGATGAAAATGTACAAATATAAAAATTACTTGTTTGGTACTGTAAATTTTGTAATATGTTTGTGTAAATGTAATTTGTTTCTGTATGTTTTATGGACTATGATTGTTCGAAATAAAAAAATATTATTATTAAATTATCAAGATGTTTGTTCAATCTCATAAATATGAGAATTTCATTTATGAATGCACAATGCGCCGTAACTTTGGCAAAACTCTAAATGGCGATGGATGACTGTAATAATTTTAGAAGCTCTTCTAAACCCTTCGAACCATTCAAATAAACTTGGCCCTGTCACTCTAAATTATATATGTCATATCAACCACACCTTTATTTATTTATTTGAACTTCATGTACAGTAGTGGTAAATAGGCGGACTTAATGCAACAAGGCATTCTCTACCAGTCAACAACCTTTGGGTTAAAAAAGACAACACTGTGGTAGGTTTGCATAATCAACAAATAACAGATACTTCGAACAGAAAAAATAAATGAAATAAGTTATTTACAAACTAATAAATACTATGAAAAATATCAAATCATTAAGAGAACTTAATAACAATTCTGACGAAGACCGAACTAAGGTCGAGAGAACTTCAAGTTTAGAACTCAAAACTGCAGCTTATTCACATAATAAAAACATTCTGCAACTTCTCAATAGTCATGTTCGTCAATAAATCTCGCATAGTGAACCTAATAACCCCTCGTGAACTACATGTTCGGAGCACGTCGGGCTAATTCGTGAGTCTTCGGGTGACACAACAGTGGATTCAGTTACAAGATGTTTCTAAGCTATTGATGGATTCAAACTATCAATTTAGTTTACGACGGATCTGTTATTCTGATTGGAATGAAATTTATTTTGTTGGAATTGTAAGGAGTGGAATGGAACTGTGGTTTGTGGATAACGTTATCGTCTAAATCGCGTACATGAAAGGACTGGAACAATTTTTCTGTTGCTGTCTTCCCGTCTGATTATAATAATTATTATGATTTAGGTGTCTTCAAGGCTAGAGTGAATGGGTTTTCAATAAACTAGTGCGCCTTACCATCAAAGATTGCATCACTGCTTACCATCAGGTGGGATCGCAGTCAAGCACTAATTTATCATCATCATCACCATCTTCCTTCTTCCAGACATTCGAAAGCAGGAAAAAATTATAAAGCTAAAAGTTAAAGATAACTCTAAGCTCCTGCGGTATCAATATTTTCGTTCTGCGTCTTTCTGTAGTACTTTATTTCAAAATCTAGGCTCCATCTGAAAATAAGGAGTACATTAAAGGAGTTGGCCAGTGACATTTTTATCTAATTAAACGATTTTTGACTTATACCTAGTTTTTGCTCGTGATTTTATCCGTGTTAATGACGGTTATTGAAGACGTAATGACAACGTCAAAGCCATATAAAAAGTAACCTATGTCCTTTTTTGGAAATAAATCTTACTTCGTACTGAATTTCATTAAATCTTTTCAGTCGTTTAACCGTGAAAGCATGACAGAGTTACTCTCACATCTATAATATTATTATTACGGATTAATTTTAATAAACAAAAGCTTTTGAAGATGCACAATAATGTTTTCTTCTATGTGACTACCGTTTTTCATAAGTTATTTATCTACAAAAAGTTCTCTTAGAAGATGAATATGATGCTTAATTCAAGAAAATAAAACTCTAGAATTTTTTATGTAAACTTTAAGTCCTACTACTTCCTGGGTTGTGGCCTTGGATGACAATGGACAACGGAAGGAAAACAGGTGGGTTTCAGTCAATAAAAACTTTACACTCCCTTTTGCTCCACATAAAGCGTGAAAAAGTCCTACGGCTTTAGAACTATCTATCTTGCAATGAAGAATGATAAGCCGATCTTAAAAAAAAAAAACAAACTACTATCTTTAAATATCATGGCTAACTGTAACTGATACCATACATTTTGTAGTAGCAGTCCGCCATAACAATATATCACACAAATACACCGAGTCTTTCATAGGCGTAACCTATAAAAATAACATTCAAATTAAAACTGGTAGTAATTTGATCCGGGTATGCCAAGAATTTACTCTTATTCGCCTAATTTATAGAAAAAGCCTTTTATATATTTACATAAAATATTAGTGTCTCTTGTATTTTATGTGTTTTAGTGTTATGTTCTTGTTTTAATTAACATAAAATGGGTGAGCTTATGTGTCATTTGTTTTCGTATTTTAGGACTAGGAATGCCCTGTGTCTTTGGACTGTTTTATTTTTTTAAATTATTGACGGGCTCGTGCATGACCACTATTTCACCTGATAGAAAGCCGTTGAATTCAAAGCAACGCAGTAGTTGCTTACTTCATTGTCGCCCACATCGTTATGTGGTCTACGATGGAGTACGCTTGCCTAGAAGTAACCTATTCACTCTTGACTTAAAGACCCCAGGTTTGTAGCCTTGTAGCTATCAGTACACACACACTCCGGAAGGAAATTTCACTCCTTAGCTGTTCGCACAATGAATGTGTTCAAAAGATGTGTGTATACGTATAAAGTGCGTGTGTAAAGAAGACGAGTTGATTTCTGAAAAAATACTGATTAATCTTGATGACAAGCAATCTGGTGGATGCTTGAAATTGTATTCAAGTGTGATTTCGAATTGTCACCATCATCATTTTAGCAGTAAGACGTCCACTGTTGGACATAGGCCTCTCCCAATGGTCGCCACAATGAACGGTCCCGTGCGTCTCGCATACATCGAATTCCCGCGACCCTTATCAGGTCGGCAGTCCGCCTTGTGCTGCGTCTTCCGGTGTGTGGTATCCAGTCCAGAATCTTTCGGCCCCATCGACCATCTTCTATGAGCGATGTGCTCTGCCCATTGTCACTTAAGTTGGCGATTCTTCAAGCTTTGTCGGCATTTTTGATTCATCTGCGGATGTCTTAATACCTAATGCGATCACGCAAGGAAACTCCAAGTATCCATTGCTCTTTGGGTGATTTTAAACGTTCTGATGAGGCCCATTGTAAACGATAACAAAAAAAAAAATGGGTACATTTACCTTTACGGGCTTCATTTTAAAAACACTGAGTACGTGTTTTGAGAACAGTTTTTCGTGCAACTTTAGTAGCAGTTTTTAAAGATCTGAACCATTATTTCTTACAGTTTTAAGAAATTTATCGTTACTTCGAAAAGCGGACACATTATTTATTACTCATGTTATATTATTATTTAATTAATAATGATGCTATGATTGCCATTTAGAGTAAAACTACCGATAAATAGCTTATTTAATGTGGTGTACGAATAACTTAATATTTTAGTGTCCACTTGTAATTAGATACATGACCAATATATCTTGAGACGTGGTGGAATTTAAAAGTATTGAAATTTATTGAATTTGACATTTGAATGATGTTTGCCTTAGCAAGTAGCGCCACCCTAGAGAAGTATCAAGTTATGTTGGTCAATTAAATATTTTTTTATTGCTGTATTATGATCCTAATCAGTTTAATTTCGTAATCAGTGAGTGTGCGATGGCAGCCATTTTATGATAAGGCGAAGTATTTATTGTGTGACATATTGTTTTTAATTTGTGCGAATTTTAATTGCCTGATTGATTTTATTATCTTTTTTAAATGTGGGAAGATACCATTTGGAGTTTTTTTCGTAGAAGTGGACATATTTCGTCATAAAAGCTTGCGAAACTTAGTTTGAAGTTGAAAACCTAAATGTCGTCTACATCCTGTATAACTATTTTACACAGTTTAAATTTTAAAAAGTACACATTTTTTTTTAATTAGGAAAACGCTGACGAAATATTCCACTACTGGGGATCCGTTTTATTCGTTTATGCGCTGATGTCAAAAATACAAAAATACTGTGTATAATAAACGGGTCAAAAATCAAGCATGAATATTCAAACAATTTTATAAAATAGTTCTAACTACCAATTAAAACTCCTACCAACAATCTACATACAAATAAGACCATTAAGAACACAAACATACCGCCACCATTTTAATAGCAATTACCCACGATTTAGTCTATAAATATTTCACAATACCGTATGGAATATCGGCCAAAAATCCAATCGTCGGACCCCGGTGACCCCCGTGACCCCGGGTCGTGACCCCCGCAGTATTAATTACGTCGCGTGCCATTTCCAATGTTTCTGCGCTTGCGCAAAGATGACACATCCGTATAGAGAGGTGATGCGCTGTTTGAGTTTGAATTGCGTACTAAAGTAACTCTGTTTGTCTATTTGTTATGTTTTCACGCCTCGCTGTACCAATTTTGATGTATTTTGATATAGAAATAGATTGGACGTTGGAGGTACTTCTACTAGTTTAAATGGCCTTCGCAAAGGCGACATGGTTGGCGCAGTGGTTAAGCGATTGGCCGCTGAGCTGTGTATAGCGGGTTCGAATTCACGCAATAAATATTTGTACGGTCTGCCGATAGTTGTTTCGAGTGTGGAGATTTTATGTATGCTAGCATACACAAGATCCCCACTTACATACACACTTTTAATATCTGTGAACGCACCCACGATACAGGAGTAAATCCAAGTGTAGGACAAGGTTTTTTTTTAAGTATCAACAGAAGGAACACATGTGGGGTTTAGTCAGTAAAATTTTAATACTCCCTCCTCCCTCCCTCCCTCACTCCTGCTAGAACGGGAGGAGTCATTTGATTATTTCATACGTAAAAATAAGGTATGTTGCTTTAAGATAATTCTTGATATTTATGAGGGCGTAGCCGCGGGCAGAAGTTGTTTAAAAATATAAATGTTCTTGGTCGGAGGTTTGTTGAAAGCTGTCTATTTATGTTCGTTCGAGTGATTTGTGAAGGTTTCCCTATAATTCTTGGATGGTGCAGCGTGATTGTGTGGCACTTCGCGTATTACATGTTATATTTTATGATGTTCGGAGGTGAAAAATGATAAGTTTGTCTCTTTTTAGACTTGATTTCCCGTCTGTAAGTTTCTGTTAAAAAAAAGTAAACTATAACATGTATGTATATTTATTTGGTCTACCAATAATCGTTTACACTAACAACTTGCAACAAAACTAACATCTCTATAAAACTTGTAACTACATGAGCAATGGGCACGCCACAATTATGGCGGTAAGTCCCCTCTTTGAGGCGTGGTTGGAAAGACCTCACGGCGTCTTCACATTCCGCATGACGCAGGTTCTCACCGGACACGGTAAGTTCGGGAGGTTCCTGCACCGGATTCGTGCGGAAACGTCGCCCGGGTGTCGCCACTGTGTGGCTCACTCGGAGGACACGGTAGAGCACACGGTGGAGGTGTGCCTCGCTTGGGCAGAGCAACGCCGTGTCCTCGTGGGGGCAATCGGCGGCGGCGATCTCTCGCACCGGGCCTTGGTTCAGGCCATGGTCCGGAGCGAGGTGGAGTGGCAGCCGGTCGCCTATTCTGCGAAGCAGTAATGCTAGCAAAGAAGGCGGCCGATCGCGTGAGGCAACAGTCCTTACGCTCCAACCGCCGCCGGGATTCCGATCCCGATTTCCGGCCACCGTAGGCGCGGGCTTGCAGACGGCGAGCAATGGGTGGCTCGCCGTCCGACCGTCCGGTAACCGTCCGGACCGAGCCCAAGTCGTCGACGGCGCGTACTGTTCCACGCGCGCCTCAAGGAGATGTCAGCAAATCGTAGGGGCCCAGCAGGGTCAAAGCCTACTGGGGCCACGGGTAGTGTGAAAGCGGAACCCGGGGCCCTGGGACGAAGGCAACGAAGGAACAGGAGTGGGTTTTTAGTCAGTAAGAGTCTGACACTATCTCCCGCTCCGCCCAAGAGCGGGGATGTCATAAGGATGATTTTCCCACCCAATAAAAAAAAAAAAACCACATGAGCAAAAAAAAATACGTTAGTGTAAGCTAAGCTTATAGGCAGATGTAAAGCTGACATGCAAAAGAACAATTGAAAAGAACTATAAGTACTTAGATATATCAAATTATTAATAAGTGTACGGTAGTGAGTAGTGACACATCCTGAAAGTAGTATGGTCAGAATCGGCTACGGAATCGATTTCAGCTGTTATTAACTTAGGTAATTTCTTGTATTGTAAAATAATCAAGAATTATTATAAAATCAAAAAAATACCGTATTATTTTAGTTATATGTTGTGAATATTTAAACTCTTTCGAATTTAACACTCACTTATAAACTAGGAACCTGAAGACAAATTCTCGTACTTAACTTCCGAATTCAAATTGTAGTCACACTCAATGTCAAATCGGAGCCGTGTGTATAGACCGATTGTGACTGACACAGATCCGATAATACTTAAAAATACGAGAAATCCTTACTGAAATAGACTCAGTATTATATGTAGACTCATTAACGGCGCAAATATAATAACCTCATGGGAAGTTATATGTTTGAGCCGTTTGGGGTTGAAACACTAGGGCCATGGGGTCCGAGCGCTCAACGAGTTGTTCGTGATATCAGCAAACAACTGGTCGACTCTTCGCGTGACCAGTGGGCTGGGCTTTTCTTCGGACAACGAATCAGCATTGCTATCCAACGTGGCAATGCTGCCAGCGTTCTGGGCACTTTTCCTATTGATATCGATGTGGATGAACTTTTTGATGCTCAATAATTTCTTTATCTACCCGTTTGTAAATATTATTATTTTTAGTTTGTATATATTCCTATTACGTTATTAATATTTATTAGTTTTTATGTTCCTTATAATCAGTATTAGAATGTTAGCAATTGTAATAAATATACAATAAAGTATTATATAATTGAAAATTAACATAGACTTGGTCAGTCCCTCTTTCTTTAAATTATAAAATAACATCTCGCGCTCTGAGTGCAGGGAGAAGTAAGATATTCACTGACTAAAACCACCCGTGTTCCTTCAGTCACCCTTTTCGTTCCAGGTAAATCTTTTGAACAATACCGCCTGGCTCTACTCATTACACCATGTATTTGCGATGCTCCTTGAGCAACCACACTAACCCAATCAAATCACAAACGAATCGCTCAAATCTCCCATATTTTGTCCTCCTTACAACATACAACTTCATATAATTATCAATTTACCTGCCTTCCACAGTCACGCGACTATATCGTAAATACTGCGACGGTTATTAGCAATAACGGTTATAACGGTTTAGTTAAAAAGGCGGTATTTTGTAGACTGCTTTTGATATGAAGCCGTGTTAGGATGCGTGTGGTTTCGGATGCTAGTGTGTCGGATGAACATGCTATACAAATATTGGATGTGTTTTTGTCATGGTGGTAAGTATCAAATAATTATAGTTACAAAACTTTTTTTTTAAATTATTTATTATTTTTACAACAAATAATCACAAAAACACAATCATCATCATCATCATCTTCCTGCCCTTGTCCCATCTTATTTGGGGTCGGCGCAACACGTTTTTTTCTTCCATTCTATCCTGTCAGCCGTCATACTATTACTAACTTCCTTTTCTTTCATATCACTGTTCACACAATCCATCCATCTTTTCTTTGGCCTCTCTCTCCCTCTCCACCCATCCACATGTATACTCAAAAACACAATACAAAAGAAATATCATTTTACAATTAAATGAAACTTCAAACGTCATTAAATAACCCGCCCCTGATCGTTCCCGGTGCAAAAGTGCCCATAACACTGGCCGCATTACCTCGCTGAATAGCGATGGCCAGCCTTTGCACCAAGAACGATCTGGACCGGAGTCACCAGTTGCCTCCCCGAGCCTACAGCCCAAATCCCCCACCAAACACTTTGCCTCCATACTCCAACTGCCCAGAGTCTCCACAGCAACAGGCACAAAATAGTAAAGCTGATCCAAGGAAGCATACTCCAGCCTTTTTTTAGAGCAGGCGTCTTCAGCGGCGGCAGAGGCATTGTGTATAAACGACTGAGGTGACTGGCGGCGACAGTAACAATAAATTATAGTACCTAGTATCATGTTGGAGTAGCATTGAATAATAATAATAAAATCGAAGCACACCCATTGCTCGTCATCTACACATCCGGGCCTATGCTGGCCGGAAATCTCCCTGCTACTCCCGAAACCCAGGGACGGGGACGCCATCTTCTGCCGCGACGGCTGGGGCGTAAGAGTGTCTATTCAATTCCTTCGCTCGTATTACTTCTTCATAGGAGGTGAAAGCTTTCTATTCGCTCCGCTCGGGACCATGTCGCCGCTGCCAGTTGCCTCCACGACGACACGGCGATGCTACCCCATAGAGCAGTGAAAGATCAGACTTCTAAGTTAACGCGAACAGAAGATAAGGTCGTGTATGCTCCATTTATGGTGTATATCTTACGTAGCAAGAAAATTAAGACCTATAAGATATTTTCCGTTGATCTAAAACAAGGCAAGACCTAAGTTCTCATAGCACAAGTAAGGGAAAAGCCTGAAAACCGTAAAGTAATTTTTACATAACAAAATAATTACTTTTTTGCGATATGGAAAAAACTTCGAAACTCGATCTATTCACATTGGTAAATTTTTACGGAACCTTTGGTGCACTTGACCGGTTTTTTATTATTATTGAATGGCGCTTGACTGCTATCTCACCTATTGGTAAGCGATGTTGGAACATGCTTATCTAGAAGCAGCCTATTAATTTTTTAATTAAAGTTTTTTTTCTAATGGCGCCGAGAAACTTGTGAACTAAGTTTCTTGTTAGAGCTAGATATTCGTTACGCACACGTTGTTCTGTAAATGTAATAGGCATTTAAATGGCGGAAAACTAATACGTATGCCGATGGTAATGGCAGACAGTGGCTGACACTGATTGAAATATTGTGTTGGTAATTGTACTTCAAAATCATCAAGAAATAAGTTTTGAAGCTATACGAGTATATATAGTAGAATCAGCATTGTTCTTGCAGCTGGGACTCGGACCTCCTTCCTAGGAGAGGGAATGGGCCGTAATTCGCCAGACGACGCCTGATTAACATTTTGACAATTTAAAAGTGCCTGTAAATGGTCTATTTGAAATGAATGTTTCTGATTTCTAATGTTCCATATATATGGTATTTTACAGGTTACATTTGGGAGAATGTGCGCGGGAATTGCATGACTTGATTCCGCCATCTCCTTTCTACCATCGTTGTTGTAAGTATCCACCCTTACGTTGTTGAAACTTCAATGGTCCGGACTAAGCGTTTCGCTTCGTCGTTTATACCGCGTACATCGAAGGACTGGAACAATTTGCCTGCTGCGGTCTTACCATCCAACTATAATTTAGGTGTCTTCAAGGCTAGAGTGAATAGGCTCTTAATAAACTAGTGCGCCTGATCATCAATGATTGCATCTCCGCTTACCATCAGGTGGGATCGCAGTCAAGCACTGGTTTATATTAATTAATAAAAAAAATATCCCCAAAAGTATATAGGTACTAAAACAATACCACCATCTTCTTGTAGCCTCACTAACTCTGTCCAGGTCCTCTATTCTTGCATCACCTCAACCATAGCATAATATGCAACGACGTTGTTTATTATGAGGTGACGCCTTCCATAAATCCTTAAATAAGAAAAATTCTAGATTTTCATTAGCAAAACATCGCCGTCGTCTAAATAGGATTTATGGCGCATTGCGTCTTGCGCCTGCAGCCGGTACTGTTAGCGTCGCGCTCGCAGGTCGCGTGTGATGTGAGCGGCGCGCCTTGACCCGCGCCACGAGCAAGCACATCTCCGCACAGCGATCTAGAGGACTGGATGTCCCACGTAAAGAAAATCTAAAAACTAATATTATCAAGGGGTATATCTAGAAAAAAAAACTGATGAAGGTCTCTGTGAAATCCTGTCACATTGCGAAAAAATGTGGACATAACCAAGAACTGGTGGTAGTTACTGGCAAGCTTTCAACTAGGCTAAAAGCGCCCACTTAGATGATCGGACTGACTTCGTAGATACAAGTCATACTTCAAAATGTTAAAGGTAGATGGTGAATCATTATGAAGATAATAATTTCCAGCGCCGTCACTAATCTTATATACGACCGGTGCGAGTTTCTGTAACTGGGTCCTAAGAAAAAAATACAATACAAACAAAAAGGACTAGATATAATTTTTTTGTGTCCTTGTGTCTTCTGTGCCTTCCAGGGACTACGTCCTGTGGCTGGGCAGTTAGGGCGCTGATGATTTCATGTCAAGGGAATCACGAATCCTCAGTAATGTGGGACACGACGCGAGGACGAGGAAACCTATACTCAGCTGAAACACCGTAAATGATGGGTTACTTACTGGCAAGCGCGCTCCATGGTCAGCCACATTATCGCCAGGTGAGATAGAGATCAAATGCAAACCTAACCAAAATTAAAAAAAACTTTACGGCCTCATCTAGTGTCCTACGTCCGCGTCTCAAGCGATACCTAACGCAAGTAGAAACCACTTGTGTAACAGTAGTAAGTGTGCGCACAATAACCATGTTATAGGTCATTTTGTGCCGATGCATACGTAATTAGGACCAAGCCTAGCCCACGACAACGACCGGTACCATCCTACTGTTCTTTTTAATGAGCATACTTCGGGATATTTCAAATAGTTCGTCTTTAATTCACTGACTTCATTTTTGTATTTTTGTATAGTCAATTTTTATGACAGTAATTAACGATTAATATTGGTTGGAGAGCAGTGGTGGCCGTTTGGTAATGGCCCCGACTTACGAGTTGTAGGTCGCGGGTTCAAACCCTGCCTGTGTAATCTATTTCAACACCACTGCTCTCAAAAACGGTGAAGGAAAACATCGTGAGGAAACCGGCATGTCTTAGAACCAAAAATTCGAAAACATGTGGCATTTACCAACCCGCACTGGGCCCGCGTGATAGATTACGGCACATTCCCTCTCCTAGAGAGGAGGCCTGAGTTCCAGCAGTGGGAATATTTAAAAAAAACAGATTTATGATATATCGGTTGAAAGGGTTCAAAACTGTCATATCAAGTTTCTTGTGATTGATTGGCGACAAGAACTGATGGACGCTAGTGAGTAGCAGTGCGATAAGCGTTTGATGGAATCAAAATCGTAAAGGTATACACCTTACGGATCTGAACCCGTAACATGCAGTGCAGCAGCCTACCGATTAACCACTGCGCCAATCGTGCTGTATTTTGCGATGTTGATGCGGTTTTATATATGGGTATTAATTTTGTACTAAAGAGGAAATTAATTATGACTGTACTGTATTTTATTTTAACTAAAATTTTGGACATAAAAATTTTATACACCCCATGGGTATGTTTCAGCGATTCATCCATATGTAAGAAGTGACTATACACCTGTACCTGTGTTAATTTATGTTTTTGGTTTGTTTATTCAGTGAATTTAAGTATATAATATGTAATGCTTGCTGGTCGATCAACGTCTTACTGTCGACGACGGCTGGTGCTGAAAATCAGCGATGTGGCTCTGTCTTACACGAGCCCTAGCATTTTGCTGAGCACTGGCCGTTTTGCGCGGATGTGACACATATCTTACTACTTATATCATCATCATCATCATTTCAGCAGAAAAACGTCCACTGCTGGACATAGGCCTCCCCAAATGTCGCCACAATGACCGGTTCTGTGCGTCTCGCATCCATCGGATTCCCGCGACCCTCATCAGGTCATCATTCCACCTTGTGGGAGGCCTTCGGTCGCCACTTCAGAACCTTTTGTCCGCATCGACCGTCTGTTCCTACTATTCCATCGACTACTTATATATTATAAGTCCTTATTGTTATTTGTTTTTATTTTTTTAAGGTATGCTTTATGTTTGACGTAAATAAACTCTTTTTCTTTTTAATAAGCAATAAATCAATTGAGAGATTTAAATAATTATTTTGAGGAGCATTTAAATGGGTAGTTAAGGGCCTATTACACTACTCGATACTCAGACAGTCTTATTTGATGTCGCGTAGTGTAATAAGGGTTAGACCGGTCTTACTCGGAACAAAAAATAAGACAGTCTGAATATTGTGTCCTGAATATCGCGTAGTGTAATAGGCCCTTTAAGAGGTAAGTTTTAGATTACGTAATTCCGCGTTTTTACGTAAAATCACCATTTTTTTTCACTTTTTTTTCCAGGAAAAACGAAGATGTAGAGACCAAAATTTTCGGCCGAATAAATTTCGTACACCCGTGTGTACAATACGATAATTAAGCGTTTTTCAATATCATTCAAGTTGTACAACCGTATGTGCAGTCGGCGCTCGAATTGGTCTGACATGCCCACTCGTTCCATCCTAAAGCAGGAGAATTCATTTGATATGTAGAGGTTTGTATTCTTTGTTTGTATTCTTAATTCTAATACTAGCATTGGGTAGCATATCTTATCAAGTGTAAAAGATACGCTTGCTCTAAAAAACTTTATGGTTTCTAAGTTTATGATTTAGATCGTTAGCTCATATCGGACGTCTGACAATAAAATCTATTAGTCTGTTTGAATCAATTTTATGATTGATGTTTGCAGACAAACTCTCAAGTTTATTTACGATGTCAATTGACTGTTTGTAATACAGGAATGTAATGAAATAGGACCATCTTTCACGATGTTTGATCGATATTGTGTGTTGAGTGTATTGTGTGAAAGTTTAATGATTTTCACAGTTGTACCCAAGGCTATGAAATAGATATTTAACTTCTAGAAAGTAACTGTTAGTTCGGTCGTAAATCTGTATGTTGTTCTTATAAACACAACTAGCTGTTGACAGCGGCTTTGCCTGCGTGATTGTAGAAAATTGTCTTAGTCATAGTCATAATCATAGTTATTTCTTGGTAAGGGATTCTTACAAGTTATATACATAATGTTAAATTATATTTAGTCAACAAATTAATGATAATATAACAATGTCAAATAATAAAAAATGACAAATAAATAAAGAAAATACAAGAAAAACAAATAAATCGAAGTCAAATCACAAATTAAAATAAAAAACAATCCTATAAAAAGTCACAATAATTATGAGAACATACTCCTGGGATAAAAAGACAGTTGTCTGAAGTCACAAAAAAAAAAATACATGCACATTAGACAATATTGTGATATCGAAAGGAGATCGCGTTAGTTGTTTTTTTAATAGCTAACGGACTGGCTTGAATTTTGCATTTCTAGACACTAGGCATTTTAGCCTCGACTTTCTTACATTCTGATATAAAATGATTTTAGTTTATTTACATGTAAATATTCCTAAATCGTTAATTAGGGATATCTAGAAATGCAAAATACTTAAAAGAATATTTATCAAGCCAATCCGTTAGCTATTAAGAAAAGAACTGATGCGATCTCTTTTCTATATCACAATATTATAAAGGTGAACGTTTGTATATGCGAGTGTGTTTGTTACTCCTTCACACAGACGGCTGAATGAATTTGAATGATATTTAGTACCAAGATAGTTTATATTCTGGACTAGCTGGAGAATAATGTCCCAAGGGAGCAATCCCGTGATAAGAAGTATCCTCTGTACAATTCCAGAAAATGGTCTACTACTGTACCAAGTTTCATCGAAATCCGTTCAGTCGTTCGAGCGTGAAGAAGTTTTTAACAAACATACACATAAACGTTCGCCTTTATAATATTAGTGTGATTCAAACTGCAATAACCAATATAATAAGATAGTCGGTCCAGCTTCTATCAACATAAGCAATTTATACTGGACTCGATGTTTTTCAGCCAACTAATTATTTATTCATTTAACAATGTATGTAGACACAATAATAAAAGAAAATAAGAAGAAAACAGAAGAATAGTACAAAGGTGATGCTTGCCAGCCTGGAAGAGATTTCTTTAGAAATAAGCCTCCTCTCGCAGGAATGAATCGCAGAAAATCTGGTCTCAACGCGACCGCGACGTTTAGACTCTGCGAAAGCGTCTGTTGAGCCTAAGGGTCGCCACTCACTGGCCACCGGCCACAACCACAAAACACCGTCACCTATGGTTCCCATAGTTCTCATACATTTTATATGGACTCGCCGTACACGGTTGACGCCGGTGTCCGCCACACGCTACAAATCACCGCTGCTCGCTTCTTGTGGCTCGCACTGGCCACTAAACGTCGATACAAAACGCCGTCACACGCCACTCGCGTATTCAAACCTTTGTCAGAGTCTATTATGATACTGCACGTTGGGGTATAAAAAAGTAGCAGCCACCAAGTAGCTGTTGCGCGCTTCAGCTTTCTTTGTGGCCACTTCTAGTTTCTCGTGGCGGCGTTTGTGTCTATCGCGTGTGGTCCATGTGCGGCGAGACTAAAATGACCAGTGCTGATTCAGTTGCCTTTTGGCTTTCAGGGTCCTGCCGGAGGTGTGTTTCCTGATAGCTACAACCTAGGGGTCTTTAAGTCATTAGTGAATAGGTTACTTCTAGGCAAGCGTGCTGCATCGTCGGCCACATCATCGCTGACCATCAGGTGAGATAGTGGTTAAACGCGAGCCTATCAATAATAAAAAAGGGCCACAGTGACTCTTTCACACAATCCCTCAGCCCTGGCAATAATGTTACAGCCTCCGATTTTATAGCTCCTAAATAAGGACAAGTCTCGCTGGACATTGAATCTGTTCAAAACAAGACTGATCAAGATCAATGACACGCAGAAAAAAACTAGATATGTTCGACAACATCCAATAATATACAACTCCTGACATCACCAAAACAAGCCAGTCAACATAATAAGGCGTTAATCACACTTTATGAATGAAATATGCGCCTTATATAAAAAAAAAAACACATTCAGTTAATCGAAAATCGTATTAATGGCTACGAATGCGCAGTCGCAAGGAATCTCGTATAACAGGCAGCCATTAAGTTTCCCGCGACTGAAGGCTTTTTACAGCAATATATACCAACTTTTTGCAGCAATATCACCGTATAAGTGAGCTATGTTTTAAAAATAATGAGTGTCCGCGGTGCGCGCGCGCCGCGGGGCGTTGAATTATGGAGACACCCGTCATAGATCACGCTGTAGGTACTTTCGTCTTTGTTACGCGACGATAAACGCGTTTTTCTGTAATAATCAACAATTTATATCGTATTAACGTTATTGGACAGTTTTTTAAGCGGCTTCTTAAAACATAAAACATAATATTAAATGCTTTGTTTTAAATTTACTTTTATTTGTACCGATTTGGGAATTGTCACAGCTTGCGGTCTTTTTTGTTGTGTTTTGGATATTTTAACCTTTTTGTGCGTTTTGTCTGATTATTAGAAAAGATAAATTTAAAGGCATAAAAATATGTAAAAACAAAGTGAGGCCCTGAATAGGATAGGAATAGGAATAGGCTCTTAATAAACTAGTGCGCCTCACCATCAATGATTGCATCACTGCTTACTATCAGGTGGGATCGCAGTAAAGTCAACTTTATATCAAATAAAGTACACTAACAATTAAAATGGTAATAATACTAGAGTTGAAAACAAAAAATTAAATTATTATTATTATAGATAATTATTAATAATAAAAAGTAATGAATTATTGAAATGATATAAGATATGAACTTAAAACTAAAACAATTGCTCTATTAATATAAAATTGCTGTGGGGCGGTAATTGTTTGTACCATATATCAGGCCTCCCATAACCCGGAGTAAGATGACCTGGTGAATCCGAAGGATGCGAGACGCACAGGACCGGTCGGAAGGAACGTTGTCACAGGTCTGCTTGAAGAAATTTTTTTTTAAATACATAGCAACTTTGTGCTTTTCTTGTATAGTACCTATTAGATATTTTCTAAGTGTTTGTATCGACGAGCTCGAGGCTCATATCAGTCAGACGGGTCGATCTCCTACGTTAAGCAACGCTTGCTGAGACCGGCCTGGGGATTGGTGACCATCTTTACTAATTAATTTGAAGAATTTGCGCGGGAATTACATGACTCGATTCTACCATCAGACGACCCGATATATGTCGAGTGTTCATTTTTACATTGTTAACACCTCTACGGTCCGGACTAAGCATTTAGCCTCGTCGTGTATACCGCGTATATAGAAGGCCTAGAACAATTTGTTTGGTGCGGTCTTCCCGTCCGATTATAATTTAGGTGTTTTCAGGGCGAGAGTGAATAAGCTCTTAATAAACTAGTGTGCTTCACCATCAACAATTACATCACCGTTTACCATCAGGTGGGATCGCAGTCAAACACTAGTTTATATCTAAAAAAAATTTTAACATACCGAGACTCGTCAGTGCCCTGGAAACCATGTTAAGCCGCTGGTACCGGCTGCCATTTGTGGATCTTCGGCAGTCATTATGGGTAGTGACTGGTGTCAGAAACACTGACACCAGTCTTGTTAAGGGGAATCGTGTTCCCTAAATACTGGGTTGCAGAGACCAGATACCTAGTAGCTCCATATAAAATACTAGTATACAGCAGTATTCGGATAAACTAGAAGCCGACCCCAACACTGATGAGAAAAGACTCGCACTACATAAATGAATAAATAAGAAAAAAAGACAATCGGGTATTGATAAAAACTTACGAATGCAGATGTTCTGAATGAAAGCTCACCCATTGATAACATTACATAACAAGATTACAAGAATCTAGTTTCCTTAACAACTTCTTAGGAAGACTACATAAACAAGCACACATACTGGATGCAGGCTTTTGCCAACAAACAAGCCTGTCCCTTTAATTAGCCGTACCGATGGCCACAAAAACCTTGAACGTACGCGCTGGACATTCATCCTCAGTGGCGGATTAAGCCAGCGCGGGGCCTGTAGCAAATTCGACAAAGGGACCC